>CM076243.1:17181478-18561478 GCA_038380765.1 Odontothrips loti | reverse complement strand
ATGGGAACCGGTGTACCAGGAGTTGACCGCCGCTAAGACACAGGCACGACGCAGCCACCTTGGTAGGCAGGCTTCCGCAACAGCCAACATCGCCCCTTCCGCTGACTAGATTTCAGGAGTCAGCCCCCTTCGACCAGCCAGTTGGTCTGTGGCCCTGAGGCCACTCCCTCGCGGATTGAGAGGGAGGTAGGATGCCCAGATCGTACACGGCCGAAGCCGATTGTACTCTACTCTTCTACGCCATGTATCCAAGTAGGTGTTGCCCGAATACTCCAGATTCCGAGGCCTTACGCTTGAAAAATGTAGAAGGCCGAACCCTAGGCCTCTACATTTAACTTCTGCCGAGTCTTGGCAAGCACCATTCCCCTGCTCGGGCGTCGAACCACTGAGTCAACGAGTGTATTCAACCTCCGGGGAATGTCCGCGGCCCAACGTCCGCGGTCACTCAGACAACACACTTGGAACACGTTCTTGTGGTATATTTTACCCACCATACTCGGTCGGCAGACTTCAGAAAAAGTTTCACCCCGGCAAAGAGTTGAACCCCGAACCTTGCTGTCACCGATCAGTCCGCCAGCCCACTACGCTACGGTGCTACGATGGACAACGTGCTCTTGGCGCTTACTGTGGTCCCGCAGAGAGCAGAACCGATGGGATGATAATGTTATGTGGAAAAACATACTAAAGCGTACTATTTTTAACAAATACCCGCTGTAAATAAATCTTTCTCATTTTTACCAAAAATACCCGCAACTTACCTATCTTTCCGTAACTTACCGTAAGGTTGAATCTTACTGGTATTTTTAAATCCCTAATTAACCGGTTATTCTAAAAGAAAATAACCGGGCAACCGGTTATCAAAAATAACCGGTTAATAACAGGTTAACCGGTTAACCGCACAGCCCTATGCAGCCATGCGGCGGTCAGCAGGGCGGGCACACAGTCCCTTGTGCCCCTAACACGGCGGTCGGCAGGGGGGCACACGGCAACGGTCCCTAGGGCTGGTGTGCCCCCAATGACCCGTTAGTATATTCAATTTCTCTGCCTATGCCAAAAAGGCATGTTAAACGAAATGTTTCGATTCTAGGTCAATGAATCATTTAAAAATGCTTTTTCGTACTTTCAAAACAAAATCGAGGAATTAATGAAAAAAGTGGACCTACGGCTCCCGGCCCTGGGTATTCCGCAAGGACTCTTCAAGGTTTTGCCATCCGGGAGACACCGCCGTGCCGTCCGTAGGCCCCGTCGTACCCCTCTTAAAGGGGTACTTACTACTCTTAGCGAGAGAGCTCGCAAGCTAGAGGTGCACTCATTTAACCACAAGTGATATACTTCGGGCCTAGCAGTATTTCACATTTTATTATTTCTTCAAAATTAGCTATGTTAGTGATAGCATTTAGATCAGATACATTATTTGTTCGTTATTTTGTCTTAAATGTTCTGAATTGGAAGAGGAGATTAAGAAGGCAAAGAAACACATTGCTGCGTAAAAATCTTAGGATAATGTATTTGTTTATAACAAGAACAACATCTACAGAATCCGGAAGAGCCGAGCAACTCCAGTCATCGCAGTCCCTATCATTTACAGTTGGAAACACAATCATAGTATTTCTTACATCCCAAGTTTTTATTTTTCAAAACACACAATTTGGACAACACCAACAAATTATGCATTGCAAAGAACAATAACATTTTCTGCTGAGTGTAATATTGCAGGCTGGTAACACACACACTCATGCCATGTGATACCAATGATATCTTGCAAATTGTTTCCGTTTACAAAAGAAGAGCCGTTTTTGGAGATATGACAAATGATATGGTGAAATTTCATAGGATATGTATAGGTGGTTTATACAACGCCTTGCTACAACTAAGGAGGTAGTGATCTTTCGTCTCTACTCTGATTTAGCAGCAACAGGCAATGGCTTTTACAATTTAGTTCTTGACAAAAGCAAGGATAAACATGACAAGATTTTCAGGAGATATGTAGAACACACACATGCCCATTGACTTTCTTAAAGCCTGATATTCTCATATAATACACACATTTACATACATTTATACAAAAGACTTCCCTTATGATAAAAGTAACAAATGCCCACCAAAGGCAAATGATACTTAACACAGCGATTGGCAGGTTTGTTATATATTGCATAGGTAAATAAAACGTTCTACAGAAACTTATAGAAAGAGGTAAATATTCAGTAAATGACCCATGATTTGTCAAGAAGCAGTTCCTTACACAGGAATGGTTTTGACATTCCCCTACAATATGAGTTCTTATCTAAAACTACATCCTGATTGTCCAAGCTACCAGAGCTAAAATGTAAAATCATTCATTTTATGAATGACATTTGTGAAAATCATCATGGTACCAATTACCCAAATGGAATTGATTGTATCATAAGTTTAAGTCATAATTTAAGCTAACAGGTTATTCAATCGCACATGGTTGATAGGCAGGCACATTCTCACTGAAATGCTTTCACTCATTATCATCTTCGACTTCCTTTCCACTCAAAGAAGCATCCTCGTCTGTTCCTAGCACACCCACGAGTTTGGACAATTCTTTACTTAAATCACCTGAAAGGAAAAATTATAACACTTATCAGAAAAATAACATCATGTTGCAAGAATCAGGAAGTAAAGTAAAACCTCCTATGCTTGTGGTTTGCATTTGCAAATAATCAACATTAACTTCTTTTCTTTGAATACAGAGCTGTTGAGAGCTAAAATATACAAACCTCTCACATTCTCCCTGATCCTGAAGTTGAAAGCAGAAGGAGAGAAAACAAAGAAAATAGTTACATTTTGGTCAACAAACCCATTGTTAGAGGAAATCAGAGAGGGTAAGACTGTGAAAGCTACTGAACAGTTATGTGACTCTTCAAAGAGAGCCAATCTCAGAGTCAGTCTAGAAATCAAATCACAAATTTTAATATAAACAAATAAAAGTGGTGGAAGCAGTCAAGTTACAAAGTTAGTATACCATTAGCGAGGAGATTGAAAAAAGAAAAGGAACGAACACTGGATAAGAGAAGCTGAAGATGTAGTAGCATGAAATTCAGAAGAATAGATCAAGCCCACTTGTCCACTTCTGGAACAATGTTGTCCAATATTTACTTTATAATTTTGCTGCTGGTCGAATTCGAATCCACTCACAACAGCCGCTAATTGACTTTGCTTTAGTAAAATATGTCGCCATATCACACGCATGCAATAGAGCCGAAAATCATAGCCCACCTGCCATATGCAGAAGATTCCCTACGTTGTGAGCACCTGGAGGAGGGGGTGGCGGCCGGTAGTCTACACGATCTAGGCTGCCCCTGCCACCATCCCAACGACTGCCTACATGCACATGAGAGACGAGACAAGAGGAGACACAATATGAGTACAGAGGATTCCAAGCAATGCAAAGGAGGAATATTGGAGGAATATTGGGGGAAGGAGCAATGGGTGTCCATGCAAAGTACATGTAAACTTTTAACCAAAGGCTAATGGAGCAGAGTTGTCCAAAGGTGGTTTGAAAAGAATGCCAGGCTAACATGCGGCTGCAAAAGGGTGAAAGAAAACCAAGGAGACAAACCCATAAGCACAAGGAAGATTTCCATTGCTACTCAGAAGAACGCTGATCATGATTAGTAAGAACATGAAAGGCCCAAGGGACAAATTGGAAAGTTAATGATGATAAAATAAATTACTTTCTTTTTATCTCTCAAAGATAAAACAGACTGCCCGACATTATTGGTAAAAGTAACATAGTAACATACCTGCTGACTCATGGTAGTGCCCATTCATTTTAGCTGGTGAATCAGTAGCAAGCTGTGAGGCTGTGACAGATCTAGTTTGTAAGGTTCCAGTCTTTGAAGGAGAATTAGCATTTGGCTGAAATAAACAGATTGCACTGTCAGTAAAAGAAAAGAAGAGAAAGAAAAAAGGCTTACTATTTATAATGTAAACCACATGTGTCAACTCACTTCATTGAGCAACTGCCTAAGCTTTTGCAGCTGTGCTTCTAACTGCTTGTTGTGATCTTCTAATATTTGCATACGTGCTTCCAGTCTTCCCTTGTGCTGCCTTAATAAGCGCGCTTCATTTGCAAGTTCAGCATCTTGAACTCGGATTCCTTCATCAGGTGTGGAACCTGGAGTTTGTTTTGTTCTTAACCTTTCATATTCCGCCAAAAGTGAGGCATTTTCTTTCTCAAGTTCCCTGAATACAAAATTAATCATTTATTATAAAATGAAATTGATATCACAATGAATGAAAAAGTGACTCAGAAAATTTATATACCTGAGGTATTTTTCTAGCTCCCTTCGCTGATCCTTGTCAATTGCTTCCATAATTTGCACTGGGCTGCGAGGTACTGTCATTGATTCTCCACCATTCAGTGACTGGCAGTAGTGAGCTATGAGTTGATGTTCATCATCCCTAAAAAAATGGCGAGCCACTAATATCAATATCCTTCAGTAGAAAAATTAACGCAGCACAAAGTTATAAATATGAAATATCAGTAAAACTAACGAATCAGGGGTGGAGTTGCTTCTGGGCCGGAGTTCCACTTCAGCCAGACGTGTGGCATACATCTCAAGACGACTGTGAACATCATGGTGGGCACTGTGGGCTGGTCCAGGATGTGTGTGGTGACCAGAATGAATGCCTGAGTGTTGAGGAGATGGAGCTGGGCTTTCTAGGTTGTCTCCTTCAAGTACTGTCTGGACTGGCAAGTACCCAACTCTTGGATGCTTTTTGAAATATCTTTTTGATTTGAACTTGTTTCTAAGAGCTCTGGTAAAGTCTCTAACATCTTCTCCAGATGTGGTCTGTCGACAGAAAAAATTAAATTTTCCAAAAGATGGTACTCAAAGTAGAAAATAGTGGAGAATGAATACTTACTGCAGTGCAATATTCTTGCATGGGGTGAGTGAGCTTGTGATTCTTTGCTTTTCTCCCAGAGAAGAAACAGTTTTGACACATATCAAAGTTAAAGCATTTTAAGCAGCGATACCTACAATTGGACAAAGTATCTTCTCAGAACAAGTGTCAAGATATGTAAAATAATATAATAAGGCTTTGTGCTTACCTAAAGCCTACAATTGGATATTCTTTGCAAATATTGCATTTAGCTTGATGTTTGGCAGTCTCAGCAGCTGAGAGACGATGCAGTACTGGTAACCAAACCATACTCTGGGGTTCTTGCTGTAACCAGCTCAAGAAATGGACAGCCTGTTAAAAAAAAATAGTAACATTATAAGTGGGAACTTGAAATAAAGTGCTCATGTCTAGCTATAAAGAGTAAATCTTCTACTAAGATAAGACAGAAAAATGTACACACCTCTATAGTTTCCTTGTCTTTCCCAGCCTTTTCAAAACAACTGCGAACAGATGGTTCAATATTTGACCCTCCAAATGCAGCAACCTCACCGAGTTGCCGAGGAACTTGAAGACAGTCATGTAGAAGGAGGCCAAGTTTACGTTGGTCAACAAGTCGAGCAGGATCAGCAATTAAACGGAACAAGTCTGAAAATGAGGTTCAGCCATTAGGAAAATAAATATAAATTCAGAATGGTCAAAGAAAACACTACCGGTAATTCCACTTTTAGAAGTGACTGTCAAAACAATCATACTCACATCTATATTTCTCCTCAAGATGTCCTTTGCTGAGCAGAACTAAACCAACCTTAAAAGATAGTACTCTGATTTGGCCAGTTCTTTGACTGTAAAAAGAGAAGATATAACCCAGAAATATTAACACTAAAACTGGACTGATTGTTAAATCTGTACTTATGAAAAAATTTATAACACACACCTATCATAAACATTCAACATCCAATTCAGCAGCAGATCAAGACAAAGAGGCACACTGACCAAGCCAGGGTGTTCTTTGGCCATCGGTTCATAAACTGAGAGCAGAACAGTGATCATGTCTGATACATCTATTAATTTGTCATTTTGAGCACGTAAACCATGTGAGTCAAATGCTTCAATGGCAGTTGCCAGGTTCAACAGATCCACTGCAAAAGAAAAGTCAGATTTGAAATGAAATTTCAGAATATTGATACAAACATTGATGAAGTGATATGAGAGGTTTTAAGAAACTCACAGCACATGCTCTTCTGCACAGCTCGCAGTTTCATGGCAGTACGGTATGCAGAGAAACGAACTTCATTGAGCTCTGAGAGAGATGACATGAGCTCCAGCATTTTTGGATGATCCCAGTGAGTTGTCTGTGTATGATGACTGGTAGAAAATAAAATTGTGAAATTATAAGTAAGACGATCCAAATTGTAAATGGAAATATTTGTGGTCTTCTCATACTTACTTGATGTAGTAAGGTACTTTAGTATGGCTGACAGCTCGCTCCCATGGTGTTTCAACAGATTCAGAGAGAAAGTTGTGGTTTGGGGCAGCTCCTCCTTCCTTGCCAACATCACTTAACTGCTTGTAGCGTTCGTCTACGGCAACTTGCAAAAGTTTCCACCTGTAAAATAATTTAATGTATCAGTAGAGGGGAAACATACTTCATCAGCAGCTGACAGCATATATGTCAAAACAAGGCCCTTAATTGACCTGTTTTGGGAATGGAAAATATACTTCAAAACTCACCTTGTATTGAGTTCTTCCTGACGCTTTAGACTATTAGCTGACATGTTGACATTATTGATGGAGAACATAGCTGCCTGGTCATTGATGTCCTCCACACTTCTCTGAATGTTTCTGAGATGTTCCCCGAGTTTCTATGAGACAAGAAAAGAAGGTACATATAATTTTAAAAGTAGTGTTTGATTAATTTATTTAAACTTTTTATGTGGTAACTTGCCTGGAGTTGCTCCTGCATTTCATTCGCTTCAACAACATCTGATGGAGGTCGCCAGGACTTTTGAACTGATTCCACGGAGGACATGCGTGCAGAGAGTTCATCCAAATTCTTCTGGAAAACCCGCATTCTCTGCAACAGAAAATTTTCGAAAAATGAATGAGAGTGCCATGGTTTAGGTAAGAAAACTGAGGAAGAAGAGAGAAAACCAGAAAGCCAAAAACATACGATAACGAATTAAAATATTCAGACAACAATCATAAAAATAACATCAAACTACAAACTACTCAAGTTCTGTTATACTACTGCAAAATAATGCAAACATGCAAACAAGAACACAAATCATTCCCAGCGCTGCGCTTGCTGCAATTACAACAAATCACTGTAATAAGAAAGAAATTAAATCTGTCACTGTCATCCGTCACTAAACAATGGTACACTTTTCTGGTTGGTAGCTGGTTCCCGCTCGTTCCTTCCTCCGTCACGTCCGTCCGTGTTAGTGCAGTGCAGTCTGAGGTCAGAGAGAAACGAATGATGATTCGCTACAAATGCAGACGCATGTAAAAGTCTTGTAATGGGCAACCCCTCCCTCATCCCCATCCCGCCCCACCCCCGCCACGCCCCGCCACGCCACGCAGATGAGTGCACAATGGGGCTGTATGACGGTTGGCAGGGAGCAGCCATGAGCCGGCCGGGTCGAGTCGAGTCGCGAGTCACTTCAGCAGTAACCCTTTGTTTCGCAGCCCGCCACGCCACGGCTCGCGCTCGCATCACATCACCCTTTCATTGCAGCAGTGGAGCAGCAGCGGCGGCACAGGGAGCACACTATACGGGGCACGGACCTCTGGCCTGGAACGGTCCGGGCTGGGGTCCTGGCCAGGGGACGGACAGCGGTAGTGCACGAGGTGAAACGAACAAGACGCTTCATTTTATCTCCTTTTTTCGATACAGAATCAATCGCGGCGCGGCGGTTACCGCCGGGATTCCCTCCACCTCCGCCCCAATGCCGCAGCCCCGCCCTAGCTGCACTCTTTCCGTATGCACCCGGCCCGGCCCGGCCAGTGCGAAGAGGAGAGAAGAGAGGTGTCCAAAAGCATGAGACGCCAGCGAGGCGAGGCGCGAGAGGAAGACAAACCGAACTGTCTGCCATCTCATCCCACATGACAATAAAATGTGCCGGGGAGAGACAAGACGAGACGAAAAAGAATGAATGACCGACCCCCGCTCATGTCTCGCTCTTAATTCTGGACCGAGAGAAAAAGGCAAAGGCAGTCTCGGTGCGGGAGAGAAGGGCCGAGAAGGGCCAGGCAGGGCCAGGCAGGGCCGCCCCCACTTTGGACAGAAGTAGAAGCCGACGACGGCGCCCGCGTTTTGTCCCACCACTTCTCCGCTCTCTGTCTTTCCCGACTCCCTTTCCCTTCACGACATTTTTTTTAATATTTTTTTTTGTAAAGGCGAAAATAAAATTTTCTCTGCTGGTGATGATGGTCCGAGTCACACTAACTAAAAAAGGTCTGGGGTTTTATCACAGAGCGAAAATTCGTTAAAAAAATATTTAAAAAATTGACAGCGTTCTTCAGAAATTACGACAGGAACGTTCGTGATTTCTTATCTTCGGTTTACTTGTTTCTACATGTTTTTTTGTTGTATTCTACCAAATACAAATGAGAAAATCAGCTTACACCTTTCAAATTTTCCATTACGAAAAATTGGGAACGAAATATTTGTGACATCACAATTGAACAAATTATTTCGAAAAAAATGCAGAACGTGGTAAATTCCCTTTTTTCCCTCTCTTTAGCAGGGCGTCGGTAGTACCAAGAAATGAAGAACGCGATGAACGGCCGTAGTGGCACAGACGCAATGGGAGAGTACATAGGAAAAGCCCCCCCCCCCTCCGGAAGAAAAAGAGGGGGGGGGGGCACATTCTTTGTTAGGAGCAGATGGGGAGGAACGCAGTGACCGATTGAGAAGCCGAATGGACCAAATGTGACCGCTGGCGCAGCCTCACCCCGCCCCTCCGGCCTCGCCCCTCCTACCACCGCGGACTCTGCATCTTTTTCTCGGATTGTCATGCTCACGATTTAAGGCTGAAGCAAAAAGAGGGTAGGGAAGGAGAGAAGAGCAAGACAACATGCTGCTGTCTTCGCGTCGCCAACTCGAAACGGAGCAGAGCTCGCGCCAACTGACGCGGACAGACAGCAAAGGCTTCCCCTCCCTTCTCATCCCGTGCCCTGGGCCGTGCCGTGCCGCGCCCTATTGGCCCTTTATTGTTTCGTGCACGTCCCTTCCCCCTCCTTCCCGCGCCTCCATTCACAAATACAATTGGCGTGGCGGTGGCCCAAGTGCTGAGCACAGCCCGGCGTAACCCGGCGGCGTATCCCCCGTGCAGCCTCCCCTCCCCGCGAGCTGGTCGCAAATGCCCAGCAAACAGCCACTCGCACGGCTGCTATGATTCTGTTTCGGACACGTCTGTCGACCTTACGTCTTCCGACACCTCCGGGGGCTCCAGCTCCGGGGGCTCCGGCGTGACCGAGCCCAAGGAGTAGGTGGCCGAGCTGCCGGGGTCATCCCCCGACGGGTACTCCGAGTGCTCCGCCCACGTCCAGGACGACGACGGCGGGCTGGCGGGTCGTGAGGACCGCGACGAGAAGGGACCCTGGGGACCCCCCAGGCGGCTCGGCGACGACGGCGGGGCCTCCGACCACGACGACACCTCTTCCTCATCGTCGTGGTGACTGCCATTGGAGCAGGTCGGGCGCCAGGCCGGAAGGCCGTCGTGGTCCGGCACCGGACTCGTGGCCGTGCTCCAGAATGGGTCCGAGAACAGGGACAGGGGGTCGACCTGGTGCACACGAGGAAAGCATTAAACACATCCCAAAAGCAACCCCAATCAAAAATTCCATTCAGCCACTTCATCGCCCACGAGACCCCCGTCGCGGTCGGGGCCCGCTGTGCCCGCTGCGGGGCCGCCGCCATCATTCAGTAGCAAACGCAGTCTCTTGCGTTCGGTTCGGCAAAACGTCGTCGGTGGGAATGCCAACGAGATGGCATAGCCGGCATAGCCGGGCAGAGCGGACGGTGCCGGGTGCCGGTACTCTACGCGATGGGCACGGCGCGGCACGGCGCAGCACGGCGCAGCACGGCGCAGCACGGCGCAGCACGGCGCAGCACGGCGCAGCACGGCGCAGCACGGCCACCCGCTGACGCCCTGAGAGCCGCTGCGGCTCTTGGCGCCGGAAACGAATTGCACTTTGGAAACGTGTCGGTTCGGTTCGGCGCAGTTTGCAAATACACTCGCGGCTGCGCTGGGCTGCGCTGACACCCCCTGACGCCTGCCTGACGCACCGTGTGCCGCAGGCTGGAGGAACGGAACGGAACGGAACGGCTGCATTCGCGAGAAACAGGAAGCCCGGCGTCGCGTTTCATCCGTGTTGCCGCACTCCCTGCCAAATCGTTCGCGCGCCAGCCCCGCCAGCCCCGCGCTCGCACCGCGACAAATCTAATTCATTTACATTTGACCCCGTGCTACAGCTCCCAGAACAGTTTTCAGTAAAAAAAGAATCGCCGACTAAGATTTTTGTTTTTCTGATATTTACGGTCGGCGCCGACAACACACCACGCTTATCAAGCCTGTCAGCAAACACGCGGCGCAACTCACACACACACACACACACACACACACACACACACACACACACACACACGCCCGCCCGCTGCTGCGCGACACGTATGCAAAAGTACATAGAAATAACGCTTGTAGAACGTGGCGTCGGAACACACCGCCTTGCGAGGTAGGCAATTCGCCGTGGTGCAAAGCACGCGTGCCTCACGGGAGTGCCTACCTTGCAGGGGCCGGCCCGGAACGCTGTGAGCGTGCGGTCACTTAGGCCTGGGCGATAACTGGATTTTCCTATCGCGACACGATTATTTTTATTTATCGATAAAAACGATAACGATAACTTATATCGTCCGATATGTATAATTCTAACTTAGTATCGGTCTCGGTAACGGTCGTTCGATAAGAAAAATTATCGCGATAATTTTTGATATATCGATATATCGCCCAGGCCTACGGCTACTGCCGGGACAGGGCCGGCCCATACCTGTGTCACACATTTTTCTGTCGCTGAGTATGCGAGAGACGCTCGATCTCCTGCGCCCAAGAATACACCTCGAATAACACACGGCCCGGCGGCGGCGCGGGCGGGCGCTACCGAACGCGACACGTAGCTTACGGACGGGCCACTCCAACAACACGGGCGGAGTATCCGTCCCCAGCGGCCGCAGCCCGACCTGGCCCGACCCTGTCAGCGCTTTCTGATTCCGGCCGCGCCGCGCCTCGCCACGGCCATGTCTGACATCAAGCCGAACTAAATTAGTCCACTGCACACGTGTCCGAAAGCGCCGATCGTGCCGTGGCCGGGGGACGCGTCCGAAACGAGCGGCGAGAGCCGGGGAGGGTCACACATGAGCCGATGGCCCGGCCCGGCCGGGGGATGAGGGTTGTGGTTGTGGTTAGCCACGCATCCGCCTGCGGCCCGGCAGTGCGGGCTGCACGCAAAAGCACCGGCAAGAACATCAGCGCGACGCACGCAAACGGGATTTGAAGCGCACACGTACACACGAGCCAGAAATTGGTTCTACTTTTCCGTTTTGCCGAACCGAACGCACAGGACTCCGTTGGGCCTGAGGTGTGTAATTACTCATCAAAACCAGCCAAGGTGACATATGACACGGGCAAGAAAATCACATTATCTCCAGAGGCAGCATTTGAACCCGTGCGATGCAAAACCTTACGTAGACGCAGGACAACCCCAAGGTTAGGCGAGGCGAGGTCCCGTTCTACACCCAGAAAAACAGGTTAGGCGAGGCGAGGTCCCGTTCTATCAGCTCCGAGGAGTGCGATTTTCTTGCCCAGTACGTAATTTTCTAAGAGGTTGTTCAGTACTTACCGCATGTCCGTCGCCGTCGCCCCGCCTGTCCGCCGCTGCCTGCTGGTGCTGCTGGTGCTGCTGCTGGTGCTGCGCCGACACCATGCTGACCATGATGCTGACACTGTCCTCACAGCCGTCCGTGCGGCATTACGGCAGAGCCGAGCAGAGCTCTGCTAGTCCCTCCACTCACAGCTCTAACTCACAGACAGCCACTACGGGGGGAAATGGTTTTCAAAAAAGCTGTTCCAGTAGCCTGGTCGGCTTGACATCTTTTCATGTTTGTCAAAGCCCTGGCGTGTTAAGTTACTAAGGCGCAGCCGCATCGCCCGAGTCCGTATCAAGTGTTGAAAATCACAAGAGCCCCCCCCCCCCCCCCACACACACACACTGGGGCGCCGACTGACCCGCAGCCAAGGCAAAGAATGCGTTAGCCATGAGCGGTCCCGGCCCCGGCGTCGCTTCCAACATCCAAATCTTGCCTTTTGTAGGGAGAGGGAGATTCTCCCGCTGAGGTGATTCACCCAGACGGGACATAAATTCAGTATCGGAGCACCAATTTACGTGCCTGGCAGACACCTCACCAAATTTGGGCGAAGCAGACGACATGGTGGGACACTTACATGCGCCGGTTTATTTGTGTGTGTGCGTGTGTGTGCGTGCTCGAGGCCCACGCAGTAAACTACTGCTGCCCTGCCCCGCGTCCTGCGCTAGTCTTCAGCCGTGGTATTCGAACCCAGACGTAACAGTCATACAATCCCGAAATTCGGACCCGTGAGAGTGTTAAAATTATGTGACTGTACTAATTCCGGACTGCAACATGCATGAGGAGACGGGGCTGAGGGGCATGCATGAGAAATAAACAGACGAAAGGCGTATCCCGGAGCTTCCCGGACGACATCGGTGCCCCTCGGGTGCCCTCACAAAGCAGGCCTGTGTGGGTGCCGGGCACTGCAACAAGGAGTCCCCTCTTCCTTCTCTATGTGCCCCCCCCCCCCCCCCCTCCCTCTCTCTCTTCGCTTCCTTCCGCTACGCCTTTATCAGCGACCCCCTTGCGACATCACGCCGGACGCATAATGCATCGCGGTGTATTTAAACGATGAGCCGCGGGATGGCCGGCGCGGCGCGGTGGAGTACACTGTGCGGTAGTACATTAAATATGTACTACCAGAGGAACAATTTTGCCCAAATTTTCCTAAGATTTTGTGCGCATCCATAAGCTACAGTTTCGGGACCAGAACACAGCGCCCCACGCCCGGCCTGACTGCCGGCAGGCCACGGCCCCTTCCGGCTCCCGGGTAGGCAACCCCAACTCCCCAGTGCGGACGGGACAGCCTACCTGCACGTGCACTAAATGAATATTCTTACGAAACAGTTTTCGTCTTTTAAATGGGCGTGGGGCGTGATGCGCGCGTGTCGCGGAGGTGGGAACCAATGACGTGTATCGATTTGGGCGATGGAGCCGGGAAACAATGATACCTGTACACACACACACACACACACACACAAACACGACCGGACAAGGCCATAAGTCACGCGGGAGGTTGGGGAGGGGAGGCGCCCGGAACGGAGGACGAAGAGGAAGCCATCGTGCCGCCCGCTGCACTACACACTAGCACTGCTGGTAACCCGGGCGGGGCGTGGAGCGGCAGCGGGGAGGGGCGTGGCTGCCGGGCCCGCCTGCGCCCGCCTGCGCCCGCGCCTTGCCACGCTCCACGGGCTGCGGGAGGTCTGCTCTGGCCCCGCTGGCCCTGCTGGCCCCGCCGGCTCTGCTCCTAATCTAATATAATCGGAGTGAGGACGCAGCGCGAGATTCAGATGCCTGACAATGGCGTGCGATGATCCCAGCCCAGACGGCGGCCCGGCGGCCGGCTCCTCACATGGAGAGCGGCAGGGCGGGCAGACGGCCCGGGGCCCAGTGCCCAGCCCAGCCCAGCCAGTGCAGTCCCAGACACCGGGTCCTGCCTTATTCTACCCGCGTTCCCACGCAGCGGTTAGGCCGCGGGCGCGTAAGCCGGAGCCGACGATAGCCTTGTGTGCGATTGGGTGCCGCCGGGGACTCGATCGCTGCTGAGAGGGAAAGTCAACCCGTATAAACGTCAACGCCAACAGGCTGAGGCGGGGCCGGGAGGCCGGGAGTCGGGCCGAGGCGGTGCACTTGTTGCCGGCGAGGCCCGAAGGCCCGAACCTCGCTGTTGGTCTGGCATTGCTCTGGCATATTGCTCTGGCATTGCTCTGGCATCGGCACCGCACCGGCCGGGGGCTCAGATGAGTCGTAAAACAGGCTGTGAGGGGTCGTTCACAGTCTGCGTAACGCCCCTCGGTGACTATCCTACTGTATGGACCACACCAAGCGGACTGACTCACGGCGCGGCGGCCTCGCACCTAGCGCGACACGGCCAGGGCTGATGCTGATGAGCCAGCACGACATATCCAGGCTACGGAACGGGTGGTCACTGATCGCGCCGAGCCGCTGTGCGGACACTTGTTGCGCACGGCTGCGCACACGGACACGCGCCCACGCTCCACGTTCCACGCTCCACCGGTCGCGCGCGGGCAGCACAACGGCACCGGACCGGCTCAGGGGCCTCGGCGCCCACAGGCCTTGGGGCTTCGGAGACGAGTGCAGCGCACGCACGCCGACTCAAGACTGACTGACTGGCTGGCTGGCTGGCTGCGCTGCGGCTGCACGCCCTGCACGCGGCGTGGCGGGGGGAAGGGGGAGCCGCCGTAGCTGTGTTGTGCCCAGCTGGGGGCCCGGCCCGGCCCGGCTAGGCCCGGCCAGGCCTCCGCCGTCCCCGCTGTCACACCCCCGCTTCTGCAGCACATATCTCACACTTCCAGCCTGCAGTGCCTCCTACGCCGAGCCACGCCACAACTCCCATGCAGCAGCCCATCGGCGGGGCCCGGCGGGGCCCAGCCCAGCGCCGGCGGGGGAAAAGTTTGTCGATGGGATGCTGACGCCGAGGCCGAGGCCACGGCGGCGCCCCCGTCTGCTGCCGGCCGCGTTATCTCAAATCATGCAAAACTCTTATCCCCGCCGCCGGAGCGCCAGCCTCAGGCACTCGGCCCTCCGCCCCAAGCAAGAGCCAATTTGGGGATGAATTTTTCATAGCCCGACTCGGGCCGCGTACACGGCTGGGCTGGAGGCGGCCAGACACTACGCGACAACGCAAAGCCCCCACACACTAAATGCGCACGTAGAAATTTGGGCATCAGCATTTATAGAGTGAAGAAAGTGGTGCCTGAACACCTTGGGTGCGGAGTGCCTGTAACATGCCGGCACGGGGGTGACTGTACGGTGTACGGCCCAGGCACAGGCAGCCCTGGCAGCCCAGGCCCGGTCACTGGCGATGACGCCGCCGCGTGGCCACGCGTAGCGCCACACTGGTCACACCAGCGCGCCAAGACCTTTACCGAACGCGGCTGCTGTCTCGCTCTCCCTCTGCACTCCCTCCTTCTCCCTACCTCTGACTGTGCCAACTTCGAACGCGACATCGGTCACGGCCGACAGAGTGCACGGCAGAGCATGTCTGAGTCAGCGCCGCTGAGACGCCGGAGTGTCAGCAGCAGTAGCTAGCTGCAGCAGCAGCAGCAGACATGCCACAGGGACAGCCTGACCAGTAGACTCACACGCCACTGCGAAAATAATAAAAATACTCACGGTCTCGGGTTCAAACACCGACCACTTTCTGGTAGACGCGGGGGGAGGGAGAGGGAGGGAGGGAGGAGAGAGAGAGAGAGAGAGAGAGAGAGAGAGAGAGAGAGAGAGAGAGAGAGAGAGAGAGAGAGAGAGAGAGAGAGAGACAGAGACAGACAGACAGAGACAGAGAGAGAGAGAGCACGTAGCTGAGGAGAGTGGAGAGGATGAAAGGGGATCGGGCGGATAAGGGAGGGAAAGTGGGAGGGGGTGCAGGTCCCACAGCTGCACAAACTAGCCAAGGTCACCACCGCTACGGAACCACTAACTCACCGGATGGCAGGAGCGGGCGTAGAGAGCGCAGTAGCCGATCCGGCGGGGCCGGGGCTGGGGGCGGCGGGGGCCCGGTAGGAACGAGCACCCCACGCGCCGCGCCACGCCGCAACTCTCCCGACAGGTAAAGGAACCTCCATTAACGGCCACCTCACAAATCTCGCGAGCACGCGGCGTGGCGAACGAAAGGCTGTGTCCCCCCCCCCCCAAACTCGGTGTGCGATTTGTGGCGGCGAGTTGTGATTTGTGGGGGACGGGATCACGACGACTGCGCGCGGGGCGGGCGGGCTGTGCCATAGCGTGCTGCTGGAGACAAAGAGGGGGGAGCCAATCGCGCCACCGCCGCTGGTCAGACCACCACATACCGGCCCGGCCGGCATCATATCTCCACGGCGGCTGGAGGCGAAGCGTATAGGTTAGGTCCGCAATGTGCAGACGACGTCCCTCTCGATGTCTAGCCGCGATAAACCTCCCCCCTCTCTAAGCAGCCCCCCTTCGGATGCCCCCCCCCCCCCCCCCCATGAATAACCAACACACATGAGCTCCCTCGGTGGCAACTGGGTGCAATACACACGGAGAGGAGAGAATTGATACCTTC
Organism: Odontothrips loti; assembly: GCA_038380765.1. Lineage (NCBI taxonomy): Eukaryota > Metazoa > Arthropoda > Insecta > Thysanoptera > Thripidae > Odontothrips > Odontothrips loti. The sequence goes on along the minus strand of CM076243.1, from coordinate 18,545,156 downwards.
CTACTTCGGCGGAGAGGCGTGGAGGGGAAGCTTGAAGGAAAGGAGGGAACGGAACGGGGAGGAGAGAAGGGCGGGGAGGGGATAGGATCTTGTCAACGGACGACATCTGTTCTAATAATGAAGCGTGTTGGAGGACGTGTCGCCGGCAGGAGGGACAGGCCCAGCCGAGCGCTAACTACACGACCACGAGGACTGCATCAAGTTACACCCCAGCGTTTTAAAATGCCCTTTAAGTTTGGTGTTACCTGGGTTGTGCACGCGTCAGGTGCACCATCTGAGAGACGCGTGGCTTGCGGCTGGCAACGCGCACTTCACAGAGTTTTATCTACTCAGTGAAAATAAAATGAACCTCACAGGTTACTACGTCGAGTTCGTCATGTAGTCTTATTCAAGTCTGCTGTGGAGTCTCGTCTGAATTCGTCGTCAACAAAAGTCACACAACAAGGTTAAAACAACATGCAAAGATAATATTCTGGCCGCCGCTGAAGACATGAAGACCTGTCAAGGAACGGCACTCTACAAAACAACAGAAGGCAGCACAATAGGTGAGAACAGTATTTACAAAGATGCTGTAAATGCCTACAAAATCAACACATACAGAGGTGATCCTTAAAGCCCCGTGCACAATGGGCCTCGGTATCAACTGGTTTACGGTTATTCTAGTTACTGACATGGGACGGAGCCCGTTAGTAAACGGATCATACAGGCATGCAGGCAACATACACAAACAGAAGTCCTGGAATATGCTCATTACAAAGCACGACGCTAAAAAAGCCTCAAATTGTCACAAATTACTTGCAAAACGTTTAGTCACAACCAACTTTCTCATTCAATTAATTTTTCTTGCGTAAAGGCGGTTATTTTCCGGCGTTTTCAACAAGAGAAAGAGAGAGAGGGCAGAGAGAGAAAGTCGACGAAAGGTTTCCGAGCGTCATGCATTTAGACAAAGACAGCATCACTCACGCACATTACACCAAACACACTGTAAACGAGTCAATGAAACAAAAAAAAATAGAAAAAAAATGCGCCTTCTCTACCTGGGCTGTTGAGAATCTTCCGGCACCGACTTCTCCACCGCCACGCACCACCTGAGGACACAACGGCATACGGTGTTGCAGGAACATATACCAACAACAAGTTTTCGAAACCCCGTTTATTTTTATTGTTTAAGGCCGGAAAAGAAAATCAGAGTACACCCTTCCCACCTTGCCGCGCCGCGCCGGTCCCGGACTGCCGCGGCTCGGCCCGGCTCGGCCCGGGCTGCGGGCCATCTGTGAGTGAATACAACCCTTGGCGGCCCTGGCGGCCCTGGCGGCCCTGCGGCCCTCACCCTACAGACACGTCCGCGGATTACCCTGGCCCGTAACTCTGCGCTACACATTTTAGCACTCCGGGGCCTCGTGCCCTGCGACAGGTCCCGGTCCTGCCGACTGTACTCTTAAACCCTTTTCTGCTCAGCGGGCGGCGGAGCAACACTCCGCCCCCTCAGCTGACCGCCCCCGCGCCCGAGGAGAGGGGCCCTCGCGGGTCCGGGTTCGAGTGCCGGCCCGGCCGCCGCCGATCGGGGCGGGTTTATCTCAGCCCCGGGACGCCAGCAGAGGCGGCGGCAGGCGGCAGGCACACGTCCCGGCCGGGCACAGCTCCCAACTCCTGGGCCGCTGAGCCTGGCGGAGCCCGCAGAGAAGAGCCCGGTCCTGGTGCAAGGCTGCGGTGCGGTGCGGGAGTCTCCGCAAGACGTGGCTAATGGGGTGGAAGCTGGCGCGCTGGCGCCCCATAAACCCCCTCCGACCCGATCACCTCAAACCGACACCACGAGCCACGAGCACCACGCCGGGCACCGCCGGGCACCGCAGCTCACATCCTGCAAACACTCCCCTCCACTCCAACACACTCACCGTGATGGTGTCCTCCAGGCGGCGCTCCCACTGGTCGGACCGCTTGAGCAGGCCGGTCCACTGCTCCGACAGCTTGGTCACCTCCCGACGGATGCAGCGGCTCAGCTCCCGGGCCTGCTCCTCGGCGGAGCGGTAGCCGCGGAAGTCGGCGTCCAGGTCGCGGGCTGCGGCACACAAACACACAAAGTCAGCCGGAGTCAGCGCGCCTACGACCGGGGCGGGCCGACATCAATAATGGAGGCGGGGGTTCAAATACCGCGACCACACACACACACACACACACACACACACACACACACACACACACACACAAATCCCTATCCCCATCCCCCAGTCCAGGGCAGGCCGGGGGCAGGCCGGGGTAGCGAGATGCATACTTCAAGTGTGAACCACACAATGCAGAGGGGTGGGGTGGAGCGACACGCGGCACAAGTCACGCCGCTCGTAGTAATAAGCTGGTTAATCTTTCACAGTGCCAATCCCGCCCAAAAGAGCTGCCCCCCCCCCCCCTCTATTTCGCCAGCTGGTCACTCTTATGGTCACCCCCGGTCATCTCTGGTCACCCCTATGGTCACTCCTATGGTCACCCCCGTCACCCTCGGTCACCCCGTGACCACATAGCCACACATCCTGCATACATTATTCACCGCGTCTCCGCGCTGGGACCATCGTAACGCTGCCGGGCGACGGACACGCGGCCACAGGCCCACGGCCTCCGCACGGCCTCGGCACAGCCTCCACACGGCCTCCGCACGGCATCCGCACGGCCTCCACACGGCCTCGGCACGGCCTCCACACGGCCTCCGCACGGCCTTCGCCCGACTCTGCGCAGCCTCCGCACAGGCTCCACACGGCCTCCGCCCACCCCCAACACGACCACCCTCGGCTATTACCGCTGCCCAGTCCAGGAGCCTAGCCTGGGCTGACCCGGCCCACCAGGGAGCGGCACAGACAGACGCCTTGTCTCCGAATCTTGGCCTCGAAGTTTACGCTCTTCATACCCCCCCCCCTCCCCACTCCTGAACCCCTGACCTGCACAGGTGGGTCTCCCATGGTGACGTCTACAATGGTGCCGTCTACCAGCAGCAGCCGTCCCGGTAGTGGAGAGCCGCGCCGCACCGACAAAAAATATAATTCGGTTCGTTATAGCACTTTTCAGGCCCTCCTCTTCTCAGAGTGTCGTCCCGACGGAACTCACGACCAGTGCGGCGGCGGGGCAGTGGCCGGCACGTCAAGAGCAGCGGCGGCTGCAGCGGCTGCAGCGGCAGCGGTGGACCCGGCCGGACCGAATCGAATCCAACTAAACCGGCGCTTCAGCTCAGATCGGAAGCGATTGCTGGCGGGATAGGCACCGCCGCCCGCCCGCCCGACCCCCCTCTCCCCTTTCCACCTCTTCCCTCTCCATCCGCCTGTCAATACATCCAACGACACACACTCCCACACACATACAAGGCATCGGGATCGGGATGTGGACGTGCCTCCACTGGAGCGTGCAGAGAGGTGCCGCCCCAGGCACCGCCCGGCTGTGCGCCTGCAGACCGCAGAGTAGGCCGGCCCGCCGCGCACCCGAGAGCAGCCAGCGGCCGGCGGCCTACCCTGCGCCTGCGGGCGCTTGGCTCCCTTGCCCCTATCCCTGCAGCTGCCCCTGCCCCTGCAGCTGCAGCCGCACTCACCCTCGGAGTCGCTGGTGTCGGACAGCGGCGGCTCGTTGGCGATGTACTGCCGCCCGCTCAGGAGGTTGCCCTCGATGACGGGCCTCTTGTCCTGGAGCTGGCGCCGGAAGGCGCGGTAGTCGTCCTGCTGCTTCCGGAGGGTGGCGAGGTCCCCGCCCAGCGGCTCGAGCCCCGTCAGCTCCGTGTCCTTGCGGATGACCCACTCGATGAGCTCCCGCAGCGACAGCAGCAGCGCACTCCAGTGCTCCGCGTTGCTCTCCAGCCGGTTCCTGAATGAATAAAACACGCAAGACGTGAAAAACGTATGCAAGACTAACAAAAGGTGCAGAACGTATAGTGCGGGGGAATTTGAATACCACAAAAGGGGGAAGAGAGGGAGGGGAAGAGGGAGCGAGAGAGAGAGAGAAAGAGAGAGAAAGAAAGAGAGAGAGAGAGAGAGAGAGAGAGAGAGAGAGAGAGAGAGAGAGAGAGAGAGAGAGAGTAGGGGGAGGGGGGGGGGCACCACGAGTCTGCTGCCACCTCTTCCATGTGGAGTAATTGTATTACGTCACATGATATGCGGGTGGTGGGTGTGGCGAGTCATGCAGGGTTCCCCCGGCCCAGCCCCCCACTAAACCTCCACCAGCCCCCGCACTGCACCCCAGTCTAAAGCTCAACGCACCCGCCAGGTTCGATTACATAACCCGCAAGTGTACCACTACGGCTACAAGAGGCCCCGGAACAAATTCATGCAATATCTGCGAAAAACTCCCCCGGCGGACCTCAAACTCCCTGGAGTAACCCATTGCCGCGCCGTGCCGCGCCGTGCCGCGCCGTGCCGCGGCCCCATGACCGCCCCCGGGCTAGCGCCTGCGATGCGGCCTGCGGCCTGCACCTGGGCCCCCGCTCCCCGTTCACACACAAGTTGTTTTCACTCTTCCCGCCGTGAACGTCGTTTACCACGTGGAGCCGGAGCGGGGCCAGTGCACCGCGAGAACAACACCCCCACCGGCCACGTGGGGTAGATCCGTTAGATCCCGAGCAAATGCTGCAGGGGCAGAGAAAGTGGGGAAGGGAATGCTGCGCTGCAGACGCCGCGCGGCAATTATTTGGCACAAAGCAGACCCCCTTTTCCTATAGTCCCGGAGGCTGTGGGAAAACAAGGGGAGTGGTGAAGTTACCGGGGATGGGAAGGGATGCCAAGCCGGGCTCCATGTGCGGCGCGCCGGCGTAGATTCTGCGGTCCGGGGCCAACGAGAACTGTTTCATTGGGAGGGGGGATTGTCGGCGCTGTGTAAACAGCAAAGGAGTGTGCTGGGTGCGCGGTCGGTGCACCGCCGAGCAACACCCCCCGCGAACACCCCTGCCGCGCCCCGCCCGCTGTTCGCTTCGAATTTAAGCGGAGGCAAATGCGCTACAATAAGGGAACGCATGCAAGTGCTGAGCTGACACCCCCGGAGCCCGGAGCAGGGGCAGAGACCGCGACGGGTCCCACAGCCCCGCGGTGCCCGGCGGTGCCCGGCCCGACGCGGCCGGTGTGTGTGTGTGTGTGTGTGTGTGTGTGTGTGTGTGTGTAACCAGAACCCGCACTGAGTGCCGTGCCCCCGCATAATGGGGCCTTACGACGCCCCGTCTCGCCATGGCCTGTGCCGGTGTAACGGGGCGTGGCAGGAACGTGGCGGGGGCGTGTCGGGGGTGTGCCCGGAGGCAGCAGGGCCGTCACCCACACCCACATGTACCAAAAAGGGTGGTGGAGGGTGGCAATAGTCAGCGGGTATCACCTGATGGCCATGCTCTTGCTCTTGAGGTGGCCCCAGCGGGTGTTCATCTCGTCCAGGCGCCGCTGCAGCATGAGCGCGTCGTCCTGGGAGGCCAGGCTGCCCAGCAGCTGCCGCCCGCGCCCGTTCAGCGAGGAGAACACGTCGTGGTGGCTCTCCATCTCCGCCTGCAGGTCCTGGAACACAACAAAGTTCTTTCTATTAGTAAATTTTCTTTTTTTTTAAGTGTCCGTTTCAGCAAGACGCTTTCTTTTCGGGTAGAGGTGCACTTGTGACCGAAGATGTTCGGCGAGCACGCAGCCCGGAGTCGTGTTCCCGACAAGATCAGGGATGGGGCTGGGACGAGGGCGGAGGAGGGAAAGGGGGGGGGGGGGGGCGCTTCGTTCCGCTTGGGTCGGTCTGGTTCGCACGGAAACACACAGGTCACGGGGAGATGTATCACCAGCCGCATGGAAAGAAACTTGGCCAAACTTAATAACGTCCAGGAAGCGATGGTCGGGCGGGCCCTGAGACATAAGGTGGGTGAGAGAGGGAGAGGAAGAGGGGGGAGAGAGAGAGAGAGAGAGAGAGAGAGAGAGAGAGAGAGAGAGAGAGAGAGAGAGAGAGAGAGAGAGAGAGAAGGGGGGGGCACTGGGAAGGGAATCGCACCCAACCCGAGGAAGGCCTTAAAGCAATCACTTTATCGCCTATTCGTATCCACTATAGGGCAGTGGGCCTCACATACGACCCGACCCGACTACGACGTTCGGCCGAATATATCCCGTCGTCCCCGTCCTGGCGAGTCCCCGCTGCTCCCACCGACGGCTATCACAGCGCCCAGAGGCCAGAGGCCCCCGCCCCACTGCACGCCGGCCGTCCCGACACGCCACAAGTTACGGCACAGCGATAGCACCTCCCGCTACACCGAATGCACCACACAGGGCCAGTCGGGTTCAAATACGGCGTTTTCTATACTTCTGCGCCTTCTAGATCCGCCGTAACCTCCGGGTCCACGCTGGCGGGCCGCGGGGGCCGCGGGCGTATGACTCGATAATGACACGGTGTACTCCAAGTGGCAATTACCTGCGGTCCGGAGTGGGGGGGGGGGAGGAGGAGGCGACAGCCTGATGACACGCGTTAACAGCCAATTCCCAGGGCACGTTAGCGAACGCAAACTAACCCCCATCCTCGCCATGAGGGCATTTGCGGAGCGGCTGCACACCTGCCCCCCCCCCCCACTCCAGGGTCCCTGCAGCGAGGACGAGGGGGGCGCTTCTGCATAGGGGCCGGGTTGCCGCTCGTTCGCCAATCAAGCTCCCGGATTAGCAGTGACAAGGCAGACAAGGTAGCCCCGTTATTTTCATCTCTTGACTCGCCTGCAATCAGGAGATGAGAGCTCGACTCGGGGAGCCCCGGGTTCAAGCACCGGTTCAGATTCCTGCGGCGTGCGGCGTGCGTCTGTGTCCGCAGCGAGGCGCTGCCAGTGCCAGTCGGCCGCGCGCCTGCGAACCGCAGGATAGGCCGGCCCGCCGCGCATCCGTGAGGAGTCGGCTGCCTACCCGCCGGGCGCCTCCCGCCGAGCCGGCCGAGGCCGAAGCCAGCCCAGCCCAGCCCAGCCCAGCGCTCGCAGCACAGATCCGATCCGTCTAACGTGATTTCTCCGCCACACCGCCGGTCCGGACCCCACCTCCGGCCCCGGCCTCGGCCCTGGCCTGCGGCCGACACCCTCTCCTCACCTTAGGCGTGAGGCCTGAGGCGCCGGGGAGAGCAGAGGCGGCGGCATTCGGTGGAAAATTGGGCGCAGCGAGCGGGAGCAGGGACACCGCCGGCATCGCACGGCACCGCGCCGCCCCGATACGACACGCCGCTACTCGGTAAGAGTTGGTGGCTCCCCGCTCAGGTGACATAGGGGAGCGCCGCCGCACCGCCGCACCGCACCACCGCAGACCACCCCGCGGGAGGCCATTAAAGTTGCAGGGCCGAGCAATGAGACGCTGCAACATGGATGCGCCGCCCGCCCACCCTAATTGTGGACCCGCACCGAATAGCTGCGCCGCGACACGCGCAGGGTGCGGAACGGAAGCACTGCTCCGGGGCCTCCACACCTGCGGACAGCAATGACGGCGTCGAGGTCGGCTCGCAGGCCACAACTTTTACCTCCGCAAGGCACCCTGGATGGCATTGGCATATCGAGGTCCTGCCCCCGCCCATCTGTTCTCGGCGGCTCCCGGCTGGCGACCGGGGCACCCAGGGGCACCGGCGGGCGAGCAGCTTGTCGAGGAGCTCGTGGAGGGCTCTTCCGTCATAATGGTCCGGACGGCACCGCACCGGGCCGGGCCGTGGTGATGCCCGTGCTCCCCGCGGGCAGTGCCGGCCGGCTCACATCGGCAGCCCCTGGCGGCCACCGGCGGCCTCCGGGTCAATGCGGGGCAGCGGGGGCGCATGGATCATCGTTATGGCCACGCCGCCCGCCCCGCCGCCCCCGAACCCCGACAGAATACTGCTCTCCGCTGAGGGCAGGCTCCAGCTCTGCTGCAGCTCTGCTCCAGCTCTGCTCCAGCTCTGCTCCAGCTCTGCTCCAGCTCTGCTCCAGCTCTGCTCCAGCTCTGCTCCAGCTCTGCTCCAGCTCTGCTCCAGCTCTGCTCCAGCTCTGCTCCAGCTCTGCTCCAGCTCTGCTCCAGCTCTGCTCCAGCTCTGCTCCAGCTCTGCTCCAGCTCTGCTCCAGCTCTGCTACAGCTCTGCTCAAGCCTCGGCCACAGCAGATGTAGCAGGACTATTGCAAGTCAAGGTACACAACCACGGTCCGGAAAGTAATAATAAGAGCAAGAGCTCCCCGTTAGCTCCCTCCCCCCTCAATAGAAGAAAACAATTTTCAAAAAAAAGTTCCGCGGCCTTAATACTTGCAATTTTCTGCTGACTACACCGCGTCCCCCTGCTGTGTTCCTGCATTCGGCCTGCGGGGCGTGCGTCTGGCACCTCCGAAGTGAACTAACCAGCCGAGTGGCTTATAATGCTCACTTAGAGCGCTTTTCCTTTTTCCCGACCGGGATGAGTGAGCCGCTCGCTGTGAGTCACAGCCAGTGATAAGGAGCGTCAACACTGTAGGGGGAGCCGGGGTCCCGGGGGTGGCGGGGGCAGCGGGGGCCCCGGGGGCAGCGGGGGTGGCGGGGGCCCCGGGGGCGGCCCTGTCAGAGTCTGCCCCACGCCCCAGACCGGCCTCAGACGGAGGCCCGCTGTCGAGAAGCGAAACTTGCCGGTACGAGACAGCGGGCCAACAACTGCTCTGTCACGCGTTTAAACCGGGCGGGGCAGGGCGGGCGGGGCCGCGTCGTGGCGTAGAATCCGTGATTTCCCCCCCCCCCCCCCCCCCTCCGACCCCAGGTCTGTCCGCCACCCCAGCCGAGCCGACCAACCCCGGGCGCCGGGCGCTGCTTGCACTGGTGGGTGCGCTGTCACGGCTGCAACAATAACGTCGGAAGGGGCGGGAGAGCGAGAGAGAGAGAGAGAGAGAGAGAGAGAGAGAGAGAGAGAGAGAGAGAGAGAGAGAGAGAGAGAGAGAGAGAGAGAGAGAGAGAGAGAGAGAGAGAGAGAGAGAGAGAGAGAGAGAGAGAGAGAGAGAGAGGAGAGAGAGGGGAGAGGGGGGGGGGTTCACCACGACGGCCAGGGGCCAGGAACTCGCGGTTTATAAACTGAGCAAGAGCGCATTTCCCGAAATACGCATCAGGAATAACTCCCGTACGTCATGGCGGACGGGGGAAGATTTTTAATGAATTTTCCTTCACAGGCTACATGGGGGTGGCTATTTCTCTCAACATAGAGCAGGGTTTGGAGTCCAACCCGGGACACTTGGCTATACCTTATCATTTCTTAAACTGTGATAATGGTTTAACTTTCGATTAATATGATGATTAACACGATGTCGTATCGATAGCACATGTTAGTGATCCTAAAAATGTGATGAATTTGCTCTAAATGATGTTAAATACTCTTTCATCCACAGTGGAGCAGATTTTGAAGGAGATTAATGTAGGTGTCTCCGGCGGCATGCCCTGGGCGTTCGCAGGCGCCTCTCGAGCTCGGGGTAACGGGGTCACGGGTCACGGTGCTGCGGGTCATGGAGATGTTTGCAGCGGCACGACGCTAACGGGCTCCCCGCCGGCCCCGCCGTGTCGCACACCGAGTGAGTACGAGCAGAGCTCGGCTCATTTCCATGACTGCTACCAACAGCTACGCCGCGCCGCTTGCCCAATTCAATTTCCCCTTTTAAATTTGATTGTCCCATCAAAAGACTACCCTATTCCCGCACTGGCGCGGCGGCGGCCCGGACCGCGAGAGGGGGGGGGGGGAGGGGGAGGGCGATCGCAGGGGATAGGGTAGGGCGGCGCGGGCGGGGTCGGAGGCGTTCGTTGTCTCTCTCGCTCACACCAACGGGCAAGGAGACGCATACGGGTGAGGGGAGAGAGAGAGAGAGAGATACACATTCGTGCACAGCTGCAGAGGATTGGTAAGGAGGGGGGGGGGGATTCTTAATCCCGGCAGGTCCTCATTACTCACCTACTCTCGGCCGGTGCAGGCGGCGCACCTCCCCAACGCCCTGCACCGCCTCCTGGTGGTTGGGACGCCGTGTCAGCTTGCACCCCCACCCTTAACCCCACCCGGGCCAATAAATGAGATCACATCCCGTCAGGACCTCGGCCGGGGCCGGGGCCGGGACCTCGGTGAGAACGAAGGCTGCTCTGCAGGTGCGACAAGGAGTGGTGCAAATTACGAACAAGTGCCCTGACAATTTTCTGAGTGCGAGGAGACGCGAAGAGAGAAGGACCCCGGGGAAGAAATGGACCTGTGAGCGGGCAGAGCGGGCGCAGGGAGGAAGAGTGTTCTACCCCGCACAGAAAAGTGCACGTGAAATATTCAGGGCGAGGCGGGCGGCCGGCGAACACAAAACACAGCTGGCCACGATAGGCGGCGTGCCAGGCGCCAGGCGCCGGCAGGGGCTCGGCTCCGCCCGGCTCTGCCCGGCTCTGCTCGCTGTAGTGCTCTGTTCCGCTCTGCTCCTTGAATGCCTCGAGGGTGTGGTGCGGTGTGCTGCGCTGCGCTGTACAGGCCGAGGCCACGCCGCGTGGGCTGTTTGAATGATGGCGAGCCGCAGTGGACAGGCCTGCTCAGCGCTGCTCAGCGCTGCTCAGCGCTCAGGGCGTGTCAGCACAATAAGGCCCCCGGTCTGTGCCCCCCGGGCTGTGCCCCCCGGGCTGTGCCCCTCCACACCGCACTCACCCTCTGCGGTCGACAGCAAAACCCAACAAGCCGGCGATGCCGCCGGTAGCGCAGCCCTCGCAGCCGGCGCGGGCGACGGGCGGGCGCGGCGCGCGGCTCGAGCCTGGGCGCGGCCAGCACGCGGCGCGGTCGGTCGTAAAGCGGAGCAGCAGCAGCGGCAGCAGCAGCGGCAGCAGCAGCGGCAGCCAGTCCAGTCCAGGCCCCGCACGCACAGCCCCCGCACCCGCACAGCCGGTATACGCTGCATTTTCGTCCCCCGTTTTCTTTTTGCCCCGGTTCATCCGGCTAACCGCATTGAGCCTCGTGAGACCAGCGGCGCGGCGGGGGCAAGGACCCCTAGGCGGCGGCCCGGCCGGCCGGCCGGCTTGGTTTCGTCTGCTCTGCACTCGCTCGGCTCTGTGCTGGGCGGGGCGGGGCTGGGCCGGGCGGCTCCACTTGCTAGCCACAGAGATTAGTGGCTGCGCCCTAAACCGCTGCCGACCCGCCCGCGCCCCGGCCTCCTCACCCCAGGCCCGCCACGCGGCCACAACAAGCTGGCCGCCCCGGCCTCGGCCCCGGTCACCCCTCTGCGGCACGGGCCGGCCGGCTCCGGCCAGGCTATGTCCAAGGCTCAGGCCACCACAGTCAACAAACCATGTTTACAGGCCCGGCCTCCATTTACACTTGCAAGATTACCAGTGATATTTCAGCGTCCTCAAAACCACGGCTGGCCGGCCGGGCACAGTCTGCACGCCCCCGGACCAGACCAGACCAGGCCGGACCGGACCGCGCCGTCTGTCTCCGGCGACAGGAATTTGCGGGAAACGAGGATCCGAAATTCATCACAAGCGGTGGAGCGCTATGAGAGAGCCCCAGCATGACAAGAAAACACCTTCTCGCTGCTGCCGAAACAGCGGACCACACCGGACCCCCCCAGACCACAATGGACCCTGCCGGACCCCGCCGGCATCACATCGCTGTCACTCCGCTCACGCCTCACGGCCCCACGCCGCGCGGTACACATCCAGAAACAGCTGACGTCCGGGAAATAAAGGGTCACTCACAAATTAGTCGTTGGGGGAACGGGGTGAGAGAGAGAGAGAGAGCGAGAGAGAGAAGGGAGGGCCAGAGGCGAGGTAAAAAGGGGAGACCACGAGGAGAGAGTAAAAAAAAAGGGGGATGAGGTGCGAGGAAGAGGAAGGGGCGGTAAAGGTTGTCCGTATAATCAAACCATAAAACAGTCCGAACAAAAACCAATACGAGGACCCGGCCCGCCAGCGGCGCCGGCCTGAGTCCGTGGGGAGCGGAGGGGCCGCCAGGGGCCGTCCGTATGACGCCGGCCGGAAGGCAGGGCGCAGGCTGGACACCCGCAAAACACGCGTCGGAGTGAACACATCAATCGACCTTAGAGCACGATTTGGTAAACGGGCCGCGGTACGAGGAAATACCCCGCAATTCACTTGTCTTTAAGTTTCCTTCAATGTTTTCAGTCACATTAATAAATTTTGTTTCGAGTTGAATTTTTTTTTTTTTACAATACGTATGTGTGTGCTAGAAGCTAACACGGCTTCCCGGGAGAAATCACGCTACACCTGCTCGTGCTTTCTCTCTTCCGCTGAGGCCGCCGGCATGCCGCTGGCAGCAGTGGGGCGCGGGGCGGCGTGGCAGCACGACGCTTTTTAGCCCGTCCCGACACGTTTCTTTAGAAACGGCAGGAGCCGGGCTTGTAGTCTTATGCCGGATGTTCGTTCGTTCGGACGTATGTACGCCGACTTATCGTTCACAGAAAAACTTCAAATTTGGAGGATAAACTCCTTTCCTAACGTAGAATCACGTACGGTGGCAACAATTTTCGATTTGTATCGCATTTTTGATTAATGAAAATTTGTCTGTTTTTGTTTTTTGAGGTTAGGGTTGGCCGCCACGCGCACACCATTACCATCGCGGCGCGCACAGGGACGGGCTCAGGTTAACGATTTTAATCGTAACAAATACATCTGCTATCGGGCACTTCTAGGGAGACTTGAGGCGGGGGCCGAAGGCCCCCGCAAACGCCGCCGGCAAGCCAAGCTGGCCAAGTACCCCTGTCGAACCGAGGTGCCGGTGGAGCGCAGCGGAACTGGCACCGAGTGTTCTCTCCGAGACCAGGTCGAGCGTGGTCAGTAGGAGCCAGTAAGAGTCGTCACCGTGACACTACTACTGTCAGAGATACTTATTTTCAATTTATTGTCGATTTGAGGACACGGATTGCAGTGTAACAGGAACTAAAATGACGGGGAGCAAGCTCGAGCGCAAGGGCTGCGCACACTTCGACCGACCGAGGTCCGGTGCTCACATGGTGGTCACATGGTGGTCACATGGTGGGCACGTACGGGATGGGGGCTCATTGTCCGCTGCCAACCTCTCCACCCGCAGACACCGCGTGCTTCTGTGTCGTCTTTTGTTCTCTTTTGTTGGACTGGATTAGTTCGTGTCATGGAGGTCGCGCGGTTTCAGCTGCGAATTTAAAAAGTTTGAAATTATTTTCTTTTTTCTCGTCGGTAGAGTGTGTCTGCTGGCGTCAGAGCGGCTCCCGGCCCGGCCCCGGCAGTGCAGGGGTCACAATGGACACACCCCGCTGTCGAGTGTTCGAATACCGACGGGACTAGCGAACGTTTCCTCCCCGCTAATTCCCCTTCCCCTTCCTTTCTTTGTTTAGCTGCTATCAAAGGCAATCACGAGATGGACCACCGACTGCGTCATAATCTTTTTTCCCTTTTTCCTCCTCAAGAGCAGCAGAGGATTGGCCTCTTCTATACTAAAACAGACAGGAGCAGAGAGAGAGAGAGAGAGAGAGAGAGAGAGAGAGAGAGAGAGAGAGAGAGAGAGAGAGAGAGAGAGAGAGAGAGAGAGAGAGAGAGAGAGATATCGCACTGCGCTATCACCGCGTACAGTGACGTCGTGGACGGACCCCTAATTTGCATTGGGCTTGGCTAACCGTCAAGTACCATTGATTTCCACTTTCCCTCCTTTTCTGTCTCAGTCCCCCCTCCTTTCTCTATCAAGTGCCCCTCAGGAGTGGGAGTGGTGCAGCCAGCAGGGGGAGGGGGGGGGGGGCAGCCGCGGAGGCAGCAGCAGTTCTGCCTCCCCCCACTAACGCTAGACGACAAAGTCAATAAATATCATTCTAGTCTCGTTTTCCTCGCAGCGGGAAGCAGTACAGCGTACAGCGCAGCAGATCGTAACTGGCTGCTGTGTCCGAACGTCCGGCGCCCGCTTGCTAAGGTCCGGCAGCGGCCCCGCCGGCCCCAGTGCGACAGGCGCCGTCATACAAAGTTTATAAGATAACGTCCAACAACACGGAACGGGCAGTGGCGGCGGTGGGAGCTCGGCTGTTCCCTTTTCCACACGAATAGGACAACAGATTCAAGCACAGATTCAAAACGAGAAGACACGGGGGTGGAGGGAGGGGGTGCGCGGCCAGTACACCGTGCCGAGCGTGGCAGCGCGTGGCGGCGGGTGGCGGCGCGTGGCGGCGCAGGGCTCCAGGGAGAAAAATACTGCGGAAGTGACAAGACAGGAAATCGGTCCGCGCGGCAAAGGCTGCTTTGTATGAAATGAGGGAGGGTGAGAGCGGGATGGGGCGGGCAGGGGGATGGGGTGGGGTGGTGCTCCTCCCGCGCGCTGGGGAGGGGTGGTAGCGGGACCGGCGGGGACCCTACAGGGACCAGTGGGAGCGACGAGAGGGGAGAAACGCAGAAAACAAGAGGCAAAAACGCGTTCAATGCGAGCAATTTGACAAACAGCACGCGAGCACCCGTGACCGACACGCCGGACCCGCTGCAACTCGGTGTGCGGTTATCTATCACACGAAGCGTTGTTGGTGTACAAATCGTGCAAATGGTTACAGAGGCACATAAAGAGCGTAAGGGTGAACCCCTCGCCGAGGCATCGGGCGAGCGAGAGAGGAAGGGGGAGGGACAGAGAGTGAGAGAGAGAGAGAGGTAGAAATGGTCTCCTTCAGGTCTGACATGATGCATCACTTGGTGAGAGTGCGAGAGACCGGGTCAAGAGGCCGTGATGGAGATTGGGCACGCGGGCATCCCCGGCGAGGGGTAGGAGGGGAGAGGGAGGGGATGTGGGAGCATTGGCCTTGTCAATCGTTTGCCTCCAGCCTGGACGCGGCCGGCTGATGGGCCGGGCTCCGCTCAGCCCGAGGCACAGCCCGAGGCACAGCCCGAGGCACAGCCCCTGCCAACGGTGAGGTAGGCAGTCCCGTAGAGCACGGCGGCACGGCGGCACAGCCAACCCCGCCGCTGCACCAGGCGTTTGGAGGCCACGCCACCGTGTATCTTAATCTTAATCTGAAACCCGGGTAAGGCGGTGGTCGGACATGAACGCAGGAAACACTCAGGGTTCGGGCAGCTCAGAGCACTAGCACTTAACGAGTTCCGATACAACATCACACGGGTTTTACAGTGAGGTTCTGTTTACTTTTTCCCAGTTCCGTCGCCAGGCGTGCGCATACGGACCGCTGCGGCCGGCGGGGTGCGGGGTGTGCGCTGCTCATGTCGCGATCTGTGGTTCGACACCAGGTCGGGTCGTTTCAATTTCCTGGCGTCTGACGCCGGGCCCCAGTGGCGCAGCGTGGCGTGGCGTGTTCGGGGGAAAGGGGGAGGAACTTCCGGAAATGAACCAAGAACGCTCCTTGACGTTTCGAAATGAATAAAAGTAAAAAGGAGTAAACGCACATGAAGGGGGTTGGTTGTGGCCGCACGGGATAGCCAGGATAGCAAACACACGAGAGTACTACCTGCCACTAGCTCGTCGACTGAACACGCGACAGAAATGTAGAGAGAGGGAGAAAAACAAAGGAAAACAAAGGGGGATACATCCCTGCCTGATCCCCACGCTCTGTCCGCGTCTCCCAGCCAACGGGCGCTCGTATCTCGCTGCTGGAGAACAACAGGCTGGCGGCGAGGGAGGGGTCCTTTGGGTCCTCACATCGCATCGATTCCAGTGACTCCAGCAGCAAGGGCGCTTCAGACCGCTTCAGACCCTTCGCATCCTTGGCTAGCCCAATTAGAGGGCCGCCCCAACCAGGCCGAACAGGCGGGAATCATAACCCTGCGCTGGTGCAAACGTGTGTGTGTGTGGGGGGGGGGGGGGGGAGCTGAGCCGTCCTTTCTTAAAAACCACAGCAGACTCACACTAACGTCAGCGGGTAAACCACTTTAGCTCATGATAATAAGCAATCCGACAAAACGACAAATTTTTGTATTCTGTAACTGTAACAGTTTTGGTAGTATACGCAGCAGGACTGTTGCGGTGTAGAGAGCAACTGCTTGGCTTAAGCCAAAAAACTGAATCGCGACGGCCGATTTTCCATTCGAGGGCCAATCACAAGTTGGCCGACGGCGCCTCGACGGCCGCCTCATCCTAACGACGCATCCCGACAATGTTAAAGGCCTGCCTGCCTGCAGCCGGGAACAACTTTCCCCAATAGTGCCTGCAGAGTGCACGGAGGGGCACGGAGGAGCACGGAGTAGTGGTGACGGTGGTCGTAGCATCGTGCCCGCCGAAACTTCGCTTGCAGACGACAACACTGCACTCCACAGGGAGGAAAAAAAAATTAAAACTACACTAGCGAAAGATTACGACAAAACTTCTTCTCTTTACAAATAGTATCGAGGATTTGTAACACAAACGAGGGTTTGGGAGTGCGTTTCGAAACGATAAAAATCGACAGATTAAAAGAAACAAAAGTATACTAGTTCACCGCGTAAACCGCGGCCACCAAGTCGAAAGCGGGGGTTGAAATATTGGGCAGCCGGGGCTGTTGGATCGGGCGAGAGCGGGGCAGAGCGGAGCAGAGCGCAGCGGGAGGATGGCGAGCCGTTCTTTATGGCTGCGAGTAAGGCTCTGCGGGGCTCTGCAGCCTCTTGTCGTGGCGGGGCCGGCCGGGGCGGGCCGGGGCACCTTCAGGGAGAGCCTCGGGGGACAACCTCCCCGCGGCTTGATAAAAAACAATTGCCAACCAAAACCTGGCCATCAATACGCATTCCCTGACCGAATTGCTCCCGATATTTCAGCTTAAAAAGCGCCAGCTCACAGAGAGGCACGAGCGCGTTCAAAGGGCGATTTTAAAGAGAAAAATATGGTGGTGAGAGAGCAAGTGAGTGAGTGAGTGAGAAAGGCGCTCTTGCGCTCTCGTAAAGCAGATACGTGGGTTTTCATTTACGACAGGTGCGGCGCTGCAGCAGTGAAAATTCCTCGCGGGACATGCCAAGTCGTCAAGCTGCTCCTGTCTCCCAGCACCACACCCCGTCACCTCTCACTCTCTCTCTCTCTCTCTCTCTCTCTCTCTCTCTCTCTCTCTCTCTCTCTCTCTCTCTCTCTCTCTCTCTCTCTCTCTCTCTCTCTCTCTCTCTCTCTCTCACGCACACACACATCCGCCGCGTTGTAATCTTTTGATGCGTACGTGTGACGTCGTGTTCCGCTCAAAGTTTCGCACAAAGATACAGGAGTTGCCTCCGCTTCGCTAATCTATCCCCCCGTCCCGTGTCGGACGCCGAGCGGGCGCTGCGATGCGCCGCGCCCCCGTCAAAACTAGGGGAACAATTACAAAGCCCGAAATAGCGGGCTCGTCCGAGAACTACGTAACGCCTCAAGGACCCGCAGGCCGCAGGACACGCGGAAGCGCCATAACTGGAAGCTAATTGCAGGATAACGGCGTAAGTTTAGCGGGTCAGTCCCGGGGCAGGGCGGGGCACAGGTACAGAGGTGGCGCGGAGGTCAGAACCTCTGAATGCCCTGCTGTGCCCTTCACCTCCCTGCCTCCCTGGAGAGCGCTTTCACCACGCACCTCTCTCTCTCTCTCTCTCTCTCTCTCTCTCTCTCTCTCTCTCTCTCTCTCTCTCTCTCTCTCTCTCTCTCTCTCTCTCTCTCTCTCTCTCACACACACACACACACACACACACACAACCCGCCCCTGCACTTTCACTCCCCCGGTTACCTCACATGCACCGCCATGCACGGCGATATACTGATGTCTTCCTCCCCAGACGTACTCTAGACGCAAACGCCTAGTGAAAAATGTCCCTTTCCCGGGCGGGGTCTGGCTCTGGCCTGGCCGGGTCCGCAGGTGCCCCCCCCCCCCCCCCCCCACCTCTCGGCGTCGACCTCTGCAGCTGCACAGCTTTTTGCACAAATTGTCTGGATCGCGAAGCGAAAGAGGCAACGACGGCGATGGAGAGAAGCGAGAGCGCCCCTCTTGGAGTCCTACTCCACCTCGCCGCTAGGCGCGACAAAGCGGAGCCGTGCCGGGCCTCCATTGTGACTCGTGCCTCCCTCCCCCTCCCCCTCCCCCTCCAGGCGGCGGACGCAGACGACGGGCTGGATACGAAACACAGCACGGAGACCTGGGCTCGGCGAGTCACTGCGATGCCCACAGTACGTATCCAGCACAGTGACATTAGCTAGGAATATTACAGTGCCTGTGGGGCGCCAGTACGCGACCCATTGACTCCCAGCCCAGCCAACCCAGCCGCTCCCAAGCTGATGTGTCTCGGCTGTTCGGGGTTCAAATAACCCTCCACGAGCTGCCAAGTTTTTACCTTTTCCGCTGCACTGGTCTTTCCGGCCCCGCAGAAAGTGACGGCGACTCTTCCTTGTTTTTTTCCTTTTTTTTTCACCGCTATCCTGCACCATCGGTCCCCCTATCCAGCACCGTCCCACGCGGCCGTCCCCCGAGACAGTGGCCGAAGGGGCTGGAGGGGCCGAAGGCTAGCGGGGCCCCCTCCGGGCCCCCTTCAACCCCTTAGTCCGCGCCACGCTCCGCCACTCCATCTGGTCTGGTCTGGGGCGCAGCGTTCGAGCCGAGCCGCGGCGAATCCTCACACACGCACATAAGCACACACACACACACACACACACACACACACACACGCACACACGGTCAACCGCAAAGCCGTGCGATGCTTCTTGCTCAGCATACAGCGTGCTACCTCCTTTCCCCGTCTCGATACACTCCCACAAAAATGAAAGAGAAAGTGGCAGAAGTCTGTTGCGTTAGAAAGTTGGCGGAGTCTGATGGAGTGTGTATAGGACTGGCGGGACGGGCCGGGACGGGCCCGGGCGTGCCCGCGGCCGTGCTCCACCTCCCCGCGGGGCGGGGCGGGGCGTGGCGGTGCGGGGCGGGAGGTCTCGGAGGGCTCCGCGCGCACCCCGCCGCTGTTTTGGCTCGCACGGCCCGCTCTCAGAGCCAGTAACTCAATTAGGCAACCAATTGGGCCGATATGGAAAAATGTGATAAAGTACAGAGAGGTGCCGTGCCGTGAGGCGGGGGAGGGGAGCTGGAAGGACGGGGGAGGAGGGGGGGGCAAGGGGCAAAAAGCACCTCAGAGGTCCCCAGCATCCGCATTGCCGTCGGAATCATCACTCGTCCTCGTCCTCGCAGCTGCGTCCGACGGCCTGGCTCGGCTCGGCTCGGCCCGGCGCCCGGCCGCGCTCCGCCGCCACGCTCGGATCGGCTGCCGGCACATGGCCCGAAGGCCCGAAGGGGTGGCTGAGGGATGGGGTGGAAATTAGCAGTGATACGGGATGAAACCCGCCCATGCCCCCCCCCCCCCCCCCGGCCCGAGTGTATATAAGGCCTCAGGAAAGCTAGAAGAGGAAGGGGGGGGAGGGGGGGGGCACCCGGACTGAGTAATCGCGAGTCATCGCTCCCTCAGGTTCAGGGAAACAGGGGGCATCTGTCACACCCCCGCCACGCCGCGCCTCGGGAAGCGGGGAGAGATACCCAGAGGCCCCGAGGACGCCGGGCCCTGAGGGGTCGTTGCGAGATGGGCATAACTCGCAATTGTCATCGAAGGGAGGCGTAACAGTGCTCACCTGTGAGCTGGGGCAGGCTGGGGCTGGGCAGGCTGGGGCTGGGCGTGCCGCGCGCGCGCGCGTGTGTGTGTGTGTGTGTGTGTGTGTGTGTGTGTGTGTGCACTCGTCGAGGAGGATAGTACCGCCGTCCGAAAAGTGACGTGACCCGTATCCCCACGGCCCTTGTTGTGTCGGGCTGCGCCCCGCGGAACCCACTGCAGCCTAGACAATGCCCAGGGAACAGAGCTGGCAGCTGTTGACAGCTCCACACCCCGGGCGGTGGTCAGCGCGTGAAAACCAGTGGAAACTAGCCGGCACTTGGGGATCGTTCTAGAATGGACACGTGCAGCGAAAGAGATGACTGGTGGGTGCACTTTGTCCGACTTTGTCTTTCCTCCGCATTGAAACGTACTATTACTTGGTGCGGTCATTTTCATATTTCCGCCTGGTTTAAAACAACGGCAACAAATCACGGCGAAGACTTGAACGCAAGACGGCGGACGATTAGTTAGTGCCGGGCGGTGGTGAGGAGAGCTCAAGAGCAAACGGTACCGGCGGGGCTAAGCCAGGCTTGGCCGTGGGTTGTAAATGCCGGCGGGCCGGGGGCGGGCCGGGGGCGGGCCGGGGGCGGGCCGGGGCGAGGGCAATCCAAGGGCAGGCCGGGGGTGTGCCGGGGGTGTGCCGGGGGCGGCACGCCAGGAATGGCCGCATTCCTACGGTTGTTGGCGCTGGCTCTCCTTCGCCTCACGGCCTCACCTGCCGCTGCCACGCCACACTACCGAGACGCGCCGGGGAGCGTCGCGACGCCTCTGTGCGCCGCGCTGCCGGGCCGCCGTGTGGAGTGGAGTCCCCACGCGCACGTCAAACGGGCGGCAGCGGCGGCAGCGGCGGCTGTGCTGGCATAGCGCGGGGAGGACCCCGCCGAGACCCCCGCCACGCCACGCCAACCAAGTGATGCGCACCTCCAAGACAGAAAGGCAAAGAGGACTGCGAAAGGAGCCGAAGGGTGCGGGCGGGGTGCGGCGTAGGTCTATTGGAGTGTGTGTGTGTGTGTGTGTGTGTGTGTGTGTGTGTGTGAGGGGGCTGTGCTGCCGACCCACACCTTACTCCACCCCGAGAGCTCCCTGCCGCTCCCTGCCGCTCCCTGCCCTCCCTGCTCCTCTTCTCCGCAGCACAAACTTAACTAATAGTTTGGAGGGGCGGGGCCAGACGGGACAGTTAGAGCCACAGCTCGCCCTCAGTACCTCAGTAGTCCGGCCCTGGCCAGGTCGGCCAGGTCGCCGGCAGCCAGTCCGGATAAGCCGGGGAATGCAGCGGTTTGTGGCGGTCTGAGGCCCGGCGTCCACACCTCCCTCCCACGCTCCGCCGCATTGCAAAATGCTGGCAGTACAAAACGGTACTTGGATATTTCCTGGGTGTTCGGGATGCTCCAGTCGGGACCGACACCGAACGCCACAGCCGGACTGCTGCGCTCTGACGTCTGCCACGACGAAGGCGGCCCAATCAACCGCTGCTCCCTCGCAAGTGGCTACCCCGGCTCGGGTGAGGCCACCGGCCCCGTGCCTGCGCTGCGCCCTGCGCCCTGCGCCACTGCACCCGCTCAGGGGTGGTCGGGTCGGTAGGGTTGCCCAAACAGCCTGTTCCACAACCCGGGCCAAAGCCCCGCGTGGCCCGGCGGCCCCGCCGCACCACCTGAGGCGTCACGGTCCGCCCCCCCCCCCCCCTAAGCCCCGATTACGTACTTATTTGCGGCCCGGCCCGGTCGCCCCGCTACAGTTTCCCCTCGGCGCGGCGCTGCGGCCGCCGCGCACACAGCGGGTCGCGGGGGGTACAGATTACGGAGAAATTCGGGGCGGAAAGAAATTAGGCGGAGCTGCCGGTATTCGAACCCGCGGCCCGGCCGAGGCACACGTTGGGCTCGCCGGCTGCGGCTGGAAGGGTTGGCTGCACCGCTGCCCCTCCCCCCCCCCCCCCCCCCGGCCCGGCCCGGCCCGCCCTACCCCAGCCGCACGCCACCGCTAACGGCCCTTATTACATTACTTTTTAATCTGCACCTCCGACCCCGACATGACGCCGCGGTGAGCTTGTAGGGCCTGTGGCTGCAGGGCCTGTAGGGGCCGTGGTGACGGCGAGCCCTCCGGGCCCTCCGGGGGGCGGGCGGACGGACAGAAGGACGGGCGGATGCGGAACGGCGCGAAATCCAAACCAAGAAATCGGAATCTCGCTGCGGCCGCCAGCATATACGACTTCCCTTCCCCACTAGCGCGTGAGGCCGTGAGGGTGGCCGGCTCCGGTTACAGCCGGCATCAGCTCCAGCCGTGGTGCCCCCGCCCCAGCACGGCACTCGTAGCACGTTAGGCCGCGTTAGCGTCCTTCAAATCTCGTCTGTATAACCCAATCTTTTCTTGCGGCCCGGACAGTGGCTGTCCGAAAAGTACCGAAATAGTTATCCTGAAAAATTTCAGAAATACTTCTACCTACTTTATGTTTCTCAAAATATTCAATGACAAGCGTGCACATGCATACTCCAGGGAAATATGAGACATATAAGAGCAGCGGGCGAGAAAAAAAGGGTAGTCACGTTGATGTCTAAACGGCGGTAAAAAATGGGGTGTGCAAAAAGAGTGGGGGTGGGGGGGACCAACCACAAGTCCACTGAAGCTGGAGAAGGGTGGTCGCGGGGCAGTGGTGGTGCTGACCGGGGAGAAGTGGGGAGGGGTGGAGAGGGGGTCACATCATGGGACAGCGAAACTGCATTAAGGAATTCATATTCCGGCCACACATATCAGGAGTCAGTCGGACCCAGCGCGACGCACCCAAAAAAGGAGAGAGGCGGGTGGGGGGAGAGGGAGGGGTGGCGGGCTAGTGAAGCCGATGACCTAGAGGGCTAGACATCCTAGAAGGGAGCGTATGCGCCACAGTCACTGCAGCAGCGTGCAGGCACAGGCGCAGGCACAAGCGCAGGCACAGGCGCAGCACCAATCAACGGTCTGCAAGCTTCTACTCCCGGCAGCATACATCATGCCCCACCCAGCCCGGCCGAATAAAGGAGCCGTTAAATTTTATTCTTCCGGCACCTCCGGGCACCTCCCTCCCCTCCCCAGGCAGGACCTGTGGCTGCGCCTGGACTGCTCCTGGCCGGACACTAGGCGCCACCTGGCTGCCATGGCAGCACACACACACACACACACACACACACACACACACACACACGAACACGCACGCACGCACACGCACGCACACAGCGCGCGCACGTCCGACCCCCTACAAGGTGTGCGCTCGCTCGCTCCCCCAGGGCCCCAGGGGACTCACGACGGCCGAGCGGCCAATCACAGAGCAGCCCTTCCTCGGCCGGCCTGTCTGCCCCCGGCCTGGCCTGGCCTGCCCCACGAGGACGGAGCCGGGACGGGGACGTACTTGTGGTCCAGCACGGCGGCTCACCTCACCTCACGTCCGCGGCACCGCCCGGGCACCGGCACCGTGGCCGCTTCGGGGCAATGACACCCCTGGCCTATCGAAGCCATGGGGGCACTCTGGGGGCGCCAAGTGCTTTTGTTCTGCCCCCGGCGGCCCACCCCACGGCCTAGGCGGCACCTAGCAGAACGTTTCCTTCCCGTCAGGTCTAGTCAGCGGACCTTGAAAACTGCAGACTTGGAGCGTCAGCGTCAGGCAAGCGCAGCCCGGCCCGGCCTCAGTATCCCCCGCAAGGACCGGCGGGAGCCAGCCGCAGCCAGCGGGGACCCGGACGGAATACCAATACACTGCCTGGCACGCTCGTGCCACGCTCCCCGGCACTGTATGGAAATGGAGGGAGAGGGGGGAAGAAATAAAGAGGCAAAAAGAGATGGAGGACGTAAGAAAGAAAGGAGCCGGACAATCCTGTGGCGTGGCGTGGCGCTGTTGGCAGCCCTGCGCCCACGCGACCAACAGGACCGCTGTGAAGTGAATTTGACGGGCCAAACAAAAGTGGGTCCGGCAGACACGCTGGTGCAAAAAAAAAAAAAAAAGGAAGTGCACGTTCGACGACAGGGATGGGAAAAAAATCCCACCAAACTACCCCGTGAAAGAACCTCATTGGGGTAGGTTCCCGCAGTGGTTCTCGGCTGAGGGCCGCCTGAGACTGCCGCGCTGCGCTTACCACAAAACGACGGCAAACCGGTCGGAAGCCGTCGTGATCGAACTCCCCTCTTACCTGCAACAGAAAAGGGAACAAAACGTGAGCGGCTGGGGGCACTGTGAGGAGCGGCGTTCGGCTTGTATATTGAATAACGCACGGCGATAAGCAGCACTTGGAGCAAGAGAGACAGAAAGAAGGGGGGGGGAGCGATTCAAGGACAGGGAGGGGAGAAGCGCAGAGTGGGGGGTAATGAGGTCTCTTCACTACTTGCAGTCACAGCTTTACATATAGATGGGAACGGCAAATGTATAGACAAGGCGCCAAATACGAGCCTAAGGGGGAGGCAATCATTTCTAGCGAGGGGCCTGTGACGGGGCCTCGCCTGGGCCCTGCGGAGGCCGCGCCGTGCCGGTCTGTAGCGACCTAGGGCGCGGGCAGGCGCGGGGCGGGGCGGAAGGATAGACCGAATATTTAAAGAGTGTCTCTTCCAAAACGGAAACGCGTGCTGAGGGCAATTTCGCTCCCCGACACTTGCAGCCGTTCCCCCCCCCCCCCCCCCCGCCCTCCGCCCGCCCCCTTCACCCGAGGCGCTCGGGAGGCGGCAGCCAGAGGCTCCAGCGGCAGCAAGGGGAGCGTGCACTCGAGCCCGCGCCCCGATTAGAAAAGAGCCCGCAAACGTTCTCATCAAACGGCAATCGGGTGATAACGATTATCTCGGAGCGCATAAATCGACGGTTAAATCCGCCGACCCCCCGCAGGACCCCCCGCGGAGAACATCGTGAAGAGCGACACGAGCTGCGACCCCCCATGGAGCCCCGCGACCCCCCGCGGCCCCCTGCAGAGTCCCGCAGAGCCCCGCAGAGCCCCCAACCCTTACTGTCGAGCCTGATTGATTACACTCCAAAGAAGAGACGGGCTGGCAGGGCTCAAGTTCGTTTGGTTTGCTGCATGAGCGCGGGACACTGGGCGCCGCCTGCTGTTGACTGAGCAGCACGGCCCCCGGCCCCCGGCCCACAGCCCCCGGTCCCCAGGTCCCCAGCTCCCAGCCCCCGGCCCCCAGCACCCAGCACCCAGCACCCGCCCGCCCCCGCACAACGCAAACACGCACGCTAGATCAACGAATCGCCCGTTTGCATTTCATCTTTCTGAGAAATTTCCCAGCCGCGACAATATGACGCGAGATGAAGTTGAAACTGCCTCCTCCCCTCTCCTACCCGCCCCCGCCCCCGCCCCGCGCTGCCAGTCCTCATCACGGGCTATTATCGCATGGAAATCGCCGCCATTCCCGCCTTCATTTTCATACTCCCCGCCGGCCTAGCCTGTCCTGCCGGCCCTCTCGGCCCTGTCGCCCGGCCGCCGCTCTTGCGCGAAAACGAACGCAATGATGTCTGCGCGCTAAAATAAAAATTAAAGGCGTTGGCGGGTCCTGGTACGGGGCAGGGGGCGGGGCTGGGGGCGTCTGGGGGAGGGGGTTGGGGGCGGCGGTGTCGCCCATAGTCCCCGCCGGCCGGCCCCACCGCCCGATGGCGCACTGGTAACAGATGACGAACGAGATGTAAATGAAAGCGAGCGAGACATACTGTCTCATTTGAGCGCCTGCTTGGCTCAGCTCAGTCCAGCCTCTGTGCAGCCAGCGCCGTGCCGCCCTCGGGCAGGCGCGCACCGAGGGGGCTTACCCTTCCCCCCTGATCGGCAGACGGGGTATGCAACCCGCAAAACAAACGCCTGAATGTAGGCAATGGGCGTGACAAAAGAAAAACCAAGAGCCAAGTCTAGCTGTGCGCCTGCCCCTGCCCTCGGGGTCGCGTGCCGCGGCCGGGCCGCAGGAAGCGGCGAGAAATTAGGCAATCAACAACAGTACAGCTCTTTAATCGTGATATATTTTCCCAAAAATGAGAGGGGAAACATTAAAACAAATTTCTGTCGTGTGCAAATGTGGTGCACGGTGCGTTGGACACGTTGGAGCCGACACGGCGGGCCGAGAGGGGCCAGGAAGGGGCCGCGGGGCCCGGGGCGCGCACCATGAGGGCTCTTTGTCTCTTGTAGGTCACGCCTCTTCCTCTGCCTCCGCGCTCAACGAGAGCGAACAGCTCAGCCCGGGCCCGCAGAGCCCCGCAGAGCCCCGCAGAGCCCCGCAGAGCCCGCACCGGACATGACAGGCCGGGACGTCAGCCAGGACCCGCCAGGACCCGGCAGAGCCTTCCTGACACTTGCTTCACTTTCGGCGGCATCAGCGTGCTCCGCTCCAGTCCCCAGCAGTTAGTGGATGAAATCGTACAACACGCATCACCAGCTTTAAACCGGCCCAACAAAAAACCCACGGAGAAGTAATCACAAGTGAGCAGAAGCCACTGCTAGCAGTGCAGACCACTCGGTTGCGCGGGTCAGCGTGACGCGCCTTCCCCGTCACCCGATCACAAACGTGGTTGCGCAATTTCTCATCCTGGGCGCCTTCGGAGCAGTTCCCGCTGGTCCCCGCAGCAGCAGCGCGCTCCTCCAAACAACAAGGGGAGCAGAGTGGAGCAGAGTCCGCCCAGCCCCAGCCCAGCCCTCCCTTTGCCTCAGCGGCCTGAGCTCTGGTCTCGGACAAAACAGCAGCCACAGCCGCGGGAGAAAACAACAACGAGAGGGGCGACATTTTATAAACGGCAGACCTCCCAGAGCCCAGCCCAGCCCAAGCCACTGCGGCTGCCGCCCGGCCGCACACTTCCTCTCCTCTCCACACCCCGCGCCGGAGGTGTGGTGTGGGCCCTCCTCTCCTTTTCATGCCCCCCCCCCCCTTCCCCAGCTGCCGGACAAATCAGGTGAGTGGCGCCAGGCCCTACACAACAACACACACCATTCCCCCGCCCCGCCCCCTTCCCCCTCCTCGCTCTCCGGCCCCTCCGGCCGCCGGGCCTGATATCTCGAGTCAAGTGGACGGAATCTGTTCGATTCGCCTCGCTTGTCTCTCTCGCTCCGTCTTGTTTCGACGGCGCCTCGGAGCCCCAAGCCGGAGCCCCCGCAGCCCCACACGACGCGCGGCGCAGCCAAGGGCGCTGCGGGGGCGGACAGTATCCGCTGCGGCCCCGGCGGCCAAACCCCCTTCCGAGCAGTCGTCCCGCACGGAGTGGGAACAGAATAATTGCAGTCGGTGCTGCCTTAATAACAACCCCCACCGCAACCTTTATCGACACCCGACCTCCGCTGTACGCACGTTTCTCTCTCTCTCTCTCTCTCTCTCTCTCTCTCTCTCTCTCTCTCTCTCTCTCTCTCTCTCTCTCTCTCTCTCTCTCTCTCTCTCTCACACACACACACACACACACACACACACACACACACACACACAGCCGTCATTCATGACACCACTCTGAATCAACTGCGTAAATTATGGCATCGTCGCAAGAAAAATCTGAGCGACTGTGTAATGTGATGTGCTGCCTCGAAATTCGAACACGAACGAACCGCAGTTTTTAGCAGATGATACCTCAAAACACTAACATTAAAGCTAAAAATCAAAACTTAATTAGTTTGAGGTGTCAGCTAGCTTTTACTCCCGATAAGTCGAAAAGGCGTAGCGAGTGCGGCGAACTAATAATATAAGGTGGGCCAGCACCAGGGGGGACCCGTGAGGCCGCGAGCCGCGAGCCGCGAGATTGTCGCGCACTGCTCGGGTAGCATTGTTGTCCAGAACGCCGCCGGCTCGCCTTCGCCCGCTTGGCCAAGGGTCTCTACCGAAACCGAAAATAAACTTTCCGGTACACAAATTTGCCTCAGGAAGATGTTCTTTCCTTTCAAATATCTTCGACTCTCCCACATAATACAACAAAAGATAAGTTCTGCTTTCACAGACACACATAAAACTTTATTTTTATAACATCCTAATCCCTTAAGAAACTGTACGACATTTATAGTTGGTATCATCTGCTTCCTATTTAAATAGGGATTTAGATTTTTACATCATCTTGCGAGAAACCGACACGACGCAGTTACTTCGCAGTCAATTTTTTTTTCCAGTGATGCTGAGCGGACAGCGCGCCGCCCGCTTTAGCGTTCCTCTAATAACCTACAAACAAACAAGGTCAGCGGACCTCGCTGACGTTTTTCGAAGTGCCTCAAGTAAGTATAAACAAGTATTTGTTGCGAATAATACTTCAACTTAAGTGTTTTGAACCGTCAGCATTCAAATGTTATACAAAAAGTTGTTTGGTGCAGTTCGTGAAAATTTTATAGTGTTCAGATGTAAATTCTGTTCGTGCTCTCTTCAAAACTGAGCATGCCTTTTCGCACAGCTCTGCTCTGATTATGACACACACCTGAGTGAAGCGCTCCTGAGCATCCAGGATGTCGTAGAAGAGTGCGAGCTTGTGCGGGGGCAGGGACGGCGGCGGCCGCATCGGCGTGAGCAGGTGCGCGATGGAGGCAGGTCGTGGCCGCGGGGAGGGGACGGGCGCACCCCCGAGGATGTCGCGGCCCATGGCGGCGGCCAGCGACGTCAGTCCGTGGAATGTAGGGGAGGGCCTCATGCCGGACAGGTACAGGGCGCGCAGCGCCGACGAAGAGGCCGCCGACGTAGAGGCCGAGGACGTGCTAGACAGGTGGTCGGACGGCAGCGAGCGGTAGCCTGAGTCCAGGATGCCGAAGTGGGCCAGGTCCGCGAGGCCGAGGCCACCGAGGCCGCCAAGAGCCCCCAGGCAGGCCAGGGGATCCAGGAGGTCGGCGCCATCGGGGGCCTGAGCGGGGAAGCTGTGCGGGCGGGTGCGCGGGCTGGCGGCGCCGCGGAGGGACGGAGAGGAGACGGAGGACGTGAGGCTGGTGCCGGTGCCGTTGGAGCCGTTGGCCGGCCGCCGCGGGGACGGAGGAGCAGGCGGGGGCGGAGCGCTGAAGGTGGGCGGCCTTCTGGGCGCAGCCTGCGGGGGAGGTACCGCGGCGGCCGACGACAGCTGGGCGGGTACCGACGTCGAGCTGGGGAGGGTCTTGGGCAGGCCGTGCGACAGGCCTGGCGGGAGGCCCTGGGGCCGTCGCACAGGGGGGCAGCCCCCCGTGGGAAGGCCCCCGGGGGACGAGTAGCGCACATATGATGTCGACGGCGGTGCGGGCGGTGTGTAGAGGGCGAACGAGTGAGGGGAGGGGGAGGGGGACGACGGTGACCAGCCCTCGGGGGTGGCCGTCACACTGGCGGGCCGGGAGGGGGACGGGCCGGGTGGGCCGGGAGGGCCGTTGCGGCGGCGGCCGTGCTCCAGGCTGTTGTTGCGGCGCCGCACGTGCTCCACGTGGTCCGCCGTCGTCGTCCTGGCCACGTTGAGCGGGTCGTCCATCCAGAGATAGTCACTGGCTGCAGCTGCTGCCGCGGCGGCCGCCGCCGCTTTCGCACATTTCTGGGCGTCCTCGATGAGCGATGACCGCCGCAACGGCTGTGGCTTGATGGTGACCGTGGGCCGTGAGGGCTCCGCGCGGCCCCGGCCCGAGGCGATG
Source organism: Odontothrips loti (assembly GCA_038380765.1). Classification (NCBI taxonomy): domain Eukaryota; kingdom Metazoa; phylum Arthropoda; class Insecta; order Thysanoptera; family Thripidae; genus Odontothrips; species Odontothrips loti. Next base: position 18,516,178 of record CM076243.1, on the reverse strand, counting down.
AGGGCCTCCACCACGCTGCGAGGGCCGTGGTGCAGCTGCGCGTCACCCAGGGCGGCAAGCTCAGCGGCGGAGATGGGCCTGCCGTTGGTGACGGTGCGGCGCGGCGACCCCGTGATGCTGTTGGGCCTGCGGGCGGGGCCGGGGGACGGCGTGGGCGTCGGCGACCCCGAGGACGTCGACTTGCTGACGGCCTGCACGGGACTGGGGGAAGCCGAATTGGACGCGGTGCTGGACGAGCTGCTGGCCATGGCGTCCGTCGCGGCGGCAGCCACCTCCACCATGGACGGCGGCCGGCGCGGGGCCACGCCGAGCCGCTCTGCCGCCGACAGCTTCCGGGCCTCGCCATTGCCCAGGATTGGTTTGACGTCGCCGTTGGCGGGGACATGCTAAAGCCGAGGCCGGCGATGCCGTCTTTACGGCGCACCACCGGCGTGGCCGCGGACCCCGTGTCCTGGGCGATCCCATTGCAGGCGCGGGCGTCGCGGACGTCACCCAGCATGTCGCACCACGAACATTCCAGCACCGCGAACGCGCCGAGCCGAGCCTTTGGGGCGGCCCTTGGGGCCCTGGCGAGGCCCTGCGGGGGCGTGCGACCGAGACCACGGAGCGAAGCGGACTGAAGCTGCGCCAAGCCGAGCCGCGAGCGCCGCCAGCCCCGCCCCGCCCCGCCCCGCCCCCTCCGCCCCCACGGCCACCGCCCCACCGCCACACACACCGGACGGGACGAGGCTTCTGCGCAACGCACGCCAGGCCGGCAGACCCACGCCACGGCATGCAATGCAGGCATCTGCGCCGCCGCCGCTGCCGCTGCTCGCGTGCGGGACAGTGAGCGAGCAGTGGACCAGATAAAAGTGGAGTGCAGGGCCGAGCCGAGCGGCCGTCTGGAGAGAGCGGCAGATCACAGGCAGCAAAATTGCATATTTTCGGTGCTCCAAAGCCTCCGTCCCGATCCCGAAATAACCGTCTTAGCTATGTCCTCGACTATGTACTCGACGTGCGCACAGAGATCGCAGAGTTGAAGGGGTTAACTCGGAATCCAACAAGAGTGACAACAAGCCGCACATCCGAGCTGCCGGTGTGGGGCCGCTGCCGGCCCGGCCCGGCCCGGCCCTTCCCGATGTCCGGCCGCTGAATCACCACTTATTATCACCTCCCCGGGGAGAGCCGTGGCCCGCGGCCCGTCCGTAAACTAAGTACCGCGGCACGACACCGAATCCCACAGTCCGCGGTCCTCCTCCATGCCGCACGCGTGCACCGGCGGGCCTCGAGCACGGGGTACCGCCAGGGATGCTTTTGCAGAGACCATGCCGGCGGAGAAGCCATTCATTTCTGGACGCCCCCGCCGCGCGGCCGCCGTGAGGGGAGCGGCCGGCGGGCAGGTGCTAACGGAGCGCGCTCACCAGGACACGGTAGGCAGCCGGTACAGGGCGAGTCCCCGTCAGGAACACCGACAGATGGCGCGCCCGATCACGACAGGGCTCCCCGGCACAACACCATTCCTACACGGCGGCACATCCCCGCGCCCCCGCCTCTGACGAGTTATTCGATCAGACCGGTATGGTGTCTTTGAGCCCCGCCCGCACAAATCCCGCCGCCTCCCCCGAAACTCGTTCGTTCTAGAAGGCGTTCTCCGTATCTCCGAGCGCCCCCGCCCCCCTACTTCTTTGAATTTTCAACGAAAATAGAATTAAGTCGTTTCTTTAAAAATTAATCTTGGGAAATCTGCTGTTGCAAGTAAATTAAAGCGGTGGTCCCCCCCCCCCCCCCATTTCCCCGCGAGAGCGATGGCCTCGCATTCTTCTTCCTGACCGTCGACGGGGAAGTCTTAGCGCCGAGCCCAGCCCAGCCAGGCAGGTGGTCCGGAGTCCGGGTCCGGCCCCGGCGGGCTTCATCAGGGCCGTATGACTGAGGCTCGGGGCGAGTTAGTTTGGATGAGGAGGGGAGGGGAGGCGGCAAGGTGAGCGCGCCGGCCTTAGCAGCCTTCGCTGCAATATTCATCAGCACATCACCGTCCCCACCGCAGCCGCACTGGCGCCGGCCGCCACACGCCACGCCAAGGGCAGGTGAGGGGCCGGTGGCGGTGGCGGCGGCGGCGGCAGAGGCAGCGGCAGAGGCAGCGGCAGCGGCAGCAGCAGTGGCAGCAGTGGCAGCGGCGGCCTTCCCAACCTCTGATGAATCCGTCATGAGAGATTCACTCGGAGACACGACACCCGGCCCTGCCGTGCCACAGTATAACGGCGGTATTAGTGGACGTCTTGAATGCGCGCTTCATTGCATATTAACGTCCCGGCCTGGCCGGCCCGGACTTTTGCTCCAACTTTTTTGCCGCGCATCCAGAGGGCGCAGCGATCGCAACATTTTTATGGCGGCCGTTACGATGAGGCGCAGCGAGGAGCACTGGTCGGGCCGGGCCGGGACGGTGCCGGGCCGAATTCGAGTGGCCTCTGCTGCACCTGGACCGGGACCGCGCCGTCGGGCGCCCGGCAGGTAGGCAAGCGGAGTGCTCGTGTGTCCTCGCGGTGCCTACCTTCCAGGCGCTCGCCCGCCACCCCATCAGCCGTTTCCTTCCGTCTCATGGCCGACACGCACTGCCGGTCGGTGGGCCGCTAGTGGCTGCCAGTGGCTGCCAGTGGCAGCCAGTTAGCGCCCCTCCCCTGCCCACTCCCCGCCTCACCAACTCTCCGGCAGCGCAGCGGCAGCAGCCGCGTCTAAGTAGAGGCGATTGCTCTTAATTGCGACTCTGACGACGCTACGCTGCCGCTGCCGCTGCCGCTGCCGCTGCCGCTGCCGCTGCCGCTGCCGCTGCCGCTGCCGCTGCCGCTGCCGCTGCCGCTGCCGCTGCCGCTGCCGCTGCCGCTGCCGCTGCCGCTGCCGCTGCCGCTGCTACAGCCGCCGCCGGCCCGCGGCTGCCGAAAGGCAGGCGCCTGCATGAGAGCTGCGTGGGTCCCGCGGGTCCCTTGGGGCCGGCCGGCGTCTCTGCCGTGAGTCCCGCCCGCTTCGCTCCGCCGCGCGCCGTGGCGCTGTGCCTTTTGGGTCGGATCGAGTCTTGCTGCAAGGGTCCGTTCCAGGAGTTACGTGGGGCCCCCAGCGGCTCCAGCCGGCCTCTGAGGTCAGCAGCTCCAGGCCGCTATCGCCGGCTGGCCGGAATGCTTGACGCCGGCCGCGTTACGTAGTTTATGGAGGGGCTCCTGCGCGCGGCCAATAGGGGGCGGGGAGCGCAGCAGAACGCGCTCGCATTTGAACCTAGGTGCTCGTTAGCGACTGCTGGGCGGAATGAGGGAGAGAGTGAGACAGAGTAAAAGGGGAGCGGCAGCGAGGGGCGGTAGGGAAAAGGAGGAAGAGTGGGAGTGCTTCTCATTGAGCGGCAAGGTACCCAGGTACCCATGTCTCTGGTGGCTGCACATGTGGCACCCCTGCTGCCCGGCCGCCCTGCCCTGCCCCTGCCGCTCGGCCCAGAGGCTCCCGCTGGGTCCAGCAGGCCACAGCGGCCGGCAGCGGCCCTCCATGCCACTGTGGGAGTCTAAATTACGGCGCCTGGCGCCACTTGAAATCCCCTCCAACCGCTTTGCCATACAATTGAGAACTTTTTATTTGCCAGCGCTTTCTTTTTTTAGCCCGAGTTTCTTTTTCTTTTTGCGTTTCTGCCAGCTAATTTGCGCTGCCGGGCTGAAAAATTGCGCAGTTACAAGGAATCCACACCCTCCTGCAATCAGGGCTACCGGGATGGCGACAATGCCACTGCGTTGACCCCCTTGGACCGGCCGGTTCTTGGCAGGTGTGACTCCCCTGTCAGCCCCAGGTGTGCCCAGGTGTGCAGGGAGGCCCCCTTTGACCTGCATATAACGCGGCATAGCGCTCTTTAAGATTGGGGGACGCTCTTGGGATCACCGGAAACCCATTACGCTTTCCAAACGCGGCGCACCGGGCACGCTCCCCAGCCACGCGGCGCCTCTCGAGTCACAACTGCTCCCCGCGGTGCTGCGGGCCGAGGTGCGCACTGCAGGCTCAGCCCGCTCGGCTCCTCTGGCTCCTCTGGCTCTGCTCCGCACCGGATTTATCTCCCAGAACCACTTTATTGCTTGCCAGCATTAGCCGCCCTTCCGGGGTAACGCTCGGTAACGCTCAGCTCCCCCACGACCCGCTTTCCCTTTCTCTCTCCCACCTCCCCTTTCTCTCTCTCCTTCTCTGGCTCTCTCTCTCCCTCTGCTAACCCGTTCCTTGCAGAGCGATCCAAAAACACAGTGCATGCAGTGACGGCAGTGGCGGGATAACTGCAGCATCACCGCGTATCAGCGTGCCGCAATCGGGTTGGGCGGGGCGGGGCGGGGCGGCGGTGTTAACGATCTGGGCTGCGCCGGGCAGCGCGGCAGGGCAGCGCGGCAGGGCAGCGCTCGCGTGTGCGGCCGCAATCTATTACGGCGTATTGCCGATGAGGTATGGTGTAGTGCAGGTGTGCTGTGCCGGGGGATGAGGGCGGCAGCAGCGGCGGCAGCAGCGGCGGCAGCGGCAGCAGCAGGGCCATGGGGCCCGGTCCACCGGCATGGCCCGGCGCAGCGGCCGCGCTAACTCACTCCCGGAGCGGGGCCGGGGGCTAAGGCCCGCCGGGGACCTCCAAACCGTCCAGCCCCTCCCCAGCCGCTTTCCGTGTATCCAAGCGGTTTCAGAGAGCAAGTAGTTGATGATCGCACGCCGAGCCCCGCAGCCCTGCCCTGCGGCCTGCCGCACTGCTCGCCTCTCCGCATGAGGGGGGCGGAGGTAACTAGGGGCGGGCTGAGCACGCACAGGACCTGCAGGGCCTTGTTCGGCACGGTACGGGTAGGATAAAAGCTCGGCCTCCAGGCTGCTGCTGCCGCCTTACTGCCCGCAGAGTCTACTAGAAGAGAAGCCGAGGTGGAATCTCCGACGCCCGCTCCGCTCCCCTCCCAACTTTCTTGTCACTCTGCCTGCCTCCCCGTGGAGCCCCCTGCGGGCCCCCCTGCCCGGGCACGAGGGCTGATCGCCTATAACACGCCGCTAAGTGGTTCCATCAATTACCTCAACGGCGGCGGCCGAACCACGCAACTCCGGCAGCCGAGAGGGTGAGGGGTGTGATGTGCCGGGCCGTGCCGGGCCGTACTGAGCTGTACCGGGCCGTGCTGGGCCGTGCCGGACCGTGCCGGACTGAGGGGCGGCGGCAGCAGCATCCATCAAACGCATTTCTCACGGCGATGCGAACTGTCTGCGCCACTCTATACGGTGACTCTGACCTTTCCGATCACGTCCGCTCGACCTGCTCTCCGCCCGCCACATTGTGCGGCGGCGGTGCTCCTGACGAGCCGTTTACACGTCAGCACGTCAGTCAGCCTCGGCCGGCGGTGCCCGGCGGCCTCCTGCCCTCCTAACCGCCTGCCGCCTCCACGCCAAATCTGTTTGAAAATGTTTGGGAGAGGCGACAGCATAGCGTCGGGACCGTGACGCATGAGGCCGGGCTGTTTGAGCGGTTCAGGGTGTTCAGGGCAGCTGCTCTCCTCGGGGCGTCAGAGTCAGCAGGGGTAATCGGTTAGGGTTCGCCTCCTGCATGTTCCCGGCCGCGCCGGTGGCCTCCGCTGCAGGCCGCGCATCCCCCGCACCACAGGGGCCGCAGGGGGCAGGGGCCGCAGGGGCCGCAGGGGCCGCAGGGGCCGCAGGGGCCGCAGGGGCCGCAGGGGCCGCAGGGGCCGCAGGGGCCGCAGGGGCCGCAGAGGCCACAGGACCTGCAGGAGGATCCGCAGAGCCTGCGGGCGGACTCTCGAGCGCGCAGCCACGAAACAGGGGGCCAGGCCAGATCAGGCCAGGCCGGGCCAGGCCGGGCACCTGGAGCCGCAGATTTGATATACGGGGCCCCAGGGATTTATGGACGTAATAAGCTGTGCGTTCGATACCAGGGTAAACACACCGCCACCGTCGGGGACACACCGGAGCCTCGCCCCAGGAGCGCCTGCGAGAGACCGGGTAGGCCAGCCCGCACGACACGCGCGCAGGCACGAGTCAAGGTTGCCTACCCGCCGGGCGTCCACCCGCGACATGGTCCCGATGTGCCGCTGCCCCACATTGGAAATGGTGCAACGCGGCGTGAGGACGTCCTCGGGAGGTCCTTTAGGTGCAGGTGGCGCTGCCGGACACAGCTGGCCGCGGGGCGCCGCAGGGTGGGCCGGACTGGGCTGGGGCCGCTGGGGCCAAGTGGAGTGGAGCGGAGTGGGGCCGCGTGCTATCGCTTCAACGAGCTTCAGGGCCCAGCCGGCCCCGGCCCGTGCCCGTGCGTGCGAGGACCTGAGGATCTGGCCAGCTCTGTACGGCTCTGGCCGGCTACACTGTCCAGCAGGCCCTGCCGGGCCTCCGGGGTGCGGTGCGGGATCCGCCTTACAGCTTCCGCGGTATTCGTTAGGGCCAAAGGCATTCCGGGCGACACCCCGCACCGCGGACCGGAATGAGGGGTTCCGGGTTATCAAAACCGGTTTCGGATCTCAGAAAGAAAAAGAAAAGTTTTATGTTTAGGTTTGCGGTTTGACGATGTAACCGGTTTTTCAGTATAAACCGGTTGACCTATCAAACGTGGTGACCGTAAAACCGATTTGGCGGTTTTCTTTATCGGTTAAACCTCTACATTTCTCAATAGGGAGAACATACGAATGATGTTTGTCATGTCATTTTCTGCACCGCTCGGCAGGTACGACCCGAGAGGAAACCACTTATAATGGTTCCGATCCGATACCGAAAAGGTCGAACCGAACTGAACCGATTTTACGGTTAACCGGTTTTGTTTCAAACCAGAAACCTTCTCTCAGGTTTCAAAAATACCGATTTTGAAACCGTTTAACCCTTTAACCGACCAGCCATTTTTTGCAGGCGCTTTTCGGCGTGACGTAGTTCTTGGACGTGACGTCCGGGAGGAGGCCGGGACCCTGAAACAAGGACGCTGCGCGGCCACCGCCCCCGAGACCTCCCCCGTGGCGCGGTGGGGGCAGAAGGGAGTTAGTGAGGGACAGGGTGTCCTGGCCGGCTGATGGAATAGTCCTGCTCCAGGGCCTCGTCCCCGGGGCTCCGCACGGAAACTCACTCGAGGAAGAGGGGAGGACGGGACGGGACGGGGCGGGGGTGGCGGGCCAGAAAACAGCTTGCTGCCTCCAGACCACGACCGAGCACGGCAGATTACGGCACAAGACATATTCGCATGTTTTCAGCACGCCGCAAAGCATTCTATCCTGACGGTTCGACACTCACTGGACGGCCGAGAGCCCTGGCGCCGGGAGCCTGTGTGGCTGGGATCACTGCGGGAGACCCTCATGGACGCAGCAATAATACATGCGCCCCCACCCCCACCTCCACCGTCCGCCCGCCCCACCTGGACGGCAACACCGCAAACTTGGAAGTGTCGTCGGCGGGCTGACCTTTACAGCGCCGCCTTGCCGAGAGGGCAGTAAACCTGGACGGTGACGGCACCCCCAGGCCGGCCGCCACAACCAGCGCCCCGCCCCGCCCCCGCGTGCCCCACTGTGTAAATACTCCTCCGAACCGCTACTTCCACAGTTCGGACGTCGCGGCAACCCATTCATTCCTAATGGCCGTATGTCTTCGGGCGCACGCGAGTTGGCAGCGCTACCCCGCGCAGGCAGCGAGAGGCCGCCGGCAGGGCAGGGCAGGGGGTCCGTCTCCCTCTCACCAATCTACCCCGCGCGTGACCCGAGCCGGCGCTACCTCGTGCTAGCGCGGTGTAGCGCGAGGCAGCGAGGATACCCCGCGGGGCAGAAGGCCGCCAGCAGCCGCCAGGCGGCCAGGCGCCGCGCGCACTAGAGGCACCAGAGGGCAGCACGGGCACGGCCCACGGCCAAGGCAGCGCAGGACAGAGCGCCCCGGCCCAGCCGAGACCACCACACTTCCGCTTTCCACTTTCACTGCGGACGGCCACGGCCCACGGCCCACGTCGGCACGCCGCGGACGCCGCGGACCGCTGCCCGTAACTGTCAGTGCCCTGCCGATATCGCCTGCGCGACTGTCATGGCGGACAGCGTCCCCCGACCACGCCGGTCCCCCCTGTGGTCCCCTGCGACTGCAGCAGACTGCAGCCAGTCAGACCCTCTCCTCTGCTACCCAATCCGCCCGCATGGTTCAAGTGCTCCGGGAGATACCCCGCGCCCGGAGGCCAGGCCAGGCCAGCCCGCGGTGAGGTTAGAGGTGAGGTGCCTGCAGGCTGCTGGAGCCTTGATCCCAGGAGGGGGTGCGGGGCGGAAGCGCAGCTGCCTCCCCTCCCCTGTCCTCCCCTCCATGCGAGCTACACACGCATACCAATGAATGGACCGACACCACCCCCGGCATACCATGTCCCGTGGACTCACTTGGCGCGCCGATCACGTCTAATATCCCAAATCGAACGCGCTGAGCGACGGCGGGGCGGGGAGGGGGTTTCAAGCCGCTATCGGGGCGCGAACCGGCGCCAAACGCGAGAGCGTCAACGTCACCACACAGCCGGAGACAGCGGCGGGGGCTGCGTGCGGACACGGCCAGCACGCCACATCAGGCACGCGCGAGCCCTCTCACTCGTGTCGCTGCCTGACGCCCCTCTCAGCACTCCCGTTTCTCTTTCGTTCCACAATCTCGCATGACTATTAACTTGTCTGGTTCCTGTCGAAAATGAAACGACACTGCGCTGAAGCCCCGTGCTCGCTCCCACACATGGGCGCTGCTGCCGGCGCTGCCCAAAGCGGGAGCTTCGCAACACCACGGCAACACCGGGAACCGGAATGTGCACGAACAAGTTCAGTATGAGAAAGCTTCCTGGCAGAGGCGCATGGCTACCTCCGGAAACCACTCCAGATAGTCCATAAGGAAAATTGTAAGCGCCAAACGTAATGTATAGGATCGGACGCACAACCACCTTCGAAACCGACTCGAGGGTTCGAGCGAGAGAGGGAGCGGCGGCACAGGAGGAAAGAAGAAGAAGAAGACACTAAACAAAAATAAAAGTAAAAATTCCCGTCATGCAACGCAGAGACAAGAGGAAGCCTTAGCCAGCCCAGTCCAGACCGCAGGGTCTTTAAAGCCGCGAGCGGGTAAAAGAGACAGAAAAGAGAGGGAGCGTGAGGGAGGGAGGGAAGGGGATAAAGGGAGAGAAGGCTCTTCTAAACTCGGTCGAAAAAGGCAAGAAAGGGGGAAAGAAGAGCACAGCAGTCGGGGAGGGGGTCGGCCCGGCTCCTCATCTCACCGCTACACCGACCTACAGTCCGCTGCTGCCGCTGATGTCATGAGGCGCTGCGGGCGCTGCCACCTGGCCACAGAACGGCGAGCGAAACATCCGAGAGCTGCACAAGCACTGCAGAGCGGTGATGGAGGAGTCTCGACCATCATCTCATCACTTCATCTCAAGGGATGTAAAACAAAATTACATGCTGGACCTCCAACGACCCTGAGAAGGAGTCCGCGGCTCGACAGGTGTTTTAACACCCTTGCCGACTTAACGGTCGACTTAATGTTACGCTGTCCAATCGAGTTCCCGCGGCCAGAGGTGTCCATGATGGCCTCCCCCCCCCCCCCTTCAGGCCTAGGCCAGGGCTTTGCATCGTGGCTGCTCGGCTCTCGGTGCCTCGGGCTCGGCCCCCTGGAGCACGACGAACCCGGCGAAACCCCACTTAAATTGGGGGTATAAAAGTGAAGGATGGCAGGGCTCCAGCCTGAAGCCTATGATTGCTCCAAAAGGAGGAAAAAGAAGGAGGAGGGAGGACGGAGAGGAAGGACGTGTGGGAGAGAGAGAAAGCGAGGGGACGGCTCAGCGCGACTGCGCGCGGGGTGGGGGTGGGGGGCGGCCAGTCACGTTGTATGCGAGGTGTGTTATTACAGCTTAGGGGACGACAGAGGCGACTTTCCTCAGCTTCCCCCTCGCCTCCGCCCCTCCGCCAACCTCCCCACGACGGTGAAAGCGGCCCAACAGAGGTCCCCGAAGTCAGCCGCCAACTCTGCGAGCACGGCGTTCGACACACGTCCTGGAGTGAAGGAGGCCGGAGGGCTGGATAAATGAGTAACGAGCGGAGGCCTGCACGCCACACCACACGCTGAGCGCGGCAGGCCGCCACGGCTGGCAGTGACTGGCAGGGGGCGGACTTACGCCCCCTCGGCCACTTTCCATCTCCAACTCGGGCGGCCGCGGCTCGTTGTCACCCCGTTCTGCAAATACCATGTGTGCAGTATTCAGCGGAAACGGGGTCATCGGCGGCCTCCCGCCTCACTGCTGTGCTGTCCCGCAGTTTCACCGCTGGGCCTCTCCCCCTCCCCCCCCTCTCAACCCTCTTTGATGACCTGGGAGGTTGCTTGCTGCCGACCGGGACAGAAGGGGGACCACTTGCCGCCAAGAGGAGGGCCTGGAGGGCTTGACCGCACAATATCACTCCTGTCGGTAGCGGGGTGGGGCGGGGGTCGTAAGAGGCACGTCGTGGTGAGACCCTCCCGGGATGACTGCACCTCCGGGCCCGTGGGGCCCAGAAGAGCGCACGGACGAGGCCCCGCTCGCCTGGCCCCCAGCCCCCGGCCCCCGGCGAACCGTATTCAGTTACTGCCTAGAGACGAATAGCAGGAGCCGCCGGGGCAGGTATCCTCGAGGACTGCCACGTCGGCCGGTCAGCCTGTGGCGGAGAAGGGGGGGGGGAATCCCAATGCTGGAATCATCTATTTATATCGACGTCGCGGGGGAGGGGGGGGGGGGGCTCGCGGCTCAGGCAGTTGGGGGCAGACTAGCCTCCGCTAGGCCCTCGCCTGGGCCTTCGCCTCAGCCCCGGACAGCAGCGGGCGAAAGAATACGAGACGCGCGAGCCGCTGCCTTTCACCGCCAAAGTCGGGCAGCAACAGCGGGGTATTGTGATGGAGATGGCAGACTGCGCCGTGATCATCCAGATGAAAATGTTTGCCCCGGGAGCGGGCGGCGGGGCGGCCCCGCGGGCGCGGCTCAGACAAAGCGCCGAGCCCGGCAGTGGACCAGGAACCCCAACCCCTTCCCCCCTCAGTCTGGGCTGGGGACGGCTAGCATTCAGCGGCAAATATTCCCCAATGTAAGACGGGCGCGAGGAAAACCGGGATCGGTTCGCTAGTCAGCCGGAACGTGAGCGGCGGCGGACCAAGAAAGTGGGGATAGGAGTGGGAGTGGCACGGGAAACCGAGTGATCAGAACACAGCAACAGAGCCTGTCTGGAAGAAGAAGCCATCTCATCCAGCCTGTCAAAGCGCCGCCCCCACCCAGCCCAGCCCACCAGACCAGCCTCGCGTGCGGGCGGATCGGCTAGCTGATCTCCAGCGCGGAGGCCCGGAGGCCCGCAGGCCGCAGGCCGAATCCGCGCCGTCCCGCCAGCACGCAGACAGCCTCAGACTTCGCGGCCTGGAAAACTTACTGGAAAATCAAGTTTTTTGCGCCGCCCGAGGGTGGAGGGAACCTGATTGAATGAATGAACGAATGAATGACTGAACGAACGAATGTGAGAGAGAGAGAGAGAGAGAGAGAGAGAGAGAGAGAGAGAGAGAGAGAGAGAGAGAGAGAGAGAGAGAGAGAGAGAGAGAGAGAGAGAGAGAGAGAGAGAGAGAGAGAGAGAGAGAGAGAGAGAGAGAGAGAGAGAGAGAGAGAGAGAGAGAGAGAGAGAGAGAGAGACATAACCGAGGCAATAATGTGCGGCAAATGAAATGAAAACAGGGCGCCTTCCTTCTGCCCCGCGGCGCTGCGCCTCCGCCGGCCTTCGCCTTCCTTGACAGTCGGAGTACGGAGTGGTCCCCGCCCCCTCGCCAGCACTTCTACTGCGCTGGCCTGTTCGGCCGTCTGTCGAGTGCCCCCTAGGCGTTCAAACGGACGACGCTCCCCCGCTTTCCTCCAGACCACGAGGGAGTTCCGCCGTTCTGCCGCTGTCCGCGGCGCTGCCGGCCCGCGGGGAGCGGAGCGGATCCGGATACAACGCCAGCAGCACGCCGCGGAGGCCCACACAGCCCCGCCGTACGTGCCGGGCTGGCGGGTGAGATTAGAGTCGGGCGGAGTCAAACTTATGCCACGCGGCTCTCCCCTCCAAATGCGATTTAGTTGGAACAAGTTGGCGCCGCGACGGCGCTGGCGGGCGTGGCGAGGCCGGGCCTGGCCGGGCCGCGATATGAAGGGCCTGAAGGGCCTGAAGGGCCGGCCGGCGCTCCTAACGAGGCGGCTGTCCCCGCCAGGTCCCCACCCACCCCTCAGCACCTGTTCCAAGAGAAGGGCGTCCTGTCCTACCTTGAGCTGACGCTGGTGCTGCATGCCGGTGCCGTTGGTGGTGCCGTTGGCGGTGCCGTCGCGGTCCCGGCGCTGCGCCGACCGCTCCGCGTCCGCCTCCACGGCCTCCATCGAGGACTCGGCCTCGGACAGCCAGGCGAGGAACTTGTCCAGCGAGCGGTCGAAGGTGTGCAGCGAGTTCATGGCCGACTGCAGCAGCTTGCCGCGGTTCACGATGCTGCGGCAGATGCGGGCTGTTAGCTACTACGTGACATCGGGCGCTGAGACCCCACACATCTAACGAAAGTCGATGTCGACGTTTTGCATGTTTATCAGTTCTGTTTTGGGCGGAACAGTGAAAATGTGTGTCCCCGAGAGTTTCTGTTTGTTGGTTGGCACATCCAGTGTAAGTCAGGGGCCGCGGCGGGCGCCTACCTGGTGTTGAGGTTCTGGTAGCGCTGGTTCACCATCTCGGTCATCTTCTTGACCCGGGTCGTGTCGTCCTGCTGGTAGACGGCGATCAGCTTCTGCGTCAGCTGGGAGAACAGGTCCATGTGGTGCTTGTACTGGTGGAGCTCGGCGTGGAATGCCTGCAAGTAAGAGAGAGAACATGACCATGGCGCCCAGGGTACGTGTGCAGCAGTGCAGCTCCAATAAGGCTACGATGGGTTACCTTCTGGTCACGAAGCTGCGCCTCCAGCACGTCGGCGGTGTGCCCCACGGCGCCCATCCGCTCCAGCCGCGACTCCATGCGGTGCAGCCAGGCGTCCACCTCGAGCCGCTTGGACTCGTACCGCTGGCTGTCGGCCAGCATGGCGTCCAGCTGCGTCTTGCGGGACATGACCTTGGAGTTGGTCTCATCCCAGTGCTCGCGCAGCTTGGTCACTGCAACACAAGGTCAAAAACGTGAGCCTCGCGTCAGCCATCAGATGTCAAGCCTCAGGCGCCGCCCCTGTGCTCTCCGTCTGCCGTATCAGCTGCGCTGCGCCGGCCCCGCGCGGCAACCGTCAACGAAATGGAACGAATTGTCCAGTTGGGGGAGGATCAAAACCAGGCCCGGTCGGAGCGTCCAGGGGTCATGCGGGGGCCGTGCGGGGGCCGTGCGGGGGCCGTGCGGGGGCCGTGCGGGGGCCGTGCGGGGGTCACGCGGCGGCCGCCTCCACCCACCACCCCGTCGCCGACCACAGACCACCACGCAGGGCCAACACCACAGAGCTACACAGACCACACACAGTTACTTGGGGGAAAGCCCACACACAGAAAATGTTGACGGCCAGGAAGCTGGCCGTCATGGCCACACATAAGAACTCGATCATTGCGTTGTTTTTATTTTACTGAAATGGGAGCCTCACGTGAACCACCCTTAAAAATGCGTTCTCTACAAAAACAGAAAATCTAAGTACTGAGCAGAAAACATTTTGGAAGAGTAAGGAGAAGATTCGGGGCAGGGGGTGGGGCATGTGGGAAAAGGGGTTGGGAGATTATGTCGACGTGCCAAGCGAAAGGGGGAAAAAAGAGACAGAAAAGGGATACAAGGAAGAGAGAAAGGTAGCAAGGGAACTGCGAGGCTCTGTACTATGGGCATCTACACCCACAGCAGCAGCCAAGCACGAGCGCGTACAGGGGGTGAGAGCGGGATGTCCAGTCCAATCACACACACACACACACACACACACACACACACACACACACACACACGAGTACAGAGGGGTCAGTCAACAAAAGCACTCTTATCTCGCAAGAGCTTGCAAATCCTGGGCTACGCTAGTACAAAATGCTTCAGCCACGAGCCTATGGCGCCTGTGGCTCGGCCTATGGGCCCTCAGAGTGTGTCTGCCGAGGTCCACAGCAGGGACGGGTCACTTAAAAGACGGTCGATTCATAGCACTTCACAGTACGATCAAAATAAGCAGAGCACACAACTCACAAACTCAGCACAGAGCAGCACAAAGTGGCATAAAACAACACGTGCCAGCACAATAACTCGCCCTCGGTATACAAGTTAAATTCCTGCGCCTCGGGCAAAGCGGCAGGGCAGGCAGGGCGGCACTACAACACACGAGGGCGACGCGACACAGAGACAGGGTGGGGGAGGGCGGTGAGGTGGGTTGGGCTCACTCATGCGGACGGCCCGACAGGGGGTGGCTGCGGGGTGGGGGAGGGGGAGGGTCAGTGGTCCACCGACACCGACCACGGCACCAGCCACGGCACCGGACAACACGGGCTGGGATTGAGACCCCCTGGATTATGGGGCATGTCTTCAGGAACACTACCAGGCGCGGGGCCGGCAGGATCCGGCAGGACCCCAGCCCGCTCCCGAGTCTCCAGAGTTCATCGAACTAGAATCTCCACAGGACCCCCCAGGACCCACAGGACCCGCAGGACCGGCCGAATCGCGCCGCCGTCCAAAAAGGGACACGGCTGAAAAAAAAGGAAGTCCCTTTTACATTCTGCTGCTGCTGTTGGAACGGCACGGCGGGCAAGGCCCGCTTGCCACCGACCCCGCGACCCCGGCAAACCGAGACCTCGCACAGGAACCTTTGTGTTACACGAAGCCTTTTACCCTCACGAAGCCTTGGCGAGAAATTTACGGTAGGATTTTCATCGTGCCATGTTTTAATCGTGGACCAGAAGCCGCCCGTCTGCGGGCGACGCCGCGAGGCGCAAGCGATGCGACGCCCGGAGAAACCGATAGAGCAATATTTGCGTATCACGGGGCGTGTAGCAATCACGGGGTGGAGCAGGGCAGTCAGCCAGGCGGGCTCCCTCCGAGGCTCCCTCCCCTCCCCTCCCCTCCCCTCCCCCGGTGAGTAGCCACAGGCCGGCTCACGGCTCACTACAAGCTGTCTCCGTGCACGACCTCGCCATAGGGCCGTCGGAAAACGGCTGTTTGACGTGTCCCAGTCATACAGGCACTGCTCACAAATCACCTCAAGTCTCCAACAAGCTGTGCCGTTGCTCGGGAATAGCACACGCTATACACGAGTGAAGCGAACTAAGGCCACTCCAACGAAACAAACAACAACACCAACCAACGCCGACTAGACACAATTCTACCACAAAATCAATCAACACCAAGTCCACACCAAAGAGGTCACACGCATGCGTTACTGAAGTCAAACCAGAGTTGCCGAGCGGTGTTACCTTTCAAGCAGGTGCGCAGATGCATCAAATGCGGCGACGAGTAATAATCGTTCAAAATGGCTGCAAAACCAAACAACATTTCAACCAAATTACAAATCAAATCTATGATAGTGGTGACGAAACAAAATTCGCTACAAAGTTGAGCAAATCAGCTGTCCTACGCATGCTCCACTTGGCGGTAAAAAAAAAAATATGTAAAAGACGACAAAATAAAAACACAAGTTGAAAACGAAGAATAGAAAACTAAAATAGCAGACTGTCCTGGGCGGTTTACCGAGAACTATGAACCATGCACAAGCTAATGCTATTTACAGACGTTTCCTGAGCAAACAGCTCATTTGTTTGAGAAAGCCCTGTCCTTCGGACGGGGCTGATTCGGGCTATCCAGGATCTTCTCAGAGTCCCGGATGGGCCGGATGCAGGGGGAAAGGAGGGGAGGGCAGCATAATAAGGGCGATATCTGCCGAAGTGCGGCCGGCCTGTCGGGGGCCGCCGGGGGCTCTCCACGCCCCAGAGGTGGTGGCGGCGGCCCGCGTCCGTAAGCTGCCGCCAAAGTGACAGTGGTGTCCCCCGCGCATGCGCACCTGCAGGCCCCGCCGGCACCGCCGGCACCGCACCGCGTGCAACAAGGTGAGTACTCGTGCCCGCGCCTGCCGCCCGGGGCACAGGGCCTGGCCCGGAGTCCAGCAAGACGTCCGAGTTGGGCGGGGCAGGGCACGGCTGGGCTGGGCTGGGCTGGGCCCTGCTGGGCTCGGCTCGGCAACCTCCTCACTCGGGCCGCCGCAGTGAGCTGCGTGGAAACGCTGCTCCGCCGCCACGCGGCCGGAAGCTAGGCTGCTCCCCGCCGCACATTAGCCATGCTAATTTATTCTGCCAATCAAAGGTGGCGCCACGCTCCGCCACGCCGCACCGAGCCGAGCTCGCACAGCTTGTGCTTGACTGGCGCCACGGCCGGCCCCGGCCGGCGCCACGCGCGCGCACAAGACGGGGATCAGAAGGGTTGTGGAGCGGAACATGGAGGAAATTAAATCTTTCACAAATAGACGGGACCAAAACATAAAGTGAGCCGATGGCTGCCGCTGTCTGCCGCTTTCTGGTCGGCCTGCACAGGCTGCCAGGACACGAGACGAGACGTCCGGGCTGCGTTGGGATGGAAATAAATACAGCAGGGCGGCGCGCTTACGGCCGGTACGGGGGCCGCTGGGCCCGCTGGACTGCCGCGGCCATCCTTGTCGCTCTCATGGCGGGCCCAGCAGGCCTGTCTCACGCGCCGCCGCCTGACTGTTCCCCACACCACGGGGACCGACGGGGACCGACGGGGACCGACGGGGACCCAAGTCCTTGTCGGGGTCCCAGGTTCAAGTACTGGCACTCTCCCAGCCACCGCACCTCCGTAGCCAGTGCTGCGGCTGGTATCAGGGCCTATGTTGATGGCCGTGCCGAGGGGAGAGGCCGGGCCTCTGGGACGCTGTATAGCCGCCCTGATGACTCAGAACTCTAACCCTTCGCAAAAGGCCGACCCCGCCAGCTGGACGGGACCGAAGGGCCGAGTGTACGGGCCGGGCCGGGGCGGGGCGGGGGTCCTCTTGGGGTGGCCGGCAGGGCGGGGACCGAGAGGCTCTCCCGGCCCACGGACCTAATGACTTGAGCTCGGCGCGGCCTCCCCGCGGCCGTCGTCACCCACCCGTGCTCGTCTCTTTCCCCCAGCCACGGCCCGGCCACGCCTCCTTATGACAGGGCCGCTGCTTAACGCCCCACACCAGCTGTGTGCTCGGGAACTAGAAGAGCCTCCAGCCGTGGCCGCGGCCCGCGGCTGTCCGCGAGGCGAGTGTGGCCCGGCTCGGAGCCGCGGCGCGCGAGAAATGAAACTTCCGGTAACAGTAACGCTGTGCCGGCTGGGCCCCTGCTGGGCCTGCCGTCCCCCAGCCGCCCTTTGCGTGTCCCTTCCCCACCCATACAGCCCTGCGAGCAGCCCTTAGGCGGCTCCTATCTCCGAACCACACGAAGCTCTTAAATGCGGCACGAAAAAGTACGCCCAGGAGCAGGAGTCGTGCATAGAGGTGATGGCCGCGCAGTGTTCGCGCCCGGACCAGCGAGTCCGGTGGGGCCGCGGACACCCGATGGGCACCACGGCGGCGGCGACCTTGCAGCCAAACCCTTGAAAACGACACGGATGTGGGGTGGAACGCTACGGCACGGCCAAGGCACGGCCTGGGCACGGCCCATGGTCCCATGGCATGGCCCGCCTGGAGTTGATTGGCTGCCTTGTGGTCTGGGATCGGAGGGAGAGGGCAGAGCAGAGGACTCTTTTCGGGAGAGACAGACAGCTCGGCCCTCCGCGCCTCGCCTAAGAGTGGGAGAGGGGGAGGGCATGCACGTCCCATCCGGGCCCGTCAAAGCCGCGCGGAAGCAGTCTTTTGTTCTGAGAAACGCCCTTAACTTTGAAAGCTAGGCAACGCGGCGGGGCGGTTCATGCAGAAAGAGAGAGAGAGAGAGAGAGAGAGAGAGAGAGAGAGAGAGAGAGAGAGAGAGAGAGAGAGAGAGAGAGAGAGAGAGAGAGAGAGAGAGAGAGAGAGAGAGAGAGAGAGAGAGAGAGAGAGAGACTGCCTTACTCCGCCGGAGCAGAAGACAAGTTAGCGCACCGCAAGAGGACATAAAACTGTGGACTCCCGCCCCCTCCCCCGCCACTCATACACAGACACACACAAATTCCAACTGCCGACGGTTTTCTTTATCTTAGCAGACGTTTCTCACGTGTCTGAGTGACAATGCACGGCCGAGTGCACAGCCGCTCCCCTTCCATGGCGCTCACACCACAGCCGCCCGCGGGCGCACGGGGCCGGTGGGCCGGTGGGCCAGTGCACGGCGTGGCCTAGCGCGGGGCGGGGCGGGGCGGGCAGGGCCGGCCGGGGCTAGCCGGGGCCCAGGGCCCGATATAGCCGGGTGAGGCGCGGCGCGGCGCCGCGGCGTACACTGTTTGCCGCGCTTACGTGTTGCTGGACTGCCGTGGCCGCCGGTAGTATTCGAACCCCGCGGCCGTGCCGCCCTTTTAACGAGCTGACCGACACAGCAGTTTCGCCGTTTATGCTGAACGGGCCGGCGCCCTAACGAAGGGCGTTTCAGGGCGGCTGTCACGTGACAAAGAGGCATTCGCTGCGGATGGCAGGGGCCGGCGGGGCCGGGCGGGGCCGCTGCTGTAACGAACGCGGCGGCCCTACACGCTTAGCTGGATTTTGCCTTCACCCAAGAAAAAAAAACAAACGGCAACATCAACAAAACTGGGCTCTGGAAATCAGGGAGGGCCGCTGGGACCGTCGGCACGCAGCGCAGGGCTCGGCAGGGCTGGCAGAGCAGGTGGCACAGCACGGCCCTTATCACTGGCGGTAAAACAGGCCCCAAACACGTCACTAGAGGCCGCGTCGCCCCGCGCCGCCGCAGCCCCAACAGGCCGGAATCCAGTGCAGTTGCGTTGGTCTGCACGCTGGGTTCGAACACCACCCCCTGCCAATTTCGTTTTCGGGACACGCAGCTAGGGAGGTGGAGGAGAAGGGTTGACGCTGGCAGCGGCAGGCAGGCAGCCTCCTCCCGTCCCTTTGTGCTCTGCCCGGCTCTGCCCACCGGCCCACCAGTCCACCCAACCCCTGGAGGCCCCGAGCCGAGCCAGGCCCAGCCAGGCCCAGCCAGGCCCACCGGGAACTACACTGCCAGTAGAGCTACTGCTTCTGCCGGACCAGTGACGGTTCTACTCCACCTAACCCTCCTCTGCCGGACTCTAAGCTCCTGCGGGCACGGGACGAGGCCCACGCCGTGCCCCAAGGCCCCGCCATGCACCGCCTTGCTCCGCCACTGCTCTGAGCGCCCCTGGCGGCTCCTGGCAGCCCCTGGCGGCCGGCGTGCTTTCAGTCGACGCCCCCCGCGCCGCGCCGCACTACACCTGACTGTGTTCACAAGGGGCCGTTTTATGGTCGGCGGAGTTATGCGGAGTGCCAACATTGAGGGGCGCCGCGCCCCTGAACCGTGTGGCTCATTGCCTGCCTCTACCTACCCCATGAAAACGCAACTACGCCACTGGGAAAGTATGTCACCTAATTCGTGGTCGCCCTTAGTACTCCGAGGGGGACATCACTGTCTTTTAAAGAATAATACTGCAGGAATAGTATCTTAGCAAGGGCCGATAAAATTCTTCTCAAAGTACATTCGGGCTCGCAAGCATTCCAAATTAATTGGCAGAGCCTAAGTTATAGGCGTTCGCTCCGCTGGCAGCACCGCAGTTTACCCGTGCCGCGGGGCGGGGCAGGCGGCAGGCGGGGGATGTTGAGGCAAGATTACCTGCTGATGAGGATTTGGGAGCGGCTTCGCTGCCTGCGCTCTACGCAGCTTCATTAACTGCAACGCAGACACACCTTTACTTCACGCTAACAAATCGACTCTCCCCCTCTCCCATGCATTGCTGCCTCCTTCATTCCATCCTTCCTCAAACGCAAGAGGGAGAGAACGGTCTGGGTGCGGGAGAGGGAAACGGCCACGGGGACTACTCTGGCTTAGCAGGATTAATTTTATCCCCTTCCCTTCTCCATTTCATGACACTTTCCAAGCGGCGGCGGTAGCTGGCGGTAGCAGTCGCTGGGTTTTCGCCGGGAAATACGACAGCGCGTGAAAGCGTTCCCACACCGGCGGCGCACAGCGGGGCACAGCGGGGCACAGCGGGGCGGGCCCAGGGGGTGCCGACTGCCGAGGGGTGCCGGGCCCGGACTTCTTAGTCACGCAGGGAAATGCGCTCCGAGCCACATTAGCCGTTGGTTGCGACACCCCGGCGGGGCCGGCGGGGCCGGGCCAGTCGATAGAACCTCTCCACGGCTGACGGGGGCCGGGGCCGGGGCCGGGGCCGCCCCCACCGCCCGGCCCCGCTCCGCACCGCCCTGCTCCCGCTGCAGCGCGGGTTGGAGTGAATCAACTGACATTCCACTTGTCAACCCCTCCTCGCCTGCACACAGCAATGTTCGCCGACTCCGTGAAACCGTCTGGGATAAAACGTAAAGTAGGTTGCTGTGCGGGCGGCGCGGGCGGCGAGATCCTCGCGGCCGATACTCGGCTGGCTGTGGCGCTGGCGGACACACACACACACACGCGATGCCACTCGTTGTCCGCACGCGAGCGGGACGATCACAGGCCGGGATTAACTCCGTGTCGCCGGCCGTCACCGCAGCGCAGCGCCGCGCAGGGCAGGGCAGCGCAGTGTGGCGTGGTGTCGGCGCGCGCACACTCACCGTCGCGCATGTCCCGGTAGTTGGGGGTCCGGTGCCGGCCCCACGAGCCGTAGTGGCCGTAGTTGCGGCCCATGCTGCCGTAGCCGCGGAAGTAGTCGTCGTCGTCCTCGGGGTTGAGCGGCGGCGGCGCCGGCCGCTGCCCCCGCTGCCAGGACATGGCGCTGCTGGCCGTGCGGGCTAGACGGGCCTCCTCACATGGCACACCACACCACACCACGAGCCGCGCGACGCTCACCGGCCGGCGGACCCGGCGGACCCGGCGGTGTCGGCAGTCCCGCTCCGGTCGCTGCTGCGCAACAAGTAGACGCCCGCGGGCCGTCGGTCGGGGCCGTGTGGCGCTGCTGTGGCCGGCTGGTCGGGTCGGCGGCCGCGGCCTCACTGAGCGCGCCGTACGCCGCCGGCCGCCGCCCCACGGCCGCCACCCCCACCGGCGCCCCCGCCGCCCTCGCCGCCCCCCGGCCCTGACGCCGGCAGTGCTGGTCCTCCCCCGCCCCCAATCCGGAGGGCCACGGCGGGGGCGCGAGCGCAGCCTGGCGCTGCCGCAGGCGTGTGAGCAGGTGCCCCGCAGGTGCCCCGCAGGTGCCCCGCAGGTGCCCAGGTGCAGGTGCAGCGCCGCCAGCGCGCCTCCATTGTCCGCCGATATTGGGTTAATGACGGTGGGGGTTGCCATTCCGCCCCACGCCCCACCTCACACCCTACCTCGCAGCCCTCATCCGGATGAACAAAACTGTTTGCAGATTATCCGGCGGCGGGGCGTCTGCATAGCGGCTAGCGCCGCTTCCGGCCGCCCGGCACCGTCGCACTTTCACTTTCTGTTTCACCCCCTCCTCTCTGTCTCTCTCTCTCTCTCTCTCCCTGTTGCCGCGCGGGGCCTAATAAGACGCTACAACTGGGGGCACTCCCTTCCTCCCGCGCATCCTTCTTTTCCTCTCTCTCACGTGCACTCTCATCTCTGTGAAATTCTGACGAGACAATCCTACTTCGAAATTTTTGAATTTGAAAAAAAGGGAAGAAAAAAAAAAAACTGAAATGAAATGAACAAATCTTGATCGTTTTGATGAGAGGATTCGCCGTGTAATCTCTACCTCCCAGGCCAGGAAGCCCGGATCTCGGATTGTCCGACGAAAGTTGCTGGCAACGGTAACAGTCGTGGGGCTACAGGAGTGTGGAAGAGGGAGAGAGAGGTTGACAGATCCCGCACCGGTCCACCCTCCACGCCAGGTGGAGGTGTACGTTTCAGCCCAACTTCGGGCGGTGGATGGGCCAAAAGTTTTCAAATTGGCTAGCCTGATCCTATGTCTTTGCCCTCTGCCCGCTCTGCCTGCCTCTCTCCTTCGCACACCGAGGAAACCTGTTCGAAATCCTCTCCAGCGGTGGCGTAAGACCGGGTAATTGGAGCCCGGGCTCTGCTCTGCCTCTGCTCTGCCTCGGAGCAGCCTCGGCTCACACAGCACTTCCTCGCTCCTCGTTAGCTACCTGCCCCGAGAGGCCGGGGACCCGGGGGGACCTTGCAAGGGTCGGACCGGCGCTGGCCGGCGCCGTCAAACAGGACTCCGACATTCCCGCCGGCCCCCCTTGCCCCAGCCCGGCTAAGGAAGGAAATGTCCCTCACCGAAATTGCGCGCGTCTGCTCGCCACCAGTTTCACCTCTCCTCCGCCCGCCTCCGCCCGCACAGGACGCCAAGGCCCCGGCAGCATTACATGCCCACACCGGCCGCACGAACCCGCGCCGCACGCAGGCAGCGGCCGCAGCGGCCGCAGCGCGGGTCGCGAGAAGTAAAGCGTTTTCTCGCATGACGGCAGCCGGGTTGGCCGGGCTCCGGCCGCGCTCGCCTCTAAACAACGACCTGACCTGGGTCAACGGCACGGCACCGCGAGCGCCACGCCACATAAACCTGCCGGCCGCAGTAGCAGGCCAAGGCTCTGCAGCTCCTAACTTTATATACTAAGAATAGATTCTGTAAAGAATACTTTGGGAATACTTCGTAAAATTCTTGGGAAGACACACACAATTAGAGAAGAATTTGTACATTTTTTATGAAAGAGGGGGGGGGGGCGCTTTGGCCCTATAATGGACCCATATTACGAGACCGATTTTGGGCCGCTTTTTGAACCCCCCTTCCTCGTGACGTGGATAACCTTACCTTTCTATATGTACATATTTAAGATAGGGCGTAGCATTTGGCTTCCACCCCTCCCCCTAATTAAGTCACGTAATATGGGTACAAATCCCTAAGAGGAATTTTAAAGATAATTAATACTCTTTAAGAACACCGAGGGAATGCCATGGGAACACTACGAAGGGCGTACCAGGACTACCGAAGTGGCAGACCCTTGTCCCTGACCCCCGGCCCCGGTACGGTACAGTGCGCCTCCGCTGCTGCCCTTAGGAAAGTCTCACGGCGCGGTAAAGAATTTCATTTCGGCCTGTTGGGTGGTACACTGGAGGCAGCGCACGTAGCTCCGGGCTTGCAGCGGGGTGGGGTGGGGTTTGGCGGGGTGGAGCTCGTGGAGGTTCGGATAAAACAGCACAGACACTGGTATGTGATGACGGAGAAGGTCAACCCGAAGCAAAGTGTGCTAAACCAGCATAGGGTAGGTGCGGGTAAATTAAATCACGCTGGGAAAACAATCTCATTCAAGTACCAAAAACACAAAAACAACCCTTCTTAACAAATGACATTTTATACAAAACATGGGTAATTGATTCTTTTTTGGAAGGTTTTCTTTTTACTTGCTGCGATTTCTCCCATTCTGATTCTTTAAAATTACATGTCTTTCCTCTGTGTTCTTAACTTAAGAAGGCACTTAAGAATCTTAAGTGCCGACAGCAGGGAATCGGAAAGCGGTGGTAAGCGGAAGGCACGACGGGACGCGGTGTCACCGTCAGCCTCGGCACCTCCCGCGCCCGGCCATCACTGTCAGCGGCAGCGTCCGATGCCGTCACGGCTAATGGTCGAAATAATGCCCCCCCCCCCCCCGGCCAACATGGCTGCCCCGCGGGCATGCAGGCAGCGGCGGGTACAAAAGAACCCGCTACCTATCGCACCGCGGGCCACCTGTTGGCCTGTGTCGGTACTGCGCTCGTTTGCGCGAAACTAAAAGTGCCCCTTCCCCCCCTCCATACACACACGGTGGTGGGTGGTTGCGCTGCCCGCACGCCGGTGCGCTGACGGAGTCTGCCGGTGGGGGAGGGGTGGGGTCACCGCACGCGTATATGGTAACTCCGACAAAGATCCCGCGCACTCCAGGCGCACGCCAGGCCGGCTACAGCCGCCGCAGCGTGGCAGCGGTACCGGACCGGCATTCACTCACAAGCACCCGCCACGATCCATCACCGATCACCGGTGTGGGACCCGCCTGGCCGACACAAGAGCCACAAGAGTCACCCCTGGCTAACCCGGGCTGTGGCGGCCGCAAACACGCACGCACGCACACACACACACACACACACACACACACAAACATCCGACAAAGTTACGACGCCCACAACGACGACACGATCATACCAAAAGGGCCCGGCCCGCTTTACTCCCCTGATCCTACCCGCCCGGCCGACGCCCGCCCTCCCTTTACGACGTAACGACATCGTCTTTGGCGCCGCGCGCCGCGCCTCGCAGAAGGTTCTGAATGAATTCCGGCATGACAGACGGACAGGGGCCCCGGGTGCCCCGGCCAGCCCCCAGGGTGGTGGGCCGTACTGTTGCCACTCACCGCCACCCTGATGGGGACAGGACAGGGGAGGGAGGGGGGGGGGGCTGCGGGGGACTCCCCAGAGGGGCGATATCTCACAGCTGTCGATTTTCAATCGCAAGACGGAAGCAGCTCTACTTCTGGGATTCTTTTCTTTCCGCCTCCTCTTTTATTACCGCCCCGCGCCCCGCACCGGGCCTGGCCGGGCTCTCGGACGGCCAGGCCGAGGAGCAAATCAAAGTTTTCACGCGCTTTTGGCCGGCGAGCGTCGGCGGGAGGGACCTCGTTCTGGAGCTGCCGGCGGCTGGCGAGCCCTGAGCCCTGACCGGACCGAGCCGCGCAGGGCCGTTCACGAGATACACGGTGCGCCGCTCGATGGGCAGCAGCGGGCAGCGGCCGAGTCAGTCCACCACCCGAGGTCCCGCGTCGGGGGGCGCGGGCTCGAGAGCGGGGTACCGAGTACCGCGCGGGGAACTCGAGAGCAGGCCTCCCGATCACGGGGACGGCTAGAGGTTGGACGACCCCCACCCAGGGGTCAGGCCGGCCAGGGGCAGCCAGGCCGGGGGGGCACGGGTGGCCGAGTGCACACAGTGTTCACAAGTTGTGCACGGCATTGTGCGAGCGGTAAGTGCGTGACTCTCACTGCCCCCCCCCCCCCCCCCCCGGCCTGCATGCCCTCCCGCCAGGCTGCCCCACCGCCCCGCCACGGCCCGGCGCCCCGCAGTCTGGCAACGCCGGCAACCACCCCGGGCCGGGCCAGTCCCAACCAGCCCGTCCCGAAGCCCGCCCCGCTCCGCGCACCACCCCGCCACGCGAACCACGCGAGCGTCGGTCCCATCCCAGGCTGCGCTGCGCCGTGCTGCGCCTTCTTGCGTACATCGATCGGGGAGGGTGAGAGGCAAGGGCAGTGCGGCCGGGGGGGGGGGGGGGGGGGAGGCTGGCGGGGCCGTTGTTCCAAACCACATTACTTGCGAGCAGACGCGCGGCGGGGCGGGGGCAGCCATCAGCTGTATGCCCCGCCCCACCACAATCCACTTGACTTGACGAGAGCCGGTAGTGTGTCACTTTAAATTCATGAATGGGAATGGCTGCGAATCTCAAATCCAAATGGTTACGGCCAAGAAGGGGAATGAGAGGCGAGGTGCAGCAGCAGCGGCAGCAGCGGCGGCGGCAACCCGGACCGTCCGCCCCGCCGGGCTCGCAAGTCCTCGAGGGCCCCCTGGATGCCCGGTGCCCCCCGGCCTCAGCGAGGCCCCGCTCGGACCCGGGCAGCGGTATGCACTCTAGGGTGCAACAGTTAGCCTGCGAGTGCCATGACGGGGGGCTGCCGGGGCTGCCGGGGCTGCTGTTGGCGGCGGGGAGGAAGCGCGGACAACACCGCGGGGCTGTTGGTGTCCGGAGACATTTTAACGAGCGGCACCCACAAGTCTTCCTGGTGCTGAGCTGCGCAGTGCTTTGCCCGCGCCC
Organism: Odontothrips loti; assembly: GCA_038380765.1. Classification (NCBI taxonomy): domain Eukaryota; kingdom Metazoa; phylum Arthropoda; class Insecta; order Thysanoptera; family Thripidae; genus Odontothrips; species Odontothrips loti. The sequence continues at coordinate 18,490,384 of CM076243.1, read as the reverse complement.
TGCGGACCCCGGCCTTACGTCCTCAGGACCGAGGCAACGGATCAGGTGAGGTAACCCTTCGGGAGAGAGACGCCAATGTACTCCGGGACGGGCAGAGTGCGCGACCTCCCACTCACTTCCCCTCCGACGGCACGGCCGGGCACGGCCAGGGCACTGCCAGGGCACTGCCAACCGGCGGCAGCGCGCACTGCTCTGCTGATTTATTCAGTGTGCAGCAGCAGTGTGCTTGCCGAAGGGAGGGGGCCGGGCCAGGCCCCCCTGCTCGTGCCCCCCAAACGACAGGCGGAGAACATCCGACTCTCTCTCTCTCTCTCCCTCTCCCTCTCTCTCTCTCTCTCTCTCTCTCTCTCTCTCTCTCTCTCTCTCTCTCTCTCTCTCTCTCTCTCTCTCTCTCTCTCTCTCTCTCTCTCTCTCTCTCTCTCTCTCTCTCTCTCTCTACCCCTCCCTCTTTCTCTCCCTCTCTTTCCCTCCCCCCCCCCCCGTTTTCTCTCTGTCGCTGAAACACTACCATTAAAATACAACCATGTCAGACACAATGTTTAGCTCTATTATCAATACTATTTCTTGGGTTCAGAAAGAAAGTACTACATAGTGTACCAATTAAAATACTTAAAACAAAAAAAGGAAACAGTCAAATAATCAAACCCACTAGTTCAGAGGTTAGGGAATGGGCATACTCTGGTAGAGTATAATTTAATTAAAGGGGTTACAAAGAACACATGGGTTATAACACAAAATAAAATGGTTTGCGCCAGAAAAATGTATTTCTTCAAAATACTAGAGTATTTAGGACATTCAAAGTTTGATGAGGCAGAAAGCTCACACGACAAAGTTCTCATATCACCTCTCACACAATGAACCCAAAATGAAAGGAAATAAATACACACCTCTATTTGTTGAAGTAGGAGAAGTTGAGCACATAGCCAAAATTTTAGACGCCCGGTGCGACATTTTGATGTTGATGCGCCCGTAGTGGACTACGCGCTAGGACGGGGACGAGACGGCGTATCGACACGCACGCCGGGGAGTGACACGGGTAGAGACGAGCGTTGCTCCAACACGCCCACTCGCCACTCCCCACATAAGAGGCACGTATCTGACGGCGTCCTAGCTTTTGGCTGCCGGGGGCAGGATGCTGCGAGGGGTGCGGCCTGGCGCCGGCGTCTTGGCATAATCGGCACACACACACACAGGGGCACACACACGCACGCGCGCGCACCCCCCGGGAACTCTAACGAAGCAGAGCGCACCAAAGGGCCCACGTCCACACATTACGTAAAACACCCCGGGAGGCTGTAGGCTGTAGGCGCAGGTAAGATAATCGCACAGCGACAGCGTCCGTCAGGTCTGGCATTAACCCCCGACACTCCAAAACAGAGGCAGTAGAAGGAAGTGGCGAATACGTTCTGTGCGGGCTGCCCGAGTAGTGATGCCACATCAGTGACACCCCAGTGGCACGCCGCACGTATCGACCGGCGCTACGTGCTTGACGTGCGGCCCCCTGGGGGGGCCGGGCCCCGGGCCTCCAATGGAAACAGATGACGCCCCTCGGGGTCCCGGCCAGAGGGGTCCCGCGGGTTCAGGGCCAGGTCATGGGCCAGCGCATAACACGGACATGAAGAAAGAAAAAAATACTGCACTTTCAGCGGTGGTATTTGATGCCATGGACCAAAAGGAGACGACAGCAATGGCCAAAGACTAACCTAACGCCCTCTCCGAGTTATTCTCACCGGGTATTCGAACACGCGACGACTGTACCGCCATGTCATGATATTTCGCGATATGAAACGCGGCCACATGAATTGGGGGGGGGGGGCGGCACAAAGGAGACAGATCATCGCTCGCGCGCGAATTTCATGGGGGGATGTCGCCTCGCTGCGATATTCGTCGCCCTCCTGCCAAGATATGACAGCCCCCTCGCGTCTATTGCCTCGGAGGGGAGGGGGAGGGTCTCTCACAATCTCTGCCCTCGACGACCTCCAAAGGAAATCCGGCGCCGCTAAGGCGGTGGCAGCGGTAGTAGCGGTGGCAGCAGCAGCGGCGGACGGGGACATTTTCCTCCCCGGCCCCTCTTGTCGCCGAAAAGAAACGAAAGAATCGGGCGAGAGAGGAAAAGGGGAGCGCACCACCTTAGCGATGGAGGGGGAGGGGGGTGATGAAAGGGGACAGTGATCCGATCGAGCAAGGTGTTGGAGAATGGCAACCATAATTGGAGGGGGGGGGGCATCGGCTGCGGGCTCGCGGGGAGGGGGAGGGTCTCTAGGGGGGGGGGGGGACACCTCACCGAAATATGGGAATCGAATTCCCCGTGCAAAACGCAAAACGGCCGCGTAACCCCATCAATCACTCGAGGACAGCGTGATAAATGAGACAGAGGCACGCCACGGCCCGGCAGATAGGTGGCTGCCCACGAGAGATAGACCAGACCCCCCAGGAGATGGAAACGCCTGCGCCACTGCCGATCAGCGCGGGCAGAGATTACAAAATCTGCGACCAATAAACTTTGGAGGCACCGTCCGTCACCCTCACTCCAGCTCCAGCCTCTAGCTTCAGCCTCCGGGCTCCCGCTTCCCCCCGGTTACCTTGCTCCTGTGGGCCAGACGCAAACAAACGAGGAAATTTTTTTAATGAGAAGCGAAAAAGGACGAGAGCAGGAGAACTCCCGATGAGAGTCATTACTTTGCATCCGCGCACCGGAATCGCCAATTATTAACCCAGCAATTATTCACCACTCACTTTTCCCGCTCCGATTCCCTCCATAGTATTTCCGTCCTTTTGCGCTACCTCTCCGCTCCCTTGCGTCGCATTCGGGGTTGCGTTGGGCCGGGCCGGGCTGCCGCCGTGCGCGGCCGCCCAGCGTCAGCGCCCCTGCCAATCCGAGCATAGGCCACACGCCCCGCCGGGCTGTCTGCCGCGTTGCCTACCCGCAGACCGCAGGGGCCGTCCGGGCCAGGCCGGAGCGGAGCGGAGCGAGCTGAGCTGCATGCCGGAGGCAGTCGGGCGGCAGCGGCAGCAGCAGCAGCAGCAGCATGCTAACACACAGCACAGCACAGCACAGCCTCGAGCCTGCTGCTGGGTAACGTCAAGACAAACAGAACTTGCCGAGTGGCGGCCTGGGGAGGGGGGCAAGGCAGAGGGGGCCGCGGGGGCGCAGGCAGCCAAGTGGGCCGCGGCACCGAATAAGCCGTCAAGAAAAATCTCCCCGCCTCGGCCGCCGCGCCGCCGCGCCCCTGTCTTGCTCTTGCCGCTTCTCTTCTCCTTTCGCCCCCCCCCCCCCCCCTCATCCTCTCCCCCTGCCACACGGCCACTTCGTTTCCGTTGTTCCCACCCCCATAATATGTAGACGTCGAAGAGCCTCGGCTATTCTTTACATGCTCTTCCCCCCCCCCACTCCTTCTCCCCCGCCTCCACCACTCCGTGAATATTGCACGCGCTGCACCAGCCCTTGCAGGCAGACCGGCCGACAGTAGCAGCAGCAGCAGCAGCAGCAGCAGCAGCAGCAGCAGCAGCAGCAGCAGCAGCAGCAGCAGCAGCAGCAGCAGCAGCAGACGTGACATGACCGCACAAGGCCCTCCGGGTAGAGAGCTCACTACCTTCCAGTTCCAAGTGGTTCCGGGGTTCAAGAACCGCCACAGCGCCGCCTATATATATAGTCAGAAACGCCGCGCATTCTCTGGAATATCCCGCACCGTGCAACGCACTATCTCCGTCTCTGTTTGTCCCACGCGTCTGGCCGAGACAGAAAGGGACGGAGATAGTGCGATGCGGGATTGCCTGTCCCAGAGAATGCGCGGCGTTCCTGACTTACCTGGTCTGCTATACATATATTTATGTTTCATGCATCTGGTTGGCGACACGATCAACTTTAGAAGGCGCCAGCCGGCCAGAGTCTCCGAAACTAAGCGTGAAATCGTAAAATCAAGACGCGCACTCGCAACTAAAACAAGCGCTCAACTTCTTCTCCTCCACTTTGCTTTCTCTTCGCGGATTCGCCCCGCGCAACACAAGCAAATAAGAAGCAGTTGCAGACGCCGTGCAGTGTCCCCTTGAAAAACTCCTCCGCTCGCCAAGTTTGTGGCGGCGAAACAAATCTCGTTAACGGCAGCGCGGTGAGCAGGGGCCGCTGGGGGCTGGGGCCGCGGGGGCCGCCGGCGTCGTCTGCCCCCGTGCCAGGGCCCTCGGCCAGCGCTCACTCAAATGCATTTTATTTCCCCTTTTGAATACCAATAAACGCGCCACGCACGCCGCCGCCTCTAAGGAAATTAAGTCAGCGCAGCAGCGCGGCTATTGTTGTCAGCGATATTGAATGAAACGCGCTGGCGGAACGCGAGACAAAATGGGACGAAACGGCATCAGATTCGGCAGCGGCATTCACAGTGCTCCGTGGAGCGCGGCCTGAAAAATGCATCGAGCGCTCGAATGCAGCAGCTGCATAATGCAGAGGGGAGTCTAAATGGGTCGTGATCGTGATCAGCGACTCCGCCGTGCTCCGCCGTGCTCCGCCGTGCTCCGCCCCGGCCGGTGGAAATGAACCGCTGAAATATCGCCGACAAAAGGGAGCCAAAAGCCAAAAGGAACACGGTACGAGTCAATAGCCTCCGTTCGGAACACGAAAATGGCGCCGCCCGGACGCGGCGGCCGCCTGTCTGTTTACACGGCGAGTCGTTAGCGTAGGAGTCGGGACGGGACGGCCTCCATTAGCAGCCGGAAGTTGATAAAACTCCCCCGTCGGCCCAGAGCTGCCGCGAGCATCTCATTCCCCCCTCCCCCCCCCCCCCCCATGGGAAAAGGAGACAGTCACACTGGGGGCAGTTCAGTTGAGCAGGGGACAGTTGCACTGGGGGCAGTTCAGTTGAGCAGGGGACAGTTGCACTGGGGGCAGTTCAGTTGAGCAGGGGGCGGTTATGGGTTTATACGCCGGACGGTCCACTCACCTTTGCTGTGCAGCTGCTGGCGGTTCGAGTCGGCCTTGAGGTTCTCCGCCGTGTGCACCAGGTCGTCCAGCTGGGGCTTCTTGTGCTCCAGCTCCCGGAGCACATTCTGCAAAAGACAGGAGACAACGTTGTCCAGTGCGTTTGCAAACCTATTCCAAGGCGCCCAAACTTTGTGTTTCCGAGGGTATTGCTTGTTTATCTTAACAGGTTCTCATCTCTCTGCCTTTCGCCTCGTCTCACCCCACGTCCGCGCCCTACGCCACGCAGCCACACCCACGCAGCCGCACCCACACACACAGATCGTATCCCTCTGGAGCAAGGCTATCCAGCGCTATCTACGCGAAGGATCGGCCCCATGGGGGCGCTAAACTCTTGGGCAACGCGGAGCGGTAGCAGCCTGGCTGGGTGCGGGCCCGCCCGCCCAGCCCCGCCTCAGGCCTCGGGCTGGGCTCCTTCTGCTGCACGTCGTACTGCTCCTTATCGAGGCTCCAGGTCCGAGCCCAGCCGAGCCGACCCGGGCCGGGTCGCGCCGGCATCATTGAATCCGCACTTATCACAACACAGGCCGGGGGGCGCTGGGGGGTCTGCCATAAATGGCATCAACGCCCGCGGCCCTGTGCCTGCTCCATTAATCATGGACGGCGGGGCGGCGGCTGCAGCGGGGCCTAATGTTTGCGCAGTGCAGCCGGCTGTTGTTCACCGCACTGCCGCACGTGCGGGCCAACGGTTTCACTTTGCCTCGGCGCGGCAGAATAGGGCCGTCGGTACTCGAACCGGCGGCGGCATTTGGGGGGCAGCATAATTAAAATGCGCCCCGCCGCGCCCCCGCGCCCCGCGCGCCCCGCACGGCTTGTTTCCGCCGCGGCAGTTTCAAAACTTGCTCGCGGCGCCAAAGTTGGCGCCAAACCGTCGCTGTCTCTTCGCAAATTAGCGGACAGGGCGACTGGCGTCGGGGTAGCTAGACAGCGCCTTTCCAAACTGAATAAAAGGCAGAGAGGGAGGATCTCACATCTTCAGAAGAGGGCGCCACAATTTTTATTTTTTTTCAAACGGCCTTTCAGGAAATAAAGAGTCGCGGAATACTATCACTTTGCGGCGGCGACGCGGCTGGAGACGTGTAAAGGCGACCTAAAGCCTCCCGCCCCCGGAGATAACAAGGACTCCGGGACCCGGCGCGCTAAGTGCACACACGCACACACGCACACGCACACACACACACACACACCACACACATGCACATAGCACACTGTGCCCTCTGGCGGCTCCCCGCCGAGTGCTTCCGTTCTACAGGCTGGGCTGGCGCAGGCTGGCGGTTCTGTGGCAAGCCCCGTGCCCGTGTCGTGCCCCTGTGCGACCGCCCACGGCTGCTCTGCGCAAACATCGCGTCCAGAGGGTGTTGAAAATCACCCTGAGGGCGCCCAGCGTCTCAGGGAGCGGGACAAGAAGAAAAACAGAGCCGCACAACAAATTTGGCCAGCGTTTAACTTGTGTGCCCTCCGCTGCCCCCGGAGACTCGAGGCTTTTCCTCCGTGATCGCCTTACGGGCTTACACCTGGCCGGGCCGGGCAGGGCAGAGGCGGGGGCGGGGGCGGGGGCGGAGAGAGCGCGGCGCCAACTGTGTTCCTCTTTATGTCGCCCGCTCCCGCTCCGATACGCCTCGATTGTCCTCTCCGGCCCCCGTCGTGTTGCTGCAGCAAAGCGCAGTCGTCTCCGGCAGAGGTCCGTGTCAAAGGCTAAAGGTCGCGGACCAGGAATTAGGTCAACGCTCTTTGCCGGTCTGGTCGCCCCGCCCAGCCGGGGCCGGGACCCTCCTCAACACCCCCGCGCGGGGTATGCCCGCAAACATCCCTCTCACGTCGATACCCCGCGGCCAGCGCAGCCCGTATGTACCCCGCGGCCACGGAGCTAGCGCGGGCAGCGCCAGCGCCACCCCGCGGCGGGGCCGTCAACACCCCGGCGCTTGGTGCCTTTCACCACCCCCGGCACCGGCACCCTGGTTCAGTTAGTGCCGGTACTTTTCGGCACTCCAGTGCTGGTCTCGGGTTCAAATACCGTGACGCCCGAAAGGGAGATAATGGTCTACGCACGGCTCCGGCTCGGCTCGGCCCTGCACGCCCCCCTGCCCCTGACCCTCTGCTCACATCCCCCGACCCCCTTGCCCCTGCCCCCGGCCCCTGACCCCCTGCTCCCATCCCCCGACCCCCTTGCCCCTGCCCCCGGCCCCTGACCCCCTGCTCTCATCCCCCGACCCCCTTGCCCCTGCCCCCGGCCCCTGACCCCCTGCTCCCATCCCCCGGCCCCCGGCTCCCGCACTCGCGGTGGGATTGTTGCTGCCTCGGTGCGGCCGGCGGCCGGCCTTTGTTTCGGGCCCGTTCGCGTTTTCAAGGGATGGAATGGAGGCGGGTGGGGTTACAGAGGGAAACACAAACGCGACCGCTCTTTCCATCAAAAGCGTGGGCACGACACGAAAAACCGAGTCATCGCGTCGGTCTATGTGTTTCCTTTGCCTGCCAGGCGCGCCCCGCGCCCCCTCCCTCCCCGCCCGGATAGACGGCGCTTTGTCGATAGGGTCTCACCGACAATCCGCCGCGCAGTCGTGTCGTAACCGCCTTTTGTTTATGGCACATCACATCCCGGCTGCTGCTGCACGTGTGTGCGTGAGTGTGTGTGTGTGTGCATGTGTGTGAGTGTCACCTGTGCGAGATCACCGGCCTACCCCCCACATAGCAACGTACCCGAATCGGTTACCCGGCGTTTACCGCCACCATCCTCTCCCTCCCACCCTCCCTTCACCCCCGCACTGCATCGCATTGCGTATGCAGCTCTCGTACCACGTGGCCATCACAAGCCCCCCCCCCCCCCCTCTCCCCCGGTGCCACGCGTACAAAAGTCCTAAATGAGCAGCTCTCTTTCGCAACAAAAATAAAGGGGAGGTGGCACAACTGTGTGCATAGTGTTTACCGGCCTCTGGCTGCCTCTGGCCTGACGCCTGGCCGTGATGCCACAACAACGGCCCCAAAGAGCGCCGCCGTCGGCCGCCGTCGTGGAGGAGGGCAAACACGAGGGGCGGCGGGCTGACGCGGCGCGGCGCAGCGCGCACACGCGAAGTGAGCGGCCGGCAGAGCGGGGGCACGGCACGGCACGGCACGGCACGGCACGGCACGGCACGAGCGCGGAGAGCGGCCCCTGGCGGCGGCAGGCAAATGGGCTGCTCGCTTTATTCACCTGATGCTGGCTTGTTTAGCCGCAGACTGCCGTGTCAAAACAACGGCGGTAGGTAATCCGCGAGACAACAGAGGGAGCGGCCTGGCCGTCAGAGAGCGAAGCGAGAGAGAGAGCGAGAGAGAGAGAGAGAGAGAGAGAGAGAGAGAGAGAGAGAGAGAGAGAGAGAGAGAGAGAGAGAGAGAGAGAGAGAGAGAGAGAGAGAGAGAAAGAGAGAGAGAGAGCGGCTGCTCAAAATCAAAAAAAGCTGACTATGTCGCAGCAGCATGAGCATGTGCGGCATACGGTCCCCAGCCCACATAGGCATAATTCCCGTATGAAAATCCCCCTGCACAGCACCAGCCGCTGCGTCCGTCCCACTTCCAGACCGAACAGTTTTATTGGCGCGGTAGTGCCGTGCGGCTTGCGCCGAGCCGACCGCAGCGCAGTGCAGTGTACAGACAATACCTACTCTCCCCTTTTCCCTCCCCCCCCCTCTCTCTCTCTCCCCCCCCCCCTCTCCCTCCCTCCCTCTCTCTCCATCTCGCAGCCACTCGGGCACGTAGTTCACCCCGTCCCCGCCGGCCCCACGTGTGCACACGGTGCAGGTGTACCTGCTCCCTCAAGTATACATGAGGGCGGCTCTCTGCAGGATGAGCCCACAGGACCCGCAGCTAGGACTTCATGGGGACACCGCCGCTACCGAGCTGACACAGCAGAGGTGCCCACAATTGCCACAAAGAAATCAACCAGGGGCCTTTGGCGTCGTCCATTAAGGACGTCCCGAGTTCCTCCCGCCTTGAAACTGCAAACGGCAACGTCAAGCGCCTGCGAGTGCTGAGGTAGGCCAGCCCGCCAGACATGCGTGCATGCAGGAGCCCAGGTGGCCTACCCAGTAGGCGCTTCTTGGGCTCAGGCTGGCCGAATAGATATTTCCAACGAGGCTCAGAAGCGGAGGATGCGGAACAAAAACACTTCCAGCCCAGAGGCTCTGGAGAGCAAGCATGGGACATTTTGATGCACAAGGGCGGCGCCAAATATGGCAGATAACCTCCAAATTCACTCAAAACGCCATTGCAGCTTCTGATACCTCGTTCGAGAGTTTCCGGTCTGGAAGTGCTTTGGTTCTTCAACTTCTGTTTCTAAGTCTCATTGGAAACCTCTATTAGGTGGCGATCAGAACGTGGACGTGCTCTTGTGTCGCTTAGCCCCGTGAGAGAATTCTACTTGTTTGGCGTTTGGGTCATAGCGGGGCACAGCGGGGGCACAGCGGGGGCGCGTTGGGGGCACAGCGGGGGCGCGGTGGGGGCAGGCACGTCAGGAACGCAAATGTATAAGGCGCATTCCGCCCAGTGCGTGGGAGGCAGGCCGAGGGGCGACACGTGTTGACAACGCGCGCGCGGGCTGCCAGGGGAGAGGGGGAGGGGAAGAGGGGGGGGGGTGACTTCGCACGTATTTTCAAACGAGCACGCGTCCTTCGCCGTTTGTTCGGAGCGATGCTGACGCTGGCCCAGGGGAGGGGGCGGGTTTTTGATGAGTGACACAACAGTAATGACGTGTCACACCACAGCCCGCACGTCACGGCCGTTACAGGGCTGTATGAGAGGGAGGGGGCGGGCCGGGGCAGCCGCTGCAGCCGCTGCAGCCGCACGCGGAGGTCCCCTGCTGCTCCTGCTAACGCCCTTCCCTCCGAGCTCGCGAATCAGCCAAAGTGTCGCCGACGCGCTTCCCTCGGGGCCCCTGATATTGCCCCACAACACCTGCCCTCCAGCTCCCTCCCTCCCTCCTGCATTAAGCGGTCGTCCCCCACGCCCCCCTCACCGTAATAACAGACAGCCCTTTTAGGCGAGGCAATATGCACGCCCCCGGCCGCCGCCCTCCCCGTGCTCCTGAACAAGTTACACGACGAGCCCCGGCGCTTGCAGCGCGTCGCCGTTTCAATTATGTCGTGCCGCCGTGGCCGCCGTGCCGCCGTGCCGCCTTGTCCACAACCCACGTGACACGTGCCGGCTGCCGGGGCATCGAACGGAAGGCAGTGCCACGGCAGTGCCACGGCAGAGCTCAGTGCTGCACGTGAATCATGGACGGCGCGAGCAACAGGCCCCCGACGACACGACAGACCGCGGCTCCGCGGCCACACCAGGCGACACGCTCGCGTCGTCAGACCAGACACGTTCACGTCTCCTCGCGGTATACGGAGCGGGGCTGACTGCAAGGCTGACTCGTCCTCGCTGTGGCCGTCGCGTGCGCACGTGTGAAGCCGGGGAAATAATCGGCGTGAAATGACCGGATGCGGAACAGTGCGGGGGGAGCACCCCACAGCACGGCGTGTAAGGCTTCTAAGACCCCCAACCCCAGGGCAGGGCCCTGCGTGCCTGCAGGTGCGGGGTGCGGGGGCGGGGGCGGCGGGCGGGGGCCGGACCAGGGCAGACCGTAGGCGCGCCACAGAAGAGAGATGAAAAGGGGCGGCGGGCTAAAAGCAGCTAAACGCCGAGACGTCACCAAGTCCGGGAATCTCCCGCCCATTCCTTTCCCTTCCTCCTTCCCCTCCTCTCCCCTCCACCTCTCCGCGCCGCGCCCGCGTCGTCCGTCACCCCACCAGCGGAACAAGGAGGGGGCGCAGCTAACACACAGAATACGATGCGCAAGTGTGTACAAGGCGGCGACTTACCTTCTGCTTGTCCAGCACCTGGAGGATCTCCCCCACCTCCCCGACCACCACCGTCTGCTGCCGCAACATTTCCTGTTCGACCGTCAGCCAATCGCGGATCTGCAACAGAGGGGGAGAGGACAATGTCAACGCCAACACGAAGCCGGAGAACTACAGACAACTGATGCCCTACGCCTCCTGCTAAAAGAAAGAGTGGAATGCAAACGATAAGTTTAAGGAACGAATCTCGCTGTCCTCTTCGTCGCTTGGTAGCGCTGTGTGTGTGTGTGTGTGTGTGTGTGTGTGTGTGTGTGTGTGTGTGTGTGCGGCAGCATGGTCCTGCCCGCTTGTGCTCGCACCGAGTGCGTGCGCCGAAAGGTCATGAGGGGGGGGGGGGGGGAGAGGAGGAAAGGGGACAGCAGTACGTCCTGCCCTTCCCCGGGGGTGCCAGGGGACTGGGGTCGGCAGGGGCTGCGGCAGGGGCTGCGGCAGGGGCTGCGGCAGGGGCTGCGGCAGGGGCTGCGGCAGGGGCCGCCGCAGGGGCCGCCGCTGCTGCGTGTCTTGCCGGCCTCCGGGCCCCGAGCGTCCATGGACCCGTCCCGCGGCCAACGAGGCACCAGGCGGGGGTATAAACTGAGGCGAGTGCGCCGACCAGCAACAGCACAGTTCAAATTGAAAAACCAAAAAAGAAAAAAAAAAGAATAAAACCCAGAGCAACAACAGAAAATGGCAGTTTTTATGAGCATCAATAATTTGGTGGCCGCCGTGCGCGCGGCGGGAGGTGTTGTGTCTGCGCCTGTCCTGCGGGGTGAACCACCCCCACTGCACCTTATGCTTCTTCATTTTGACGGAATACTCAGGGGGATACCTGAATTAACAAGATATCTCCCTCACGCGTCGTTGCGAGAAATGAGCACTCAATGCGCATCTCTGCATGCATCTGTGAGCTACAGCAGCCGCCTCAGCTGATGTCCCGGAGAAGATTCTTGCGAATGGGGTCCGATAAACCAACAGTGGGACAAGCGCGGCGCACCCAAGCAGGCTGTTCAGAGCGGTCGTTAGCGAAACGGGCACGCCCACGCGCACACACACCGCCGGCACGTCAGGGCCCCTGACAGGCCCCCTGACGGACCCCTGACGGACCCCTGACGGACCCCTGACAGGCCCCCTGGCGGACCCCTGACGGACAGGACCCCCTGACGGACCCCTGACGGACCCCCTGACGGACCCCTGACAGGCCCCCTGACGGACCCCTGACGGACCCCTGACGGACCCCTGACGGACCCCTGACAGGACCCCCCCTGACGGACCCCTGACGGACCCCTGACAGGCCCCCTGGCGGACCCCTGACGGACCCCTGACGGACCCCCGCTGGCCGCCGCCCCGCTGTTAGGGGCTCAGCTTACGAATCGCTGTCACCTCGGCTGATACGACAAGCTTGACCTCTTTTTCTACCCAGGAAATGAATTCGCCATGCATGTGCATTATGGATGCTGGAGTCCGGCGTTATTTAATCACGACGGTTGTGTCCGTCTGATGGGGAGGGGGCGCCGGAGGCAGCCAGAGGGTTCTTGTCGACACGGCCGGACCGCACAGCCACGTTTCCACTGCGAATCACGCGTGTAAACCCACCAGGAAAAAGCACTGGAGACATCTGATTCACAGCGTCAGAACTCGACATCCCAGCATTAGGGAGCACAACAGGGTTGGCCCAGCAACATCAATTTGACTCCAGTGATTTGTTATGTATTGCCTACGTCCAAGGGTCGAATCATTTTTACAATTTTAAGCCAACTGCCTCCTCTAAAGGAGGGGTTGTCCCTTCAGTCTCCCGGTCAAGCACCCCCGTCCAGCTGGCATCACGCGTGCCGCCGTTCAAATAGCGGGGAGAGGCTGGGGCGGCTGGGGGATAATTAGGCAGCTCACAAACGGCACTCGGATGCTTCGGGGCGGGGCGCGGGGCGGCGGGGTGGGCCCCACGGGGGAAGGGAAGGGGAAGTGTCCTGTCCACCCTGTTTGTTGGCTCCACGGGCTACGCCGTGCCGGATGGACGGGACGGGCGGACGCACCGTGCGCCAACAGGCGGCCAGGCGGCCAGGCAGCGGGCTGCGCCGGGCGGAAATGGTGCAGGAAATGAGCTGGGAAGACAATTTGTGCCGCGGGTCCGACTTTGGCCGAGGTCTGGCAGAACCGCCAGCACCGCCAGCACCGCCAGCACCACGCTTCACGTCGCCGTGAGATCCGGGGAGTTTTGTGAGAGCAGACGGCCGGCCGCGGTGCAGCAAATAAGGTCTAGCACAGGTGCAGCACAAGCACAGGTGCAGCACAAGCACAGGTGCAGAACAGGTACGGCACAGGTACAGCACAGGTACAGCACAGGTGCAGCACAGGTGCGCGGAGACGGCCTCCACCAGCCGTCCTGCCACCGCGCCGCGCCCTCACACACTTTCCACGGACATCTTCTGCTCCCGCACAAAAGGCAGCGCCCCTCCCACAGCGGGCCGCCTCGCACCCCCAAACCCCGCGAGGAGAGGGGCGCTTGTGGTGGGTGGCCGCTTGTGGACAAACTTTGGGAAATAATTTAAGGAGCAGCGCGAGGCGAGAAGGACTCTCCAGCACGCCGCCGCCGCTCTTCTTTTTCTTTCATTTAAAAATGAAAATTCCCGCCGTCGGCCAGAGAACAATCAGTGCAAGAGCGCGGCAGGCGCTGTGCCTGTGTGGGCCCCCGGCCCGGAGCCCCCCGGCAGCTGCGGGCACGTCCGACCTACACCCAGAAAAAAGGATTATTATACCAAAACAATTTGTCTTGATTTATGTAAAATTGAGTATTGCAGGGAACTACTATACTTTTGCATCATTTCAAGACAATTGTCTTGATTCAAACACTACTTGGCATTGTATAGTAACAATATACTTTTGCCTCATGTAAAAGAAAGAAGAGTAAAATAGCAAGAAAATGTTCTTGTTCCCTGCTAGACTAAAGAAATCTAGCATATTGTCTTGATTCAAGACGTACTACGCATTGTGTCGAAACAACTGTAAATACAGGACGCGGCTTCGCAGTGGTCACCGGCGTAGTCACCGCGATTTCTCATACCGAACAGTAGCGGCCAGTAACGGCATGCACAACTATGTTGTCGCAAGTCGTGTTGTTGTTTTGAAAATAATTTATTGTGACAGGAAAAAGTGTACTGAATGCTATGAAACTTGCACTGGGCGCGCAAAAGGGTCTAGACTGGTGGTGATGGATGATTGGATTTCACGAAAAGGCAAGTAGTTTCCGCAAATTAAGATGTCCCGTTTCATGTCCGATTTCGAACCGTTTTCGGCCGTCTTGTAAGTTTTCGAAATCCCATGGAACGGAATTAATCTTCAAAACCCAAAGGTCCTAGTCCACAGAGAAAGGATAGTAGTGTGCTTGGCAGGAAAGGTTAAAGTGAAAGTTAACACAAATGTTGAAGTTCACGTAGGTGTTTGGAGGTTAGTTTTGAGTCCTAAATTTGAGTCCTACATATTTTGCTGCTATTTCGTGTAGAGGCATAGTAAGTGACAATGGCTCTCATGCACAGCTTAAAGGCTGAGGAAAATTTGACTCGCATCATGTTTCGGTGAAAATTGAATGGGAATGGTAAATAATGTGAAATTACAATGTGCGTATCGGGGTCAGAGCATGACGCTTCTGCATCCACAAACGTTTTTAAAATGCAAATCTTCGTAGATTCTCTTTTGAGACTAGATACTTTAAAGCAAATTTCCTTCTGAGTTCAAAGCGGCCCCCGTAGTCCCATTTTAGTGCAGTTTTAGTGGTTCTTTGGCATTTTTTGGTGACGGTTGGTGACAGCGTCGTACGCGGCTCGCTGCGGACCGGTGATGGGGCGCAAACCTTCCAAATCGCTCTACGCCAACCCCAGAGCGTTTCATGCCCCTGGTTACAAGTGAATTAATAGAACTGTACTCGGTGCAATAAAACTGCAGCCCGACTTCCAAACTATGCCCTTGACTCAAGTACAAAGTTCAAAAAAATTTACTAGTCTCGGTCTCAGAAAGCATTTTTCTGGGTTGCACATCCCCTCCCCACGCTGTTTGAAGACAACGTGTTGGGAGGGAAAGGAAGGCATTCCACATTTAAACCCGTGTCCACCCCCTGATCCCCCGGGGTGCGGGCTGTGGGTCCGGCCGGCCTCGGCCAGGGGGTGACCACGGGACGGGGAACAGGGGACAGGGCCCAGCGCGCACGGCAGGGCACGGCAGGGGAGTGGGGAAATAAGGAAAAGTAATCAATCAGGCGGGCCTTGGGCGGGCCGGCAGCGGTGCGAGTAAGTTTCGCTGTGCAAAGTGCCCCCTCCCCCACCCCGCAGGGCTGCTTCGTGGGTGTTCGTGGGCAGCCCGGCCCCAGTTGGCCTCGCGTCCGCTGGGGCGGGAGATTAGAGGCAGAGGGGTCGTGCCGAGGAGGCGACTGCCACTCGAAGCGGCGGCGCATGTTGATGAACGTTCCGGGCCAGGAAGGCAAGGCGACTTCAAGGCCCTCACGGCGTCCGCCCGGAGGGTAGGCAGCGCGAGGACACGCCTGTGCTGCGGGCCTGCCTACCCCTCACGGCGTCCGCCCGGAGGGTAGGCAGCGCGAGGACACGCCTGTGCTGCGGGCCTGCCTACCCCGCACGGCGCCCTTACCAATGCACGACGCTCGGAGGTCTCTGAACTCACCTGTAGAATGGACTTGTCGAAGCTGGCTAGGAGGCTGTTAGCGGCCGACGACGGTGAAGTCGACGATCCGGAGACGTCCAGCGCTCGCAGGCGGGAGCCATTGTCGGCGCCGACTGAAACAAAGGAATGCCATGAGTGTCTCATTTTCAGAACATGTTCTCTCTCTCTACAACACGCACGCACACGCACGCACACGCGCGCACGCAGAAGGGGGATCTTGATGAGCGCAAAGGGAGAACAAGGACATTGTCCCAGCTGGTCCATACTTCACTCCAAACGCTGCGCCGTGCAGGGGAGCCTCAGGAAGGATGCCTCATGCCAGTTGCGCTGCTTCCTCCTCTTCCCTCTTACGCTCTCTGCCCCTCGCACTCATCTGTTAGTTCGTTGGAGAGAGGGAATGAAAGGGGAAGAGAGATAGAGAGAAGAGCTCTTGGCAGCCGACCCTTCTGGAAGACTCCAGGCATCCCGAACAGCCCCCGCAACGCTATCCCGCGGGATCTGACTGTCATCCTCCGCCGGGCACACGATTTGATTTAACCAGTCCCAGATCAAAAGCAGCTCTCCCGGTCGTCTAGGCTGCGCGGCGCGCTCGGAGCTGCGAGCGGAACCTGGGAACCTGGCGTCCTTGTTTGCTAGAGAGAGAAGGGCTGGGGGCTGGGTAAGTGAAAACGGGTGTCGGCCCCGGGCTCATCCCCAACCCTCCGGACCTAACCACGGCAGAGGAAGCCTGCAGGTGTAAACCTCAGCCCCAGAGATCCCACAGGAGAGAGAGAGAGAGAGAGAGGCAGGCAAACACAAGGAGGAAACCACGACCCCGCCTCAGAGATGATGGGCCAATCTACAGTCGGTGATGGCGAGAAGGCAGAGATATGGAGAGGGAGAAAGGGAGAGAGGGGGTGAGGGAGAGAGAAAGAGAGCGGGGACAGCCGTGTGGAGTGGAGGGGGCCCTGTGCCACTGCAACGCGTCGTCGGTCGGCCGGAGGTTCCGGGGGTCATTAATGCCCCCCATCGCGTGTCCACTTCTCTTCCGGTCGGGGAGCGGCGCGCAGCGTCCCCCACCGCCCAAACACCCCCTCCCAGCCGGACCATCCGGTGGCGCCGCGTTATTTGGCCTGCGATTCGGCCATTGATATTCCCCGGCTGGGCCGAGCAGCCGAGCACCAAGGTGGATGCGCGCAGCACGCCCTCGGCGCCACCCCCACGCCGCCCTGCCCCGCGGCCGTCCTCCCGGCTAAATTGAATCAATGACCCAAACGAATCGGCGCCGGAGGTCCATCCAGAGGCCCCGGACCACGCCCCGCCTGCTGTCAGTTCCAGCCCGCGCCTCTCTGCTGTGACTGACGAGCCTGCAGGGCCTGCAGCAACACCGGCCTGCTCGTGATGCCACTTGGTTTTCCGACAGCCGGATGCCGCGCCAAGCGGGCCCAGGCGGGGCCGGGCGGGGCCAGGCGGCTCAGCCGGCTCAGCCGGCCCTATAATCAGATCTGCAAGGCGAAAGAAAATGAATACGGAGGCGCGGAGCAGAGCGGCGCGGCGGGTAACGAACCCGCATTCAGAGACGTTCCTGGGAAACAAAGGGCCGGGGCGGCGGAGCGGCAGGCTGAGGGCCGTCAGGACCGTCAGGACCGTCAGGACCAGCACCAGCACGGCCAGACCCAGGCGTGCTGAGGAATGTCGCAACAGCGAATGCGCGCCAAACAACGGCGCGCCTTGCGCCTTGTCTCGCCCGCCTCTTTCGTACTCGATTTCTTTCGCCCTTTGAGCCGCCGACAAGCAAAAGGAGTAACATTCCGCGTTATTTTATTCTGATCCCTCCCTTAGGGAAGAGGAGGAAGGGTGGACGGGCTGAGAATGAATAGAGGACGAGATAGGATCAAAAGAGACAGGTCGGAAAGGGGGGGAGGGGGAGACAGGCCGCGAGGAGACTCTAGCCTAGGAGGGCGAGGGGTGGACGAGGAACACCTCCTTAAGAAAGAGGTGCACCGTACACGCGGTGGTCCGTGCCAAGCCACGGGCCGCAAGCGTCGTGGCTCTCTCTCACTCACACATGCATTCACTTTCTGTCTCTCTGGACAGGTTCAGGTTCCCCACTGTATCGCCTGCCTGCATGGCTGGGTCATGGCGTGGGCCATGCATCGTACCATCTCCAAAGGAGCGGCGGGGTCGGGGTGGGGGATGGGGACGGGGACGCCTATAGGACCTGACGGAGTCAAAGCCCCGCCCGGCTGCCTGGCCGCCTGCCTGCCTGCCTGCCTGCCTGCCTGCCTGCCTGCCCGGGGCGCTGGGCCGGTCGCAGGCAAGACAAGAAGGCAAGGATTTATTGCAGTCCTAGTCGCACGCTGCCAGGCGGGGAACGGCGGGGCGGGGCGCTGCGTGTGGGTCCGAGATAGTGGCCGGCCTGGCCGTGCGCTGCCGTGCGCCGCCGTGCAGCCCGCCACGACGGCGGCCTCCAGGGACGGCCCCGGGGACGGCCCGGCCCCGCCACCACCTGCCCCCCGTCTTGGCCTCCGCGGGGAAATTATTATTAATTCCTACCCCTCCTCTTTTCCTTGACCGCGCCACGTCGGCGGGTGGCACAGGTGGGGACGCTAAACGATACGCCCCGCGCCGAGCCCTCGGGGAGAACTTGAGCGACGTGCAGGGACTGCCGTGGGTTCAGATACCTGGGCTCTCCATTTTTTCGTCTCTTCGTTATTTTTCTAGTTTTGCTGACCCTGAGCCCTTCCCGGACGCCACTCCACGTCTCAGATGAAGGGGGATGGCGGTCGGTGGTATCATCGGTGCGGTCTGCCTCTCCTCTCCTCCCCTCCCCTCCCCGGACGCGTGAGACTCAGTTCGTGAGGCCGCCAATATTGGCCGGATTATCGGATAAGACGGCCGGGCCTCGAGGAATTTAATTGCAGGGGGCTCCTGGTAGCGCCTGATATCTCCCGTCCCAGACCCCTCCTCCCTTATCATCAACGCCCCCCATCGGTTAGTGGTGGAACAAACGCACAAGGAGCCATCCACATATTACGTCATCATGGCCACAGAGGACCCCCCCTCCCCCACGTGATCACGTGCTAACCTAACCTTCTCATGTTAAAGCATAGGAGGTATTCAGTGACTACCCCCCCCCCCCAAGTGATGACGTAATATGTGAATGGCCCCCAAGGGGGAAAAAGGCGTCCTCCTGTAGGTATGACACCAACACGCAGAGTTCCCCCCCCCCCCTAATTTACAGAAGGCAATTCAGGGTATACGGGGGCATGCCAGGCCCAGCCATGTGAAGAGGGAAGGGGGGGGGGGGGGGGGGGGTAATTCCCAGGTAAGATGTCAGGAATGTGACACGGGCGCCAACAAAGCCCGGTATGACAAACAAAGAGCCTCTCAAAGGACCGGCTGTAAGGGTGGGGCCGGGGGCCGTCCGTATAGTCCGTTCGCACCTGGAGGTGTGGGTCGGTTTTAATTTGAATCACTGAAGGCAGCACATGGGACGGCACCTCCACATCCACAACTTCTTCTCGCATGAAACACTTTTCTTGGAACTCGTGCAGCGCTGCTGGGAGATGGGAGAAGGAGACAAGCCGGATGATGAAGTGGGGAGGCAGCTCCCGGTCCTGGGAGGGTCCTGGGAGGGTCCTGGGAGGGTCCTGGGAGGGTCCTGGGGCTAAAGGGGTGCCGACGTCTGGCAGGGACTCCGCTGGTTATCAGCAGGCAGGGCCGCAAGAAGCAAACTTGGACAGGTAAAAAAAAAAACACTCTGTATCTCTCCAGATCTGAACCGAGGACCGTCTTTCTAGCAGCTCTGAACTTTAGTGACACATCCGTGCGTCCGTTTTCTAAATGTTAGGTCGGGAAAAAAGGTTTAAAAAGCTCTGATGGAGTGCGGGTTTTGTTCTGCCGGCTCTGGAGTGCTTCCGGTGTCCTGGGGTCACGGGCCGCGCGGGCCCAGGGTCGAGGCGGCCCCGGCAGCGCACTGCAGCGCCATGAGCGTGGCCGGGAAATGCGAGCCGAGCCGAGCTGATGAGGGAGGAGGGCCGGAGGACCGGAGGGCCGGAGGACCGGAGGACCGGAGGACCGGAAGGGGTCGCCTGGTCGATAGTCGAAACACGACGCCGATCATCTGACTTGTCCCGCTTAATTAAATCATCATCAGGCGCTGGCCGGGGCTGTAATGCTGCGGGGGATTGTGACCCCCGCCCTCACCCCTCAGCCCGCGCCAGTAGATTAGGGCGGACGGGGGAAACAGACACGGCGAGCGGTATGAGTAGACCAGCGGCACACTAAGCCACGGGTATGAGAAATCTTTCGGACCGGGCTTTCGGAACTGGCCGGACCGGGCGGGGTCCCGCCGATAGGCAGTTACTGTTGCGGCCCGCGGGCCGACCGCAAGAGGCCCGGCGCCAGGCTTACTGTCGGCGGGGGCCAAAGGGCCGTAACGCCGCTCGGTGAGTACAGCCTGCAGATACCCATGAAAAAGGCTATTTTCGCCATTTGCGAGCCGGAAGCCTATCCTGAAGTGTGAACAGTTTCCGAATCTCAGTCGACCACTCAACGCTGTTCACATTCGGCCCATTATCCACTCCATTTCAACGCCCTCTGATGCGGTTACGTAATCTATAGCCGACCAGAGAGGAACAAGCTAGGCGTGTGACAAAATTATATCGCGTTTGTGAGGGAAGGGGGAGGGGTCGCTGGAAAAGGACCCCTCGGAGGACACGCCCGGCCTGCGCCTCGCCTGATGCGTCGGGGGGAGTGTTCCTGACATCAGCTGATGGCCCAGCCCAAGCCTCGGCCCGCCCCGGGCCCGGGCCCTTACGAACACGAGGTGTCCATCTCCCACACGGTGCTCGCGTACAGTCCACGCAAAAAGAACTCTCCGGTCAAAAACAGGGATCCAAAACGAATGTGTAGTGCCGGGTGAGGTGGGATCCGTGAGCGTCGGAGCGTCGTACCCTACCTCCCCCCAGTGCACCCGCAAAACCTCCTTCGCTCGCAGTCCCCCGACACTATCCCAGCTCCGCAGCTCCGCCTCCTCCCACCGCCATCAGTGGCCGCACTGCGGAACACAGAGCTGCGCAGGCAAGTCTTCTCTGCTCCAGCCGGTCCAATGCGACATAAATAATGTATCGAAACAAAGTGCGCGCGTCGACTCGAGTAAGCTCGTCCCGTCCTAGGCTGCCTCCGTCTGTGTCATCTTTTATCGATGCTCCGCGCTCTCGTAACACGGTGAAATGTAACGAACTCCCTTCTCCCCCCAAGACCCATCGGGCGAGCGGGCGCCGTGAGGGTTAGACAGGCCCGCAGCACAGGCGTGTCCCCGTGTTGCCTACCCTCCGGGCGGGCGCCGTGAGGGTTAGACAGGCCCGCAGCACAGGCGTGTCCCCGTGTTGCCTACCCTCCGGGCGGGCGCCGTGAGGGTTAGGCAGGCCCGCAGCACAGGCGTGTCCCCGTGTTGCCTACCCTCCTGGGCGGGCGCTCTCCGCAACATGCGCGTCATTAATCACTGGCGTGACGACGCACGCTGCGTATGCATGACCCCCTACCCAAACACACACACACACACACACACACACACACACACACACACACACACACACACACACACCGTGGGAACCATCGGCCCGCATCCCGCATCGGCCTGAATCCGTTTGACTCCGCCGGGTCCTAAGTGCCAGTCCCTACGCCTCCCCCTCCATGGCGTGTGGCTGGTGGGGAGCTGCCCGCCTTCCCGCCTTGCCTCGGCCCCGCCCCGCCCAGCCCCGCCCGTGGCATGCCGCGGACACGCGATGCCAGACGTCAGCCATGCCAATCTCTTTCCCTCCGCAGAAGTCGGCATCAAGAAAATGAAAAGCTTCTCCCCGTACTGGTTGAATGGAGACCGCCTGATGCGGCCGGTACTCCGTGGGTTCGGATCCCGCCGGGGCGGCCGCCTGCTTTCATTTCGGCCCGGCCCTCCCCGAGAGGGCAGCAGTGCATCCCTTATCTATCTCGGACCGCTCCCTCCTGCTCCCTCGTCCCGCTGCGCACGGGCCTGTGGTGCAGGCCACGGAGCTGTGGTTAGCACCAGCACGGCCCGGCCTGCGCTCTGTGGCGCCGCGCGCTGCCACGCATTCCGGTTCACGATGACGATCTCGGCGCGGGAACGACTTTGGTCCTCGCGGGCGGCCCCGGGTTCAAATACCACGCACGGCCAGCGTAGAGCGGGGCACTTTTATGACTCACACCGCTGACCTCTTATCTGAGCCCCATTTGGCGCTAGGCAGAGAGCGCGAGTGCGTGAGAGAGACAGGAGAGAGAGGGGGGGGAAGTAGAGGGGGGCACACGACGGCGCTGGAACAACCTCTTTCCGCCGTAAGCGTCTTTGGAACGAGCCAATAACGCCACAATACAACGGGGCAGCCGCTGGGCTGTAGCCGGGGCTGTAGCCCAGCCACCCGGCGGCCCAGATAGGTGGCTCTCCGGATGCTGTAGGTCTCGGACCGGCCTGCATGCCCAGGCGCGCCCGGACCTAATGGACGGCGGGGCTGTATGGCCGCCGCCCGTAATGACTCATCATCGGCCAGCTCAAGCACCTGGCGCTGGCGCATGGCGCCTCGTTTCAAGACGGTGCACGGCACCGATGGGACTGAAATCGTGTTCTATTTTTTTGCGAATACATTCGTCGCATGTTCGTTTTCTCCCCATGGCCCGAAGCTCGGTCCCTGGTCCGGGCCTACGCCACCTCGCGGCGCCTCGTGCAGTGCTGCGGGGGGAGGGGCCCAGAGCCGCCCCAGCCCACGGCCAGGCGGGAGGTGCCCGACCCGGCCCGGAAAGCGGGGAGAAAACGACGCATTTTGTGCGCGCGTGCGAGAGGAGGAGGAGGGGAACGCCCCGGCCCTCCCCGCCCCGCACCTCAGCATTGCAGCGGCAGCGATGCCTACCCCTCGCCTACACGGCCGCTTCCTCCCTCCTTCCTCTCGGTACACACCGCCACTCCTGCTGCTGCTGCTGCTGCTGCTGCTGCTGCTGCTGCCGCCGCCACTTCGATAGGCATCGTGGCGCGGCGGGCGCGTGGAGAGAAAAAGGCGGGGGAAGGAATCAGGAGCTCGGCGCCGGTGGAGTCCTCTGTGGCGGAGCCTGGCGGAGCCTGGCGGAGCGCTCCCCTTTAACTTCTACTATCATTTCCCCCTTTCATTTTTGAGCTCACACCCACCATACCACCTCCGCCTTGGGGTGTCTGTCTGACTGTCTGTCTGTCTGTCTGACCGTCTGTCTGTCAGACCAGCCTTTTACCTTGGGCCTCTCTCCGCCCTACAGTGCTGTGATTCATCGGGGGCGACACGAACCCTCATCCGAATTAATTAACAGGGTAACAGCGATGGAGCGAAGGCAGAGAGAGAGAGAGAGAGAGAGAGAGAGAGAGAGAGAGAGAGAGAGAGAGAGAGAGAGAGAGAGAGAGAGAGAGAGATGAAAAGAGACTCGCCGGGGGGTCCCCGCCACGCGCATGCGGATCTCCATACAGCCATGCGGAGACAGACATATGGCTCATCGCGCGCGCAGAGAGAGAACACACCGCGTCTTGTACATGGGAAAGGACGGGAAGGGGTGGTGCTGGGCGCGGCGGGGAGGATACCACAGGATACCACAAGTCCTTCCAAACGCAGGCAGCGCCGGCATCACCGGCCGGCCCGGCGTCTGCACCATAACATGCAGGCACAGGGGAGAGGGAGGGGAGGTGGGGGAGGGAGGGGAGGTGAGAGAGGGGCGGGGTGGATAGGAGAGGGGAGGGTCGTGCAGACGCTTGTCGTGACACGGCCCGAGGCCCCGAGGGGTGGAATTTATCGGCAAAATCCTTAGAGTACACCTCTTGCGAAGCCACACCATACGTGTCTGACTTTCACTTTGACATGGACATCGTTTTTACCGAAAACCGCGGGATAATTAATGAGAGATTTCCGGTGGCGGAACAAGCTGTTGGAGTCCAGTGGGACTCTGACTTGAGCCTGCAACTGCACCTATTGTAGCCGACAAAGAACAGGCACGACTTGTACTATCGTCGGTAGCAACGACTTGTGCCCGGGCGGGCCGGGGGCGGCCGGGGGCGGGCCGGGGGCGGGAAGAGGGCGGGCCGGGGCCAGAAGCCAGCGCCACGATAGCTTTGCCGCGTGGCGGCGGGCGGCGCCAGGCAGTCTGCGCCGGCAGGGCCCCCGTTCCCGCTCCGGCTCCACCCCGCACCGCCGCACCGCCCCACCATCGGCGTGCTGCCCTCGCCTCCTCCCCGCTGCCGCCCGCTGCCGCTGCCCGAGGCGAAGCCCAAGGGAAACAGACACACTCCCATTTAGCGAAGGGCTGAGCATGGGCAGGGCAGCAGCAGCAGCAGCAGGAGCCCTGGGTGACAACACGACGACAACAGACGAACAACAACAAGTGAAACCAGGACTTTGAGGCGGATTGGGAAAGATCGTGGTGGTGTCTGTGCTGCGTGAAACCCATCCCCCCATAGCTTGCCACAGCCCCATAGCCGGGCCGGTAGCCGGGGCTCGGCGACTGCACAGCGTGGCAGGAGGCAGGGCAGGGCCCGGCGGGGACCCAACTAGTTGAAAAGTCGCCAGTCGCCCTCCAAACCCACGTAATGGCAACGCGACCGTGGCACAACTACGGCGGGGGGACGGAGCACGGCGACGGGAAGTTGTCCATCAAAGCGGACGGAGGAAGGGGAGGGGGGGGGCAAACTTACCCCTTTCACTTGGCGGGGGTTCGCGGCCAACTCGAAGAAGAAGCGATCCAGTATACCCGACGTAACCACTCCAGAGCAATCACTGCACTCTTCCACACGGCTTCACGTCACGTTCTCTCTTCTTCGCTTCAGTTGCCGTTTACTTCGCTCTTCACATGACTTCACTTCGCTCCTCTCGGCTGATATGGCACGTGCACGCACGCAGGTTGATATGTCCTTGATATGTGATGTACACTGGGATATGTGTGATGCACCGGCAGGTGTCGGCGTGGAGGCGCCGCGCTGCGACCTAGTCAACACTTGGCGGTGGAGGCCGGCGCTGAACGGCGCCAACTTCGTGCTTTGGAGACGCCAAGCCTGATACTCGAGTCCGGAAGACGCCGGCCGGCCGGCCACGGCCCCGGGGCGACCCGGGGGGGCTCGGGGGTCTGGTGTTAAAGAACGGCGGTGGCCCCGGCGCAGTCCCCAGCGCAGCCCTCCGCCGCCAGGCTGCCGCCGGGCCGAGGCCTCCCCCTCAGGGAACTCGCGGGGCCGTCGCCGGCTTCCTCGGTCCCCCGGGGGGGCCTGACAGCGGGGCGATGGCAGCACCCGAGGCGTGGCGTGTCCTCCGGGGGCCGCTGGGGCCGCTGGGGCCGCTGGGGCCCCGCCGAGTCCTCAGCTGTTTGACGCCGGCCGGGCTCGCGGGGTTCGCGGGGCTCGCGGGGCGCACCGACGTACCGCGGCCTGGGCGGCACGGCCTGAGCGCGCGGCACGGACTGCCTGGACGCGGGCAGCGGACTGCCGGGGCCGGGGCCGGGCCCGCCTCCGGGCACCCCTCGCTGCCACCCCCGCGCCAACCCCAACCCCCGTGTGCCGAGCCCGAGCCGCCCGAACCCGTGCAGCCGAAGCGGCGTGCGACCCGAAGGCCGGAGCCGAGGCGAGCCGAGCCGAACCTAGCCGAGTCGGGGCGGAGCAGCGAGGAGCGAAGCCGGCGAAGCGCGCAAGAGGAGCGGAGCTGAGCGGAGCAGCGCCCTTCTCGAAACGAACGGAACCGAACTGGCCATGGCGCCCCTCCAGCCCTTCCATCCCCGTCCCTGCTCGATGTACGCCCCGAGCAACCCCCGCCGTGCCGCCCTGCCACCGTCCGCCCTGTAGCCCTGTGCAGCCCTGCGCCCAGCCATCGGGGCCCAGCCCAGCCCACACAGCCTACCGCGCTACCGCGTTATTGTTGTGGCTACGGGAGGGGAGGGCCGAGGGCCACGGCGGCCGCGGGCCGCAACGCCACTCGGACAGCCAATGCAGGACCAGCCAACGGCTAGATTGCTGGAGGGAAATTTGTTCCTTTAGAACCAACTGGAAACACGTGTTAGGCAATAGGGTATTTCGGAGAAGGTCCAAACCGGAAATGGAGAAGAAGTCAAGAAGAACATCAGCGGAAAAGAAACGCGGGTATCATGAGGGTTTCCGTGGCAGAGAATATCTCCGCCAACGGCGTCAACCACGAGCCAACGTCAAAAATTTGGAGGCTTAGCTCTCGCTGACGATATGCCACGACCATTTGATAGGGTCAGACAGCTCCGAAGCCGCATCGCGCGGCCCGAGGATGCACGTCCCCATTCCGCGCGGAAGAATCTGTGCTGCCTGACTATCAAATGGTCGTGACATATCGTCAGCGAGAGCTAAGCCTCAACATTTTTGACGTTGGCTCGTGGCTGACGCCGTGGCGGAGATACTCTCTGCTACGGTAACCCTCATGATACCCGCGTTTTGTTTCCGCCGATGTTCTTCTTGACTTCTTCTCCATTTCCGGTTTGAACCTTCTCCGAAATACCCTATTCAAATATATTGCCTTTTTACGCAAAGGCAGGGCTGCCAGGAGGTCGGAGAAAAAAAAATTAAAGGTAGATTTGCCCCTTCCAAAAAGTTTACAAAAAGACGCCTCAGTGAGCACAACGAATGCGAAATGAGATAGCAGCCGCGAGGTCCGACACGTCCTATGTTAATTTATAACGAATACTGATGGTACAAGCTGCGTAGAAACTGTGCGCCGAGAGCTTCGTAGTGACAGTCCCGAATGGAAATGAGTCTCGGAAAACAAGAGACTGTTGTGCTGTGTGCCATCAAATTCGGTCAGCGTCGAACGACCGCCGCCGCTCCCACACATAAACCCGAACGCGCCGTTGGATTCGATTCTGCCATCAAGTCCGGCCCGGTGCCGGGCAGCGGGCAGCCGCAGAGAGCTTAGCCCGGAGGGTCCGGTCCGGCCGCTGTCACGTCGCGCTTGCTTGATGAATGGCGCCGCGCCGCGGCGGCCCCAGTCCACTCCGAGGGCGGCAATATCGCGGCAGCGCATGACAAATGGTAAAAAATACCGTATCTCGGCTATGGACCACCCCGACCACCCCGGCCAAAAGCAGTTGCAGTGCCACACAATGGCGCGTGGAGCGCGGCGGGGAGGGAGCGGCAGCGGGGGCAGCGGCCCGCGGGGGCGGGGGCACTGGGGGTGGGGGCCGCGGGGGGCTAATGGCTAATGGGTTCGCAGAGTAGGGTGCCAGCGCAGCCGGTGGCGGCGTGGACAGCGCGTCGGGCCACGGCGCTGTTGGCTCTCGGTTCACGCCCTCACTCCTTCGGAATATTTTCGTTGTTCTGGAGCGGGCCGGAGGAGTGATACACAGCTGGAGGAGGGGTGGCTTGCGGCCGCCGACTCCCAAGGAACACACGGGACGCCCCCTTCCCCTCGCCTAATGTCCTCGTTAATGGCGCGATGCATTGCTGCGAGGAAACACTCCCCTTCCCCCTTCCCCCTCCCCCAATTCCCACTCGGCTGTGGACCGAACTCGACCTTCCGTGACCTTGACCTCGAGGCCCCTACCAAACGTGTGAACAAGCAGCAAATAGGGAGAAAATCTGATCCCTGGACAGGAAAGGTCAGCCCCGTCCCCGTGGCTATATATACCCAGTTCGCACTATCCTGCTCACGCCCATATGGCCGACTCACACGACGCACCCTCTCGGATGCAGCTGGATAGGCAACCCGAATACACTGAGACCGGGCGGACGGACAGCGGCCGACAGGCCAGCGGTGTTAGCTGCGGACGAGACTGGAAGCCCCGTCCCGTCTGGTCGGGTCCGGTCGGGTCCGGTCGGGTCCGGTCGGGTCCGGTCGGCTCGCTGTGTGCCCGCTGGCGCCGCTGGCTTGTGTAACAGCAACGGCATCAATGGGGACGTCCGCTTGGCAGAACGGGAAGTGTCTTGGGAGCGACGAGGCGAGACGAGAGGATGGATCAGTGGCCAAAGCGGTCCCAATCAACAGGCGACATCTGATCAGAGCGTCCCGCCCCGCCCCGTCCTGTCGCTGGGGTGGCCTCGGGGCACTAGTGCGGGGCGGGGCGGGCGGTACTGGCCGGCGGACAGGGGCGACAACAACGACGGTCCCGTCGAGGACACCGCCCTGGGCGCCCAGGGGCCGCGGCCTCCGCGCCCTGTCCTCCGGGCCGGCTGCAGTACACTCCACTCCGCTCCCGCCTGCCCTGGCTGGCCCCGCCCTCCCGCAGACTTTGGCCGTGTTTGCTACCGACTTCCGGGCCGAGGCCACGGTAAACTAAGAGAACGCTGTTTGCGCACTTGTCTTTCAATTTCCGTAAAAACGGGGCCGGTGTTGTGCTGGAACTGGGGAGGGGAAGGGGAGGGGTTCCGGGGGGGGGGGGGGGCGTGCAGCAGCCGCAGCCCGTCTTACATCGCCACGCCCCACCTAGAGTGCCCGTCATTCGGGGGCCCCTGTTGACAAAAAGATGAGCTGCAGTTCTCGGCAGGCTTCGCTGCTGGTGTGCGTTAACGGTACCTGTGGCTCCCCCCCCCCCCCCCACACACACACACCTGGAGGGTGTGTAATGGTCCGGTACAAACACGGGGGCTCCGCGTGTGCTCCCTGCCGCCCGCCCCACCCGCCGCGTGACGCATGGCGAAGGCGTGACGTCAGAGGGTGCGGGGCGGGGCGGGGCTGGCGGTGAGAAATCGTCTTGTCTCTGCTCTGCGCCTCTCTTGGAGGGAGGCCGAGAGGAGGCCTCGGCTCGAGGAGGCCTGGCGGCCTGGCTGTGTACGCAGCCCCGGCCCGGGCCGTGGCTCTGCCTGCTCTGCCTGGGGTTCGCTCCCGGATATTGAGACGAGCTCTACCCTCCAGAGCAGCGGCCGCAGCCCGCAACCCGCGCAAGTGCGTGGCCGCCGCGCTGCAGTTACCGCAGACCGTGTCACCCCCTTACCCCCCCCCCCCCCACCCTCCCCCCAACCCCACGGCCTCCGGTTAGCAGCGGCAGTTGCGTTCTCTCACCGGCAAAACGCCCGCAAAGGCACGTCCCACAATAAAATTTCACAGCCGAAGCCGAAAGCCGGCTGGGCGCAGGGCCTGTGCTCTGTGCTCTGGGTTGTGCCGTGGGATATCGTACAGACCCCGACCCCAAAAAAGAGGCGGAAAAGGGAATTCCTTCGCTTCTCTTCACCTCCCCTTCCAGTGCTCAAGCCCGTGCTCTGACAAGGGGGGCTCGCATTCCAGAAGCGATAGGAGGAATTTCATCTCCCAAAACTTGGATGCCCGCCTGCCCGCCTTCGTCTTGTTGTTCACCCCTCCCACCTTTCCCCTCGTGTCAAAATGCCGAGAAAAGTCTGCGTGAGTATGGTTAATCCCCCAGGAGCGAGGATCGCCTAATCTCAGGCGGCCCGCACACATCCGCAGGTTCACACGGACTGAGTCGGCGCCAGCCGTTGAGGGGGGGGGGGGGGGCTTCATCCATTCCCTCACACTCACTTGCACGGGATCAGCCCGGTTCGACAGGGTTGAGAGGGGAGGGGGTGGGGCGTAGAAGGCATCCACGGCAGCCACCGCAACGTGTCGGAAAGTAAAAGAATATTAAAAAATTCCACAACTCGGTGCAGGGAGTGTGGGCGAGAGTGCGACAGGGGAAGGAAGTCCTCCCCCATGTCGGCCGTAAGCATCTCTCTCTCTCTCTCTCTCTCTCTCTCTCTCTCTCTCTCTCTCTCTCTCTCTCTCTCTCTCTCTCTCTCTCTCTCTCTCTCTCTCTCTCTCTCTCTCTCTCTCTCTCTCTCTCTCTCTCTTTTGCGCAGCCAATCAAAGAGTCGACTTTACGGACAATCACACCAGTCGTCGGATTGGGCGGACTGCAAACAGTTTCCACATGGCACACGTCCTCGACGCCCGACTGGGGAGCGGGAGGCGAGGCGAGCAGGCGTGCGGGCTCCACTGGACTTGCAGGTCCGCGAAAAGGATCACGTAAAACTATTAAAATTAGACCGCAATCAATCGTATCTCTGCGGATGAGAAAAGGTATCTGGGCGATACGTTGCCGCTGTACCGATCGAAAGGCGTCAGATAATTGCCTGGCGGGCCAGTTGACACCTTGGATATGTCCCACAGGCCCCCGGCGGCCCCGGCCCTGGAGCTCCCGGCGTGGCGTAGTTCACAGTGGCGTAATTAGGGCTGATGAAAGGGGAGGGCGATGCGTTACGTGTTGCCTACCTTCAGGGGCAAAGCTTTACGGGTTGCCTACATTCGGGGGCAAAGGTCCCCTTCGGGAACCCAAAAGGGGGGGGGGGGGGGAGGCGATCCCCCCCCCCCCTTAGTACGCGCCTGGTAGTTCAGGAGACAGACGGGGGCAGGGGACCCGAGGGGACCCTCGTCGGGGAGATTAATTAAAAACATAAATCGGGGGCGGGCTGGGTCTAGGCTGCAGCTGCAGCCACACGGCGTCCGGGGCACGTCCTCCCCGCCGGCACGGCGCAAGGCGGCAGGTGGGTGGCCCCCGCGGCCCCCGCGCCGCGTGACAGGGGCCGAGTGCCTTTCCGGCGGGGATGCAGATGGCTTCAGAAGGGCACCGGCACCGGAGGGGACGCCGACGCATAGGTCAGGTCAGTAAACCCCCCTGAAATGTCGTCCTAACCATCCCTGCCTCCTCTCCCTTCCTAAATTAAAGTTATGACGCCAAATCGCCGCCGCGGCACGGGGCAGTTGCTTGCTGCGCACTACGCTACGCCAGTTCGAGCTGCACTCTTGCCGCGCCGCGCCCCTGGGGGCCTGCGAGATAGGCAATACCTCGCGGTGCCGACACCCGAGCGCGCCGGGCTGCCTACACCGCACGGGGTTCCATCCCAAGCCCAGCCCAGCTGCTTGTACTCACCGGAGCTCGCCGACGCGCCGACCGCTCTGACGGGGGTGCGGGTGAGGTTGTCGACGGGTAGCGCCGCCGACACTGCCGCCACTGGCTCACCGCGGTTCTTCACATAGTTCCAGTCCTCACGCAATTTGCGCACCTTCTCCTGTGGGGGCACAAAGGGGGAAGATAAATGCCGGGAGGAGAGTTATTGGGGGGGGGGGGGGGTCCCGTGGGGCCGCAGCCCGCAGCCACACAGGTGAGCCGGCGAGGCGTGCCTGGCGATGCCTCGGGTCGGGACCAGCTCAGCTCCGGACCATCCGGGCCCGGCCCGACTGTCAGTGCGCTGTCGGCTTAGGCTGATGCCGTGATCCGACTGGCAGCGGCACGGGCTGCGGTCCTGGAAGGGTTGTGGAGGTGCCTGCTAGAGCGGCCTGCCGGCCACAGCGTACCTGCAGCTCGACCGAGACGGGCTGCTTGCTGCTCTCGCACTCCCTCTCCAGGTTATTGTAGTTCTCCAGGACGTCCGTCACC
The DNA here is from genome assembly GCA_038380765.1 of Odontothrips loti. NCBI lineage: Eukaryota > Metazoa > Arthropoda > Insecta > Thysanoptera > Thripidae > Odontothrips > Odontothrips loti. The sequence continues at coordinate 18,459,520 of CM076243.1, read as the reverse complement.
TCCACGTCGCGGTCGTATACGTTGCTCTGCGGACACCACAAAGTTGGCAGGTTTAGAAGAGGGGATAAATGAGATACAAGAAGAGTAGGAGGGGGGGGGGGGTAGTGTAGGGTGCTGCTCTCCTCACCATGATGTTCTCGATGACGCGGCTGCGGTCGGGCTCGCTGAGGTCCTTACTGATGTTGATTCGTGTCTTGATCTCCATGATCCAGGCGATGACCGTGTCCAGCTGGCCGGTCAGCCGACGCAGCGAGGACAGCTTGCACTCCAGGTACTCGCGGTGCTCGCCCAGGCCCGTGCTCGCCTACGAGTCGGGAATTACAGGAAAATCGGTAAGTGGAATTGGTTAAACCGTCCAGCACGAAATTGGTGCACTTTTCTCCGCTACAGGTAGGCCACGAGCGACGAGCCAACCGCAGGAATTTCAATTAAGGACTAAGAATATGCGTCGGTGCCAGAATCAAAATCCGCATTCCGACGGTCGGCAGAGTACCATACCTTGGCCATGGCCGCGTCCACGTTGGCGCCTTGGGTTGTCTGCTTGCCGCCCGCCCGCTTCAGTAGCGCCTCTGCGTCGCGCCGGTGCTTCTGCAGCTCCGAGTCTCTGGCCTGGAACACATTGGGGTGAGGTGAGGCTGGTGCCGTGCTGCGCTGCGCGGTGCGGGTTAGATTCCGTCGCAGTGCGGTTTAGCGCAGCGGCAGCGGTGCGTCCGCGTTCACACAATGCAACAGCCGGGTGGGTCTTTGCACGACGCAGCGAGGACGATGCGCGACGATGCAGACTTCCCTTCCCTTCCCATCCTTTCCCTTCACCTCCCTTCCCCTCACCTACACATGGGCTGCTGTGACAACCTCTCCCTGCCTGTCCTGTCTCCCCCCCCCCCCCCCCTCTCCGCGACACAACGCGGGTTTATTTTAATCCTTGGCACCCGTTGCATCGGCACTGGCGCTTGAGGCGGCGAGGCGAGGCGGACCCGGGCCGTGTCTACCGTGCCGGGCCGGGCTGTCTTAGCGCCACATGCTTCCGCCTCCGCCCCCGCCCCCGCCCCCGCCCCCGCCCCCGCCCCCGCCCCCGCCCTCGCTTTCACCTCCGCGGAGAACATGATTGAGGCGAATGAGCGCCAAAATTTGGGCATCGGATCGTACTCAGCTCGTACATGACTCACCTTCACCATACTGAGGCGTACAGAGAGGGACGTGTCGTCCGAAGGGTTCGCTGCAGATGTCAACAAGTAAGCTACCCTGTCCAGGCAGGCTTGGGCTGCCTCTTGGGCTCCCCGGGCAGCGTCCTTGTTGGGAGAGATGACGGCTGAGATCTTGTCCCTCTGGGCTGTTAGTTCTGCCAAAACAGCTTGCCAGCGCTTTCTGAGTTCATCGACTTTAAGTGCCAGCTCTCTGCTCATGGGGTCCTGTTCGGGACCTGGTCTACCTGTCACATCTCGACAAGTTGAGCTCAAGTTGTTCATCATCCGGTGCTTCACAGTCACCTACAAAATATGAACATACAACGTGTGTTGAGATTTTCTTGATAATGCAGTAACAAAGAAGCTTCGTCCTAAAATAGAAACATACCTGTTTTTCCAGATCCTTTTGTTTGGCCTTAGCTACATCAATGGGCAAATCAGAACTCTTCCATTCATTTATGACACTTTCTGCTGTCTCCAGCCACTCAGCGAACTGCTTTGATTCATTCTGGATGTTGACCCACACCTCCTGGGCTGTCAACCACCTCGAGTGCCTCTCAGCATAGGAGCGATTCACTTGAGCCCATTCCTCCCTCAGCTTATCCACCACACGTCGTACTTGTCCAGTACCATCAGGAGCAGGAGCCACACGAAGAATAGAGTCCCTTTCACTCTCAATCTTTTCGACCTGAGTTTTTATGGAAGCCAGTTTTTCACGAATAGCCTGAAATTTTAACATTACATAATTATTGCAAGATGTTAAAAACTTCGGTAAAATAATTTCAGTATTTGAAAATTACTGTTTACCTTCAATGCTTGTTCCTGCAATGGGAATGCTTCATAGTCCCTGCCACCCAATGGGTGCGCATTAAGCTGACGTGAAACACTCGAAGTGGATTCTCGGATCTTATTTACTTGCACAACAAAATCAGATGCAGCATTGGCACCCACAACATCAACCTTCAAATTTAAAGGAGAGAAAAGAGTTCAATTATTGTATATTTTTAAGTATTTTAACACATCATAATTTTGTGATAACTCACAACTTTTTCTTGTTTGTGATTCTTTTGGAATCGCTGTAATTCACTCAGCAATTCTTCCCAGCGGCTGGTGAGGGGCTTCAACTTCTCACTTGCAGACTCAGAAGCTTCCTGGATGTCCAATTCGGAAGCAAGTTCAGATAGCTGTCTAATCATCTGCTGTTTTGAAGAAACTTCGTTCTGTAATGCCTGTAAAGCAAAAACAGTAAAATCTCCCATAAGTCAATAATACACCTCATAGATCACAAAAAAAAAGTGTGCCTGTTTAATAAAAAGTAGCCCAAGCAGAGTATAATTTAATTAAAACAGCATGCATGTCGTAATGAACCTCATTTTTAACAAGTGAAGGAGGTGTTAATTGATGATTTGCATGAAGTTGTTACAATAAACTCCTCCAAAAGATAAAAATCTTATTGATATTTTTTTGTGGGAAAAAAACAGGGATCAGAATAATAGGCAGGAGCAGGAGAAAGCAAACAGGAAGCATGAGCAACCAAAAGCAAGACTAGAAGATAGGCCATTCCAAGCTATAGGAAAAAATTGTGGAACCTGAAATTTAATTAGGAGTAAATGAATTAAAATTATTTAAATTGCATGTAATTTTTCTAAAACTGCATGAAATACATGAGTAAACTTGAAAAATATTACAAAATCTGTCTGATGGCTGAGCTTCATTGAAAATACATAAGTGGTCACATAAAAGTGAATAACTCTGTGTCCACATCAAAAAGATCACCTGAAGTTGTTCCTCATCATTGTTAGCATGCTGTAATTTTTTCTTCGCGCTGGAGAGCCATAAGTCAAAATCTCTGATTAATTTGTTCATTTCGCTATATGCAGCCTCAGCCTTCTGAGCTTCAGACTTTCGCATCTGCAAAGCAATTAGATAAAACTCGTTAGAAAATTACGGTTATTCATGCAGTTACAGGTATTAAAGTTAGATAAAGTCTCTCTTACCTCTGTTTCAGACATTACTTGACTCCACTTGCTTCGTAATCTATCTTGTGACGTCTTCTTTAACACATCCGCCCGTTCGGGATCAGAAGCATGAACTGAGAGCACTATGCCATCACCACGACTTATAAGAGTCGCAGCATCAGGGGAAAGACCCACCATTTCTTTCTCCAATATCTGCACCAAGATTAGTCATCAGAAAATTACAGCTGTCTACTTCTAGAAAATTATGAAGCGACTAAGTATGCATTCTGCATTCATGTATCCTCCATACAAACCTCGAGCCTGTGAGTTGGATCGGGTTGCTTATTTACATTCCTCACAGTCTGCAGTATCCGATCCATCCGCTCTAACATGTGCTGTGCTTCAGTCTCAAAGTCATTCACATCCCGATCAAGGCTATTAAACTCGACTGATGTGCTAACTCGGGGTGTCTTAAGAGCTTCGTCAACATAACTTTCAAAATCTCCACTTCTCTTGCTGTCATTGACATCAACTACCTTTCCTTGACCAGAAAGACTAGCCTAGAAGATTAATAAAAATATATTTTAATGAAAATGGTTGCATAAGAAAGAGCAGTGATCAAGAAAATTGAAGAGGGCACCTGAATGATATCTCTTAATCACTATTGTCACACTTCTTACAATGCTTTCAAAAACCATAATGTAAAAACAAGGAGTAGTCTAGGGTTGAAAATGGCACAGTTTTAATTCCTACTTAGTGTTCAGATCAACGGCTCGCAAGTTACAAAATTGGTAACCACTAACATGAATCGTTTATAAATCAATGTATTTATGTAACGAGTGACACATGATGTTGCTAGATATACCATGAATTAACAAAACAATAAATTAAATCATGAGGATATACAAATGAAAACACGCTTCCTATGGAACTAATATGACGTTGCACCAAACACATCAAAAGTTTCTCTGTCATTCAAGATTTGACAGCAGCAAATGAAGTTATGACATTGGCAGCAGGGGTAACATTATATCCGAAGTATTTTATTGTGAGTAATCCACCCACCTTGCCAACAGCATCTTGGAAGGATAAGGCAGGATCCTCATCATCCGAACTCGAGCTGTCCTCGTCTGAAGTGTCGATGGTCGCATGAGAAGTCACAGCCGCCGCAATTGAATCATTATCAGAAAATTCAACAACATCATCAGTTTCTTTATCACTTCCATAGAAGCTATCTCGATCCCACTCTTCAACGTCTTTGTTGAATTCTGTTTTGACTCGTTTCCAATTTTCATAACCCTTTAATTTTTCTACAGAATTATCAGTAACTGTTCTTTTTCCTCTTCTGGCTGCCAAAGCATCAGAGATTTCATCCTCTTTGGAAGACTTTAGTTTCCTCTGTTTCTTCTCCTTTGTGTCTGGGCTGTAGTTTCCGATCAGCTGGTACGTCTTGGACATTTCCACTTCTTTCCTAAGAGTCACTTTCGGATCCCCATCCTCCTCAGCCTGATCAGCAATATGGACATTGCCATCTTTAGGGTCATTTCTTCGCCAAGCAGTAACAGTTGTTTCCTCCATTCTCTTCACACGATCAGTCATTTCCAAACAAAGAGGGGGTGTTTCTGTTGGCTTCAGTTCCACAATTTGAATTGGTTTGGCTGTCTCCATACTTCTTGGCAATGGAGTTGGCTTTGTACCCTTTCCCTTTAAAAGGATTTCAGAAAAACTTTTAACATGAACAGGCAAGGGAGAAACTCTCCTAGCAATGGCAGGTGACTCTGAATCGGTATCAGGGGCAGACTCTTCAGTGTCTTCTACAATTTCAACCATTTCTACAGTTTGAGGGGCCTGGTGGCAAGAACTGCTGGGGTAGACCTCCATGGGCTCCACAGCAGTGACAACAGATTTTACTATTTCTAGCGCCTTCACCTCAACCATCTGGACTCTTTGTTCCCTCGGTTCATGGTAGCAAAGTTCTCCTAATTTTGAAGACTTCAAACTATTGTTGGACACTTGTGAGAAAAGTGAGCTATCTTTGGCTAGTCGGAATGTATCTTCATCTGCTACTGGTACTTCTTTTAACTCCTTAATTTTAAGAAAAGTTTCATCAGAGATAGCCACTCCACCAGAAACTGAAGACTTCCTGGTAAAATCCAGGTCTTCTTCCTTGTCTTCTTCCATGGTATCTAAGCCATCAAGGTCTTCAAAAGCAGGATTACCTATTCCCATGACTTCAGAGTGGACTGTTTTATCAGTCTGACTTTGAAGAACTTGTGCTTGTCTTGAACTTAGGTTGAGGTTTGGTTCTTGATCCAAGCCCTGGAAAAACAAGGGCGTGCTGCATGAAAAGGCTGTACTTCATTCTGCTCACAATACTTCTGGGAAATTTTCTGCCACCATTTCTGTCAAGCTGATTCTCTCTTTCTGACATTCCCCTGCCCCTTCATACCAGCAGAAGCTCAACCACCAGAACAGGAAGCATATGATATGGATAATATGTGCTCTGTTCATCTCTGTGCATGGAAAATGTAGAAGAGAAATCGGGGTGCAAGTGGGTGAAGTGGGAGAGAAAAAAAAGGAGCAGCACTTGTAAGCGAACTGAGGAATGGTGGAGCACAAACATTCATGATAACACATTTCGCCAGCACCACATAAATGAACATGGTGTTATGCAGCACAGTAATATTGTAGGAGGTTTAGCTAGAACTACAATGTGAGAGCACATGTTTAACCGGACATGCCAAACAATTTCTAAAAAAAATTCTTTAAAATGACTTTTTTAAATAAAGGTAAGTGTACGCAGACAAGTCAAACAAGCTCTCTCTCTAAAAGTAATATGATTAAACAAACTATTTTCCTCAACATCTAGCTGGGACATAAAGCACAACACAAAGCACACAAAATGTAGACAAATTCATGGTAGGACTTCACTCACACTTGCAGTAATGACAGTTTTATGAAAAACGTCACAATAAGTAACAATTATTTTGATAGTATATAATAATCTATGTACATGTATGCATGCCTCTTAGAGTACTTAGAAGAGGCAATTTTTATGTGATATAGTAAGGGTGCAACAATTTGTACATGTGAGCCGCAATCCATATTGTTAGGAATTAAAATAGTTCACACAAGAGGAGAAAATTTACCAGTTCATTGAAGAAAACATCAATGAGTGAAAAGGTGAGGATGGATAAGCAGTGTGACATCACAGAAACATCATTCAGTTAGCATGGCCATTCTTATAGCAGGGGAACATATCCAAAGCAATCAACCTCCACCAACAAGAAACTACATGATGGTATATTCATAAAAGTTAGATGATAAAAGTGGTAAAACACCTAATATTTATGATGATGCAAAATAATTAAGCTTGTGATTCAAAAAGGGGAAGGAAAAAAATAAAAAGGAAGAAGATAGTTGGCGAACCAACTATATGTTAACACAGACATTAATGTTTTATAGTTAACACACATCTTCTAAATTTATCGAATCAAACATCATTTTAACGCGGTGATAGGTGACAGGTACAAATAAAGAAGAATAGCACACAAACATAATTGTTACCTCCACAGTGTCCCTTGTAGATTTTGCTCTTTCAATAACTCTGTCCCATCTGCGCATGACATCACTGACACGATCTTGCAACACCTCAAGGTATACTGGGTCACATATAGAACAAAAGGACTTGTGGGCTGAACGAACACAATCACGCATGGTCTCCCACTGAGGCATCTCTTCCTCCAACAGCTCCTGCAAACAATGCTGAGTTTAACTCCAAAATTAGATAACTTGGAAATATTTGAAACACTAATCCACTCCTTCAGGATTAAAAGTTACCATTCCTTCAGGATTAAAAGTTACCACTGCTTCAGGATTAAAAGTGAAATTAACAAAGTTCATATTTGGAATGAAAAAAGTGGCATCTATACACCATCTCTCTATACATCATCTCCACCTCCGCTAACAATCGGGAATGGATGAAGTTGAAAAGTAGTTACAAGACTTGTTCATGTACCTTGAGGAATGCTCTCTCAGACTCAAGATCTCTGCGTGCCAGAGGAAGGGCTTCCCTTTCGTCGAGTTCTGACTCAACCATGTCCATCCATTCATTGAGAGCAGGTATGTCCTTGTGCATACTCAATGACAGCTCCTGGGCATTTTCCAAAGCTGCTTTAGATTCAGCTATTTGTGACCCAAGCTGCAAAGTTAAAAGAGTCTCATTAAATTCAATTACTTCACTTCGTATATTTTTTAAATACCAAATTAATTGCCCAGGCCTAGGATGATGTCATTAAATACGTTTTTAAAAACATTAAAAATACTATTCAACAACTTACCTTGTTGTAAAGGTCCTTTAAAGAGTCCAGCTTTGAACTAAGTTTTTCTGGGTCAGGTGTATTGTTGTCATCCACCATTTCTCGGCCTCTCTTTATAACTGTTTCGACCTCTCCTTTAAGCTCACTTAAAGTACGATAAAACCTCTGAACAGAGAATAATAAATAATAAAACAAGAATAATACATCAAGAAACATATTTTTAAATTTCTAATGAAAACTTAAAGGAGATAATAATCCTTTCACAATATACATACCATGCAGTGTTTCAACTGGCCTTCAATGCCTTCAAGATCATCTGAGGCAATGTCCAGAAGACATGTGGCTTCTTCGACACCTCTCAGCTCTCTTAACACTCTTGTGAGCCGAGGCTCGAAGTCTGATGTACTTGACTGGAACTGTTTGAATCTGTCTTGCACATCATGGAATCGTTTCTGCACAAGATCATTTTGTATAAGCTTGGGTCAGGACCAAAAAGGCAATGCAGGATGACACCCACCAACAAATTCATACTCACTTCAAGCAGTTGCATCTGCTCCTTTAAACGAGAAGCTGCCTCCAATTTTCCAGATTTTTCATATGCAGCCACCTGGTCGCTCATCTCTTTCAAAGTATTGGCTTGTGTTTCAAATTCATCAACCAAACGCTATCAGGAAAATTGAAAAATTATTATGACAGAAGGTTGGAGAACCAAGTACTGAGAACCAAACTTAATGCAAGACATTGAAGCAGAGCACCAATCATGCCTTAAAAATATGAGACAACTCTACACCAAATTTTAAACATGCATAGACAATGCTACACAATGTCTATCCAAAGTTCCTTGTCATTAAGTAAAATAGATATCACATGCACTATATACATGTTGCTGACTATTTGTCAGACACACAAACTGACTGTACACCAACTGACCTCAAACAAAAAAGGAAGTGCTGAGGGAAAGGACAAACATCACATAACTGCTTTGACTGCAGCTGGAGATAATTAAATCAATCGCCTCAAACGCTTACACAGCTTGAGGTCGGACAAAAGATAGGGTAACATAGAATTCTATAACTTTTTACCCCTAGTGAATATCCATCCATACCCTGACCCATTACAAAAGCCTTTTAACAATATTGTTTTGGTATTGGAGCACTTTCAGCACTACAAGCATGAAAATATAGAAAATAATTTTCTAAGCTACAAAATTGTTAGATATTACAACAACGCTACTGAAACATTTACAAGTAAACCATAGAAGCTCTCATGTATGTACTTGGGCAGAGCATATTTTTCAACACAAACCTGGTCATCATCGGGCAAGTCATCCGCAAAAATGTCGTTTTGCAGACGAGCTGTTAATAAGGCATCTACGTGAGTTAACCAGTCCTGTAGCTCCAAGATTTGACCTTCAGATTCCTGTGCCTCTGCAGCGGAAACTTCTAATAAGACCGTGCGGTCTCTAGCCTATTGATGCAGGCGGGACAGAAACAAAGCAATCAGACATGAATCCAGTCCGCTAAACACCACTAAACCAAAACCTGAAAACAGTTCCAACCCTAAGACCCTGACAAATCAAAGATATCTCAACATCAAAATGCCATATTTCATCGGACATCAAATAATTTTGTACACAGACAGCAACAGAAGATCCACATTATAAAGCAAGCTTCCTGCAGGAGTAACCTTTTACAAGCACAACTATGGGAGGGAGAAATAGTGTAATCAATCAAGGGTCAAAAAGTAAGCAGCACATCAAATCAACTAATATCCCTGAAGAAAAAAAAATGAGAATGCTCTATCAAAAATTAAAAATATTATACAGCCTTTAAAAATGATATTATTTATTTTTTATAACTGTATAACTCCTTACCACAAACATATTTACTTAATGATCTGGAGAGGACCCACTCCATTGCCATGCAATCCATCCCCCATGACTCCCTGCCTTGTCTATGGCATGCCACAATAAGGGCAAGTAAAGAAAAATTTTGGAAACCAACATGCTATCCATCACCTTCCACAATCAAAACTCTTTCCCTGACGTCTCTCTAACTCCACTTGAAAACATTCTGGGAAGCCAAAGGTGGGCCATATACTTACTTGTTGACTAAGTTGATTCCATCGATCTGTAGCTGCAGCAACTTCTGCTTTCACCATTTCAGACATGACTCCATCCTCTTCTAAAGCCTGTCCTATCTCTTGGATTCGGGCTAGTCTCGCATCAGGGTGGTTACGGATGTAGTTTTCTAAATCCTGAAAATACACAGGCAGCGATTCCACACAGGCATTTTAAGACAGAGCACTTGGGACGCCCACAACTGCTCTTGCAAAGAAAGATGCAAGGCTCATAGGAAGAATGTTGCAAAATTAGAAAAGCTAGACTGTAAGCATTAATGCATTTAAAAAGATGAAGAAATTCCATAATCCAATAAAACTTTATGTGAAGCAGAAAATAGGGTAAACTCCATAACAAGGTGAACCCAAAACCACGGTTAGAGCAAGGAGTACATACGTCTAGCTCCTCAGATATTTCTTCAGCATCAGCAGCTGATTTTGGAGACTTTCTCAGACGTTTTTCAAGTTTGTCCAGCCAATCCATTTCCTGAGCAACTAGGGCTACAAACAGAATTTTTTTAAAGTGACATTATAGATTGGGGCAACAAAGCATTGTCAAGTTTTGATGATACTACCTTTGAATTCTCCATACTGATGGGATGCATCTTGCAGGACACGATATTTCTCAAAAATAACATCTGTCACCTCAGTCCACTTGGCATTTAATTGGGTGATGCGACGTGCCAACTCTTGAACTGGGGGGCCTTCACTACTCAGCATCAAGTCATTACCTTAAATCAAACGCAAGCTGTTTAAGGCATCTACAAAAACTTAAGAGTCACAGTACCTGGCAAAGTTTTGCAATGATTACCTGTTTCATTAAGTTGTCGAAAAGCATGAGTGCGGTCATCAACCTTCTGTTTTAGGTTTTGGTATTTACCCTTCTGTTGGAATAATTCTGCTGAAGAGGATGCACTTCCGAATGGAGGAATTTCTTTTTCCAGTTCAGTTAACCAAGCTGAGAATTCGTCAATTCCCTTGATTACCTGAGAATTATTGCATGAGAAAACGTGTTTCAAATTTCAAATTTAATGTAATATGTGTATTAAGTAAAAACATAAAAGTGAAGAAAGAACACGTCTAAGGACTCTTCTCACCAATTGACTCTTTTCGTGTGCAATTTTTAAGCTAACATTGTGCTTTTTGGCACCTTCAACAGCATTCTCCCACTTTGACATGAGAGCTTTATGTTTTGAGTCTAGCTGGGCAGCAAAAGTCTCAGAAGCATCTTCCTTGAGCTTTGAGAGAGATGTAGATATATTTTGAACATTACGCTCCAGAGTTTCTATGTCATCTTGCAGGGCCTAAAAATAATTTAGTACAGAAATGTTATGTACTGCTCCAATCCTCAAAGTAAACAACCAGGTACCTTTGAAATCAAGCCTACTGCATACATTTGACTGCTCAAGTTGAGCCTCTAATGGTCCCATGTCACCAACAGGAAGCTGCTGCTCTGCTTTCAAAAAGCTTTCAACATCTTGAAGCCATGCAGTCAATCCTGACACTTCTTCTGAGAACTGACGCATAGTATTGATATCTGCAAGTATTACATTTTTAACTTTCTAGGAATTGAAATGCTACAGATATTTATCATAGAAAAAAACCAATGAACAGATTTATAGAAGAAACCTAGGGAAAAACTCACGAGGTTGCAATTTAGTTTGGCGCTCATGTAGGATTGCTTCAATATCACTACAGCGAGTACTGAGTTCCAAGAAATCCTGCCCCTCAGCTTCTTTGCTTAGTACCTCTAAATGTTCTTTATTTTTCTTCAGTTCCTCTTCAAGGTTCTGAAAATTAAAAAAAATTAACGGTGAAACATTTTCCCTCAGTTTGAATTACTAATTGAACTGAATCATTTGCTAGACCTGGAATCTCTTCATTTGCTGTTCCATATCTGGTAGTTCACTAAGTACTACGTGATCAGAGAGCAAAGTACTTTCAGCAGAATCAACCCAATCTGAAAGAGCTTTCACAGCTGGAGAAGGTACTGTGGCTTGTTTCATGACCACATCTATTGACTCATCTTTTTCCAATGAGACAGTTGTCCCTCCACTCAGCTTAGATTGATGATCAACATACCTACAACAACAAAAATTGCAAGTCTTCTACTCTGACCCATTGATTCACTTTATGTGATGAAAATTAAAATACATACCTTTGTTGAACTAATGTCCAGTTTTCACTTAACTTATTGACATCAGTCACCAGTTGTCTATCAGTATTTTCATTTTCTAAAATTTTCTGAGCAGTTTGTTTTAATCTTAGCAGGCGATCATCATGTGAGCGCATGGATTTGAGCTTAACCCTCATTTGGTCAGCTAAAACTGAAGGTGAACTTGCTTTTGATGAAGAATCAATTTTCTCCAGCCACTTCCTATGGCCATCCAGCAAACCTGAGATGGCAGACACCTCACTTTTCACTGTTGCTACATCTTGATAGTACTGAGCAGATTCCGAAGTAGATTGTATATTAGATGATAACTGGATCAGACGCTGTTCAGCATTCATCCATTTTTCTTGCTCGTTGTAAACAGACATGTCATCAGCTCCATCAGCTTGCATCTCTATTGTAAGCTCCTGGCCTAAACGAACTAACTTTTGTAGATCAGATTGTCGAACTGCTAACTCTTGAGTTGCATCAAACAGTTTTTGTCTAAGATCTACAGGAATGTCCTGAAGATTTTGAGCGACTTGTTCTAATAATTCCTCTGTTCTTTCCATGAATGTATTTAGCTGGTCTAATGCTGACTCGAATTTTACTCTCTTTACAGTTCCAGTCCTACGACGTTTGGGTTCACTTGCTGAACTCTCTTCTGTAGTTCCGCCATAGAGGTTGAACTCAAAACCAGAATTACAGATCTAGAAGTAAGAAAAAGATAACCAAACATGAAATACAAAACTCTCCATTAAACACAAAAGATAAACAAAGTCTAAATATTAGAGCATACTCTTTGAGCTTGAACTTCAATAATTTGAGAAAGAGCTTCCCACTTGTCCTGGATGGTTTCAATTGTCTCTTGTATTTCATAAGTCCATCCTTGGGATAGTTTGGCATCGAGCTCAGTGGTCTCTTCTTCTAAACTTTCTAAAGTTGACTGTTCGGCATCCATTTCTCGCCTGGTTGTTTGAAGAGTTTTTATCCTTTCCAGCACCTATGAATTAAAAATTTGTTTCAGGTCAAGGCATTTGATACAATTTTGACATAAATGTTATGTAATATTAACTAATATGATACCTGTCCTATTTCAAGAGCAGGGTCAGCCTCCATTCCTTTGAGAAGCTTTTCTTTACAATCCAACCACACTTGAAGCATGGCACATTTACCAGATACTTCAGCCCAAGCTTGGTGCAATTCCTGTAATCTCTTCCACCTCTCCTGAGTCCATTTTAATATATGAGCCCAACGCTCACTAAGTGCTGTAAGCTGGTCTTCCATATGAGATACTCCATCTGAAAAGTCAAAACTCCCATTATAAAACTAAGTTCAACACAATAACTCATTCCCAGGCCATAAAAAATATTAAAAATTCATACCACTGTCAGAGTTGTTGTCATCAACCACAACAACCATGTTAGATAGTGTCTCAACAACAGCCTCTTGCTTTTCAAGATCAGCATAGAAAGTTGGATGCTGTTCAACCTGTCTCACTAGATCTGAGTACTTGGGTCCTATGATGGCCATCCTTGAAATTCTGTCTTCAGTGACGGTTAGCCACTGTCTGAAATTGTCCAGCTCTTGCTGCTGTTTTCGCATTAGTACTTCATGAATCCTGCATAAAGACAAGTTTTTAAAATAAATAATTAATGTGCTTCTTCACACAAAACACACCTTCAATAAGAATTCTTACTTTGTCTGCCTTTCCATGGCCTTAACTCGTAAATCCTCCCATCTCGAGTTAAGCAATTTCATTTGAATGCGAACTTCATCCTCCTCATCTCGAGACAGCCCACCTTCCTGAATAATATGGGTGCCCTCTTCTAGCACTGATCTTACAGCATTCTGATGTTGAGCCAGCTCCAATAGAAATGACTAAAAACGCAAACATGAAGAATAATGTTTGTAAAAAATGAAATTTGATGAATCAGATAGGATAAAACAGAAAAGGGTGGGTTAGACTTTAAAAGGAACTATTTCCACCAACCTCATGAGTATGAAAGTACTCCTTGATTTGGTGTAAGGGTCCTTCTGTGGCTGGTGCATTGGTGAGCCTATCCTCAGCTTCTAAAAGCCATGTTAAAACATCTTCTAAGGCTCGTTGATAGCCTGATAGCTCAACAGATACATTTGTGGCCATGCTTAATGGCCGAGAAGCCGGTATTCCCAGCATACCCGCACTCTAAAAAAAACATTATTTTAAGCTTAGAAAAAGAAAACTAAAAGGTAAAGGGTATAAATAGGTATTAAGTTAGAACTTACAAAGCCATCTGGAGATCTCACATCAACTACAGGAGAGGCAAGAGAGCTGTTGTCTGAATGAATGGAGAAGTCTAAACAATCAGCATCCACTTCAGAATGAGGTAGGGATTGGAAGAGGCACATTACGTACATCATTATTGATTTCTTATCAGGTTGAGATGTATTCACATCTATTAAAAAAAAAAAAAAAAATCAGTCATGCAAGGCAAAGTTCAAAACACATTTGCTTCAAAGGTACACATTTTCCTCACAACACCAACAACAGCAGTTATAATCATACCTTCTGGATCCAGCAGTCTTTCGATTCCATGGAGTTCCTGAGCCAGTCTGAAAGCATGCTCAAGTCTAGCATTGGGGTGCATTTTGGACATGGCAGGAAATTGGAAAAGGTCTGTATGCCAGCGATGTATCAGGGCATTAAAGGCTAAACCATCAGACCATGAAGTGCTAAAATTTTTAATGTCTACTCCAGGGTAGTTCTGGGTATTTTGTCTACACCAAGCTAAAAGGGTTTTTTCTAAATTTGTTTGCTGCAGTTCTGACATAAGATCCTTCAGGTGGTAATGAACCTGAAACATGAAGCAAAAATAAAATTATTTCAGATAATTATGCCAGGTACAGCACTGATACAAATTATTATTCTCACTATTAAATACATACCTGCCAATGTAAGATGATACTCCACACTAATCCTAGAGTGAGTTTTGGGCTCCCATCAACAATGTCATTACTGCTGATGTTAACTAATTTTACCTGAGAAAATAAAATGAATAAGAATGGAATTCTACTTGTTCTAATCTATAAGAAATGATATGAACCTACATTGTTTTGTTCCAGAATCTGTAAAGCTTTGTTGACATTATTTAAATGATGAACTCGCATTTTGCCTCTCTCCCGCTTCTGAAAGAGTACAGAAACCTGTAGGTAATAGATACTTTAACAGATAAAAACAAGTGATACGAAAAAAAAATATGCATACATATTCTTTTCCTGTAAGTATCTCCAGGAGAGTAAGGAGATGGTTGCCATCCTGCAGATCCAGGAAAAGATCCGTAATAGGTGGAAGATTTCGCTGAAATCAGACACAATGTAAGAAAACTAGTTTCAGAACACACTGAGATGGCTTGCATTGCAAGTTCTTACCTTGACAAGCTGAGAGTTTATCCATTTTGCAAATGTCTTCTTCTGGACATCCTCCCTTTCATCTGAAACAGTAAACAAACAACACATGAAATCAAGAGAAATGCATGGGAGTATTTATTTCTTTAAATTAAAAAAAAAAAGTTAGCTAGGTTGGAGGAAAAGTTGCTGGACCACCAAAAGTCGCTCATATCTCCCACATATTCGGATCCCCAGACCCTCTGGTTCTCTGAAACAGTAAACTTGTGTACTTTGTGAGCAGACACCACAATTACTTATGAACTGTCTCACTGAGGAGCCGGGCTGGGCCAGGATTAGAGGAGGGCCGGGCCGGCGCTGCACATGTAGCCTTTGGCAGCTTTGCTCGCACTAGCTGGGCGCTGGCTAGCGCTGGCACCAGCCTGTTGGCACTACCACTGCCCATGCCTGATGGAGGCCAGACCCTTCAGCCATCAAAACTTTGGCTCTAGTACAAGAACAAGATGTAAGGTCGTGGCCTGGCTTTGTGCCACCAGCTAAAAGACTAATTTGCAGCTCTTAATCTTTTTTGGCCCATGCAATGTCAAAGATTGACTCATGTTGTCTCTATTCTTTGTAATTCAGTGCGGTGTGAAAAGGTGAGAGGAGTTCTACCTGTGACATGACCTCTTGTTCTTTCCTTACAATGTTTTACGAAGTTATAAGGGATGAATATTTTACTTGAGAACATCTGTTTTTATTACAGTGTTAGCTGCCATTTGTGGGGTTGCTATACACCTCTGGAAAATTGACTGACATTTATTCTAACATGCTGTACATACTTAAAGTCTCTTGAAAAGCTTAGGCCCTATGCAAACCAAATAAATAATTGAGATACTAATAGAAGTTAAATTCTCAAATTAAATATGATTGGCTTTAAAGTGACAAAAGGCACGTTTGAAAGCTACAGAGTGAATGACAGGAGAATAATACAGGTATTGCAATTAAGACAACTGTCAAAAGCTGTCACTGCTATCAAACTTCCTCACAGTGAAGTGAATAAAATGACTACCCATTCGAAAGCATACAAAATTATGTGTACATTTAAAAGGGAACCCTAAGTTATATTTTAATGGGAAACAGTCCTTTGATCATGAGTCAACACTTGCTTAAGGTTTCAATTGAGGTTAGGAATGACCTCATTAAGCTTACTGCTGGATACGCATACTGGAGGCCATCTAAACTGAAACAACTGAGTGAAAAGTGTTTACAAACTATAGAAAGACAAACAGGTCGAATTGCAGACGGCGGACGTGGCCTAAACCTTCCGTCTGGTTTTGCGTTGCTGTGATTGCGGGTACCTATCGTTCAACAGGTGTTCCAGCCGCTGTGTAAACAAAGGTACCTGTTCGATTGGAAAATAAGTGAGAAGGAGGCTGAGGAGGCCGCTAACAGTCGGGAAACTCACCAACGTATACACCTTCCATTTTCTGCGGTACAAGTCATTTACGAAACCAAAGGGGGAATAGAGGGAGTAACCGTAGCTGCTTAATCTTAAGCAGGGGGCTTAAGCTTCATCTAATGTTAGCAAACGACGCGAAAGCGCAACTGAAGTCCGGTAAGGAATTGCGTGATTTCTCTGGAGACAACTCAATGTTTATAAAATTTCCAGGGAATTAACGAGGAAATTGCTTCATTGCTTAAAGCCGGCAAGCGAAACTACACGCATACGAAAGCATAAACAACACTACCACACATACACACACGCCACCAAAACATAGACAAGCAGGATAGCCACGAACACGCAGCGAAACTAACTGTCACGGTCCTGTATGAGACCTCCTTTCCCTCTCCTCTGAGACTCTCGTCAGTTTTTTCCTGGGGTTAGAAACCACGCTCAAAACGCGAAGCCCAAGCATGGAACCCGAAAACTGTCCGGCCGTAAGTCCTGCTGGTTGAAAGAATTTTCCGCATCCTGTGTTGGCAGCGGCAACAGGACGCGCGGAAGGGTGGGGGAGGGGCGGACGGGGGGCGTCCTTAAGCCATGCTTAGCACTGCTCGTTCGTCAACCGCCCCTACACGCCGTCTGCAAAACGAAACGCGAGGGTTTGCCTTTGCTTTGCCCAAACAATTCCAGACTTGTCTGGGTTCAGAAGATAAGGCCCCGCCCTGTCGTATCTGGGAGCGCAAGCACGGAGCGCGGCGCCGTGGCCGGGCGCGGCGTAGGCGGAGCTAGCCGTAACTAGCGGCAGGGCAGCGCGATCATCACGGAAAATGTACCACCGGACAGCGTTTTTCGAACCCGCGACCTCCCCATCTGCTGCTCTTTAGAGCCCTTCGTCCCCTGGCTGAGCATGAGCGCACCGCGCATTCACCGCACCCACGCTGCTGCCGCTGCTGCCGCCTGTCACCATCAACATAACGGCGTAAGCGGCGGGGTCCTGGCACCGGGCCGACACACTGCGGCACGCACGGCACGCACGGCACGGCCACAGGCAGGCACGGCTTGCTGCGGCTGCTCGCGTAGCTTGCGTTGAGGTTGCGATCGCTGCCCCGGCCAGGCCCGACCCCCGTGGACCCCGGCCCGGGCGGCGGGCGGGCCGCGTGGCGTGCCGCGTGGAGTGCGTAGGTGTGAAGGCGCACCGGCGGGACACGCGTCGCGTCTCCTATCCCGGAGAACATCAACAGCGACGTAACTCTCTCGGGAGCTCCCGGCAGTTGCCGCAACTGAAGTCCCGGATCTAGGACTCTAACCCCATCTGGCCGGCAGCAGGACGGGCCGACCCGGCAGGGAACGCCCACAAACCACGTAGCTTTTCCACGGACTCTGCCCGCATTTAAGAACGGTGGTGCTGTGATTGGTACTAGCCGGAGTATCCCTAACTCGCAGGCCAAGTGGGTTCGATTCCTAGACAGACCCCCCCCCCCATAGGAATGTTATTTCGGTGACCCCGTCACGTGGATTGTGAACGGTCCCGGCTTTGGCTTGTACTGTGGGCTCGGTCACAGAGTCTGTACGAATCGAAGCTGAGGGAACGAACAGAGTGCGTGGACTGCTGGACCGCGGCTGGACCACATGCAGTGGACGAGAAACATGATACGGCCGGCGCCCTGCCCTGCCACGGTACTGGGCTCCCATGCCATGCCAAAGTGGTTTACAGGTGTATGGCTGTGTCGTAATGGTGTGTGTGTGTGTGTGTGACTGACTGAAAGAGACCTCCGAGCTCCATCCACAATCTCTCACACTTGGTTTCGAATTCAATACCAAGAGCCTGAGCAGCGGAAGAGGAGTAGAGGTGCTAGTGCTTGTGCTGCTTGTGTTGCTTGTGCTGATGGCGCTCCTCGCTCCTCCTCCTCCTGCTCGTGTCATACTCACTGGTCCACTGCTCCCCCATGGACTGCACCACCTCCTGCAGGTGGCGGTGGTGCTGACGGGGGGCCCTGGGCGAGGGGCTGCGCGGAGCGGACGGCGGCGTAGTCGGGGAAGGACGCCGCCTCCTCGGCGACGGCGGGGGCCGGCCATGGGGCCGCCCCAGCCCAGCGGACATGGCGGGGGAGGGGCCGGACTGGGCCGCGGAGTCTATCTGCGGATGATCCAGCGGGGGTCAAGGCGAGTGCCGTGGGGGGGGGGGGGGGGAGGGGCTGCCTACGTCGGCCGTGACTAAGAACGTAATGGAACCCTGGACAATAAAGGAACAAGTCCTCCGCGGAAGTCTTAATCACTGACAACGCTGGCAGAACAGAAGTCTCGGGAGCGTCAATTAGATCCCGGCCCGACGCCGCCGCCGCCGTATTCGAAGCCTCGCATCTCCTGACGAAACCCGGCCCCGGCACAAGCTGCGTGTCGCCGTTGTCGTCCACTGTCGTCGTCCACTGTCTCCCCGGCGACGCCAACGTCCGATGCGATATGTATCATGAACGACCCCCCCCCCCCTTCCGCGCCCCGGGAGCCAGCAGCTGCTGATGGCTTCGGCTCCCGCGCACCAATTGAAGACGTCGACATCCCGGTTGGTTGCAGTGGCGTCCGTCTCGAAGGGGGCCGTAGAGGAGAACCGCGCCACATTCCCAATGATCCCGCGGGAAGGAAAGGAAGAACTTCCAGACCGGAAACAGCTCCCGAGGGAAGGTATGAGAAGCATGGATGCCATTTTAGGGGGTGCAGTTGTCGAGGGTGATGGCGCCCTTGCCCTGCACGCCTGGGGGGTAGGCAACACAAGCACTCCAGTGCGTGGCGGTCCCCATCCGTTGCCTACCTCCCAGGCGCTACGCAGCAAAACCACCCACAACAGCGGACCGCTTGGGGGGGGGGGGGGGGGGTCGGAGTTTCCAGTCTGGAAGTGTCTTACTTCCCAATTCCACCTGGGAGTCTCGTTGGAAGCTTTTGCTTTCTCTCCGGCGGGCCTTTGAAAGGCTAACCCCGTTCGCTCGTCCTACGCAAATGCGACAGTGTCGGCTGACGAGTCTGCTGCACCTGCTGGAGTGGCCCGGCCCGGCATGGCCTGCATGGCGTAGGCAGAGGCAGGGCATGGTGCTGGCCCGGGCCGGGCTGCAAGTGCGCCGTGCAGGCCGTGCAGGCCGTGCCCACGCAGGGCCCGAGGCCAGGCCCACACCGCTACATTTTCCCGGAACACGCGGGCGGCGGTGACGACGGCAACGGCGACGAGGACACTTTTCCCGGGAAATTAAAACAGACAATTACAGAGGCGGTCTGCTACAATCAGGCACGGCGATGAGGACTCTGGGGGCGTCCGACGGGGTCCTCTAGGGACTGGGAACTGGGGGACCTCTGAGGCCTTGGGGACCTCGCGACCCCCTGCTGGCCGCCGTCCTGGCGTTGTTCGGAGAAAAGCGGCGCCCGTCCGACCGACGGCCGACGGGATGGGGCGGGGGCGGGGCGTGCCGCGGTGGCTCGTGGTGATCGGCGTGGTGCACAGCGGGAATCCGGGGACCTCGTTCGGGGGTCCGGGGGCCGTCGGGGGCCTTCGGGACGGGGGGCTAGCCCGGCATAGCCCACTCCGTCCGCGCCATTCCGTCCGCTGGACTCAACTGAAACTGAACGCCAGTCTAGACGCCGGGATGCAGGCGGCTGCGGCTGCTGGGCCCACAAGTCCCCGACGCGCGAGGCACTCAACTCCCGTCACCACTACCACCACCACCACCGCCACCACCAGCGCCGCCCCGCCCCGCACTCCTCACGCACCATCTGATTGTGTGCGCCGCCGCCGCGCTACCATGGGCACCACGGGCATCATGGGGACCATGGAGCACCATGTTCACCACGCGGTGTGGTGGCGCCGCTGATTGGTCTGCGCGTTTAGTGGAGGGGGCGTCCGTGAATGGCGTGTGCATCACGCATCGCCCAGCTGTTATGTGGTTCGTGGACGGATCGCACTCGCGACATGTACACAGGCGTCAGCAAGTGCATAAAATAACAGCACTACCATGTGAGTGAAGCTCAAAGTGCAAACGAGCACGATCATTGCAAGTGCGCCAATTCCCACTTTGTGCTCGCGGACCCGTGAGTTAGTTGGCATCCAACGAAGCTATTGTAGAAACAAGATAGCACAAGTAGTTCCCCTGTTGTAGGAAACAAGACGTGGGAGTCTACACCTAGTGGGAGTGCTGGCTGTGGCGACTGTACGCCGGGCAGGGCACTTGCAGGGCTGCTGCCTGTCGGGGCTGCCTGCTTCATGTTAGGGCTGATGAGGTATGAGGTGTTCGCTGGTGGCTGGTTTGGTTTGATGGTTTGATGCTCACCCCGAAAGAGAGAGAGAGAGAGAGAGAGAGAGAGAGAGAGAGAGAGAGAGAGAGAGAGAGAGAGAGAGAGAGAGAGAGAGAGAGGAGAGAGAGAAAGAGAGAGAGAAAGAGAGAGAGAAAGAGAGAGAAAGAGAGAGAGAAAGAGAGAGAGAAAGAGAGAGAGAAAGAGAGAGAGAAAGAGAGAGAGAAAGAGAGAGAGAAAGAGAGAGAGAGAGAGAGAGAGAGAGAGAGAGAGAGAGAGAGAGAGAGAGAGAGAGAGAGAGACAAAGGGGGGGGGGGGGGCTTAACCCAGTCTTGGAGAAACGACCTACACCGGTTTTAATGAATTAGTCAGCAGTGGGATACCCGGGAGCATGATGGCACATGTACGCAGTGGCGTATGACAATGACCCAAGGACTGACGGAAAAATGTGTGCGGGAGGGAGAGACAGCGAGAAGAGGTGCGTACTCCATCACGGGCGCCCACGGACTGCGCCCCGGGAGCATAGCTCCAGCGCGGCTCTGGTGTGGGATGGGTAGCCTACCTACTAGGCGGTCACGCCTGAGACTAGACTAGGCATAGAGTCGCGTTAGCTGCTGTCCTGTAAGGCCAGTGCGAGAAAATCGTCCTCTTCCGAATGACGAGGGAAACGCAAAGTAAAAAATTAATACGGAGGGGGGGGGGGGATTTCTAGGCCTGGACGTTGGCTCACATCTCATCCCCAGCCCAGCAGTACTGCACGACCCGATCCTATCCGAAGTGCTTCAGCGAGTCCCGCGGTAGCTGATAGGAGGACCCGCGGTCCTCCTGTCTAATCGCGGTTAATTCATACCAACACTGTTTTTTGATTTGCAATACATATTACAAGAAGTGCAATAAGTATATGTTGCAATAACTGTTGTATTGCAAACTGTGTGCGATAACGTGGTCCTTATTTCTAATGGGAGTGTATCACTATTTGTTCGCAGATTTTAGTGATATGTATTGCAATTCCAAATACTCCTCTTGAGGCCCTTGCAGATCACAGTGATGGTTGTTGTTGTTGTTGGGGCGTCTGTCAAAAGTGTCGTCAGTGTCAACTTCTTTCGGCATGCCGACGGGGACAGCCGCACGGCGAGCGAACGGCGCACCCGCCCTTGGCAGAGGACGGCCGCTTACGACCATCGAGAACGCCGTGAGCGCCACACGCACACGACGCACACACACACACACATACACACATGCCGCCAAGTGACGTGGGGAAGGACTCAGGCGCGCCCAGGCTCGCGGGCTCTCTAAATGGCGATGAAGGAAGCGTTCAATCGTCTTGAGCGCATAATGGGGCTGGGCTGGGGTGCCGGCAGGCCTGGCAGAGCCCGGCTGGCCCGGCCTGAGGTGGAGTCAGGCGGCGCTGCAGTCCCAAGCATGGCATGTTGGATCATACTTGTTCCGCAAACCTTCACCTAATTGTTCCAAGCACGTTTTGTTTGATCTGGTTGATTTAGAGCAGGGCGTTCACAAACCACGTGACCCGACGTGACCTTTCTTCAAATTTCTGTCAATGTGGCGTGAAAGAGTGATGCTGGAGCAAACTGTCGTTGGCGTGGGCTTCAGTCTTTGTAACTGCAAGTTTGGTGGGTTCGATTCCCGCAGACGGTTCGGTTCCCCCACTTCCTCGCACTGATTTTTTTGCGTCCAACGCAAATCAAAGCTCGCCGATTGATTGTCGCGTGGCTCCACAACGCCTCCTCACCCAACGTACACCATTTGGCTTCGATTTAGGCATCCGTTTTCAAGAGTGTGCAGCGCGGCGGACACGACGAAACAGCTGCCTCGGCGCGGAGTTCAAAAATAAATATACTTGCGTAGCACGAGAAAGGAGGAAAGGAAGGTGCAGAAAAGTGTGTTTCGAATTATGCGGACCGACCCCCCCCCCCCCCCCTCTTCCACAAACAGAAAATATACGCCGAATTGATGACGGTCGCACTGTGAGTGTACTACACAAAGCCCCCGTTCATTAGGACCCGTTCGCGGAGAAAGTCAAGTTATCGCCACCCGTAATACAGCAGCGTGCCGCGGCCAGGCGTGGCGTGGCGGTCATTGGCAGAGCGGAGCACAGCGCCGCCTCTGCTGCACGCTGTGCTCCGCTGTGGCTGCCTGTGGCTGTGCTGCAGCTTGAGCCGCCACCCTGCGCCCGCTTCTGTCCTAGAGTCCACCGGCCGCACCGGCCGCCTGGGAGGTAGGCAATGGCGGACTGTGCCGCACGCCTGAGCGCTCGTGCTGCCTACCTTCTAGGCGGTCCGAGGGCACCTGAGGGTCATCCCCTCCATCCCCGGGCCAGGGAGCGCACGGGCGCGGGTGCGCGCGTCTGGCCGTCGGCCGGCTGTCGCGGCCAACCCCACACCCCACAGTGCTGACTGCTGCTGACAGCACGCGAAAAATGAACTGTTGAGGCTGAGTGCGCACAATGGGCAAGGGGAGGGGCTAGAAAGCTGACACTGGCCAGATAATTGATGTAATATAGAGACGTCCAAACCGTTTTCAAACGTAAACTGAAATCAAATCGGAGGTCTGGTCCTGCCCTTTTGCCGGCAGCTGTGAGTCACACGAGGTGCGATCGATTTGTAGATAAGCCGTCTGCTTATCGGCACCCCCGGCCGCCCCCGGCCGCCCCCGGCCCACTACACCTGCCAGCCGGCGTCTGGAGCGGGCAGCCGGGCGGTCGATAAGGCCGGGACAGGACGGTCCTGGCCACCTGATAGGCACCCACATCTATATATATCTCTCCATTCATTCAATATATTTCACTCCACGGAGAAAAAAGTTTTTTTTCGAGTTGGTTTCCAGACAAACAGTAATTTTTTTCTTGAGAACCAAAATTTTGTTGGGGGAACTATTTGTTAGTTGAATCAACGAAGTCAGTTGCTTCAACGAAAAGTTAGTTTCTGCAACTAACTTTTCGTTGGTGCAACTAACAAATTGGCCAAACAAAATTTTAGTTTTAGAACCAAATTTTGTGCTTGTCTGGAAGTTAACTGAAACATTAGTTGCGAACACGAATCTTTTTTCTCCGTGTCTGTGTGGACTCGATTCACGGATGTATAGTCAAGCCGTGGTTCATGATGGTGCATGGGCGCAAGACTTCACTGCCACACTTTATGCTTGACCCATGATCCACTTCTCCACTCCATTCTCTCAGTGCACTTCTCGTGCTCTGCTATCTGCGGTCCATTCTCTACGCTACTTCAGCCGCTCATTCAGCAATGCGGCGCCGCTCGCTTTGGTGTCCTTTCGGGTCCATTGCCGGCACAGCCTTACAAGGGAGAATCACCGTTATGGCGCCTGTGTGTACACAGTGCATTAACTATGCACGTGCACGCCCGGGGAAGGGGGGGGGGGGGGGGGCTCAACCGCGGCGGCTTCTTGGAGCTTCCGCCCAGCGCGCGCGCGCACACACCACACACACACACACACACACACACACACATACACACTCTGCTTGTGCTCGCGCCCGCTGG
The DNA here is from genome assembly GCA_038380765.1 of Odontothrips loti. Classification (NCBI taxonomy): domain Eukaryota; kingdom Metazoa; phylum Arthropoda; class Insecta; order Thysanoptera; family Thripidae; genus Odontothrips; species Odontothrips loti. The sequence continues at coordinate 18,435,189 of CM076243.1, read as the reverse complement.
CTCACTGGCGTTCCGAAACGGAAACAATTCAACATCGCCGCTCTTTGTCACACCCCGATAATGACTGGTAGTGGAGTGAGAGAGAGATGGTGTATGAAGGGGGGGGGGGGCCTTGGCCGGGCATGGCGTTACACAGGAAGCCCTGCCCCGCCCGCCTCGCGCTAACCCCACGCCGCGGAGCTCCGCTGGATATTAGACAGTGACAGGACGAGGCTCTGTTCCGACGCGGCGCAGGCAGGGTGCAGGGCAGGGCGGAGGGCCGCCCGGGGCTTCACTTGATAGTGCAGCGCCAAAGCCGGCCGCCGCGCCCCGCCGCCGGCCCCTCCTCAGAATGCCACAAGGATTTGGTCGGATAGAGAAGAACAGACCAGCTTCAAAGGGGTGGGAGGTGGGAGGTGTAGCGCCGCGGTCCAGTACCGAGCCGAGTGCCCCTCTGCACCGTATCCCAGAAGTTACTTCCGGTCGAATCTTTAGTTGGAACGCCGAAAACCCTACATCATCATCATCATGCACTCTGCGGCGGCGGCCGGGTGGGGTCCCGCCCCGGCTCGGGGCGGTCCGGCGGCTGTCGCGGGTTCGAGTCCTTGCCGCGGCGGGGTCATCATCTCCCGTTTGGCTCGGCACAGCGGCACAGCACAGGGTCCCCTCCCCGGGGCTGCGGGCCGGGTGTGAATGACGCCTCTCCGCTGCAGCCGGCTGCAGGCCGTGTAGGTGTAGGCCGGCCAGATGTGTAACCCTAACCCCTCCCCCGCCCCGGCGCGGGTCAGGTGCGTCAGCGCCGCGCAGCTCAGCTCGCGGCACGACGAAGGTCAGGGACTCGGGGACTCTGCGCGAAGCGGGGCGGAGCAGAGCGGCGCTCTACTTTCGCGGTCCCCGACGGTCCTGCGTCTGCGTCCTGCGCTGCGGTAGCTGCGGTAGCTGCGGTAGCTGCGGTGCCCCGCCGGCCTCCACATCCGCACAGACCCTCCGGGCCCGGGCCCGGCGAGTCCGGTCTCCCCGGTCGCGGTCCCCCCCCCCCCCCCCCCCCGCTGCTGGCTCGCTTATAATCCAACTAAAAATATTGCGAGAGCGTAGCGCCTAGGCCTGCCCCAGTCCTGTGCCGTGTGATTACCTCCGTGACGTCACAGTCCACACCGGGGCGGGCGGGGCGGAGCAGCGGAGCACGGGGGACTGTATACGTGCCGCGGCGGGATAGTTATGCCAAGCCAGCTGACATATGAGAGACACGGGGACGGGGGACCAAGGCAGAGCCAGAGGCTAGCGGTTTTTTGTGTGTTTTCTTCTGGTCCGGTCCGTAGCACGAGGCACCGAGTCTCACCTAGCACCTAGAGGAAGAGAACACGGAGCCTTTGGCGTATATGGAGTGGAGCCCGGTGGAGCAGAGCCGTCTAGGCGACTCGTCGTTGTCACGCCTAGCGTATGCAGATTCGTTGCATTTCCTCTGCCGGCCGGCGGTAAGCCTCCAGCTGACCCCGGCGGACAGGTGGCGGCGGCACACACAGACACGCGCGCGCGTTACGTAAGGCATGCCCGGCGTTTGCATGCTTGGCATGCATACTTACACTCGGGCTCCTCCAGGATGTCGATGGCATCCGCCAAGACGTTCGCCTGCTCGGCCATGATGCTGCAGCCTGCTGGTCAGCCTGGGCTGGGTGCAGTGCGGTGCAGTGGCGGCGTGTCGTCTGTCAGGGCGCACCAGGGTCAGCCAGGGCAGCCGCCGTGGCCGACGCCGACATCGCCCCCGCGGTCTTCACACGTGTATCCAGTGCCGTGTCTGGGGCTGGGCGGAGCGGGGCGGAGCCGCTAACTACGGGGCACCGGGCACCGGCCGGGCAGCGCGCGGCGCACCGCACTGCACTATTGGTTAAGAGCCCTGCGGCTCTTCACTGTTGGCAGCGCGGGGGTCGGAATCGAAATCGGGTTGCTGTAATTCGGATCGGATCGGAAAAATAAAAACGTCGCGACTGAGTGGAGGGGACACCGGACCGGGACAGGCCGGGGTGCCGGCGAGGACGAAGTGGGATGCCGAGGCCGAGGCCGCAGAGGGGGCGGGGCCGGCACGGAGGACCGCGACCGCGTCAGGATGTCAGGCTCGCTGCCGCTGCCCTGCCGGTAGGCCAGGCGGTAGGTCCCGTCGCGTATCGATGGCGGCTTGGCTGTCGCGGCCCGCGGCGGCACGGCACGGCGCCCAAGGCCCCCGCTGTCGATCGTGGAGGAGTCGGCTGACCGCGGCCGCGCAAAGAAAACACGACGGCAAAAAAATGTCGCAAAAAGCGTCCGAGTCAGTAATCGTGCGATCGCGGTGCGGCGCGGCGTTGCTCCTCCGCGGCTCGGCGGCGGCGCTGTGTCAGCGGGCGCGGGATAGGCGGGCTGCGCGGCCAGGGCGACGGGACGGGACGAGACGGGCGGGACGGTGAGGCGAGCACTGGCTGCATGAGACTGCTGGCCCGGCCCCCGGCCCGGCTCGGCGTAGCTCTGTGGATGTGTGCCCGTGCCCCAGCGGCCCCAGCGGCCCCAGCCCCACGGGGGGGAAGGCAGACGGGAGGGGCTAAGCTTCTAGGGGGACCGCGCACCGCGGCATGGCCGACACGGGCACGGCACGGGCCATGCACGGGCTCCGCCCCGCGGACCCCGCCATGCAGCCGCGCCCCTTCTCGACGATGCCATGCCACCGGCGCGGCGCCGAGGACCTCTGGTCGGGTAGGGGCAGGCTGGTGCCAAGACCGACACGCGCGTGTCTGTAAACAAACCGAAGCCCGCGCCGCCGCGCCGCGACGTCCTTTGCTCCCCCGTCCTATTTCCCCTCCCCCTCGCGCGGCACTGCTTGAGGTTGAGGCCTCCATATCCATGCCCTGCTCTGCTATCCCGAAGAGAATCCGTTCTAGTTCCCAATCGTCGCCGAAAGGTATTGGTTGAATGATAAGAGATGAATGTCAAATGCAGCATCCTAGTTCCAGCCTCATACGTCATCCAGTCTCTGTCTGTTGTGAGTCGTTTTACAGGGAAGACAGGGGAGCGGGGACGTTTGAATTTGAGTTGGAACAGCGCGGCTCAGCGCCTGGTGGCAGGTTCTGTAACTACCACATAATATTTGTTGTATGAAAAGTTATGCATTAGTATTGATGAAACTTTAAAAAATGAGAGAAAAAGGTTTTAACTCAATGTTTATGACATGTCCATTTAAAAAAATCTTCACTTCATGATTTGATGAGGAGAAAAAAAAGGGTATATGTATTATTATTGTGAATTTGTCAAAGTTGAATTTGTAAGTGTTTAAATAAAGGATTAAAATCTAATAAAAAGTAGTTGCATATACTATGCTTGTTTAATTTCTCAGTCATAAACACCATACAGTGGACACAGGGGGAAGGGAAGAGATATTTGCCTTATTTCCTTCTCTCACGTAGTCTTCTCGTAAATGTCACTCGGCATCGATTGTAAATGTTGTAATTAGACAATAGCATTTTGTCTTCTTTAAGAGGCTGCGACTCAAAAATCAACCAGTGTGTCTTCCATATGTGGCGCCAACTCAGTTTCACATCATTTTTCTGTCGCATTAGTCGTAGCCCCATGTAACGTTTGATTGCATGTTTCAAGTCTAAAACTGTGGCAGTTCCTTGAGGTACCTAAACAAAATTTGAGGAATCCCATTATGGTGCATGACAATGAGGAGTAAATGACAGTACTGACAATAATTACTTACAACTATAGGAAGCTCTTCTCCATCACCTCGAACAACATAAACAGTCATTGAGCGACCGAATTGCAATGCCACCTGCGCATTTACTTCCTCTAAGGTTACTTCGCAAGGCAAGTCTTTTAAGACTGGGTCCTTAGGAAGCAAGTCTGTCAGAATTGAGCTAGTTAACTTCACGAGTTCTTCATGGTTTAATATATCACTATCAGAATCATTTTCAGAAGTGTGGTCTTCTTTTTCTGTCTCCATGTTGGTTCAAAACACACACAAACAAAGCAATAGAGTTTTAAAACCGACAGGAAAATAAACAAAATTGAATACGCAACCGGTGTCCCGGTGTTATTATTGTTCGTCGTCTGCGCTGCAGAAGTCTGCTGTCAAGTAAGTCAAGCGTTGTTGTTGTTTCACCAGAGTTTCACCGCTTGTCTGATGCTCGGTTACTGACTCTGAGAGTGCCCCGAGGGAGGCAAATTTGAATGCGTACCGTCGGAGACTGGTCTGAATAGGGATTCGAGTCTTATTCGGAGTCTATCGATGGTGTGAATAAACTGATTATCACTATTCGCACCACTTTCTCTGGGTACGTCCCTAGTGGTCCTAGGTATAGCTCAGACAATATTTTTGTTATTTTCGGAACTTTCAAAGCAGTAAGTTGTTTCGGTTCAGGATTTTTCAAGACAGTTCGTAAAATTGTAAAAGGTTTTTGTACATTTCAGCCTGTTTGGTCCTCGCATTGTATTCACATTCCAATGCAATGTCGATGTCGTCTGCTTGAAGCCGATGCCGAAGACTTGTATTTCTTTTAAGTAATTAATGATTTACATTCACTGAAACAATAGTGTTTGACTTGAAAATATTTTTTTCCAATAAATGTAACTGCCTTTGACCGTGTTCCGAGTGAGTTCGAAATCATTTCTAAAATATATTATGGAAGTATATCTATATTTCATTTTCAGTTGCAACATATTTCTACCCAAAAATGCAGTGTACACTTTCCAGAAGTATTAAAAGACTTAATTGTTTAACACACATTGCGAATCATCGAAATGTCACCACGCTATCTCCTCTTGCCACTGCTTTCAATTCACGCCCTAGCAGACGTCTCAATTTAGCCCTGCAGAGAGATGCTGTAAGTACCATATTTCTTCTTTCTACCTCCACTGATTGTAGTTTTTTTGTTTTTTTATAATTTTTTTTTTTAATAAGATTTTAGTTAGGACTTTCCCATTGTCATTCGTATTTGCTACTTATCAATATCAACTGTAATCAATGCTCTCTGCAGGGCCTATTTGGTTTGGAGCAACTTCAGCAGCCAGAGGGTTTTCAGACTATGAAAGAGCAAGCTATGTTTGATACTCGCCGTCTGCTTCAAGAAACATGTGATCCTAACAGGTATGATTACATTCAAGTGTAATGCTGTATGGTGTTCACACCCCATTCCTCTCATGACCAAATTAAGATTTTGCTACTTCCAGGTCTCGGAAGATGGTTGTGGTTTTTGATGAGCTGTCTGACTCCTTATGCAAAGTAGCTGACTTAGCAGAATTTATTAGACTTGCCCATCCTAAAGAAGCATTTTCTCAAGCAGCTGAAGATGCTTGTATAAATATTAATTCAATTGTTGAACAGTAGGTACAAGTTTTTAAAACAGTTTTTTTAAAAAGAATTAACTTACAGAACATCCGTACAGCAGATATCTCTTCCTGCTATTACAGTTTAAACACCAACCGTGAACTTTACCAAGCAATACGCTCAGTATGTGATTCAGGGGACATATGCCCAACAACAGAAGTCGATGAACACGTTGCACGGCTGTTTTTATTTGATTTTGAGCAGTCTGGTATCCATCTGGAAGAGAATGAGCGACAGAGAGTTGTTAGGCTTAACGATGAAATCTTACAGAAAGGTCAGAAGTTTATGGCTGGAACAGCTCTTCCAAGGGCTGTGCACAGGAAGTTACTACCACAAAATATCCAACACCTGTGAGTGCCTGTTTAGCCTGTGAGAATTGAATAAGGTACTTGATTAAATTGCTAATACTACATCCACACCCATTTTGAAACCACAGATTTTCTATATCAGGAGATCAAGTTCTGGTCGCAGGATTGTATGGCGACTCACCAAACTGCACAGCAAGGGAATGGGCTTATCGAGTATTTTTATACCCCGATGAACAACAGGAATTGCTTTTGAGAGAACTTCTCTCAGCAAGGCATGAACTTGCTCTTACATGTGGATTTTCATCCTATGCACACAGGTTAGTCATGTTTTCCTCTGTTGGGTAGCAAAGAAAGAAAGAGGAAATAAATTTCCAACGTTTTTCTTATCATTTAGAGCTGTGAAAGGAAGTACAGTTGAAGATCCTGAAGTTGTTCAAAATTTCTTACAAATTTTAGCTGAAAAGTTAAGACCTCATTCAGAGAAGGACTTAGATGTCATGCGAAGTATGAAAAAAGCAGAAGTTGGATCATCCTGTGTAAGTCATTTTTTTGTTCCTTGAAATTTAATGTTTCAGAACTATAAAGGAATCATGTAACAAATCAAACATCACATTTCATTGTTTAAATCAACCAGGATATATTTCCATGGGACACGTTGTATTATACTCGCAAGATTAAGCGTGAATGGCTTCAAGCTCCCAGTTCTGATTTTTCCCCCTTTTTCTCATTGGGAAATTGTATGGAGGGATTGAACTTGTTGGTTAATGCATTGTATGGTATTCAGCTTAAGACAGTTGATATGATGCCAGGCGAAACATGGACTCAAGATGTGTACAAGTTAGAGGGTAAGAGATATATACTGTACTTTAACTTTAACTGCCGTTATTATGCAGAAGTACAATTCACTTTAACCACTTTATGTTCCAGTTGTTCATGAAAATGATGGGTTGCTGGGGCATATTTATTGTGATTTCTATCAGAGGGCTGGTAAACCTAATCAAGATTGTCATTTTACAATCAGAGGAGGAAAAGTTCTACCAGATGGATCCTATCAGGTAAAGCACTGATAAAAATGTTTCAGCGACTTCTGTTTGAATATTTTTCTTTTGTCTGTTAAATGTCATGCTTAATTTTCAGAACCCTGTTGTGGTGCTTATGCTTAATTTCCCAGCCCCTAAGTGGTCATCGCCCAGTCTTCTATCACCTGGGATGGTAGACAACTTATTCCATGAAATGGGTCATGCTCTCCATTCCATGATGGCAAGAACTCAATACCAGCATGTGACGGGTACACGCTGCCCAACAGACTTTGCAGAAGTACCATCAGTCCTAATGGAGTACTTTGCTGCTGACCCTAGAGTAGGTTGTGAAGTCATAACACATCATCAACAACAAAGGCAATGCATCTTTGTATCCTTATTGAACTCTTTGTTGCAGGTACTGTCTTTGTTTGCCCGTCATTTTCAAACACAAGAGCCAATGCCTGCAGACATGTTGGAGCGTCTGTGTGCATCTAAACATCTCTTTGCTGCATCTGAGATGCAGTTGCAAGTTTTTTATTCTGCCTTGGATCAGAAGTATCACAGTGAGAACCTATTGGGACCAACAGGAAGCACAAGTGATGTTATTGCCTCCCTGCAAGAAGAATATTACAACATTCCCTACATACCAAAAACAGTATGTGTTTTTAATTTTCATGCATGGTTTATGTGGTGTACCTAAACTTGGTCTCTGATTGAACCATTCTGTTGCAGGCTTGGCAACTACGATTTTCACATTTGGTTAGCTATGGAGCAAAGTACTATTCATATCTTGTATCACGTGCAATTGCATCATGGATCTGGCAGGACTACTTCCAAGATGATCCCTTGAGCAGATCTAAAGGAGAACAGTATAGGCAGGAATGCTTGGCACACGGAGGTGGAAAAGCTCCACATTTACTTGTATCTGATTATTTAAAAAAGGAGGTAACTGCCAATCAATTAGCAGCAAGTCTGTTGCAAGATTTAGATTCAAGAAATAGCTTTATAAAAGATAGGTGCCAAAATACAATAAAGTGCCCCTCCTAAGAATTAAAATTAATTCAAATGAGTTGTATTGATATAAGGTTTGGCAAAACAACTGGCAGGGATCTTCTTTGAGCAATGGGAACTATTTGTAGAAAACCCATATGAGTTTAAAATGCATTAAAATAATTAAGAGTACGTTTTGAGAATGTCATTGTTTCACTACAGCATGTGACGTCATCATCTACCTAACCTACTGCAGTGCTGTTTACATCGTTAATTGTTGGACAATGGACTTTGTATGGCTATCATGTCCCTTGGTGTGGACATTCTTACTTCTTATTGAACTGTGATAAAAAATTATGTTAATAAAGTTAAGCTCCAAAGCTGTGTCCAGTATTTTTGTTTCCACACCCAAAGAAATTTAAATGCAATTAAGGTTTATGAAGATAGCACTTGCATTTGAAATCTAAAAGGATCACAGGGGAATAAAGTTTAAGTGAAAAGAGAGAACATAAAGCCACACTTACATATTTTTATTTTGAAAATCGTACAATACAAGGTATGCATAAAATGCCCAATTCAAAGAAAATTACTTTTAAAATTTTTACGGTGTTTATCACAGCTTAATTACATTTGAGTTGGAGTGATGCTCTAAGTTAAAATAAAACGTCTTTCCTATTGTTTTTTCTTCATTTAAAAAATTTCAAAAGACATTCATTGTCTTCAGCTAGGTAGAACTGGCATAAAAGCAAACACAACCAGATAATCAACAAACAAGTTTATGGGAGGGTTTTCATGTCAACAATAAAAAAATTAGAACTGGTGCAATAATAATTCTTATATGGTGACAGAAACAAGAGATAGCTATGTTGGGAACACAGTTTGTTTGACATCAACTCCAATCAAATTTAAAGATGTAATGTTACTGAAAGTCACATTACTTTAGCACACGTTACAATAGGATGGTTTCTAAAACCAAAAGAGACGCACAACAGGTTGAAACTTAATCCCACGGGGATGAGCATGGTCAGTGTTGCAAACACACTTATACAATACTTACAGCAATATACAATTATACCTCTCACAAACTCCAAATATAAAAATGACTTGAGAGATAACACGCCTGTGAAATTTTTACGAAGACAGCTAGAAGTGCATGTTGTAATTAAAAATTCAAAGGAGAAATGAAGTTTTCAAAGTCACTCAGTACTATTTTAAGTCACAGTTTCACAATTCATTCAAGCTACCAAGTGACCTAAATTCAAACCAAAAGTGTGATGTAGGAACACCTCTCCTAAGATTTTTTTAAATTTTAAGAAGACTTTCAATATGGACCACTTGATCATTTCTTGGGGGAATTGAAGAGTTTGATCATTCTGTCCCAACAGAAGCCTTGATATTTTGCTCACAATACTCTTTTATTTATTGACTTCACAGGCGCCTTACCTTAAGTCTTCCATTCTGAAGGGACCTCATTCTCATGCAGAAGTAAGAGATGAATTTTGCACACAGAAGGAAAATACAAACTTCAGCAATGAGCACAAGGCAAGAGTATTAATGGAAGAGCTGCCAATATTTAAAATGTGGACCCGGGATTGCAAAGCTAAAATAGAACTCATTTTAGCTAGAACAACAAGCATTAAAGAACACAATGCAAGGGGAGAGAGCCACAAGGTTACCCAGAGAAACAAATAATTGTATTTAAGTCCCTTTCAGAGTTAAAAATTCAACCTTCACATTTTTTATTATTACTTTTTACAAAAGAAAACTACACAGTACACAATAAATACAGAATATCCAGCCAACAAGTATTCAAGATATAGAGTCTTGCTCTTCCTCGGATACAGGTCTAGTCATTTCATTAAATCATCACAGGCCTCTGAGTTCACAATCTGCAGGTAGGGTTTGAAACTCAATCACATGCAGAACCATGATCAATGCTTGTGTCAAGCAAATCTGTTGATAAGATATCTTATTCTTTTCTTTGTAAGTTATCCTTGGCTGTAATACATCACATTACTAAACAGATCTTCCCCAAACTGCTCAGTACTATACTTCATGCTACATTTTATGCAACATAATTGTATTGGTTGGTTGTGTCTCGGTCCCTCTCCATATAATCCCTATCAATCAAGGATTCAATCCGTTTCTTAAGATCAGCCGGCTGAAAAATAAAACGGAATTAAAGAACAGGATATAACAATGCCATAACAATGGATAGGGGCCATGCACATACCACGTGGCCGAATTGGGGGGGGGGGGGGGGTCAGCCGCAGGTCACGCTCCTATATTAGATACATGGGAAGGTTAGGTTAGCCAGGTCACGCGGGGGGGGGGGGGGGGGTCTAAAAGTGGCCTATTTTGGGTCACATGGTATATGGATGCCCCCATACCTGGACACTTTGTTGGGAGTTATAATTTTGCATACCTTAACTGGGAACTTCAACTGATTATACAGTTCACTGATGAGCAAATTATGACTTAATGTTTTCCTCATTTTCATGATTCTGACAATGGCAGCATCAATCTGGTATTGTCTGTCTTGGAAGACTCGCTCTTCTGTTGCCTTTTGTTCTTCATTCTGCAAATATATGAAAATAAATTATTTGAAATGGTACAGAATGATACAAAGCTTTTAAAATAGAGTGGGAGAGGAGATGAATGACTTACAGTTTCTTTCATTTGGATTTGATTGATTTTGATACGGCACAGTTTGTTAGTAAACTGTGAATCATATTGGAAAACATCATTATTCTCAACTTCACGGCCCCTTGGTGTTTTCTGCAAAACTCTTGCTTTTCCACAAGCTAATGATTGGAGTGTTCGCCTCAGCTCTCCATCCTGTTCCACATTGAAACAAAAAGAAACAATTGATTACGAGGGTGCTCAATGCTATCTTTAAAGTACGAGCCAAATAATTTTCATACCTCAATATTTGTTGCTGCTTTAACTTCTTCAAATGTTATATTGTCAGCCTTGTTGAATAGAAGAAGAACAAGGGCTTGAAACAGAGACACCTGCAGCTCTTTCCTACCCTGCAAATCAATTTCAAAGTTATTTGTTGAAACTGTTTCTTCTTGAATGTCATTATACAAAGCAATGAGAACATTGAACATACCTGTGGGAAATCTGCTTTGAGTAAACAATGACCAAGGGTAGGTTGCCACTGAAGCTTACGTCCAGAATGTTTTCCCAAGTAAAATTTATTAAAGAGAGTTTGGTACTGAACCATTTCTGCAGGTAGTGTCACATCCATGGCAACATACGTGGGCCAGTACCCCATAGTAAGAATGCTGACTGTTAGGTCTATATTGTTCAGCAAATAAGCAGTGCGAGCATTCATCATATACTGAAAATTGAGGGATATAAATAAGCACCTGACACAAAACACAAAGAAAGCTCAAGAAAAGCTGAAGTTTTACCTGTCTAAACGAAACATTGATGTCTTTACTAAGTTCCATATCTTTGAACATGCCTTCCAATTTGGATGTAAAGCCTCCTCCACACTCTTGCTTAAGTTTGCTGAGCATGCTTTTCTCTGCATCCACTGAAGCAGATTTGCCAACCAGTAATCTCTTTGCTAGGTCCTGAAACAAGTCCACATGATAAAGACCAATTTTCATTGTATGTAGAATACAAAATAACAAATTCAACAATACCTTTTTGTAAAATGCTTCAAACACGTCTTTTCCATGTATGAACCTGAAGAGGACCATAATTTTATCCAACAAGCGCTCCAATTCCTCTTCAGACGCTTCTTTGTTTCCAGCTCTCAGTTTTGAGTCCACAAACTTGGCTAAGGAGGTAGAAAAATAAAGCTTGGGCAAATCAAAAGAACAAAAATACAAGTGGCTTCAAATACAATTCAAAGTTTTCTTACCAATTAGTTCAGCAGGTTTATTGGTTCTCTGATTGATGAACTGTTCAAATGCCTCTTTTAAACTGTTGTTGAACTTTTCATTGTTTTGGAAACATTTAACAACAATGTGATCCAGTTTTTCTTTGAAATCAAGCAGCTCTTGTACCATGGTTTTATCCTTCTCTGGATCAATAACAATAGTACGTCCTTTTTTCTAAAATAATGATAAAAAAACATAATGAAAAAGCACAACAAAACTGACAAGCATCAAGAAAATGTGTTTTATATGAAGCATACCTTAATATAACCATTAAAGTTGGTACACAATTCATGTAGTCCTGTTTTGACTCTTGTGAATAAACTATACAATAAACACAAGTCAGATAGTCTGTTTTCTTCTAATAAAAGATCTAATCCTTTTTGCAAAACTGCTGACAAATGTTCACTCAGAAGTTGTTTTTCTACAGTATGCACAAGTGCCCATCTAAAAAAGGAGGGACACAATATAATAATTAGGTTCTGTACCAGGTTACCTCTCCCTTGGGTACCAAACTTCTTTATCCACATGCTGCTCTCTGTGCATCAAGTAAAAAAGTAATTAAAGAAATACAAACTTTGTTGATGAGTCAAGATAGTGTAATAGTCTCTCATTTTCCTCTTCAAGCCGCTTGCTCACATGTGCTAAATACTCCGGCACATCATGTTCTTGCATTAGACGCTGTCCTTCTGCTGCATACAGCCTTTCAGTAGCCAACAGGAATCTGCAAAGCAATATTGATAGTCAACAGTGGAAGATTATTGCAGATAAGAATGTCAAGTTCTGCTGTAAACTATAATGACACTCACTTAGTTTCAAATGCCTCTTGATATATTTGGAGATCTGAGAGCATCCGAAGCAAAGACTTCAAAAGTGTCCTATCAACTGCATCTCCTTGTCGCTCCTTTTCAATGAGCATAAGTAAGCCGTCTACACAACGTGTTTGGACAAGTGTGTTCATTACTATGTGATGTCTGAACATCTCCAATCCCATATCCCTATACAGATTAAGTGATTTAAAAAATTGAAAAGACACATTTAAAACGGGAAATTAATCAAAGAAACTATTCATATGTGAACCCACCATATAGAATGTATGGTAGGATTTTGAAGAACATATGTTCGGTCAAGGTACAGGAATATACTCCTTATCATTATCATTTGACGGCAATGTGATAGCCAACATTCATTCATCTTTTTCAGGAAGAAATGTCTATCCATAGACTCAGCCATGAACTGTTCAATATTTGCTTTTACATGTTGCTCAGTCAATTCTGTATAAAGAGGACAAGATTAGTACAAGGATTTAAATGATTTCAGTTAAACAAGATCAGTGTGTGAGCCAATACCTGTGAGATTAAGATATAGGTGAGATGCCATCTTATGATTACACATATTTTCTACAGCTTGGTACAGTTCTTCCAAACTATAGCGTATTGATTTTGAAGTTTGTATGGCTATAACAGCTTCTTTTAACTTCTCCCATGTCTGTTCCTCATAATTATCAGGGAGCTTTGGTTTTTCTGAAATAAAAGAAGGTAAATGTGTTGGAAACAGAGAGAAAATGTCATGCGAGTGCTACTGAGTTCTCCCCAGTTCTCCCTTCTTCATCTATCATTTAGAGCTTAATTTTCTAATAGCAGGTATGACTTGAAACAAATATTACACAGATAAACAACCATTTTTCCACAGCCTACATTATGACAAGGAAAGACCAAAAACATTTGACAACAAATGTGAAGGTGACAGCGAATCACACACATTTATTCCCGCTGAAGACATCATTATATTCCAGACATTATACATACAGAGAGATAAACTACAATGTCAATGGAACAGTGTCTGTACAAAACTGATAATATCTAAGGAATTGCAAAAGATATTAAAAATAAAAACTTTAAATGAAACTTCAGGTTTCAATGAACTCAGGTTATGGTAAATGAATCAAGTATCATGTAAACAAAAAATACAAACTGACCTTTAAAATTTTTGATGACAAGTTTCTTGGCTGCACCTGGTTTCGTATTCACCAAAGCAGCAGTTTTATTTAAGCCATTAGGACTTGTGCTCAAAGCAGAAAAGTTAGGCCTCTTCTGATTCGCCGTGTCTGTCATTTCGGATCCTAACTTTTGCTTCTTGCTGCAAGAATAATCTGGATTCAGCAAACTTCTCTTCGAAACTGGATTATTTACGCAATCCTTAGTGTCCAAAATCGGGCTCTTGATGAGATTTGACATAGAAGAGCATAACACGGCCGGAGCCTAACCACACAGATCTATAGCTAGAAACAAAATTTACATTCCTTGCACTAGTGCAGGCTTAACAAACATCATGTTCCCTGCGCTTAATAGATTCTGTAGTCCACTTCTAGAAGCGAGAATCCGCAAGCCCGGAGCGAGGCTACCGCTCCGTTATGACACATTCACCGTCACCTTCAGCCAGCTCCTCTGACTCAGCTGACTCCTCACCGTCCTCAACCCTGACCCGTCGAAAAAGCACCCTTTCCCCCTTTCATAACCACTGCTACTGAAACTGTTGGACGAAAGTGACAGATGAAATTGTTCTTGCAATAATGCAGCATCTGAAACTTCTCTTTAAGTTCTCGGTAACATGTGCTGGTTTGGTGGTTGCGGGGAGTAGCGGGGAGGGGGAGCCGGCGGCCTTGAGGAGACAAGTGACGAACGCAGGCAGCGCAAGGCGGGCGGCTTTCAAACTGAATTTGTTGAGATCGTTGTTCGTTATCTCTCGTATAAACACGATCTATTTGAATTTGTCCGCAATTCGTTGTCTTGCACTAAATAGCGCCTGCCAATAAATATCCGACGCATATGGCAATAGCCATCGCAAGGTGCGCCAAAAAAACGAAAGACGCGAAAAATTTTGTTTAAAACAAAGTAGAAATTCAATACAGTGTGTTACAAATGCATTATTTAACAACTTAAATGCAATTGACAAGACCCAACAAATGGCTCCCAGAAAGGTGTCGTGTGTTTTTTCTTCATGATTGGAGAAACGCATGTATAGAGAATGAAAAATAAAATAATCACTGACTTGAAAATTCCAAATGGTATGTGATGTTGTCAAAAAAGAGAAGCAGGCCACTCATTATGAACCAATGGCCTCTTGGTCTTTGAGAATAGAGAAAGGGGATAAGCAGGATAGGTCCCAGATTAAAATTCCAGAGGGGATCAGCTTTTAAAATCTTTGAGTCAAACATATAACATGCCAACCGATGAATCAAATTAATGGAGAGAGAGCGATACACACACATTATCCAGAATAAACATAGACATATTAAAGTAAGTTGAAATATCTAAATCACAGTTTATCTTATAACAGATGATAAGGTAAAATGTGCCGCTAGCTTCGACTTAGAGCCAGAGACTGTTGAAGTTCTTTCAGTGCTCGTTCGCCATTTACAATCAAATTCCTGATCGTGACCTGCAATTAAAAAAAAACAAAACAAAACAGATTTTACAGAAAGAGAAGAAAAGATAATGAGATCCATGAAATTTTTAAAATCTTACCTCATCCCTCTCATGTTTATGTTTCCGGAAATCAGCTTGTACCCATTCACGGAGTTGCTTTCGATCTTCAAGACTCTCAACTTCTTTGATTGATTTCAAGAAACTGCGATAAAGTTTCAGTACCTCTTGGTGAACCATAAACTGCAATGGAGAAATTAAAAACGCTACAATAAATTATTGATGAAAAATAAACTTATGTAAGATGTCTAACCTTAGAAAATCATGCAACAACAAACCTGCTTTAGCGACATTGCATTTTTCGGAATTTTAGAAGCCATATTCTGACTCCTGTTAAATTATTTGTTTACTTTCTTTCACATACAGGTGAGGTATAATTTGTTGCTTGAAATCGTCTCGAAGACAAATTTATGTCTTGGTCTGCGCACAGGAGCAGATTTGTCGTCTGCTTTTCTGTCTGTTTACCTTTTCAATCCTGCAATTAGCGTTTCGGACGCTTATTTGCAGGTGCATTTGGGCACGACTGGCGATCTTCATAAAAAAATCGATCTCCGGAGATCGATGTATCGAAAATTTTCTATCTCTGAAATCGATTTATCGGGTGAAAAAGATAGAATGATAGAATTTAACCAGATCGATTCAAACTTATAAGAAAAATATCCGTCTCCCCTCTCTCTGCCTCCGTCACTACGCTCGCTCACCCCGCCTTCTCGTCTCGCCTACGGGACGGCCGACCGGGCGAGCGAGGGGAAGGCTGGGTCCGCCAGTACCTCGATGTTTGTTCTCGCGTTCTCGCGCCAGCAGACGCTTCGAATTCAAAAAATCGATATATCGGACCCAAAAAATCGATTTTCCTCAGATCGAATCGAGATCGCCCATCACTAGAAACGAGCAGTGAATGTTCAGCATCGCGAAAAAATATTATGAACAAATAGATGGACTTCCCCAACGCTATTTGAAAATGTATTAGAATGAAGAAATGCCATTTGTAAACAGTGCCACTCGGATCCTTACTAGCTGTCGTTCGAGGAGAGAAGATTGCAATTTGTTGGTTATAATGTCATGCTGAGGCTCTTCCATCCAATGTTCCACCTCAACATGTTTTCGTCTGGAAGATTGTGTTCGAGAATTCTATCGGCTGTTCCTCAAGCACAGTATTCGTCGTCTATAGCGAAGAAGTTTGACCCAAGAAACGAAGAGGTGAAGAAGATACTGACACCATGGAAGTTCACCGAAGATTACAACAAACGACCAGGCTTTTTTGCAGGACTTTTTCGAACAGCAGGAACCATGACTGACTTCCTTAAATTCCTGACTACTCCTGTTGACTTGCGAAGCTCCAAAATCAAATCGTGGTATCAAAAGAAAGCCTACATTCGGGATCTGAGTCTACAAGAATATGATGCTAACAGAGTGGTTTCATTGGGAAGCAGTATTTCTGCTGCGTATGGTTTCTTGGGCATTGAAGCACGAGTCCTGTTTAAAGGAAAACCATGGATGAAACTAGATCCTATCAGAAGAAACCGATTGCCTGAGGAACGTGATCCAGATTTTGTGTTAGAAGCTATTGACTTCTCGGGTTGTGCTGTTCGCTTTGAAGGGCTCCGTAATTTACGTAATTTAAATAGTGTTCATACTGTAACTGCTCGCAAATGTCCGTATATTGATGATTGGTGTTTAGATATCATTGCCTCTGAGCTTTTGGGTCTAGAAGTGTTGGATATATCTGGTTGTGAGAAGGTTACACCCAGAGGCTTAGCAGCATTAAAACATCTCCCAAATTTGCATACATTGGATTTGAGTGATTGTCCTGCTTTACAGACAGATGATGGGATTCTCATGTGTATATTATTGCAAGATTGTAATCCAAAACTCAATATCAAAGGTATTGAAGACCTTGATATATCACAAAATCATGATGTTAAATATGATGTCAAATCTAGTGTCAAAGACTGTGCTACTCCATCCTCAGTTGCAGAATGAGATAGCTTTGTAGCAAATGCTCTTGGTTTAATGTAAATATTAGGTGAGGTTACAATAAATAGTCTCATTTGTTCTATCTGTATTTGTTCTTTTCCTGTGGCCTAACTGTAGCAGAGGGTAACTCATTGATTTAGGAGATAGTTCAAGGTATATAAAATGACAAACATGAATTTGTATGGATGAATCCATTTATTGATCCTTTAAGGCACAGTGATAGGAATTAGCAGCAATATGATGAGTCCAGCCAGCTGGGTGATCATTTAAGTAACAGAGCATCAAGCTTGACTGCGATGTGAAACAAAACAAAAGGGAAAGAAAACTGCATTGGCTCAACTTCGAATTCTAGATTAAGTCAGAACTAGTCACTGTGCAAGGTTAGAGTGGCATCTTTACACATGTCTACTTTCAGTGAACTACACAACAAGGTAGCATTGGATTCAAATGAGATCTGTACAGACAAGTTAAAAGAGCCAATCCATATGTAGGAATCAACAGCTAAAATAATTTGAGACAAAGTTTTACATGTACACCTGATAAAGAGAACAAGTTTCCTGTTTAACAAACAAAATAATCAAATCTCAAGTGTCCTTCCATTATCTAGCATCAGTGCCACACATTATGTGTTGTCAGATTGATTCTTGAAGAATCATAGTTTCTTACATGATTAATATAAGTGCTCAACCAAAAATTGCCGATACCCCATGCCACATCCATCACTTCTATATACAAAACTTTAATTACACAAAGCTCCATTACCACATGGCCTTGACAGATGCCATGGACATCACAGACAGAGTACATTTCTGCACAATGAAGAAAACACAGGTGCTCAACCCATACACATTGTTTATTTGCTGGTCCGGGACTCCAATACAAAGAAATTGCAAAGGACCAAATAAGGTCTAAGCACCTGTGTCATTTTCTAAAGTGGCGTGTGGAATTGGCAGACTTTAGTGGATAACACTTATTACTGCAATCTTAAAATAGGAGCAGTCAGTCTAGGAAGTAACAAATTTTACAATTTTCATCTATACATTAACATTAAACAATCACTTTCATGTAACATAAAACAAGCACTTTACTACATTTATACTTGTAAGACATATAACACTGTTAATATAACTCTTCTTTTAACATTGGTGCTCTCCTACTTTTATAAATTACATATTCCAGAGCACTACATTACATCTATGGTATGAGATACCAATTTTAATCCATCTTTACACATAAAAATTTGAAATAATTAAAACATGCAGATAAAATATACATATCATACAATAAGTTGTCATTTTCATTTTTCTAATGAAAGGAGGGTATATCTTGTGGGTCAAAACAAAAACATTAATAGCAATACACCTTCCACATTCCAAAGTAAATTAAAAATTTAATTACTTTTCTAAAATATTAACATGAATGGAAACTTCCATTCACAACAATTCATTCGAATAAAAATGAAGTAACATTTACATGGTGATACCAACAAGGAAATAGCAGTGATCCATAGGATCAATTGGTAAACATGCCTGTTAAAATGGCAAGATAAGAGTCCAACATAATTCTTCATCTCTCATTTACAGTTCTGTGCTTTGTGTTTGTGAACATTTTGAAAAGATCCTCTGAAAGACTGAACTCTAAATTTGGTTCACACTTAACACAAAACAAATAAGGATCAATTTCTAGAACACTGTAGCATGAATAAAAGCAAATCATATAATACTTCAAACAACAACAACAACAAAAATTCAATTTGTTTCCCATTTTAAATTTTTTTTTTTTTTGTCTATGAGGATTGATTAAGCACTAGTTGAGGATAAGTAAAAAGTCATAATCGCAAGATCTAACAAACACACATAATAATAATGCAAAATAACATCAGGTAAAAATAAAAAGAAAATTTATGACATTCTTCAACAAAATAATAGAAGCAGGTATGTGAAGAGATTAAAATTAAGGGAATTATCACATCAGTCTAACACTAGCAATGCAACAATACAATAAGTATATTATAAACATTGCACCCATAAAAACAATAAAAACAAGTGATGACTGTAGAAGACACCGATGGTGAAAGCAGGCAAGACTGTTGAAATTAAGAACTGACAGTGCTGGGTGGGACATTTCACAACAGTATACAATGCTTGGTCCCGGTGCAAGATGTGCAAGCCTCCTACAAGCCTATTGCTTTCAGCTAAATTAGTAAGTAGACAGAGTTTCAACTGCTAGATGAAGCGGGAATGGAGATAGAACTGGGAGGGTTTCCAATATGATGAGGCGTTAAAGTTGATGAACCTGTGAGTGCCCAAATATTGGTTACAAATGCTATATGTATCAATTTGGTATTCTTAAATTAACTCAATAGACTTACCTGGTGTTGTGCAGTTTGATTCAGAGCCAGATGGTAAAGGGCTGTTCAATGGCCCACCAGAGGTGTTATTGTGAGCCATTAATTTTTGACGCACCTCCCGAATCTTTAGCTGAAGACTAGTCTTGTTTGGGAAGATGTCACAGTGGTCACTCTGAAATGAAAAATAAATAAATCATCAGTTACTCATTTGAAAAACTGACATACAATGAAAGCCAAAATGGAGTATTTGCAAAGTTAAATTGTATTTTAATATGTAACATGTTACCTGAAAGGCACTTGTCGCAGCTGTTGATGGGAAAAGCCCATGCTCATTGAACAACTGCATAACATATTTACGCCTCTGTTCAAGAACTTTACGATGTCCTTTCTCAGCTTCCCTCCCACATGGTGTTTTGGGAGTTCGTGGTGAGTTACCATCCATGCTTTCACCAATATCACCACCTATACATACATGAAAATTTTTGAGTTTTTCCATTTGGCTGCTGTGGGTTGGGAACTTCAAAAAAGGAAATTTACAACAAAAAGATAAAGATATACCTCTGTTAAATGCTTCTGGATTGAAGTCTGGCCCAAAAAAAGTATTCCCCACCAGTTTTCCCGATTTTGGGGTGGGAGGTACTGACATATCAGACTCTGCAGCATCTTCAATAGGAGGTGGACGCTGAATTTTGCGCAGGGTTTGCACAAACATTGGGCTGGATGTTACTGATATAGCACTTGGTGACTGACACTCTTCAGGTTTGAATTTTGGTAGTGATGAAAACTTTTCTTCGAAATTAACTTGTTCCAATACTCTATCCATTCCATCCTCAAAATTCTTACGGAAAAAGTTCTTCTTGCAGGCTGGGGATGGTATTGCAGATAATGGGGTGTTAGAAACAGAAGACGAGTCAGATGGTGTAGTGATACTTTCTAACCCTGATGGAATCTGATTATTGCTTGATGGTAGTTGGGATGGTTCACCATTGCCACCATTATTACCACTACCTGATGTGGATACCACTACAAAGAATGGAAAATGTAAATACACGAACCACTAAAATACAAAAGATCATGAATTTGATACTAAAAAAGTGAATTTTATACCCATTGATTGCCGCCTTTGCAAGGGTGCTCTTCCCAGCTGAGCTGGAGTAGGTGCTAACACAAAAGTGGTGGTTTCTTGGCTAGGATCAGCATCGCTGGCATTGTGAGAAGACAGATCAGCAAGAACGGCAGGAAGACATTCTGGATGCTCCTAAATACAAACACCAATGTTAAACAACAAAAATGAGGGTGAAGCTTAATTGAAAAATAAATTTTAGGTTAGAGGTTACTTGTACCTGGCCACCGATGGGTAAGGCTGAAGATTTTTCCTGCTCTTCTGGAAGATTTCTACAAGCTGCTCCATTTGATTTAGAGGGGTCATCACTTGAGGTCAGTGTCTGTATTCGCTGTGAAGGTGCTTGATGCTGTTGAGGTTGCTGCTGATGTAACTGGTGGGGCTGCACTGGGAAAGGCTCCTTCTCCTCTTTAATTTTTTTATCTATGGAATAATACTGCCCTTGATGATGGGTAGTGCTTACAACAGGTACCGTAGAAGTGATTGCAGATATGGGATTCTTTTCTTGTGCAACACTGGAAAGAGTCAATTGAGAAGTGAAAATGTATTATAAAGTACAGTGCTAATGAATAGAATTGTGTATTAAAGTATACCTTGTAGTGACAAATGAGGATGGTGCAGAGGAAGAACTAAATATTCCTGGTTTGCTGACAATTACAGTAGGTGTCTCCACAGATGTAGTCATCAATTGGATTGACGGTTGTCGGCCATCTAGAGGAAGCCAAGCAATTCATTGAATTTTAAACCTGGTAATTTATACAGCAACAAAAACATGAGACCAGATATTAAAAATGTGATGCTTACCTGAGAGTGGAATCTGAAAGCCTGCCCGAGGTAGTAGTTGAACACTTGATGTTGGAACTAGGTATTGAACACCTGAATCTTGAGTGCCTGGCTGACTTCTTAGTACAATGTAAGATTGGCCAGTTCTGTCAGGGTTGGTCTGCAAAATTGTTTTGATAGGAATTTGTTCATCAGTCACTTTGATGGCACTGTTAAGTATTAAGTCAATCTGCATATTGTGAGGGTTGTTGATGTAATTTTGTGAAAGCTGCACTGGTTTTGTTTGATGTATGGATGCATCACTGGGTTTAATGGAGATGGGATTGTTTGAGGATGAAGTTGAGTCCACATCCATCAGCTTTGAAACGGTATTTGGCTGCTGTTTAGATTTAATTTGTTGCTTTTGCCAAGCATCATTTGTACTGGAGGCAGGAACAATATTGACAGAGCATACAGTGGTGATAGGAGCGGTGCTGTCCCAAGCTACCACTGAGGAGGCAGGGACACTTGCCACAGTCCGCAACTGGGAAAAGAACGAAGAAGCCACAGGTCAGTCAAAGAAGCCCGGAAAGAAAATGGAGTTCCAGAGATGACAACAACTTGGCAAGAGAAATTGAAGAATCAGGACAGGAATTAGGATAATGGAAAAAAGATACTGAATGAAACTCAGTGTAGAAAGGAAAAGAGGGAAATGCCACTTCAATCACAAAGGTGAGATTTTGGAGCCAGCCTGATGTGGCTTCCCTCTAAACTTCCCTTTCAAACATCACAATCTGCACTACAGATATCAAGAAGAGTTGATGAGCACCAAACACCAATTTTGACCAGAAGTGACATAAAAAAAGAACACAGAAAAGTGATGGAATGCTTGATGAGTAATGAAACATAATACTTTTGAAAAGATGATTGAGAAGTAAGTGACGTTATAAATTGAATTGATAATCTACACATTGATGGGCAAATGTGAAAGGAGAACATATGTGAGTTTTTATTGGTTTTGTATACGCCTTCGTAAACATCTGAATTAAAAATTCTTGCTAATTTCCTTTTATGCATAAATCCAAGCACATCGAGGAGGAAAAGGGTCTGGAATAAAAATAAACAATCCAAGTACTTACTTGAGACTGACTCTGACCGTTGCTGGGTGAGAAAGTTGATGTGGGAGACATAACAGTGAAGTTGCTGCCTTCTTGCTGTTCCAACTGTGGCTTCACAACCTGAAGAGATTAACAGAACTTTGTGACAGAGGCACAAATAGTAATGCCAGTGTTGATGAAATCGTGAACGCCTAGGTAAACTTACTTTTGGAGAAACTGGCATAGTCTTAAACGCTCCACCAGTAGGCTGAAAGCCTGTAACTCCCCTTGGATTAACTGGAGAGTGGTATGGATAAGAGATACCATCAGGTGTTCCAGATTTGTCATTAGTGGAGCCATGCAATTTGGCTGTGACATCCACCCCACCCTGAGTTAACCTGTAGTGGGGAAAGATGAAAATGAATGGAATGCAGCAGTGCAATAGAAAACCTAACAGATGGAGAGGACTTTTTTTGCTTTTTCAAACCTGGCTTTGATGGGTTTTGGTCTACAGGCACTAGGAGCATGTTTGACCCCAGCAGAGCCCACAGATATTGTTCCCACTCCAGAAACAGGGCTAAAACGTTGCTGTGGAAAAGCCTTGTTTTCAAGAAGTGGCTCCAAATCACTTTGTGACTCAGAATCTGAATCGGTAACCTTTTCAGGGCATTTTAGGTCTATTTCGTTTGTAGGCTCCTCACAAATAACCTGAAGAACACATCAATATTAAAATATAAATTGAAGATTTTAACACTACTCATTTCAGACACAAGCATAATGGATAGAGGTCAACTCAGCACTCACCATTTGATCATCATCTGAAAAATCACCTTCCTCTGTTGCCTCAGCTTTGACTTCCTTCTTTGTAGCTCCTGTATTATCTGGTCCCTAAAAAGAAATGCCATACATTTGCATTTTAAACAGCAAAAAAAGTTAGTACCTCCATGAAACATGTCTCACACATTAGCTCAAAACATACCTCTACAACTTCTTCTTCCTTGGGAATAACACCTGACTCTGGACCAGGGCTGGAAACTGAATGAGGATGTGTACCACCTTCACTTCCACCCTCAGATCCTGATCCTTTCTGCCCAGATTCACCCTTGAGTGAACTTGTTGAAGATTTACGTCTGTCCTTACTGCACCACTTCCACTCTGGATGTGCTTTGAAGTGGGCTTCCTTCACCTACAGAGAAATGTGTGTTGATCATACAGCTCAGTTAACCACCAGAAAGTAAATTTACAAAAAGATCTACTTACTTCTGTAGCTAGTTCATGGTACTTTTGTTTCTCCTCAACTCCAAGTGCATACCACCACTCCCCCAAAATTTTAGACACAGTGCGGTTGTCTTGATTGGGGTGTCGTTGATGCACCATGGCACGATGGCGTTTACTGAAGATCATGAATGCATTCATGGGGCGCCTTATTCTTTCCTTGGCCTGAAACGTTCATGAATTCATTGTGGTCAGTGCCTGAAAACTTCATAAATGGTACAAGGGGGAAGCAGATCAATCGACAAACCTTGAGGGGACTTTGTGGTTCTTTGCCACTCTGAATAGAGCTTAGGGATTGAGTCCTCCTTTTTCCTGCAACAGTTGCTGAAACTCCGTCTGAATCTGCAGCAGGGGTGGTAGGCTCTGGTTCAAATACATCATCATCCTCCTCAGTGGCTTGAATGAGATCAGCAGGCAAACCTTCCATGTCCTCACTTTCTCCTTGAATACTGTTTGGAGCCTGTTCAAAATAATGAGCATTGAGCATTTAATTGAGCCAGATAATAGCTACACTAATACCACACACAAAAAGAGTTTTCACAAACATTAGGAATAGCAGGTACTGAATGTGGAGGTGACAAGGAAGAATTAGGGGGTGATGAGTTATCACTGCTGCTTAGAGTGGCTTGAGTTATCAATGGCAGCAGTGTGTCCCATGGGTAGACTGGAGCCTGTTGATCCGAAACACTGATAGCTATAAACAAAGGAGGGTGAAAACAGAAGTTTAATACACAGTACATGAACAGGCTTACTATTTTATTTTTAAGAAAAAAGAGTGGTAACTTACCAAGAATACCTCCATTCTTCTCTTTAGGGTCCCTCTTTTGTGTCATTGGCAAGACTGGTAAAAGCTGGGTAGGGTTTACAATGACTGGCTGTAGGACGTTACCCACATTGGATTGAGGTGGTGGCTCTGCTATTAGAGTTATCGTCCTTGGCTGCACAACTGAACTGGGTGCTAACGTTATGGTTGGATATGGATGAGCTGATACTTGGGCATGTAACTGCACCTGAGGCTCACTTTCTGACTTAACAACGGTTGAAACAGACTTCTCAGATACACTGCTGTGATGAATATGAGGGGATTCATGTTGGGGTGGGTGCTGTACATGGATCAGCTGATGTTGCTGTTGTGGCTGAGAATGATGCTGCTGGAGTACACCATGGCCATGCTGCACGACAATTTGATGTGTGGCAATAGGAGCCTTGACATTGCGAGTATGAACCTCAGGGTCTGATGTATGCTGTACAATGGTACTAGGAACTTCCACTGCAGTCAGAGCCTGTTGGAGAATAACACCCTGCTGGGATTGTGTTATTGTCGTCACAGAAGATGAAGAAGGGTAATGGCTTCCAACAGTTGAAGCTGGAGCGATGGCTATGATGGACTGCTCATTATACTGTTGTCCAGGTAACTGCTCCGATTTCCATGCAATGTGAGGACTGCCCTTCACAGTGCTCGGAGACATTCGAATAACACTTGTTGCTGCCACTGACTGAGATGTAGGTGGTTGTTGAGGCTGGTGCACTACAGGCTGGGTAGGACGGACTAGTTCTGGCCTAATGTGGACACACCAAAATGTCAAAACAAACACAGACAAATTTTAATGAGTGCTAGACAAAGTAAATAGGATTGTACCTCACTAATTGCTGAGAATATGTGCTTCCCACAAAGTGGGGCTGAACAGGCGAAGTCTGCTGCTTCCATTTGTTTACTGACCCACCAGGAGACAAAAGACTGCTCTGCCTGGGAGGCATAAGTGTATTACCCCCACCCCCTGCCATGGGCGAACTTGCTGCTGCAGATGCAGGGCTACTGATGGGCATGAACACATTCGTATGGGGTCCGACAGTGACAGGTGACTGGATGATACAGGGAGATGAACCCTGGCCTGTAGGTGATGAGAAGGATGGAGTTGCCGAACGAGAGCTACCCAGAGATACTGCAGGAGAAAAAATCATGTGGTTAAATGAATGGTAGCCATACTTGTAAGATGAACAAAATGAGCAGGTTAGGCTTTACCTAGCATATTGGCTGCTTCTGTCTCATCTGATTCATATTTTCCCGCTATCCTGGAGTAATTTGGTGAAGTATCAGAATCTCTTGATGTTTCTTCTCCATCAACGCTACCCATTCCCCTTCCCCTGTGGATATAATATTTAACATTAGTAGCAGTAGGCAAGTTTCACACTATGTATAACATTCAACACACATACCTTGGTACACTTGATGGCCCAGGTCTGAGACTGTTGCCTTTGAGGCTTAAATGTCTAGAACAGTAACCTCTTCTTTGACTTTCTTTAGTGCAGCTGTCTTTAGAGCACAGCCGACGCCACTGCTTTCCATTGAACTTTTTGCGAATCCCACTAGGGGTTGAGACAACATCTCCCTTATTGTACTTATGAGGTGTCGCTGCTTGAGATCTGTAAACAAAAGAGAGTAAAGAAAAAACCAAGTACTTACTTCTACTGAGGCCAAATGCTGACCCAATCCTGTATATTTTGTCCATATTCATGGAAACACCAATGAGAAATTCTCTCCTTCCTTTCCAAAACCAAATAGAAGTGAAAGTTAAAGTCTTACCTGGGAGTCGTAGGTTGAGATCTTGGGGTGATGCTGCCTTGATCAGCCAGACTAGAAGTGCTGCCTCGGCTCTGCATACTACTCCTTTTACTACTCCCGGACAACTTGCCACCATCAGCATCAGAAGTGAAAAGGATATCCTCTCTTCTTAATTCATCATCACTTTCACCAAAGTCATCATAATGTCTACGTCTTAAGTCATCAACTGAGCCATTCGACAAAGCTGTACTAGAGTGAATGCTGACAGGTGTTGCATTATTTTGCATGGGTGAGGTAGTCACATTACGATAATATGCATTTGGATCAATGGCACTTGGAACAATTGTCACAACTCCATGCTGTACTACAGTGTGCATACCATTTTGACCATCAAGTCCACCATTAATTGAGGAAGATGGTGGGTCATCATTCATTTCATCCCACCATGGTGGGAGGAGAAGTCTAATATCAGCTCGTTTAACAACATGTTCTTTTGAAGGCTGTGATGGGGGAAGGCAACGCACCAAAAATCTCACAGGGTTTGTAAGTTTTTCATACACTATGGCTTCTAC
The DNA here is from genome assembly GCA_038380765.1 of Odontothrips loti. Lineage (NCBI taxonomy): Eukaryota > Metazoa > Arthropoda > Insecta > Thysanoptera > Thripidae > Odontothrips > Odontothrips loti. The sequence goes on along the minus strand of CM076243.1, from coordinate 18,408,443 downwards.
AAATACTCTTACAGCAGTGTTACTGTCAGATGTTCTTACACAGACTCTAGAACCCACACTAACCAATGCCGCTGATGGACTGGCATCATTTATGATACTATATTTACTCTCTCCAAACACATCACGGTAACAAGTCCTATGGCCTTCCTCAAATTCAACAACAACATCTGAGCCTTCTGCATGCTTTATCACACCTGGCAAGTACACATTATCTTTTTTTGCCAAACATGGGTTGTCCAACCATTCTTGGAAATCAATTGTGTTTCGTTGACTTGCAGAATGTTTGCTGAGATCAGAATGGTCGATACTACTATGTAACACAACAGATTGATCCATGTAGGGTTCTGGAGGCATATGGGCTTCCCTATACTGTGCCTTAGGTGTTGAGCTGCTGAATCCTGAGTAGTCCACAGCGCTTGCTTGAGGAGGAACAACCACTACAGATTGGGTAGGTTGTGAGGGCAATTCATTCGAACTTGAATGAGGAGGTGGGACTGTTTGTGCTTGAGTAACCAACACGAGAGGGGCAGCACTTGAGACAGGGAGACCCTGCAGGAAGACGAAGTGAGTAACATTAAGCAGAGAATGACATGGACAGCTTAACAAATAATGGCTGATCAAAACTTTACCTGATTAGGAAAAGGTTTCACATCATTCATAGGTTCATCTATCTCTGATGGATCATACTTGCGCTTCTTAGGTAACTTTGCAACACTCATGATGGTCGATGGGCTGGTTTCTCTCTGTTGATTGCTGACATAAGGTGCTGAGTTGGTTTGTGGCTGATGAGTTGAAGTCACTAGGTGATAAATAGGTTGTCCTTCTTCCCTCTGGTGCATATTCACATATTCATCAGTCATGTCGCCGTTTTGATGCATGGTCAGGAAGTTACCCTGTGAACAGTGAAAATAAATTAGAAATGTGTTCCTTTTGCATTATTAAATGCACAGATATCTTCTTGGTTTACCTGTGCACTGGACTGGGTAGCCACTGACGCGGTCATACCCTGCCCACAGGTCTGGTAAAAAGTGACAGGTTGGTGCTGAATGTGTGTTTCCCCTGTGTAGTTCTCGGCTTGGTGGCCACCAAATTTTGGCATGGCCAGGCTTCTTGAGGGTCTTCAAGATTGGATGAGGTCAAAGCCTCCCAGATCTGACCTGATTTAGGCATTAGACATTTACAGAATGTCACTTAAAGCCAATAAATCTGTGGGATTTAAACAACAGCAAGGTGTTAGTTGAGAAGTTACAGTTCAACACACAAATACAGTGTAAATGGGATAAATTGATAGGAAATTGAAAAAAAAAATGATAACTGAACACCAAAATACAACAGTTATTATACAAAACATTGAAAACAGACTGACAAGTTGCAGGTATTGGGAAGCTAGCAGTTGCGACAAACAACACGTACATGAGGGAAATGATTGTGATTTAGTGACCCAGTCAATTACAGTGTGTGATCTTCAAATGAAGTAAACTATCAACCTACACCTAATAAAAAATGTTCAGACTTCCACACGGCTGGAACACGGTTACCATAACCTAATACACCAAATACAACACCAACAATCCTTCCTGATAACCCACAAAATCGCAGGGCTTTGCCTAGCACTTTAGCACAGCGTCTGCAGCACTATGAACACGGCGCATGAAAGACGAGATTTACAAAATATCTTCACGCACATAAACAACCGTAGGATGTCCGAGGAAAAGGAATTCTTGTAAAGGAAAACGGGAATGCAGGACCAGGTACACAAACAGAGACGAAACATTGATTATCGCGAGTCTCTGGAGAAAGCAAGGCTCAGGGCGCAAATTATTTCAAAGGCAAAATCACCAAACGGAGATAAACGCAGGCGGCAGGCAGACGATGGTCAGACGAGGCGCAGGGGGCCACCATTCTACACACCGCCAGCGCCAGCGCCAGTCCGAGCAGAGTAGGCTTACGGCTTACCCGAGGCCTGGCCTATTCATTGTAGTAGCCCTGGCCCCTGGCCTGGCCCTGGCGCTGTCGGACCGAACAGGTCTTTTTCCACTCTTTGTTTTCAACCATGGCTCAAATGTCCGTCCGAAGCGATCCTGTTTAGATCACTGGCATGGTCCGAGAAGATCTCAACACTTAACAGATTAGCATTGAGCTTTCGCCCGCGCAGGTAAGGAGATGTTCGAAATTACCTTTGAAAGTACAACTAATATATTGACATCTTTCATCGACACCCACAACCACAACATCCATCCCACGTACTACCCCCACTACTACGGAGTAAGCGCATACTGAATGAAACATGCAAGCGCGCCTGCCATTGGCCGGCGCAAGTCACATGGGATGCCTACGCCGCATCTATCAAGCTTTGTCATTGGTCGCCCAGAACAGAGAAAATCGGTGGCGTACGCCAAGCGCGCCAACGTACAAATTAGGTCGCGGTGACTGGTTCGGCAATCAAATGCCACAGCGACTATGATAATGCATCAGAAACATCAGAATCCAGTCGGACGTAAGTTGGAAGAGAACTGGAGAAATTTAAATGAGTTATGTTCAAATAGCTGTTTAGTGCAAGCCAGGCATTGAATCGGTATCTGCGTGCAGGGCGTGAAGATTCTGGGGAATGCCCCCCCCCCCCCCTCTGTTATGGACAGCTCATTTAAAATCACACGAGTTAAATGTTTTTCTGGCCGGAGGTTTCTATGTGGGATGTGAAGGAAAATATGAGTTAAAATTGACACGAACAAATTAAGAAGGATTATTATGTATTTATTATCATCTAGGCAGTGAGTTAAGGACATGTTCGATCCTCGCCCGGAGCGCTTCCAGCTCTCTGTGGACGGCGCGAAAGTTCCTCTCCGTCCGCTCGTTGGCCTCGTGCACCTCTCTTCTCGTGGCCATGTCCCTGCGCACCAGGGACAGCTGCAACACAGACAGCAGTGTCGAATATCGAACCTTCCGAACACGAAAACATTAAAACTGCAAGCGCAAGCTCTTACCTCGTCGTAGAGTTTAGCCTCGGCCATGCAGCCCCCGTGGAGGCCAAGGCCTCCCGAGAGCCCGCAGATGGTGGGGTTGGACAGCGCTCCCGGGTGAGGCCCCGCGCCCGCCCCTGCGGCCCCCGGGCTGCCCCCGTTGGCCAGGACGTCCATGCCCGGGGCCAACCTCTGGGCGGCGTTGCGGATGGCGATGGCTACAATGCCGTTCCGGATGTTCTCGGGGAACACCTATTCGGCAGAAAGCGTCACGACAGTGTGAGATGTTGTGTTTGATACCCCTGTTGTGGGTGGGCTGGGCTAGGACCGGCTCTGCTCTAGCCAGGCTAGGCCGCGGGGCCGCGGCCAGCGCGGGGTATTGCAGCCGCACCGCAGCGTCTGTTGGGCCCCGCACCCCGGGCCAGGCACTGTCCTACCGCCTTGCCTTCGGCCATGTCCCCGGCTCCGGCACATGCCGGCCGGCACCGAGGCGGAGGCCTCCAGGCCCAGACCTCGACTCGACGCAGCAGCCTACCTCGAAAATGATGCGCAGCGACTGGCCCGGGTAGATGGTGACGGTCCGGTTCACCGGGATGTAGATGGGGAGGCGGGCGCGCATGCGCGATGGGATGCACCAGCGGACCGAGTGCGAGTACACGAGCCGCTCCAGCGTGCTGAGGAACTCGGCCTGCTTCACCAGCCCCCGCTTGCGGCCCTTGGTCTCCAGGGTGGCGATGTCCGAGACGGCTAGGCCCACCAGCAGGTTCATCAGTACCACCGGAACCAGCAGCAGAAAGATGAAGAAGAGCATACGGCCCACGATGGTGTCGTTGCTGCCCGCGAAGATGTCGCCGTAGTCGAACTCGGACGTGCCCATCACGATGGTCTTGCCCATCGACTCGAGCAGCGTCGGGAACGGCTCCTCGCCGCGGAATTGCACGAAGAAGCTGAGCGCGAAGCCGACGATGAGGAACGAGAAGGTGAGCAACATCTGCGAGAGAGCAGGAGAGAAGGTGTTAGCGAGGCGAGGCATGGCCGGAGGGGAGGGCAGGGCATGCAAGAACAGCAGTTTGTAGGCTGTCGGAACTAGCGAGTCGATCATGCCGATTGATTCAAAAATTAATTGACAGTCTCGATGTCGGTTTGACATCATATTTGGCTGTCTCCTGGCTGGGAGAAGCCAGGCCAGCCAGCAAGGAGCAGGGAGGAGGGAGGAAAAGTTTCGTCGGGGCAAACAACACGCCGAGCTACCGCCGGCGCCGGCGCCGAGGTCGGGGCGGGGCCGAGCTGCCGTCGCCGTCGCCGTTGTGGCGGGGGCCGTGACGTCACGGCTCTAGCGAATTTCCCTGCCCCACACTGGACTCACTTTGATAACGTTGATGGCCACCTTGTAGAACATGAGAACTCGCAGCCCCCATCGCGGGAAGCGGCACAGCAGCAGCAGCAGCTCCGTGTAGGCCATGAGGACGGCCAGCGTGGTCACGTGCCGCTCCCAGCGGTCGCCCAGCCGTCCGCTGCGCACCTCCAGCACCCCGGCGTTCCCTGTCCCTGTCCCGTCGGCCTGCGCCGCCCCCAGCCCCGCCCCCAGCCCTGCCCCCAGCGCCGCTCCCAGCCCCCCGACTAGATCCCCTACAACACCCTCCTCGGCCACCTCGTCCAGCGAGTCTTCGGCCGCCAGGGGCACGGACATGGTGGGCGCCGTGGCAGCCGACTGTTGAAGAGAAAACACAACATGGTTTCAGTTTCAGTGGACTGTCCCGAGGTTTGGTGCCGGACTGAATAATTGACCGCTCTTGTTGTAGGCTAACAGGCTCACCTCGACGCCCTCGAAGACGACGAAGGCCACCACGACAGACAGGGAGATGGCGATCCACTTGAGCCACGACTCCAGGTCGCGGATGTACATGAGGCGGAGCTGGATCAGGTGCAGCACCTCCTGCAGGGCTATTATCACAGTCGTGACGAACACGGCCACGCGGGTGACCTGCACCCCGGCGCCCTGGTCGCCCGCCCACCAGTAGATCTGGGCCACGAGGCCCGTCAGCGCGCACACGAACAGCACGTGCACGGCCACGATGGCGTAGAAAAAGGGCGCCATCTTCTTCCACTTGAGCGTGAGGAAGCTCTCGATGAGTGGGTGCTGCAGCAGGTTCTGCTGGCCAAAGTAGTTGCCGCTCTCCAGGATGGCGTCGATGACCCGCATCTGCCTCCGGACCTGGTGGTGCTGGTGCGCCGGCTGGCCCTCGCCCATTATGAGCGGGCAGCTCTCGCTCTTGGCGGACGACAAGTGAGCGGCGAGGCCGTCCTCCGCCTACAAGAAACATTTGGCGAAAGTAAAGAAGCTAGGCTACGTACTACGTCATTATTTTGGGCCATATTCCGGCCGCTATCCCGCCGTGCTTACAAACAGCACTTACCGGTATGAGAATATCGTACCGCACGTCGATCTTGGCTCGGTGGTCGCTGACGGGGTACTCGTTGAGCGCGATGCTTTCGTCCAGCAGCTCCTCCAAGAAGTCGACGGGCTTCGCCACACTGTGCACGAGCAGGGACAGCGCGGAGCACGAGCGGTTTTGCTCGTCGCGCACCCCGGTGGCTAGGTCGGCGCCCTCCTTGATCATGAAGCGGAGCACCTCCCGCTGCGCGAAGTGTGCCGCCATGTGGATGGGCCGCCACTCACGGCCGTCCTTCGTGGACATGAGCTGGCGGTCCTTGTTGACCAGCAGCGTGACCACGTCCTGCAGGGCAGAGGTGAGGCGGTGAGGCGGCGGTGACAGGGCCCCTCGGCCCCCAGACTCCCCTCCCTCCCCTCCCCGACCCACACGGTGATGTACTAACGATGTGACCGTACTGCGCTGCGAGGTGCAGGGCCGTGGCGGCGTACAGCGGCGCCTCCCGAGTCGTCCGGACGCGCGGGTTGCTCTTGTTGCGCAGCAGGACGTCCACTACGTCGGCGTGGCCGTTCTTGGCGGCCATGTGCAGCGCCGCCAGCCCCGGGTCCGTCGGCCCGTTCTGCAGTGCGTCCAGCAGCGAGCGCTCCTCCACCACCATGGAGCAGCCCAGCCGGTCCGCCAGTAGCCGCACCATCTCGTCGTCCTGCGCAGCCAAAGGACAACAGTAGACAAGGGGCCGGGGCCGGGCTATGCTATCACTGCCCCTTCCCAATGATTTTTGGACTGGGGGTTCAAGACACCTTCAGGGCCCACAACCACCACCACCACCCCCGTCACAATTTCACCGATTTTTTTCACCTCTCCCTTTTCTCCTTTTTCTCTTCTCCCCTTTTCCCTCTCCCTCCTACCACCCCCCCTGGGCGGGACCACCCACCCACCCCAAAACTGGGGGTTCATCTGCCCGATGTGCGCTGATTTAAATCACGGATGGCTCTTTGATTCGATTCGTTTTTCTTCATCAAAGAAATGCATTTATAAATACCATCGGCCTAAACTTGCATTTAAAATTGGTTTCATTAAACTTTCTTCTGAATTTTTAAAACTTTTGTGTCGTATATTTTTTTTTCAATTTTCTGATGTTGATGTTGTTTCTCCCCCCCCCCCTTTCCATACCCATTTTTTTTAAAGCAATAAGTGGACGGGTTGCGTACCGGGGCTGTCTTGTGGCTGTAGAGCTGCACAGCGCGGTGGATGAGGTTGACGCCGTCGGGCAGCGTGTGGGTGAGGCGGGCCCCGGCGTCGATGAAGAGCTGGACCCGCTCCACACTGTTGGACTCGACGGCCACGTAGACGGGCGTGAGGCCGTCCGTGGACCGTTCCGCGTCCAGCACCTGCATGGCCTCCTCGATGGAGAGCAGCTCCCGCAGCAGCTGGCTGTCGGCGTACGCGGCCGCGTCGTGCAGAACGGTGGACCCGCTGTGGTCGCGCGCCGCCACGTCCGCGTTGGACAAGAGCAGCTCGCTGACGCCCTCGTTCCACTGGTTGACCACGGCCATCATGAGCGGCGTCGTGCCCATGCTGTTGGGGACGTTGATGGCCGCATCATTCGCCTTCATCTGTGAAAACGGACAAGGCAGAGGCAGGCGCGGAGTGAGTGCGGGTTCGGGCTTGGGCTCGGGGGACCGGGCCGGGTACGGCCGGGGGCGAGGGTGGGGCGGGCGGGTGCAAGCAGGCATTACCAGCAGCCGGAGCGCCTCGGTGTTCATGGCCTCGATGGCGGCGTGCACGGGCGTCTCGCCCTTGGCATTGATGGCGCACGCCGACGATGGATCCAGGCTGACCAGGGTCTCGACAACCTTGAGGCAGCCGGTGGCGACAGCGGTGTGCAGCGCCGAGCCGGTCATGAAGGAGCCGGCGCCTCCCTTCTTTAGCCAGCCGATGGCCTCGAGCAGGCGAGTGTCGGTGGCCGTGGTGGGCGGGCCCCTGCCGCGCTTGAGCTTCTCCGGAGGGGCCGCCTCGTCTGGCGGCAGCACGGAGCCGGGGACGGCACCGGCATGGGCCGTGGGCGTCAAGATGACCACGGTCTTGCCGCTGATGCCGGTGTACGGCGACGGCACCTCTGTGGCGGGCGTGTCCTCCAGGTTGGGCGTTGGGGCGATACCGTTAACGGGAGGGATGGCGGACACGTTCTCCTCGTCACCCTCCTCCTCCTTGTCCAGGGCGTCCTCGCCCGTGCCGGGGAACTCATGGAGCACGTCGATGGGGGTGAAGCCGCGGTCGTCGAGCACGGAACGGTCCGCGCCCGCGCTGGTCAGCAGCCGGATGCAGCGCAGGTGTACGCGCTGGCAGGCCACGTGCAGCGCCGTGCTGCCGCACTCCAGGAAGGGCAGCTGCAACAAGCGGGAGGCCAGTGTCAGTCCGGCCAGCCCAGGCCCAGGAGAGCGCCTGCTGCGTAGGCAACCACGGCTCCTGCATGTACACGTGCCGTGCGGGCTGGCCTACCCCACCACTCGCAGGCGCTCGGCGTCGCCGCCGTCCGTTCGGACGCACTTAGTGCACGTTACACCTGAGCTGGGGAGGCAGTCCAGACTCGGGGCCTTCACAGAGCTCAGCGGACAACGCGCTGCCATACTGGGCGTACCTCGTCCTACAGGCAGCCGAGCGCATGACTGACAACCGTGTCAGAGCACGGGGGCAGGTGGAGGTAAGCACACCTGCTTGGCACCTGCGTGTTCTGTTCGAGCAGGGCAGGGCGGACTAGTCGACAGTCGGACAGACGAGTCGTGTTTACCTACAGCGTCTGCTACGGCCCCGTGCGAGTGGTTCCAGGAGTCGTTCCAGGACGACGGGAAGGGCTCTCTCTCGCTGTGGTCCCTCGGGTGCCGCGTCCGGATGCCCAGCAGACCCCGGTCTCCGGGGTGCGCAGCCTGAAAACACAACAGCACCATGACTCGCCGCTACGGGCACCACCGGCCACCACCAGCCACCACCCTGCAGGGGGTGTCCGGTCAGGGATGTCCGGCAGGGAGAATGTTCTGCACACGGGCCGTGCCGGAGACAGGACAGACGGAGGCGCGGGCGGCGCGGGGCGGGAGGAACACATGCTGGAGCCATCCTCGTCCCGTGGCTCAGAGTGCACAGAGCGTGTGGGGGCTCCCAACTCACGTGGCCCGGTGGCCGGCAGTGGCCGGCGGTTCTTGGCTCGGGATCGGCGGGGGAGTCTGACCGCCGACGTCGTCAGGTGCCGGGTGTCAGGTGCACTCGGAATCACACATGGACGTCAGCGAACATAACCTCACTGGCCGCGACCACGCATGGCACGCCCCGCTCCACTCAAGCTCACGGATGCTGGGGAGCTGTACTGCCGCCGCCGCCTCCGCCTCTGTCGCCGCCACCGCTGCTGGGTGCAGCGCCAGCCGACGGTGCGGGTTTGGCCCTCGTCGGCGGTAGCTTATCATGGCTCGGTACACAGTGGTACACAGCCCTGCCCGGCCCCCGGCCCGGCCCGGCCCGGCTCGCAGCCCCAGCATACCCATGCCCGCGTGTGTTTGCACGGAGCACCACGGCCGCCTCGCCGCCGCCGTTGGCATCACCATCACCGTCTCCACGACTACGGCACCGCCCCGCACCGCCTCGCACCGCCCGCCACTGCTCCGCCACACCGCGAGGACGTCAACGCCAGCGCCAGCGTCATCCAGTACCTATTACGTCAAACGTGACGGCAAACTGAGGTGTTTTCAAAAGAAATATTGTGCGCGACCATTCTAGCACACATTGTATCACAGCGCTGAACTGCAGTGAGAGCCCGCGGGGTGCTCGAGCTCGAAGCTTCCGTCCGCCGCGCCCCCTGCTACCCCGCCCTTGGTCCGGTACAGGTGCACTCTGGTCTGGTACCCTCTGCTCTCCGGCACCTTCTGGCACCCTCCACGTGCTGGCTGCTGGGTCGATGAGGTGACACAGTAACAGCCTATGCCGGCGCCGCGGCCCCCGGGGCCGCGCCGGGGGGCGCTCGGCGTGCCGAGCGCTCGGCGTGCCGAGTCGTCTTGCTCTCTCTCTCTCTCTCTCTCTCTCTCTCTCTCTCTCTCTCTCTCTCTCCTGCACACGCCGGCAAGGACGGCCCGGCGTTATCAGGCAGCCGACCAGGTAAATATAGTAATTTGTAACCGAGTCAGGGCTGCAACATAATTTTCCTATTCTCTTTCTGAAAACAGAATCGGACGTAGTGGTTCACGAGTGAGCTTCACGAGCGCTTCACGAGTGCATCACGAGTGGGCTTCACGAGTGTGAAAGAAACCACAATGCGATGTGCTCGGACCGGGCCGCGGGCCTGCAGGTGCCGCCTAAAGGGTTTCCGAAAGTAGACCATGTTGGCATGTTGCAGCATGCGTCGCCCTGTTGCGACTGGCTGCGACGCTGCTCCCTTGGGGGTGAGGGGGGAGGGGCTGGCAGTCCGTCCCCGCCGCTCCCACGGCGCTGCATGGGTCGGGAGAGAGAGAGAGAGAGAGCGGGAGAGAGACGGAGCAACAAGTCAGCGCCACGCAACTCAGCCGCGACCCCCCGCGGAGATACGGGGGTCCAGCCTGGCGGGGCTTTGATTGAATAACAAGCAGCGCCGCTGGCCGGTCCCCCCCCCCCCTAATCCCTCCCTGCTGCTTCAGCTACCCCGCGCAGCCCCTCCCCTGGCCGCGTCGCCTCGGATGAAATTCGTCCATTAAACTTTTCGGTCGGTTCGACCGGTCCGCGGGAATTCGCGACATGCGGCGAAACTTTGGTGCCAAATCATGGACTTGGGGTGGGCGGGTGTGGGTACGTTCGGCGGCGCGGAAGGCCGCGGCTAGCCCCGCCGCCCCGGAACCACCCGGAGCCAGCCGCGATGTGAAAACTTTGGCCGCGGGATGAGCACGCTCCGCACGCTCCGCACGCGCCGCACGCGCCGCACGCGCTACCGGCAGGAAAACGATGGAGCGCGCCGTTGTGCCGCGCCATGCCGTGCCGTGCCGTGTGCCGTCGATGGGGACTAGATGGGGACGGGACGGTGGGCGCGTGTATATAATTTTTCCCGTGGTGGTGGTGGGAGGGGGGGGGAGGGCGCACGTCGTGCTTTGTGCCTACCAGTGCCTACTTATAGGGCCAGCGTTGGGCGGGGAGGAGCGGTGGGATCAGACCTGGAGCATTCATATTGGATCCGCTTTTGCAAGGCTTTGTCAGGCTTTGCCCCGCTTCCGCTGCCGCAGCGGCAGCGAGGGAAACATCGAGAGGAAGTGAAAGGTGAAAGGTCTACGATGGACTCGGCACCCTTCCCTTCCCCTGTCTACCCCTCTCTCCCCTCCAGTCCCCTTCTCTTCCGCCCCCCGCAGGCTCCGCAGGTCCAATCAGAGCGTGCGCGGTCGGGCTCCGCTTGCGTACCCTTTTCTTCCTATTCCTTCCCCACTCGGCGGGCTGCTCACGCCATGCTCACGCCCTCCCCCTAACGAGGTGGGTCGGGGCCGGTCCAGCTGACCCCGCGGGTCCCCTTCCCTTCTACACTTTCCGAATGCAGCTGGGCTGGGGCTGGGTGATGCCCTTACCTGGTAGCGCTTGATCAGCAGCTCCAGCAGGTCGGCGGCCCCGGTCCAGGCGGCAAGGTGCAGGGCCGTCCGGTCAGCGTGGTCCCGGTGCCGGATGTCCGCGCCGTGGTCTAGCAGCAGGGCGGCCACGGCCACGGCCTCGGCCTGCGCCACCGTAGTGGCCGGCGTGCGCAGCGCGCACAAGTGCAGGGCGGAGGTGCGCGTTGGGCTGCACACAGCGTTGGCCTCGGCGCCGTCCTCCAGCAGCCTGGCGAAGAGAAGGGTTGGAGACTACGGGAGTCGGCTCCGCCTGGCTCCGCCTGGCTCCGCCTGGCTCACTCCGTTCACTTACTTGGCCACCTTGTCGACCTTCTCGCCGCTGAGCACGGCGTTCAGGATCTCCGAGTTGAGCCACTCCTGGCGGCGCTGCTCCTTGCGCCGCGGGCCCGGCAGCGAGGCCTCAGACCCCGTCATCGTGGACCCCATGCGGACGAAGGGCCGTGGCGGCGGCGGCAGCGGCGTCATCTCGCAGGCGTCCGCTGCTGGCGGCGGGGTCGGGGTTCGAGTACTCGTCAGGGGTGATGACGGCGCCCCCCTACCAGCATACTCACGTGGCCAGAGGTCGTTGTCGCACGCTGAGTCCTTCCGAAGCTGGCCGGGCCCGTGGCCGTGGCCGTGATTGGACTCGCCCAGCTCGGCCATGGTCAGGCCGTCCCCCAGCCCCCCGCGGAACATGGCGGCGTGGAGTTGGCGGCGGCTACCTGACCGCTATCTGTAAGTGAACAGTGACTGGAGAACTGCATGGCTACTTCTGAAATGAGATCTTTCCCGGGTGATAACGGTGATGCTGGCGCAAACATGGTCCGCGACCGGTCTTTCCATTCCACGGGTCGGTGAAGGGGGAGGGTGAAAGCGCAGCGCAGCGCATCGCGGGGACGATGCCAGGCCAGGCCATGCCCAGTCTCGTAAACAACGCAGTGCAAACACGCAGTGCACAACAACCTCCAGCTCAGCAGGCCCTCGTCCCCAACAGTCTCCAGTCCCTGGGGCGGGGCCGGGCGGGCCGGGCGGTCCCAGGACGGGGGTGGTGCCGGTGGCGCCGGGGCCGGGACCAGGACCGCGGCTGCACACGAACACGAACAGACGGGACGGGTCCGGCGGGACAGCGAAGCACAGAGAAGCACGGCGAAGTCAAGTCCGCGCTGCGAGTCGGGAGGTGCGGCAGGCATGGACAATGGACAATGGACAATGTCGCCGACCCCGGTGATCACTGATTAGATGTCTTATTGGCGTCGCATTTCTAAATAAAAGTGATTCACGATATAATTGTTTTTTCGAGGACCAGACATGGCGCATGACACGCCAGAGAACACTTCCGTCCCGGAAACTCTCGAGATCAGGTGTGAGAAATCTTGGTGCAAAAAACAAGAGCATGGCTACGCCACTTTTCAGCCACGATTGACCAACTTTAGATTTAGATTCAGTGACATACTTAGTCTCTCTCTCTCTCTCTCTCTCTCTCTCTCTCTCTCTCTCTCTCTCTCTCTCTCTCTCTCTCTCTCCCCCACACACACACACACACACACAACACACACGTTTACTCAAAGGAGATATGTGAACACTAAGCACTTGACCAGCGATGATTGCGACCGGTCCTGCCCGAGCCAGGGCCGTGCTGGCCTCGTTGGCGTGATCGGTCCTGACCGAGTCTGAGCCCGAGCCTTAGCCCGAGTCCGAGCCGCTCTGCCCCGAGCCCTCTGAGTCTGAGGATCATGTGAGGCGAGACTCGCTTCGGCGAACTGGGGCTAGACTGATCACTGGACAGGGACGCTGCTTCCGCACCATACTCTCTCATATCGTGGGGAACGAGGCAAAATGACCGCGACTTGTCCGGTATTCGAACCCGTGGGCCCCTTGATCCATCTGAAGCGGTGCCGCGGTGCGGGTACAGATGCCGGTGCCGGCTCGTTCCCTCTCGCACACTTTTTACTTTGTCAATAAGTTTTCTAACTAAGTCTACCTTGGTGCGCCGTCTGGCGGGAAGGAGTCCGCTGCGGGCCGGTACCAAGCGGGTACTAGGCGCGTACCGGGCGGGTGCCGAGCGGGTACCGGGTACCAGAGTACTACTTACCGTGCTAGAGAGGTGGGGTGGCTGCCATGGCATCCGCTGGCATCCGCTGGCATCCGCTGGCTGTGAGTATCTTGCCACTGCAGGAGGGCCGGGCTGGGCCGGGCTGGGCCGACGGTGCGGCGGCGAGGCGACGCCAGACGACGACGGCGACACGAGGGTACACGACGGTGACGGTGGCCCGGCTGGGCTGGCCGCTGTAGGCTCCGTCTGGGCTCGGCCTGGGCTCGGCCTGGGCCCCGCCGCTCCGCTCAAGATAAGAAGGGCGATGCGAGCCGAGTCGAGCATCACACGCTGTGCAATGAATGGGCCCTGCTGCCCTGCTCTTGGCTGTGGCTGGTGTCCGGCCCGGCTGTGGCCGGCAGTAGCCTCGCCGACGAGGCCGTGGTCCGCGCCCCGCCGCCTTCTAGTACAAAGCAAAGTGGTCGGCGGCGGCCCCAGCGGCCCATGTGGCCCCAACCTGGACGGTGGCCGCGGACTCGGACCGCGCCGCGCCGAGCAGCGTTCGCCGCGGCCAGTTTAGGCCCATCAGCACGCCTATTCAACCGGAGAGTCGGTCGGAGAGCCCGGCTGGCGGACAGGACCAAGCTAGGGCTGGGGCTGGGGCTGGGGTATGGCCTGCTTGGTCACAGTGACAACGGCCCCAACGGCCTCTCTCAGCAGACGCGGCAGACGCTACGCCGCGGGGGCTTCTAGGGTTGCCGCTACGTTTCTTTCCGACGTGCGATATGAACTACACGCAGGCAACGCCAAGCCGGCGGCCGCTCGCCGCTCGCTGGCTGGTGCTGGGCGCCTGCGAACCGCGCGCTGGCAGTCCCGGCAGTCAGCTGTGTCAGCCGTGTTGCGTGGCTACCCGGCGCCCGCCGCACCCGTGGCCGCCGGCCGCTGAGCGCTGAGGTAGAGTTGACAGAAAAGTAGGCGCAAAAAGTAGCCGAAACACACAGGTGTAAAGATTGTGCCTACCTGCGCCTGCCTACTAGGCAACATGTGGTCACGGCTGTTAGCAATTTGCCTAGTAGGCATGCGGAGTTCGGCAAATCTTTACACTTGTGTGTTTGGGCTACTTCTTGCCTACTTTTCTGGCAACACTGCAGGTGAGGACCACGCGCCGCAGACTTCTAAGAACACGTGGGGTATCGACGGGTCACCACCGGCCGCCCCATTGGAGTTCACAGCGCTACTCGTTAGTCAAGTTGTCTCTGGAAACATGGTGTATCGGCTAAACTTGAGGAAGCGAAGTAGCGGTTCGTACTCAGCCACGCGCGTGCCGCGTGCGGCGGGGGTGTTGGGGTGTGTATGGGTGTGTGTGGGGGGGGGGGGGGGAGTGAGAGCTGCGGCTGGCGGGGGTGCTGGGTGTAGGGGTGTGGGGGTGAGAGCCCACGGCTGGCGGGGGCGCGGCGGGAGCAGCAGCATGGCAACTGACAAACAAACTTGCGGTGGGCAGCGCGGGCGCGGCAAGGAGTTGCTCCCGCTGACGTGGGTCTCGCACCGTCTGCTGCCGGAGAAGGAACAGAGCGGTGGTGGTGGCGGCGGACGTGCACCGTCTGAGGTGTACTGCAGCAGCCGCAGCAGCAGCAGCAGCAGCAGCTGATTTCTGGATAATCGGTGGTCCTGCGAGGCTCGCTTCATTGGCGGAGGTGTGGAGGTCTAGGATACCCATGATGGCCCCCGTACCCGGCGACACCCCCGGCGGCGGCCGCCGAGAGCGCGCCTTGTACCGAAAGTTCTACCAGGAAGCGCGGCGACAGCTTCAGGCCGAGGTGAGGACAGAGCAGTGCAGCTGCGGCTGGCCTTCGGTGCGGTCCGGTCGTTAGTAATCATGCGGTCGTCGCCCTGCCCGCTCTGCCTGCTTAGGACTACCTGGAGCGACAGCGCGCCCGCTCCCTCACCGACTACGGCACCACGTACGAGGACAGCCACGGGCAAGGTCACGGCCGGCCTGGGTTCGAGCCAGCCCTGGAGCGGCAGGTGAGCACAGCATCACCAGCGCCGAACTCCACAAACATCCACGGGAAATCGCTGTTCTTGTCTGGGCAACGCTCTTGATAGAAGTGACTGTGTATGAGACTGTTTTGTTGGTCCGAACGCAGGAAAACATGTGTCATGTTTGCTGTGGTGCCCGGTGTTGCCCTGTGCTGTCCACAGCTGCGGGAGGGCGCTGCGCTGGCCGAGCTGCGGCCGCTGGACGAGTCGGAGCCGCCGCTGTCGCTGTGGTACTGCCTGCAGCGCGCGGGGGCGGGGCGGAGGGTGTCGCCAGCGCACACCGCGACGCAGCCCTTCCGCCGGACGTCTGCCTTCACC
Organism: Odontothrips loti; assembly: GCA_038380765.1. Taxonomy (NCBI): domain Eukaryota; kingdom Metazoa; phylum Arthropoda; class Insecta; order Thysanoptera; family Thripidae; genus Odontothrips; species Odontothrips loti. The sequence goes on along the minus strand of CM076243.1, from coordinate 18,393,115 downwards.
ACGCCAGCGCACCTCACGCTGCACGAGTCCCCCGTGGAGCAGGTGCTGCCGCAGGCGCGCGCGCGGGTCGCCCACATGGACCAGCTGCAGCTCCGGGGCTGGCTGCCCACCGCGGGGATGGAGTGGCGGCCCGCCCCCACCACCCCGCAGCCCCACCGCTATCCGTTGGCGGACGTGTTCGCCGACGTAGGTAAGAAGTACTGGTGCGACCGCTACGAGGACCCCGTCAGGGAGGCAGAGGCGGGCTCGAGGGGCGAATCACAAGCGTAATCATGTGTACAAAGTTCTAGAAATTTTAAAAAAGAAATTGATAAAAATTGCGAATTTAAAGTTGGACTTGGACTTCATGCCGAAAAATAGCACCTCTACATAGGCTGAAATAGCCAGAAAAGCAATAAAATTCTAAAATGAACGAAAACCACGGGCTGTAATCCGACGAAATCCTGAAATCTGTGTACACATTTTTAATGAGTGGTTGCCCCCTCGGGCGTGCTCGTGACGCCAGCAGCACGTAGGAAGGCGTCAGGCATCGTCCATTGTGTGCGTCTGAATTCATCCGACCCAAACAACGCATTTGCACGTTAAATTACGCCAATTAAAAATCTAAAAAAATAAAATAACAAACGTTACACCCCTGGTCTGAAAAAAACCCACACGAAAAAAACATGCACACCTAAACGAGCCTGTAGGGAGTTTCCTTCTGGTCTAGTGTTTGTTAGTACTCTGCCGGCGCACAGTGTTGCCTCGGCAACGGCAGCGCTGTGCCTCCTGTGCGACGCTGTGCGTGCCGCCAACGCCTCCCCGCTCCCCGGCCTCCCCCTCACCCCCTCCTCCATCAGGGCAGCTCAGCGCCATGCAGCGGCCCAAGGAGAAGGACTGTATCGGCCCGTCACCTGACGAGGGTTAGTTTGCGTTCAAATCCCTCTCACGTCTCTGCGTGTTCGAATTTACGACCTCTTCCTCCCCCCGCCCATGTCAGTGTCGAAGTGCGACCCCGCCCCCCTGCGCGTGCCGCCGCCGGCCGTTCGCCGCTTCGCGCGCTGCCTGCGCGCTGACCAGGTGGCCGGCGACGCCGAAGACCGGCGCTTCGTCAACACCAAGTGGATCCTCAATAGCGACGGCCCCGCGGCGCCCGACCATTTCCTCACCACGCACCAGCACTTCTTCGCCAGCCCTGGCACGTGCCCGCGGCCTGGGGCGCGGCGCGCGCGCCTCCTGTGGAACTACCTGCTGCATCGGCACGCGCTCCTGGTGCGTGCTGCGCCGCGGGGGGTCCGGGATCCTGCCGGAGCCCGAGCGGCTCACCTCCGTTCTGACACAGGTGCGCCACGAAGCCACCACGCCGCCCGCGATCGAGCCGTACGTGACCGAGTACACCGAGTCCTTCTCCAACGACGACTTCCAGCCCGCGCTGGAAGCGGACCTGGCCAAGCCGGATGAGACCCTCAGCGAGGTGGACGCCAGGTAAGTGTAGCGTCCGAATCCTTTCCGATAGCGACGTGCTGTGCTGGAGCGCCTGCGAATGCTGAGGTAGGCCAGCCCGCACTGCAGCACGGCACAGGGCCGCCCGGGATGCCTACCTGCCAGGCGTCAGTCTCACCCTCGGACGGCCCGCAGGCACCCGCTGTACTCGGACGCGCCGTGCTCGTACTGGTACCAGAAGCAGATGCTGCCTCCGCGCGGCACCTGCTGGGACCGCGTCACGGCCCGAGGGGACCACGACCGGCTGCAGCCGTTCCGGCGCAACGCTCTCTTCACCACCCCCGTCGCCGCAAGCCTCCACGAGCCCCCCGCCGAGGCCACGCCATTCCAGCCCCCGAGGCACACCGCGCGCGTGGACCACGCCGTACTCGCCCCCTACAACACCCCCGTCATGTAGACACCCTCCCGGCCCGCTGACAACCTTCATCCTCTCTAATGCTAGTGTTCGGATATCAACTGCTGACAGGATATTTGATGTTGCGTGCCGTTTTTGTGAAAACTTTTCCAATTTCTGATGACACTGAGGGTCAGGTAAGCCATGTCGCTTTTAATTAAAGGAGCTCTGGTACGACGACGGGGACGGAGAAAGTGAGGGGATAGAGGCAGTACCGCAAGCGCCTCACGAGGGCAGGCTGTGCAGGCGAAGGGCGTAGGTCGTAGGCGTCCCAATGGTCCCCAACCCCAACGCCTTGGGCTTGGGCTCGGCGGCGCTAGCTTTGCAGGAGGCAAGCACCCGGACTCTCGACTCGTCGACGTGCACGTGCTGCAAAGCGTGACACTGCGTGTCTCTGCCAGGCTCCTCCAGACATGATGATGTCCTTTGGTATGGGGCGGCGGTGCGCCCTGCGAGGCTGAGGGGGACCTGGAGGGGCCTGGAGGACTCTGGAGTGGAGTGGCCTGCCTGGCCTCGGAGTTTTCCCCTGTTCGCGGAACCCTCGGCGGAGCCGTCACTGTTCCTTGTAGCCGAGCCGTAGCCTTAGGGCTGCCCGCAACCAGGCCCAGCTGAAGGCCACACGTCGCGGATGGACTTCTCCAAGTTTTATGGCGGCCAGTTTGAGAGGATGTGTTTCGTTGGTCGCACAGTTTTCTTTGTACAGAACCTCGCCGCTGTGACAACTACCACAACACCACTCGGCAGTGCCATTCTTTGTGCGCGTGCGTGGGTGGCCTGGGGGCCTGCGGGCCTGCGGGCCGGCCGCCTGCGTGCCCATCCCAGCGGAGCCCGGCCGAGCCTAGCTCGGCCCTCCTGGCTGGGCGGGTGGGTGTGGTCCGTTGGTAATGAGGAGAGTCCACAAAACTCTAGCGCCATTACACACAAAAGGGGGAATGTGAGGGGAAAATATTTGTAACCATCTGTCGACCGCAACGCATCTTCCACCCCCAAAAAAATCTGTTTAATGTCGTTCTTTTTAGCAGATGACGCGTTAAATACGCAGCTGAAATTTTTTTTAAAAATGCGTGTGGTGTAATACGATCTGCAACACCCTCTGGTGGTTCATCAGGACCACGAATCTGAGCATGAGGCAGTATCGTGTGTGTGTGGGGGGGGGGGAGGGGGCACAGACTCTGCTGGAGCCTCTCTGGAGCCCCGCTAACCCCGCTGGCTGGGTGTGCGCGGGACGTGATGCCCATGCTCAGACGCAGCACCCACGTCTGCCCCACCCCGCTCCCATCCGGCGGTACCGCGAAGGTTACCGCTGGAGGTTACGTTTGCAGCATCGGAGTGCTGCTTTGGCTGGAGGGATCGGTGTTGTTTTTCCCAACGAACACACGGTGGGGCGTACCCGCGTACTCAAGGCCTAGTTAAGCCACCTGCTAAAATTTATGCTTTCGGTCCCTGACTGATGACTATATCGTGGCAGTCGTGGCAATGAATTTTTCGAAACAAAGCGACAACCTCTCCTCAGATTTGTACGTTAGCAAAAAAAAAAAAATCCCCTGTGGCAATAAGTATGACTTGCCCCCCTCCGTCAGCCGGCGGAGGCAGAGCCAGCAGAACCACAAGAGTGCAGGACGTACTGAGCGCCACCGCTGCCACCGAGGCCCCACAATGTCTGCTAACGAGCACCCCGAGCAGCGCCCGCTCACACAGGGCTGTCGTGAGAACTCCGTGCAGCTGCAGCTGCGGGCCCACCCCGGCCCGCCCGGTTCGAACCGGCACCACAAAGGACGAGGCGGACCGGAAAGCGACCACAAGCCCCACCCAGCCCGGTCCGACCGGTGTGCAGCGGTGAGGGATGGGATGTTATGGATTGGGTGGGTCAGCCGGGTTCCAGGATCATCTTTTCTATCTGTTGTTCCATTTACCGGTCTCAAATGGGCGCGACAGGAAAGAGACAGAAAATGAGCATCGGCTGGACGCGAGGGAGACGGTGCACACAGTGCAGCTCCTCGTGCATGATGGGAAAAAAAGGACAACAGATGACAGAGCCATGCTTTGTTAGAAATTTATTCTTCGCAATAACTGCCAATGTCAACAAAAATATTTGAAAATAAAACTCACAAAGTAAAGACTTTTGTTAATTCAAGGAAATGAAAAAGGTAAAATAGACCACCATTGTTATTTTATGTTGTATTTTTTGTTTGCGATTTCCCTTCTTATCTTAAGATTACACGTTTTTCAATCACTCTTGCAGACCTTCGGTATTCGCCAGACAAGGATTTCGAGATAGATTTTCAACGTCTTAGTTCATCTGCTGTCTTTATACGATTTAGCCTGGACAATATATTTCTACTCGCAAATTGCTCACCTTCCGAGAAAGCATTGGAGTAAAGATAGGAAAGCGGTTATAATCATTACATTTCTCACATGCATTTTGTTACGTCTCGCAACTGAGTAAAGCTTCACTCACCACTTCGTTGATAGATGTCCCCCACCGTCGACATAAAGAATATATAATTTTATGATTGTTTTATAAAATTACGTTGGGAGAAGCGAGTAGGTGCGACTTGGACGTCCGCCGGAAAGTTCCTCCATCGGCACACCGCTCGATGAGATGGTAAGTTTCGTGTCAGGCCATCGTTTAGTAGTGCCAACAGAGGAACGAGGCTGCGGCCGTAGCCGCCTCACACCTCTCTGAGTAAAATATAGTTAACTCTTCTAAGCAGCTATCTATGCACAAAGTGCCTAGCGCACACTATACTTTTGAAACTTGTGGTGCTTTAGCAAAGGCAAATTCCATAGTTTGACCCCTCGCACATTTGGATAAAAGATTGATCTAGTTTCTCTACGTACTACAACCTAACAATAAAGTTTATAAAGAACGACGTAACGATGGAGCTACATGAACAAGAAAAATCAACAAGAGAGGGATGCGGGCAGGTCGCCCCCTGCTGATACATCCCTGCGGAGGGACCCCAGCGGAGAGACCCCTGCGAAGGCACCTCTGCGGTGACACCCTTTTAGAGACACCCCTGCGGAGACACCCCTGCGGAGGGATCCCTGCGGAGACACCCTTGCAGAGAAACCGCTGCGGAGACACCATTGCGGAGGGACCCCTGCGGAGGCAACCCTGCAGAGGAGCTGACTTTGGACCCGGCGCACCCAGCCTGCTCGGAACCACTGTAGTGGTAGCTTCCCCAGCGGGATCCGGACGATGAGAAATCCGAGTGGGGAAGTCCCGCCGCGGGTCGAGGACAGGGGGGAGCGACGGGAGGAACCAGGATAATTGTAAAAGGGGAGTCCTAGGTTCTTACGATCTAATCCTAATCCTGTTAATTCTAGTGGAGTAAGTAAGTAAAGTAATAGGCAAAGACAAGCCGATGGAAACGCTGGCCGCTGGCCAGTGAAGCGCATGGCGCTACAAGCACCCGAAAACCCACTGATTTGAAAACATTTGAATCCTTTGAACATGGTCTGAAATGGCGGGTAAACGTGTGGCGTGGCCATGTCAGGAAGCAAGGCGCGAAGCAGACCACAAAGCGTAGAAAAAGACAAAAGATTACATTCCTTAGTCCAACCAATACTCAATCTGCAATGAGCAATCCTCTGAATATTCGTCTCATCCGGCCGACAAGTCAGATAGTAAAATAGTGGTACATGTCGGGCAGGAGGGGCTCGGTTGATTCCTGCCTTTGCTGAAAATATGACATGAATTTCCTTACAGGAAACATTTATTAAGAATGGTATTATTGGTCTTCATACCAATTGCACTCATTCGCAAGTAAATGTGATAATTGTCAGCCACATTGACGAGACAGTTTTGAAATACATTACAGTATATCACACAATAATAACACTTCCTTAAATCTAACGGTCTAAAGAGAGATAAAATTTTTCAGACCTAGCGTTTTAGAACAAAAACAGAGTAATAACAAATATTTAACTTCGATATCTATTAGGAAACTTGCCTTAAAATTGACAAAAAATTGAAGTCCTATCCGGCTTCTAAATATATGCGACACAAAACGTGAATACGTCGAAAAATGGCCCACTGGCCAGAATATGATATGTGTTGTGGACTTGATGTTTACTTGTGATATGTCTTTAACAAATAATTTTCAATATGATATGTCTTCATTTGATAAGCTCTAACTTTAAGAAATATTTATTTTACATGCGAATATATAAAGTTTCAAAAATGAAATAGTCTCTACTTGATATGAATAAAAATGATATGTATTTCTGTGCAAGCAGGTGCCTCTACGAGACTATAGTTACCAATAATCGGTATGAAACTGCCGCCTTCCACAATAATTAACAATTGGAAACATGATCAACCAATTGCATAGCAAACAAATGTGACCTCCAAATACGTACACACAAAATAGCCATATACAAAACATAGGAAAAAAACTTTCACTGCACCAGTTCTGAAACTGTGCTTTTATGTAGTATAGTGATGGTTATAACGTAAGTGTACTTTGCAAAAACTGCAATGGTACAATATATGATATGCTGATTTAAGTCATGAATATCGCAAAGATCAGACAGTGCAATCCGCTATTTCTGACTGGAAAAATTTACCCAAGTCGTAACTTGTATCACTGTTTTACTATATCTACGACAGGCAAAAAAGTTAGCAGCAATGCTACGGGAAGATCGTCAGCATTTTCATGTTTAATTCGTGAATGCACTTCCCTTTCCTTCTTACAGAACCGCCATTGGAATGATATGCATTTGCACTGCCCCACCTCACAAGACGTATTTTAGCACCATCGTCTTCGTTTCTTAATACATTCTCAATTGCTTTAAGTAGAAATTGGGATAAACTTGGGGCAACACGTTTGAATCCAGCTGACCGCCCCGATGTCGCCATCTCTGCTACACAAAAATACTTCCAATCTACAAGGTACTCGAAATTCTATCAAAACCCTAAGATATTGGACAGAAAAGCAGACTGAAAAGGTGTGAGAGAGGAAGAAATACTGTCATGTTACGTCAAATTATTTGAACTGGGGACTTGAGATAGGAGTCCAATGTTATGGTCAAAATACATGTTGCGTTGTCGATGATACGCGCTTACTTATTCTCAATAATCTAAACTCATAGACACCAAATAAGATATGATTATATCACAGGGAATGAAACCATCTCATCATTTTAGTTGTACGATTTCGTCTCGTTTGTGTTGTCGATAGGAGAGAGTCAAAGTGGCTGTAATCTAGTCGAGGAATCCGGTGTTGACGAGCTTCTCCAGGAAGAACTTGACGTCGCCGAGCTCAGAGTCCTTGATGCCCAGGCTCTTGAGCATGCCCAGGTCGCCGTTCTCCACGGCCAGGAACACGGAGCGGAGATGCTCGAGGTCAGCCCTCATCAGGTGCAAGGCGGCGCCGAAGTCCTCGATCGTCTGCGACTCTGTAACAGGAATTTGTTTTCGTCTAAACTCGAGGTATTGAAAAAAGAGGGGGAAAGTGGCTGAACGTGGTAAGCTTCATCAACCAAATGAGGGCGAAAGCGCGCTACTTTCAATATATATGCCTCAATATGTATACCATATACTTTTAGTTATATGTTTCTCCCGCCACTTGCTTCTTAGGGCGCCGTGGTCCGTGGTCGGTCCTCCTCGCCAAGTCTCGACAGAGACTAATTACAGGTACAAGGCAGGTAGGACCTCGACATCACACGCATATTAAATAATTTATGAGGCCGGCCGAGTGCTGCCCAGTCCATCAGGTGGCAAGGGAACTGTGTTGTTGTAGCCCGGTCGCTCAGCCCACCTCCCCTCCAATCGATCAATGTGGCCAGCATTCGCCAGACACATGCTTTTTGCACCAATGAAGGGGCGTGACTTTCCATATTCGACTTTTAGTTACGTGTGGCGTCCTCTCGAGTTCTTTGGAGCCACCACCGACAAAGCAAATGAAGGAGTGTGTCATGAAGACCGAAAGGAAAGTTTATAGCAAACCTTGCAAGAAACCTTGTTGCGTTTCACCATTATTTTCGCCCGCATTCGTGTTTTCAAACCATTTCAATTAGTTCAAACATAAACAGTTCTGAATTGCAAGCTTTTTCGAGTTAATAAAAGTAGTGGGGAACATGCCAGAGGTAGCGTATATGAAAGAGAGACTTGTGAAGGTCTAACGAGACTGTATGCGGTACACCGAGAGAACATGCGGGCTGCTAATTATATCCTGAGGTGTGTGTTTGTGTGTGTCGGGGAGGGAGGCGCACGTTACCTACGTACCCACAGCACCGCTCGGCACCGCTGGCCGTGGCGAATGTTCCTGCCTGATTTAAGAATCGATGCAAAATATTGGTTACGGTCGATACTGTTCCAAGCGCCCATAAGAAAGCCCATATTTCCTTCGTTATTACGCCACACCTCACCTATCTTTTACCCTGACTGCCAATAACGCCCGCGGAGCAGTCAGGGGCCCGACAGCCCCGACAGGCCCCCGCCACCCGCCACCCCCGCTGAGCCGCGCTGGGCCGCCGGGGCAGCCCCTGGTCAATGCGATCCGGCCGTGATCCGATTTCCAATCTCCCCTGGACCTGGACAATCATTTTTCTTTATTTCTTTTCCCCGATCTGCATGCCACACCTTCGACTAAGTCGGAATACGCCACGAAACGTATTCTCAATTCACTCGAGAGAGTGAACAGAAGCAAAGAGGAGGTTAAATGAAAATGAGGACGAATTTCTCGAATCCAGCGTATGGATCACATAATTTGAACATTGTCCATGGGTTCGAATCTCGGTTGCGCAGCAGCGGTTCTTCCCCTATTTCCGTGAGCCCTTTATGGCCCTCCCGGGCACGCGGCCCAGGCCAGCCCAGGCCAGCCCAGGCCGTGCACCGGGGGCCGGCAGACGGCAGACCTGCGGAGCTGCGGAGCCTGGGCCTGAAAGTAATGGCTCCGGCAATTGGCGAACCCCTGCAGAGCGCGAAAAGCCCTGGCGGCCCTCTGCGTCCAGCATGCTGCCGCTATGGCGCCATACACGCTGTCATTTTGATTTTGATTTTCAGATTTCTGGGAACCACTTCCCATCGTCACAAGAGAGTCTTCTTCTCCTTTATCCGGAACAAAGATTGCCCACACCGTTGGCTCCACAAATTCAGAATGTTCTACAGTGCAGATTACATCTTTCCGCAAAACTGAATCAATTTCCAGAGGTACAGCTGTCTGCTGTATTTTGTTCGGAGAATCTATCTCCCAGCAGATGGTGAATTGCGAACAAAGGAGGACAATGGGGAGCCCCCCCCCCCCCCCCCAGCGGCCCCTTGTGTCCCTCCGCGGCCCCTGGCCGCGACGACCGTCGGCTCTCTGAAAGCCAGTTTGCCTTGCCGATTCGATTTCGATGATAGCAGAGCAGCGCCAGAGTTGTGGGTTGGAGGGCGGAGGCTGCGCAGGGCTGCGGGCTCGGCAGCTGCGGCAGCGGCACTGCGGCGCGAGGGGGAGGTGGCGAGGGAGAGGAGAGGAGAGAGATGGCCACTCAGTAGTTTTGGCGACAATAAGTTGCGGAAGGTCTTTTCATTTCTACTTCCTGGCACAATGTGGCACAGTCTAGAGTCTCATGGGAGTCCCAGCTCTTGATGCGGGTAGGCCCGGGGGTTGGGGGTGGGGGCTCTTGTGTGTCTGAGGGGAGGGGAAGGGGGGGTCTGTGGAGCGTCAGACTGTAACAGAAAGAAGAGGATTTCTCGGGAGGCTTATTTCTTAGCGGGGGACCGGCGGCGGCAGCAGCCATGGCAGCCGTCAGGCAGCCGTCGGCCAGCGGTCCGCCCGCAGCAGCAGCCGCAGCCTCATCCGGTTTCTGTCGCACGGTGGAAAGAAGTCGCGGCAACTCCCATTGCATTTTGAAAATGAACTTTTCACGTGAGGGGTGGGGACGCGGCCGCGGCGGTGTGTGAACAGCGGTCTAAAGCGGGCGGGCGAGTCCAGGGGGCTGTTTCCGGGGGCCGAGTCCGGGGGCCGAGTCCGGGGGCGGGCGCGGAAGAGTCCGCCGTCTGTCTGCTGCTCCTCCCTGGGCTCCGGGGCCGCCTCCGGCAAGTTTTAATCCGGCCTAGAAAGGAGGCGTTGCTTTACTGCTCGTGCCCGGCGGTGCCCGGCGGTGCCCGGCGGTGCCTCAGCGCCTGGGCCATTACCTGTGCGCTGCAGCCGTTCCTGCTTTATTGCTTTTGGGAATCACGTGACGACCCCCCCCCCTCTCCCTCTCCTTCCCAAAAGCAGGGAAAAGTCGGTGAAATGACGTCGTTTGCCCTTTTTCGGCATGCTGCGCGGCACCACCAGGAGGTACGACGACACCCCGAGCGCCTGCAAGTGCTGGGTAGGCCAGCCCGCACCACACGCGTGCATCACAAGCCTCGTTGGAGCCGGTGGTGCGGTAATATGTGGGCGGCCGGAAACATTGGAACGGTCTGTCCGCCCTGAAGGCGCACGAAAGCATCCGAAGGTCATCCGGGCGCTGTGTCTGGGCCCTGCGGGGTCACGATGCTGGTTGTTGGGTGCGGCGGCCCCCGTCCGTCTGCCGGGGACGGGGGCACGGAACCCTCCATAAAGAAGACTTTTTACACGACGCGCCCGTCGGGAACATTTTACGAGCTGTGAGATATTCGACCAGATGAGCTCGTTCGCCAACACGTGGGCGAGGCATCGGCAGCAGCCCGCTGGATATGATTCGACCTACACCGTTTGAGTAGAACCAACTTTGACACCTCTGACCTGCCGCATGTAAAATTTGGCGGTACGTCAAAAATGAGATGGGTCCTGTGATGTGCACCCTAAACTGTGAGGGTTATGGGGGTTAGAGGGCACCGCGAATCTTTCAGCCCGCGGAACTTTTGACGGCGCTGCTGCAGCAGCTGCAGCACCGTGGGGCCCGGCTCTGCGCGGCGGGGGCTGGGGTGGCGCTGGGTGTGGCGCGGGGCGCGGGCGGCAATGCACCAAGTAATGGGGGCGGCAGATCACTGCGATTAGCATACCGCGGACCCGGCACCCGGCATACAGATGAGGGAGGGGCGGCAGGGCGGCACGGCACGTTCCCCGGCCCGGCCTCGGGGGCCTTGTGGGCGGGAGGGAAAGGCAGGGCAGGGCCTGACTAGAGTCATGACGGCACAGCAGAGGCCGGTCCCCACCCCCGCTGCACCACATGACATTTTCTGTCTCTCTCCTCCGCGCCACGTCCGTCTCTCCGGTCTGCCACCGGCCACCAGAGGCATTTCGCTGCAGACAGTGTCTCTGCTGTCCTGCACTCAAAGGTACGACAGCTTTGGCAGTGCGGAAAATGTTCTGTTTTGAAGAAGAAATCACATCTGGGTTTTGGGTTTGGGATAGAGGTTCTAAAACACAACGCTTCAAAATTCTTTGCAAGGTTTTACCTACCAAAGTGTTAGAAACAGCAGTCAAGAAAATAACGCAGGATTTGCTTTTGGAATCCGAACGCACAAACTCACATTGGTGAAATGAATCTGGGATGTGAATGTTTGTCCTGCTGCGCTCGGTGCTCTCGCTCTGTACTTACCGGACAGGGTGATGGCCACCTTCTCCACGCCCCCGAGGGGCCCAGGGCGTCGCGGGCCTTGCTGCCGAACAGCTTCTCCAGGTAGTTGGGCCCGTGGCTGGCCAGCAGCGACTGCAGGAAGCTGGCCGTCTCCTCCACGGGGGGCCGCTTGGCTGTCGGGCACATCAAGCGGACTGGGTTAGTTCGGAGGCACAGGGTAATCCACGTAATTCGTACTTCGAGAGACAAAATTTTATGTTGTTACCCCCTCGTCACGATCGGTGATGCCAGGACTGACTTTTCCGGCCTCCCCCTCCCTCCACTCGCTGAGCAACACTCGCATCAAGAATTAACTCCATTAAACGGACCCACTGCAATTTCCATACATCCCTATTACGAGCATGTAATGAGGCCTGAGTGAGGGGATGGCCCCTGCGGTCCCAGCCGTATCTAAGGCATCCCCCCCCCCCCCCGGCTTTGGAATTACAGCCTCCAGGGAGCCCTGGCCGGAGGGCCGACCCCCCACGCCTCCCCCGCCCCTGCAGTCTCGCCTTGCACCCCGTTCATCGCCGAATTACCCGCCCGCCTCTTTCCCTAGCCGAGCCCCTCACAGGGGCGGCACGGGAGTGCAAACGCTGCCGACGCTGCAAACGCGGTGCAAACTCTGCGAACGCCCTGCCTCGCGGCGGCTCCATTAGGTTGTCAGAGGGGCAGCGCGGAGTCATTTCCCGAGGTATATATTGTGCAGCCGGAGCCGGAGCGCCGGGCTCGCAGCCTCAAGAGGTGGAACGGCGGCACGGCCGGCACTCCAGGATGAACTGTCGACCGAGGCCGTGTCATATCTCTGCGCCGTGTCACTTCGTTATACGAGGGCAAACTGTGTGTTCGGGAAGCCGACCTCATTACTTGCGATGTTTACTGTTTTCTCTCCTCCCCGCCATTTCACGGCCCAGGGCTCGGCCCTGGGTCTCAGGGAGCAGAATACTGCTCTGTGCCGGCGGAGTGCTGCCAGCCATTCCAAGCCTTCTCCCTGTCAGAGACGAAGAGGGTTGCAGCGGCAGAAGCAACAGCAACAGGTGACGAAAGGGGGAGGGGAGACAGAGACAGATGCAAAGCACGGGGAGTGCGGGGAGAACCAGAGAGAGAGAGAGAGAGAGAGAGAGAGAGAGAGAGAGAGAGAGAGAGAGAGAGAGAGAGAGAGAGAGAGAGAGAGAGAGAGAGAGAGAGAGAGAGAGAGAGAGAGCTAAGCCTGCACCCCCTTGAATTCCTAAGGGAAAGGGAGCCTCCCAGGCCCCCCGCCCCTCCACCCGCAGCCCGGTTCCCAGTACGGCTCGCACCGGGCGGTCTCGGTCGCCTTGTCTCGCACCTCGTCCCAGCCTCGCCTCGCTTCAAAGGACAGCCGATACTTTTGAAGAGCGACCGACGCACTCCTTATTTGTCACCACCGCCAGCTCCTGGGCTCGTCTTGGCTCGACTCGGCGCGTCAACAAGTAGACTAAAGAACAGCTCAGTAGCCTCCGGTCTGGACCTCCGGCCACCGGACCTCCCCTGTTGAAGCTGCGGCCGCCGCCAGCGCCCTCTAGCACACTGGCACGGCATGCGCCGGCAGCGGTGGCTGCGGGGCTGTTCGCCTTTACAACTTTTAATTAATTCTAAAAAATTAAAATTCTACAGCACTGTTTTCGAAATTGCAATACAGTGGTGATTGCAAAGAAATGGTGATACACTCCCTATAGGTCGTGATGGGACCGTCATTGCAAAATAGCCTGAATCGTAAAATGCTTTCGATAACGGAGAGTCTTCTGGAGAGTGTGTCACCATTCCTTGCAAAAACAGTTTGTATTGCAGTTTTAAACACAGTGAAACAAGAAAAGCGGCGGGAACAAATCAGTCTACGGGGCCTCTGGCGAGGCCCTTGGCGGTGCTGAGAAGCGTAAGTGAGTTTGTTTATTGAAATCCTGGCCGGGCTCTCCCGCCGACTTACGATCGTGTTCGCATCCGCGTTACGGCCCGCGGCGCAGACAGCTAATCCAGCACAGCCCCTCCTCTCGGCCATTATCTTTTACAGCCTCACTGAGAGGTGCGGCGGGTGCCAGGGCTGCTGCAGGGGCTGCGGGGGCTGCGGGGGCTGCGGGGGCTGCAGGCACCCCATCCGCCGCTACGCCCACTCGCTTGGCGGTAAGGGTAAGTATCCGCACGCGAGTTACCAAGACTTTGGGCCGTAAGTCGAGGACTCACCTTCATGAAGGCGGTGCCGAGGCCGTGGGAGGCCGCGAGGAGGCTGTAGGCAGCCCGAGCCCCCCCCCCCCTCCTCCCGCCGCCGGCTCTTGGGGTAACGCGGCGAAACATCATAAACGAAACATTGCAAAGGGGGTAGCAGCAGCAACACGGGGCACGGCGTTCACCCCGTCCCGTCCGCATGGCCTGCCGCCGCTTTTAAATTCGCGAAAAGGTAAACCTGTTTCAGCTCGAAAATTGTTTTTCTCAGCAGGGAGCGCGGGTCCTTGAACCTGAGTCTCCCGCCCGGCTGTGAATTCTTGCGGCCTGATACACGCACTATCTGATGAGTGGAAACGGGACGGGGCACAGAACTTGTGTTGCGAAAACGCCCCATCCGCGGCTTCGGCTGACGGTTGGCAGCCCCGTCCTCCAGAGTAATGCCCGGTACTTTGTACCCCTCAACTTCTCCTCCCGTGGCCTCTGAGCTCCTGGTCGCTGCCGCATCGCGCTGCTGTGCGGGGGGAGGGGAGGGGAGGGGAGGAATGGGGCGTGTTTTGAACGCGTTTTTCTCAGTGTCAAGGATAATGGAACGGCGAACTATAGCAAAAGGCTGCTGTGGCCAGATGAGGCTAGGGGTTGATTTAGAGAGGGGAGGGAAAAGGGGAAAGGGGGGGGGAGCTCATATGTTGCCTCCTTTGTCCCGCTCCAAGTCTCGCTAACCCCTCGGCGTCCAAAGGGCACCAGCGTGCAGGCAACTGGTTCTACCTTTCCGCCTGTACCCAACTTGACAGAGAAAAACCGAGCAGAACATATCGTGGAGAGTGGCGGGGCGGGCCCTTGTGTTGCCGTCGAGGCTTGTGGCAAAACTGAGTCAGAAAGTGAAATCAGTGGGTACGAAACCTGTGCTGAAAGCCCGTCTGCTTGGCACCCCTGCATCTAAGCCCCCAGATGGTGCCATGCCGTGCCCAAGGCGGCGGAGAGCGGAGGGAGGGGGAATCATCCCGCCCCCTCGTCCCTAAAATATTTATGAGGCCGTAAATCCGTTATCGCCGCGGCTGACTGACTGGGCGTTAGGCGGCATTACTCGGGACAAGTGTCGAGGTCACTGCCGATGGGCCGTCCTCCGAATCACTGAGGACTGTGGGAGGGATGGGACAAATTGGGAACAAAACGACTTCAGCAGGGCAAGAAAACGGACGGTAACGAATTCAGTCGAGCCGGGGCGGGCACGGTCTCGCTTTCGATGGAAGAAGAAGAATAAAGGCTTCTGAAAGCTGTATATTATATCGGTTCGCGAGGGAGTCATCGAACTGGGGTCTGGTCTCCTCCGCGGCGCGGCGGCCGGCAGCGGCGCAATAGACAAGGGTCATGGCTTTGGTGGCGGCCGGGTATGCGGGGCGGGCGGGGCGGGCGGGGCGGGCGGGGCGGGCGGGCCACTGCAAACAAGGCATTCCATTTCGTTGGCGCCCACTCCCCTCCGCGCGCACCCCGGGCGAAATAAAGAGGCACCAGCGTGAGCCCCCCCCCCCCTTCCCTCCTATCCACCACTGCCCCTCGCCCTCTCCTACCTCTAGCCGGCGCCGCGGTGCATATTTCATTCTCGTGGTGAAAACGAATCGGCCCTCACCCCCCAGCTTTCCCATTTCCCATCCTTTCCCTTCCACCAGTATTTTTTTTTTTATCTGCCTCGCCGCACGCCTTCCGAAAACAGAGGCGGAGTTGGCAAAGGCAGGTGTGGGGAGAAAGATGGACAGCGCGGCAGACTGGCTGTTCTGTCAGACTGGCTGTTCTGTCAGACTGGCTTAGACGCTGACAAAGACTGGAAGACAGACAGGAGCACCTACCGGCCGTGCAGAGCTTGGAGTCCTCGTCGTAGCCGTCGGGGCAGTCGGGGGCGCCGTCGCACAGGTACTGTATCGAGATGCAGGCGCCGTCCCCGGGACACTTGAACGGCTCGTACGGGTGGCACGCCTCCGCTGGAACAGTAGAAACAGAGAGAGTAAGTGTAAGTGTCAACCGGTGCCGTCTGAGAGAGAGAGAGGGGCACAGCAAGTACTAAGCGGCGCTGCTCACCCGCTGCCCGCCCGCTGCCCGCGGTAGGACGCAGCGCTGCGAACGGACTGCGGGGAAGAGAGCGGGGAGAAGGAGAAAAGTCTTCCGGTGGGTGAAGAGCAGGATTGCGTTATTCTGGTGACGACCGCACGGACGCACTGCGCTCTCTCTGCCCCACAGACACCGCGCTGCCGGAGCGCCTGGACCGTAGGCAGTTATGGCACATCCGCGCTGGGCGGGCTTGCCTATGCACCGGTTCGCAGGCGTTCCCAGGCGCTCCAAGCAGCGCAGCGGGCAGGCCTCGCTGCGGAATGAAGCCGTTTCTGCGGCCCGGCCCCGGCCCGGCCCGGCCATGATCAGGTCATGAGGCTGCGTTGAGCGTCACGCTGTTTGCGGAGCACTTACTGCCCTTCATGGCCCTGGCCCGGGCAGCGCCAGGGGCAGCGCCACGAGAAGCGGCCCGAGGACCCAGAGAGGGCAAAGTCAGGCCAGTCAACATGCATTATGTATGACCCGGCTCGGACCGGGCCGGACCGGACTGTACCGAGCCCCGCTGTGTAGCCCCAGCAGCTGCGGCAGCTGCGGCAGCTGCCGGTACAGCCGCGCTCAGGCCAGGGATCTGCCCCTTATCATTGCAGACTGACAGTCTGATCTGACCTCGCTCTGCCGGACCCACAGTTCCAAAAGTGGGGGTCGCAAACGACGACGAGTTCTCGTATTTCCAGAACCGATCGCTTAACTATGATGGACACATCATATCCGCAAATGTGGATATCGAAATGAATGACGAACGGGGGGCTGGACGGTCTGTTCGCCGAAACTGGATGCCCTTTTGGGCGCTGCTGCGGCCTGCTCGTGTTGGTTTGGGGCAACCTTCGCACGGAAGGCCACAAATAATTGGACACGGACACGGGGCGTTTACAGCCGTCATTAGAACGGGGCCCTCGGCGGGGCCCAGCGCGGCCCAGCGCACTGGCCATCAATACCGCGCCGCCCCGCTGCGCCCCGCTGCGCCCCGCTGCGCCCCGCTGCGCCCCGCTGCGCCCCGCTGCGCCCCGCTGCGCCCCGCTGCGCCCCGCTGCGCCCCGCTTCCGGGGACAGGCCGCGGACAGGCCGCGGACCACCGCCCAATACTCTGCGACACGCCCCTACGAGAGGGGATCACTGGTTCACCTGGCACACCTCCCTAGGGAATGAAGAATTTGAAAAGATTAAAAAAAAGAAAAGGCCCGAATTTTTTTTCTTTTTCCTCTCCTCTTTCCTTTTAAAAATATAGCCCTCCCTAAAAAAAATTGTTTGATTTGGGGGAAGTGTTTTCTGTGCTGATGAGAAATAACAGCGCCCCCGGGCGGTGGGCTGAAGGTGCGGAGAAAGACAGTACTGCGTGTTGGGGCGGGGCCGACGGGGCCGACGGGGCACACGGATGGGCTCCTGACATGCGAGCCTGTTGCTCACTTGTGGGACCAGGGCGTTGTGTGAGTGCGAGTGAGACAGAGAGGCGGGGGCCCGCTCCACCAGGATCGTTATGGGGAGCCACAAAAGTCATACGGAAAATGCTCGAGCAAATGCTGAGTGAGACTTCCGAGGTCAATCGACGAGATACATACTCAATTTCAATACAGACACACACGATGTGCGAATGAGAACGTTGAAAACTGCCTCGTTGTATTCCTGCGGGGGTTCTCGTTCACTGAATTATAAGTCCGACAAAAGTGAAATGAAAGAGGGTGCAGAGCGGCGGCAGGGATAAGCCTGGGGACCTGGGGAACCCGAGCAGGTGTTCCGAGCAGCTGGTTCTTGCGGGTGTTAACGAGCGGCAAACGGGACCGCAGCCCGACGGGGGTTCAGAGCCACCAGGAGCCACGTATCTGGACTGCAGAGCATTGCGAAGGCACCGGCAGCGACGTGGGTCTGAGGGCGCCGCCAGGGCACCGCCTCGAGGGGAGGGCGGCCAGGGCGGCCGGGACTTAAGGGCTTTGCGATACGTTTGCTTTGGCGTTACAGGTGGCAGGCGTAATAACCTTGGCAGCGGCTGCTGCCGGCTGGGACACCCCGGGGACATCGGGGACACCGTCAGGGACACCGTCAGGGACAGAAGAGATCTCTCAAGAAAACGACGCGACAGGGAGACGGAGCGTGAGAATGAGAAGCCGTGAGCCTCCATCCGCGAGGAGAGGAATGGAGAAAGTATTTGGGGCTCAGCAGTGACGACCAACATCATTTCCATAGGCGGGTGGGGCGGGCGGAGATGAAATACACTAGGCATTATTTTTTTTTAAATCTTTCCACTTAAAATGCTGCTATGTAAACGTGCTGTCGAGAAAAGAGGGCTTCTAGTGTTGTGCACCCTGAGTCCTGAGCTACCGCTGCCTGCTGCCCCTGCCTTCTGCCTCGCCTAGTGAGACTCGGTCCGCGTGGGAGAGCCGGCCGAAGCCTCAGCTGCAGGCAGCGCAGAGGCAGCGGATCGGCTCAGGCCTCGGCTCAGGGCTGGGCTCAGATAGCGCCCCTTGATTTAGGCAGCCGGCACTCGGCCGAGTGCGCCGCTGTGTGCCGGCCTGCCTACGCCGTGGTTCCCAGGCAGGCGCCAGCGAGCACCAGCGGCATCCGGCACTGACGCCGCCGCCCAAAAGGGAATCACGACTGACAGGACAGCCCACAGCTAGCAGCGATCCGGCCGACGTCCGCGCCTTGGCTGAGAGACAAGAAGGAGAAGTAGCCAGGCAGAAAAGAGCGAGAGTGACGTGAAGGCTGGCCTTGGCTGGAGTGGCAGAGGGAGAGGAGAGAACGCCCGCCAGCAGGGAGGTCCAGGCCGTGGGCCGGGCTTCACAAGGTAACCAGCCCGCTGCCCGCTGCCCTCTCAGGTCCCGTAGATAACATTTTGGACCGGCCCGCCTCCCACTACAAGCGGCGCCGTACCGCCGAGCTCCCCAAACCCCACCGTCTGACAAGCCGAGCAGTAGACGATAAATGCTGATCGGTGCGTGAATTCGTGGACGGGTCCAGTCCAGTCGGCCAGCTACAAGATCTCCCCCCCCCCCCCGCCCCCCGCCAGCCCTCAGATCTACGCGGCCTGCCTGTCGACTTTGGTCGACTTCTCCCTGCGGCGAAGGCTGTCAGGTTCGCCTCGCCCCGCCCCTCGCCCCGCCCCGTGCGTTCTCGTACGCTCCCGTTTACTCTGCGTATTATTATTTGAAAAGTGTAGCGATGTACATAATAGGGTATTCCGGAGTAGAACTTGACCGGAAACAAGAAGAAGACAAGAATCACAAGAGCGGATACGGAGCTCGCGGTACGAAAAGTTACGAAGCACGTGCCGTACCGTCAGCCACGAGCCGACTCAAAAACTTGGGAGGCTTAACTCTCGCTGACGATATGACACGACCGTTTGGTAGGGTCACCCAGGGCTCTTTGAAGGCGCGCGGAGGAAGTCTGCGCTGCGCTGTGTGACCCTACCAAATGGTCGTGACATATCGTCAGCGAGAGCTAAGCCTCCAAATTGTTTAGCGCCCTGGTCGACTCCCCCGCAGGGAGCTCCCTCGTCGGATGGAGCCTGGTTATGTCGCAGTGGACTCGCTCTGCCATTAATTTGTGAACGGCGTCAGATGGAAGCCGCTACATAGTCCTTCATGCCGTCAACCACGCAGGCTGGCAGGCTGCTGCCGCGCGCCGTGCGGCATACCGGCCCGACCCGGCCCGACCCGGCCCGATCTGACCCGACCGACCAGCCCCGACCCCTTTCACATCCAGATCGAACCGCTCCGAACTCGTTGCTGCTGCCACCACGTTCACATTCATATTTCCAGGATGTCGATGCCAATGTCAATGTTTGCCCCGGTACGGCAGAGAGTGAGGCCTGGCCCAGCTTGGCCCGCGGCCCGGCACAGCGTGAGTCACGGGGTTGTGGTCTGGCCGCACCGCCACGGGCCGGAGGCGGGGGCTGGAGGCGGGGGGCCGGGGGGCGGGGGCCGGGGGGCGGGGGCCGGGGGCGGGGGCCGGGGGGCAGGGGCCGGAGGGGCCGCCATGTCACGTGCGTGGTTACAAGTCAGAACCCCGCGGCGCCCAGGCCTAAGCCCTCAGCCCTCAGCCATCAGCCATCAACCCTCTCGCTCGCATCAATCATGCATGAGTGCGGTGCAAATAGGCTAACTGAGTTCCATCTGTGTGCGACAGTCAGCACCAGCAGCCAGCAGCCAGCAGCCAGCGGTGCGAGCGGTGAGAGTGGTGCCATCGGGGGGGCGGTCCGGGCCGGTGTGGGCCATCATTCTGACGGCGGCGCCGCGCTTTTCCTACTGTTCATTTTCTTGTTGATTTAATTTCATTTTTTTTCTGTTTTATTTTTTAGGCAGTGAAAAGAGTTATGGCTAGCCCATCACGTTCTTGTCCCGGGTTGAAATACAGGTTCACGGGGGGCGTTCTTTTTCCTGTTTTTATCTCCCAGTCCCCGTTTCTCCACGATCCGAGCCGACTTCCTTCACGCAAAGCCTGCAAGCCCGTCCACCCGAGTGCTGCGTAGCGCCTTGCGCCGGAGCCGGAGGTCCAGGGTCCGTGTGGCCATGCTGTCACATGGCCATGGCAGGGGGAGAGAGAGGGAGAGAGAGAGGGGAGAGAGAGAGAGAGAGAGAGAGAGAGAGAGAGAGAGAGAGAGAGAGAGAGAGAGAGAGAGAGAGAGACCTCTGACACCGTTCTGCCTCTGCACTCACGTCAGCACGCTAGCCCGCTCCGCTCCCGAGGCTGCACTGGCTTCACGGAGGGACCCTCAGATAAAACGGGGTAGGCCGAGCAGAAGGACGTAGAGGCTGTGGGTGCACGTGCACGTCCGCGCTGGGGGAGGGGAGGGGGTGCCATCGGGTGCAAGTGCAGGTCAGCCCGTGGCCCGTGGCCGTGCCCTGCACAGTCCTGCCCGGTCCCCAGCGGTGTGGCCGAGCTTTTACACCCCGTCGGACGGCTCAGTGCACCCCGTGCGGGCTCCGAGGACTATCTCGAGCCTGGCCGCCCTCCCCGCCCCCTCCCCCGTCCCACTGCGACGTGCAGTGCAGCGGTACTTCTGCTCAGCCATCCGGGCCAGAAAGCTAGACGACGTCTCCCCCATCACATTGACTATCGGCTTGTTTATCTCCGGCTTCTTCACTGAAGAAAGTTGGTTCGCGGTCCGCAGCCGGGTCCAGCGGCCGCCGGAGCAGGAGAGTGGTGCAGAGGCTATGCGGCGCCGTGGGCCTTGTGGCTTTGGAGCAGCATAAACTAACGATCGCCGGGGAGCGGAGCGAAGTCAGCGTGGCGCGGCACCCCGCGTGACGGGGCGGGGCGGGGCGTGCTGGCCCGGGGAAGCTAGAGCCTCTTGTTTTCCGCCCCGCCAAGTACGGAAGCACTAGTGGGCGTCCGCCTCGACGTCCCGCCTCGACCGGCCTCGACGGCCGACAACTTGAACGGACCCACTCAACTCGGTCCTCCAGCCTGAGGGTAGGGGAGGAGAGGGAGACAATGGTATAGCGAACAGGCTCTGAACACTGTACCGGGCCGGCCGGAGGCCGGAGGTGGATCAGACCGGAGCACCAAACTCAACTCCGTGAAGCCGCAGCCGGCTCAACCGAACCGGGAATCTGCGTCGCTGCCAATTACCAGGACGGCCAGCTGGTCCCGGCCGGGCCCAGGGAAGGGGGCGGGGCGTGAATTCAGTCATATTCAGATTCGACAGGACAGAGAGACAAAGCGACAGCTCGCACAGCGCACAAAAAAGCCGACCACCAGCATCGCGAAAGGCAGCCGTTAATCCCCAAATGTTATTTCGACCATCGACGGGTATTTAACGAGGTATTTAACGGGTACCCCAACGAGTACTTGGCGTTCCAAGACGCACCGGCAGCGGGCTGCGGAGGCCGAGCTGAGATCGTCATTTCCCGCCCGCTTCCCGAGGGTTCGGGTTCAGGTACCCCGGCTGCAGCCGGCGGGTGTGAATATGTTGCAGGGGCGGAGGCACGGCTACGGCTCCGCCGCCACGGCTCTCTGTGAATGTGTGCAGCGGACTGGAACCAGAGTGCCGCTATAAAGCTGCAAATCTCGCGGCCACAGAGTGGCTCGGTCTCTCCACCGGGGCAGGCACCATGGGGACCGTGTCGAGTGCCCGGGGGAGGGGGAGGGGGGAGGCACCTGGGCTGGGGTACCGTACTGCGTCCGCCACTGCGAATATCTCATCTCGTGGGGACGGCCACGGCTCTGCCGCTCTGCCGCTCTGCCGCTCTGCCGATCTGCCGGGCTGACCTCATACCGGGGGCTCTGGGGATCCGTGAACCTAATTCTTCTCAAGTGGCATCCAGGCATCCCAGCGGCGTGCGCGAGCTGCGCGAGGATCTAACCGCTGTGACAAACAGAGCGGACGGAGTGCTTGCCTGCTTGCCGCTCCGTTGCTGTTGCCGTTGCCTTGCCGTTGTTTGTATTTGTCGAAGAGAACAAAACTCGGCTGCTGGTGATGTCGGCTCGAGCCGGTCTGGGCACGACAGCGCAGCAGGGCAGTGAGCCGTATGTGTTTGGGTCCCCCGACAGAAGCAAGCAGTTTTGTATTGCAAACAGAATATCAAATTAACCAAGCAGAGGAGAGCGAAAAGGAATAGGGGGGGGGGGGGAGGAGCTTACTTTGCCTGGGTCTTGATTTTTTCACCAGAGTCCACTGCAAAAAATCATTACGGCCGTTCCGTACGCTCTTTTCACCAGGGTATGCAAAACTGAGTACTGAGTAGAAATACACAGGGAAGCCTATACGGAACGGAAGCTGGTACACGGTATCGTCCGGTTAAAATTAAACGGACAGTTCCGTACCCCTTTCCGTAGCGTACAGGAGTTTCCCATCTAATCGGTTTCCGTACCATCCAATGTTCCGTACATGCTTCCGTACCCTAGCCGTTTTTTTTTTTTTTTTTTTTTTGCAGTGTCCCGCCCCATACAGCGCACGACGACAGGGGGCTGGGCTGGAAGCCCAGAGGCTTGAAAGCTTTGGTTGGGAGCCCAGGCCTCGGCCCTGGCCAGCACACGCATTGGCATTCCACGGCCCACGCGCTTTGTTCTCGATACAGATGACGGCCCGGCCCCGGCCCCGGCCCCGGCCCCCGCCTCCACCCCTCCATCACGGCACGATCCGAAGTGGGCCGGGCTGGCCGGGCAGCACATCGAATGTGGCGCTCCAAATAATACGAGAGTGGCAATGGTGGCAATAATGGCGCCGGCGCCACAAAGCGCCGCACTAAATTCTTTTACGCGTTCAAATCAAACGCAGCGCAGCGGCGCCATGGACGCGCCGCCGCTCACTCCGCTCATACGGTGCATACACGGTATACTCGCAGGCTGCGAAAAACAAAACAAAAACGAAACATGCGACGTGTGCATTTTTTATGTCATCGTCACCGTGCCTTTCTGTTCGCCCCTGTCCCTGTCGCCGGACCTGTTGTGGCTCTGTAACACGGCCCTTGCTGCTGCCGGGTCCCCCCGGGTGCCCCCGGGTCCTCCCGTACACACCCGAACACGATCCCATCCTGCCTCGGCTACAGGGCTCAGCGTGGTGCACGATTCGCTCCCGATTTCGTTATTCCTCACACGTGGCCTCACCGCAGCCACAGCATGCGCGGCATCGAGCTGACGCGGGCTCCCCGCCCCGCGTCCTGGAGCACCGAAACGAGGTCAGCCGCCAACGCAGCAGGCGGATTATCGCGGCGACACATCATTACCTTCCGGGGCCGCCGTTCCGCGAACGCCATCGGCCCGTAACGTGGTTTTGTGCACGATCCGCTGAGCCGCGCCGGGGCCGGGCCGGGCCGGCGTCTTGGGGCGATATGATTGAGACATAGCTGCGAGCGCGCCGGCATGTTGTGTGCGCAGCAAACAGCATCCGCCGCCCCCGCCGCCCCCGCCGCCCCCGCCAGGCCCCCG
This sequence comes from Odontothrips loti, assembly GCA_038380765.1. Taxonomy (NCBI): domain Eukaryota; kingdom Metazoa; phylum Arthropoda; class Insecta; order Thysanoptera; family Thripidae; genus Odontothrips; species Odontothrips loti. Next base: position 18,369,570 of record CM076243.1, on the reverse strand, counting down.
CCGCCGCACTGACATGTGTGCTAAGATCGCCAGCACTCCGCGCTCCTGTGGCCCGTGGAGCCTTTGGGGTCGGAGAGCGCCCGCTCACGTGGAAAACAAGACAAACACACGGCGGGGGGGGGGGGGGTAGGTGTCTGGTGCCGCTGAGGCCTCGGGGCCACAGGGGGGCCGGGCCGGGGCCCCGCCGAGGCCGGGGGCGTCACGACCCAGGAGAGCTCAGCCACGAGGGAACAGTCATTCCGTTCCCATGGCTGCCGCGGGGAAAATTAAGCGAGCAGACTGTGACGACGAATGGGAATGGCCCAATAATTTCGCCACTCACCCTGCATTTGGGTCATTCCCAGCGGCTGCTTGGCCTGTTTAAATATAAAATTAGGCCGTGAGTAGGCTACTGGTGACCAGAGGCGCAGCCATAGCCACAACTTTGGCTGTCCGGCCCAGTCCGGCCCAGTCCTCCTGTGGCACTTTGGTCCTGTCGGGCTGGCAGAATGGATAAAACTTGTTCTCGTTGTTATGGTCCAAATCTCCAGAGGCGAAGTTGAGAGCTGTTGCTGCCGCGTTCAGGTTATAATATCATGCCGCGGGGGGAGAAGGTGGACAGCGGCCCACCAGCAGCCCGCTGGCCTGGCAGCCCCCGCCCCCCAGCTACCAGCCGCCGCTGCGCAGGGGACCAGTTTGCGCCTCCGAAATTATTTCGGATGCGATTAAAGCAGAAACTGCGTGCGGCTCAAGTCGGCGCCAGCCGCCGTAGGCAGCTCTTCTGTGAGTCTGTCTCATTCAAAGACGGATACTTACCCTCAGAACATAAGATAAGGAAAGGCTTCAGCAGGGGAGCAGTTAGCGTAGGTTGAGTCACTAAGCAGGATCTACAGGGCACAGGTTTTCTCTAAAGACAGGGTAATGGAAGCGGCAACAGAACCGACTGCCAGTTAAGCAAAACAAACGAAAAGAAGTGCTTAAGGACTTCCTCTCTTCTCGTGTTCAATCGGCCTCGAGAGCGCCCCCCAGCCCTCTTCCCCTCCGTCTCCCTGCTCTCTCGCTGAGTCTTATTTTCCCCGCCTCCCCAAGCAGCGTGGTGTCGCTTTCCTGTCCCACAGGAATTTTCCTTTTTTTATTTTGGTCTTTTTTTCCCGTTTTATTTTTGGAACTCTACCTAGTTTCCTCGAGGACTCCAGGGACGGTTCAAAGGAAGGTAACGGCGCTCCACGGGGCTACAAAGACTCTGCAGGGGGCGGGTGATAGCAGACGCCAACCTTGATTTTCGTCCCTAAGCTAGAAATCGCATCCGGTGGCGCTTGACGTCAAACCGTGCGGGAAAACTATGACTTGAAACGCGGAGATGAAACGGTATAGAAGACGCTTTCTGCCTATTAATAGAGAAAAGAGGAAAACAGCGAAAAAACAAATTCGACCAATAGTGCATGAGTGTAACGAACTCACCACTTTAAAAAAAATCAAAACAAAGGAAGGAAAAGAGGCGGAAAATGAGAATAAGGGAAGGAAAGGGAAAGAAAGCACAAAAACATGCACAATGAATAGCGTTTAATAGCGTTAATAGCAGTCTGAGGGGTGGGTGGGTCCCCCCTGAGGTCAGCTTGCTACACCACTGGAATTCTAGCTTGACGCCACTGCCCGGGCCCCTGGGCCCCGAGACCCCCAACCACACGGCTCTGGGGATGAACCTTCCTGCATACCGCACACACCCTCCGTCTCGCCCCTCTCGCCTCGCCGTGGTACCAAATCACCAAATTACACAACGTGTATCGAGGACCACACCGACTCTCCCTCGGCTCGCCATCGGAGTCCGGCCCGGCAGCTCTGTATCAGGCCGCTCGGCTGGGTAACCGCGGGAGTGACCGCGGACGACCGCGGAGGTGGCCAAGGGGGTGCAAACGGCCGCTCTCCACAAGGCGGCGCCCGCGGCGTCCAGCGATGGCCGCCTAGTTGAACTCACCTGGAACAGAGAGGAATAAAACTCAATGAAAACCATTAGCTTCGCACAGTATAATAGAGAGACAGAGCTCGGGATCCAACAAGGTGCGTACGGCGGGCTCTGGGAGTCGTGAAACGCCCCCCCCCCCTCATCCCTCCCTGCTCCCACACTCACCTACAGTTTGAGCCAGTGCTCGGGACACGGCACGGCGGCACGGTACACTCGGCACGCACGCACACGGACGTGGCCGACGTGGCTGGACGGCCCCCCAGGGACTGGAGACTCATCTTATCCGTCCCGGTGTGACGCCGGAGCCTTGGCCAGCCTTGGCAGGAGCCCTGGCCGGAGCTCCAGACCCGGCAGTATGCCGACGTTTAACGCGCCGCGCGGTAGTACTGCCGCGCTATCTGCAGCGCCCGGAGCGTGTCAAGTAAAAGTAGACCCGTGTCGGTGTTCCACGGGCCCCGCATACTCCGGGCTGCTCCGGGCTGCGGCCCCACTCCGGACTCCGGGCAGGCCCGGGCCCAGCCCTTCAAACGAGCATTTAATGAAGAAAAGCGAACAGGAGGCAAGAGACGGAAATTAACTCCCCCGGGGCCGGCCGTGCCGGACCTCCCCGCGGCCGCCTTGGTGCTGGCGGAGCTCCACTGAAATAGGAGGACCTGCCCCTCCAAAGCGGAGCGGAGTACAGAACCGACCCCGGTACCCTCCGTGGGCGACTCGCCAATCTAGACACGACTTGTCGCTGCAAAGAGCTCCTAACAACGCTCGGTCTCAAAAATAAATGGCTGTGCCTTGCACGAAGAGTTGTGCTCCTGGCAAAGCCCCGCTGTCCAAGAAGCCGTCATTGTTTTTCCTCGTCCAGTAGAGTCTACCGCTTGCCCCCCGGTGTCATACGGGTAGATGTGGTTGGCTGCGTTGGACGTGGATGCGCTCCCGCAGCTCCGCCTGTGACCCCGCCACCCCCACCGTGGCCCCGCAGCGTGCAGACCACACTGCCCCGCCCCGCCCGCGCCGCCTGCAGCCGTGCCAGCACAGCATTTCGCTCGCTACTCGCCGGAAAACCGCCGGCAGCCGCAGAAAACCGCGTTTTTCAAAATATTTCTAGAATGTTTCAGAACTCTTATTCCAGTTTTCGTCCTTTGCCACTATGTTGATTAAACTAGAAAACGGCAAGACGCCGCCCCCTTCTCGGCTGCGGTGCGGTGGGCGGGGTCCGGTGGTGGCGAGGGACGAAAATTCAATTTATTTCGTCCAGCATTAAAACTTGCGTCAACAGTATAATGTAATTCGCCGGCAGGTGGTGTGGGGCGGGAACAAAACCAGAAGGAAAAGTAAACGTTGGCCGTCAGGCGGGGGCGGGCGGGGGCGTGGCGGGGCGGGTCACTGAAATAAAGGATGATATGGGGGTCGGCCGTGATTACGCAACGAGAGAAAGAGAGAGGGAAGAGTTATGTAAAGGCTCGTTAGCCCCCGCAGCCCCGCAGGACGGTCCACGGGGTCCAAGGCCGAGCGTCACGCTGACCTTCAGCTAATTAGTGGCCTCCGGTAGCCCCGTCACCGCATCACAGGATTTTAGTGTTTTAATAAAAGAAGCTCCGTGAGGGATGAAAGCCCAAATAAGCCTGCCTCGCCTCGCCTCGCCTCGTCTCGGGACAAAGTGCATCCGACTGGGAGTCCTGAGGGATTTGGGTATAAAGACGGCCATCACCCTTAACCACTGTTGACGACTTAACTCCGTGCGGCCACCACTAGGCAGTCCTCCTCGCGGAGTGCCCGGAAACAGTCCACTCTTTCTGATAATCAGCCGAGGACACGGCTGCACTGCCCCCGCTGCCCCCGCTGCCCCCTGCCCCCACCGCTGCACCGTCCCGCTTCACTTTTACAATTTGCAAAGTTTTCTGATAATCAGCCGAGGACACGGCTGCCCCCCCTGCCCCCGCTGCCCCCACCGGCGCTGCACCGTCCCGCTTCACTTTTACAATTTGCAAAGTTTACAACCCTGCTTAGAGAGCGCGGCCAGGTACAGCCGGGCACCCTTCGAGCGTGCAGCATAGACAGGGCCGGTTATTGTAAGCGTGGTCTACAAAACCCGTGGGAGGGTATTGTTTTTCCAACTCCAGCCCGCAGCGCTACGACTTGTACTTGGGGACGTGTTCCGGATATGTTCCGGATATGTCCCGTGACCGCGCACCGGCCGCACCGGCATGCGGCATGCCAACCACAGCCTCGCGTGGCGCCCGCAGAACAAACATTTATACGTAATGCAGCGGTGAGCCGCTGTTGGTGGTGAGGAAATACAGTTCCCTGCTTCCCCCTCTACATGCGACCGAGTCTGGCTATGCGCGGACCGCCGGCGGTAGGAAAAATTGGTGCGCGCGTACCCTACGGCCATAGGGGAGAGGGGGAGAAAAGGAGGAAGAGAGAGAGGGGGGGGGGAGGCAGAGAGGACGCGTGGGAAGCAAGACATATGCGTAGTACGGTGAGGACGCCGAGGACGAGACGCCAAGGGGCCGCGGGGGCTCGGCCCGGCTCCCGGCTGTGCTCAACACGACGCTAATGCAAACGAATGGGCTGCAGCCAGCGCTACACCGGCCTTCAATCTGCAGCAACACGGCGCCCCCCGGGGATTTTTACAGTGCGACGACCCGGTCCGCGGCGGTCCGCGGCGGGAGGACGCGGTGGTGGCGGCGCGGTGGTGGCGGCGGGGGCGGTAGCGGCCGGGCCGGCGGAGTGCGGCTCCGGCGGGGGGCGGAGGGGTCTGCGAGGCGACTACAGGCAGGCAGAAGGAGGCCGGGCCGGATTGCCCTTCTGACAGCGGTAACGGATTGTGCGAAAGGATAGGGCGGACGGGCGGGGGGAGGAAGAAAGGCGAAGGTCACACGGAGGCGAAGCGAAGACGGAGGGGAAACGGAAGGTGTAATGCAATTCGGAGGGCAATTCGTACGCAAGTCGTTTAAAAACAAAGTCCATGGGGGAATGGCGATATGCGAGAGGAACAATGGAATGTCATTATCATAACTTTATCGAAGTTGTTGTTTGCGGCAGAGGTCGGCTCGACGTCGCCGCTCCTTCTCTGCAGGACGCCTTGGTCGCGCAGAGTGCGGCAGTGCCATGGCAGCGCGGACTGTGGCCACGGCAGCGGGCAGCCACGGGCAGCCACGGGCAGCCACGGGCAGCCACGGGCAGCCACGGTAGGCGGGGGAGGTGGGGAGGTGCAGTGAGTTGTCGTCTACCGCAACAACTTAAACACGAGCAACGCTGCGCCCCTGTGCTGTGCTGTGCCCAGGCCCTCTGCGGCTTCGTGTAGCGCCGAGCGTTGCTCTCAGCCGCGTTTCGTTCCGTTCCGCCTGCGAATGCGGTTTGCTCAGGTCTCCGGTCCAGAGCTAGAGCCCCGCGGGGGCCCCCCGGGCCCCAGGCCGGGGGCTGGCGGCAGAGCCCCTGTCATCAGCGAGGTAGGCAGAGCCGCAGCGCACAGGCGTCAGGCGGGCGGGCCTACCCTGCCGTTCACAGGCGCTAGACTTTGTCAGGTCACCATCGGAGTCCAGGGCGGAGATTTCTCTCGCCTCCACGCGCCCACGCAGCGGGACGGGGAGGGGCAGGAGGAGAGGGGGGAGGGTGCAATTTCGGGCCGCTCCTGAGGACGTCCCGTCCGGTCCCGTCCCCGCCGCGGGGCCGGGTCCCATGGCTGGGATCAGGGCGTGTCAACGTGACACCCGGAGGCCCCGGAGGCCAGGAGGCCCGGAGGCCGGAGCTTGGACAGGCCGTAGTGTGTCAGCACGCCTGGAGAACAGACCGCCCACATGGGCAGTCGTTTGCGAATTTTGCGGAACGATATCCTTTTAAAAGCGATCTCAATAATTTGTCTGCAATGTGACTGTTTTTTTAACTTATCTTATCTGAGTTTGTTCAGAATTCGCCATGAAATTGTAATTTTGATTTTGGACATCAGCATTTTATGGTCGAGAACCTCCTAACGGAACCCCACTCACGCCTTTCGTCTCTCTCTCTCTCTCTCTCTCTCTCTCTCTCTCTCTCTCTCTCTCTCTCTCTCTCTCTCTCTCTCTCTCTCTCTCTCTCTCTCTCTCTCTCTCTTTCTCCCTCCCTCCCCTTTCTCCCTATCCCTCTCGCTCCTTTCATCTCCTGGCAAAACAACCTCAATCCACCTCTCCTAATAATTAGGGTCGTGTGTACTCGGGTACAACACAGCAACACGGCGGCAGCGTCAAAGCAACAATAACAAGAGGCAACACCGAGCAGCGCGGGCGCCGCTCTGTAAACTTTCGGATAAAGGGGTTTCCTCACGATGTGAGCAGCCTGCGAAGGTTAGTGGAAGTGGAGGTGAAAGTGGAGGTGGAAGTGGAGGCGGAAGTGGAGGTGCGGACGTAAATGTCAAAGTGGAAGTAGCATGCGCAGTGTACGCCGCTGCACTCGGGACGTTCGGTACACTGAGATCACATGTCCCGGGGGCAACACCATCAACACGACACGACGCCACGTCTACTGTACCTGCCCTGCCCTGCCGAGGCAGAGCTGACAGAGCTGCAACGCCAGCTCTAGCGAGCAGACCTTACCAAACTGTTTCCATTCGTTCCGAGTTTCAACAGCGATCAGGTTTAGTACCGGGTGGTGTCGATTAGCGTTTCCCATAGGGTACTCGAATGTTGCGGTGGCGTCAATTGGGAACCAAACCTTTGTGAATCCCCTCATGCTGTTGCGGTCGCTAGCTCTAGTGTTTTCGTCGGTATGAAAACCAATCTCCGGATCCGGCGCTCAGCCTCGACACCCGACAGCTGGCCGCAGCCGACGCGTGGCGAGGCCCAGGAAGACGCACTCTCCAAGGGGTGAGAGATGGGGGCTTCACACTTCACACCTCGGCAATGGCGCCTCGCGACGTCTCCGCTTTTATGCGCCATGATGCCCTTGATACCGGCAGTCCGGGACGGTCCGGGAGGGAGCGCCGGCAGCGCACCGAGTGTAGCCGGGGGACCATCCAGGCTGCTCCGGCCCTGGGCCGGGCTGGGGGCCCGGCACTGCGCGGCACTCGGCGTCTCTCGGGCCCTCCCCTCCAAGTCGTCGTCCGCACAGCCGTGGACTCTCTAAAAAGTATTTCTGGTTTTAAATGAGTCCAGGGACGTCCCAAGCTGGCAGTGACACCGCCCCACAAGGCCGGCCGGCCGAAACTGAGTCCCCCCGCTGCGCCGGCAGGCCGCGGCCAGCAGGGTGGGGTCAGGTGAGGCGGCCCCCAGGCGGCCCCGTGGTGTCCGGTGCGGGCGGTGCGCAATAGCGCGTTATTAGAGGCTCATGCTGTTGTCCTGGGTACCTACCTTGATTCATCTCGCAGCCCCGCACGATCATCTCATACTTACTGCCGGGCCTGCCGGGGTCCGCTCGGGTCCGCTAACATTACTGTAATCATCCCCATTCACAGGAGGGCTTCGGCTCTCCCCCGAACCCGAAGCGGTCGTCCCCCCACAGCCCACCGCCACCTGAGCCAACACCACAGCGCTCTGCTGCGGCTCTGCTGGCTGTGCTCCGCGGCTCGCACTTGTTTTTGTGGTTTCGGGTACAGCCGGGTACAGCTGTTCGCAAAGTCCCCCCACCACCATTATAACTTTCCTGCCGTCGAAGTGGAGAGGCCAATTCCCGTGAAAGCGTTCGCCACCTTCGGGCCTTCTGCCTCCGCGGGGCGGGGCAGGGCGGGGAGTGGGCCGCACCTCACCCCACTACTTTATTTCTGGAGGCGAACGCAAACAGGTCAAGCCAAGCACTTGCATCACCTTCACTCCCTTGCCACCCCATTTCTCCAACCGGGTTCTTCTGGGTTACAAATTTGCGCCGTTTCGAAATGAAAATATCGACACTTAATCCCATTACAAGTACCCAGTCAACATAGACTGTCGAATCGACATCGAACCGACATCGATACTATCGATTTTCTGGGAAAACTCGATTTCTTATCGATACATCGAGAAATCGAACACTTTTTCCCCGTTCTTTTTTTTTTACGTTGGCCACAGTACAGTCGTTCAAGACAAGCAGAAAACTCTGTTGTGTTGCTTAAAAGTTCAGTTTAGGGTTTGGGTTTGCTATCGAAACGACTTCAAAACGATGTTGATATCGCGTCCTCGCATAAAAATAGTTTTCAAAATTGAACTTTGTACTTCGCAGAAGATCACTAATACGCGTAAAAGAATTAGTATGCTAATAGCAAGAAAACAGTTTGAATATGAGAGAATGGTTGTTCATCCGACATCAACTACGAATTTCGATATCGAAGCCGAACTCGAACTTTTTCCACATGAAAATATGCATTGAAATGGAGTGTGTGTGGTGAAGGGGGGGGGGGGACTGCATGACGTCGTTCCTCTCCGGTTCTCCCCATGTCGGCCGCCGGGCAGATTGAAAAAGTTGGGATCCGAAAATGCATGTGGTGATGGCTGGGATCGAGGTTGGGCAGCGCCGCCCCCTGCGGCCCCCGCAGCCCCCGCAGCGCCCGCAGCCCCCGCAGCCCCCGCAGCCCCCGCAGCCCCCGCAGCGCCCGCCCGCAGCCCCCGCAGCGCCCGCAGCCCCCGCAGCGCCCGCAGCGCCCGCCTCCGCACGGCTATATTGGCTCTTTTCTCTTCGATCCCCGGCCGGCACCGGATGCCGCGACAAAAAGACTACGCCACGACCTTTTGAGCTTCGACGGGTTCCGCGCACATGTTGGCTGCCGCGCCCCGCGGCCCGGATGGCCGTGGCCGGATGGAGAGGGGAGGGGAGGGGAGGCCGGGGGCTGGAGGGGAGGGGGAGGCGACCCCTAAAACCGTTCTACCATCGGGGTGACCTGGCAGCCGAGCTCTTTTCTGCACTCACATTTCGCTTCACGAGGAACTTCGCACTGCCACTATACGAAATTTCTGTATTCAGAAATCTCAGAGATTTTATTCAGCTGGACCCACACTCATCACTTCGCCCCTCCCCTAGCGCACCCTTCCGCACTTCATCCCCCCCCCCTCCCCCGGGGATGGCGGGCCTAACCCCACGTCGTCATGTGCGAGGATTTCGGTGGTGGGGGCCGCGGGTGGCTTCGGACAGTTGCTAAAAGATGCATGGGATAAGTAAGGTAAAAGGCAGGACGTGCCGGGTCTGCTGGTCCCGCTGAGCCCGGGCTTTGGGGACGCAAATCGAATGGGGGGGGGGGGGGGTCTTCGAGGAGGTCCTGGTCCCGCACCCCGGCCCCCGTCCGGTCGCGACCGCAACAAGGACCTCGGCCCCATCGCAGCCCCGCCACAGCCCAGGGGATCAGAATATCGGGGAGGGGGATCTCAGGGCTTTTTACAATTGGCGTTGCAGTAGCTCCGAATAGGAAGAATGAAATACCCTCTTTCAGCGGCAACAGGCTGGAACTTCTCTAGAAAAATATTAGTAAAGAAGAACTAGTAAAAGCGAGGAACAAACTATATTTTTTGAAGCTTCCGTTTCGGAGCCTCATTGAAAATGCCTATTACTGTTTTATTTTTATTTTACTATTTTTCTTCTTCTTTTTTGTGGGGGGGGGGGGCGTTTGAATGGAACTGGCTGGAGTTCAAGGGCCCCTCTTTTGGAAACCCCACGCGCTCCGTCACCACGTCTCGTGGCAACCATTCCACAATGGGGATGGGGACTACTCCGGCCCGGCCCCGCCAGGCTCCGGGGCCCTGGGGCCCTGGGCAGCTCGCGGCCAAAGCCGAGGCTGAGGCCTAGCGGCGGCCGCAGCTGCCTCGGCTCTCGCTGTGTTTGCTGGCCCGGTGAATAATGGACGTGAGCGCCGAGTGCATTGTAAGTGTCTCAGGGTACCCGCGGCCCCCGCGCCCCGCGACCCCTGCAGCCCCCTCAGAGCAGCGCGGGGCAGCGCGCCGTTGTCCATTCCGAACAGGCCGCAGGTTGTTCTGGAGCACGTCGTGACGAGGACCGCAGGGAAACAATGCGATGGCCAACTGTGGCGACGCGTCACTTGGGGTCAGGCTCGGCTCGCGGGGCGGGGGTGGCGGGGGTGGTGGGGGTGGTGGGGGCGGCGGGGAGTGTCCCGTCACTTCTATAACACTCCACCTCCACACAGTCCTCACGGAACAAAGCGCACTTGTAATTTCGCTCCAGGCATGGGAATGAGAGTTTGGACGATCACGTTTTGTTCGTGCACGCTCTGCATCGACAGGACCACACCACGTTCCATCAGCTTGACAAAATCTGCTGGCAGAACTCGTGCACGAACTACAGTAGCAGGCAAGAGGCTTTGCCATAACAGTTGGTAGTTAAAGTGACAGTGCCTTTGTTGTCTTTCAATAATCTGTGTTTGGCAGAGGCCGGCGCTGCTTGTGAAAGTGCCGCCCGGCGTGGGGCCCTAAATCACGGCCGTGGGGCCCTGGTGCCGAGGGGCTTGGATACTGCGCAGCTCAGCCGACGCCACAGCAAACACCCCGGCCCGGCACGGCCCCTTCAAGGTCAGCCAGCCTCCCAGCAACTTCATAAAGGCTGTGGAACGCGAAAGAGAAACAAAAAGTGCGGCCGGACCGGACCGGATAGTTACTCGATTAATTGGTGAGGGAGGGCGGGGGAGGAAACGGGCGGCCTTGACCAGCCGAACGCAGGCGCCAGCAGGCGCGCTCGCGCGCTCTCGGTGACCTCAACCAGACGAGCGAGCGTCTGCTGGACGTCCGCCCACATCCGGCCACATCCGGCCACATCCGGTCGCTTCCGGTCACTTCCGGCCCGCGTCCAGTTACATCCGACCCAATGCGTGCGATTAGCCTCGCTACTGCTGATGCGACCTTGCGGCAATGTGAACCCCAATGTGAAACGCGTGCCACAGGGCCACAGCAGTATCCGAGGCGCGTGGCGCGTGGCGACCGTCAAGGACCTCGGAATGACGGAGTTGAGTGACCCCGCCCACACTCCCAGAGCACTCCGAGTACACTAATGGAGTTTCAGGGGAAAATCCGTGTCAGATAAACGTAGCTAAAAGGAAAAAGTAGTGTCTAGAGGAAAGTTTGTGTCAGCGAGCCCTCATAATGTGACAAACTTTGGAGAAAAGGGTGAGTTTTATGTTCCCTAGCGAGCGTGGATGGGTTCGAGTCCTGGTCGAGCCGATGACAGATGTAGGCACGACGCACAGCAGTCTCAAAGAACTGAGTTGCCACACCCACCCACCCTGTTCTGCCTCCCTCTCCCTCCCTTGCCCTGGCCTAGAGGACGTGACTAGACTGAAAACCATCTGCTTTTCGGGGAAAAGAAAGGGGAGCATAGGGACACTTTGATGGAAAGGGAAACGCGACACAATGCCTTCATATTTCTGTCTCAGCAGGAGTAAGGCTTGAGAAAACTAGAGTTCTGCCCTTGCCAGTTAAATAAAATCTACGCAACCACATTCATGCACTGTCTACCGTTTTCTTTCGGCCCGCTCTAGGCATCAATCACTCTTTTCCTCTGACATTTTGAGGTGGTGATGACGGGAGTCTCTGGCGTCGTCACGTCGCACTGTCGTGAGAGGAACGTATGAGACGGGGGAGTGGCAGCCGAGTCGAGGCCCTGCGAGCGAGTATCCACTCCCACGCGGCGCGTCGCAGCGTCCCACTCAATACCGCAGGCCAGAGAGAGAGAGAGAGAGAGAGAGAGAGAGAGAGAGAGAGAGAGAGAGAGAGAGAGAGAGAGAGAGAGAGAGAGAGAGAGAGAGAGAGAGAGAGAGAGAGAAGACGGCCAAGCGAGTTTATAGAGACGGTTATAGCCTGGACATGGAGCAGCAACAAGTACGGAGGGGAGATGGGTGGATGGAAGGCCCGTCTGTAAACAGCACGCGCACACTTATTGGCAGTCAGTACGGCCTTGGAGGCACGCCCCGGCACGCCAACCGCCTCGCCCACGCACTGCGTGACGGCCTGGGCGCACACAAGTGCAGCACAGCCCCCGCCTTGACCTCCGCCCCTCACGCCCCACGCCGCCCCCAGGGTCCAGGACGCGCGTGGGTGGGGTGACTCCACCGAGATGAGATGGGGAAATAAGTCTTGGAGCTGCAATCTAACGAGCCGGCAGCCCGGCCCTACCCCCGGCCCCGGTCTGTTCCCGGTGTCACGTCACGTCGCGTCCTGGCTGTTTGAGTGCCGCGGTGCGGTGCGGGGCCGTTGCCGCAGTGCGCCCCGTTTCAGTGTCCATTCCATCATCCTCACCGCCATCTCGTCTCTGCGCATCCGTGCGCCGCCAAGCTTTGCCTTTCTCATGCCCCGGCTGATAGGGTCGGCGGGTACCGCAGCTTCTCGCCGCCCGACACCGCCCGGCCCCCGCCCATGGCCCGGCCCTCCTGCAGGTTAACTAAGAACACGTCCTCTCACGGCCTCTTGCCTGACTTGAAGGCTAAGGTCACCCAACCCAAGGACGCGCTGAACGGATCTAGTGGTGCCGAGCAGGGATGTTAAAGTTAATTCAACGGTTAACGCCGTTAATTAACGCGTTAACGTTAATGTAACGGACAATATGAACTAGATAATTTCCCGTATTTCGTTAACGTTATCTAGTTAACGTTACTCGCGCGCTGTAACTCATTAACGACCGTTAACGTTAATGTTCCCCAACGAGCGCATTCAAATATTCTTTCGAATCCCGCCACTCTGCCCAGTCCACCGCCCACTGCTAGACGTGCGGTGCCTCTGCCGAGTCCCCTCCACCTCCCTCGCTCCACGCTGGCGATTGTTGTTGGTGTTGCTGCCGCAGCGCCAGCCAGCCGCCTGCCGCCCCAACTTGCTGCAGCTTGTCGGCGCGTCCGTGTTGTTTTGTTTTGGTGTGTTACGTACGTGTTGTTTCGGGGCTCATCCTCATCGCATCAGTATGAGTATGAGTGAAGGAGAAGGTGATGAAGACATTGTCGAGGGGCCAGAGCCGAGGGCCCGGCTCCAAAGTGCGTGATTTTCTCTGCAGCGCGGTCGCGACCACTTGTTTATTGACTCGATCAGGCGTCTCAAACTCGTGGCTCTGGAGCCACTAGTGGCTCGCCCGGCCCGTGCGCGCGGCCCAGAGCTGGATTAAGAGACTCGGGCTATCCACATTTCTTCCCCATTCGCACGCCCGCCTCTCGCTCATTGGTGCAGCTCCCTGTTCCCACTCCAGTTCCATTTGCCAGTCCGAGTCAGCCCAGTCGCGCTGTCATCCATACTCATAGGCGCCCTAGCAGACGCCTATTGCTGGCTGCATACTCGGCCAGAGGCTCGGCGCTTATTCGGCGAGTTTGAGACCCCTGGATTAGATTATGCATGCAAAACATGGGAAGGCAAAGCGGTGTCTGCCTGTGCGCCTCCAGCCACCGAGCCCTTTTACTTCTTTCAGTCTCTGGCGGGTGCGCCCCGCAGGCCCCCCCCCCCCCCCCCCGCAGTCCCCCCCCCCCCCGCAGGCCCCCCGGCTGGGTCTAGGGACGGGCAGACCCGGCCGACACCGCTGCTCTTTACTTACCCTGTGATACGCAGGCGTTCCGGAGGGCGGAGGCGAGGCAAGGCGAGGCGCGGGCGACAGCGAGAAGGCCGAAACAACGTGCGGGGCTAACGACGTTTTAACTAAAAACATGCCCGCCCTGCCACCCTGCATGACGAGAAGGTCTCTCTGGCCGCCCCTCCCTTCGCCAACCCACTCGGGCCGCCTGTGTGCCAACACTAGCACGTTCCGGGTCCCGCCCGAGGGCCCCGGGCCAGGCCGGAACGGGCCGGAACGGGCCGGGACGGGACAGCTCACGTTGTCCACACCGCCCCTCGCTTTTCTGTACCCAACGGCGCTGACGAAAAATCTCACTCTACCCTCAGTATGACACAAAAACACTTCATTCACAGAACTTAATTTCCACTGCAGGTTCCGCAGAGAATGAATAACAAAAAGAGGCTGCCTTTCTTGGCAAACAGGGCCCTAAAACTTCTGCCAAAGTTCGATTTCAGCTACTCGGCACCCCGTCACGGCGAAAAGTAATTTTAAAAAACAAACACCTGGGTCAACGCTCTCCGCAGCAGCAGCACAGCTGCAGCGGCGGCGCGCACCGACCCTTCCTCGATCTCTGCGGGCTGCTGTGAATAATGCAAGGCTATTTGCAGCGCGTCGCCTATGCAGGGAGAGCCGCCACTCTCATTGAATAAACCGGCTGCCGGGGACGGCACCTGGACGGCCACGGGGCGGCCAGCGACGGGACGTACAGGACGTCCTGGGTGCAAACGAGCCGGGGGAGGGGAGCGGGGTGCGGATCAAGGAGGAGGGGTGGGACTTGGATGTGACGGAACGAGCGCGCGGGACGCAGGACACGTGGGGGAAGATACGACGGCGGAGAGTGGCCGCCGCCGGCCGCCGCATGTGCCGCATCTCCGGAGCTGCATTATTCACGGGTTGATAGCATACTACGCACTGCAACGCACACTACGCTCGTAGTTCGCCCTTGACTTGCCCTTGGCTAGGGTGGGCAAAATTTCACGCTTTTCAGAAAGTTAACCGGGGGGGGGGGGGGGGGGTCAGGTGAATCGATTCTTTAGGGTTAGGAGGCATCCCCTAAAAATTTCGAGCCTGATCAGAAAACCTTTAGGAGTGCCCCAAAGTCAGCAGAATTTTCCGAGGTCATCTGGAGCCCCCACCACGAGCCCTATTCTGTAAATAGCCCCTCTAAAGCAACAAGACAGGCATGGAGAACGCTTTACCGTTCTAGGACAGGCTCGTTCGTTGGGGCTGTTCTGATACCACGTACCACGTGGACACTTAGAGAGGAAGGGGGGTTCACGAAATGTCCACAACTGTCCACGTGAATACAAATGATGAAAAGTTTTGATTTTTTTTTTAAAGTGGTGAGCTCGTTACACTCATGCACTATTGGTCGAATTTGTTTTTCCGCGGTTTTCCTCTTTTCTCTACTGATTGGTAGAAAGCGTTTCATTTCAATAAAAAAAAATTAATTCGAAAGTATATTGAGTCCTCAAGATTCAGACCCTGCAAATAAAAAATACAACAACAACAAAAGCGGCAAAAATGGGTGGGTCCTACCTCGTCCCAGACTTCCGTCCGGAACCGTTCCTGCTTAACTTCGGTGTTCGGATGGGAACCGGTGTACCAGGAGTTGACCGCCGCTAAGACACAGGCACGACGCAGCCACCTTGGTAGGCAGGCTTCCGCAACGGCCAACATCGCCCCTTCCGCTGACCAGATTTCAGGAGTCAGCCCCCTTCGACCAGCCAGTTGGTCTGTGGCCCTGAGGCCACTCCCTCGCGGATTGAGAGGGAGGTAGGATGCCCAGATCGTACACGGCCGAAGCCGATTGTACTCTACTCTTCACGCCATGTATCCAAGTAGGTGTTGCCCGAATACTCCAGATTCCGAGGCCTTACGCTTGAAAAATGTAGAGGGCCGAACCCTAGGCCTCTACATTTAACTTCTGCCGAGTCTTGGCAAGCACCATTCCCCTGCTTGGGCGTCGAACCACTGTTCCTCAGCAGTGTATTCAACCTCCGGGGAATGGCCGCGGCCCAACGTCCGCGGTCACTCAGACAACACACTTTGAACACGTTCTTTTGGTATATTTTACCCACCATCCTCGGTCGGCAGACTTCAGAAAAATTTTTACTCCGGCAAAGAGTTGAACCCCGGACCTTACGGTCATCGACCGGTCCGCTAGCCCACTACGCTACGGAGCTACGGTGGAGAGGAGCAGCGCGCTATTGATACTTTAGCCACTGTTGGCTCGCGCAGTGTGCTCTGTCCGCGCGCTCAGCCTGGCCAGCCCCAGGCCAGCCCCTTGGTTTCGGTGCGTTTCGGAAGGGAGAGTGTCAATAATCATCAGTGATGCGTTCGCCGAGAAATATGTTGCTTTGCGCACATCGTGCATTGTCTCATCCTTCATCCGGAGAATAAATGCAATATCAATCAGAGCTGCCCAAAGTTGACCTCCCCCCCTCCTCTCCCTTTACTTGTACCTATTCGTACCCATACCTATTTTCCCTCAAAACTTGTTCAGCAGAGGTCTGCAGGCGGCCGGTCGAGGCGATCCGTCTCTGATCGCCTGCCTTGGAGGCTCGACCGCCAGCTCAGACTCGCTTGTGCGAGTGAGACAGGTGTAGCTGGGTGCCGAACGGACGGGCGACAGGCAGCGGTCTCTCTGGCACAGCAGTGCACAGCAGGCGCAGCGAGTGGGCTGGCTACCACCGCCGCACATCCACCCGTAGTACTTCTGTCTCTGTCGCACCTAGCGCCGCTCAAAGAGAGCGACAGAGAAAGACTGTGCCCGCAGAGCGGCGCTGGCTGTGCTGCAGTCGACCAAGCGGGCGGCTGACGCCGGCTGGGCCGCGCCGGATCGCTATACCAAAAGAACGTGTTCAAAGTGTGTTGTCTGAGTGACCGCGGACGTTGGGCCGCGGCCTAAAGAATCGATTCACCTGACCCCTCCCCCCTCCCCCGGTTAACTTTCTGGAAAGCGTGAAATTTTGCCCACCGTACCCTTGGCTTGTCCTTTGGGTCTGCCAGGACGGAGAGCATCCTTTTGTGTTTTTTTTTTTAATTTTCCGACCGTTGACCCACGAATTCAAAACGGCCCCGCCTCGCGTCCGACGGTACAGCCGGCCGCTTGTTTAGCCCGTTTGTTTTATTTGAGGGTACAGCATGCAAATCACCGCGGTAGAGACACGGCACACGGCGCCGGGCCGTTGAGCGCTGGCAGTGGCTCGCTGGCTCCGCTGTCGGCTTCCCGAACGGCCGACTGACGGCCGAATGCTGGTTTACGAGTCGCTGGATGGGGCAGCGCGGCACCCGTTCCCGCCGCCATTAGGGCCGTAGCGGACGCACCGGCGGCGCCGGCGGCCAGCAGCGGCCCTTACAACCGCAGCGCCACCAAAACTCTCACAAACTGTTTCGGAAAAGTCCATCAAACTGGCGGGAAAATTTGCATCCAGAATAATTGTTATGCACACGATAAGTCCTACTTTTAACTTTTCGACACCGGTTTTTGTTTGGTAATTTCCGACAATTTGCTGGTAAAATTTTATCGACGTGTGGCTGTGCCTATCAGCAGCTCGGACACGGACACCCTGCTGGGAGGCAGTGCCGAGGGAGGCAGTGGCCGGCCCTGGGCCCGGCCAGGCTCCCAGCAGTAGTACATCACCTGGCTGCCAAACGGTGCCCCGGGCACCTCTCACATAGGATTACTCGTGTTGCCTTAACAGCGCAGACACCCCAGTCCCCACACGGGCAGCGGTGAGCCCCTGGCTGGTAGTCCAGCCCGCAACACAGCTGCGCGCGGCGGGCTGGCCTACCCTGCTGCCTGCTGCCTGCGGCCGGCGGGCGTCACGGACCCGACCCCGACACGTTTCCGGTGACGCCAAAGTGACGAGCGCACGCGTGGCAGCTGCGAGGAATCCGTGCGGATCAGGGCGGAGAGGTGTCGGGGGACCGCAGCAACTGATGCGTTGCGAATTAGTTTCCATTTCAACGTGTGACTACGATGCGTTCCTCCTGTTACTAGGCAGCTTGCCTCCGAGCGCACCGCGGGCGGCTGCTGCGGCTGCTGCGGCTGCTGCGGCTGCTGCGGCTGTGGCGGAGGCGCAGTCTTGGGGCGCATCCTCCCCTCAGAGGGGCCCGGTCTCCACTCGTTCGCCTTGGAAGTACGAAGAGCGGGAACTCGGCGACCTTGGCCACAACAGGGTGGGAGGGGGCGAGCCCTGCCCGGCGTCCCGGCACCTGCTGGTGCGTCTTGTCCGACATACACACCGCCCGCCTGCGGCCCACTGCAGACCTTGTACCGCCGGGGTCAGCTGTCTCTGTCTGCCCCGTGGTGGCGTGTGCACCTGCGACAGAGACTGAGAGAGAGACAAGGCCGACAAGGGCCGCGCAGGCGGTTCCGGGCCTGAGGGGCCTGCGGGCTAGTTACACGTTGGCGGCCTTTTTCTTCCGCTTTCTTTTCTGCTCCGTCTCGGGTCAGTCGTGACTAACTTCGATTTCCGAGGTTTTCCTTGACGAGTGCGGGAGTCATGATTTGGTGCTCTGCTCCCGGGTGCCCTGCCGCCCTTGCCGCCCCGTGGCTCGGGTCGATGTTTGTGACAGTGCACTGCATGCAGGGATGGAGGGTCGGCCCGGGGTCAGCATGTTCCGGGGGGAGTAATTGGCCGTCCGAACGAAAGCCGGCTCACGCAAGCGTTACGGGACCTCTGGAAAAAAAGGCTCTCTTCACGCACGGTCTCCCGCTAGATGCACACATTGGTGCAGGACAGGCGTGGCGGCGGTGCCGAGGCGCGCCAAGGAAATTAGGCTCGAAATTAGGGGCGGTGAGGTGGAAAACCTCGCCGCAGCGGACCCTCGCCAGCCCAGCCCAGCCCCCGCATTTCATTAATCGCCCAGCGTGGTTCCAAGTGGCGCCCCGAGTCGCCGACACGACGCCACGACGCCCTGCCCTTTGCCGTGCCACACCACGCCAAGCTCTCCCCAAGGAGCCCTGCAGATGTGGTCTCGTGATGACGATAAACAATTCATGTCGGACGTGTATAAGCCGGGCCATGTGGCACCTCTCGCTCTCTCGTTCTCGCTCACTTTCTCTCTCCCTCTGTCTCTCTCTTTCTCTCTACCCGCAGTAAAAACTTTTCTCCTTATTCACACTTCTCACTAAAAATAACCACTCACGCTGTTTGTTTTACTGCACCTGCATCGCACGCCTTCACCGTGCATCACATCCACCTTTTTTTCCCCCTCGACCATTGCCGCTCCACTTCACTTCTCTGTTGACCATGAAATTTATTATTTGTCTGCTGGTTGACGGCGAAAAAAGGGAAAGAGGTGGCCAGCGTGAGGGGTGGTGGGGCGGCGGAGCGAGGCGCGTTGTATTGTTCGTCCTCTGCACCATTTGCATTCCCAACGAGCCGTCGGCACCGCCAATGCCCGGCCCAGCCCGGCATGACACGAGCGCCGTAGGGAGGAAGCGCCTGCCAAGCGGTGTCGCCGGTATTGTAACCCGGGGCACTGTCTTTGACACGGCGGCTCTTGGCAGACAATGACTGACAGACGACTTGCTGGGCGCGGACAGCACGCAGCACGCAGCACGCAGCACGCAGCACACGCACCCACCCCGCCAGGGGCCAGGCTGTGGACAGCGCCTGCGGGGTAGGCAGGCCCGCCGGCCTCCTGTGCGTCACGGGCTTGCCTACCCGCCGGCCGTCAGGCGCTTTCCGCTCGCGGCATAAAGGGCCCCGGCGGGGCGCACGGCGCACGGCACAGCATCACGGGGATTTCCCGGGCATCCGCATGATAAGAGCACGAAGCACCGCAACGGTGCGGGGAGCTGGAAGCCGCGGGAAGCTGGAGAAGGGTATGGAATCTGTGCCAATCTCCTGCAGCGATAAAATACGCCGGCGGAATCTCTCTCTCTCTCTCTCTCTCTCTCTCTCTCTCTCTCTCTCTCTCTCTCTCTCTCTCTCTCTCTCTCTCTCTCTCTCTCTCTCTCTCTCTCTCCTTCAGCGAGAAAACACAACGGCGGAAGCTCTCTATCTCTGTCTCTCTGTCTAACCACAAGCACACCTCCCAGCGCACCGACCCCGGCCCGCGCGGCATAACACTCCCTCTCTAGATGCACGCATGAGAGGTAGGGGGCCTAGGAGCCGCAGGGGGGGGGGGGGGGGGGGCGACAGGGACAGTAGGACCCAAGAACCGGCCCGAGAGCTGCGCCGCGAGCCGTGGAAAGACGCACAACAAGTCAGCCTGCTTCAGACTGCTTTGTTTGCTCCGTTTGTCTGTCGCCCTCTCTCTCTCCCTCACACACCCTGTTCTACCTCTGTCTTTCTCTCTCTTTCCCGGCCAACGGTTCTTACAGCGGGCTTAATTCGCATACATAAGGAATAAAACATCCTTTCCGCATTCATATTTGACGCAATTGCCGGCGCTCCCGGCGTGGGCCGGAATAAAGAGAAGGGGAACACTGGGACGGAGCCTCGTGGCCGTTGGGGAGCGTTCATAAACTACGTGACCAATTGGGGGGGGTCAGCTTGGGGGGGGGGGGGGGGGGTCAAAAAGTGGCCTAAAATCGGTCACGTAGTTTATGAACGTCCCCTTGGCCGTGGCTGCGCTGGCTGCACTGGGAGCATCACGACTGTGGCCGGGCCAGAGCCGCAGAGGGTCAGGCCCAGGCAGGCCGCCGGTGAGGCTCTAGTGAAGTGAGGGCCGTCACTGCAGTGAGAACGGCATCGACATGCCACATTCGTTACAAAATAAAACGGAACCAAATCGGATCGCATGAATCGACGAGGGTTTCGTGTTGCGCTTTATGGGGAGAAGAGGAGGCGTTGCCTGTGCTCTGCGTGCCGTGCTCACGCGTGCCAGCGCGTGCCAGAGCGCGTGCCAGAGCGGGTACCTTCGGGCGGTACGGGGCGGGCGCTACCGATGGCAGAAGCGTGCCTCCATGGCGCCTCCCGGCCTCCCGCCGTGAGGGCGAGCGCGGGCGAGCGTGGCTGTGCTCGTGCCGCGCGCTGTTTTCCCTTCTCTCTTATTTCACCCCTTCACCCGCATTTCCACCCCCTATTATTTCTCACGTGTTCTCTCTCTCTCCCTCTCACCGCACAGCTATTTATCGACCCTCACTGTCTCTCTCTCTGTCTCCCTCCCAGCCTAAACGAAGGAAGGGGGAAGGCAGGCAGGCCTTTCTCCGCCCTACATCAGGCCTGACAACACCCCCACAAGGAAATATAAAAAAAGAAGCTAAGCCTTTTGTCCACATTTACCCGCGCAGTACTGTTGCACGGGGGTGGAGGAGAGGGCGGGCCTAACTTCATGCCCTCCCCCCTTCCCCATGTGCGGCACGCACGGGGTGGACAAAGCGAAAGCGGCTGCCTTTACGATGTCGGCTGGGTAAGCTCCTCGTGGGTGCGACCAGAACAGCCGGGGCAGGGCAGGGCAGGGCAGGGCAGGGCAGGGCAGGGCAGGGCACCCAGGCGGCGCCGGCACCCGGCACCCGGAACACGGGACCCGAGATTGGAGTCGGCTCCGATGCACGGGTCCCGTAGCCGACGACCGACGCACAAACGTGTTCACATCGCGCGGGAAATTCGCAGCAAACGGCTTTCATGATAGCTCAATAGGACGGAACAAACACGGAAAAAACACTTCCAGACCGATAACGCCCGAGAGCAGGTTGTGAAAAGATTCATCATGCCCGTTTTCGAATCGAACACTTGCCTCAGAAACTGAAAATTAGAAAGACCGCACTTCGGCAACAAAAACAAGCCAAACCCAAACCAGCCGAATTTCTCGCACTGCTGGTGGCGTTGGCGCGCGTCATAGCAGCGGTGCGACCCGTCGATAAACACAACGATCGCCGCTGTTTTGCCTTCTCGGAACAGGATTCGATCGCTGACCTGCGGCCGGGGTAGGGGCAGGGAGGGTGCGGGGGCGTGCGGCGGCGTGCGGGGCAGGGACCCATAACTTAACATAACGCGTAACATTATAATGTTACGAAGTGTAACATTAGTGATAGTTATTTTCTAATGTTATGTTACAATAACGTAACTTATATTCCAATAACCCATGGACAATGTTAATAACATAACGTTGACCCGGTGTGTTATAAGATGTAACGGTTATATGGATAACCTCGTTTGTTACGTTCAGGCATAACGGTTATGCTAATAACATTCATCATAACGTTATGAAAAAAACGTGTAACGTTACAATAATAACGTTAAAATACGCTGAGAACCTGGCTGTGTTGCCAGATCCTCAGCCTCCCCTTTCCATCCCCACCCCCTTCCCCTTCCCCTCCGATGACTACGTTGCCACATTTCTTGAATCCCAAGCCTCGGCCTCTCCATCTCGGCCTTGTTCCTGTTAGTCATGCCCCCTCCCCGTCTCTGCTCCTACAAAGACAAGCAAAATATATTTCGAGAAGCGGTAGGAATCGAACCTCAGACCATCTGTGGCCCGTCGTGCGGCGCACGCCTTCTAACCATTGAGCCACCGGACCGCTGGGAGAACAATCAGCGAGAGCCGGAACTGTCTGTCGCTCCGATTTCCGCCAAGCCAATGGCTGGTTTGGGAACGAGTGAAATGGACCAGGTGCGAGGGGGAGGGACGGTTGGGGGATTTGTGTCTTCCGACCGACTGCCTGCGAAGCGAGCCAAGCGACGAGGGAAGATGCCTTTTGCAACTGCCGCAACAGCAGCAGAGCGGCTGAGGCAGCGGCCAGCCCGGTCGGTCCACCCGGCACTGGCCGATCACGGCTGCTGCTAGTCCAGCATCTCCCATAGAGTGGTTGTCACAGTGGCTCAGTAGCTCAGTGCTTAGTGTCGCTGTGACGGAGGTGCCGAGTGAAGGGTCATGGGTTCGGTTCCCCCTCCCGGCCGTCGTCAATTTTGTTTTTCTACGACGCACCTAGGACGGGGGGGGGGGGGGGGAGATAAGTGTGGATGGCAAAACACAACTAGCCCACACCGTCAGTCAATGATCTAGAAATGTGGCAACACAGAAAGAGAGGGGGGGGGGGTCCGGGGGGGGGGGGGCAGAACCGACTTGGCAACACAGTCGGGTATCTTTTTAGCTATTTGAATTTCAGTTCTATAACGTTATCATAACGTTATTTAAGTTAGAGTTGCATAACGTTATCGTCATAACATTCCTTTTTTGATACCTACGGTAAACGTTTCGGTAACGTAACCACAACGTGGTAACATTATCAAAATGTTAATTGGACATAACGTTAAGTTCCTTGAACGCGGTAAATGTTACGCGTTTTAACTCTAACATATAACGTTGCGTTATTTCTTAATGTTATGTTAGGTTATGGACCCCTGGTGCGGGGGCGTGCGGCGGCGTGCGGTATCATAAGAATGAGGAGGTCCGGCTGGGCCCGGTCTGACTTTACGGGGGCGTAGCGAACAAGACTTCCCATGCGGCCCCCCAACGTCATGCGGCCACAAAACAGGTTCGGGTCGTGCCGTCATCACAGGGCCTTGAGCCTTGACCGTGGCCATGACGGTGGAGGGAGGGGGGAGGAGGCACTGAAGCTAATTTAGTTTCGCTATTTACCCTGCATGGCAATGAGATGAGCTCTCCTCCCCCCGGGGAGAAATCGGAAGCCTCGTCCTCGTTGTCGTCGTCGGTACCCTGGGACTGGGCCGAGGCCGGGACGGGCCTCGGTCATCAATCACAGGCCACGGGGCCACGTCAAGCATCAGGCGGACGTAACTCGCGACCTGACCTCCGCCGGATGGCGTCGGGCTGGGCTCGTGGCTGGGCTCGGTGTTATCGTCTCCGGTTATGCACCTTCACAGTGCCGCTGCCATTTTCCCCCGCCAGCCCCAGCCCCAGCCCCATTGCCCCAGCCCCAGCTCCAGCCCCAGCCATAGCCCCAGCCCCAGCCCCAGCCCCAGCCACAGCCCCAGCCACAGCCCCAGCCCCAGCCCCAGCCCCGGGCCCCACCTCAAACATCCCCCCGTGGCCGTAAAGTCTCTGCGGTTCCGGTCAGGGCGGAATGCTCTCATGTCATGTCGCAGCCCAGACATTGCACGATAATCTCGACGGCCTGACGGCCTGAAGACCTGACGGCCTGACGACCTGACGGCCTGACGACCTGACGTTCTGACGACCTGACGGCCTGACGACCTGACGGCCTGACGACCTGACGACCTGACGACCCCTGACAACCTGACGACATGACGACCCTCGGCCTGATCCCCTTCTCTTGGAGTCACAAACGCAGCACTTGGAGCCCGGAGCCGCTAGCGCTAGGCGTGTACTAGGCGCCCTCAGCTCAGGCTGCCTCTGGCGCCTCAGCCAGGCCTCAGCAGCACTCAGCACTCAGTCTCTGCGACATGCCGCCGCCACTCCTCGTCGGCATTTGCGGACGGCCGAGTCCGAGCCGCTCATTAACATTTTGTGCGTGGCGCGTGCGTGCTTCCTCCAGGTCGATATACACCTCACCACGGCGCCACGCCACGCCGCGGACAGTACTCGCGCACTCGTGTGGCCCGTGGCGTCCCGTGGTGGCCGTAGAGGAGGGACACGGGTGCCCATAAGTACGTGTGGCTGGTGTGGCAGTGGCTCGGAGGATGGCCCGGCCCGCCCGGCCCACGCGATTGCAGCTTGAGATAGTCATCGCTATAAACGTGGCCATTGTACGACCAAAGCCCCTCCCCCCTGTGTGTCTCTCTCTCTCTCTCTCTCTCTCTCTCTCTCTCTCTCTCTCTCTCTCTCTCTCTCTCTCTCTCTCTCTCTCTCTCTCTCTCTCTCTCTCTCTCTCTCTCTCTCTCTCTCTCTCTCTCTCTCTCTCTCTCTCTCTCTCTCTCTCCAGGGATTGCCTCGCTTGTTCGGGTAGTGCCGTTTGTCGGAGGGAAGACCTTGTCTCGGTCCCCGTCCGCCCCCGGTTCGCCCGCTCTACGCGCCCTGCAGCTGCAGCCCACGCAACCCTCAATGAATGAATTTCATTCTGTGCATGCTGTGCACATCAGTTTCTACGCAAGTGGCAGTGCACATTTAGTTCCCGACGCAGAATATTTTTTATTTTCCATAATTTATTCATCAAAGTCAACATTGAGTGCCGTACTGATAACTTCAGTGTGGGGTGGGGCGTGGGACCAGTAGCCTCTACAGCATCACCCGCATATCGGCAACATCGGGGAAAACATTAGCCGCATGTGCGTCTGCCGATTGCTTTTTCCCAAGCATATTCAAGGTGTCACTCACCCCGGAAGAACTTGCTGTCTTAACGCCCGCCCTCAACGACAGTTGGTCTCAGGGCTAGCTAGAAATTAGGTTTAGCGACGAGTTCTGCATTTGAATAAATATGCAGCGGACAAATTTGCTAATGTAGTGATTTTTTCCCCTGTGGGCCTGTGGGCCCCTGCAGCGTTGGTCATGGTCACGACCTGACCTCCGATCCCGCGGGGCCTTGCCTTTCGGATCTACTAAATATTAGCCGACCGAAAGTCTGAATAATTTTTGCATTTTTAGAGTAGATGACTGTACAAAATCATTTCGTTGTTCAGCCTAAACATTTACTTAACCCCCCTCCAAATCCACTGCAGCACAGTGTGGGAATGATCCTCGGGAGATCAGAGAGTGCACAACAGGTAAGGTCAGAGTGACAACAGCCCGCGGCATTCCCCACGCTTCTCATCCCCTGGCCCTCGCCCCGCCCCCCCCTCCCCCAGCTCGGCAGCGCAACGGTATAACTAATGCAAGTAATGCCCGTTGTCTGGACTCACCGTTGCGCTTGGCGTTGAGGTGGCCGTACAGGCGGCTCAGGTCGATCCCCAGAGCAGGAGCCAGCCCCGGGGCCAGCAGGCAGAACAGGAGCACGGCGCCCTTCGCGGAGGCCATCGTCCCTGAGAGGACCGCCGAACAGGTGGACTGTGCCTGGGGCTGCCTGGGCGCTGCCTGGGCGCTGCCTGGGCGCTGCCTGGGCGATGCCGGTACGGGACGGGCCTGCGCTGCGACGGCGGACGGTTCGGCACGGCCTGTCCCTTACGAGGGTTGCGGCTCTTTTGGCCCTGTTCGGTTCTGTGTCGTTCCGTTTCGTCGGGGGTTGGGGTTCAGGTAGGGGCGGGGTGGACCGGGGGAGGGGTGGGAGGGAAGAGCGAGCGTGTCCTGTTGCTCACCCTGGTGCCGTGCCCCCCTCCGCCAGCACAGCGGGGGCTCCGCGGGGCCGTCCCTAAACCGGCCAGCCTCGTATTGATCCCCCCGCGGTCCGCCTGGCCACGCCTGGCCACGCCTGGCCACGCCCCGACGCAGCGAGCACGCTAGGCGCACGGATGCACCGCGCAGCCCGCGCAGCCCCTTAGGGTGGCCTCCCCGTCGGCTCCCCGTCGGCTGCTCTTCGGCCCCCGGGCTCGCGGACGGCCCCCGCCGTGGTGGGATGGAGGGGGCAGAGGTGGCCGACGACGTCACGGTGGCCAGCACCAATGGGCGACTGCGGCCGAGCGCGGGAAGAAGGGGCCTCGCCAATGGCAGCGGGGCGCGGGGGCGGCGTTGGGCCCCTCTCCCCATCCCCCTCTGCCCCCGCCGGAACCCCCGCCAGTCTAGGGCACGGAGTGGCGGTGGCGGGGGGGGGGGGGGGGGGGGAGACCTCCCTCCCAATCCTTTGGGGCCACTGAAAGATGTCTCTTTCGCGCGTTCTGTTTGAAATGCTTCAGCCTTCCTGTGTGCACGCTCATACAAACGCACAAGCACACAGGCAATTGCAAAACTCTGCTGAGACGGTCGGTGGTTGTGAAGTGGACGGCTGCCGCCGGGCTGCCGCCGGGCTGCCGCCGGGCTGCCGCTGTATGGGAGGGTCGGTAGGGTACGGGGTACCGCTTTACCCGCACAGCACGGCGTCATACGGAACGTGGACCTGGCGTGCGGAGCTGTTGGCAGCGAAGCATGGGCACGGGCGCGCCCGAGCACACGCCCCGCGCTCTGTGCCAGGTCTGGTATCGATTCCAACTAGTGCCCCCCCCCCCCCACACACACACACCAGGTTACTTTCCCACCCCTCCGCTCTGCCCCCTCGCACTTAACGTAACAATAAAAAGCAACAGTAGCAGCAGCAGGTGTTCGGGGAAGTGGTCCAGGAGCGACACAGTTAGTTTGGTGGGTTAGTGGTAAAATAGGAGGAGGGGAAGGGGAGCGGAGTTTTGTAGGTTTTGTGTTTGTACATGTGATTCATAAATGCTTCGTGTATTTACAAGAACCACGAATTTACATTAATCCTAAACTATAATGCCCTTACAGCATCCTTTCTTTAAATACGAGATTACGATCTCAAATTAAATCGAGAGCTCGTTTTTGACATCGATGAATGCGTCGGAACTAGGCTTGGACAGGAAATAAAAATAATTTCAAAAATCCAGGAAAAGTAATCGGTGTCCCTTAAATGATACTAGTGCATCCTGCGACATCATTTGAATGCCCCGCCAGTCTCACTAGCAGAGTGTGGCGCTGCTGCCAACTGTGACGTGCATCGTTTCGAATCAAATAACCCATACTTGAACCCACTGGAATACTTTCGATTTCCTGTAATAGTACTACGATAAATACATAGTGGGAAGTATAACTTAAGCTCCGATCATTCATGTTTTCATCGCGCAGACTCTGGCTGTACATCACACGATACCCCTGCCAACAGCACCAACCAAATGAATACAAAAACAAAACAAGAACTATTTTTTTATGTGTTGCGAGGACAAGTGCACGGTGCTGCTGGTGCTCGGTCGTAGGACGTGATGTGAAGCTTCTCTTTGTGAATTCGTTTTTCTTTTTGTTAGTACCTCAAGATTGCTTCGTATTCCTGTATATTTTGAAATGAGCCTGAAGGACGTGATAAGGGGTAGGTTGATTTCAGAGACGTGGCTGGGAGTAGAGTAGAGTGCGGAGGTGCAAAAAAATGGATCACCTAACTGCTCTAGATATCTCAGTCCACGGACCTCGACCAACGACCCTGGACATGGACACTTTGACCTGTGGCCAGAGCCCTTGGTTATCTCCGTCCGTTCGAGGTAGCGTTTGTGGACCGACTAGAGCATGAGGGAATTTATTTGAGCCGAACACCTAGATTTGTGAGGTTGTTTTCCATAAAGGACCGCTTTGCACCTGCTCCCCGTAGATGAACAGGTGTACGAGCGTCCACCTGAGGCAATTAACCTGTACCGGATCTTTACTTTCACGAACCTACTTTTTGTAGTTACATATTCGGGACTAATTTAAGGACTCGCTTTGAATGCCAGGTGTTTTCACACCTGCTCTTCGTTTTAAGAGAGGGTTATAAAGTGCATTCAGAGTCTTAAATTGGGCATGCTAACTGTTTTAGCATGTGCATTAGATATAAATAATTACTGCAATGTCTGTGAAATAAAGCTTATTTATCACCCTGGTGTTTCTGTTTCAGAGCTGTGACATGGCAATGAAGGTTGATGTTGGCCTTGATATGACTGCAGACAGTGTTGGTCCTGTTGCGGAGAAAGCCCGTTCAACGTGTGGCATGGAGACGTGTGTGGTTTGTGGTGACCGAGCATCAGGCCGCCATTATGGGGCAATGAGCTGTGAGGGCTGCAAGGGCTTCTTTAAGAGATCCATTCGAAAACACCTTGGGTACCAATGTCGCGGCAGCAAAAACTGTGAAATTACAAAGCATCATCGTAATCGATGCCAATATTGCAGACTTCAGAAATGCCTTAACAAAGGCATGCGTTCAGATTCAGTTCAGCATGAGCGTAAACCTGCTAGTGATCGTCGGGAAAGAGAGCGTGAGCAGCGTGAGAGGGAAAGGGAACGTGATCATTTATTGGATATGAGCATGGCAGCTGCCCTTGCATTCCCTTCTGACAACAAGCTGTTCATACGAAAAGATTTAGCCGATGCTGCTGAAGCAGCTTTAAATGTAGGAATGGCTTTATCAGGAGCTGCTGCTGCTCCACCACCTTACCACATGGGAGAGCTTGATCTCTCTGCATCCTCTTTCGGCAAAATCTCTGACAGCTATCATTTGGCTCAAACTGACTCTGGAGATTGTGGTGATGAAGATTCTCATGATGGAGATGAAAATAAGAGCATCATGTCTGCTGCATTAGACAGACTTGCAGAGACTGTGGAGGCTGGTGGAGAAGACAGTGAACTGTCTGATGAAGATGAATCCCAGTTGGTTGTGGAAGGACCTCTGTTGGCTTCTCATCACTTGTCTTTTCAGGCATCCGCTCCAGTGCTGCCCTCAGGCCCACCACCAAATGCTCATGTTGTTTGTGAGAGTGCTGCCCGACTGCTGTTCCAGTCAGTGCACTGGGTACGATCTGTACCTGCCTTTCAGTTGTTACGTTCTCACACCCAGTTAGGATTGTTGCGTTCTTGCTGGGCGGAGTTATTTGCCTTGGGCCTTGCACAGTGTGCCCGTACTCTCCGTCTTCCTTCACTGCTCTCTGCTATAGTGCAACAGCTTCAAACTTCAATGGACAAGTTGGAAGAGGAGTGTATGGCTGCAGCTATGGAACACATACTTCGCCTTCAAGATTTGGCAGGAGCATTCGGGCGATTAGATCCTGATGAAAGAGAGTATGCATGTTTGCGTGTGCTTGTTGTCTTTGGAGCAGATCCACCTGGAATGAGTCCCTCTGCAAGGAGAAAATTGGAAGCTGTTCAAGACAGAGCCTGCCAAGAACTAAGATCACACATCTCAAATGACCGGGTTTACAAGTTACTTCTACGCCTACCAGCTTTGCGTGCACTCCAACCTCCTGTGATGGAAGATTTGTTTTTCACAAGCCTTATTGGGCGTGTTCAAATGGAGCGTGTGCTCCCTTACATTTTACGTATGCAGCCTGACAGTGATTCTGGCATAGATATTGGTTGTAAACAGGAGCGTAGAGATATGAGTGATGGAGAAGATTAAAATTGTACCCTGATGTGTACAATTTCATCTAGGATGAAGAAAAGCTTTAAAAGCATTTGTGAGGAG
This sequence comes from Odontothrips loti, assembly GCA_038380765.1. Lineage (NCBI taxonomy): Eukaryota > Metazoa > Arthropoda > Insecta > Thysanoptera > Thripidae > Odontothrips > Odontothrips loti. The sequence continues at coordinate 18,340,225 of CM076243.1, read as the reverse complement.
CAGTAAGTAGAAATGCTAAAAAAAAAATACTCCAGTGTCATTCTTCTCCTTTCAATAAATCAGTGATTAAAAACAGATGGTAAAAGATAGAAGTTTTAGTACTCTATTAAATTTTAGGGTGTGATGGGTTTCATAGTAATTATGAAAAAAATTATATGTATTGTTGATGTATTATTTTAAAGGAACAAACACATGAAGTATTATTTGTGTTAAAATTCATACCAATGACACATTATGCTATGCAGCAGAGCCTCCCAAGTTTAATGGGCAAACAATTGCTCAATTAGAAGGCCTTGTTTCAAGACTTCATTTCATGTAATTCTATTATTCACTCCATATATTTTTATATTTTTGCACGTAGTATTATTTATTCATGGATTTTTTTTTTTTTTATTCATAGGAGTTTGTAGGGAGCAAACATTTTTCAACTTGTCTACTTGAGGATCCATTTGTGTATTGATAGTTCCTTAATTACTAATTGTTTAAGCAAAAAGTATTGTTCATCATGTAAGGTAAACATTGCACAGTATGCTCTTAAGTAGCATTATGTGCTCTGAATCTGAATGTGCACTTTGCAGAGAATTGTTGTCTTCTGTTTATGTACTTGAGGAAAATGTGAGACTGTTGTGATAATAAACGTTCCAGGCTACAATCTCTTTTGACTGTTGATTAGGTTCTCAGTTTGTCAATTGACATGAGAAGTAACATATTTTTTTATGTTTGGGAATATTTGTCTGGGACCATTTTAAGTGTGTGGTGTAATATTAGAATCACTATTGTTTGTGGAACTAATAGATCTCTGTTTTGTTTGTTTTAACTGGCATTTCATTTCAAGGAAATTGTAATTTGGGAAGTCTTACAGTTGCACTTAAAGACACTGGAAATATGTTGTGCCTGTCTCCATAGCTGAGTAAGATGTGTGTTCTTAAGTGTTTGTGATAAGATTTATTTTAATGGGTTGAAATTTTGATCATTTTGTTTAAATATTTGCCACTTTATATTTATGGCACCAGTTGTTCAGAAACTTATGTATTATTATTTATGTAACCTTCCTTTTGAGATGGGCTTATTTAGAATGATTATGTATGGTTAATATGTAAGTTATGAAAGAGAATCTTGGTAATTTTTGTATTAATTGATCCGAGCCACTTGAATATAAGATGAATGTTATAAGATAAGGGATTATGCGTTTTAAATTTTGGACAGATTTGTCATTGTGAATGTTTTTATTAAGTACAGAATACATTTCCATTTCTGATGTAATTGAAAATTGGGAAACTTCAGAAATAGAAAACATTTTGATTTCAGAATGTGTCAAACATTATTTGCAATCCATATCTTCAGTTTTACATTGCCTGAAAGAAAATTATATCTTCAACCAAAGAGGTGATTAGTTACAAGTGGATTATACAACACCTATGACAGACTGAGTCAAACTGTTAAGAATAAATATCAACTCTAGGTCAGTTTCAAGATCATTTGTTCTGAGGTACATTTCCAAATAATAAAAATCTTTGGCTTGCAGCCTATTTGGTACAAATTAAAATTAGGTGGGTTATTAAAACATCACACTGTTGGACATCACACCACTAATAAATTCGGTTTCGATAAAAACTAACAATACAAACTGTGGCAAATATAATTTCAAGTGACAAAAGTGTTAGCTGAATACCACACAGCACCACCTCTAAGCGAATGACATATGTTTGCCAAAGAAGAAAATACAAGACTCCTATGGAAGATGGAATTGTGAGAATAAGTGACACCATGACAGGATATGAACGCTCAGTCAAATTGCCCTTATGCCCCATGAAGACACGTGCAGCTTCAATGCAACAAAGGAATGCGAATAATATACATTCAGTTATAAATGTTCCCAATGGATATGGTAAATGTATTAGCTTGAAAATGCCTACACCTAGCTCACATATTGCAAACATCCAAAAGTAATATGAATTAAGATACAGTAATATTTCGTATGTCAAGGATGAATTCATGGTGAAAATTGATGCTGAAACCAAAGGAAAGAGTTACACTTATTTTTAGCACACCACACTGCAGAGGTCTTATGAGCACGAACAATAACTGAATGATTCAGATAACACTGGCTCAATTATTACCTTGTGTTACATTCAGAAGAACTGCGTTTGAGGACAAAATAATCTGCTGTTAACATTGGCTGGAGTTATCCATCAGGTTAGAGTAAACAAAACAGCCAAAACACAACATCAACCACCCATGAGTACGAAAGGGGGAAAGGGGGGAAGTTGAAGAAGAGGGAAGAGTGGGGAATTAAACAAACTGTGTATAACGAACAAGTAAATGTTGGCAGATTAGGAAAGCAGGGCAGCGAGGCCCCGCGCGAGGCTACCGGCCGATGTGTCTTCTGCTACAATTAAAAATATTAATAACAAAAATGGCAACCATGAAGTTGTCTCACGTTCTTTTTATTGGATTCATGTTGCATCTAATATTCCTCTTGTCTATATTTGACATTTATTTTAAGACACCAATCGTCCACGGGATCTCGTCTAACCACAACCCTGTGCCGGGTCCGGCAAAACGACTTGTTTTCATCGTTGCTGATGGATTGCGGGCGGACAGTTTTTATTCAAATGCAAAGGACAGCACGCCTTATTTAAGGTACGTTTGTGCGCGTGCTTTCATAGGATTAAACTGGTTCACATGAATTTGGAAAGCAATGCTGTTTTCTTGGACTTTACCATATACATCAGAGTGTAACAGGTTTCATCACAACCGTATAAAAGTTTTAAGGCCATCCAATGAAGTTTTAGGAATCAATTTTATTTTTATATACTGAGGTATGGTTTATGATTTGTTTTGTGATATGGTGTTCATTACATGCAGAGGTAAGATAGAGAGTGAAGGATCCTGGGGAGTTTCTCATACAAGAGTTCCAACGGAGTCTCGACCAGGAATAGTAGCTCTTGCAGCTGGTATTTATGAAGATCCATCTGCAGTCTTCAAGGTAAGTAATTTGTGTGCCATCAGGAATATTGAAGGGTCTTCTTGATACTAATCTCCCTGTTTATTCTGTTTACAGGGTTGGAAGGAAAATCCAGTTGAGTTTGACTCTATATTCAACCAAAGCCGTCACACATGGGCTTGGGGAAGCCCTGACATTGTGCATATGTTTAAACAGGGTATGAATTAGTTCAAGTAGCATGCGGTTCCTTTTTATTTATTCTTTTCATTGTTTATATTTTGTTGATTTTTAACTTCCCAGATCATGTTGAGACAATGTCATATCATCCTGATGATGAAGACTTTTCAGGAAAAGACTCCTCATGGAAATTAGATGAATGGGTATTCAATCATGTCAAATTTTTTTTTGAGAAGGCCAAGCAGGATTCAAAATTAACTGATTTACTGCATAAGGACAAGCTTGTGTTTTTCCTTCATCTTTTAGGCCTTGATACAGCAGGTCATACAATTAAACCGCATTCAAAGTACGAATTTTTGTTTTTCCATCTGATGATGTTTTATTTGAAAATCTTATGTGTGCTGCTTGATTGAAGCAGCTATCTAATTTATTGCTAATTTCTCACTCATCTAAGGAACTATCTGGAAAATTTACGTGTTGTAGACAAAGGTTTGAGAGATATGGAAAATCTGTTTGAAAATTTCTTCAATGATAGGAAAACATCTTATGTTTTCACTGCTGATCACGGAATGACCAACTGGGGTAAATTACAACACTTACCATTATGCTTCTAAACACTAGAAGTGTGTACTATATCTGACAACATTGTATCTTCTTAGGGTCCCATGGAGCAGGAAGCAAAGATGAAACCGAAGTACCTCTGCTCACCTGGGGACCAGGAGTTAAGACACCCAGACCTGCAGCTTTATCGGGTCCTGCAAGTCCTCCAGAATGGCAACTGAGTCACCTAGAAAGGAAAGATGTGAAACAGGCTGACATAGTTGTGCTTCTTGCCAGTCTCATTGGTTGTAGCATTCCTGTCAACTCTGTGGTAATGTATAGCTTTCTCACCGAGGACTGTACAAGTTACATTGTTCATGCTGTTTGTATGTGTATGTCCTGTAGTTTATTTGTAAATAGATTTTTTTAATTGTTTTTTAAATCAGGGAAATTTACCACAGCCCTATTTAGACTTACCACCAGAAAGTATTGCAGACCTAATGATTTTAAATGCACAGCAACTGTTAAATCAGGCACTGAGGAAAAAAGAGTTAGTGCTAAGAGGTCCTTTGTCATGGTACCTTCATCCCTATGCAAATGTTATACTGGAAAAAGAGAAGCTTCCACTGGCACATATTAAAATGTTAGAAAAAGATTATGCATCAGCTGTAAGTTTTTTAGAACCATTGCCTATTTTCTATTTCTGTTTATTAGGTAATTCCACTGTGAATTATTTATTTATTGGAATTTTCGCAGGTCACCACTGCTGAAGAGCTGATTGGGAACTGTCTTGAGGCATTGCACTATTATCACACTCTTTACCAACGCCCACTTTTGATTTTTGTATCACTGTCGTTCATTGGTTGGATTGCATTGCTGTTGTGTCAACTAAACAATTTCAGAATAGACATATCAGGCACTAAAAGGAACACTATTTTTGTTTTCTTTGGTTTTATTGTGTTAGCTACAATCCAAGGTAAATTTTACCGTCAAAATTGAGATTTGTTTCATCCCTTCTTGGTGATCTAATGGTGATTCATTTTCAGTTCAAGAGTTGGAACATCAGTTTTATATCTACTGTCTTTTACCCATTCTTCTCTGGTGGAGTGTGTTTAGCACTGTAGATACATGGAGTAGCATACTGAGATCAAGAAGTCAAGTCGCCAAGTTTTTTGCAACCGGTGCAGTTCTGCTTCTTTTTATTGAAATTATGGTACTTTTGTCCTTTTTGTATGAGAGTGTATTCTTTTACACCAATGTTTCTTCTGTCAGAAGCTAATCACTGTGTTATTGTTTTTATAAGGTTGTGGCATTTTTCCAAAGATGGGTTTTGAGTTTGGGTATGCTTATAATATCCTTATGGCCTCTGTGCAGAACAGACCTACTCAATCGACTTTCTCCATCATTGATGTTCTCGTGGCTATTCTCCTGTGCTTCTGTAGCCTTTTTTCCACTTTTGCCAGTGATTGGAAGCGAAAGCAGTTTATCACTTGTGTAAGTTTTCCATTTTTTCACCATTTTTTTTTTTTCAAAAATTTCCAAAGTAATTTCCTAAACATGTTTTTTTTTTTTTTTTTTTTTTTTGTTTGTTTGTAGGATTTTCTCTGGTATCCTCTGGCTTGCTGCAATAACTGCTTCAAGTTATATGATGTATGGTGACTTGGGGAAGATAAAACGTTTATACCAGTTATCCCCTTTAATAGCTGCTATGGCTGTGGTGTATTTTGTTACAATTAGTATGGAGTCTGGCAATGGATTGCCACCATTACTTCAATTCCTGTCTTGGTCTCTGTTATGTAAGACAATACATGCAGTACTTTTGGACCTTTTAATTATTCTCAAAGTAGGGTACTTTTAATTAGTTTGTTTAATTTCATGTACAGGTTCTCCCATTTTTATATTAACATCAGAAGATAGAACTATTCCTTGGCGTTTAATTAAGCTTCATGCTTTAATACTTCCGCCATATATACTTATGAGTGTTCGTCATGAAGGCCTATTTCTATTAGCTCTTTGTTTTCATCTGAATTGTTGGCTTGTCCTTGAAAGCAAGTTCAATGGAATTGAATTGTCGCAGGTGCTGAAAGTTTGATAAAATTTCATACATAATTTAATTTTTAGAAAATAGCTTAATGTAGGATTGACTGACAAATTAGAAGTTCCTGTACCATTTCCTCTGACAATATGGTTTGTTTCAGTTGAAGAGAGTAGAGTTTCCACATCCAGGAAACAGGGAGAAAATCGAGCGGTCTTTGACCTCTGAAGATTTCCGCCGTGCCTCTCTTTTTGTATCCTTTATCTAAGCTGTGCTGTTTTGTAAAGCAACATTAAAACATCCTCAAGATTTTCTTTCTTGTGTATTCCTGAACTTTACATAGGTATTCTACATATTTTTTTCCTTCTTTGGAACAGGGAACATAGCAAGTCTGAACTCCTTTGAAATTGTTTGGGTTCGCTGTTTTCTATCAGTGTTTTCACCATTTTCAATGATGGCATTGATACTAGTGAAAATGCTAATACCATTTGTTATTGTTAGCAGCATTTTTCGAGCAATAAATACTACAATAAAGGTATTTTGACGTTTTATCACAATTCTTACATACAATATGAAGTTGCAGCTACAGAATTGAATCTCATTTTCTTTCCTCAGGCACCCATTACCTTCATGTTCATAGCTGTTATAATTGTATGTGATTTGATGGGTGTTCATTTCCTTCATTTGGTGACTAATGAAGGAAGTTGGCTTGACATTGGTACATCTATTTCTCACTATGTCATAGTACAGGTACATCAACTTCCTATACTTTCTAACTGTAATACAAATTCGAATTTTGTCAGCTTCTTCTTGAATTGTGTTCATTTCCTCTAAATTTCAGGTCACTGTCCTTGCCTTAGTTTTGCTGTATAGTCTTGCAGCAGTCTTAACTGGAACCTATCTTCATTCCCCATTCAAAGTTGTGAAAGGCATCTTCCTTCATGGCAGGCATGATTCAGACAAAAGGTGTGTCTGAGCTCTCTTCAATGCAACATTGTCATCAGTATGGATAAGATGGTCTAGTCATAGTAATAGTTTGACTTCTGTTATTATTACTTTCATCTTGTAGGGTCCAATATTACAGTATTTATTTGTACCCTACTTATTATTCTGGAAGGGCAAATTATGTTGGTCTAATTATGGCTGGTTGTTTGGTTCTCTCCCCCTCTTGTTACAATCCTTGACAGTCATGACAAATGAAAAGGCTCAACATTCCTTGTGGACAGGCCCTTACATGGTGTGTATTGTCTTCCCAGGGGAGGTAGCCTGTACCTTCCCTGGTCTTCCAGTATATGTATTATTATTATTTTTTTGTGCCAATAAATGTATTAAAATATATTTTTAAGAATGCATTGGCTTTTTATTCAAGTGAATCCTGTAAACCACCTTAGGATGGACATTTGAAGGTAAAATTAAAAAAAAACTCTCAGCTTGATTCAATAACAATCCTCTGTTAGAACTAAGATTGGAAAATATATACAAATAAGAATAGATACAAACATGCCCGAAAGAAAATTTGCATCACAAGGCAGAAAAAGCTGACTGATAACTTTTCTCCTAATTCTATGTACAACAATAAACAAGTCCTCCAAACAGTTGATAATTTGATACAGGTAAATGGAGAGAAGAAATAGAAACAAAATATGAAAACCTTGAGACTGACTAAACAAATATTTTAATTGGGTTGTGGAAGTCTGTCCTTTTTCAGCGAAGGCTTATTAAAGGTCTGCTTCATACCAGCAGCTTGGTTAGAATAGAACTTGCTATTTTGAGCAGTCTCTGAAACCCACGGAGATTCAAATTGAGTTGTATCTTGATCAACCAGATGAGTATATTTTGTTCGGCCACTACGTCCAAAGTTTTTGACCTAAAAAAAAAACAGACTCAAATTATTTACCACCAAAAGCAATTAAAATTCGCTCAGACTGGCTGCTTGTTGTAACAGATGAATGAATTTTAACATGAAATGTGTAGCGCACCTGCATAACTTTAGGTAGAATAGTCTTGTCAAAGTGATCCTCCAAAGTGGCCGCAGAGAAATCTCGCTTAAATATTTCTTGCTCATTATCCTACAAGTGGAAAAATATGCATTAATAGAAATCCAAGAGAAAAATATATTCAAAAACACAGGGGAAAAATGCTTACCAAGTAAAATGCACCACGGTGATAATATTTTTGAAGAAATTTGTATTTTCCTTTTGCAGAGCGATTTGTGATGACTTTTGGATTGTTGCGGAATTCTAATCTCCTTTCTTCTTCTGTCATGTTACGAATTCGCTCAAGTTCTGATCGCTCCTTCTCCATCCTATAAGAAATAAAACTTTCACTAATGAAGTACGATTTCTCAAACAGTCACAAAATACATACTGAACAAAAAAAACAAGGAAACTTACGCTTCTCTTTCTTCTCTGTCTCTTTTGATACGCTTAAGTTCACGCAATTTCCAAGCTTCATACTCAACCTCATCATTCTCATCATCAGTGTTGACATCTGCAAGTTTTGGTTCATCACCTTCCTTCACAATAGTTGTTTCTTTCCGGACAATATCTTCAACCAGCTGGAGAGAACATAAAAAAGCTAAGGGTAAAAAGTGGCCACAGAAATAAATAAATAAATACAAAAACAATGTGTAACGGCCTATTACCCGTAGTGTTTGTCTTTTCCTATCTTCAGCCAATTTTTTAGCTTCAATCTCAGCCTGCTTTTCTTTCATTTCCTCCTTTTCCTTTTCCATGATAGTTATACGATCCTTCTTTCGAACAAAAACTGGTTTAAGTCTTGGACCTGTTTCTTCTTCAGAGTCTGTGATGCATACATGTTTAAAGTACAATTAACTACAGATTTGATTTACTACTGATATTAGTGCAGAGGTAATTTTGCAATCCAGTAGGACTGTAACTTCACCTGTTTCTTCTTCATACTCAGAGGACTCTTCCCCACTTTCAGCCATGCTTTGCTGGTCTTCTTCTTTAAGCATCACCTCTGGTTCCTATTTTCAGAAACATGATGTGATAAAATTGAGACAGTCTTTATGAAAAGACATAAGTGAAGGAAGTTAATCATACCTGATCCTCTTTGCGTGAGAGTAATTTCTGCCTTAGAAGAAGTCGCCTTCTTTCAATTTCTTCATCACTAAGTTCTTCTTCATCTTCAGACTGACTACTATCTGCCTCAGTTCTTCTTTCTGGACGTCTTCCTTCAGGTTCCTCATCCACTTCTTCAACTTCTTCTTCCTCTGATGATTCAAGGACCTCTGGTTCATGGATGTGCCTGAATAAAATATGCAGTAATGGTAACAGATAGATAAGGTGAGGATCTCAAAATCATATACCTCAGCTGAAACCTCAAAGTTAACCAGTTAAGATCTGTGAGATGTGTAAGAAGTTTGATAAAAATATAACTGGCAATTAATTACCTATGTCTTTCTCTTCGATCTTCATCTTCCTCTGATTTAGGAGCATGTCTAGTCATTAACCTTCTCAGCCTAGGGTCATCAGCAAGTTCACTCTCATCGTAGAGTTCTGTAGGTGATTCTGTATGACGGGGAGGAGGACGTGTGGGTTTGGTCGGTGCCCCTTGATGTTCGATGAAATCCTCCTCTTCAGACTCCTCCTCACTACTTGACATGGGCGCATAGTCAGGGCGTTTACCAGACACATAGCGATGTACTTTCACTTTCTGCATGGAAAGTTCACCTGCAGACAGATAATATTAATAATAACAATAATAGAACACCCTATTTTAAAGACTGACAACATGCAGAAGGGTGGGATGTACTTTCATGTTAAGTAGACAGTGGGTAACTGAAATTTAACGAATAATCCAGCTATAGAAGTTTCAAAATCTGTTCTTCAACTGTATATTCATTTTTGTTTATATCAAGGAAAACCTAACTTGGTTAACGTACCTTTGTCATTTTTAACTGGCACGGCACCAGCCGTGCTCTGAATAGCTGCGCTTGCGGTTGAGTTACTCATTTTCACTGGAATCTAGGCGTCTCGCTACAAATCTTCCGTCACCGTCACGTCTTCACAAGAAGTACAGAAACTTGCTTTTCAAATTTCTTAACCTAAATGGTTCTCATCCTCCAATTGGATCTTGTTGATACTGTTGTTGTTGATGGCCTTCTCCTTGTTCTTCTTTGCGGTCCTGCACCAGAGGACTTGAGGACTTTGAAAAGCCGGACCCGCTTCCAGCTTTTAGAACTTTTGCGGTATTATTTGCACTATACTCGTCTGGTGAGTTCGCTTTCTCGTTTCTTTAGTATTTGGATCAAAATTACTGTACCAGCCAAGGTTGTCCACATCCGTCGGACCGTCGAGTGTACTATATTAAACGAAGAAGAAGCTAACCACAAACGTGAAAAGTAGCTTGTCATGGGTTCTATATATTTGTCTGGGCTTTGCTTTCGCTTAGGACGAAATATTTCGACGAATTCCTTGCACTTTTTTGTCAAAAGATCAAAATATTATCATTCTTCGCAAAAGGTGTGAATGCGCCAGTGCCTTTTGCTCGCGTTTGAGTGGGGATCAGAACCAGAACCGGCTTCGCACTTTTTCCCGGCTTTCGGAATCTGAATTGTCACTACAAACCGCTTAAATAGCTCCAAAATATTTTTGCAGTTTCTTGTTATTCTCTTTATATTGCACATAAGTTTAGATACCTTGTACCTCGGTTTTCAAGGGCTGAGCATTACCCCAAGTATAACTTGCAGCTTTGTATCTTGTTCTTGTCTTCCCTTCAGCTTACATCTTCAAGCAGTCTTTCTAAGCCAGCTATCATGAAGCACGAATATCCTGTGCCACGTCGTGATGAGACTGTAGTGGAAGAACATTTTGGAGTGAAGGTAAGTGTCCATTGAAGTTTCCATTCATCAAGTTAAATGGCTTTGTTGTATTTTACGATGTTCTCTGTGTTCTCTCTTAGATTGCTGATCCATTTCGTTGGATGGAGGATCCAGATGCTGAAGAAACCAAGGGATTTGTTGATGCCCAGAATGCCATCTCAAGGCCTTTTATAGATTCCTGTCCTGTAAGGAAAGATCTTCACTCAAGACTCACCAAGCTCTGGGATTTCCCTAAGTACTCTTGCCCTTACAAGAAGGGTAGCCGCTACCATTTCAGGATGAATACGGGACTTCAAAACCAGAGGTCTGGACGACAGCTTTGTTTATTTTAATTTTATCATCTTTGTGTTTTAATATAACATAAAGTACAAATTTATGTTTTCTTTTACAGTGTTTTATTCAAACAAGATAGCTTGGACTCTGAACCTCAGGTATTCCTTGACCCTAATCTTTTGTCTGAAGATGGCACCGTGGCATTGTCAATTAATGCATTCACAGAAGATGGACAGTTATTTGCTTACGGGTTGAGCCACAGTGGGTCTGATTGGAATACAGTGCATTTCAAAAATGTGGACACAGGTATTATTTTTTATTGAGCCTTGGAACTGTTTTAATTTTCACTTATCTCTAGAGTAGTATATTAAGTTCTTGGATGTGTGGTGTATTTTGCAGGGGAAGATTATCCTGAGAAGCTAGAAAAAGTAAAATATTCGTCTTTGGTTTGGTCCCCAGACAACAAAGGAGTTTTCTATGGTGTAAGGTCTAGATATTGCTCCTTTTTGTTTGTGTTAGATTATGTTATACTCCTTTCTTACACTTTCTTCCCTCTCCTTTCTAGTGTTATCCAGACAAGCATGGTAGATTTGATGGCTCTGAAACTGATGGCAGTATTAACCACAAACTGTATTACCACAAGCTGGGAACTCCGCAGTCTGAAGATATTTTAGTTGTTGAATTCCCAGATGAACCTCTTTGGAGAATGTAAGTTTAAGAATACAGAAAAAAAATAATCAAAATGCAGTTTAATGCAAAAGAATGCCGAACTCTTGTTTCTTTTTTTATTTGAATTTTTATCTATTGTTACTTTTAATGTCTCCATTACAGAGGTGCTGATATCAGTGATTGTGACCGTTACTTGATTGTCACTATCATGAAGGATTGCCGGGACAACATGGTTTTCATCTGTGATCTTGAGGCCCTTCCTGGAGGTGAAATCACAGGAAAGCTGCCATTGGTTCAGATTGTGCATGAACTGGACTCGGACTATGATGTATGAATCTTATTAATCCTGTTTTGCAGTCTGTATCACTTGAAATTTTCCTGTTTTCATAAAATGTCTATATCATTCCTAGTATGTCACCAATGAAGGAAAAGATTTTATTTTCCACACCAACAAAGGAGCCCCAAACTATCGTCTTGTCAAGATTAATATTGATGATTGTGGTCAAGATAAGTGGAAGACATTGGTTCCTGAACAAGAGAAAGATGTGTTGTCATGGGCAGCATGTGTAGCACAAAACAAGTTGGTTCTTTGCTACATTCATGATGTTAAGGTACAGCACCTTTTAAACCCTAAATTCTGTTGTAAATTGTAGGATAACTTTCTTCGTTTCACCTGTTATAATTTTGAATGCAAACTTTTAGAGTGTTCTACAACTTCATGACCTTATGACTGGAGAGCATCTGAAGACATTCCCACTGAATGTGGGATCAGTTGTGGGCTTCTCTGGTGAAAAAGATCAAACAGAAATATTTTACCAATTCACCAGCTTCCTCACTCCTGGAATAATTTATCATTGCGATCTTACTAAATCTACAATTGAACCCAAAGTAAGATTTACAAAACCTCGTTAATTTTGATGCCTGGACTTTTTCTTCTCACAATATGCCTTCGTATCAGATTTTCAGGGAAATTAAAGTAGAAAACTTTGATTTAGACCAGTTTGAAACCACACAAGTATTTTACAACAGCAAAGATGGCACAAAGGTGCCCATGTTCATTGTCCACAAGAAGGTAGGTTCACTTGTGTTATTGTTGGCGTCCCAAGTTGTCATCCTCTGTAGGTATATTTACTGTTTTTGCTCTCCCTAGGATTTGGTGAAAGATGGCAAAAACCCTTGTTTGGTGTATGGCTATGGAGGATTCAATATCAGCCTACAGCCCACTTTCAGTGTCACGAGACTCATATTCATTCGTCATCTTGGTGGTATCTTGGCCATCCCCAATCTTCGTGGAGGAGGGTAATGTGTTATTGTCGCTCAGTTTCTAAGAAACTTGAATGTGACACTGACTACAAATTATTGTTTTTTTATTTTTGTAGAGAGTATGGTGAGAAGTGGCATAATAGTGGAAGGTTGCTCAACAAGCAGAACACGTTCGATGACATGGCATCAGCGGCTGAATATCTTATTGAGCAAAAGTATACCTGTCGAGACAAATTGGCAATCCAGGGTGGTTCCAGTGGTGGTATGACAGTTGGGGCATGCACCAACCAGAGACCTGAACTTTTTGGAGCTGTCATCTGCCAAGCGGGGTTTGTAAAAAATATTGTATCTTATGTGTTTCATTGAATATTTGCACAATCCTCATACTCCTACCAACATCTCAAATTAATGAAATTGAATGAATCTAACAGTGTCATGGATATGTTGCGTTTCCACAAATTCACAATTGGCTACTGTTGGGTTTCTGACTATGGTAGTCCTGATGAGAAGGAACATTTCTTCAATCTTAAAGGAATTTCACCTCTTCACAACATTAAGGTTCCCGAGCGTAATGATGTCCAGGTAAGACTGATACTGACAACTCCTATTTCCCATCTCTGTCATAGTTTAATCTATTTCAATGGTTTTACAGTATCCAGCTATTCTCGTCTTTACTGCTGATCATGATGACAGAGTTGTCCCTCTGCACTCTCTGAAATACATAGCAGAATTGCAGTACACAATCGGCAAATCTGACAAGCAGGTATAGAATCAAATAGTTGCCATCCAGGCTGTGCTGTACTTGACTGAGCAGAAATCAGTGAGAGCAATGTATTGTTTGACATGCCATTTTCTTCTCAACTTTTCAGACCAATCCTCTCCTTATCTACATTGACACCAAGTCAGGACATGGACATGGAAAGCCCACAGCTAAAGTGGTAAGCCTTCTACTCTTTCCCATTCCATGTATGTCCTTATCTGTTGGTGAATGTTTTACAAATCTATTATTGAATTTGCAGATTGATGAATGTGCTGACATTCTCAGCTTCCTCGTGAAAACTTTGGATCTAACTTACTATGAGTAGTTACATTATTACAAAATATAAGATTTTATGCTTATATTCTTTATCCATCACCTATGCACAATGAATTTCTGTAATTGTGGTGTTGTATACTTTGTGAAATACAGTTCAGACCTAGGATAAGTAATCTGTCAATGTGGAGTCACTGGTATTTGGTAATAATTTATGTCAAATGACCTCGAATGACTGATGTGTTGTGTCTACTTAATGAAGTACAAAGTAGCAAGAATCTCCCTCTCATTTTGTGTGGGTAGTTGTGATTTGATATTTTGTAGAGGTACATTTGATGTTTTTATTTCTTTAAAACCTGCCTTGTGCACATCAGGACAGTGACCTTTCTTCACATGTTTTCAAATTCTTTTTAACTTGTTTGTACCTTGGTGTGTACAGTCAACATATTTAATTTATCTCGAGTCCTATTTGTATACCCAGTATAATATTGTATGTCATTCTGCTCATGAGTGGCCTCGGGAAACATTGCTGTGATAAGGAATTACTATGTGCTTAAGTTCGCTGGGTGTTTATTTTGTGAATTTATGTTACGAGTATTTCCTGTATAAGTAGCATTGAGGCATGGTGTTCTCTACATTTTAAGTTATGTTGGTGCCATTATGAATTTTCATGCTCAAAAACTAGTGCTTGCCGTTGCATTTATTTTAAGCTCCTTGCAATTGTTTCCGTATTTGGAGCACACCTGTTCTGTTTGGTTCAGTGAAGCTCCATACTACTCAGACTGACTGTAGCCATTCATCCAGTTTTAAAGGATTAATAAAAAATAACTTGAAAATCTGTGGTTCTTATTTTTACCTGACACCTCATATTAGAATTCATCAAATATCACACCTTATGCACTACATTAGGGCCAGTCAAATATCATGTGGACAAATGTATTTGATAGCAAGGGTCCATATGGTATCATCGGCCCCTTAGGAGGGGAAAGGTACTCAGTAGTTGTCTTGAAAAAGTTTTTAATTATTCAAAAATTTCATCTCACAGAGTAACTGCAATACGGGTGGATGAAACGTGGAAGAAAATGGTTTTGTGCATTAACTCTACATGTTTTTATGACATATCAAACAGGCCAGATTGGTGCACTGAAGTTTTCTTTTTCCACATCCAAATTGAAGTGAAATCTGTTCTTCACAGAAATTTTCAAACCAATTTATTCAGGGGCTACGATACAATATCACAGAATGTAAACAAACTCACAGCACGTGTTTACAAGGTTATAATATACACTAATGAAATGCATTTCTTCTAAAATATATTATCACAATCGGTTTGAGGAAAGAATCTATGGTTAAAAGGTGAAGGGTGCTGAGTTAAAATATAGTATTGACAAATGCCTTTCAAAACTGACCTTGGTGGTCAGTCTCATGTTTAGCTTTAGGATATGCAGAGACTCATGAATTATTCATATACACTCCAAGATTTTACAATTAAAAACAAGACATAAAAGATGGCCCTCAATTGTGTTAGTCTGCCAATGTTCATCAAAACACTATGGGAAGGAGGAAAGACCGGCATTAAATACAGCACAAAACAGGTATTTGAAAAAATTAAATAAATAAACAATTAAAACAGTAGTTATTCAGCAGCCTCTTAAGTCTTTTTAGTATTCCTTTTACTATATTAATCAGATATGTGCACAAACTTTTCTGGTCGTCACAAAATGGAAGAACCAATACTTCATTTCGACTTAAAATCTAACAGACTTACAGAACTAAGTTCTGGGCAAAAGAGGCAGTACGCACTTCAAAGAAGAATGTCGTGGGCCCTCTCCTCCGTACAGTGCAATTGTGGAGGAAATAAGGGCAAAAGGCAAATGTAATTAAGGCCAAACAAGAAAAAAAATGGAAGATTTCGGGTAAGCTATGGGTCAAGTAATACTGAGAGGTACGTTTGCAGGCAATATCCATAACGTTTCTACAAGTTGTTCAGTGCCTCATCAAAATTGCCTCCCAAAATATGATTTAGTGATTTCATGTTAGGCTCTCTACTGCCTGCTTAAAAACAGAATTACTGTTATCTTGTAAGGCCACAAAGCACCAAATGTGTCTCTCTAGGAGAAAGCAATTCATAATGGAGACTGTTCCTTCAGGCATCAAGCTTATCTAAAAGTTTCCCTCCATCTCTGAACACAGCACCAAAATACTGACAAAGGATCCGTTCCATGTAGTCATCTTTTCCTTGATACGAAGGTGGCAGGATACCTTCCATGAATCCTATGTGTCCTCCACGGGCAGTCACTACAGCTGCTATGTTCTTGCATTTTTTGAACTCTTCAATTGGTAAAGCTGGAACATAAAATAGACTGTAATTCCATTTATCTAAATTTGATGTAAAACACTGTTTACTCTTTAACTGGTTACCTGCCAGTGGCTGGAATGGGTCATCTGCTGCGCTCAGGCAGAGAGTGGGGATTTGGAACTGATGCAACTTTGTGTGGAGGGTTGCATCGGTGTAGTATTCATTAGTGTCTGAGTATCCAAAAGCTTTGCAAGTAAATTTGCTATCAAATTCACGGATTGTTCGACTCTGTAAAAACAGGTACATTTGAAAATAAGGGACTGGGTCCAAGAGCAAAAGCATGGATAAAAGGCTAAATGTTCACTGCTTACCTTGAAAGTATCATCTAGGTTGCCCCAATCAAGGTGGTTTTGTCTGAGGAGAAAAAATAAATACATGTTGTGAATAAGAGTTGTGATTTTGTATATTACATGAGTGGCTGTGAATTAAGAGTTGATTGGCATACTTTTTTAATGTTTGACAGAGTAAATCTGCCAAGTGCTTATTGAGCATCATATTTAAGCCAGGCTTCTCAATGCTTTCACAAGCTTTAAACAAGTCCCATGGCACCGAAATCAGCATTGCTGCTGCTAATTGTGATCGCACTGACTTCCCCCTTCTTGAAATGTAGTTGCCCAAAACCAGTCTGAAAAATGAATGTCATGGGGTTGATTACAAACTATTGACCATTCTCTTTAAATAAATTTCCATATTATTACTTACCCGCCCATGGAGATACCTGTGGCTGCCAGAGGGACATTGGGATACTTTGTCTTAACATGCTTTATAACTTCAAATAGATCATCACCATTACAGGCATTGTACAATCTGGCAGTCTGAAATGAGTTCAATATGGTTAGTTTTCAAGAGCATTTACCAAGAATTTGATTTAAGTAACTCTTTTACCTTCAGTTGGACACCACCCAGACCACGGTTGTTGAAAACAACTGTTCGGAAGCCACTGCGACTTGTAGCCTTGACCAAGCATCTGATGTATTCAGCTTGACTGGATCCTGTGAGACCAGGTAAAATAAGCAGGACTGGGGCACTTAATGGACAGCCATCTTCTAGCCAGTCAAGGGCTACCTGTCCTCCATCTGCTAGGTCCAAAATCTCCCTGACAACACCGATGCAACAGATCATGTTTACAGTGTTCAAACACATACCCAGAACAAATTAATTAAGGCATGTTGGTATGGTGGCTCCAGTGTTAAACCTCACCTATTATAATTTACGCGCTGTGCTAATTTTTCTCGGAACATGTTTGCTATAATGGTTTGAGCCCGGGATTCCACACACCATATCGTCGGCCAAAATTTTTCCTTCAAAATGGGTACCCTTTTCTCTAGGAAGGAGCGGAATTCTCCAGGAGCACATTCCAATCTGGGTACCTGCAAAAACGTTTAGAACGTGCGGAGTGACAAATAATTTCGATGAACTTAAGCTAGAGGCTAGAAGTAACGCGTCTGTTGGCTCAGAAATGGTTGACACATGTTCGGAATAGCTAAAATGCACGTTGCGGAATACCCATTGATTGACGCGCCATAACCTAGACACGGCCCGCGACCGCTACACCTTGAGGAGCAGACACGGCAAGTGCCATGCCAAGGCAGCAAGCAGCAGGCATGACTTAGGCCAGGCCGCCAGGAAACAGAGAGCGGAGCCTCTCACCTTGACCACCTCGCAGACGTAGTATATGACATAGCCGGAGACGACGAACGCTGCCAAGTACCACCGGGGCAGGATGTCGACGACACCCAGAGAGGGAAGGGCGAGAGACGACAGGATGTCCATCGCGTGACCGTCGATGACAACTCTGTTTCCACTCCGGACAGGCGACAGGCGCAGAGCACTAGGGCCCTGGAACTCGGTGGCGTTGCCGCGATGCTTGTCGTGCCCTTCCCCTTCGGCGCACGGCGCGGCACAGGCAGCGGCAGGGAGGCGAGGCGAGACGGTGCGAAGTGCGAAGCGATGCCGCGGGCGGACCTTCCTGTAGCTGTCGCCGGTCGGGTCTGGTGTAGTCTGGCGCGCCGTGCTAGTGCCCGTGCCCGTGCCAGTGCCGTACCGCCGCCGCGAGCCGCGAGCCGCGCGTGCCGTGGTGTGCTGTGGTGCCGTCCCCGACCCCCACCCAACACTTGCCTCTCTCCACTCCACTCCGCCCCGCCCCTTGCCCTGGCCTTCCCCCTGACGGCGCCCGCGACCCCGCGACCCGCGTCGACAGATACAGAAAGATACAGGCACGAGTCTAGCCAGCCCCCACCACCACGCGGCCACGGAAAAAGAAGAGCAAGTAGAGGATCTCAAGCCTCTTCCTCAAGTGCCCCAGCGTGCACCGTGTCCTGCGTCACAGCACGGGGGTGGACGTGGACAGGACACCAGTGGACACTTCCACTTCCACCCCCAACGTTCCGCGAGTCGCCTCTTACAGAGACTCTAGACTCAACTCGACTTCTGGACAGTCAGTTCGCTCAATAAGCCTTGTGCCCGGGCCTCGGCCTCGGGCGCGCCAGTGGCGGATCTATGAGTGGCTTCGGGGGGAGGTGGGCAATATCCCGCTTTTTGACTGCACGCGGAAAAGGTATTCCGGTTGCCTACGTTTCCGAAGCCCCCCCCCCCCCCCAATCCGCCACTTGGGTGGCCTCGGGCCGCAAGCCTTGAGCCGGACTTCGGGGAATCGGTGAGTAAGAGTGATTGCAAACACGGCAGTCAATACGCTCCGCCGTGACCACGCAAAATACAGACCTCGAGATGCAGACGGAGAGGGCCAAGGCCAAAAGTTCGGATGTGTTTAGTATTTAGGGCCAAAGTTCAGATCTTGTCTTGTAGTACCGAAGGGCCCCTCGGATCCATGTGTTTATCATTTAGGACGAAAGTTTAGTATTTCGGACAAAAGTTCGGATGTGTTCGGTAACAATGGACGCCCAGCCCTCCTCGTAAGCGGTAGAACGCAAGAGCACAGCGCTAGGGCCTACCCCTACCACGTCGCTGCACCGCGGGGCTAGAGTCTCTCTAAGCGGGGCCCAGGCTACCAGGCCGAGGCCGCCCAGGCCCACAGCACAGCCCACGGGCCTCACCCTCACCGTATCGGAAGGCAGATAAGGACGAACTGCCAAGTGCCCTTCCTGGCTCATGCCATATTACGTCGTCGTGCTGCAGTGCAGATTACGGAGGCCGCCCGCGTCCAGGCGCTGGCCTGGGCCTGGGAGCCCCTGGGAGCCCCGCATGGCTTCGTGTGCCCCGCCCACACGAGGGAATTCCAGGTTGCCTATTCCGCTCCGTTCGCGCGAGGGATCGTGATGTCAACGGGGTCCGTAAGAATCAGTAAGGACAAACCAAATTCTTCAGATACTGAATTGTATTTCTCTCTCGCGTAACGAGTGGTACGGAGTGGTATCACACGGAAGAACAGATTTTCCCCGTGTTCCGCAAACCAAATACTAGACTTTGGCTGTGCGGCAGCGGCAGCGGCGGGGAGGGGAGGGCACCAGGGCACCGCTCTCCAGGATGGGGCGACAGAATGGAAATGACCTCTGTCGCGGAGGTGGGGCGCGGGGGCGGAGTTCATGGGAGGTCCCCTCGCTAAATAGACAGAGCGGCGCGGACAACGCCTCGCTTAACAAAGCCTAAAAAGATTTGAAAGCAGGGGCAGTCGTGTGAGGTTTCAAAAATAGCGCTGCGCCGGTACAGTGCGCACGTTGCTGTGTTTTATTTTTCCATTCAGGAAACAGACATGAAGAAATATACATATGGTACGCTTTCGCTACATCACATTGGCTATCAGTCTCAGTTTCAATTTCAGTCTATGAAGTCGGCCCAGCCCTTGTCGGTGCGCCGCCTCTCCTTCTTCTCCGCCTCCTGCCGGAGGTAGCGCAGGCCGGCGGTGATGGAGTCGCTGAGGGCCGCAGCGGTGGCCGTCGACGAGGACGGGGCGGCGGCCTTCCGGCTGCGGCTGGCGGCGGTCTCTGAGGGTCCGAAGTACTCGAGCGTCGGCGGCGGCGCCACTTCTGCCCCCACCCGCCCGGCGTCGCTGCCCCCCTTGTTCTTGTGGCCGCCGGCGCCAACGCGCGTCCGGGGCTGCGGGGGCGGGGGCGGCGAGTCCGTCACTCCGGGCGGGGGTGGCTCCGACGTGAAGTCCTCCTCCTCCTCCATGGGCAGCCGCACCTCCTGCGCGGACCGCCAGTCGTGCTTGGCTTTCTTGGACGAGAAGTACAGGCCGCCGCGGGTGTCATCGGCGGCGACCTCGGGCTCCACCCCCAGCACGGTGGGCGGCGGCACGGGCTGCGGCGGCCAGGGCACCATGCCCGGCGGCGGGAGGTGGACGGGGGGCATGAACGGCATGGGTGGGGGCGGCACGCTCATCCACGCCCCCAGACCCAGACCTGTGCTGGGCGGCGGCGGCAGTGGCCCTGGGGGCGGCGATGCCGGTGCGGCCGGCCCCGGAGGCGGCGAGGAGGACGGCCTGGGAGGGAGAGGCCCCGGCCCGAGGTCGTCATCGTCGTCATCGGCCTGGTGCTCGGACCGCCGCTTGCCGCGCCGCTGCTCGGGCCGTCGCTCAGGTCGCCGCCGTTCGTCGCCGCGGTCGCCCTTGCGGTCCTCGTAGAAGGAGGGCGGCGCGAACTCCTGCTTGCGCTCCTTGCGCTGCTGCTCGTTCCACTCGGCCTGCGTCAGCACTGCAACACCAAACCCGTGGTCAGGTCCTGGAGGCCGTCCTGCTGCCCCGCTGCCCCGCGCTGCATTCGCGTTTCTAGCCCGCGCCGGTAATCTCAGCGTTGTAAAAAAAAATGACGATCCAAAAACCGTCATGAAAGCAGATGATACTGTGATGTTTTCCTACTTTCCTTCATGGTGTGACGTTGTGTTTGCCCATACCCTTCCTGGCCCCCGCCCCCTTCTCCCTTTCCCGTGGGTAACGTTTAACTTTTAATTGTTATTGCGCATGTTAAAATACCATTGTGCTGCCGCAAGTAAGTGTTGCTCAATGAAGAGGTTGTCACAAAAATGAAGTATTTGATGCCCCTTTTGTAGCGCCCCGCTTCAGCAAGGTCAGCGCCGGGATGATAGGCAACCCGTCGGCCACCCGGCGCGGCCAATGAGGGGAAGAGAGATTTGATTTGATTTGATTTGATTTGATTTATTTCAAAATAGGTATAAAGAGACTAAGAAGTCCCACGAGAATACCGCTGCTAACATAAGTAAAACAACAGATCAGTTCAGAAATATGAAATATACAAAGCGCTTGTGCTTAAAGAAAGATAGTTGTACATAATATGACGCAGAGAGAGAGAGAGCGAGAGCGAGAGCGAGAGAGAGAGAGAGAGAGCGAGAGCGAGAGCGAGAGAGAGAGAGAGAGAGAGAGAGAGAGAGAGAGAGAGAGAGAGAGAGAGAGAGAGAGAGACGCAGCGGAGCCCCGCGCTGCCCGCGCGCCGCGGCTCGGCACAACGAAGAGGTGGGGGTATGTGCGGACGGCACGGCGCGGCACGGCACGGCGCGGCGCGGCGCGGCGGAACGCGGCCCCCCATGCGGTATAATACTTCTGCGCGCTCGCCTACCTCCGCATGAGAGTACAAGCCGCTGATACATTATCTTTATATTATTGTTTCTTTTGAGGATGTAGGTGATGATAAGTGTATCATCTGCTAAAAACGGCCGCCGACCCCTTTTTCCTTCCTGCGCGAACATTTTAACGACCGAATCTTACCGAAGCGCCGACTGGCTTGCCATGCCACCGCCACTGGCAGGAATAGAACAAGAAATACATTGCTGCACGTCGCATGCACATTCACGGCTGCCATGTCCGCCCCGGGCCCGGGCTAGGCAGGCTATAGCCAGCTCGGGCTTTAGGTCGCGGCACGCTCTGCCGCAGTGGAGCCCGATGGGTGGCCTATCCCCCCGGCGCTGGAAGCTCGGCTCCGCTAGATCCACTCCGCCGCCTCCGCTCCTTACCTGGCACCCCCTCCTTGCCGATGTCCCACGGCCGCACGGCCGGCGATGGCCTCGGCCTGGGGCCCTTGGCGCGCTGCACGGTGGGCGCTGGAATGGGCGCCGGCTCCTCCGGCTCCTCGGGCTCCTCCGCCTTCTCGCCGGGCAGCTCCTCGTCTGCAACACCGAGGACACAGTGGTGAAGGAGGCCGTGGAAGTGATGTTAGGAGCACTCAGCAGTCAGCAGTGCTCAGTACAGCACGGCACAGCACTCACCCTCGGCCAGTGGAGGCAGCCCCTCCCGGGCCCGCTTGCGGTTGTGCGCTGCCCGGAGGCGCGCCTGCATCAGCTGCTGCCGCCGCTCCCGCTGCGTCAGCGTTGACTTCTGCTTGGCCTCCGTCTCCCGGCGCAGCTTGCGCAGGTCGTCCTGCTGCGAGCGCCGGGTGCTCTCGTCCCGGGCGAAGGGGAAGTACCCCACGCCGTGCGTCCGCGCCTCTGCAACAGCAAGGAACGTGACGTGTCAACAGTCTGGGGACAAACAACATCCTTACCATACTGTCCATCCCCGCAATACCCCATGACTTCCCGACACCCTCGAGGAGCAGTTCGACCGTCTGTGCATGATGTGGTGTGTGTAGGAGGGGGGGGGGTGCTGGCCGCTGCAGCCCTCGAGGGGGTGGGGCGGGGAGGGGAGGGGATGGACGATATGACATGAGCCGCAGTGGCCCTCTTCCTCGTACAGACTAGGGCAGGGCAATCGTCTTTGGGGAAACATGCATGAACGCGTTAGGGCCGGCGGCAGCGGCGGGTGGGGGTGGGCACGTGTCCCTGCAGGAGAACTGAACAAGGAGTGCCGGGCTGGGCCGGGCCGGGCCGAGCCAGGGAACCTTGCTGACTGGTATCCTGGCACCCAGTCCCAGTCCATGCCGAGCACCGAGCACAACAGCAGCGCGGTGAATCAGACCCGCCAAACTCATGACGCAATAGGGCACGGGCACGGCACGGCGCGGCACGCACGCATTTTAATCGCGTATTCCGTGTAACCTGTCCGGCCGCCCGTCCCGGCCCGGCAGCCCGGCCCCTGCCCACCCCACCCCGCTCTAGGCGGCCCACGGTGGCCCACAGACGGCCTCCCGGTCTAACACGCTGCTGCCATGCCCGGGCTGACAGCGTCCTTCCCAAATGAAGGACCCGAAGGAATTAAGAACATGAAAGAAATCATAAGAAAACGAAGTACGCAAAGCAACGGATACCAGGGAAGGATCGAAATCTAGGAAAGCAAACAGCAATACGATTGAAATGAAAGAGTTCAATATCAAGTAGACAGCCAAGGAAGGACAAGGCGAATATCCCCCGGGAGATCCCTCCCCAGGTCCATTGGCGGGGCGGAGTGCACTCGCGTGCCCCCCCCCCCCCTCCCTCGCCCCGCCCCCTCTGTGGTCATCTCTCAGCAGCCGCCTGCTCCTCCTGTCGAAGGCCAAGCCTTCCTTAAATCCCTTAAATCTGTCCCCGCTTTATTGGATAATGCTCGGCCCGCCCCCGGCCGCCCCCGGCCGCCCCCGCACCGCACTGGAGCGGCAGCACGGCACTGCCAATTGCCGTCCGCACGCCGCAAGGACGAGCACAAATGGCCAGGCCGGCAGTATGCACTCGCCTCCCGGGCCTCCTGCTCTCCTGCAGGGCCTGCAGGGCCGAGGGCAGCCGAGGGCAGCCGAGGGCCATGCATCTTGTGGCCGCCACGCGCCGCCACGCGCCGCTGCCGGAAGTCATATCCGCGTCGCCAACGGTCACCAATTTCCGTGAGGAGGATTGGCGATATACGACAACGGCAATGAGACCACGTGTGGACATGCGAGAATCCGCCACAGCTGCCTCCGCCCTCGGCACAGCCGGCAGGACGAGTAGGAAACTCATTCAAGTGGGTCACGTCAAACCGCTCGGCCACAATTCGGTCCGAACACATTACGGCACAGCACCCAACGACACCACGACGCCCACTGCGAGCCCCTGCGGTCCCCGTCATGACAAGGCTTCCGGCCGCTTTTGAAAGTTCGCGCGCCCTCACCACTTTCTCCTCTCCCTGCGCCGCTGTGCTGCGCAGCGCCGTGCATGTCTCATGTAGTCGCAGTCGCATTGGGGGGGGGGGGGAGATGTTGGGAGTGGAAGGGTACCGGCCCGGCCCGGGAGCGCCAGGTCATGAGTGCAATGGGTTCAGAGGGTACAGAGGGTTCAGTTGGCTCAGTGGGCCAGCGGGAGCGGGCTCAGCGGGCGATTACGTCGCCGGGCCGCGCCCAATCAAGTCTGCTTGCTTCTGACTTTGAGTTCGATTACTGGCGACTACAAAACCGCTTGGACATTGACATGCATGCACACACACACGCACACACGGAGAGAGAGAGAGAGAGAGAGAGAGAGAGAGAGAGAGAGAGAGAGAGAGAGAGAGAGAGAGAGAGAGAGAGAGAGAGAGAGAGAGAGAGAGAGAAAGAATGTGTGAGTGTGAGTTGTAGAGTACGTGGGTATGTTGGGCGGGGTGTGGGAGAATTTAAAAGGAGCGGGGGAGAGGGAGCTGGCCGGCGGCAGCGCGGGCGGGAAGGGGGCCGGGGGCAGCCGGGGCGGGGGCCGGCCGTCCTACCCTTCCCTCACGCCACGCCGAGCCATCAGTTGGTGTCTGGACGCTGTCCGCCGCTGCCGCACCGCTCGCGGCCACGCACTGTTGTCTCTGGTCTGGCGCCGTCGCTGTGCTGCTGCCGTGTGCCGCGCTGCCTCTAGCGCTCCGCGACGTGTGTGCGTGCGTGTGTGTGTGTGCGTGTATGCGTGTGTAGCGGGCGTGTGTTCTCATCGCGGTGTCGTGTGGACCAGGATCACGAATACTGCAGCGCAGGTCCACGCGCACCGATAACTCCTCGTCGGCACGATGAGGAGGGGAGACGACTGAGGCCGTGGAGGCGGTAAAGGCGGGGAGGATAGCGTCGCGTCGGGATGCGGCAGCAGCGGTGGCCGGCGCCGAGCCCATGTCCCCCGTCACGGCGGTGGGGCTGCGCGACCTGAGCCCGAGTGGCCTGAGCGCGCTCTGCATGCTCTGCAGCGGCAGCAGCAGTCTTCACCGTCACCCCGGCCCGGCCCGGCCCGGCCCAGCCCAGCCCCCCCGGCCCGATAAACTGCTCTGCTCCTTGGCCGCGATGGCTTGACCTGACCCTGGAGGCCCTCGTCACCAGCCAGCCTCCTTCCGAACGATAAACAGGGTTCACGCACAGCATCGCGGACCCCTCCCCTCCCCGAGCCCAGCACAGCACAGCACAGCACAGAGCACAGCCGAGCCAAGAGGAGCGCGAGCGCGGGACGTATGCATTCGCTCCCGAGACAATAACCCAATCATACGGCGGGGGAGCTGTCGAATTGATTTTGATTCCAAAGTCCGCCGTCGCTTCGACTTCGCCGTCGTGGACGCCACCATGGCCCTGGCCCGAGCCCCGGCCTTCCCCGTCGCCGTCGTCCTGGGCGCCATCGCCGTCGCCGCCGTCGCAGGAAGCATAAGTAGGTCCTAGGAAACACGACTATGGCGTCTCCGCCGGGATTCGAACCCGCGACTGACTGCCTGGCGAGGCACGGTAGAACTTGTGTGGTCGGACTCGATAACCACCACCTCTCACAATTTTCCCGCGAAACTGGTTACGTTTTGAAAATGAAAACCCATCTTACTCGAAGCAATACGTCTCTCACAGAAAAGATAGTCAAACACAAAAAGGAAAACGCTATGTATTGCAGGCGAAGAGGGGGCCGCGGCGCGATTTGCCCCCGAGGCCGCCGTAGGCGATTCCTAATCAGCGTCTGCTCTTGCATTCTATAACAAGCAATCCTATACGGCAGCCCATAGGGACCCCGTCCCGTGGGAACCCCATGGGCACCCTCGGGGACTCGCGGCGTCAGAAAGGTTAAGGTCAAGAGAAAGAACGGGGAGCAGGGACAGACAGGGGGGAAGCAGCCCCCCCCCCCCCCCCCCATCTTACCGACCACGCCCCCGCCGGGCAGAGGTGGTCCTTATGTAACGTTCGAGGTGCTCGAGCGCGGGGTAACCCATGGTATAATTCTGAGGGCGAGCATGACGGAGGAGAGGTCTGCTGATGTGCCCTAGGGAGGAGTTATACGTGTTTTGTGGACAACCGCCCGCTGGCCCAAACTACAGAGCCCAGGCTAGACAGTCCAGGATACAGAGTCCAGGCTGGAGAGCCCAGGCTCCAGAGTCCAGGCTCCAGGCTACAGAGCCCAGGCTACAGAGCCCAGGCTACAGAGCCCAGGCTACAGAGCCCAGGCCGGGGGCGGTGAGAAGCGCTTTGAAGATCCCCGCCGCCCGCCGCCCTGCCCTGGGACACACTGGGACACCTGGAGCACGGGATGGGGCGGGACAGGGCTGGACAGGGCCTGCGGCCCGCGGCCCACGGCCCACCCAGCGCCCAACGCCCACGAGCCCCTCCCGGCCCCACGGGAGAGTCAGCAGGGTGGACAGGGGGTTGTATCATAAATAAACGGGGAGATCGATTCCCCTTCGGTTCGACAGTAAAGAATGAGACGGGTGCCTATAAAAGCCACAAGCAGCCCAGCTTTCTGGTAATTAAGGCGTCAGTGAATTAGAGCAAACGGCCATCCGCCGTCTCTGCGAGACGGGGCGGGAAGGGGCGGGGAGGGGCGGGGAGGGGCGGGAAGGGGCGGGAAGGGGCGGGACGTACTGCCGAATCCGCACGGAGGGGCCGCGGGGGCCGGCGCTGCGGAGACAGCGAGGACACTCTGTACTTCCATCTCCAGCCCGTTTCCCACCCGATTGGTGGACAAGTATCCCCGAAGCGCATTCAGAGAACATAACGCATAGGCCAGAAAACGGCACCCACCATCGTCGGTATTTGAACCCGTGGCACCCCGAAACAACTGCAGTTGCCGAGTGTCCAGGTCTGCTTGTGGTTTGTGGGGGATCGGCGGGTGCCCACCTTCAATCACACCACTGAATACTTTCGACGAGACTGGACTGCGCGCGTGAGGTGTTGACGTGTTGACGAGGGTCAGGGGATTACCCGCCTCATTGCCACGATAAAGCTACCAACACCAAGTAAAACAACAGAAAGCGAAATAACGGAACGAGACAGGGCGCCGGCGACGAGCATTGCTCGGGGGAGGGGTTGGGGGGGGCGGCGAGACTGAGTGATTCCTGAGTGGGGAGGAGGGGGGGGGGGGGACGGAGAGAAAGGGAAGGGCGATGACGGCTCCATGCACACACACTTGAGTGGCAGGCGAGTGGCAGACCGTTCGCAAAACGCTCACTCGTGTGTCTGCACACGTCATGCACCTCGTACCAACGATACCTCTACTACCTCCAAGCTGCACACGACACGGAAATACAATGTCTGAAGTACAACCACTATACAATGCCTGCGCCTGTGGCAAACAAAATAAAAAGAAGCAAATATGCAGGGACTTCCCCGCCGGCCCGCCGGGTACATCCTCTACATGTGCGCTCGTCATCTTCATTTCTCACCTTTCCGGCAGTGAAAAGATCAACGGGCGTGTCTCATCGACCCCCCCCCCCCCATCTCTCTCTCTCTCTCCGATCCCTCTCAGACCAGTGACGTCAAAAGTGTCATTGGCGATCAGCGGGACGAGTAGCTTTGCAGGGAATGGCGCGACGTGAACCAATCGCTCGTCCCGTCCCGTCAGCACCCGTCGGTACCCCGCCCGCCCGCCCGCCCTTCCCCGCCCCGCTCCAGACCGCGCTGGCAGCGTCCGGAGGCCCACCGGCCGCGGACAGCCGCACGGAAGTCCGTTCGCACACACCACAGGGAGCAGAGGGTTCTGTTCCCTGTGGCACACACGGCCGCAGCCGCATGGCGCAGGAAATCCCACGTAAAATAAAAGCGACGCGGACCAAGCGGACCGTGTCCGGGGGGTCCGGAGTGGAGCGGAGCGGCGAGCCGAGGAGGCGGCCGACAGCGGACAGCACGGCACGGCACCGGCACGGCACCGGCACGGCACGGACAGCCCGGCAGCTAGCCCGGCCCGCACGGCGCGGCTGTCCGGCGGGCTGGCCTACCCCGCCGGGGGCTCCACTCCAGAGGCCTCGGGGGCCTGTGGTAGCCCGTGCCGGTGGGCTAGACCTGCTGACCCCCAGGCCGCCCTCGCTCCATATTCCCCCCCCCCCCACGGAGACAGAAATAAAGGCAGTCTTCAGCTGTCCGAAGAGAACGAGGGGCGAGTACGAAATTCCAGCGGTACTGACGACCGCCGTCAGAAAATATTTGCCAACACGCGAGGAGCGACGAATAGGTTGGCAGTGATGCGGCGCCTTATATTTCTCCCCCTCGGCGACGAAAAGAACGCCCCCCCCCCCGACCGCCGCGTCATCCACATTCTTTCGCTTCCTCAATAACATTCCTCTGGGATTTTGCATATCTCCTCTGTGGCCGCGCGAGCGGGGTGCTGCCTGTCTGCTGGCCCTGCCGCCGGCGCCAAGCCAAAGCCGCCACCAAGGGGTCCAGAAGCGGGGGGTTGTGCCGACGAGAGCCGAGCCAGAGAGTGTGAGTCACCCCACATCGTAACGTTTAACAGCGCATCCTTAAAGCCCACGCACCTCCCCCCTCCCCCCTCCACTCGTCACACTCTCAAAATAAGCCCCGCTATTAGTACCGCTCCGTGGCTGCGATCAATCTCGTCACGGACGACAGAGCCGGCGACGGGAATTTCGCGCAAAAATTTTAATACTCGGCATGTTTTGCAGCAGTCGCACACATGCCCGCGGGGGGGGGGGGGGGCGCTAACGCAGGCGGTCAGAGCCAAGACAGGCGCGTGTCCAGGATTTTGGTTGGGGGGGGGGGGTCATGTCGCGCATTTTGCCTGAATGCTGTGCGCCGAGGGCTTTTTTTTTTTTTGGGGGGGGGGGGGGTCATGACCCCCGTGACTCCCCCCTCCCTCGCCCTCCCCTGGACACGCGCTTGAGCCAAGAGAGAGGAAGTCATTGGAAACGAGTCTAAACGCACATGGGGTTCGGAGTAATCAGACGCACGTCTGGACGACGCCTTTGACTCACGTCAGACTTGTGACTTGCGCTTGCAGTACCGCCGTCGGAGACCATGCGCTGCCACGTCTGCGGCAACAGCAGCGCGGCTGCATCCCCCAGCCAGGCCCAGGCCGTCAGGGAGTGCCAGCCCGACCAGCTCGACGAGAGGGACTGCCCCCCCAACTACAAGGGCTGCCTCACCATGTACGACGGTAAGGGGAAGGGGCAATAACGCCCGTCCACTAGCACGGGGTGCCTCCACGGGCGTTACGTCACCTTGCTTTGTGTCTGCAGGGAGGACGCGGATGCTGACGCGGACATGCGAGGTGCGCGCGCTGGAGGAGCCGTGCAACGTGGCCAACGGCGTCGTCTACTGCTACTGCAGCCGCGGCTCCCTCTGCAACTCCCAGTCGGAGGACTGGCTGCGCGAACGGCTGGCGTCCGGCTGCCGCCGAGGGGACGCCGAGGACGACGAGGACTGCCAGCCGGACCAGCCGGACCAGCCGGCCGGCAGCGGCGACGGTCCCATCGACTTCGACGACCTCGTTCCCATCGATGGCGCTACAGTCCGTCGCCTTGAGACGACGGACTTGTCAGCCACGTCCACGTCCTCAAGGTCCACGTCGTCAGTGACCTCCACAACTTTCTCCTCGCCATCGCCGACCACCAACCGCGCCACCACAGACGACTTTTATCTCAAAGGCGGCAGCAGCTCCTCAGAGTCCACGGAGGCAGCGGGCGGCGGGGCGGTGACCACGGCGACCGAGACAGCGGACACGACCGACACCGGGAAGGGAGGAGCCGGGTGCCTCCGGGGCAGCTGGGGCCTATGGGCACTGGCGGTGGCCTTTGCATTGCCCCTGCTGCACCTCCACTAGCCTGACCTGGCCTGACATGGCCTGACCTGGCCTGCGCCACTGGGCGCCCGTCCACTGAGTGTTGGCGTTGGCACTGGTGCTTGCCTCTGGAGGCCCGCTATGCCCTGCTGCTGCCCTAGGCCGTTGCCTATGGACACCCCGCCCCCTCACAGGGCCCTAGTCCAACTCTTAGATAGCCTGTGACAAGAGGGGTGGCCCAATAGTCCAGAAAAAACCTAAATGAGCTTCCTCCACAATGTTGTTCCATTGAAGTTCATGATCATTGTAGTCATTAAGTCAAGTCATTTTCTTGTGATGATATTCCTATTTCTGTATTTATTATACTTATAAAATGCATTGTGTCTTGAGCCTATTGCCTATGTCAGTTGTGTATTTTTTTCCCCTTCAGCTAAAACAAAGTTTGCATGCATATTGATTGGCATGAGACAGTAGCAACAATATAGAAATAAATCCAAAGTGTAGACATTATTAGAATTGATGAGCTAGTAATGGATTTAAGTTTAACAGGAAAACAACCAACTTGAAAATTGAAACAACTACTGAATACTAGCTTAATATTATGTACTCTGATTATTTGTTTCATTGTGTACTTTAAGGTAGAAGGCTAGTGATAAAGATTTACAGATATGTATAAGAACCACAACTACTTCTTTACACAGTGTAAAAATATGAAACAAAGAATTAAAATTCTAAAAAAAAACATGAAAAAGAGGATTAATGCTGGATCAATACATCTAATGTTCACTTTCCCCCACTTTCCTAGACACAAAAATTACAGACTGATATTTATACTCCTTACAAAACCACCTGCATTATTCCTGACAAGCAGAAAATTACTCACCCTCGAAGAGAACATCCTGGTAGTGGATGTCTGATTTGTCCCGGAGTTTTTCTTCTTCCTCTTCCCATTTCAGTCGCTGCTGTTCCCTCCTCATGTCATCTGACAGCAAGTCAGGAGCTGCACACCCTGGAGGAAGTCCCCCAGGTGGTAAGGGTCCAGGATGAGGAGGTGACTCATCCTGCACAGGATCCTTTGGCTCAAGAGACTTTAATAATCGATCATCCAGTTCCCTGAAGCGAGGCAGGTCGCGCCTTAAACAGCGACGTGTGCGACCAAGAGAGTCTTTGTAATCCACCCTGTAGATAAAATATACAAGAGGATGAGCAGGCACGTGAAAAACTAAACTAACTCGCACAAGTCCTTATAAATATGCAGCTCCTTACCAATCATCTTCTGGATCAGAGGGGGCATCATATTCATCACTGTCAGCTCTTCTAGCCTCTTCCTCCTCCTCTTCCTTCTCTCGTCTTCTTTTCTCTTCTGCTTCTTTTTCTGCTTCACGAATCTCTGAATATCTTGCACTGGATGACTTTTGAGCAAAATCAACTAAGTAATTTGATGAGCTATCATGTGAATTATCTTGTGACAGACTGTCATAGATTTTGGCTTTTCTCTCCAGAGTAGACCTGCAGAACAGCCAAGAACAGAGATGAGATTATAGCTTGCATGATTACATAAATTACTGACAGAACATCTCACTGAGATGTACTGCATTGACTTACCTTGATCTCAGAATTTTGGATTCTTCATCAGAAGTCAACTCTGGTATATCATTCTCCTGTCGCTGTTCGATTCCAGTGTTAGATCGACTGAATATAGAACTCTTGGCAGGTTTGGCAAGTGGTTTGATATAATTTCCTTGCGCCTGGGCTTTTGCTTTCGTGGCCTCTTCATGTTTTCTTGCAAGCTCTGCTTTGAGGCTGAGTAACTGAGGATAAACAAGAAATACCAATTATAAATGAAACAGGAACATATCATAAATAATGAATTTAAAAACAAATAGATGCAAGTAGAATTTTCCTCACCGAGGACTTGCTTATATCTAGCTTGGAGCCAGTGTTCATTCTGATGTTATGCGGTGTAACATCAGGAATATACAAAAATGTGGGTGTTCACAGAGAAAAATAACCCCTTTCCACACAGCTGACGAAAACAAAACGTACCAGAGGATGTTCAATTAGGTACGTTCTACGCCTTAGCGCCGCAGCGCAGCGCCCGAGCGCCCGCCGCAGTGATTGATGGTGACTGGCGCACCTTATTTTGATAGCCTGCACGAGACGGCTGTTGTTTTTCGGAACGGTGATCAACATGGCGTGTTTTATTTCAAATACTTCGGAAATTTGTTGAAATTGTGCCTGTAATGTCGCTCAAACGATTTAAAATTCTATGCATTTTTCTTTCTGACGGGTAACCAGTGTACCTGGAATTGGTAGGGAGTTGTGAACTCTCTTCTGGTGCGTCTGTTAACCCTCAGGCATATCTTGTTATTGCAGGTAACATCATTTTTAGTACGAGATTATAACTTAAGAGTTTCACATTTCAGTTATTTGTTGCCTTTTCTTATGTAAGCCACCCTTAATCTGGCCAGACACTAGAATGAACTACTGCATGCATATGTGATGAGGTCGTTGTCCGCGCACAAAGGTTGAGGTTGGTTTTCCTAATTTTCAACCTCTTTGTGATTGGCTGCTAACGGAATGTTTTCATATTTTCACACCAGGCAAAATGAAAAGGCGTGATGGTTCATCTCGTAGGCAAGTCCTGGACATTGACAATCCATCCACATCATGGAAAAGTAAGCTAATTATTGTGCTTATTGCATGCCTCATTGAAATTTTCGCGTTAGACTTGTGGTCTCATTTTGTTGAACCACTTTCCAGGCAAATTTCAAGCTATGACAGAACGAAGATTAAATGGCTCATTTCAGTCCTCATCTTTATCAAAGCTTGTCGGCAGCTATGCATCTGAATCTGATGAAGAAGACAGTGCTAAATCCAAAAATTCATTAGATGCTAAGGTTGATGAGTTTATGAAGGAAGTTGAATCAACCAAAGGGAGTGATGATGCAAGCATTATACCATGTGGTAAGTTTATCCTTTTTTTTCTAAGTTGTGGAGATCTGAGCCTTATGATCGTTCATTAAGGTGTCTTTTCAATTTTATGCAACAGCATGGCAAGAGTGTTATGATGAGGGCACTGGTTACCCATATTATTGGAATATGAACACAAATGAAGTGACATGGGAGCCACCACCAGAACTAGTAGCATATCAGGCTGCTGTTGCAGCAAAACTAGCACAAACAGAAGCTAAAATGAAGGCCCAAGTTCAACAAGCACAATGGGCTGTTGAACAAGCAGCTCTTGGTATCACCCCAGAGCATCCTTCGCCCCCTAAAAAGATATCAGGTATACTGACGCACTTTTGATTTTATTGCAGCTCATTGCTAGGTATTTTTTAAATTAGTAACTGTGACTTCTCTGCATATTCTGGTCCTTACAGCTCCCGCTCTTAGTCAGAAGAAGCCATTAAAGTTCAGTTCTTCTGCACCTGCACAATCTGGTAGCCATAGAAATCATGGGAGAAACAGAAGGCCATCTAGTGAATCAGACGATGAGTGAGTATATTTGTAATTCATTTCAATGTAATGCATAAGGCATCCCTAGAATCCTGTTCAAACCTTTTTTCTCTCACAGAAAAATTGAAATGATAACCTCGTGGGTTGATGAGGAGAGTGAAGAAGAAGAGGAGGTTAGTGAAAGTCAGAATCAAGTCAGCAACAACAAGAAACAGATCAAAAATAGTTCTGCAAAACAAAGCAAACCACCCTCAAGTAGTTCTTCTAGCTCAAGAAAAACTGAAAAGCTACAAAAGCAAACACCCATGGGACCCATAGGACCCCCAACAACTGTCATGTTCGGTCCTAAATTACCATTACCCCTGTCAGATACACTTCCTAGTAAATTAAAAAGCAGGGGGCGAAATGGATCTACTGAGGAAGCCAATGAAGTTGAATCCAAAGTTGTCATTCAAAAACTGAGACGACTGAAAACTGAGTCTGATGTCATTGTTGGAACAAGAGAAAGAGTTCCCGTACGGAAATCTTTAGATAGGAGTAGAAGTGGGAGTCCCAGTGATCGCTTGATTGTTAATAGTAGCAAAACTAAATTGATGGATGGTGGAAGTGAGAGTGAGAGTGGGTCTGAAAAATCCATGTTAAGTAGATTGCAGAAACAAGTTGAAAAGCTCAGAGATTTGGGTGGCAGTGTTCCAAATGATATCAAGGATCTTCTCATATCAGCGACCAAATCATCATCTTTATCTGCAGATAATATAATTGCTCTGATAGAAATGGAGCAGCCTCCAGATCACAAGCAGGATGATAAGTTATTATTTTCCTTGAAAGCTGCTGAGCAGAGAGTCATTCGAGCTGTAGACAAGATGGAAGCTGAGAGAATAAGCAATGGGAGTGACAAAACTAAAAGTCAAGCTCAAAAACCTTCCTCATTTGCTTTAATTGCTGGCTATGGTGATGATTCTGATCAAGAAGAAGCTGTGGATTCAGATACTTCAACATCAGCAAAGGATAAAGCTGAAAAAGATAAGACTTTATTCCCTATTTTAGGACATGGAGATAACTCAAAGAGTGATACTTCCTCGAAGTCTGTGGGCAAGCTGACAGTTGGATCTGATTCAGTGACCCTTAAAGCTAACCTGGATGTCCCAATAAAGCCATCCTTAGTTCTTGACCATGGCCCTGGTCAGAAACGTAAAAAGAGACTTGATATTGGAACAATCATTTCTCAGCCATCGGCGAGCTCAAACAGTAGCAGCATGCCGGAAGTATCAGATGATCCATCAAAGCCCAAGGGAGGAACTGAAGCATCTGCTTCAGGAACAGGTACCTATACCACTGTTTGGTCAAGCACTACAACTTATTCAAGTGATCCTACAGCCAATGACAGAAGAGGTTTTGGATTCCAAGTTGCACCATCTGATGAAGAAATTACAGCACCACCAAATAAACCAAAGAAGGGACAAATCCAATTTATAAAGGCGGAAACCATCAATCGGATTCAGGATGACAGTAAGAATGTGAGGGATGGTGAAAATGAGGTGGATACTATTAGTAAGTATTTTTGCATCCAAACTTTTTACTTTAAGTTACATATCTTTACACAATATATATGATATACTAAAATGATGGTGACTGCTTTCTTCAGGAAAAGACACAACTAGCAAATCTCGTGAAGATGGTGATCTTCATCGCAGTTTGTCATCTTTGGCCCAGCTTGTAAAAGCCAAGCTTCAGTTTCTCAATGAGGGCAAGGAGCCAGTGTCCCCCGTGCAAGCAATGGCTATTCAGATTGAGGTTTGTTTTTGGAATTATCATTAATTTATGGTGTAGAGTGTTGACTTCAATGTGTGGGTTTTGGATTTCCTCTGTGTTTTAGACCTTGGTGTCTGCTTGGAATGCTGGAGCACTGGCCAATTCCTTTCTCCAACGCTGGCTACAGAGCACGGGGGCTGAACTGGTGCAATTGGAACGTGCTGCTGCTCCTCAAGGCTGGGCCGTGCAATGGGATAGGTACGATATTGCTGTCACATGAACATTTCTGTGCCATTAACCCAACCAACCAGCGCTAGTTTCTCCCTCACATCCTACTAGTCCTCCTGTCAGAGTGAGAAGGTAACTTGTTGGAGCCTTGCAAGACTTCTTCAGAATCCTGTTCATCTCAAGCATCTGCTACTGCTGAAGTGAAATGCAGTCTGCCTCTTGACCAGTGGCTGTGAGTATAGAACTAGGCAGTGCTAGAACTGGAAGGTTGTGCTTCCAACATTAAGTGATGTTGAATGTTTACAAAACTATTTCTATTTTTTTTTTTAAACTTTGACTTTTCTACTTCTATTGCCTCTTGACTAAGGTCATTGTTTGTTTTTTTTTATCCTGATGTTTGATGCAAGGATCTCTCAGTTCTTCACTGCTTTTAACACAAGGAAAATCATGGTACCAATGCTCCCTTGCTTTGTTTTCTATCATTTAAAAAAAAATAAAAAAAAATTGAAAGAGTAAGGAAAATAATGTCTGAATTGTATGTTGATTTGATATTTTGTGTTGTACTTATTCCATAAAATCTATCGTTGTCATGGAAATTTTAATTGTTATGCTTCTGTGTAAATTCTAATTTTGACTTTACAATTGTGTTACTGTAGCACCTCTCAAATAATGTGACTCATTGCTTTATTAATGAAGCCAAAGTTATTATATAAGCTATAGAAGTTTGGGAAGGGAATTTAGCCTGACTATGGTATTAAAGGATACTGATTGTTTATATTGGTTTGTTTTTATATGACAGCTTTAAGATACTGAAATGATTACACTATATAACCCACATCTGCTTGGTTAACAGATCTCTGTTATTTCATGATGTTGCCTCATGCTTAATTACGTATCTCTTACTGTCATAATTTTACTTAAGTTGTAATGACAGTTGTGTTTTTTCAAAGCTTTCTAAGTACAGAAACTGAGATGTAGTTTATTTAGAGGTATATTTTTCAATGTGTAACCCTAAGTGATATGGGGCATTAGAATTACAATAATTTTAATGTATTTATTGACTCATTGTTACCACTGTATAGCTGTGAAATGGGTTTTAATCAATTGTGATGCGGGCAAAGCCAGTGTACCAAACTACTGTACTTAGGTAATCTTGCTTAATGCAAAGGTAGAGTTTTAAAGACCTGTATGTTTTAAAATTAGATCATCTTAATTCATCTCTTGCATCTACTCAACTCTCTTTAAGGTGGTGTAAAATGCTTTTTTTTTCTTTTTTTTTTTGTGTGTGTCAAAATCAATCAGGGTTTTCAACTGTATCATTTCGAGATTTATGCTTTGATCTGTTGAACAGGTACAACATGAGGCAGCCACTTCCACGGCTGTGCTGTGTTGAAACTTCACCAGTCAGCGCTTTCTTGCTTGTCGGCGCTTTCATCTGAATATCTTACTAATTTGATTGTGTTGTGAGTCCTTTGCAAATGGGATGGATAATGACAATCAAAATGCTGGGACTGGGACATTTTAATAAATTGAGATTTCATTCATTAACAGCTCAAAGAAATGGGTGATTAAAAATAAATTTCCCTCATCTTCAGTAAAGCAGCTAAAAAACAATTTAAAAAAAAAGTGCTCTTCTTTGCATTGCAATGATTAGTATGCAATCTGACTTGTCCTGTTCTGTTCCACACCAACCATTTACTTTCATAATTTTGATATCAAAGTCTTGGTAATAATGTTTGTTTCCTTTCTGGAAAGCCTCTTGATTGAGGTTTGGTTGTGAAATCTGGCTCAAACATAATTGTCAGTTGTGCACCATACGAATCAGTGTGTCTGAGATAAGGTTGAATGAGGAACACACATAAAAAAATTATATATATAAAAAAATAAAGGTCATGGGCTCTGTGAGATTTGTTTTGGGAGTATGGGGAGTATTAATATACCAACGTTCTGCTTCACTTTAGCGGTGTGTGAATATGCACCATTTCTCCTTTATTCTCTTATTTTATAATTTCATGTTTTAATTTTTAGTTTCTCTGAAATGTAGTTTTCTTTCAAGCTTCAAACTTCTTTTAATTTGAGAGGACAATTTGTGGGAAACATACAAATTACATTCAGTTCTCCAGATAAAGTACAGGATACCCTTTTTTTTCTTTTAATTTGGTCCCCAGGCATGATCTCTTTTTGTTTTGTTTTGTGCGGATTTGTCATTGTTTTCATGCTTAGTGTGATTCATGGTTTGAGTTCTTTGTCACCTGTTCAATGCTCCAACACGTGGTATTATTTTGCCATTCTTTATTTGAAGTATTACTTTTGCTAAGTGTACCAGCTAACCTAAATACATTAAGAATTTGACTTTTAACCTTAGCACATGTTATTTGTGCTCCTGGGTTTTTCACCTTATCATGCCGCATACCTCAATTGTTGTTTTGTTTTTTTGTCTATCTGCCGTTTGGTGGATGTGCAGGGAGTACAAGCGGTACTTTTACTGCAACCTGGCCACCAAAGACACCCAGTGGGATTATCCAGTGCTCCCTGAGGATGGATCTAAGAAGACAGAAAGAAAGAAAGAAGCACCAAATCCTGAAGCTGTACCTAGAGCTGCCACTCCACCTCCCGATGATGAGGATGCCATGGAACTTTGCACCACCCCACCTCCAGAGGAAGACATTGATAGTACAACCTGTGCAACCCCACCACGCGCATTCAGCCCTCCACCTAATCCACCCCCATCCAAGAAGCTCAAGACTGACAGCAGTAAGTAGGATTGGCCTAGGACAGATTATGAAAGGAAAATAATTTAAATTGGAAGATGCGCTGTTTGGTATACCTTTTCAGACCTTATTTACTACTTCCGTCCACTGACTCTCTTTATTCTTTCCCCAGGTGACTCTGGCCTTCCCGACGGCGAGTCGCTGGAAGCTCTTGGTGCTCTTGTTCCGTCCTCACAGCCGCCCTTGCCGTCTGCCCCCCAACCCCCGTTGCCCTCGTCGCCGCCCCCGCCGCCCCCTCCGCCGGACTCGCCTCCTCCCCCACCCCCTCCTGGCACCCCGCCGTCTCCGACGGCATCGTCATCCTCATCCTCGGCGACCACGGGCCGCGTGCCTGAACTTGGTGAGCCCCTCCCCCCCGGCGTGGACAACCCTGCCGACATCCCGTTCATCCCCGTGCGGCCCGCGCTGCCACCCGCCGCCATGGGCCACCCGGGGCCGGGGCCGCACCCCGGGGCCGGCACCCATCCGATGGGCGCGGACCTGTCACAGGTGCAGGTCTCCCACATGGCGCTTAACCCCCTGCAGACCGTCGGCGTTGGCACC
The DNA here is from genome assembly GCA_038380765.1 of Odontothrips loti. Taxonomy (NCBI): domain Eukaryota; kingdom Metazoa; phylum Arthropoda; class Insecta; order Thysanoptera; family Thripidae; genus Odontothrips; species Odontothrips loti. The sequence goes on along the minus strand of CM076243.1, from coordinate 18,301,557 downwards.
TTGCACCCAGGTTCAGTCCTGGGCGTCCCTGTGCTGTCGGGTGTGGGCGTCGGAGTCCCTCACGCAGCCATGGCCATGCCGTACTCGGGCAACGTAGCCGTGTCGGTGGCTAGCTCCTACCCAGCCTCCACCGAGGCCATGCTAGCTGGCTACAATGCAGTAAGTTGGATATGTGCGAGCCAAATGCATGGGACAGCAATCAGTTTCAATTGATGTTTTCTCAATTCCGGGAGATGTTAAAAGTTGTCAATCTGAAATAAATTAGTCTTATCTTGTATAGTATTTTTAGAGAGTTGTGGTCAATGATTTATAACTTTTTTTTTTTTTTTTTTTTTTCATTTTCTAGGTGGACTACATGGGCTACATGGGTGTTTATGCTGCACCAGCGGGTCCACTCCAGGTGGCGAGTGTTGCTGCTCCTCCCTTGCAGTACACTGGTCAAGCTCAGGCACCTCCTCAACCTCCAACGAATGTACCTCAACGTAGGAAAGAGCTCATGTCTGAACTTAGTTCGTTCTACTCAGACATAGCGTCTCTTGACTCCAACTCAAGAGATGCTACAGAGGATGATACATCTCAGGTCTGTGGTACCTGCTGGATTTTGCCATCAGTTCAATGGTTGAGGCATTTTAATTATGATTGTGCTATTTCCAGGATGCTGCCCTTGTTGAGCAATCTCGAGGGAAGACATCTACTCCTCCTGTAACTGTAGCTCCTGTGGCTACCTCCAGCTCAGAAGATTCCCCTAAACCACAGCATTCCTATGAAATATCCCCCCCCGCGATTCAGGCCAAAAACCAAGGCCAGAGCGTGGAAAGCACTACAGATACTTTATCAGCAAGAAAGAAGAAAAAGGTAATTTCTTATTAACCCTTTTGAACTAGGTGTTTTGGGAAGAATCTCTCTTGATTTATTTTGGATTGGTCTCTTGATTTCAGCCCAAGCTGGCTCCTGGTCTAACTCTAAAGAAGAAAGGAGTTTCCAATATGGTTGCCAAATGGCAGCAAGTACAAGAAGAAGTTTGGAAAGACTACAGAAATGACGAGACTCATGAATAGATTATTATGTTAGGTGTATATATCTAAATTATTTAATAAATTGCGTTAAAGATAATTGTTTTTCTTACACAAACCAAACTTCATTAAATTAGAGGGGATTACAATTGAAGATATGAATTAGGTGAACCAAAACCTTCACATGTATTGGCTGCCAAATGATAATTCTTCACACATGTACAGTATATTCTTCAGGAAGTTTATCTCTTCCTGCAAATTAGACAGAAGCCCTCACTTAAGGTGATAGACTATTGGTGAACAGGAACTTATCCCAAAGCTATTTTGAGTTGCAATACTGCCAGTTCAGACTTCAGAACATTAATAACTGGATTAATAAAGAATCTCAACTGGACTAACACACCATACTTTCAATGAATGCAGTAAGAGGGATCAGTGAAAACACAAATTAAATTGGGATACTTTAATCAACACATACGTAATAAAAATACAATGAGAAGATGAAAGTCCCAATTACGCTACCAGGGCAGAGGCAGTGGTGGATTCATACTTCCAGTTGGGGGGAAGAACACCCTTCTTCTTGTAATACCTAGCCAGACGGTGTATCCTTGATTCAACAAGAATGAGACGGAACTTGGAGTCCTTATCCTTCCTGTACGTCAAAACTATATATTAGAAAAATAAAAGGCATTTGGAAGGGAGAGTACAAGTTGACACTGAAAATTTGAACTTGCCTGTTCCTCTCAAGATGCTTGCGGATGGCAACAGCCTTCTTGATGAGATAGTACAGGTCCTCACGAAGATCAGGGGCAGTTCCCAAAGCTTTCATAATTCTGAGGATCTTGGTGCCAGTTACAAACCTAACCTGGGCAACACCATGGGAGTCTCGGAGAATAACACCTGCAATATGAAGTCATTGTTACTCCTGTAAAATGAGGGTAAAGTAAGGTAGTAATAGATTCTACCAAACAGCAACTTACCGATCTGTGAGGGTGTAAGACCCTTCTTGGCCAGCTTCTGAATCTGATCCTTAACATCTTCGGATGTGAGCTTCAGCCAGGTGGGGACAGTTCGCCTGTAGGGGAGGGCACTCTGGGAGATACCCTTACTGTCAACAAACAGAAAAGATAGAAGTTAGAGTCACGCGAAATTTTCGGAGAGGGTGTTCGATTGAAATTGAACGAGAATTTAGACCCCCTGAACAAGCACATTTAAGTACAAATTCACCATGACCTGAAACTAGCTTCTTCCTAAGTGCTCAACAGATCAGAAAGAAATGCACCACTAAGTAGTATACAACTTTAAAATCAAGTTGGTACGTAGTAAACAACTTCAAAATCAAGTTGGAGACACAAATTCCAGATAGATAACCAAGTGGCGATCTGAAGACAACATCATTTAACAGGTCCACCACAGGAAACATAACCCCAAAGATACGCTGCAAGCCGGCAGGAGCGTACAATGTGGAGTTGGAACGAAAACGTTGAACGTCTATATCGATGCACCAAACCCTCGTAAATAGTGAGCAAGGAAGATGCAACCGCAAAAATTTCATATATTAATATTTACGGAACGACAATTGGAAACCATGCAATGCCACGCGGTGGACATGCATAAACAATGCTAATAATTCGAGTACAAATATATCGTGGATGGAAAGCAAGTATTTGACAAGTCATACGAATCAAAATCCGACGTTCGACAATAAAATTCGATTAATTCAATAATAATTACCCAGGTGCGTGCATTCGACCCATGGCGAACGAGTAAAATTACTCCCAATGCACGAAGTCACAACGCTGAAAAGGAAACTGGAATGGCCGATCCGGAAGTTCTTTGAGGATTCCTGTGCCTCTTCAAAATGTTGGTCCGCGGCGGTCAGTTGCGCGGCTGTGAAGTTAACTAGTACGTAGCAGAATTTCACAGTGATGATCTATTCAATTCCTACAGAATTTCATCTTTTAACGTTTAAATGGTTTTTATCCACTTAATCTTAATTTCCAATGCATTTGAAAATATTTTTTGTTACGTGCTTCCAAGTGTTGTTTATGAACATACCACATATCCGGTTCAATGCCACCAACTAAAATTTAAATTTGCTCTCTGAATTTTGGCTATTTAGAACTCAGTAATGTTCAATATATTTCTTGAATGGATGTCTGGTTATCAGGTATTTCAAATTAAGAGCGCAGATTTTTTTTTCAAGTTTTCAGTTACAGTTTGAATCTTATCGAAGTAAAAATATTTCTGATGGCCAACTGTAGCCCGCACAAAATGTCCGCGATAACAATAAAAGAAAAGAAAAATAGAATTTGACCGTAAACAAACAGGCCCAACCTCAACTTGAATAGGAGTGTTGGTGTTATCAGTCCATTTAAAGTACAATCTGTTAACGCTGTGATCGTTAAGTGTATCTAGAATGAATTCCAGCCAGACTAAAAGTGACAAACGTGAAAGTGAAACGCTTGAATCGGGAGACAGTGATCGTAAGAGACCGTGCTCCGCCAATGATAGTGGGGCCAGCGATGCCGGTGATGGTCAAGACGACAATCGTCGAACCAGTCGTCGAAAGAAGGGCAAGGTGTGTAGATTAAATCACCTCTAAACAGGAGCATTTACCTTACCCAGCTGCTGGCGAAGTTACATCTTCATTCTATAGTGTTTCATTCTTCAGAGCACACTGCTGTCACTTTTTATTTCTTGCATGTAACCTCTACATTTTGTTTATAGCAACTATTCCATGTCTTACTATATCGTTATCACATGTGTCTCAGTGTGAACGGGAGAGGCTTGTTTGTTCTCTTTTTCTAATTTTCACTGTCAATTTTCTAATGTCAATTAGCTAATTTACTGAAACCTAATTTACTATTGGTCCTTTTTGCAGAATCAGGAAGACAGTGATTCTAAAACAGGTGGTGAAAAAGGCAAAGGGGATGCAATGAAGTCTGACTCTGCAAACTCTGTGAAGTCAGAGAAAGATGATGAGGGTGAACAAGATTCAGAGCAAGATGACCCTACAGGCATCTCATTACCAGGTATGCAAAAGTTCATGACTTGTTTTTATATCTGACTGTAGTAAAGGAGTGGTACTAACTTTGTGTTTTATTATTTTGTATATTTTTTTTGTATTTAAATTTTGTTACAGGACTTGAAGGTGCTGCTTTCCAAAGCCGGTTGCCTTTTGACAAAATGACTGCTACAGAGGCTGCCTGTTTCCCTGATGTTGCAGGAGGACTTCCACAAACACAAAAAGTTTTCCTTCATGTGAGAAACCGCCTGGTATGTGGTGCATTTTGTTAGTTACCAAATTCAATTATTGCCAGTGCTGTACCACATTGCTCTTTTTCTCAGGTGGAATATTTCGTACATACATTCTTCTTTGCTGCCTGCCTTACTAATTCATTTTTTATGTTCATGTTCACTACAGCTTCAGCTCTGGTTAGACAACCCTAAACAGCAACTCTTGTATGAAAATGCCCTTCCTTTGGTGGAAGCTCCCTACAACAGTGATGCTCCAATGGTTATGCGAGTGCACAGTTTTCTTGAAAGGCATGGACTAATCAACTTTGGCATTTTCAAGCGCTTGAAGGTTTGTGTGAAACCAAATATTGTTTCCAAGTTACACCATTTACAGAGGATGTTTTGTTTAATTTTTTTGTAAGATCCCTCAACATTTCCTATTTTTCTGTCTATAGTCTCCTCCTGCAGTAAAGCATGGCAAAGTTATTGTAATCGGCGCTGGTATAGCTGGGTTGGCTGCTGCTCAACAGATGCAGCAGTTTGGCATGGAAGTCATTGTTCTGGAATCCAGGGTAAGTTGCTGAATTTTAGTGCCAATTTAATGTTTATTGGAACATTTTATTAACACATGTGTCATTATATGTAGGATCGTGTTGGAGGACGCATTGCTACTTTCAGAAAGTCAAGCTATATTGCAGATCTAGGTGCAATGGTTGTCACTGGTCTTGGTGGCAATCCAGTTAATGTGTTATCAAAACAGATCAATATGGAGCTGCATAAAATACATCAGAAGTGTCCTCTCTATGAGTCCAATGGAAGCACTGTAAGATTATTTTTTTGCCTGTATTCTGTAAAAGTAAACTGAACATAGACCATCCATATATATTTTATTTCTTTTTATTTTCATGTTTAGGTTCCAAAAGATAAAGATGAAATGGTGGAGAGAGAATTTAATCGTTTGCTGGAGGCCACAAGTTATTTATCACATCAATTGGACTTTAACTATGCAGGGGGGCGTCCTGTTTCACTTGGTCAAGCATTGGAATGGGTAATCAAGTAAGTGTAACAATCATTTGAGTTGCACTTTTTTTATAATATTTCCAATTTTAATCCATTTATTTTCCTAACTTCAGGCTGCAAGAGAAAAATGTTAAGGACAAACAGATTCAACACTGGAGGGCTGTAATTAATCTTCAGGACCGGTTGAAGACTAATCAGAACAAGGTAATTAAAATGAACAGTATAAAAAGATTCAGAAAGATGTCATCAGTGGGTGTTCATGTGCTCTTTCTTGCTTTGTAGATGATCTCACTACAAGATACAATTCAAGAAGTACACAAACATTGTCAGGACTTCAACAACAAACAAAGCAAAGACATCACTGCAGAATTTGAAGCTAGATCAAAATTGCGAGACTTGAGCCATGCTTGTCGTGTAAGTTTTCAAGTAGTATGGTTCAGCAAATGTGGAATATGCTTGGAAATGATAGGTTTCTTTGTGCTCGCGATTTCAAACTTTAATTTCTTTTGCATGTTTTTGTTTGCGGTGTGTAGGAATGGGATCAGCTTTCAGAGCAACAAAAAGAAATTGAAGAAAAACTTCAAGAACTAGAAGCCTCACCTCCAAGGTATTACATATATGTAGTTCTACCCAATTTCAATTTAACAATGTCGATCTCAAAACATTTCTAAAAAGGGAGGGGGGGGGGGGGGATTGAACTGTAGAGGAGTGACTAGTGTATCATGCAATCTGGTCTACCTGGATCATGATCATGATGATTTGAATATTTCTTTCTAGGGCATATACTGTATTATTTTTCCTATTTCTTGTTTTTTGCAGTGATGTCTACCTCTCATCACGGGACCGACAAATTTTGGACTGGCACTTTGCGAACTTAGAATTTGCTAATGCCACACCTCTCTCCAATCTCTCACTAAAGCACTGGGATCAAGATGACGACTTCGAGTTTACAGGAAGCCATTTGACAGGTAGGTACAGCACCGTACATCGCTGTAACTGTTGGTCAAGTGCATCAATCTCTCCCACATTTCACCCAGGCCAGTAAGGGGGTGAAAAACGTCTGCACATTACACCTGTTCTTGTGTCAAGGCTAGCGTTCAGTATCCTTAATCTCTGCAAAGAAATTATCAGTAAAAAAAAAAAAAAAAAAAAAGGAAGCGTTGCCGGCCCGGTATGTAACATGACAGGCCGCTCTGCCCCGCCTCGTCCTCCCCTATCCGGTGGCGTGTCTGTAATTTGATTTATTTTATACTTTTACCTGAAATCTCGTCGTGAGGGGAACACAAGTAGCTAGCTGCATGTCAGACGGGACGGGGGCCCTTTGTCCGTCACGCAGGTCAGGTCGGGGCGGGGCGGGGCAGCTTCCGTGCCGCGGCCTGCCTCACCCCGCCCAGCCCCGCCCCGCCCCGCCCCGTGTGTGAGTTAGGCCCCGCATCGCCTTCGCCTGGCCGAGGGGCCGCGTTTCTGATTGTGATGTTCGTCATTGTGTGCTGCTAGGGCATCCTGCCCTGCCCTGCCTGCACGCGGGGGAGAAAGCGATCGGGCCTGTCGATTTTGGGGGTTATTAGTGTTACGGGCGCTCGTCTCGTCACGTCACACGGACGGCCACTCCGCGCCACGCCACGCCACGCTACGCCGGCGATTGTGTGCCGCTGCATTGAAGACGCTGGGAGCAGAGCAGAGCAGCAGACACTGCTCGTGTGGGAAAGAGCAGGGGCAGGATGAAAAGTGGCTGTTCCGATGACGAGCCGGGGTCGTGAGCGTGGAGGGGAGGGGAGGGGAGGGGGTGTGGCACTCGCTGTGGACAGCAAGGGTCCTGGTCCTCTACTACTCGCAAGATGGGGGCATGGCATCACTAAACTACCGCATCCGTGTTTGTTTTCATCCCCCCTCCCCCTCCCTCTCGGCGCACAGTGCACGACATTTGCAGTGGCATGGCCGGGCGGGACTGGCCGGGCCTGGCCTTCCCGCGTATACTAAGTGGCGAGTAATTAAGGCCTGTTAATTATGATATCACACTAACCCTCTCCCCCCGGCTGACCCGTGTCTCCCACGCCACGCCATTTAGCCATGCTGCACTACGGGCACTTGTGCGTGCGTGGCGTGCATACCTGTGTATATATGTATTTTGCTCAAGGCGTTTGTTTTTCCTATCTCCCACTTGTTCATTTTTGCACCGGCATATCGTGCAGTTGAGGTGGGTGTGGGACTGTGGTACCCTGTCGGGGGTACCCTGTCGGGGGTACCCTGTCGGGGGTACCCTGTCGGGGGTACCCTGTCGGGGGTACCCTGTCGGGGGTACCCTGTCGGGGGTACCCTGTCGGGGGTACCCTGTCGGGGGTATCCTGTCGGGGGTACCCTGTCGGGGGTACCCTGTCGGGGGTACCCTGTCGGGGGTACCCTGTCGGGGGTACCCTGTCGGGGGTACCCTGTCGGGGGTACCCTGTCGGGGGTACCCTGTCGGGGGTACCCTGTCGGGGGTACCCTGTCGGGGGTACCCTGTCGGGGGTACCCAGGCGGACCTGGCAGACCCTGCTGCGGGATCCCTTCGGACCGTGCGCGATGCCGAATAGAGTTGCGTGACACGACTGTTGTCCCCTATGCACGCTTTGGTAAGTCAGCTCGACCTTGACTGTATCGTCAGATGGCAAACAGTTCTAAAGCGACTGCCGCTAACGTAAGACAGCGAACCCGCTGAGGAAGCCCTTTTTCTCGCCCGCTCCCCTCTCCCTCTACCCCCCCCCCCCCCCCCGGCTGCCGCTCGCTGCCGTTGCCGCCTGTCTGGGTGGGCCGGCCGCTCCGCAGCGCAGTGCCGCGGGCTGGCCTACCTCCACGGCGCTCCCCGTCCGCCGAGCTACGCCGAGCATCCGTCGTGCCGTCATCGGGCCGGACTGGCTCAGCTCAGCGGCAGCGGCTCTTGCTCCCGGCTGGCTGCCCCGACTGTCCGGCCGCCTGCATCGTGCTGCTGCTGCCTGCCGGTCTGGGGGGGCTCTCGTTAATGCCCTCCCCCCCCCCTCTTGATCTCCGCTTCTTTATTCTTACAATTATGATAATCGCACGAGGTAGCTTATGCATATAATAAACGTCGCCGCGTGTGTTCATCTCGGCCGCTATCGTACGCAAAATCTTAACAGAAAGTAACTGTTTGCGCGCGCGCGCGCGTGGGTGTGCGTGTGTCAGGTAATATTCTATTCCGGGAAGCAGCCATGATCGTCGCTGGTGCCGCGGCCCCGGCAGATGGAGTGTTCCCGGCCGCTTCTCGCACTTGCGGTTTTCAATTTGTGCTGGGCTGGTTGGCTGGGCTGGGGGCCCTTATCTATCCGCGTTAGACATTGCTGCCTGCAGCCCTAGGCGCAGCACGCGCAGCAGAGTCCCAGGGCTGTGCGGGGCACTTCGCACAGTCTCAGCTCTTCCGCTTGGTGGCCGGTGGATGCGGTACGCCACACGTACCCGCCCTCACACCGCTCTGCTCCCGCCCTGGCGTGTGTGGCTGCCGGGGCTGCCGGACGCCGCGGTGACGCCGCCCTGCCCGACCCGCTGACGGCCCGATAGCGATCCGGCGCGCCGTCTCGATGTTTGCACACGCACTCGGTGTGCGCTGCCGCCGACACGGCATTATCAAGCTGCCTGCTTGCTGCATGATTTGTAGCCATTATTTGGCGCGCAATTAGGCCGGCGATGAGGCGGGCTGCTGCTGCCCGCGGCGCAGCGGCGCGTGGTGGCGGGCCAGGGCCGGCCGGGGGCGGCCAGGGGCGGCCAGGGGTGGCTGAGACCCTGCTGGGAGGGCCCGGGTCTCCTCAGGGCTCCCGGAGGCTCCTCATGGCCGCCGCGGCCTGCATCATGCGGCCTGCATCACGCGGCCGGCGCTCCATTTGAGCGATAAATCAGGCATATTAATGCGATATGCGAGCCGGCCTGGCTTCTCTTATCAGATTGCCGGCGGCGCTGCCGCGTCTTCATGCGCCCGCCGACGGCGACCTCCCGCGCGCGCGTACGCCGGCCAATGGCCAGCCCGCATCCCGCCCGCCCGCCCGCGCGCGCACGCCCCGCCGGCCGATGGCGAGGCCGCGCGCGAAATTTGAACTAGTGCGCGGCGCTGCCTGGTGCGGACGGCTTGCCCCGTCACGTTTCCCCGATCCGGGTGCATTCCTGTGTTATTGGCTAGCGCCGCCGGCCCTGGCCGTGCCGTGCCGCGCCTCGGCCGCCGTGCCGCCGGCGCCGCCAGCCCGCGCCCAGACATGTTTACAGCCGGTAACAACCCCCAATTAAAGAATCGTCACATCCCATCGGCTCGTTAATGCACATAAAGAGAGCGTGGAGTAAACCACACGGCACGCCGGACCAGATCACCATAATGACGGTAATTATCGCATAGATTGATGGGACCGCTGAACAAACAGCAAGTGCGCAGGGCGGGGCCCGGACTGGGCCCGGATGGGGCATGGGGCCCGGGCGGGCCCAGTAAATCCCGACGGATTCCCTGAATGTGCCATTACGTTGTCAGCGGGTGCGCGCCACGCTCAGGCCACGCTCAGGCCAAACGCTCAGGCCACGCTCAGGCCACGCTCAGGCCACGCTCAGGCCACACGCTCCGTCTGCGCGTGCAGTCTCTCAACGCGAACCCTCCCCTGCTGTGTGACGTGTTGATTGATAGGTTGACCAGACCCTCTTATTCCCGAGTTTCCTTCTCAAAATATTTGGCGTTTCCCACGCGGCGGCGGCGGTGTGGCGTGTCGCGTGCGGAGGAGGTGGGGTCTCGGGGTCCCGCTCCTCATCCTTTGGCGACCGTACCGGCGTACCGGGCTGGGCAGGGCTGGGCCGGCCGGGGCCCTGGAATGTAGTGCACCTCGCGTGTGAGCCTGGAGTCGGCTGGAGACTCCAGCGGAGCTGCCGGCCAGATGAGTCAGCGCCGCCTCAGCCGCTCCAGCTCATCGGAAGGTCGGGGAGGTCAGAGGGTGGGCAAAAACCCGACGGGGGAAGACGAAGGAAATAACCCTACATCTTGGTCTCCGGTTGATTTTGCTTTCAGTTTTAAAATTCCTTTTCTTGAGAGTGCATACACAGTCGAATGTGGCTGAGGCGTCGGTCTCCAAATGATATTAGGTGGGCAGAGGTGCGTGATCTGCAGCAGGTGCTGTATGCGGACGGAGGGCCATATATATGGGCTCGAAAAATATGTCGGGGCTTGTTAGGCCTACGTGAAAGCTGGTCGCGGTATGTAAATAACAGGTAAATGGGAGGGTGCCTGTGAGTGGCCTGGGGGCACCTCAGGTACCGCCATGATGTGTTCATCCGAAGGACACGGAGGAGGGTGGGGAATCACTCGCTCTGCCGGGCTCGAGTCGAGTGTGATCGATTTATTGAGTGCATCGAGTGGTTGATAGAAAGTTCAACATTTAACTTTACAGCGTGGTGGCCCACGCTTAGGTCTGCCGATGGCCCGAGGCCCGCCAAGTCTACGTCCTGGCTGCGCTAGGCTGCGCTAGGCTGCGCTAGGCTGCGCTAGGCTGCGCTAGGCTGCGCTAGGCTGCGCTAGGCTGCGCTAGGCTGCGCTAGGCTGCGCTAGGCTGCGCTAGGCTGCGCTAGGCTGCGCTAGGCTGCGCTAGGCTGCGCTTCCCGCTTGTTATCAGAGGCGGCGTGGGGCAGGCAGCGCCATCACCCCGGCGGAGACCCGGCTAACCCCGGCCCATCCCATCCCATCCCATCCAGTCGGGGCGGCGCGGCGACACCTGAGCAGGTGCCGGCATGATATACTGCTGGGGCCGGCGGGCGCGTGGGCGCTGCGCCGTGCTGTACGTGTGTCTGCTCGTGTGGTTAGGATTGTCTCGAATCGAACGCGGTGTCGTCGTTAGGGGCGTTGATTAAGCGCTCCGAGTGCTGGCAGACCGTTTGTGTGCGGGGCGGGCGGCGGCTGCCAGTGCTGCCCGCGCCCCCAGGGCCCCGAGGGCCCGGCCTACCGGCCCAAGGGGTGTGAGTGCGACTGACCGGCAGGTGCGGTGCGGCCGGCCCGACTTGTTTGTTCAGCAGTGTGGGGACCGGCGGCGTTCGAATGGCGACGACCGTGCGCCCGCGAGTGGTGGGGTAGGCCGGCCCGCACGACACGCGTGCACGCAGAAGTCGTGGCTGCCTACTCTGCAGGCGCCATTTGTACTTGCCCAGACCGGCTGAATTAGGTTTTCACCGAGCGAACTGCAGCTTGGAGGGGCACTTGACCCCGCGACACGGAGACACACATCTGGCCCCAGCATCGCTCCCTCGGGGCGCCCTTGCCGCGGTTTCTCTGGCCGAGTGCATTAGCATCGGGTTCGCCTAGCTCACCGCTCATTTCCATGCCGCCCCCTCCGGCCCCCACCCCCTGGTATGGTGGTTGGCGGAGTCCCTCTGCACCGTGCCCTGCTTGGCTCTGCACATAACTCGCATGCGATGCGTGTGGGAGGCGGCGGACGGCGGGAATGCCCTTTTGTGTCCGGCGGTGAGGGCGCCGCCCGGTGCCGCCTGCCTGCCATTGAGCGCCCCGCACCGAAGGGGGCCAGCCATCACTCGCCCTTCTCACACCGATTTAAATCATGGCCGATTCTTTTAATATCTCCCAACAATAAAATAAATATTTTTCTGAAAATGATATCGGCATGAACCTGATTTTTTTTTGTTTTCTCTCTATTTTTATTTTTCTTTGGAATTTTACTGATCTAGTGAAGTCCCCCTTGGCCCGCCCCGCCCGTGCACTCGCCCTCCAGCCACCCATCCGGGCCTCAGGATGCTAGTACTCAGGAATTTGCGGTCAATGTCGAACCAACTGTGCAAATTTTAGCTGCCGTTTCTCAGCTCTGTTTCAAGGCCTGAATTAACGGCTCCGTTAGGTTGGATAATCTGACGATTTTTTGGTTGCACTCTGGTCATGTCAGGTCCTGAGGTTCGCGGTGCCGATTCCCGTAGCGTTATGTTTTTGTTTTCTTTCTCTCCGTCCGGGACGTTGAGCCGTCGGCGGTACGGCGGCTCTGCGGTGACTCACGGGCCGCGTTGACACCACACGAGTTATCACGGTCAATCTGGTCTGGTCCTGCCGCCTCCAAACACTTTTCTTCTCTGCCGTGAAATTCCTCCGCTTCGGCGGCCGGACGCGCATTACGTATATTTGGGGTGGCGGGGCGGGGCCCGCGGCGAGCTGCGTGGGTCTCTGGGCCTCCCCGCGGCCCCCGGCGGTGTCCAGGGGGGCGGCTTCTTTCGAGATGCGGAAGAAAAAGGGGGACGGCGCGTCAGGAGCGGAGAGAAGAGAAGAGGAGACTCTAAGCGTCCCACGCGTCACTGTCGCCAAGCCGTATTGTGTGCGAGCAGAGGAATGCATTCCTTGCGATGATCCGCCCTTCCCTTTCCCGTCACGGAATGCGTACGGGCCGCGGCGAGCTGACCGCCCCTCCGCCGCTGTCATCACTAAATCTGTCCGCCGGCGGACATGTTTTAGTCCTCGGCGGCGGGCCTCGAAACAAAAGCAGCCCTGGTTACCGACGGGGGAGGGGGGCAGGGCCGGGCAGGGCCGGGCAGAGCACCCTGGGACCCGCGAGTGACCGCTGCTAAACGTCTGCCTCATGTCCGGCTCACGTCTGCCTCACGTCTGCCTCACGTCTGCCTCACGTCTGCCTCACGTCTGCCTCACGTCTGCCTCACGTCTGCCTCACGTGTGCCCCACGCCTGCATGATGTGTGGCGCGGCCGGCCGTATAGGTGCGTGTGTCGCGCGTCTCCACATTTTATTTTTCTCCCCGCGCGCCCCGAGGCCATTTCTCAAAACGGCGCTCGCAGCCGAGACTGCGTTCGTGCTGCAGCGTGGACTTGTGAATATCAATAAGTCTCCTACTTGTCGCCCCGATATGAATGGCGACAAGGGGCGTTCGTGACGTCGTCCTTAACCTTTGGTTCAGCCCCGCGTTGCCCCGCGCTGCCCCGCGCCGCCCCGTGCCGCCCCGTGCCGCCCCGCGCCGCCCGCACAGGTGTGGCCACGCCCCGAGGCGGGGCTGAATGTCACGTGACTTGTTAGGAGATACGGTTGTTGAGCCCGGCGCCGCCGCGTCTCGGACGACGTCGGGGCGGAACAGCGGGGAGCGCTTCCGGCCCCATTGTAAGTAATTCTGTGACATTTTAAGTACTTCTTGTGAAGCGCTGGACACACATGGTGAGTAGGGTCGGAGAGTAAGAAACGATCGGAGGTAAGAAGTAAACACTAGCAGAGGTGACGGGCCCAGCACTTGGTTGCCTCGGGTTCGAATACTAGTAGCTGTATCGGCGGCGTTTTATTCTCGCCCTTGTTCTGTGGAGCTCTGCGCGGCTCTGCGGGCTGGCCGCCCGGGGGTTGCTGGCGGCAGGGTTTGTGCGTCGCGGTGAGAGGCGGCTAGTGGCGGCCGTGGCGTCGCGGCGGTGAGGAGGCCGGCGCCCATTGCGCTGAGCGAACGGTCCATTGATTTGGCGCTTTATCTGCACGTATCGTGTACCCAGGGATGCGATGCCAGCCGTGCCAGCGCGGCCAGCGCGGCCAGCGCATGCGGGGACAAAGGGTGATTCTGGCCGCGTGTGAGAGGCTTGTGTGCGAGCCCGGCGAGCTGCTAACGTGAGCCGCTTGGTCAGGGCGCACCGTACCGCCGGGATTTGGTAGGCAGGCAGGCAGGCAGGCAGGCGGGCGGGCACAGTACCTCTCCGTGATGCAAATGCCCTCCTCCCCCTGCTCCTCCTCCTTCTCCTCCTCTCACCTCCCGCCCTCTCTCCTCTTTCCCGCTCTCCTTTGTGAATGGTGTTGCGCCAAAAGGTTAGCCGTGTTGGCCTTTCTGCATTTCCCTTTCAATAAAAGTCGGCGGCCGGGCCGACCAAGTCGAATGGAACGGGGAGTGGCGGCGGCCTCCCGGCTCCCGGGTACCTCCCGGGTACCTCCCGGGTACCTCCCGGCCCGGGGCCTGTCACAGTGCCCTCCTCCGGTCCTCGCGCCCGCCTGACCCTGCCGCGACTCACCCATAAAGAAAAAAACTACTCGGATCTCGTTCTGCCCTGCATTCAGGTCACTACCACAGCACGTACATCATGCATGTACGTCCGCTATCCATGCCTGTGCAGCTGTCCCCAGCCAGCCGCTGCACCTCGCCGCGCGCCGCGCTGACCTCGCGGCTTCTGTTTGGCGCGCCGTCGGCCGCACGGCCCTGGCCGGCCCTGGCCGTATATTTCCCCCGCTGGCAAAAGACCGAGGCGCTACTCGCCAGACTGGCCGGCCGTCAGGTAGCACCGCTGCGGCCGCTGCGGCCGGCTGGTATGAGCCCACCGTGTATGAGCCGCACGCCGTTCTGAGCCGCCCCTATCACGCCTGACCCCATAACACCCTTGCGCCGGGGAAATGCCTGAGATGCCGGGGTCTGGAGTTGTGATCTAGAACTGTGGGGGAGCGCTATCGCCGCTCCGCCTCATATCCGAACCGGACAAACACGACGACACGCGCCGCTCGAGAGCCGGCAGCGTGCCGAGGGGAGGCTGTCACCTTGTCACGTCAGCCCGCGTGACACCGTGGGGGAGTGCTTGTTGACCCAGTGGGGATGGACCGGCAGCCACCGCGTCGGCCGCCTGTGTGCAGCCCGTGTGCAGCCCGTGTGCACGGCTGTGGGCAGCCTGTGGGAAAGCGTCCGGCCCTGGCTCACCCAGTTCGCACCGCATCTGTCGTGCCGCCCTTGTTATCGGCCGGTGCGGATCCGTCAGCCTCATCCGGAGGGTACTTACGTACTTACCCTCGGGCAGGCTAGTGCGTACGTGTGCGTGGGGTGGGGCCTGCGGGGCCTGTGGGATCGGCCTATGTGGGGGCGGACGCGGCACCCCCAGTCAGCCAGCCAGTCAGTCAGTCAGATGGCTGGCGGCGCGTGAACCGATCATCTCGGCAATTATCTGACGACCCTCTTCTCCCCCGGATCTCCCCGTCCCTCCCGTCCGTCAGCCGCCATCGCAGCGACGGAGGCGTTGTCTGCGATGCGCCGGCCTGGCTGGGCTGGCTCCGAAATTGAAATCAATACTTGCGTACGATACTTCAGGAGTGTCGGTGTTTTCCCTTCTAGTTTTAATCTACCACGCCAGAGGGCGATTTTTGTTTTTCAGCATTGTCCAGTTTTATTTGGTTAGGTTTTACAATCACATTATCCCTGGGCCTCTAACTTCTCGAACTTGGCCACCTGGACGAATGATTTTTTAAAACGCATTTTATGCAGTAGCTTGCGAGAAGTGCATTGTGTTGTTGGCAGTGCGTTGCGCCGGCCGCGCACGGACACGCGGACGCACCCCTGAGTGTTGGCACTTTGATGCACTTTCGGCCCACTCGGATGGGTCGTGTGAGATTGATTTATCGGACTGTGTTGCGGGCCCACGCCGGGATGCCATGCGATGCGACTATCCGGACGGAACGCCAGGCCATGGCAGTGGCAGCCATTGGCCCGGCGACGCCACGCGAGTGCGAAGGCATCTCCTAGCACAATCCCAACCCAACACACGGCAAGAGGTGCCCCCAGTTAAAAGTAAATTTTTAAAAACTGTAATGGAACTGTTGGTTCAACTGCGGAAGGCATTTAATGCAACTCGCACCACCAAAACAGAGTCTTGAGGAGTGGCGATCACTTTTCATGAAATTCCAGCATTTTGGGCGGCACGCGTGAAAGAAAGAAAGAAAGAAAAAAAGAATGGGGCCCGATGTATTTAGCATGTCAGTTTTTGGAAGGTTACCCTCTCCCTCATCCGGCGTCCGGTCTGCATCGGCTCGATCGGCCGCATACTGTCCGCGCGTTGGCGTGGGGCCGCGTGGGGCCGCGTGGGGCCGCGTGGGGCCGCCCAGGCTCACGCCTCGCCCAGGTGACCCTTTGACTAACGACCCGCTAGCTGATTCCCTCCTCGTTGTGTCGACGTATCGTTTACCCCATTCGCCGCGTCCGTCCGCCGATTTATTACTTGCGGTGCTGGGCTGCACCCACACGGTTTCATTCAGAGATAAACCCACATTAGCCTTTGTGGCCGAGATTGTCCTTGATCGTGTGTTGTTTTCATATTTTCATTATTTAAAAACATTTTTTGTTTTATTTTATATTCTGTCAATCACAGAGCCTTACCCTCGGCGTCATATATAACCCGACCTTGCGGAGCCGTCCGAATAACGGTGGTCCCGGGGCGCCTGTCTGCGCCCTGCGCCGGCCTCATCGGCGGCCCGCTTCTCTTCTCTGCGCGCTGCGCTCATTGCAGCGCCACACGATGAGTGCGGCGCGGCGCGGCGCGGCGCGGCACTGCCTTATTGATTATCATAGCTTCCTCCGGCCGTCATTAGGGCGGACGGGACGGGACGACACCCACAGCTCTGCGGCCGCTGCTGCGAGGGCAGAGCGGGCAGAGCGGGCAGAGCACTAGTGGCCTAGGCCATGGCGGGTCCGGCGCGGGGCGGAGCTGGGCTGCCGAAAGCGATGCCGCGGCTGGCCCCGCATGGCCCCGCCGTGTCCGGCTTCGATTAAGGTCAGGGTGCCGGGCCCAGCCGGGCCCTGCGTTGTAGATGGCTCCCGTACGCGCGGTTTTTAAATGTGCTCGAGATTTTGTTGCCGGGTGGAGCATGACGCACGACCGCCATATGTGGCCGTGTCGGGTCAGGCCGCGCCGTGTACACCGCGATCGTGCACGGCGACGCCACGGCGCCCTGTTTATGATTCCATCACTCACCGGGAGCACGCGGCGAAGGCCGTGGTAGCGGCGGGGTGCGCCAGTGCGCCATGCCACCCGGCCGCCCGCATGTAGCCCTTTGCACCCGCCGACACCCGCCCATGCAGCAGTGTTGCTGGCGGGGGCTCTGTAGCTGTGAAGTGGGTCCCCAGGGTCCCCAGGGTCCCCAGGGTCGCCACGAGAGGTCCAGAGAGGCCCGCGGAACGTTTCCGGCCTCCGCCTCCGCTGATCGGCGCCCTGGTGGTGTGGCGGAGCTGGCGGAGCAGGCGGAGACTGCAGCGGTGGCCGCGGATGGCCGGCTGTCGGCTGCTGTCGGCGCGCTGATGAAGAGGCCGGCTCGGGTTGCAGTCGGCGCAGCCCATGGCGCGCCTGATGGACGCGAGTGACCCGAATGCGGCCAGTGTTTGATCGGGTGGCGCCACGTGCAGGTCGGGGGTCGGGGTGTCGGCGGTGAATGCGCCGAGGCCGGCGAGGAGGAGCGGCCGCGGACGACGTGGACCACCCCCTCCACGACCGGCGGAGAAGCCGTGGAAAAGACGTGTCACTGGGCAATCTGGTCGCCTGTGTTCCGGGGAGGTGTCCGGCGGTGTCCGGCGGTGTCCGGCGGTGCCTGGAGCTGTCGCGCCCCCTAATGGACCTCGTTACCCCCGGGCCCGGGGGACCGCCGTGACGCAGCTCCCCCGTAGCATTTTCCGGTCTGGTGCACGGCATCGGGGAAGTGTGAGCCGGCCGAGCCCAGGCCGCCGCCGTCGGGGACATGATGCTGCAGAGTCATCCGGAGCCATCCCCCGGTCCGGACGGGAATATGGAGCCCCGGTGTGAAGCGCGGGGCCGCCCACGTCCGTCCGGGGCTGTGAGAGCAGAGAGCCCCGACGTGATAAGTGTTTTACTCGTGCGCTGCGTCGGCTGCGGCCCGGAAGGAGCCGGCCGGCCCGGGCCCAGCTGTGGGCGGTGGTCTATGACCCCGGCGCGGCTTTTAGCGATTGCCCCTCTAGGAGGCTGACGCGGGCTGACGTTTACCACACCGGACTGTCCCTCACGGGCCCGGTGACGGTGTGCGTGTGTGCGTGGCCCTGCACCGCGGTAGCCGCCACGGGTGCAGCATAAGTGCGCTGCCGATGCCGTGATGAATGTGAGCGCCGGCCGTGGGTGTGTGCGTGAGTGTGTGTGCGCGGGGCGTGCGCGGGGCGTGCGCGGCCGTGGGCGCGTGTGTGGCGCGGCCACTTCAAAGGCAAGCGTGTGTAATATCCTCGGTGCCAATATAGCTCGCGTGCTCATTTGCAGCCGCGAGTCCCATCACGCGATGCGCGCACTGGCTGGCCGCACCGCACCGCACCGAGAGCCCGATGCCGGCCGTCGCACTCGCGAAAAGCATCAGCGCCAATCGCGCGCCATTTCTCACACGACGGCGACGCCTGTGCGCTGCCAGACGCTGCCATAGGCTCTGCCAGGCTCTGCCAGGCTCTGCCAGGCGTCGCGCGGAACGACTAGGTATTACTCCTCATCGAACGGCAGCGCTGGCGCTGGACTGGAAGGGTTGTTTTTCTTTTTCCGCGAACATTTTTCACTCTTCTACCTCTGACCTGGTCCGGCGCCGCCCTGGGCTGGCGCGCTGCCGCTGTTGTGGCGTTGGGAATGCGGCGTCGCGGCGGCGGTTCGAACCTTCCCGCCGCGCCGTCAGCCGTCGGGACGGCGGGCCGGGACCCGCCGGGACCCGCCGGGACAGTGCAAGTCGGTAGCCGAGCCGTTCTGTCGTAAAAGGCGGCGGCGGGCAGTAAACATGGGGCGGGGGCCGCGGGGGCCGCGGGGGCCGTGGTCCTGTGGAGATGGACATGGATGACGCGTATGTGTGCATATGTGAGTGCCGCCGCCGCGCTCAAAGGCGGCCGCCGCTCTCTCACCTGTCCGTCTCTCTCGCACGCACACACACACAAACGCGGGGGGGCGCACAATTAGTGTGGCAATGGCGGCGGCGCGGACGGTGTGGTGTGAACCACGCGGCCGCGGCCCATGGACCCCGGGGGGGGGGGGGGGGGCTCCTGGGGGCTCTGGCAGTGAGGGTTCCGTCCCGGGGATGCACAGAATTAGCACCTCCGTGTTGCTGCTGCGGCTGGTGTCGGGGGCGGACGGAGCGGGCCGTGGGCGTTTGGGGGTCGGGGTCGCCGCTGGGGTCCACGGAGTCCCCGGAGCACGCCAGGGGGCCGTGCTGGTGTCGCGGCGTGGGGCGGGTCAGGGCCGCAGGGAGCCGCGGCGACAAAAACTGGCTGGTCCCAGTGACGTGTGTGCGGCGGCCCCGTGCACATGTCCGCCCGCAGCCCGCCCGGGGTCCGGCCGGACGGCTCTCCGGGATTATTATTGCAACGACAGATGCCAATTTTTTTTTCCTCCCCGATCGCCGCGCCGGCGAACGAGTCGAGGAGGTGCTGCGGTGTCTTGTCCGGCCAATTTGCTGGCCGTCGTCGGGTCGGGGCCGCCGGGGGAGGCGCGGCTGATGCGGCGACACACACACACACACACACACACACACACACACACACACACACACACACACACACACACACACACACACACACTCACACACAGCCGGCCGACGACCCCGCCAAGGTCGCGTGGCAACAATGTTAATCGGCCGGGGTCCCTTATTCGATGATGTTGAAAAATCGTGCACTGGAGGAGAGGAGTCGGTTCTCGCTGTGGCCGTCGTCGGGGGCCAAGAGGCCGGCGGCCGGCGGTGCGAGCAGGCGATGGCCCTCCCGTCGGACGTACGCGCCGTCGACGCCTGATGGAAATACGCCGACAGCACCCCGCCGCTCTGCGCCCCCAAGTCGTAATATTTGTACAAAATGTGTGTGCGATGCGCGGGCCGTGCGCGGATTCCTGTAAAGGGTACGTGGGTACGTCATGCGGGCGCCTCGCCTCGGCCACCGCCGCCCGATCGCTGTTGGACACGTTTTACGAGCCGCCGATACTCTTGACGCGCTCGCGCCTTCTCAATACTCCCCCCCCCTACCCTCCGGTCTCTCCTCGTCTCTTCCTCTTCCTCTCCCAGTCGTGTCCAGCCGTCCGCCGCCGTCCGCCGCCCTCGGCCGCCCTGCTGCCCTGACGCGGCCGATGCCGAGGCGATAATGCGATAATAGCTTCGGAAACCGGCGGAAGCCACGTAGGGCCGGCTTCCCACGCAACGCTTTGGGTACCGGCCGGGCTGGGGGCCGGGGCCGGGGGCGGGTGCGGGGTGGGCGGGCATGGAGGGCGCTCCCGGTGCTGCCCGAGGTGTGGGGGCGGCACACCCCTGCTCAGGCATTGGCGCCGCGACACGCTGAGATTGTCATCTCTCCGGGTGGCAGAATGGCATCGGTAATGAACGTCAGTCGGGGCGCGGCTCGTATTTCTGGTCCGCGTCAGGAACGCCTCGTCTTAGTGCGGCAGGCTGGCTAGGCGTGGCGTGTGTGGCAGCAGCGGAAGGGGAGCGGGGAGCCAAGGGGAGGTGTATTTCAAGCGAGACGTCGTAAAACGCGCTGTGTTCGATTTTGTAAAACCAAAAAAGAATTTAAAAAAAAACCTCTGATTTTGACATGTTGCGTGAAAGTTGAAAGGTTGCGTAGCAGTTTTGGTTTTAATATTCTGCGAGCGGCCTGCTGTTTCTGTTGGGAATGTTTACATGGGTGGGTCAGCATGTGGGGCGCTTTGTGTCACGACCGCTATGTAAGGTAAGGTACGAGCTTGGGGCCGGGTAGTGGGCTGCGTGTGTGCGTGGCCGTGCCCGTGTCGTTCGTTTGTAACCCTTGCGGTCCCAGAACACAGTGCACACGTCGCTAGGGCAGAGGAGGCTGCAGCCTCGCCGCCTTGCCGTGCTTCTCATCACCGTAACTCGCCCCCGCTGCCGCTCTGACTGCCGCGTGACGGGTCGGAGGCGCACCCCGAGCGTCGTGTGGATATTGCGGAGAGAGCGGACGGGAGCTGGTGTCGGAGCGATACGTCCCGCCCGGCCCTGGTGCGTCACGGAGAATGAGCTCGCTGCCGCTGCCAGGTGTCTGGCCGGCCGCCGCAGGTGTCGCAGGTGCCGCAGGTGCAGCGCAAGGTGACACGGTGCCTCACGACGTTTCGGTTTCGCCAGATTTATGTTGGGAGGCCGCGGTACGTGTTCAGTACGTGCTGCGGTGAGTTATGCGCGCCCCGCCTATCGCACCGCGCCAGCCGCTGCTGTGCTGGGCCGAAATCCTGGGCGTCCTCCTGACCGGCCTTGGAGGCGAAGGGACTGACGCAACGCACACACCACTTTGTGACGCATGCATTAGGAAGAGGCGTAGTTGTGACGTCAGGGTAGGGAGGCATTGGAGTGATACTGTCCTGCTCGCCGCCCGTTAGTGTGGCGAAGCTGTCAGTGCGGGAGCTGAAGGAGTTACTCTGTGCCCCCCGCCGGTCCCTGAGTGCGTGCCGCTCAGTGCGTGCCGCCCGCCGCGGTGCTCGGCGTCGGCCCAGCCCCGGCAGCCCGCGTGCTCTGGGGCCGGCCAACCGGATCCGCGCGGCGCGCCGCGGCTTCTAATCCCCGCGGCCCCTAAATTTCCCTTATCGCGGGGCGTGGCCGATGGTCCGCCGCCGGAGCCGGCCGGAGCGGTGGGCGTGCCCCGTCACGGAGTTTGTTTGTTTAGTGGAGGCTAGGATGCACCGCGAGGCATGCCGTTCCCAGGGCGGGGCGGGGCGGGGCGGGGCGGGCCCAGCGGGTGGGCGGGGGCCGGCGGGCCGCGGTGTGACCCGAGGGTGACCCCGGAGCCTCGCCTCGGCGGGAGTGTGCGCCCCCCGTGATCCGGAACGCCGTCGTGGCCGTCGGGTTGGCAAGATCGCATGCATGAGCTCTGTCCCACTGCAACTCAACCCCGGTTTTGGTCTTTACAACCACCGTATTGACCCTATTTTCTTCGCTATTTTTTGCATCGTGCTGACGGTTATAGTGCCACGAGAGTTAGTGCCTCTGGAGTCGGAGCTCTGCGGTCCGCTTAACGAACAGTGTCCGGGAGGGGAGGGAGAACGAGGGCGTATAAATTTCAACAGCGCCGCGGTTATCGGGAACGCGTTTTTGGAAGACGCGCCCGCCTCCCTGAGTAGTGGCGGTACGTCATCACCTGGGAGATAATTAAAGGAGATAAAGTTCGCAGCCGTGAGCTTTTTGAGCCACGAGCCGGCCTGCTGTGGCCTGTGGCGGCCTCCGGCCACTGCATGCCTAGGCCGGCCGAGGGCCTCGCGGGCTGCCCACGGGGTCCACGGGGTCCACGGGGTCCACAGGGTCCAAGGGGCACCGGGCGGCTGCTGGCTGGCTGTAAGAAAAAGCGGGGTAAAAAGCACATCGATACACTTGCAGGTGCACACCAGTGGACCTTTCAAACGAAGCATCTCCCTCCAGGTCTGCCGACGGGCGTTGAAGTTCCTTGGGTACACATAGCGGTCGTGCTTTGCGTCCAGCTCACTCAGGTGCGGGACGGGGAGTCTGCACACCGGTACCCCGAACGTGTGTTTGGTCCGCGGGCCGCCCGTGCAAATATAGCGGCCCCGCCGTGCCGCAGTGCCGCCGTGTGCGGAGGTGCTAACCGGACACACATGGCGCGCGCGAGGGGGGCGGGGTGGGGTCAGGCCAGGCCGGGCCCACTTTATGCGTTTACAACAGCGCCCAGTCGTTGTCAGGGTGTAATCGAAATTTTCACCACCGCCGCCGTCGCCGCTGTAAAATTATTTCGCCATTTGCACCGAAACCCCACGCGCACTCTTGTGATTGCACTTACTTTAGGCCGTCGCGCATCCAGGTGTGGTGGGCGTGTGTGGTTTCGACGATTGCCGTTATATCTGCAGCGTGTTTTCGGCTTTGTGCTCAGGGTCTGTGTTTATTGCAGACCCGAGTGTTGTTCGTTGCATGGGGCTGCGAGGGGCCGAGGGACTTGTTGCTTTTCACTGCCTGGGCGAGGGTTTGCGAAAAGCAAGGAAAACCCTGCGACGAATCTCGTCAGTCGGGGAAACTACATGTTGCGCTTTGAATGTAGTGCCGTGAGTTTGGCCCTGGCCGGAGCAGCAGCCCGGGCCGCGGCATGCGCCCCGTCATGCTGTATCACTGCCCGTAAGTAAAGAGTTAACCCGCGGACACGTTTGGGAGGGTCACATGGAGGGGGCCAGTGCCGGTGGGGGCCAACGGGGGCCGATAAACATCGATATCACAAGGCTGCTTTGGAATCCACAGGGTCACTCGGCGCGTTCACCTTCATGTGTGTTCCCAGCACGGCGTTTTGAGGCGTACGTCTGTCTCCCTTACTTATGAATGGCATGCGCACATCGTGTTCACGCGAAGGGCCTCTCGTACACGATGGGGCGTGTGAAGGTTGTCGGCGCCCATTGTGTCGTGTGGAGTGCGGCAGCGCCGGCAGCGCCTCGGCAGGAGCCCAGCGCCGCTTCGACCGATTTCACCTCAAACCGCCAGTATCTCCGATCTCCGCTTTACATCCAGTTCGACACGAGTTTTCTCGTAAACCTGCGCGTATTGTTTGGGGAAATTTTTTAACGGCCGTCTAAGTAAGTGTATGTAGAAGTGTGGCCGGGGGCGCGTCGGGCCGCGTCATGTTGAGCGGGGGCATGGGCGGATGGCCTCACTGCCTTTGTGCGGCGCAGGGAGCACGGCGAAGCACAGCCTTGCTTCAGGTCAGGGCGGCGGTGTGGCAGAGCGGCCATGAAGCGGCCTGGGTAATTTGATTTGCCAGGAGAGTACGTATAAATATCGTTAAAGGAGTAACCGAACGCCCCTAGGAGCCGCCTGGACACGGCCCGTGGGTGGATGTCTCTTGTCACGCCTGCCGTGGAAACGACGCCGACTTTGATTCATTTTATTGAAGCCAAGTGTCTCGTTGACCGGTCGCGGCGATTTCTCCACATTCCTGTGTATCCCGTGACGACCCTTGTGGGCCGGCCGACATGCGGGAGCAGCGGAACACAAAACGCGGACGGCTGTAAACCGGGCGCCTGGCCGCCTGGCCGGCTCCCCTTGTAAGTTGTGCCATCATGAACGACTGTCCGGCCCTGGTCAGATTCGATGGGTGATAAGATCATTCACGGTCCGCATCGGCAACGTGATCTGATGGTGACACTGGAGAGGAGATCCACCTCGGGAGTTTGCTTTGCTCGTAGGTTTTTATGGTCTCGCTCCGCTTTTATGTCGAAGTGGGATTTTTTCCCCTTTCGGTTTTTGCATAATGCAGGAGGAAGGTCATTCCCTGGGAGCTTGTGGGCAGAGTTGTCGTCAGCCCTTGTGAGCTAGACCTCTGTCAGGTTCACCGTTACAAAAGACGGATCACGTTAAAGAATTTTGCTGTGTATCAAGCGGTCACGCCCATGTACTGTGTAAACACGGGGAGCAAAGGCCGCCTGTGAGGTAGGCAGTCCTGTTAAGCACAGGTGTACGACGGGCCTGCCTACCCCCACGGCGCTCCAGCCGCTCTGGCCGCCTGTGAGGTAGGCTGTCCTGATAATCACATGTGTACGACGGGCCTGCCTATCTCTACGGCGCCTGGTAGAGCAGAGACGAGTAAAGCAATCGATTTTGGGGAAGTAGAGTGCAGGGAGGCGTGGTCGTGGGCCGGATGCAAGTGCTCCCCACAAGGCGACGCGATGACATTGACGCTGTATCGATATGTCTGGAGATTAGCCGAGCGAGAGGTCCGTATATCTGCCGTGCACTGCAACGCAAGGTTCAGGCGTGCGTGCGCAGTGATTTGTCGCATGAGCGGGGAAAGCTCAACACTGACTTCAGGGGAGGCGCGATTTGAAAATGGACGCAGGTAAGAAAGACATACGTCTGTACTCGGATTTGGGTACTCGCGTCGGCGCAGCATTCGCCGGCCTGGCGCGCGTGTTTGCAGAACCTGTTGGACCGTACGGCATTCTAGGGGCTCCGTGTTGACACTATGGCCGCATGTGTGCGCGTGTGTCCGCATGTGTGCGCGCGCCGGGGAGCGTGTCGCGCGGCCGAGCTGGGCGCGGCGACGGCTTGTCACGGGACAGGGGAGGAGTGCGCAGTCAACTTCGTAAACAGCCTCGTCGGCTCGCCATTATTCTGCTGAAATTAAGTTCCGCGGAAGGCATAGCGCCTGCTCGCGTCAGAAGCGCGCAGGTATAATATGTCGGCGGTAATTTATGTCATTTTCATGAAAATTTTTGAGCCATTCGTATGTGTGTTCGCCGTGTGTGGCGCGCGTTCCCAGACTAACGACGAGGCCGTGGCACTGCGAGCAGCCACCCCCGCGCCGCCCCGCGCCTCGCTGCATGCGCCGCTGGCAGATCAAATTTGAGATTATACGACCCGGCATGTCGGGGCGCATCCTCGTTGCAAGGCGTGCGTGCGTGTGCTCGCCATGAGACGTGGAATTAGCGCCAGCCCCCCGATGGTCCCAAACCCTTGTTTGTTTTGCGTGCGAAATGACGGATGTGCGTATGTTAGTGCGCGGGGACGCTGATGTGCGTATGTGAGCGTAGTGCGCGGGGCCTCGATTACATCACTTGCAGCCTGAACATGAAAATCAAAGTTCAGGAAGAAAAAAAAACTTACTAATCAGTCTGTGGCAATAACCATGATATGAGAGCCTTGCAAAGTGTTCTCCTATCATCTTCGTTCAGTTTTCTGTGTTTTTTGTAGCTAGCAAGAACAGCAGCACATAGAGTACGTCCTTTGAAAAAGCCTTTGAGATCCTGTTCAAAAGATTACACAAAATTACTGGCAGTTGCTTTTAAAAATATTCAATACAACACTTGATCAATGTTATACTCACCATGTCACTAACAGTTGCTTCGGAGGCCTTCTGAAGTCTCCTGCTTTCTCCCAATACAGTAGAGTTAACCAATGGCTGGTCCATGGCATCCATTTCATCATCTGACATGAGATCAAATTTGTCACACTTTTTAGAAAGGTTACTCTGCTTAGATGGGGTCCTACAGCCATCATCTGATTGCATTTCAGAAGAGTCAGACTCATCAAAATGGTTCACTTTTCTCTTCTTTGACACAATTTTGACGGAATCATCACTTTCATTTCCTGGTCCATCACAACTGTTTCTTTCAGGGGATGTTGGAGGAGAAACCTGCAAGAATTATAAGTACAAGACACAATATAACATTAACACATCATAAAAATGAAATAGAGTACAAATATGAAAGGCACAGACTTCAGAACAAACTGAGAGAAGTATTCTCATGCATAATACAAACCTTGTCTCCAGATTTTTCCACTTGAAAATTTAATTGAGATGTACTCAGTTCAGACGAAACAGTTGGCGATGAAACACTCATTGATTCAGTCTGGCCATTGCTGTTGTTGCCTTCCTAAAAGCAAGATGACAACTATGAAGTAACGTACAAGAAAGCTGTAGCGAACAATTTCACTAAGTACATACCTGCATTACTGGCATCAATGGTCGGCTCAGGTCTGCTAAAGATGGGTGGACTTCCTGAAACATATATAATTTCATGTTAGTATAGGGAACGAAGTAACAGACGATCCCTCTTCGGCTTGATGTCACTGAACAACCCAGTCCCAACAACAAGCGTCAGCAGAATAGTCTAGATCACACGGCATGACATTAACCTCAAATCTAAACTACAGTAAATTTTTTTAAAGATAAAGAAACCTCTTACAAGATTGTGGCGTTGTAGAAAATCAATGTAGCTGTCAATGAAATTTATTAGCACATAAGCCGGAAATTGTGGCTGAGGCAGCAGCAGTCTGATTTTAACCAAACTCATGGTTACAAACTGAGATGCAGATACCTGAAGGCCTAGCAATCAAACAAACAGAAACAAGCAAAAGATGATGAAAGCCAAGGATTACCAAAATGCCATCACAACTTAATAAGACATGCAATCACAATAATTATTTTGATGGTCTCAATAGCAGTGAAAAGGAAACAGGCCAACGCTTGCGCAAAAGGAAACAGACTTTTGATAACTGTCAAAAGATGTCAGAAGTCAAATACTTTCTCATTTTACCACATTGTGTGAAAGGAAAGGTTAGGTGAAGAAGGGCACACTCCAAACCGATTTTGTCCAAAACAGACCCGATACCGATATAAACCTCCGGAACGACAGTTAGAAGTCGGTTCAGGGACTCTCAAGCACCAAGTAAAGCTACTGCGACTAGGAAACCAAATCACCAACGGTTCGTACTCACTTTCGAAATGCTCCACAAGCTGGCTAAATGACATGTCGTCAAGAAGTTGCCGGGTTGTCGGCAACGGAGGTTTGTCGCCGTCGTGCTGCTGCTGCGATGCTGCCTGCTGCTGCTGCTGTTAGAGAACTGCTGCTGCTGCTACTGCTGCTTCTGCTGCTGCTGCTGCTGCTGCTGCTGCTGCTGCTGCTGCTTCTGCTGCTGCTTCTGCTGCTGCTGCTCTGCTGGTGCTGCTGCTGCTGCTGCTGCTGCTGCCTGTGAGCCGGCGGCAGGACCGCAGGCCGCGTGGCCGAACGCCCCCGCAGAACCCCCCGCCCCCGCGGCAGGCGCATGCATTTTTCCCAGTACATTATGTTTCGCGACGCTTTACATTCACCGCACGTGCTGTAATACGAAGGCTGCGCGCGGAGACGGCCTGTGCCGTGTCGTTCTCAAACTGTCGATTTTTCTGGCCGTTTGCCGTGGTTTTCTTTTTGGCAATCTGGCTTGTTATACGGAGGAGTAGTGCCGGCAATCTTAACCGCCCCCGCAAGTTCCCCATTCCATTTCTGCCGCACTAATTGGAATCGCAGCCTGCCATTTGGAAGAGCGTTTAAAGAAAAAACCGTTCCTTTCAGCAGCGCATCATTCCTGCGTAAATTAAATCTGGTTTCGGAGCCGGGCCGGGCCGGTCTGAGGCTGGGCGGGCCGGGGCATGATGGCAGGGCAGAGCTCACGGCCAACGCGGACCCGGCCGTGGGGAAGGGAAGGGAAGGGGCTGGGCGCCATTCAAAAGCTGGGCGAGTGGAGGTGGCCGTTGTCTTCCCCGTGACGATCCCGGTGGGTCGTGTCGTCTGCGCGATCGTGTGTGCGGCCGGCCGTGCGGGCGCGCGAAACTTGTCGCTGCGGCGGTGCTGGTGCGCCGCTGGGCGCCGTGCCCACCTCTCTGCCTCCCCCGCTGGGCTGCGCGCCGCGCCCGCCGCGCCCGCCGCGCTATGCGAGGGAGCCGGAGCGTTATAACTAATTAGAGTCGCCGTGAAACTTATGCGTGTGAGGGGCGGGCGGCTGTTGGTGTCGGGTCCCTGTCGGGTCCCTGTCGGGTCCCTGTCGGGGGGCGCGTCGGGGGCGCTGTATGCGCATCACGCCCTCATTACCGCCCGCGCGAAAATTTATTATTCTCCCAAGAATCGGGAGGGGGAAAAAAAGCGACAGAGAGAGAGGAGGGGAAATAGTGTCGGGAGAAACGACGTGGCAGACGTAATAGACGGAGTCTGTTCGGAAAAAAATACATCTCGTTGTGATGACTGGTATCTAATTTTCTTACCAGCGCAGATGGACACTCGTGGAGGCGAACAGCGCCGCGCGCGGCAGGAAATCTTTCGGCGGCAATTAATCGGAAGCGAACTGGGACACCTGTTCTCGGCGGCCGTGCAGCGGCGCGTTGCCCGGGACGGGGAAACGGGCGCGGCGTGTAATGCGATGAGGTAATGCCCGTGTGACACGCCGGGGCCGGCCGGCCTCCGTTACGCGTAGGTTTGGGTGATAAATTTTGATTGTACGGCCGCGGCGCGGACGATTGCGTATCCGCGGCGGCCACCTCAACCGTAGCGCCGTGTTCGCGGCGTCGCAGTTGGCCGCGCAGATAGCGAGAGCACGGCGGATTCGTCATATGGCCGCGGCGGAGGCGGGAGCTGTCTGCAGCTCAACTAGAGGAGTGAAGCGAGCGGCCCGGCGGGCCCGGCGGGCCCGGCCTTGGCGGTAACTCACAGGCCCTGGCCGATGGCCCCGGCACGGCACGGCCAACTCATCTCCGGGAAATCCCCCAATTTATATCAATATTTCCCTGTTGGGATCGAGTCAATCCATGATTTATGGAACAGCTTGATAGTGCTGGAGCCGCGGCCGGTGGCCGGGCCGGTGGCAGCTGCAGCGGCCCGGCCCGTCCCGCCGCCACAGTCCGTGTTGCCTGTGCAGGGCGCCGGGGCAGATAATCACTATCGTACGAAATCGCCAATTTCGTGTATGTCCAGCCAGGAAACCATTGTACACTGTCTTTGTCAGTAGTAACCCGCAGAGTGATGTCTGACGATGACTCTAAGAACGGTTTGAACCCCGACTGGCTGTGGCGCCCATCTCGCCCGTCCCGGCGCTGGGCGAAAAACCTCCGGACGGGCTGATGGCCGCCTCGTCCGTGTCGCCGGAATATATTGCCGTTTGTGTTGCTAGTGTGAATTGGACAAGGTTGCCGCCGGCGACGCGTATTAAGGGGGTGAGTGATTGTCCGGCCACTTGTTAAGGATTCATATGTTGTTAACGGGCCGCGTAGTATTGACTGGTCGCCTTCGATTCGGCCGATGACAAGTGTCCGCGGAGCGTGGCCGGAAAGAATTAATTGCTATTTTGATCGGATGGGATTTTCGTTGTTGTTTTTCTTTCGCCCGACGCTTTTGTTTTTGTCCCGGCGATCTGTGACGCCGTATCGCCCGCTGGGCTAATGGCGTTCGGCAGGTTCGGCAGACGCTGCGGGACCACTCTGAATGTGAGACGAAATTCTTAAATTTTGACGTATAGAACGGCTCGGAAACCCAGGAAAAAAGACCTCTGATATTCCAGGGTTTCTCGTTTTTGAGAGTTTCTTTTCTGAGATGTTTTCAAAAACTTGGGTCTACAATGGGTCTACAATAACGCGTGGAGTTGCGGTGCTGGGTCGTTGACGCCGGCCTGCGGCACTGTACTGCCTAGAAGCGGCGGGTTCGGTGCCGAAGTGGCGCGGCCGCTGCTGGACGTGCTGGTGCCCGGTGGTGCCACTCGGTCACTGACCACACATTGCCTCACACACACACACATGTTTTGTACTCTACCGACGCGCTGCCTGCCGTGCGCTGCCTTGTCTTTGCGAAAAGCAAAAGAGCGAGCAACAGGGATGATGGGGCTCGTCGGGTTATTAAAAAAAAAAAAAAAAAAAAGAGATAAAGAAGTTAATCAGTGGGAAAACGTTGAGAGAAAATGAAATAATGTGCGCAGAGAAACTATATGGACGGGGGATCTAGGAATGCCGGGAAGAAGCGGCGCGGACGGAATGGCGGACGGCGAACGCCTCGTGCCATTCATCACGAAATAAGTCGACGACGACCGCCCGTCATGAAGTGTGGCGACAATTAATTCTGGCTGCCTTCTCCTCACACCAAATGTCAATGTACTGCCGTGCACATCGTGGTGCGCAGAATCATACCAGAGTCTGCTGTTTTTGTAGATGTAAATGGAAGGGCAGATTTTTATACACAGATATGAGGTGCGATATTGCTCTTCTTTTCTTTTCTAATGCGGCTGGCCTGGCCGCTAATGCCCGTAATACGACGGCAATGAGACGGGCCAGCGCTGGTGACCATTAAGGTGCGAAGGCGAAAATGGTTATGATTAGGGGGGCTGCTTATTGATGTGTGTCGTCCCCACAAGGGGGGCGTGGCGGTGCCGGGCAGGTGCCCGCTGAGGTTCGGGTACCGTACCCTGCCAGCCGCTGCCAGCTGCACAACTTGTGCATTTCCTCGACGCCGGCGGCCCTTGCCCATCTCGCTGACGGTGCACCCGTGGGGGCCCGGCCGGGCCCGGCCCGGGGGCCGCCAGCCGGCATTTTGGCGGGAAATTGGCCGGTCGGGATCAAAGCGATAAATCTTGTCGTGATTATGTGAGTACGTGGCTGCCCTGCGACAGACGCTCGCTGTCCGGCCGGGCCTTTCACCTCCGGCACCAGATTTGCGTTTCCCCCTGACGTCGCGCGGAAAGGGCATTTACATGGCCAAATTGGAGCGGCCCCCGTCACGTTTTGTTTTCACGCCGTGTTAGTATGCCCCTGCTTATTCATTTACCCTGCCGAATGTGCATCACAGGCCCGCGGATAGGATTCCGGCTTCCCACGCCTGCGCTGCGCTTCCGGCCTGATTTAATCCGGGCAGCCATTAGCCGCTAACCATGCCCCTCCTACCTCAACGTCCATCTTACCGACCAGACTGTCTCCCCCCCCCCCCCCCGTCTCGCCTTTCGTCGATTCAGTCAACGGCTCGTCATCACGATCAAGGCGAGAGACAGCATTACCAGTGACCCTTGGTTGTGATGCTCCAAAAAACGCGCTCCTATCAGCACTTGCGCGTACCACGGGGAAGCACGAAATGTTTGCTGGAAATAGATCGCGCATTTCCATGTACGTCGAAATCGAGTTGTAATGCATGCGAATTCATGTGTTGACTCCAACGTCTTCTTCGTGAGCGTCGGGCAGGCCGAGCTATGTGACGCCCGCCCCGCTGGCGTATGATGAAGGCATTAATGTGGTGACCAGGGCGCAGCCATGCCGCTGCGCCGCTAATGCATACAGACTGGCTAATTTATGTATTGCCAATCATAGCCCCGGAGCACTATCATGTTGACTGCACCCGTTAGCTCATTGTAATTTTGAAGAAACAATAATCGGAGCAGGTAATTGCTTCTTTAGGATTCCAAAGAAGAAAAAAAATCTATCATGCGAGCAAACCAGGGCGCTTGCTTGCTGCCCGGGTAACCGCAAGTAACTATATGGTATGCAAAATCCATGTGCAGCGCAGTGATCTATAATGATGTATAGATGTATAGCGTCGAAGGCGGTGTGGTTTTTCTATGACGGAGATACTGAACCCCTCATCCCGCCTGACCTCTGCCTACTGTCCGATTATAGCCGCCGCAACTAATTTGTCCTCGGGTAGCCACGCATTTGCTGCGCATCGGCCGCTGCCGGTTTGTGCCAACTGGACGGGGCCGCGTTTTTGCAACGGCCCGGAACAATTACTCAGGGACTATCAGCGCACTCCCCGTATTAGCGCGGACTTGATTCATGGCCCGCATGACGGGTGCCTTATGGTGCCGACCGCCCTCGGCGTTTGGCGCGATGCGAAAAGTGCGTGCGCTCGGTGAAAATCACACTGAGACCTGGAAAGTTGCCTCCGCCGTAATTCACATTATTTATGAGACTTTATTCTGGCATTTAATTAAGGATTTGAACGGGTGCAACCTTCGACTTGGCTCCTGTGATCTCTGCGAAAGTCTTGTCGTGCCACCACGGCTTCTGATAGTTTTTTTTTTTTTTTTTTTTTTGTTTTGGTCTTCTATGTTTGCTGTTTTTTTTTCATGGCCGTATTTTCAATTTGTTAACTAGGCGTAATGACTAATTTGCCTCGGTGTGGCCGCTGGATCCCCCCGGAGCCCGCCGGAGCCCGCCGGAGCCCGCCGGAGCCCGCCGGAGCCCGCCGGAGCCCGCCGGCCGAACAATATGATTATCGACTGTCGATGAGAACAGATGGCTCTGCTTATGCTGCCGCCGCGGATCGCGAATGCCACCGCGGCGGCGGCCGCGCTGACCCACGTAACTCTAGCGCCTGCCGGGGGATTCTAACCCTAATGAAGATTTATGAATGGATAGGTGGGTCGTTGGCGCGGCCGTGTGTGTGTGTGTGTGTGTGTGTGTGTGTGTGTGTGTGTGTGTGCGTGTGTCTGCATAGTGTGCCAAACTGGTTCGGTGGCGGCGGCGGCGCGTCTTTCCCCTGATTAGTGCCTAGTTGAGTCGGTGCGATTTGTTAAAGCCGCCCGGTGACAAAGTGAACAGCGCCGGCGGTCGTCAGCTTTTAGTGGCTGCGGGGATTTGGCCGGCGCGATGCGGCTAACGGGGTGTGAAGACGGCATGGATACGGTGGCGCTGGCGGCCGCTTTTCGTCTAGCAGACCTCCGCGGGCACCGAGGTGGGCACCTAACCTTCACCATGGGTGCGGTGTGGTGTGGTCCCTGCGGGTCCCAGCGAGGGTCCCTGGTAATTGAGCGGGTCCCTCTTGTTTCTGAAATGAGGTAGCTGTTGAGTGTGATGCCCCTCTGGCAGGTGGTCCTAACGAGCCTCGGGGAGGGGAGGGGAGGGGGCGGGAGGGGGGCTCCTCTCGCTGGCCCCGCCCCCGCCGTGCAGCATGGCGGCGGACGTACTCCCCGCGGCAGCGCCCGGGGTATCGCCGCGGCGCTCAGCTCGCTCAGCTTGTCGGCACGCACCCCCAGCCGCCCCCAGCCGCCCCCAGCGACCATCGGCACCGCGCGTGCGTGTAATGAGGGAGGATCAGACGGGGTGATAGCAGGCCATAGGGTTGGCGAACTTAGCATAATTCCATGTCTGTGCAGGGCTGCCGGCTTGTCTCGAAAGCGGCCACGGTTTGAAAGTGTCATGTACAGAGATAACGAAATTTTGGAATAGGATTGCCGTAGTACGTAATTCAATGCGTGCCGTTTTTGTTTTTGGTCTTTTTATTGTACACGTTTTCGAGATGCAGCGATGCCCCACTTAGGCACACATTTTATGCTGTGCGTCCGCCAAACCCTGGCAGGTCCCCGGCCAGACATTGGCTGCATACAAGTCTGTTGCGGCTAGCGGCACGCCAACTTTCAATTTTCACGTCAGATGATGACGGTGCGAGGGTGTGGCGTAGGTAAGTGGAGCAGCAGCCCCAAATTGCCGTCCCATCCGCCGCCCGGGTCTCGGCAGGGCCTCGGCGGGGCCTAAACGCTGCGTGCGGTTTCTCCTCGCTGGACATTAAAAATGCATCATGGCCCGGGTGGGGCGGCCCAGGCGTTTTCATAGGCCACACCGGCCGTGCCATGGCTGTGGCGGAGCACTCCCATTGCAGACGGCCCCCGGGGCGCGAAAGTTCGAACGGCGCGCCGGGGCGGTGATCCCTTTAGCAGGAAAGGGGGACGGGGGGAAATGCGGGAAAATGTTAGTTGGTCCGCTGAGTTTGCATCGGTCAAGATAAACAAAAAAAAATCCAGCGCCTAGCGTTTTTCTCATGCATTTATTTGTGTGAGACTCCCAAAAATGCTGTCTGGTTCAACTGCAGTGTGAGTGTGCGTGCGCCCCATATCCCACCACCGGCCCCCATCCCCCATGGGTCCCTCGGCCGGGCCCCAGCAGCCCCAGCCCGTGGTGCGATCACCGTCGGGGAGGGTAGACATGTATCGGCGGTGCACTGACAGGGTAAACTGTAACGGACGCCAGAGATAATCAAATTACCCGCCACGGCGCACGCGTGTGTACACTGTCGAAAACGCGCGCGCACACACACACACACACACACACACACACAAAGCACGCGCACTCTCGTACGTACACGTCGCGCACGTTAATCTGCTCATGTTACCGGCTGTCGTCGTAAATTTCTCATAAGTCCCCCTCGGGGCGATGTGAAACCCCATCGCGGTGCAGCGCGCTGCTGCTGCGCATGCCCGGCCGACATTGTACTGCGGCACGGGCCGGGCTCGATCCCGCGACAAAATGAGGTGGGCAAATTATGGCGCCAAGGCATGCATATTGCGACGTAATAATTGGCGATGGTATGGGACGGGGACTGTGCGGGGACCGTGCGGGACGCCGTGGCTAGTTGCCCGTAGCTGCCCGGCCGGCGCGACTTGAATGGTGGTGATGGGCTGGAGCGGGCCGTGCCAAACTGCAGAGCGGCTCTGCGGACAGCGTCGCACGCAGCCAAACGTATTCCTGCAGCCCCGTTATCCAGCTAAAGGTTTTTTCGCTTCTCGTCAATAGTATCAATTTCAATTTTATTTCAAAGAGGGGAAAAAATACAAACTAATAGTTTGTAAATGATTTAGGTCGTATGGTCGGTGCGGGTGCGCTGTGGACTTGGTCGGTGCGTTTTTCCCGAAACACGCCGCGTCGGTTGTCGATTATTGATTGGCGCTGAAGCTTTCTCCTGACCCCGCGCTGTCCCGACAGCGTCCCGACCCGAGGGCCTAACGAGCCGGGCCAGGTGTGCGCCGGATATCTCATCGGGTGGTCGACGCCGTGCCCGCCGTGCCGGCCGTGCCCCGGCAACACCAGTGCAAAGGATTGTGTCGCTGGGATCAGTGTTGTTGTATTGATGTTTCTGTTGTACCAATCAGCCAATTTCTGCCATGCAATTGATGCACGCGGCGGGGTCCAGACGAAAAGGAAAAGTAGATCAGATGGCAAAATGGCGATGTGAGATTGATGCCGGGACTGTGATTGGCCAGTCAGCCTCGCCGTGACGGCGGCGGTGACTGTTTGGCTTTATGCAGTGCTGGCTCGGCTGCCTCGTGCGCTCGCCGTAACCCGTCGTGCTGCGGTTTCATTTTGCGGGAATAAGAAAATTGGTGATTAGCCTTGGCGATCTATCGGCCGAGATGCACACACTCGTCGACGCGTTGTTATCGTAAATAAGCGTGAAAGTGCCGCCGACGGCCGCCGACCGTTCCGAGCGCGGCAACGGCAGAAAAAGCGAACGGAATAGAGAAGCGCGCTTGCTGCTGGTCTCGCCTTGTAATTGTTCCCTCGTGTGGTTCGAACTTTAATTAAACACGCGGCCGTAAATATTTGTCTAGTTTCTTTTTGATGCGCGCTATCTGATCGAGTCTGGGGCCCCGCGGGGGCCGTGTCGGGTAGGACTTGTCGCGCGCTGGTGATCCCGTTGGCTTCGGTGTGAACTATTTGTCGTCGTGCAACACGTTCCTATCACGCCGTGAGCGTCGCGTCCCGAAGCTGGAGGCGTCACTTGGTGTGGTTGATGCGGGCGCTGCAGTAGTCAGGGGCTGGGGGCTGGGAGCGCCTGGCGTCCGCTGGGTAGGCCGCCCGCCGACGGCCGCGCGCTGCGGGCTTGCCTACCCTGACCGGCGCTTTGCGGCCGCTGGCTGCGGGGCCGTCGCGGCGCGGGGGTGTGACTGTTTGGCCGGTAGTGGGCGCTGCGCTCTGCGCGCCGTTAGAGGCCGATAGACATGTTGCACTGCTGTTGGCTATTGCTATCGGCCGCGCCCCGCCGGACCTGGCCTTGGGACATTAAATGTCACGCTGACGCTGCGGGTGCAGTCAGCGCGGCCGGCCCTGCGCGCAGCTTTGGAGACTTGAGCGCGGGGGCCGGCCGAGAGCTACGCTTCTAGCGCCAGACAGCGCGCTTGTCTAGGATGCGTGTCGTAGGAAGCGCCATGACTCTCAGAGGGCAGGAATCCGAGAGGAATGCCCGACGTTGTGTCTGTGATGCATTTCTCCCGAGAATGATGCACTTTGGCGTGTGTACGGCACAGGATGTGGTCGGCGGCTGCATCCCGTTAGCGGCGTCACTGCCTTCCCCCCCCCCCCCCCGGCCTCCTCCGGCCCCCACCCTCCTCTCGCTATCTGCCTGCGGTTCAAAACCGTTGCGTCTCCTCTGCAGGTCGACAGCTGATGGAAAGATTGAACCGAACTGGCGAGCAATGCGATCGTATGTTATTGATTCGGAGAATCGCGAAACCTACACTCACACATGACATCGCTCTCTCTCTCTCTCTCTCTCTCTCTCTCTCTCTCTCTCTCTCTCTCTCTCTCTCTCTCTCTCTCTCTCTCTCTCTCTCTCTCTCTCTCTCTCTCTCTCTCTCTCTCTCTCACACACACACACACACACACACACACACACACACACTAACACACACGGAGGTGCGCGCAGGGCGTAAGAGGCTGGTCGCCCACTGGCCGGCATGTTGCAGCCGGGGGACGCACTAGGACACTTCGGAGAACGAGCGCCGCGGTTGCCATAGAAGGTGGGCCGAGGTGAGTTTGAGGTGTTGCTGCGAGTGCCGTACGAGAACTCGTGGGGTGGGAACCTGATTTGTCACAATAACGCTGTAGGGCCAGCGGCATGTGTGCCCAGACAGAACCCATTAGCCCGGATGGCTCGCTCATGGCGGTGCTACACGTGCATTGATTGATGACACAAACACAAACATTCTTCACGTGAAGGCAGCGTGCGGCCCGGAATGACTGCATCGTATATGAGGAGTACAAGGGAGCAGTCCAGAAAAGGATTGCAAGTCGGGCCAACGCGTGCGCTCAATGTTTCTGTCCGTGCAGATGTTTGGCTCCCTGAACTTTCCTATATGCCGGACGGAATCGAGATTGGCATCTAGCGAGAGCCATGCGCGCATGCGGGCTGACCGTGTGTATCGGCCTGCCTTTTGTTTTGACAGGCTGGTGAGTCAGCGCGCACCCCGCCATGCGCCGCCATGTTCATCTGACGCCATGACGTTAACGCATTTTCAATCATGACCGTGGACAGAGTCGGCTGACCCCGGCGGCACGGCCCCGGCACGGCCCCGGCACGGCCGCACTGCCGTTCCCGCGAGTAATACCTGAGTGCTTCCCACACTTAGCCGAGGGTGGGCCGCGGCAGGGGCGGCAGCTGGGGCGGCAGCTGGGGAGAAAATACCCAGTGGAAATATGGAAATGATTGTGGCGTGCTCTGCAGGGGCCCAACCGGGCCCAACCGGGCCCAACCGGGCCCAACCGTGTGGACCCAGTTCTGCGCGAGTGAGGGTCTTCGTCGTGAGGCGGGCTTGTTGTATAATTTCCGGTGTGACACACCGGCTGATGAGATTCTTGTTAGGCGCCGCGGATCGGCGATATGAGACTTTGTAATTAAAAAGCGGGTCCTTTCGGCCTTCCAGGACACGTGTTGTGCACTCCCCCACTCACACACATGCACGCGCTGCCTATTTTGGCGACCGCTCCTTCCGGGAATGCCGTGACTGCTCCAGTATACCTGGCCACTGTCGTCACCAGCCGGCAAATTGCCCCCTGGCGTCCCCCCTCCTCCTCTTTCTCTTGGGCCCCCTCTCCTTCTCTCAGTCTCGCCGTGGCACTGCTTCCCGTAATTTGGAGCCCCCAAAACCAACAAGGACATGATACACCCCATGATTACCGCTTGCCCTGCGCCCTGCCCTCTCGGCCTGGTCACTGGTGGTCACACACAAAGTCACACACACACACACACACACACGCACACACACACACACACACACACACACACAAGCACGCACTCACACATCTCGCATCCACGGAACTGCCCGCTCGCCCGGTTCGATTTTCTTATTCACCTTGAGATTCTGTTGCTTTCGTTGGCGCTCCGGTTATTACGAAGAGGGATGATTCGGATTGATTGCGTTTGATGTAGCTGCTAAGATTGAAAAGTGTTTACTTTCGCCCCCCCCCCCTAAATCTCTTTGGTCCAATCAAAAATATGTGGGTAAAGTTGTAAGCATGTGTGCACACCTCGGTGCACACACGGGTTACAAGGGGCCTTCTTCCACTTCTTCTCCTGCACGTCGAGCTTCGTAATTGAGTCGAACTTATCAGGATCTCCAGGTCTTTGCGCATCCGACTTTGTTTGAAAGATGGGAGAATTGTCGTGTCATAATTACGCGGTGCTGGCTGCACATGCACAAGGGGTCCCCGCTGAGGGAGGATGTGTGTGTTTTTTTATAAAGGAACTGACATATTTGACGTTGAGGTCTTAATTACGGCGCGTTGTAATTAAAATTGGAAGGGGGAAGGAGTGGGGGAGGGTTAGGTGTTCGCCGCGGGTGACATCGGCTCTAAATTTGATGTAGATAGAGGAGTCCGCCTGGCATGCGACACGCACTGCGCTGCGCGCGGCCGTTGCGATGCCTAGATTAGCGACTCTGCTTCATCAAACGGGATGACAATGCCACGCAGGGGGTGATTCCGCGCTGATCGCTGCCCACGGCCGCCGCCGCTGCGAATTCCAGAGAAACGGCGGACATGAATGGGAGCGTGACGCTGAGCCGGGGCCTGGGCTCTGCGTGCGACGCTCGCGTTACCGGACACCGCAAACAACGTTTGTTTAGGGAATGTGTTGGGCATCAAGATAAGCCCTGCAGTTATTTCCCCTCTCCCTCCCACCCTCTCTGCAATTACCTGTTTTGTCTCGTGGGTGACGTGGAAAATGAAGGGATTAAGCAGGCAGCAATTACGTCTCACGTGTCGTCGGGGCCTAAGTACACATCCTTCCGCGACACGTTGCGTGCTGAGCCCGTCCCGGCGGGGGTGGACTGCAGGCGAGGCCCCGTCCGGCGGCGTCATTCGCCTGTCCCCTTTCTCCTTCGATATTTCGACTCTGTACATTCCAGCGGCCGGGCCATTGACGCGTTGCTGCGTCGCGGCGGCCGAACGCACATCCGACCGAAGCCATTGGCTCCGGAATTTATTAAGGCTAGAGAATGCGGCCGGCTGTTTGTGCGTATTTATGAACGTTTTTAATTAAGGCGAAGGCAATGGCGGCGATTGCTGTCCGGCATAAATACTGTATTAAACGGACACGCTGGACCTTTTGGTTCGGTCGGTCTGGTGGACGTTGTCGCGCGAAAATCCTGTCCCGTTTTTGTCGGGGTCGGACGTGTTCGACAGACTTTAGCATATGTATACTTGATAAAGCGAAACGACTTGCCTCAAAACTTTTATAACTTTGTTTGCGAAGAATTCAGTCCGCCGTGATTTTATTTGAGCTTCTGTGGATCAGACACATGCATAGGCGGCAGGACGAGGTTGGCAGATGCCCTCCGAAAAGTCTTCTCGCGCAACATTCTTCCTTTTAAACATGTTGGCCCCGGAGTACTTTGTTGTTATTGACGTTTGTATGTCGGGTCGCGGCCCCACGTGTGGGCCCCTGCGGGCCCCAGCGGGCCCCAGCCGGATGGGGAGGGTTCGGTTCACTGACACGCGCCTGACAGGACACACAGGGGGCCCAGCGGGGCCCAGCGGGGCCCAGCGAGGCATGGGCCGGCCGGGACGCCGCTTGCTCAAATTTCAGAGGCAATTTCAACTTTGATCCGGCCCGCGGCGCTGTTTCGTAAGATGCAAGGTCGCTGCGAGGGTGCTGCCTTGTAGCGGCTGCCATGTCTCATCGACAGCGACAACACTCCTAATATAGGAACCACCTCTGAGCTGCGCGGCGATTGAGAAAGTTTTTCAAGGCCGTTTTTTCAATTTGTAGAAGACGTCACAAATAGCAAGTTCAAATCTGCGTGACGTTTAAGGCGGTGAAGACTTTGTCCCTTTTAGGGTGGAGTGAATGCAAAAGTTGTCTTGCGAATCTCTATTGACAATTACTCTGCAAACTCAACGGTAGAGTCACTATGCAGTTTAAACAGTGTAGTGGCTCGCCATATGCTGTAGCTACAGTACCTACGACTACACTGTTTAGAAAGCATAGTGGGTTCTCTATACTGTTTCAACAGCATAGTGACTCCACTGTTGAGTTTGCAGAATACGGTCTCATACCTATATACTGATGCCTATGGGAAAGGTCTTGTAAAAACTGGGCCTGGAGTGGTTTGGTTCGCTGGCAGTGTGTAAGTCAATGAGCGCATAATGCAGCCGGCCGTGGCGCGCGCCCGGCTCGGGGCCGACCCGAGGACCTGGCAGCACCGGCCCGATTGATTGATGGATTTATCGCTCCAATTTACCCCGCGATGTTGCGTTAATGGGGCGATAATCATTCAAACGAGGGATTGAATGAGATGACGACAGTCAGTAGGGCACCGCGGCGGCGGCCGGCCCAGGGCGGCCCCGGGCAGAGAATGCGGTGCGCATCGACAGCAAGTTTGGGCAGAGCGTTTAACACCTTGGAGGTCTGCGGCTGAGTCGATCATCTGGAACGTATTGTAAATTAGCGCGGCGCCCTTACTCCTGCAGAGGCGTTCGCTCACGTCCTCGGCGCCAGCTGGGGCGAGAGCTCGGGTCGTATTCTGTTTTCACGTCCTCGGCCTGTGTAATGAGCTGATAATTGCCGCGAATAATGCGGAGCGCCGCCGCCGCCTCTCCCGGGTTACCTCGTCTGGGTGTGCCTCCATGTACAGGCAATAAGTGCTGCCCAGAATGACTCATTTGTCACGAGCAATTTGATAACGCGATGCAGAGATGTTGCAGGCTGTGAAAGCTTATGCTGTGGGTGCTCCGGCACGTGGAAACAAAGGAGATTCGGCCTCGTGCGGAATTCTTTACGCAAGTTCTTTATGAACAGTTTTTGCCACTGAGCCATCATCGGCCAGTGTTTTCGCTGTGTCGCTGTGGGCCTGCACGGTTGGATAGAATAAAACTAAAAATATTCCTCACGCCGTCTGTGGTGAAAAAAGTAAACAAAAGCGCAGTAAATAAGCCGCACTTCTCTTTAGTGCGCCGTCCGTAAATCGGGGCGTTGAATGCCACATATTGATTTACATTCGGAACTGTCACGGCTGGCGGTTTGTCACGTACCGATGAGTGAAACAATTTAACGCTTGGCGTCGCGG
Organism: Odontothrips loti; assembly: GCA_038380765.1. Taxonomy (NCBI): domain Eukaryota; kingdom Metazoa; phylum Arthropoda; class Insecta; order Thysanoptera; family Thripidae; genus Odontothrips; species Odontothrips loti. The sequence continues at coordinate 18,260,260 of CM076243.1, read as the reverse complement.
AGCGGAAGGGGGCCGTTTTACTGTGTTGTGCGAATAAATATCGTCTGTGCCGAGCGGGAAATGTGCTCGCGACTGCCTCTGGCAAAGGGAGTAAAATGCGTGAATTCATGACGCACTCTTTGCGACGCGTAGCTATTTTGACGGTAAAGGGGTGAAGCACGGGCGCGCCACACTTAAACTGGAATTTCAAAGAGGGGCATGAAAAAAAGAGTACGTAGGCATTTTTGTTGTTCGATATTTTCTTTTTTGGTCTCGGTGCAGCCAAACTAGCTGATCCAATGCTACCAGCTCCACCATAAAAAACAACAACTTTTATCCCGACGCGAGTGCATTGACGTTTGCGGCCGGCGCACCGCAGATGACGCCGAGGGAATCGAGAGGCAATTTGCGATGCCGATGCTTATTGTCAGTGTGTAAGTGGGCAATGTATCATTGACCCAACGACTGCGCTCGTCATCTCTGACGGCCTCCACTTTGACAATTCTGTCCTATCTGGTACAATTTGGTGGGTCGAACCAGTCATTTCACGGCTATGATCCGGATGAGGGCCCGTTGGCGGGGGCGGGGCGGGCTGGGGCAGCGGCGGCCTATTAGGTGGGCACAGCGACTGCGGCGGCCTTCTTCTGGAGGGTGCGGTGGCAGCAGCGGAGGGTGCCGGAACCTCCTGGAATTACACGTCTGGCCCGGAGTCACCAGGAATCGGGCCCAAAATTAGCGGAGTTACGGCCGTCTGTGGCGCGTCTGGACCCGACTGCCTCAGATGAAACCATTGACTCCACTTTTTAGATTACGCGGCGGCCCCGCTCGTGTGCCACAATTTTGCACCTCTTTACCTCGTCGTTTCCAGGGCGTGTTGCGCCTGGAAATTGTGGAATAAAATGGCGGCATGCGGTCGGAAAGGGCGACGGGTCTTCTCCACGGCGATGAGGCTCGCATTCCCGCGTCAGCCGGGGCGGCGCTTTGCAGGACTTTGCAGGACTCTCAGGGCTCTGCACGGTTTGGGCTCGGTTCCAGTCAACCACATACTCGGTGGCCCCCGGTTTGTGTTGGTCTCCCGCACCCAAAATCCTACGACACGACTTCGCCTGGGCAGTGACTCTTGTGGAAGCAGAAAGAACTGAGGTGTGGGAGGTTCTGATTCCGCTTCTGGCCGCAGAATAAATGACGCTGTCCCTCTCCCTTCCCATCTCGGAAGCTTCCACCCCGTGGGGTGGGTGTGCCGCCAGACGAATGAGGTCTGCGGCACCCTTGTTGCGTTAACAAGGTGGGCGTGTCCGGCCGGGGGTGGCTGGTCACGTGGGCAGCGCACCTGCCTCCGCTGCTCCGCTGGCACCTGGGCCGGCCGCACTAACAAGGGGCAGCCGACCGGAGCTGGGGAACCGGGGGAACCGGGGGAACCCTTTGAGGCCGGCGCTGCCGGGCGCGCGCCGCAGCCGCAGGGGCGAGAAACACCCGGGCAGTCTCGGCCCCCGCGGGCACGGCACTCAGATCATGAACGTTAACCGGCTGCCCCCAAATCTCAGTTTGTTGCCGTTCACGAGGATGACAAAACGTGCGATGAGTGCGAGAAGATTGTCGGCATTGGAAGGGCGGGCACTCGGTGCGGGCGGGTGCTGATGTATTCGGGGCGCCGTTATCACAATTACTTCCTGTTGGCGCGTTCAGAGCGGTGTTACCGTTATCGCGTGTGGTTTTGTCCTGGCGGTGACAAGTCGTGCCGTGCCGTGCCGTGTCCGCAGCGCTAGGAGTGGGGCGGTGGGGTGCCGGCGGGGTGTGAGCGGCCCGACACCTGCCCTGCCAATTAAAACGCGTGCTCACCTCATTACGGAATGCTTTATAGATTTTTTAAAATAGACTCCCGGTATTTATTACCGCTGGACCGCGCGCGGCCCAACATATCAGGGGCGGCGGCCGGGCGGGGAGGCCGTGATGCCGGTAGGAGGCGGGGCCGGGCGGGGCCGCTGTGGGGAAGGCCGGGTGCAGACGTGGGGCAGGCGAGTCGTGCCTGACACATCGTCATACGTTTTAATTGCAAACTTAAGGGCTGTTGAACGATTAATAAGGTGAAATCATGATTTCACCTTATTGTCCGTACAAGGCCGTGGTGTAGGGCTGTATCGCGCGGGGTAATCCCTGCACATGCAGCGTGGGGTCTCGCCGCGGCCGGTCTCACTGCTAAAACCGCTCTCATTCCCTGTCCTCGTCTATCCCGCAGAGGAGGCGGTAGGGACCGCCCGCCGCCCGCCTGCAGAGCGCGCGCGCCCTGATCGGCTGGTTATCGGCCGACCAGTTTTACACGGAAAATGAATATTGATGAACGCGGACACGATGAATTAGCCTTTTGCCGATCAGTCAACACAGTCCATTTACCTGACGGGCAGGACGGGGCAGGGCAGCCTAGCTGGGCCTGGCCGGCCGGCCGCCGGGTGTCGCGGCAGGAAACAAGTCCGGCGGCGTTTACGTCGGGGCGCATCAGTGCGCGAAGGACTGCGTGCGCTCCGCCGCGCCTAGTTTGCAGATACCGGCGCGGCTCACAGGGCGCCGCACCGCACCGCACAGACCCGTCGCCTCCGGTTTTAATGATTTTCGCCATCGAAGCCCCGGCGACGGCGATGGCGCCGGTGAGGTTTTTTGTCCGCCGTGCGTGACTCGCCTGGCGCCGGTCCGGGATCCCATATGGGCGCGCGGTCGGTCTCGCCGTCCGTGAGGATGTCTTTAACGCCCTTGAATGTCGTAAAGGGTGCCCAGTGGTGCCCAGTGGTGCCCAGTGGTGCCCAGTGGTGCCCAGTGGTGCCCAGTGGTGCCCAGTGGTGCCCAGTGGTGCCCAGTGGTGCCCAGTGGTGCCCAGTGGTGCCCAGTGGTGCCCAGTGGTGCCCAGTGGTGCCCAGTGGTGCCCAGTGGTGCCCAGTGGTGCCCAGTGGTGCCCAGTGGTGCCCAGTGGTGCCCAGTGGTGCCCAGTGGTGCCCAGTGGTGCCCAGTGGTGCCCAGTGGTGCCCAGTGGTGCCCAGTGGTGCCCAGTGGTGCCCAGTGGTGCCCAGTGGTGCCCAGTGGTGCCCAGTGGTGCCCAGTGGTGCCCAGTGGTGCCCAGTGGTGCCCAGTGGCGCCCCCTTCCGTGCCGTCGGCCGCCGGGCATGTGTGGTGTGTGTCGCGGCGGCGTTGCGCCCATTGCATATTGCGTGGCGTTTCTTTTTCGGGCCGAGATCCGTATCGGGTCCGGTCTGCGCCGCGTGCGCTGCGTTCGCGGAGCCCTAATTGTGTCGATGGTATCGGCGCTACCGGCCGGGCTCCACAGGCTCCACAGGCTCCACAGGCCGGGTGGGCGGCGCGGCGACGTTTATGCGTCTAGTTAGGCAATCCGACGTAACCGATTCCCGATCTCAGCGCGGACCATGCTAATGCCATTTTCAACGCCTGTTGTTAATTTTTTTTTTTATTTTGGGGAGGAAAATGTGTGCAGGTGTGGCGAGAGGAGTCGCCCGGGGCTGGTCTAGGTCTAGGCGCCGAGGCCGCGGCCAGGTCCCGGTGGGTCCACGCGGACGGCCTCGGCACCGTTGTCAGAAAGTCCTCGGAGTTAATTGTACACACGACATAATGGGTGGGTGGCCAATACGGAATATTTGCGGAGTGTACCGGTCACTGACAGAAACCCCGAGAGGGAAACATTATCAGCATTATACTTTATGAATTTTACCTTTTCGGTTGGGAGTATCTTGCCGCCATTTGCCTTCTGCCAGTAGAGAGCGGGGGATGCTTTACTGCTGGCAGCACAGCTGCCTGCCCGAGGTTGTAAAGCACGCCTCACGCGGATGGAGAAGTGCGTTGAAATAGATAATATACTTAATGAACGAAGCGGGGAGAGCGGTAGTGGGACTCAATGAAATTGTGTGTGTGTGTGTCTCCCGCCCAAACCATGTTACGAGTTATGTTTATTTTCACGTTTATGGACATGCGTGTGTGTGTGCGTGTGCTTCGGTTTGCGGTTGTGCTGGCCCTAGTAGGAAATGCGTATTATAATGACAGGAAGGCAGTGCAGCAGAGAAGGCTGTGCAGCAGGCTGCATTGGGCAGTAAATGCGGCCCCCGGGTTAACTGGACCGGACTTGGCACGGCAGTTACACAGAGGGCCTTTATTTACCCGATTACCCCCAATTACGTCACAACCCTTTGGGCCCTACAAGTATATGACGGACGCGTGCAGAGGCTTGCGTGTGTCGTCGTGGGGTGGCCAGGTGAACGGTGTATGTGCCTGCTGTGCATTGTTTGCTCGCCGGCTTTTTTTTTTTTGCCCGAGATGCATGTAAAAAGTCATCAAAGTTGTGTTTAAGTTTTATTTTGCCTTTTCTCTGAAGCCAATTCGGGGAAACGCGATGGTAACCCTTGCTTTTGAGCTGCGGAAGGCCAGTTGCTGCTTCGGTTGTACACTGGAAAAATGGAAGACCTCTTGCTGTAAATGTATGATTTCATGTCTCATTTTTATTTGTTTCAGGTGAGTTCGTCGCTCCGTATTCTCAGACTGACGACTATTTTCTGCAAGTCTGTTGGATCAAAGCAACGGTTTGGCCGGGTACGGGATAAACTGTCGCGCGGCATCCGGTAAAGTAAACGGGAAACTTGCGATTTGCACCGCGGACTGTTTTTGCTATCGGCGCGAGGAAACAAGACGAGGAGATTACAATCGTGACGCCGTTTTGGCTCCAAGTCAGCAGGAAATACGGTGCGGCCGTTGCCTATCGGCTTACTGCCCAGTTACGCGGCTGGAACCAGTCGGGCCGGCGGCGGCTGCGGCTGCTGCCAATGCCACTCCGTCTGCTGTGACGTCTGCTGCTGCAGGAGGACCGGACCGGGTCGTTGGATGACGATTAGCCCGGCGGTGACACAAATGGAAACGAGAGCCGACGGGTCAGATGCGTGGACATGGCGGCCTTATCGCCGCGCCGGGACCCGAGGGACCCTCCGGACCCCACAGGACCCCACAGGACCCCACAGGACCCCACAGGACCCCACAGGACCCCACAGGACCCCACAGGACCCCACAGGACCCCACAGGACCCCACAGGACCCCACAGGACCCCACAGGACCCCACAGGACCCCACAGGACCCCACAGGACCCCACAGGACCCCACAGGACCCCACAGGACCCCACACTGCGGCACCGACATGTCGGCGGAAGCCTTCCCACCAGACCCCCTCTAATTCAGCGTGCATACATTCCGATCATCATCGACAGTTGTGTGCAGTCGTGGTGCAGCAACCCCAAAGCTGACGGTGCGTGCGGCGCGTGGCAGCTGAGGGGCCGGGCGCGCCGCCCTGCGCCCTGCGCCGCACTTGTAGGGCTGTGCCGGGCTTTGCGGACCGTGTTGGCACAATGGTCCGCCGGGGCTGGGCTGGGCTGCCTTTGTTGCCCGTTACTCCGGCCGCCTTATGTGGCTCCGGTGATTGGGGACCGCCGGGACCGGCGGGGCCGCTGCCGGGCGACACGGCCCGATTGGGTTTCGCACACACGCACACTGGGTGCTGTGGGCCGTGTGTGCAGGTGAGGGGCCGCAGGACACCGCAGGGCACCGCAGGACACCGCAGGGCACCGCAGGGCACCGCAGGGCACCGCAGGACACCGCAGGACACCGCAAGGCACCTCAGGGCACCGCAGGACTCCTCAGGGCGCCGGCACGCCCTTTGCACGCCCTCCGCCCGCAACAGGTTGGGCCCCGCACCTGCGGGTGGGTGGAGGCGGAGGCCTGGAGACCTGCGTGCCATGGCGGACGCGCCTCGCGCCCCGCCCGGCCGCGTCATACCTGTAGAACTTGCCCACTCCGGTCAGCAGCAGCAGCAGCAGCAGCAGCAGCAGCAGCTCCAGGATCGCTGGAAGAGGCTCCTGGCGTGACGTCACGCGTCTGCTGCTATTCATTCATCACCCGGCAGCGAATTAATCACGAACGTGGGATCCGAGTGGCCGTGCCGCGCCGTGCCGCGAAGCTGAGACGGTCCTCTGCGGTCTGCGCGGCGCTGCGCCTAATAAGTCCGCGGGACATCCCGGAGTGACCATTGGTGTGAGTGAGCCTCGTCACCGCGAGGGTCAGCCGCTCACTCGGCCTTCTGCCCGAAGGGTCGGGTCGCTGACGAGGGCTGCGAACGGAATAAAACGGCCGTCTTTATGGCGCCGAAAGGGCGCCAAAGGCCTGGCGTGTCGCACGCTGGGTGGCGGCCGGCCGCACCGCCGGCTCTGGCCGCTCGGACCGCGCGCCGACAGCAGAATGTGTTTCGGACGCTGATGTCGTTGCACTTTATTCCCTTCGTGTGTGGCGATCGTCTTCTAGCGGAGCTCGCCGGCCCCGATAGCAGTTTGCGAGGGCCAGTGTAGTCCTGGGAAGAGACGTCCTCACTCAGGACGAGGTCGTTCAACTCGGGATCATCCCTGAAGTGACTGCCTTAGCGCACATAGCGCCGTGCGGGTAGGCAATCCCGACTCCTGCATGCGCGCGCGTCGTGCGGGCTGGCCTATCCTAACACTGGCAGGCGCCATGTGCGTTATTGCAGTTTGCGTTTTCGGCTAGGAGGAAATTCGCACGTACTTTATGGAGGACGCCAGAGGTGGGTGTGTGGGTTATCGATGCCCGAAGGAAATTGGCTTCTCATTTTTCGATCGCAAAACGCCTTATTCTGTGTTTCTGTGTAAGGCCGCCCTCGGTCCCCCGCCCCCACGCCACCGGTGGTGCCGGGGGCGGGGTCCGGGGGCGGGGTCCGGGGGCGGGGTCCGGGAGCGGGGGACCGGGGGGCGGCGGACCGGGGGCCGACAGCTGGAGCCGACCGGCCGGCGGCGCGTCTCCACAAATTTGAGGCGGCCGTATCGTGGCCATCTTATTTGTTTTCGGCATGCGGTCAGCAGCGGCCGTGTCGCCGCCTGTGTATTCCTTTGCGGTTTTCGCCCCCCCCCCCTCCCCTCCGTGTTCTCCCGCCCTCTGCCCTGCCGACTCTGCCGCCTCCGGGAGGGCAATTATCGAAACGGAATTATGGAAATTCGGGGCCATCGGTCCGCGTCAGTCTCAACCAGCGGCAGACGGCGCGACTCGTGACGGCGTCGGCCACGGCGGCCAGCGGAGCGCCCCCGACGGTCCCCCGACGGTCCCCTGACCAGGCGCGGATCCAGGAGCGGCCCAAGGGAGGGGCAAAGTAACCGCCCTATTTTTGCCTACTTACAGGCGGAATGGCTTCGCAGGTTGCCTACCTTTCTGGTGCCCCTGGGGCGCCGATAGGCTCAAAAGGAGGGGGGGGGGGGAATGTCCCGTACGTCCCCCCCCCCCTGGATCCGCGCCTGCCCCTGACGGTCTGCTGAGACCCCCGTCAGCCTGCCTACATCGACGACGGCCTCCTTGGCGGCCCACCCCGACCGCCCTGCGGTGTTTGGCACGCGCAGAAGCACTGTCGCTGCGGGTAGGTGCTGCTTATTAGTCGGCCCAAGCGTGGACGTGTCATTTCGGGTGTCGCTTCCGGCGGCCGGTCTGGGCGGGGTCCGGGCGGGACCTGCAAAGTGTTTAACGAGAAGGCAAAATATGCAAATGGGCGGTGTGCGCGCCGCTGCCGAATCGGGTCAGGCTGCTGCCGCGCTGCCTTGCTGCCTTGCTGCCGGTCACACCCTCCCTAATCGGAGGCCGACGGCCCCGAGGCCGCCCGAGGCCCGGCAGTCCGGCCGGTATGTCATCACGGCCGAAATGATGTGGGTGTGCCGGTGCCGGTCGGGGATGAGCAGCCAATCCGATGACTGTCTCGTTAGGAGATCGCCGGCCGGCCGCGTCCGGAGTGCCCGCCGTCGGTCCCCGACGGTCCCCGACAGTCCCCGACGGTCTCATCCCTTTGACGGGCCGTGACTTTTGGCGGCGGCCGGCCGGCCCCGCCCGGAGACAGCCGCGGTGATGCCGGCCGGGAGGAGGAGAGGAGGGGCTTGGCTTATGATGATGGATCGGCAACGCGAAAACAAGCGGTTTGGATTCTAATTGACTCGGTACGGGTACCTCCCGGGGCCCGGGGGCCCGGGGGGCGTCGAGACAAGTTGTCGGCCGGCGCGGACACCAATTTTTCCTCCTCGTGGTCGCATTATTTTTTTTCTTTCTCCACGGTATTGGTTGTGCCGGTAGGGAAGGGCAGACGGGCGCCCCAGGATTGTGCAGTAATTTCTGCATCCTCGTTAGTGTGTTTGAGAGCCGGGACGCGGCTGCGGTCGGCGTGTCCCACCGTGTCCCACCGAGTCCCCGCGGCGTGCCGCGGCCCGGCTTGTATCAAGATACGGCCCAGTGCATGTCATCGCCGTGTTCCCTTTTACTTACAGCGGGGGACGGGGTGCAATTTGCGAGGCCAGGGAAGAGACGGGATGCATTTTGCGAAACGTGGACGGGGAAAGGGACCATGCAATCCTACGCAAGGAAGGGACTCGGGCGGGCCGCCTGGCCGTGGTTGTGCCTCGTTGGGTGCCTCGTGGTGCGCTACATAGCAACCGCTATTCGCGCCCCAGTCTAAAACTGCAACCCTTGCTTTCGGGAACACTAGGGCAGGGCACCGACTGCCGGGCTCGGCCGGAGCTCGTGAGTCGGTGAGTGAGTGCAGACTGGTGTACGTGTGCGCCCTGACTCCGTCTGGGCTGTATCGCCAGCAGGTCGTGCACCCCCTCTAAATTGCCTCAGTTCGGAGTGGGTAGCCCGACTTGTGTAGTGGTGTTCGCCGTGGTGTTCCCCGTGGAGTGCGCGGTGAGGTGACGCAACCGCCGGCTGTCGGCCGCGGCGCATTGTCGGCGACGATTAATGAATTGTTTGGTTCGCGGGCCGAGGACCACACCGAAGGGCACGGCGCGGGGCGGGGCGGGGTGGGGCACGCCGCCGAGGCCCGAGGTCTCATGGGGCTTGACGACGGAGCTCCAGGACCTAACCCACGTAACTGCGCTGCGTGCGGACCCGACCCGGCCCGGTCCCCGGCCCGCCGCCAAACTGGTCATTGCCTCATTTAGATCAGCGAAAGGGGTCCGGGCTCGCGTGGCCTAGCCCGGCGGCCCAGCCAGCCCATCGCGGGGAGGACGCGCTCGCCTGGCGGCTGCTCGTGGCCCCAGCCGTGGGGTGCCGGGCGGTGCCCGCGGTGCCGGCGGTGCCGGCGGTCGTGATGTCGTTGTTACTCAATCGCTCCCCACGACGACACCGCAGACTCGGCCTCTGGCTGGCGCCCGGACACACATGCGCGCGCGCGGACATGCGCTGCGCAGGGACTCCTTGTTCCCTGCTGCGGGGCGGGGCGCGGGGCGGGGCGCGGGGGCATGGAGTGCCTGCGGTTTTGATCCCCGCGGCGCTGCTGCCATGATGACACCCGACGCCTTGCTGTCGCAACGCCCCAACGTGCGCCTGCATTCGGTGGGGGAGGCTGGGGTGGGGCCGCGAAGGCCAGGGCCGCCGCCGCGGGTCCTCGGACGCGGCCTGTTCCTCCCGGCGCGTTACGTGACAAGTGGACGCCTCGCCGCGCCGTGCCTCGGCCGTGCCTGACGCAGCCTGACGCCACCGGCCCTGTGCAGTCGGCGCGTCCTCCCGAGCAAATCGTTTAGTTTCAATTAGGCGACGCTTTGTGACGGCCGTGCGTTATTATTGGCGTGTCGGCCGCGGCGGCATGAGCACTGCATGGGCCCTGTGGCCCGGCCGGGCCCTGTGCTCACGCTGCGCGCACGCGAGGGCGGGCATGGCATATATGGCATTCCCCGGCGATTCGATGTGCACCGGATGGGCTCAGCACCGCTCGGCTCGATGGACGCGGACTAGACGGAGACTGATTCCAGTCCCGGGTTCAAATACCCGTGCTCTGGAGGGTGTGCGGATTTTCTCCCCGGCGTGGTTTTTGTGACCGCGCTCATGCTGTGCGGGCTTATGCTGATTCGGTTAACCGGCCTGACATGGCGGGCAGGCACGCAGCAGCAGCAGCAGCAGCAGCAGCAGCAGCAGCAGCAGCAGCAGCAGCAGCAGCGCGTGCACTGCGGCCTGGAGTGGCCTGGGACGTAGACGAAAATCCAAAGTGAAAATCACGCCGGCCTGCCTGTGTGTCCCGCGTGTTTTCTCCGGCGGTGCCGGCCGGGTGAGTGTCGGGGGCGTATATGGCCTGTGGAATGCCCGCGGCTCGTAAATGCTGAGCGCTATGACCGTCCCGGGCCGTCCGTCCTACCTGCCTTATGACGCTGCTGCACGCGCCCGCCCCGCCATTCGAGTTTATGCCCCAGGCCGTGGCTGCACCTCGGGGGAACGGCCTCTGTCGCCGGCTAGTCCTGCTCCGCCCGCTCCGGGCCCTGCCGGGTCCTGCCCGGCCGCGGCAGATATTATTTCGAGTCGTTTTCGGCGGTGTCCCCCGGTGTGGTGGGGGTCACTGTGTCGGCGCGGAGGGCACGCAGCACCCGTCACGTCACGTGATTGGCTGCGTCGCCTGCCGTGGCCCCTAGCCGTGCTCGTGTTCCGCCCGCACAGCCAGCGCCTTGTGCAACAGCTCGTCGTCAATGCCGCGCCATCCTGGTGGCAGCCCCAAGCCCGGTCCCCGACGGTCCCCCACAGCCCGCTGTGTGTCCGCGTCCCGCACTGGGGCGGCTGCCTACCCGCCGGGCTTGGTCCCGCTCGGCCCGCTCGGCCGGGGGTGGCTGGCGGCGGCGGGTCACGTGGCCGTCAGCGAGTCCGCATGCGGGACCCGGCGGCCCTGCTATGATGATTGACGCAGCGGCGGCGCGGACACGCGGCCGGTGTGTTGCGGTACCGGGCCGGTGTGGTGCGTGGGCGTTTTGTCATGGTTAGCCGTCATTACGGACAGTTGTGGGGTGGGTGGGGCGGCCTGTGGGGGAGCGGCCACATGTCGCCGTGTGTCTCTGCCCGGCTCGGGTACCTGGGGGCACCTGGGGGTACCTGGGGGCACCTGGGGGTGCCGGGGGGTAATGGGGGAGGATGAGGCCCAGAAGTGGCTCCGTTTACCGCGGTGCAGGGCCTGTAGCTGGCGGGTCAGGTCCGCCTGCCCCCCTCGCTCTGCTGGTCCCCGCGTGCTGCGCGGCCGGCGGTGCGAACAGTGCCGCCCGGCCCGGCCCGGCAGGCCCCTACACCTCTCTCTCCCCCTCAGCTGGCACACGGGCGCAGTCCGGGTACGCATCACAACCCTTTGAATTTACGGTTGGGCCGGGCCATGTCGAAGTGTCGTCGTAAACTGACTGGCCGCCCCCCACCCGCCGCCGGCCGGAACCGCTCTGGGATCGCTGAGCAGAGGGAGGAGGAAGGGCCGAGATAAAGGGGGAAAAAGCGCGGGGCGTACAGCTGACGGTCCCCTAATTTGTTTGTAATGTGTGTGAGTGTGTCGCGGCGTGTAATTTGTGCGCGACGCTCCGCCACGCCCCGCGGGCACCACCTTATTAAATAAAACTTAGGCGGCGGCCGCCCTAATGCGTCAGTTTTGTCACGTCGACCGCCCAGCGCGCGGCTCTGTGCCGGCCGGCGGCCAGTGCGGGACAGTGCGGGGCCGAGGCTGCCGGGCCGGCGGGCGGAACCAGCGGAACACGCGGCCGCCGTGTCGACCGGCAGAGTAACGGACGCACACAGGGAGGTGGCCGAGGTTGACGAGGTGACAGTGGCAGGAGCAGCGTGAGTCAGGTCAGGGGGCGCTGCCGGTGCTGCCCGCCTGCTGACGCTGCTGACACACTGGCGGCCTATGCAGCCCGAACGCACGGCACACCCAGGGGCTCCAACCTTAGCAGCGGCTCCCCGCCGCGGGTTCACTGCGGCAGGCAGCCTGTAATTATTTTTGCACCAATTGTTTCCGTCTGTTGGGGTGGCCACGATATATATCTCCCCGAACTGCTGACCCCGACCCCCCTCATATCGTAGACGACTGCCCAGGGCTGTGTTTAGCTACTGATTCATTCAATTTACACCCGCATCGTGGGCGGCGTCGTGAAATGTAAGGCGCGGTGCGTTTCTAAATGAAAAGGGCTCGGGGTTGTACTGCGGCACCTGCGCGCGCGCGCGTCTGTGTGTGAGTGACCACGTTCGATTCTCACCGCTGAAATTAACTCGGAGTCAGTGCGATTTATGGCCGGGCCTGTTTTGCATATAAACGTTTGGAGGGAGAGGGAAGGGGGGGGGGGGGGGATAGAGAGAAGATAGTCCGACAGTTTCCGCCGTTGACCCTTTCGGCGGCGCCGGCCGTCACAAGCGGTTAATAACGCCACATTTTTATTAATTTGGGCTGTCGTCCTATATCGCGGCCCTACCGCAGCCGGACCGCGACACGCGGCGTTTGTGTGTGTGTGAGAGAGAGAGGGAGGGAGGAAGGGAGAGGAGACCGGGGTGATTGATTGGCTGAATCACTTTGTGGACAAACGCGCCCCGCGCTGCGCTACAATAGGCGGGGCGTGCGCAGCGTGCCCCACCTGTCCTGTCCGGCCGGAATGCCGACCGGCCGTCACAGGTGTACTCGGGACACGGGATGGGACGGGACGGGACGGGACGCCTGCCGGCGCGACGCCCGGCGACGCCTCGCCTGAAGCCGCAGCCGCCCGGACCACAGCCGGGCAAGTGGCGCGCGGCCGGCCGCAGTTGCGGGGCGGACGTGTCCTGATAAGACTCCGGCCGGGATTGACGGACCCTCCAGGACCCTCCAGGACCCTCCCTGCGCATCTGACCCGAGGCCGGACCCCGGCGTGTCCCGGCTCGTGCAGATAAGGCGACAAAGTGTTTCCTGTGTCCGAATTAGCCCCGGGCTCGCCTGTTGGGCCCGCCGGCCCCGCCCCCGCCACGCCTGCGCCCCGCGGACGCACCACCACCGGCCAGCGGCGCCCACGGCGTTCGGCATCGCGTGGTTTGAATAAAAATGCCACGGCAAATAAAAAGGTGAGGAACCTCACCCAAATTTGGGCGAGGGAAAGGCCACACTCAACAGCGAGGATGGCCGCCTCTCCCAAATTTTGGGTTGTGCCTTCACCCGAATTCAAGCGAGGATGCCTTCCTTGCTCAGGTTTGAGTGAGATTATGGCGTTGTCCTCGCTCAAATTTAGGCGAGGGAGCCTTCATTACCGACATATTTTGGTGAGGTTCCTCACATTTTCCTTTTCAGTGGCCGTGAAACGAACGCGGTGTTCGGGCGGCCCCTGTGAGGGATGCGGCGTGCCGGGCTCGTGTCGGACCGTCGGAGACTAACCGATCGGTGCCGTGCTAACCTAGCCTCGCCTAGCCTCGCCTAGCCCCCTGTGTGCGCGGGGATCTCGAATCAGACGGCCGCGGCGCATACGGCGTGGCTCTCTAGGATTTTGTCGAGGATGCCCGGCTCGGCCACCACGGGGAGGGGCAGGTGCGCGCTGCTGACACGCAAGCAGAGGACACTCCTGGCCCTGGCTCTGGGGGACAATTTTCCGTCGTCCTTTTATTTGGATTCCGGAGCCTCGCTCACGCTACGCCCGTATGCGGTCAATGGTTTCGAGACGCCCTCACCGAATACATTAAGCACGGCTGTTTGCTCTGTGGCATTCTGGTGGACACTTTTCTGTCTGTGGGCACGTCACCCCCGGGGTGAACATACACACACACACACGCACGTACGCACACACGCACACGCCGACGTTATCGTGGGGACATCGGGAGCCGGCCACCTGTCTGTCTGGTGCCGTGACGGCGACGCCCTGGACTCCGTTCGATTGGCCTTCCGCAGCCACTGCTTCAGTCGGCGCGTGCCAAATGGCTGGCGCCGGCGCCACGCCGCTCCCCTGTGGCGCCCCCCTGCGGCGCCCCCCTGCGGAGGGGGTGCTGACGCAGCGTCTGCTGCAGCAGCTGTTGCAGCCCGAGAAGTGTTTGTCGCCAAGCCGACCCGTCCCCGAGTTTTATGGGGCGCATGGAAAAGCACAGGACGGACGTGTCTCGCCGGTTTGCGTTGACGACGGCCCCTTTGGGGGCTAGACCTCGCGCTGAGGCCCAGATGGGTCTTGGCCACGCCGCCGCCCTGCATTCGCCGAGTGTAGCCTCGGCGTGTCGCGCTGATTGGGTCGGCGCCATATTTGAAAATGAAAGTGGGCCTTGCTGGGCACGCCGCCCGCCCTACAGTGTGTGATGAAAAGGCCCTGCCGGCCGGACCTGTCGGCTCGTTAGCGTCCCGCCGTGTCGGGGAAGGAAAGGGCGCCGGCTAGTCCGGTGTGGCGGTGGTCCTCCCCGTCACAAGTCGGAGGGCCGTGTTATTTGGCTGTTTATTGTTTTGCAAGATTGCTGCGTGAACAATGCCTCGCCAAAGCGGCTGGTTGGCTGTGGGGATCCGGGGGGGAGGGGCTTTGTTTGAAAAGTGAGGCCTGCAGTTGTAGCGGCCGATTCGAACGGGGTGCTGAGCGTAAGTACAGTGGAGGAGGAGGAGGAGGAGGAGGAGGAGGAGGAGGAGGAGGAGGAGGAGGAGGAGGAGGAGGAGGAGGAGGAGGAGGAGGAGGCAGCGCTGTGTGGCGGCTGGGCTGGGAGTCTGTGTAGTGCGGACCCCAGCAGCTCCAGCCCTGGTCCAGCTGGTCCAGCCGCACCTGGTGAGTCACCCATTCAGAGCTAGGCGCCACGCTTATCATGGAGCCTTGTTGTCGGCGCGGGCCCGGGGAACGCCAGGGGACACCCGGAGGATGGCCGGAGGATGGCCGGAGAATCCGCCTCGCGCGGCGCGCCTCTTCATCAGGTCTCGGAGCGGGTCGGGCCGGGTCCGGCGGCTCCGGCCACCGCCTTTATCTTTACGGCGCTAAGCCCGCGCGCCATTAGCACCTCTGATAAGGGGCGGCGCCCCAGCAGGCTGACCGGACGGTGTGTTGCCACGCGCCGCGCGCCGCGCCTCTGCCGTGGCACCGGTGCGGCGTGTGCAGGCTGTGGCCGCACTCCACTGCATGGTCTGTGCTGCTACGTGCACTAGTTTTATGTCGCATCTTTTGGCGGTTTCTTTCCCTCTCGATTCCCCTGAAATGCTTATTAGCCGTCCCCGCGCTGCCGCCGGCTGCCGCGCCGCTTCCTGTGACAGCGGCGGGCGCCGGCCCGTGTCGGCACGCACGTGTGTCATTACGGACCGTTAGTCACTTTACCGAGTTTGTTCTCGCACTCTTGTTTCGCGATTGACGGACTCGGTGGGGGGCTCGTCATATTTGTATGTAATTTTTTTTATGTCATGTCGAAAGCTCTATATGATGACGGGGGGAGCCTTCTCCCGTGTCCGCCTTTCTTTCTCTTTTGCATTGAGGCCACGAATCTGTGAGAAAGATGCCACGACAATCGTTGTGTGTTTTGTGCATCCGCCAGCGTGAGGCCGTGTGCGTGCGGGTCAAAAGGTGCCCGGGAACCGAAAAGTTTCTAAGGATTTGGAACGAGGAGGTGGACTCGTACACGTTTCGTGGGGTACAGTGTTCAAGGAGCTAGAAAATATTTACCCAAGAGTGTGCTGCCTTTTGCTCTGTTTTCCCAGATCTACTCTGGAAGAAATGGTTGTGCATCTCGGGGATTTATTCCCGTGTGCTATAGGCAAGTCTCAAGGTGGGTGAACTCTGCCTCCCCCTCCCCCCCCCTACCCCCCGTATGCTCTGTCCACTGTGTAGTTAGCGGGGCTAGCTGTGCGTAACGCCCTGAAGGGTCCTGCCGGGACGCGTCCCCCCCCCCCCCTCTCTCTCTTTCTCGCTCCCTCCCTCCTGCAGCCTTCTTTGTCTTTTCGGACGCAGGAAGGCTACCCACCACGCCCACTCTAACTGGCTCGGCTCTCGTGTTCAATAAAAATGGTCGTGGCGCGCGTAACTGGCGTGGCGAGCGGCGCGCACCTGCGTGGGTCTGCCCTGTTTGCTTTGGTGCACCGGCGGCCACCGGCGTGCAGGCCGTGCCAGGCCGTGCCGGGCCGTGCCGGGCCGTGCCGTGTGTGTACACCCGCAGTGGAATTTTATTTTGTCACCGACGAGGGCAGCGGACCGGGCACAGCAGCGGAGGCGTGCTACCAGTGTTGGAAATTCTGTACTAACTGGAAGTGAGTCGAGTAATGTGGGCTAGTGAAATGTGTTTGATTATAAGGAATAGCATTCCTGAAAAATGTATTTGGCGTTGAAGTAAAGCAGCCGTCTGTTTGTGGGCGGCGACGCCTCCTGGTAAAAGTGAGCGTGACAGTGGAGGAGCTCTTTGTAGCGCTCGCTGGGTAGGCATATCGACAAAGCAGTAACCACCGGCCTGTGCCGCCTGCCTGTGACTGTCGGCTGACGGAATGTCATTTCAGATAAGGACGCGACTTTTACTTTTCCTTAAGTAAGCAGCCGACTGCCATTTCCTGATGGTAATCTGCCCCCCCCCCTCTCTCTAAACGCGTGCGCAGAGATGAACAGGAAGCTGAAGAAAGGGCGCTTCGGTTTCTGAGTATGAAATGGCTATTGTCGTATGGTAATTTCACGACGCCTCCTCGAAGGGGTCCTTCGCCGACTGTGACGCAGCGACTTCTGTGTGTGTGTGTGTGTGTGTGTGTGTGTGTGTGTGTGTGTGTGTAGGCGAGAAAAGTGGCCGAGTTCTGTGTCGACCCACTTATCGTCCCAATTTTATTTTTATTTTTGCGAAAGGCTTTCCTTCCGTAATTTTTTTTAACAATTTTTAGAAAAATAGTGTGGAGTTGTTGTGTTACACGTTTTAAGATGTGAACCAACGATAATTTTGATTTTTTTTTCTAACTTTTTTTTGGGAGGTGCGGGTAGTGGTCCGAGCACGCACGCACGGACACATCACATTATGACGTATCACCCATCTCCCTCTGTGGCGGCACGGCCCGCAGGCTCTGCCCGCCGGCTCTGCCCGCCCCGCCCGCCACGGAGAGTGACGTTCGGTTGACGAATTCCCCGCTGATAAGATAGAAATCCCTTTCCTTTCCCTCGCTCCTGCCTGGAGACGAGCCTGCGCTCCACCGCTGCTGCCGGCGGCGGCAAAGGCTTCGTCTGTGCTCTGCGTGCTCTACAGAGAACCAGCTCCCCGGGCACACAGAAAATCTCCGCCACCACGGAAAGAGAGGGACGTGACACCGGGGCGTGTGGGTCCTCGGCCGCGCGCGCCGCCCGCCTCATCGAGTTGATTAATCTGTAGTATCGGCCGGACCGGACCGCCGCCGCCCCGCCACCTTCCGCAGAGGCCTGTCTGTATCGGCCCCGCGTCCCCGCGCCAGAAGGGCCGGCGACGAAATTCGCAGTTCCCAGAATATGTGAGCGACGCGTTGTTATCGCGTCCCCTCTAACCGGCGCCATCTCGGGATTGATTGGCCCTTTACTGACGGAGGCCGAGGCGCGGTACCGAGCCCTGCCGTGGTTCTGCGGGCTGCGGCCGGGAGCGATACTCCCCACACACCTCACACCCGCCGTCCCCGTTTCCTTTGAGCGCTGCATTTTGAAGCCCGGACGGACACACACGGGTCACGCACACTTGATTCAGCGATCGGTGATCAGCCGGCGGCCGACATTGTTGCAGGAAAAAGGTTATGGGAAGCGGAGGCGGGGTGTCTGCCGCCGTCCGCTCCCCTTTTGGTCCGTCCGGCCGGCCCCGTCAGCGGGGTCTTGTTAGCCTCATGGGCGTGGCGCGGCGCGGCGCGGCGTTAGAGAAGCCATCCGGAATGCAACAGTCGGCCCCACCCCGCCCCGCCCCGTGAAGTGCGGTGCTCCGGACGGCAGTATTGTTCGGCGCGGACCGCCGTGCCGGGTAGGCAGTCCCGTTGGGCGCGGCTGCAGTGCGGGACGGCCTACCCTCCCGGGCGCTCCCGCCGCCTTGCCTATCGCGATGGGAGAACTGCCCGGCC
This sequence comes from Odontothrips loti, assembly GCA_038380765.1. Lineage (NCBI taxonomy): Eukaryota > Metazoa > Arthropoda > Insecta > Thysanoptera > Thripidae > Odontothrips > Odontothrips loti. The sequence continues at coordinate 18,242,470 of CM076243.1, read as the reverse complement.
TTCTCGTATTCTCCATATTTTTCGCTTTCCGTATTCCTTTTATGCCCTCGCCTCTCTTTCTAGGAACGTCCTCCCGGCGGCGGAGTGAATGCACCCACCGCAAACAATACATATTAAGATGAGCCCATAAAGTGGAACAAAGAGTGCGGTGCGCAAGTACGCGCCGGAGGGGCCCTGAGGTGAGCGGAGGTCAGCCCGTTAACATCTGCACGCACACACGCGCACACACACACACACACACACACACACACAGAGGTGTGCCCCTCCGGCTCGTAAAGCCGACACGCGCCTCTTCTAGGCCGCGTGAGGAATATCGAATCGGCCCGGAGGTCCTGCAATGTTTGCGAGGAAGTCTGGCGCGGCGCGAGATGTATATTTTGAAGCGCTCCGCCGGCCGGAGCTCCGCGTGTATAGTTTCTACCTGAGCGGGAGGCGGGGAATGTGTCGTTTTTGCGGCAAGCGAGTACGCCTTCTCCCGCCATTTGTCCCCTAGTTTGCCCTGAGGTGTGCTCCCCCCACCAGCCCGGCAGCTCCGGCGGGCCCGGTGTAGGTGTAGCTTTGTTTTATAGGTCCTCCTCGCTCTGACAGCTTTGCCTCTCCCTCACCTCCTCCGCGTCTCCGTCGTGCCTCTTTTCTTTTCTTTTCCTTGTGTGTGTGTATGTGTGTGTGTGAGGCAGCGTGATGGTTGGTTGTTTTGCTGAAATTGGCGGTCCTGGCCGGAGCGTCCATCCGGTGTGGCCCCTCGCCTCCCCCCTCCCAGCTCGCTCGGATAGCGTGTTTTGCGGACATCGGCACCTGCTTATTGCCTGCGTACTTGCCTCAGAGCTCGCGAATCTGGCTGGTATACGCGATTTTATTTTTTCAAAGGAAAAATGTAATTATTCTCTTCCCAATTTACATTTACGATGTCATTGCAGGGCGTGCAGCGTTGCCAGCGGTACCAGCCTGTGTCTGCACTTTTAAAAAGTGAATTCAAGTACTGTCTAGTTTGTTTTTCGAATCGACTTCGAGTATATTGAGGAGACCGCCGCCTTGTCCGCGCTTTTCAGGAGTCTGCCGCTGCTGCTGCTGCTCCTTCTCTGCTGCTGCTTCTGCTGCTGCTTCTGCGCGTCGCAGAACTTCAGGAAGCGCCAAAAGGTCCATAGGCAGTAAAAAGGGAGGCGATGCGGCCGGCCGAAAGAAATACGGATTCTCAAACAAGACAGGCAGCGGCGGCGCAGCGGCACTCATTTTACGATCGAAGTGTAATCAAAGGATGCACGTACACCGCCATAAACGGCTTCGTTAGTTTTTTTTTTCTCTCTCACTCCCTCTTCCCTCTCGGTTTATTCGCTTCGCACTCGTTTTCCCTCCTGCCAAAGAAAGCCGGGAGAGCGGGAGAAAAATGCGTTTCCAAAATGGTATGGAGTGTCGCTTTGTGTCGGCCGCCGTAAGACAGTAAGACGGAGGGCCACAATCAATTGCATGTGCTTTCTCCCGCTACCGGCCGCGACCCGATCGGGCGGACGGATGCGGGGCCAGCGGGGCCAGCGGGGCCAACGGGGCCATCCATCAGGGGCCGCCTAGGAAACATGTGTCCGACAGAGGAAACTTGTTGCTCCCAATTATGAGGCAGTTTGTCACGAAATGTGTGTATCGGTTCGGAAGCGCTCTGTGCCCTGACAGAGCGAGTCTCGCCGCCGCTCGGCTCAGTCTCACTCGCGCTGCATCAGGGGGCGGGGCGCGGGGCCAGGCGGGGCGCGGAGCGCTCAGCGGTGACCTCGGCGGCCGCCTCTATCCGCCGGCTTTGTTTTTAATTACAAGCCTCCTCTATCGGCATTGGCGATGGCCCGGATAGAGTCGCCACTGGAAACCCGCCACACGCTGCCTTTTGCTACTTTAATGTGTCGAACGTGCCGCGCGCTTATACGATTTCAGCCAAATCTCCTCCCCGGAAGATTCTATCTCGGGGACACTTGGACACAGAGGCACTGCAGGTAATGATCACCAATCAACGGATCATCACTCAACGCACTCTTGGTTATCTTGTACTTGTCGAAATTGATTAGGTGTGGTGTAACATTTGCATTTACTTCATTTTTGTAAATAGTTTTTTTGTTTCCCATCCTCCCCGGGCGTGCGGTACGCGAGGCCGCGGCGCGCAGTGACAGGGACTGTTGGGCCGCTATGGAGCGCTGCCAGGGCAGAGGCCGCCCCATCCGGAATCTATTTTACATCGTGTTTAGAAAAATATGCGTGAAAACCACTGGCACTGCGCCTAGTGTGTTATGCCGCGGTTGTTGCGTCTCGGCCACCGTTCGCATATTAAATGTCGCCGCCACGAGGTCCGCCTGTCTGAATCCGCGACTCGCAGCTACCGGTGCCGCGCCTCCGCCCCCAACTTGTAATTATGGGCGGTAAATGGAAATGCAGCTGTCTATAATTATGTGACTCACTACATGCTAATGAGGCTCGTTTGTTCCCGGGCCGCCTAACTAGGTGAGTCCGGTGTGTCCGGCGTGCGTCCTGCCGGGGCGGGCCAGCGGCTGCCCAGCGGCTGCCCAGCGGCTGCCCAGCGGCTGCCCAGCGGCTCGCAGGGGCACTCTTTGGAGGTGATGCGCTATCCACTTGTAGGGTTTTCTTGGACAGAGCGCCCGGGTTGAGCGGGGAAAGGCAGTGCGCCAACAACGGCGGCCTTCGGCAATTGCCATTTCTGGTACGATTCCCCCCCCCCCCCCCGCGAGCGTTTGAAAGAAGAGATCAAAAATTGGGGCGTTTCTGTTTTGAGCGTGAACAGGGAAAACAATCCGAGAGTAATGTACTGAGTTTTTTTGTTTTTAAATTGACCTCTATGCGTATCCCTTGTGCTGCATGACTGTCACACCCTCCGGGATGCGTTAAATTTGCAACGCAGTCACGTGACGTGGTTTGTGTGGGCGGCAGTGCGTGCGAGTTGTTTACTTTGTCCCCCCTCCCCTCCCTCTCTCTCTATCTCTTACTCTCTCTCTCTCTCTCTCTCTCTCTCTCTCTCTCTCTCTCTCTCTCTCTCTCTCTCTCTCTCTCTCTCTCTCTCTCTCTCTCTCTCTCTCTCTCTCTCTCTTCCTCTTCCTCCCTCCTTTTCTCTCTCTCACACGCCATCGTCCTGCGCAACGAGGGGGAAAGGGATGGTGTGTGTGTGTGTGTGTGTGTGTGTGTGTGTGTGTGTGTGTGTGTGTGTGTGTGTGTGTGTGTGTGTGTGTGTGTGTGTGTTTTAAGCGGCATGATCCGTAGCAAAAGGCGGAAGCAGTAATTATCTAGTCCGGAATAACGAATAGCGAGCGCTGACAGCTTGGGAAGAGAGGCTGCATCATCCCGCCCGAGGACAGAGCGCGGCACAGCGCGGCGCAGCCGGGCACAGCACAGCGCGGTGCCGAGCGGCGCGGCGCGGCGCTTTTAAAAAACAGGCGGCGGAAGAGTTAGTGAAGTGGCCATTGCAAGGCGGGGCGGCGCGGCGGCGCGTCGTCTGCTCCCTACGAGAGAGAGAGAGAGAGAGAGAGAGAGAGAGAGAGAGAGAGAGAGAGAGAGAGAGAGAGAGAGAGAGAGAGAGAGAGAGAGGAAATCCGGCACTGATTCTAATTGGCGGGGAATAATAATCGCTCGCGAAGATATTGTTATTGGACGGGCGCTTTATGCGGCGCCGCGAGTAGACGACCGCAGAGTAACACACTCGGCGGCGTTATTTGCGTATCGCTGTCTTCTTTTTATTTTCCCCCCTCTCCGTCTGACCCGGTCTTGCGCTCGCGGTGCGAATAAGTCCCCTCCCCCCATAGCCGCGGTGTCTGGCGCGCGAGTATTTGAAAATGCAAGATTTATTGGCAGCGGGTCTGCGCCCGGCCGGCCGGTCGTGCAGTGTGTGTGTGTCTGTGTGACGCAATTGACCGGTATGCATGCAGGGCTGTCGTGCACGTGCCGAGGGAGGAGAGGAGAGGCGTGCGCGTAATTTATATCGGATCCTTTTCTGTCCAGTAAGGACGCGTCCCCAACGGGTGCGAGAGAGATCGCAGGTGGTTGGGAGCAGCAGTGGTGTCGCTGGGGTTGACAAATCGCGCCGGCCATGAGTTTCGTTTTCTTTGTGTGTATCTCGCGGAGGGGAGCGCGAGCGTCAGGGACCCGCATCGCGGGGGCGCCGCGCAACCCCCTTTATTGACGGGGGTGGGGTTTACTTGTGCCGCGGTAATTGATATCTAATTACCCGGGGCGCGGTGCGGCGCGGTGTTTGATCGGGGCGGCAGCGGCAGACACCTGACGTCCGGCCGCGGCAGCCCGCACATCGTGTCAGGCGCCCAATGGGCCGTGGCCGGTCCTGGCCGCTCTGGTGGTCCCTGCTCGCTCTCTGTCGCACACCCGTTGCGCGCGGCCCGGTCCCCCTGTCTCTCTCGCTCTTATCATCGTTATCTTATGGAATGGGTGATTACGCGCGGTAATGTGACACCTTAACGCGCTCGCGCCATCTGCGCAGCAGCGCCATTGTTTTTCTTCCCTCGTTTTTGATGATTTCCGTGGATGAATGGGTGAACGGGTGAATGGCTGCAGCTGTTGCGCCCTGCTGCCCGGCCCCCCCGGCCCGGCACTCTGGGGCTTCGCTCATTGCGTTTGCCTCTCGCTCGCGGCTGGACAGCTGCTAGCAGCGCTAGGCAAGGGCCTGGTCTACGCGGAACTCGGCATGCGCGTGCGAGGCTTACGCTTAAATTTTCAATTTTATCCCTATTTAAAAAAAAATCTGCCTGGAAAAAGAATGGGGCACACCTCTGTTTTCTCGCCTCCGCGTCCAGCCCGGCCCGTCCGCCCATGTGGCCCGGTTTAAGTGAATAAAAAGTGCGAAATAATGGGCGGGCGGGCGCGGCGGTCCGGCGGCAGAAGGAAAAAAACATGGTGGACGCGACCGGCGTCGGCAATTCTCCGGGCGCGGCCGGTTAATGTGGAGCACAAATACCTAATTCCGGAATGTGGGGGGAATTGTGTCAAGAGCAGGGAGGGTTTTGCGTAATCCGGCGACCGTGACACAATGGCGGCGCGCACCGCCGTGAGGTCCGTGAGGTATGCGCGCGGTGCATTCCTGCGGCCCTGCAAGGCCCATGGGCTCCCGCCGGGGCCCTTTCTACTTCCATTTTCCTCCTCGATTTTCCCGAAAATTTTAGGACGATTTACTATTGGAAAAGTTCTCTCATTTGCAAGCCTCTATACAGAAATGTTGAAAGTCGTGTTGTGTTCCTCGTCGGTCCCCTCCCCCGTGCCGTGCGGACCCACCCCCTGCACTCGCTCCCCGCGCTGCCCCCACCACAGCCGCGTTCGCTGGCTGTCCCCGTCCTTGCCCCGCCGACCCGGCCCGCGGCCCGCCCGACGCGGTCCCTCTCACCGCGCCGGCAGCCGCAGGCCCAGCCCAGCCCAGCCTGGCCGCGCTCTTGTCGTAATGAAGGTCCGAAATGTACCTGACTTGCTCACCTGTCATGAGATTGATGATGTCCCGTCGGGGAATGGCCGAGTGACCTTGCCCTGCCCTGGCCTGCCCCCCTGCCCCCTCTCGGTGAACGGCGCCTGCTCCTCGTATGGACCGCCCTGGGAAAGTCGCCGGGTCAGTGCCGGATCATTTTACTGCACGCCGTCATCGTGCCGCAACTTCCTGCGCCGAGAGGCAGCGAGCTGGCAGCAAGCAGGCTGGTGAGGGTAGCTGCCCGTGCTCAAGCCAGAGTGTTCGCCTAAAATAGCGCTACTTTCCAAAATCTTCCAATGTTTCCAAATTCCGATATGTCCGTGGAATAATTCGATAAATCAGCGTCTAAATTACAGGGCGTGAGTGCCGACGACATCCTTAAGGCCTGTGTTGATGCGCGGCCCTTTCTCCTGCTTGCGAGGACCCCGGAGGACCCCCTTGTCCCGCGCCGCCGTGGTCTAGGTCCGGGGGTTGTAACGTCCCACCGGTAATTAGGCCGACGGCAACAAAAACGAGCAACGGGACCCTCCGCGGCCGGCCGTGGTCAGGGGCGTGGGGCGTGGGCCGGGCATGGGCCGGGCATATGGGCGCCTCGCAGTGGTGACTGACGGAGCGCCGTATCCGCTCGCTGTGCATCGCGAGGATCTGGAAGAATGTCACTCTTTGTTTTGCTGGTCGAACACATTGGTGTTGATCTGGAGCAGTTTCTGAGTTTGCCGCCAGAGCGCGTGTCTGATCTCATTTGTCCCGTGACCGCGGGCACGCGTCCTTATACGGCGGGGTTCGACTGCGTGTCGCTGATGACGGTGCCGTGCCGTGCCGTGCCGTGCCGTGCCGTGTGGCCTGGACATGGCCGGTGGCGGCGCTGGGCTGGTCGAGGTCGGGGTACTAGCCGCCACTCCCATTTACACGGCTGGACGCAAGACTATCTAATTAAATGTATTTGCTTACGTTTAAATTTGCTCTTTTAACAGTCCCGAGGGATCAGTTTGGTTCATTAAGTAAGAAAATGCAAAGGACGCCGGGTTGGCATACTGTATTTTGGCCGGACCCGCTCTGTAGACTGGCGCCTGCGTTTAGGTCCCTAGCCAGGACACGCGTCTCAGTGACTTGCTCCGCTGCGATCTCTACGGTAAAGGGAACACAGGTTCACAAACTGTATTCTCATCTGATGGCGGAACCTCTTTGCGCCGGGCATTAGTCGACGTCGGAATGGCCTGCCCCGTCCGCCTCTTGTACTTTGACGCTGGCCGCAAAGTGTCCATAATATATCCACTTGCGCACGCACGCGTACAATGGCCGAGCTTTTCCAATCAGTCATGATATCCTCTGGATGGAGGTATCATTAGTGTGGGCTCGGCGCAGTGCAGTGCAGCGCAGCGCAGCGGCAGCGCCGAGGGGTAGGTTGTGGCGGTGCTACCTAATGTTTGGCTGCATTAGTCCCGGCCTTAGTCAAAGCGAGAGCCGAGACAGGTTGGTTAGCAGTGACGTAGTGCCGTTGTGTGAATGCCATTCGCATTCGGAATTCATTTGGCGACGAACCCGGAGCAGTGCGCGCGCGCGCACACGGCTCGGTGTTGCTGGGGGCGAGGTTCGGCACGGCTGGGACAGCCAAAGACACGATCGCGTTTTACGTGTGTGGAGTTGTTTAATAGCAGAGGTTTATTATCCTCCAGGGACGCCTTCAGGACGCCTTCGGGCGCCTATCGCCGCGGCGACGCCCCCCTTTATACTTGTAGCGATAGGTGTTCATTCAAATCAGCCGGTCTGGACTTAAGCCGAATCAGCCTTGAACTCTTGCAGCGGCATGTGAAACAAATTTATCATACGCCCGCAAGGTATTGACACAGAAGTATTTCAAGGCGGCCTTGTGCAGTGATACCAGTGAAGCGTTTGAAACTGAAAGTCCGTCCCGGGGGAATGTCGCTATCGGCCCAAACAGCCCCTCGGGCCTCGGGGCCCGCGGTGCGCTGCTGGTCACGTACTCCGTGTCGCGGTAAGCGTACACCCGTGCCGGCCGCGGCCCCTTGGGCTCGTGGACCCCGCGCACGTAGTATGTGGCGACATGGACATGCGCGGAGGCAAATCGGCTCTCGTTTCGGCCGCTCGGATAATTCACGAGTCGCGGTGCTGCGGCACATCATATTCCCGTCGTGCCCCGCGGCCGCTGCGGCCAATCGGCGGACGGCGCGGCGCGGCACGGCGCGGCACGGCACGGCCGGGGCCTATTGCACATGCAGCGCTGATAGCATCTCCGCTCGGAACACAATCGCTCCAGATGAATATTATGAACTCGTTTCCATCCGCCGGCCGGACAGGCAGGACGCCGCTCACAGCGGGGTCGTAAATATTGGCGCTCGTCTGTCGGTCCTGGAGGGGTCCTGGAGGGGCCCTTGGCACCCTCGCGGGACCCCGCGGCCTCCAGCGCAGGCCTCTTGCCAAGAGGTGCCGTAATTATCCCGTGCAAACTAGGGGCATCGGCCTAGCGAGGGTGTGGTCCTCGACCCTTCGCCGTGGTGAGGCGCCGGGCCGGAAAAAGTGGGCGGCAGCGGGTGCAATGAGTCGCCATCGATACTGCGGGAGGGTAGCGCCCCCTGCCCCTCCCCCCTATCCTCGGCCTGCGCTTGGAAACATCCTCGCCTTCTCCTTACTGAAGGGGGTCGCCCCGTCCCGTCCGCGTACTGGGGACCCGGCTTATCTGGGGATCGCGGCCAGCTCGAGTTGCACACACTCACACGCATGCGCGCGCACGCACTGGTCCTAGTGAAAGGGACGGAGGCGTGCAGGTAGAGTGGGTGCTCCTTTGAACGTTTCAGGCAGAGTTTACTGCCAGAGCTGTTTCTAAACTGGGCCGTTTCACGCTCGACCCTCTGTGAGTTATGGAGCGACCCCGCATGTGTGTGTGTGTTTGGATGAAAATCGAAGTACTATCGGCTCACAGCCGAAAAATGAAAAATACAGCTAGATGCAGTATTGAAAGGGAAAATAAATAGAGAATTATAGTTAGAAGGGCAGGGCGACTGTCGGCCAGGGACGTTTCTCTCATTTGCATGCTCACCTTCTCGTTTTGTTTCCTCTGCCTGCAACGCTCGTGCCGAAGATTATGTATCGTTATTGGGGAATAGACAATTAATTTGCGGGATTTGTGCGACCGGCCCGTGGGGACCCGTGGGGACCTGCGGGGTCGTCAGGGGGAGGGGGGGGGGGCGGGGGGAGGGGCTCGTGACTCACTTGACTTTGCATACGAAAAGAGGCGAGAGAGAGCTGCCGCTGCGCTCGCCCTTCTATTCTGCTGCCGTCCCCGTGCGGAGCACTCGGAGGGGAGGGCGTCCAGTTACGACTTTGTACGCAACAATGGTGCTTGTTCTGCGCGCGGCCCCGTATATACCCGGATTTGAAACGTGTTGCTGAAAGTGGCCTGCAGCCTTGTAGCCCCCGCCAGGACCCTACCAGGTCCCCGCTCCCTGTGCGGCCATACGCGAATAACAAGACAGTCGTATAACCAAACGGCGCGTAAAAACGTAAGAGGAGCAGCGCCGTGGGGCCGCGCGCCGTTCTTCTCGCGGGCCATTGTGCGGCCTCTCTAACCCTCCATCTCACGCGCTCTCTCTCTGTCTGTCTATCTATCTATCTCTCTCTGCCTCGCTGTGGCCCGCCTCTTTTTCCTCTTTGGCGCCTTGTGGTTAGGCCGCGGAGCCCTGCGGCGGTGTCGTGCGGGTCTGCCTACCCTCGAGTACGCAGGCGCTTCGGCTGGTGCGCGGTCGGGTTTGGCGCACAGCCACACGCACGCACGCACGCGCACACGCTGGCACGGACACACGTGCGTGACGGCACGGCCGCGCGCGCCCGCGGCTCGGCGCGCGTTCATTGTGACGATACGCCGTTCAAACAAATGACGACGGTGTCGTTTAGCGGCGCCGTAAAGCGGCGCGCCTGGGTCTGGCGTTTGTGCCCCGCGGCGCTGCGGTGACACACGGCACGGCACGGCACGGCACGGCACGGCACGGCACGGCACGGCACGGCACGGCATGGCTGGGGCGCACCTTGCGAAAGGCCTGTCCGATCGATCTGACGCGTGCAGTGCTGTATAGGACGCTCCGGGGCCGGGCGGGCGGGGCGGGGATGGGGCCACCCAAAGCGCCTGCATCGGCCTGCATGTTCCAGCCGCCGATATGTATCGCGCGTATGAGTCCTGGCCGAGACCTAGCCGAGGCCTGGCCGAGTCCTTTCCGAGGCTGAGCCGAGTCCTAGCCGCGCCTCGAGATTCATTGCCGCCGGCGTACCGCGCGGCTCATGCCGTGGGCTGCCGTTTCCAGGATCGGCGGTAGTCTTGCGGCCGCCGGCATTCTGTTGTATGACGACGCATGGTAAAGCCAATGAAGTGCAGCTGCGTGACGGCGGCGGCCGGCGGCGGCCGGAGAGCCGGAGAGGTGCCCTCAGCGCCGAACTCTTCTCCTCGACGTTGGCACACACTAGGACACGGCCAGCCTCCTGGCAGCCTCGTGGCCCCTAGATTCCTGATTACAGACCCGTAGCTGTAACTCATCTAATATCCAGTGGGGCCGCTGGGCGCGGTGCGCTTTGCAATGAATGCGATGAAACGCCACGGGCAAACTGAACTGAACCGACCGACGGACGAGGTGTGGACGAGTGAGACGTCGGGCGATTCCATGAAACGGGCGTCGGAGGGAGGGAGGGAGAGAGAGAGAGGGGGGGGGGAATTGATGAAACCAATATGACTCGGCTGAGTCAAGATTTCAGTGTTCGATGGCGGTCCCCTCCGCTCTGCCCCCCACCCTCCTCCCGTCTCTGGGATCTGATCGAGGCAAATAGCTGCCACGGTGCGCGAGAGCTTGATGGATCACCTTGGCGACGCCGGGCACTGCCGGCCGGGCCACGAGACTGCTGCCCGGTACCCCGGTGCTGTATTGTCTGTCCGCGTGTCTCATTGCCATGGCGGTCACCCCCAGGACGCTCTCAATCATCCGCCTCCCCATCTGGTCCTGTTTTTGGTCTGTGCGTTTTTGTTTAAATAATTAGTTTGCTCGATTTGAAAATGTGAAAAAGTGGAGTGGAGATTTTTAGTCCGTGAATCAAGCGCAAATGTCACGTATCATTGATTCAAATGGGTGGTAGGATGTATTGATATGCAATGGACTTCGATGGACCTCGTTCATGGAAGGGACCAATTCACATGGGTGCGCCATTTTTGCTGTCGTAAAGTCCTGTGCACAAGTTAATCCTGTCTAGTCAGGACGGTGGCCACCGCGCCCGGGAGCCCGCGGCTGGGCAGGGAGTGCGCCTGGCCTCGCGCTGACCCACAGCCCGCGGGGGCCGGGGGTCGCGGCCGCGGACACCCCCTCGTAAAGCCCGCCGCACTGCGTGTGTCGGCCGACGCCAGGGCTCCTCCCTCTCTAATTGTCGATTGTACTGCTTGACGTGTGCGCACCGCGACCTTCCTCAAGGCTGGGACGGACCACTGAAGGGCCGGGGCCGGGCCGGGCGGCCGGCAGCGTGAGTTGCAGGCACCCCCCGCCGCGCCCCGCCGCGGTCTGCCCCGCCTCACATCCCAGACGGGTGATGTCACTCGGTGATCTCATCGGCACAACAGTTGTGGATGTGCCGCCCCACCTGGCTCTGGTGCATCCCATCCCCAACCCTTGGGGTCGTTCGTTATTGGACATTCTCTGTGGGGCTATCTCGTCTGGAATTAGACTCCAAACACGGGCATGTGTACGGGGCAATGCCATCTGTGTTAAGAGCGCAGCTGTAGCAGGGAGGCTCTAGACGACACACACACACACACACACACACACTCACCCATAGCGCGAGGCGAGCATTGCAGGTCAGGCCTTCACCTTTCGGCTGCAGGCGGGTTTGTCGTTGCTGTGCACACCACACCACACCACAGCGCACGTTTGGCGGAACGTTTCTGTCTCACCATGCTGTAAACTCTCGGCTGGGCTTTATTAGCCACGGGGACGGTGGGAATTAGCGTTGTCCGTGGCCGGCACGGTGTGGCCGGGGAGGCAGGCCGGGCCGGGCCGGGGATATACGGTGACCAATGGCAGAGAAGACAATATATCGCGTGTCGGTCGGTACTCGAACCCGCGGCTCTGGGGACGCTTTGTTTTCCGCGGGGCCATTGTGCCGATAACTGCGGCCGCTGTTATGGGCAGCGCGTGCGCCTCGGCGTGCGCCGTGTCACGTGCGGAGGTGTAGGTGCCGCCTTTGGTGCGGACGCGAACTATGCGACCAGCGGGAACTTTGTGTTTGTGATCCATGTTTTCTTTACCTAATATTGGAGCTTGTGCTTCTGGTTGCAGTGCGCAACGGGTACTCGTGCGTGCCGGTGGCGCTGTCCGAGGGCCTGGACATCAAGCTCAACACGGCGGTGCGGCACATCCGCTACAACGCCACCGGCGTCGAGGTGGTCACCTCCAACTCCAGGAACCACAGCAACTCGCTGACGTACAAGGGTGAGTCGGCTGGGCGCCGTGTCGGTGGACTGTATGCAGTAGTCGGGTGGTTAACTCTGTCCCGCTGACCCTTCCGCAGCCGACGCGGTGCTGTGCACGCTGCCGCTGGGGGTGCTCAAGCAGAGCACGGCCGCCGCCTCGCAGTCGCTGCCCAACACGGTGCAGTTCACGCCGCCGTTGCCCGAGTGGAAGACGGCGGCCATCCAGCGGCTCGGCTTCGGCAACCTCAACAAGGTGGTGCTGTGCTTCGAGCGCACCTTCTGGGACTCGAACGCCAACCTGTTCGGCCACGTCGGCAGCACCACCACCAGCAGAGGCGAGCTCTTCCTGTTCTGGAACCTGTACCGCGCCCCCGTGCTGCTGGCGCTGGTGGCGGGCGAGGCTGCCGCCATCATGGAGAACGTGAGCGACGACGTGATCGTGGGCCGCTGCATCGCCGTCCTCAAGGGCATCTTCGGCAACACGGCCGTGCCGCAGGTGAGGCATGCGCCCTGCGCCCTTCGGGTCCCTTTCTCCGTGTTTTAAAACCAGGCAGTGAATTGAAGGGTGTGGTATTAATCTTGCTGTTTGTTTCGCGCAGCCCAAAGAGACGGTGGTTACCCGCTGGCGCGCGGACCCCTGGTCCAGGGGCTCGTACTCGTTCGTGGCGGTGGGCTCCTCCGGCAGCGACTACGACGTCCTGGCCGCCCCCGTGACGCCGTCCTCGGCCAGCGGCAACGGCACGAGCGCCCCGCCCCCCACCAACCAGCCGGGCACGCCGCCGCCGAGGCTGTTCTTCGCAGGTGAGTCCTCAGCAGAGGGGCTGGGCTGGGCTGGGCTGGGCTGGGCTGGGCTGGGCTGGGCTGGGTGCATGGTGGCGCCTCGCCTCGCCTCCCCGCAGGCTGCAGTGCAGCGCTGACGTGTCCGTTCTGTTCCAGGAGAGCACACCATCCGCAACTACCCGGCCACGGTGCACGGGGCCTTCCTGTCCGGGCTTCGCGAGGGCGGGCGCATCTGCGACCAGTACATCGGCTGCCCCTACGCGCCGCCCCCGAACACCACCACCGCCAACAGCAACGCCGCCCCCGGCACGCCGTCCACCACCTCGGGCCCCGCCCCCTCGGGCGCTGCGGCCGCCGCCGCCAATGCCACGCCCAACAAGGTCTCCACCCCGTCAGTGGCCTGACGACCGCCCACCCCCGGGCCCACCACCCCCTCAGGGTCGGGCTCGGGGGCCGCTGCCCAGCGTAAGCACACCCCCGAGCCCACCCCCGGGGCAGCCGCCGCCAGAGGGTCCTCCAGGGGATCCGGGTCGTCGTCTGCTCTGACAAGAGACGCCTCTACTATGTCCTCACCTAGTATTTCCCACAAGACTGCCACCGGTAAGACGTCAGCACCACAGGTTCAAGTTGTCTCACTGCCAACCCGGCCGGAGTCAGAGCCAGAGCGCGAGTCACCCTCCCCGCCGCCCATCGTGTACGCTCCCAAGCGGGCCCCCAGATCCAGCTCTCCCAAAGCCAGCCCTCGGGACCCTCACAAGCCCTGGCTCACCCTCAAGCCCGAGCTCAAACTCCCCAGGGAACAGGTTGACTTCGGGCCTACCTCGCAGCCTGCCCAGCCTGACTCGTCTCCGGAAACACGCTCCGAACCCACCGAGCTGCCCCGTGAAGCACCAGCTCGACAGGCTCCGAACCTCGTCCCCGGGCCGTGCACCCCCAATCCCACCCCCACCCCCGGGTCACCCACCGCCGCCGTGCCTGTCAGACCGTCCAGACCGACGGTTGTGTTGTCGACCGCTGGCGCGCTGTGCCCGCCGTCCAAGTCCGTGCCGGCCATCACCATCAGGTTCTTGGGCAAAGCGGCCGCAGGCCCGCACTCTGCCCCTGCTCCCCCACCCCCGCCTCCCACATCTAGGCCAGTCTCAGTGGTGATTCGCCACACCCGCGGTGCTGGAGTCTTATCCGGTCCGGCTCCTGGACCCCCCTCCGGCCAAGCTTCTGCACAGGCTGGACTCCTGGCGCCCATGTCCTCCCGCTGCCAGGGCGGACAGCAGCCCTCCGGGTCCTCTGGGTCCCCCGGGTCCCCCGGGTCCGGGGACAACTCTGCCTTCTCTCCTGCTCTTTCCCCCGGACACCAAACTGCTCCTGGGCCGTCGGGGTGCCCGCCGGCCGCCGTGCTGCGTCGGTTGCTCGCGGCCCGCCCAAGAAGTGGGTCATGGAGCAATGACAATGACAATGACAAACCCCGATCTCATCCACTGCAGTGCTGGTCCGTCTCCAGTAGCACCGGAACCAACCTGTGTCACAAACTGATGGTATTAATTTAAACGTGCTAAAGTAGAGAGCGACGGCTAGTGTGCCGAGCCGTCGGAGTGTATCTGCCAGGCTTTTTTTCTGCCGCGATGTCTGTGTAGTTAGCGTAGTTGCTGATGCGGGTTGCGCGCTGTGCGTTGCACCCGATTCCTTTTTTAATTTAATTAAAAGTCATTGTTTACCTGATTTCCCTCTCTGTGTACAATGTGTCCACTGCTGCTCATTAGCTGTTTTAAGTTATGTTTTAATTATAAGTATCTAAGTGATGAAATACTAGACTATGTGTAAATTTTCGATATCTGTTCTTGTCTGTATACGCAATTGTACCGGTATGTGCTAAGTATGTAGGGTCATGAATATTCCACATCGGTTTCCAATTGCCTTTAATTTTATTTATTTTGTACCTACGTATTGACTTAGGATGCGACTTTTCCCTTGAATCACTGTACCATTTGTGTATCTGTAGCAATAAATGATGATATTAAGTGACAAATCAAACGAACTTTGTGTATCATTCATTTGGCCCTTTAATAGATCTCAGTTATAAAGGGTAAACAGTAATCACACTCATACAAAGGCTGACGGCAGACATACGGAAACGTCGTAAAATATCGCCGGCATAGTGTCTGGGCGCCTAACGTTGGTAAAGCATCTCGTAAAAGCTCGTGGAATTAGTCAGCGGACACAGTGCAGTACAGCCCTGGTCCCGCCGTGGTGCCATTCAGACCATTCAGACGTCGGCGCTACGCTACGCAGCGACACAAGTGCAGGAGAGTTTCGTAAGCGGCTGCGAATTTACGGGCCAGCCATGAATGACGTAACGACGGTCTGAACACTCGGCCGGATCATTCCGGTCGACACTCCGCGCTCGAGTGCCCGAACAGGGGGAAGAGGGGGGGGGGGGGGGGGCTCGAGCACGGGGTATATGCTGCTCGACCTGGAAGAATAAGACTATCCCCTCCCGACGAGGCGGTACGTAGTTGGTGGACGTTCCCAGAGCGTTGTTCCCCGGCTATCGCTGGCTAGTGTATCGCCTGCCGCCGCCGCCGCCGCCGCTGCAGCAGGGGTTCCGGCGGGTGGCCACGGGTCCCTTCGCCTGCTTCGCCCCGGTCCCCATATGGGAGCACACCTTGGCGCGCCGCGCGCTGCGCACAGTCACGCTGCACACGCACGGCTCGCATATGGCGATCGGGCGCACCGGTCCGCACCGCAACGTGTGCATACGCCACGCCACGGCGCTTCCTCGGTGCAGCGGTGCAGCGCAGCACAAACTGTACGGCTCTTATGCAACAGGGCGCAGCGACGGCGGACACACCCGGCCACCACCACCACCACCACCACCACCACCATCGGCAAAGACCTGACCTGACACGGTGTGCTAACGAGTGAGTGCGGGTGAGCCTCAGCTAGTGTCGCTCCTCGCAGGGGCGGAAATGGCATTGCCGTCTCTCTTGTAAAGTCTGCGTGCGGGTTCTGTGGTACAGTACCGCGCGAGCCCTCCGTACCCTGGGCCCTGGGGTGTGCGAACAACGGTTGACAAGGAAGCTAGTTTGATTTGAGTGCCGCCGCGCCGGTCCGTAGAATGGACCGCGGCGTGCGAGGCGTGCGGCGTGTCGTTGCCGTGCCGCGCGCACAAGGCCTCTTCCCTTCCCCTTCCTGGATGGCGCGGCCGCGCTGGGTGCTTGGGTCGGGTCGTTCGTTGTGCGCATTGCGGCCTATCGGCTCCCATTGGGGCTCATCTCCGTCCGGCAGGGAGCTGCGGAGCTGCGGGTGCCATCTTCCGACGCGCATCTGCAGCTTGTTTCGGTAGCGGTACCCGACGGTACCCGACTGGCTGGGTACTGCGACTGCGGCAGGGCCGTCGCCTAAATTGACATATATCGGTTCCGAAATAAACTGCGCACCGCACGGCGGCCGAGGAGTGGCTGCGGACATACCACCGCCACGCTACACACCAGCACTCCCCGCCCCCCGCGGTGTTGAGCTGCACCTCATACTCAGTCCTCACCACTCGCCGCCGCGGAGGTCTCCAACTAATCAGACAACAGTCGTGGGCGTCGTCGTGTGCCTACGGAGTGGAGAGCGCACAACCTCACCACTCCTCTCCTCTCCCCTTCCGAACGCGTCCGCCCTGAAGGAGGCGCGGGTGTCCGCTGCCGGGACGCGGTACGGGGCCGCGCGCCGCGGGCGCCTGGCGCCTCTAGGCGGCCGTAAGTAGACCGGAACGTTATGCGACGAAACGTAAATGACGAACGGGTGGCGTGGCAAGGCGCGGCGCAGCAGGGTCCGGCCGGCGAAGGCGTTGGGGCCGCGTGGCGAATCGCAGTCAGACACTCGCGGGGAAATTGGAATCAGGTAAAAAATTAGAGTGGTTTGCGAAAAATCCCGTGTTGTACGGAAAGGGGCGGCGGGATGGCGGCGGGCATCGTGATGCCCATGCGAAGCCCATGGGCGTGTGAATGCCGCAACGCGCAGCAACGCCGGGGCACGGCCGGGGAAAAGGGGAGCAAAGTCGTGAGCAGAGCGGCTGAGCGCCACGACAATCCCTTCACGCATCTCTCTCTCTCTCTCTCTCTCTCTCTCTCTCTCTCTCTCTCTCTCTCTCTCTCTCTCTCTCTCTCTCTCTCTCTCTCTCTCTCTCTCTCTCTCTCTCTCTCTCTCTCTCTCTCTCTCTCTCCGATGCCTTCTCAGTAATGGCTCGCCTGCTTGCAAGGCGGGCTTGCCTATCCCTCAGTTTGCAGGCGCTGTGTGGAAAACTATGGGAAAGTTACCGCCTGGGTGGAAACTGCAACCACCGCCACACGTAGCTTAACTATTTCTCTGCGTGCAGAACGGCTCAAGAGTTAGTCTTTTTTTTGTGTGTGAGGTGAGGCTCAGCCAGGTCGGTAGCGGAGCTGGACGGCAGGCGTCACTGGGGCGGCCTGGAGCCGGGGCCTGGAGTCGGGGGGGGGGGGGGGTTCTCGCTGCGTGTGCGCCCCGGCCGGCCACGGCACGCCGCGCCGCCCATCAGAAGGACGAGTTCATAAGGCGTGCGACGTCGGCGTTTCGGCCTTTGTTGTTTGAAGCTTACCCGCTCTGCGTATGAGACGGTGGAAGCCTGTCTGGCGGCCTCTTGCGAGCGAGCGAGAGAGAGAGAGAGAGAGAGAGAGAGAGAGAGAGAGAGAGAGAGAGAGAGAGAGAGAGAGAGAGAGAGAGAGAGAGAGAGAGAGAGAGAGAGAGAGAGAGGAGAAAGGGGAGGGGAAGGGGGGGGGTACGGGAAAGAGACGCAAGGTAACTTTTTCGTGTGGAAGCTGGTGTAAGTCTCGGTGCAGTGGTCGTAAACGGCGGGAGCGTTCTCAGTCCGGCGCGCGCAGAGCGGCGCAGAGGCCAGACCGTGGCCAGACACCGCGCGGCTTTCAAGGCGTCGGAAAGAGCAGCAACAGAGACCGGTATTCGAACCGAATCTTGCACGCGCGCTGGAAAAACAAGCGGACCCGATTTATGTGGTGCCGACCCCCGTATCGTATCCGCCGGCCCGTTCGCGTTCGCTCTCTATGCATTGCGCTACGCGTGTTATGCAATGGCCACCGCGCCGCCGCAGTAAACGGGCAACCTTTTCGCAGTGACAAATCCCCGTGCCAAAAGGCAAGGCGGCGCACGGCGGCCAAATACGTTTTCCATCGCTATTCGTATCGACGTCGGCGCGACACGCGCGTGCGCACCGCCCCGCAGCGAGCGTCCAGCCCCAGCGGCCCCAGCCCGGCCGGCGCCAGCCCCCGCCAGCCCAGCCACACCGCTGCCCATTGCGAAAGGGTTATCTTTGGCCAAAACCAGCCTTACTTCGCGGCTGTAAGGACAAGCTGAGCAGCCGGCCTATCGGTCCGGCCGCTGTGCAGCAGCAGCAGCAGCAGCAGCAGCAGCAGCAGCAGCAGGCTTTAGGGGACCCCTGGGGCCTAACTCACCCCGCGTCACGTAACATCTGGACAGCGCCATGCCTGGCGGAGCCGACGGGGCCGAGGAACGTCGAGACGAAGCGAGGCGAGGCGACGGTAGCGGCCTGCATGGGATACGCGTCGCGGCCAAGTTTACGCTCGACTTAATGGATTTGCCGGGAGCCGCCGTTGGTATCGAGGCGAGATATCTGGGACAGCGCAAGCCAAGCGTGGTGACGGGCGGGCGGAGGTAGGGCGGGGGGCGGGTGGGGGCTGATTTGGGCCTCCGTACCTTGCGGCGCCGAGCCGATAACTCGAAGGGGGGGGGGGGAGTGAGAGAGAGAGAGAGAGAGAGAGAGAGAGAGAGAGAGAGAGAGAGAGAGAGAGAGAGAGAGAGAGAGAGAGAGAGAGAGAGAGAGAGAGAGAGAGAGAGAGAGCGCCGACGCTGCTGATCCGACGGAACAATATCGCATGAGATGGCCGTCGATACCCGCTGAGGCTGAGGGCGCGGCGGGCGAGGCGCACAAGACGGAGGGGCTGCCGGCTGCCGGGGGCGGCCAGGGACCATTATGACGACGACCAACCTGCCTCACCTCACCCAAAGTACGCGTCAGATGATATCGGCGGGTTGCCTATTGGCAGCCCAAGGGCGAGCACTTGCGTGTGGCGGCAGCGAGAGAGTGCTGGGGCGAACTGTCGTTGGCGCGGGCTGGACTCAGTCTACTTGTGTGACTGCTGCCTTGGTGGGTTCGATTCCCACCGACGGTCCCAACGCACTCTCCGCTTGGCGCAAACGCCTTTTCTCCCGGACAACAGGTTCGCCTGGCGGCCCCGCGGCAGCAGCCCGTCCCGTCCGTCCCGTCTCCTGCAGGCTCTCGCCGGCTCTCGCCCTCCCGCCCTGCCCTAGCCCCGCTGGCCTCGGCCCGCCCCGGCCCCGTCTCCGCGCTGCCGTCCACCGTACGGAAACCGCGCTGATTTATTGCACTTCACCCCTTCATAATCCGGCCGGGCAGCGCGGCGGCTGCAGCGGCAGCCCCGGCTGTGTGCCCGAGCGCCTGTGTGTGTGTGTGCGCACGTGTGTCGTGCGTGCGTGCAGCAACTTCTTCGCGGACTCGCTGCCTTTGCGTGGATTCAGCGGCGAAAAGCGCGTTGTCGAACCGCAAGCACGCCGCCGCTGCTGCCGTGGATGCAGGTGCTGCAGTAGTTGCAGCAGCGGTAGCGGTAGCAGGGCGCTCGCGGGGCGCAATACTTCACCGCCGCCCACTGCGGCCAGGCCAGTTAGATTTTGACGGTGACGAGACCGAATTTATTGCGGCACACACACACACACACACACACACACACACACACACACACGCACACGTGCCACACAATACACGGTCATGGAGAGTGCGTGTGCAGGTCGCATGTGCGTGTGTAAGGGCCGACACGGGGCTGAAGAGAGGAGACCGAAGGCAATCTTTCAATATCTGGACGGTGCGGCTGCGGCCGTTCCCGGGCTAACCGGCACACCGCTTCCTTGCCCCGTACTTGGTGCTGGCCGAGCGGCAGTCACCACCAGCACGGCGGCACGGCGTGTTCCCCGCGACCCTTCATGCGGCTAAGAAGCACCGTCTTGTTTCATGTTCTCGAACCTCAGCCCAGCCTGAACCTTACCAGGGAGGCGTTAGCGTATTCCCATACCCATGGGCAGATATACCGGGCTGCAGATGTGTTTCGCAAGCTCCCCCTCGGGACTCTGTTGGTGCACACACACACACACATTTATATACATACACACACACACCTTCCAGGTTCGGGGCAGCATGCTTCTGTAGGACATACCACCCACAGGACACACGTAGCTCCGTGTCCTGCCGTTGCCACTTAGGCGGTCATGGAGCCGCCCCTACCGCGAGCGCGCGCGCGCACACACACACACACACACACACAATCACCGCCCCGAGTCTATGGACAGATAGCATCTGCTAGCGCCGGCTCCGCCGGCTAGCGCGTAATGCCGCCTCTAAGCAGCCCTAAGTCTAATCGTGCGCAATAATGTGTTGGTCCGAACTCGGGCGTCCCGCCGCCGGCAGCAGCCAATGTTAGCCAACGGCAGCCAACGGCAGCCAATGCAACCGCACCGCTCCGACACCCCCAGCAGAGTTAGTTGTGTCGGCTGACGCAGCTGACGTCACGGGACGGGACGCGGCTAGACGCGGCCACTGCCAGCCCGCCTCACGTTGTGTACGCGCTCAGTACCCGCGGCAGACGCGCAGACGTCCACACTATTTAAATCAACTCCGTACTGTCCGCACCTAACGAATCGTATACTCTGCATAACGCTGTCACTTCCCCGCGATGGCACACACTCACACACCCACACACGCACACACACAAACGCGCGCGTGCGATTCAATGTCCGCCATTTTACAGCCTGTCATTAACGGTTGGCCTCCAGTCACTCTCAGCACACTGCGCCGCCGCCGCGTCCATGTCGGAAATGACCTATGCGGAAAAACAACAGAAACGACGACGACCAACAACAGCAGGAGCAACAAACCGCTGCGCCCTTGCACTCATTGCGTAGGTACCACACCCTGCGCCGTTACCAGCTACCGCAGCCGCCCGCCGCTGGAGGTCCGGGGCCCGGGGCAGGGGGCCGGGGCAGGGGGCCGGGGCAGGGGGCCCGGAGGTGAGGTGGTGGTCCTGCAGCCACAGGAGGACCTCGGCGGATGGACAGTCACGCCACGCCACGCCAGCACGCCCGGGCCAAGGCGCGCGGGCGTGGCCGAGGACAGCCTGCGGACGGCCTGCGGACGGCCTGCGGACAGCAGGCGGACAGCAATCAGTCTGATTAGGATCACTGATTAGTGGCATGGAGTGGTAATCGCAAAGAGCAGGGCACGTTATTAGCGCACAGGATATATAGCGGGGTGAAAAAAAAAGCACGATCAAGAGTACCGGTATGAAAAACTGCTGGGGCGCGTGGTATATATAACAGTTTGAAACGCGGACTGTTTCCGTAAAAAAATATTCAGTTCTTAGAGAATGGAATAGAGAAAATCCTCACGGCCGAAACATCCTCACTCCTGTCCTCTCTCCGGAGGGAAATGACTACGGTCTCAACGAGTCCTTCAACCTTGTCCTTTCATTTGCAGTGGCCCCGATGCCTGCTCTGCTTCTTACGCGGTTTTGGGGCGCGGCACGTGGCGGGGTGAGGCGGGGCGTGGCGGGGTGCGGCGGGGCGTGGCGGGGTGCGGCGGGGCGCGGCGGGCTCCCTCTCTATCTCGAGGAACAAGTGTTTGCACTCCGCGGCCGTGCTGCTGTGGCTTATGCGGTGTAGTCGGACCAAGGCCGGAGCGGCGGCCGCCAGCCCTGCTCGGCCCTGCAGCAGCCCCTCAGCCCCGCACCAGCCCTGCAACAGGCCCCTAGTCAGGAGCAAAACACTGCCGAATCCACCCAAGAACACGAAGCAAGTGCGTGATTTTGACTCTCAGTGCACGCGATAGGCGACGACGGGCGCGATACGGTGGCGGCAGCGGCGGCTATGGAAACAGAGGTTGCAAAAGAAGCAGCTGCAAGGCACCCGGCCTATTGTCTCCCCTCTGATCGTGCGGCGCATTTCATTAGGACGCGTGGAGTCCGCCTCCCTCCGCCCCGCCACGCACCGCGCGCAGCCAGTGCGCAGCCCGTACGGTACGCCGGGGTGCACTGGGCGTGCGCGATGCGCCGTCCTTCAAATACGGCACGAAACGACTCCTAAAATCTGCTCGTCCATTTTGTCTTTATGCGGCCGGACAGGGCCAAAGACAATGACATTGAGTTATCCGGGGGTGCGGACGGAGGAGCCGGCGGGCGACGGCCGCGACACGGCAGCGGGGACGGAGGCTTCGGTGTTCGACGTCAAACGAGACGCCAGGGAGTGCTTTATCCCCTACGTAGGGGCAGGGCGGGGCGGGGCCGGCAGGGCAGGTGCTAAGTCACGCAGAGCGGCTCGTACACCTTCCCGATCAAAGGTCATCTGCGTCCCCTGGAATCGTCGAAATGACAAATAAACGAGGCGTGTAAAAGGAAGGGGACCTGGGAGCAGGGGCAGGGGCCGGGGCCAGGCTGTCCAACGCCGCCGGCCGGCAGCAGCGACAGCAACAGCGGCGGCAGCGGCGCGGCGCGACGCGGCGTTACAATGTACACCGTCAACAAGAACCCGCAAGAACCGAAACGCCAAACGCGGAGCGAGGGGCCGAGGCGAGTTGTGTAGTGTTTGAGACGAAGTAGTGACGTGCGGAATCATCTAGAATGCGAGTGAAACCTGAAATCGCTCGCCCCGTCTCTCGTGTTGAATGCACATTTGCTGGCTGCTCTTCTCCAACACGCGGTGTCCGTCAGAGTCGCTAAAGCCGCCCGGCCCCGGCACGTCCAATAAAATACTCCCCGAAAAGTGTACGCCCGGCATTGCGGCCCCGACGGCCCCCGGCGGTCCCCGGCGGTCCCTCTGCTGCTGCCGGACTCGACAAAACGCCTCGCCTCGCCGCGTCGGCAGCCGTCGGCAGCGCCAAGGGAGGGGTTGACCAAATAAATTAGGAATGCGACGAACTCGGGTCCCGGCTGGTCCCGGCCCGGTCCGGCCCGGAGGCTCGACTCCACGGTCCCGACCAGACCCGCGCAGTTGGCGGCTGTTGGCCGGGCGCGCTGTGCTGTGCCGTGCTGTGTCCAGCTCGCTGTGCCGCGCCGCACCGCGCCGCACGGAGCAGCCGCCGTGTATCCTCAATCATTCCATTCCGACATTTTTCTCGTATTCCTCGGAAAAGCCGTCCTCGCGCGCTCCAGCGGCCACAGGCGGCCACGACGCACGGCTGGTGCTGCCCGGCAGGCGGTGCCACTCGGCATATTTCATTTTATTTTCCAGCAGCCTCCGGCGCGCTCTGGCGCCTTCCTCTCGCCGTTTTCCGCTCTCCTTCACTCCCTTTTAGCCCTGTAAAAAAAATACAGAAAAATGAAAGCTCTCAGATGGCTTGGCCAAGGGGGAAATAATTCTGCACCGTCCAGGTCTCCCTACTCCTTCTGGTTTTGAGAACTGTGTTTTATTGCCCCTCGACCACTCACTCCAGCGACAGACAAAACACAGACGAGGGGACGGGATTCGAACCTGGGCCCCGTGCGACGGCATCCGTTGGCAACCGCGATACATCAACACAATCGAATTTGCGATCGCGCGGCAATAAATTACCGCCAATTACTTTTCAAATCGTTCATTTTGTTGCAAACGGGCACCTTCCCGCAACGCCATGCAGCCGTGGCCGGGGAGCCGAATAAAACGTGCAGTCCATAAATCTGAACGCAGCGCGCGCGACAGCGTCTAAGAAGAAATGTTCCTCCTTATCGAGCGGCTCTCATCTGTCGCCCCGCCCGCCCGCCCCGCCCCGCCCCGCCCCGCCCCGCCGCGGAAGTGACAAACATGCTGCAGGTATGGAGACAAATGTTGGCGTTCGACGTCGCGATACCGACGATACCCCGAGATACCCGCGACGCGACGTGACCTGACGCGGTGGCTGAGGAGGCGCGTCGAGACGGCCGGCCGACAGCGAAGGGTGCGAACGGGGATCACACAAGGGCGCGCAGGGGGTGCGTAGGGAGCGCAGCGCAGCCTATGGCAGCCCCTCTACCGCCTCTTGGCGCCTGACATCACTGTGGGTCGGGAGGGTGGTTAGCTGACACGGCCGGACACGGCGCTGTGCCATCACACCGCAGTCCGCGAACACCGGCAGGGGCAGGATGTCCTGGCACTGCCTGACACCCGCGGAGCTGCAGCCCGCAGTCCTTTCGTCCCTGTCGCCGCGGCACGCCGCGGAGACGCAGGCACGACACGCCCCTCTCCTACTTGTGTCGGAATGCGGTTGCAAGCAGCGGCAGCAGCGGGGACAGCACCGGCGGCAGCAGCTGCTACTGACCCTCGCGAAGGTGTGCTAAATACGTTGTCAGCGGCAGCGAGCGGGCCTCTCGGCTCTGGGCGTGGCCGTGGCCCGGCGTGTGCGGTGGCGCGGAGCGGCGCGGAGCAAGTCCAAGTCCAAATTGAGTCACTTTGCGCTTTGGGCTATGATGGGACTGAGCTGCTTAGAGGACGACGGTGCCTTAACACGTTTCCTGTCACGCTCGGACGTGTAATTACGAGTGAGAGAGAGAGAAAGAGAGCGAGCGAGCGAGCGAGAGAGAGAGAGAGAGAGAGAGAGAGAGAGAGAGAGAGAGAGAGAGAGAGAGAGAGAGAGAGAGAGAGAGAGAGAGAGAGAGAGAGAGAAATTAACACCTCGAGGATGAGAGAGCCCCAGAAGCCATCACGATCACGAGTTACATTGAGGTCTGCGAGGAGCAGTGACTAACACCCCCTCCTTCCCGCGTTCTTATTTACCGCAGCAGCGGTAGCAGCGGTAGCAGCGGTAGCAGAGCCTCTGTGGATAATAAGACTGGGTCCTCTGCGGGAAGGTTGCGTGGATGATTCGTGAGGAAGGGAAGGACCCGGAGGACCCGGAGGACCTGTGTGTGGCTTCCTCGTCGTGAGGCACTTCGCTGGGCTGTACGACCGCGGAGATCCTGGGCTTGGCCCTGGGTTCGAATACCGGCTCTAGACAACGTCATTCCAGGCCTTGGTGATTTTTATTATTTTTCTCTGCCGGGGCGTGGTGCACTGCTGGGGGAGTGCGGCCGACGCGGCCGCCATGCGAGGCTGGAGCAGGTGCACCGGGCCGCGGCTCGGCACGGCTCGGCACGGCTTGGCACGGCACGGCACGGGTTCACGTCCTTGCAATTAGCGCCTACTTGGCCCATTGTACCGCTTTAGCAGCCTTTACTGCAAAGGCGGCGGCATGGCGGTGGTCCACACACGCCCTGGCGGGGCTGGCGGGGCTGGCGGGGCTAGCGGGGCCCGGCCAGCGGTGCCCAGCGGCGCCCGCGGGCTTGTTGGCTACACTGTGCCGCCCCGCAACGCCACTTCACTCCATGACTGCCAACCAATGAGGCCGTATTTGGAGAGCAGCGCTCTTATTCCGCCGGTGGCGTGTTGTCAATGCGACCGCCGGGAGTGGCTTCGACACGTACTGCCGAGCAGCTGTGGCCCGGGGGCCGGGGGCGGGGGGCTGGGGGCCGGGCGACATCCTGCCACTCGCTGCCACTCGCTACCCAGCCGAGCCACGGTCCTTGAGCAGTCACCCCGCGTCAATCACATCGTCAAGCACGTTGCTTGGATGGAGTTTTCTCACCGGCAAGGGACCCCGAGTCCATTTCCCTCAAATCTACATTTTCTGAAAGGGCAATAATTCGATCTAGACATTGAAAGTATTCCCAGAAAGGTTTGAAAGTATTTCTGGCTGCAGGTCTGGCTGCCACCAACTCTCCCACTACGATGGTGGTCAGTTCAGTTTCTAGGGGCCGGCCGGTCTGCTTTGACACTTCGGAATGAAATAAGCTGGTAAAATAGTCCGGGTTGTGTCATCCGGCGCCATCCGTCTTGTGCTGTCCCATTGCGCGTCCGACAACAGCGGCGATGGCGGGCAACTGCAGGTGGTCGGCTTGTCGAAGAACGGGAATCGTTGGCAGCTGAAGGATCCCAGGCCTAGGACCTCCCTCGCTGCCCGGAGCTGCCCGGAGCTGGGTGTCGAAATTAGTCTCGTTGACCACGGGGCGGGGCGGGGCCGGAGGTCCGGGCCACGGCGCCGACCTCCGGGGCTCCGGGCTCCGGGACGGCGCTGCTTAGTTTGACTTTCACTCATTGGACCGCGGGCCGCTGCGGTACGCTACGGACAGCAGAGGAGGTAACGTTGGCAAACGACACTAAGTACCACCCCCTCTCCCTCCCCCTCCCTCTGTTTTCTCTTCCTGTCACTCACCTCTGTCCCTCCCTCACTTCTTCGCCTCCTAACGACGCTCAGACACACTGCAGCCGCAGGGCCGCTGTTCTTAGCGACGCTGCGCGCCCAGCAACACCTCGGCCGCGGCGTGTTTTGTGACGGAAGACGCCTCGGCCGCCGCCGCCGTCCCGTCCCGTCCCATCCCATCCGCGCCCGTCGCGGCCGCCGAACCCGCTCCGCCCAAATGAGGCTAACTTCCAGGCCGCCGATGTCGATAACCGGCTAAAACATTCCCTCGTCTCCGCGCGGCAGTCTGCGGCCAGCGCGCGACAACGTCAATAAATCATGCGACATGAGTGATGAAGCTGCCCCCCCCCTCCCGCCGGCCCCCGCCCGTGTCAACCACCACGCCGCGTCCCCGAGTGAAATCAGTTTGAAGAGGCGCAGAGCGTGTGTGTGAGTGTCTGCTCATACGCATGTGTGAGCCCGGCCCGCCCGGCACAGCCCGGCCCGGCGGTGGTCCCGTTCGAACAAGCAAGCACTCACCGCGACCTGCCCAAGTCAGTCCGCCCACGCCGGTGCGGCGTCGGCAGCGGCAGCGGCCCAGGGGCACCCGTCGAGCCCGCCGGCCCACCGCGCCGGGTAACTGGCCGGCCTCAGCACGGAGTTACAAGGATCTGGGCGGCGCGGAGCGGAGCAGGCGGAGCACGGCCACGGCCCACGCGGCCAGACGCCTGGCCCGGCCCGGCCCATCCTCAGCGCGGCACGCCGGCACGCGGCCACTTTCACACCTCGCCGCGACAGAGCACAACCGCCACAGCTGCCGCAGCTGCCGCAGCTGCCACAGCTGCTGCCACAGCCGCCACAGCAGCTGCCACAGCCCAGGCGTCGCAGGCCAGGCACCCATGGTGGCCTGTTGGCTATTCAAAGAGGAAGTCGAAGAGTACCTATGCGGTCATGGACGTTTCCGAGAGCAGCTATGAGGACGGCGGGAGGGGCCGATGGGTGGTCGCGTTGCAGTAGGCTTCGGAGACCGCAGGGGGCGCTCTCGATATCGTTTGTCCCGAGCGCACATTACAACACCACGGCATTACCCGCTGAATGCCATGAGGAGTCATGTGTTCCTCTCGCAACGCGGGAAAACGTTCCGACGGAGAGAATCGAAGAGAATGCATCGTGAATGAAAAGTGAAAGAATTATTTATATTGTCTTTCAAACGAGAGAGAAAGGCCTTTAGAATGAGGAAAGTAATGAGAGGAAGAGGCGAGGGCCAACAGAGGGGTCGCAGACAGAGACGGAGAGAGAGAGAGAGAGAGAGAGAGAGAGAGAGAGAGAGAGAGAGAGAGAGAGAGAGAGAGAGAGAGAGAGAGAGAGAGAGAGCGGGCGGGAGGAGAGGTTTTTGCACCGCCGCCACGTACTCCATTGCGTTGCGTGGGTTCTGTTGGGCCTCGCCGCATGCGGGTGGGCGTGGCCGTGGCGTGGCCGTGGCGTGGCCGTGGCGTGGCCATCGGGCACTGCATGCTGACCTCTTTCGGAGATGGATGCAGCACTCACGCAGCCTCTCTCCGACACCGTCTCTCTCTCTCTCATGCTTACCTCGCGCCCATCACGACGCACTGCAAAATCCTGCTGTCCCTAGATGGCGTGCAGGACGCACCAGTACAGTAGCCGGGCGCCCCGCTAAAGATCAGCATTCACAGAATTGAGTTTCGTTTGTGAAGTATATGAGTCGTTTACGGTAGACAGTGGTTGCTTGGGGACGCCGCCCCCTTCCCCCCCCCCCCACATCTCCCCCCCCCCCCACACACACACGTGCACGCTCGCGTGGAGGAAGCGTCCTCACTCTCGTTCGCGGCGTAATGACGGCAGGAGTGCGGGGATTAGCGACGCACGCACTCGGCGCCGTGAGTGTGACCCCGCCGGACCCCGCCGGACCCCGCAGGCCGCGGCGGGGCTCATCCTGTCGCTTTCATGTTCTCTGCGCACCGGCGATAGCGGATAGAAAGGGAGTGGGATGGGGATCGCTGCAGGAAAGTATCTAAACATGGAGGGATATAGAGAGGCCGCAAGCCACACTGTAATTGTTCTACAATTTCGAAAAATAAAAATAACATAGATAGACAACAAGCCAAGCGACGAAAAATCTTAGAGCCGCCAGCCGCCGCTCGACGGTAGAAAGCGCCTGCAGAGTCCGGGGTAGGCAGACCCGCCCAACACGTCTGCAGGGCTCGGTGGCCTATCCACAGGCGCTCATCTGGCCGAGCCACGACGGGGGGAGGCGGAGAGGGAGAGAGAGAGAGAGAGAGAGAGAGAGAGAGAGAGAGAGAGAGAGAGAGAGAGAGAGAGAGAGAGAGAGAGAGAGAGAGAGAGAGAGAGAGAGAGAGAGAGAGATGCGCAGGCCCCCGCAGGTACAGCGACACATGTATGTATGTATACCCCCGTGGCAGAGAGCAGGTGATTGAGATGCCGATTGCGGGTCGACTGTTAATTTGGCGTCATAATAAAGACGTGCCTCCGCACATTACAAGCGATGTGTTCGCATATGAGTCCCCCGCGGCCCCTGTGGCCCCCGCAGCCCCCGCGGCCCCCACGGCCTGCC
This sequence comes from Odontothrips loti, assembly GCA_038380765.1. NCBI lineage: Eukaryota > Metazoa > Arthropoda > Insecta > Thysanoptera > Thripidae > Odontothrips > Odontothrips loti. The sequence continues at coordinate 18,213,921 of CM076243.1, read as the reverse complement.
GATCTCGATGCGAAGCAGTCCGCGTGGCTGCTGTCGGCGCTGCCAGTGATAAGGGTCAGGGCCGGCGGGGCCGCGGGGCCACGCGGGACCCTCCCCGTCTGAGCTCCCCCCCGCTCCTCCTCCATTTTCGTCCCCCTCCCCACTCACCTCCCCTCCGCCGCCGCTCGGCGCGAATTCCAATCGGCTGCAGAGTAATTGCTGTTGGCCCGAGTCACTCGCGAGTCGAGATGGATCTCACATGCAGCGGCACGGCTTGGCACGCCGCGGCACGGCGTGACACGCCAACACACGATAGCCCCGGGGGAGCGGAGGGGCGAACACGCCGCCGACACTGCAAACAGACGACGACAACGAGTACATTACCGTGACACGCACACCGGCACGTCGCCGACAGCCTCCACGGCCGCGTCCCGCGCCTGCCAAGGGACTCCAGGTACTCTGCCGCTCAAATAGATCGACGAGTATCTACCGTCTGCGTACGAAAAGAAGAATAAGATGTCGTGCTGCACCCTCAATAACAAATTCTCGAATCATGAAATCGTCTCTAAGAATGTGGCATATGCTTGAATCATATGCAGCCACATTTTGCGGCATGCTTGATTCAATCACAGCCGACAGGGACAAATGCTTTCTCCAATACATTTCTGAGCGTTGATCTGAGGTGTGTAGGGTATGTGTGTGTGGGTGAGAGAGAGAGAGAGAGAGAGAGAGAGAGAGAGAGAGAGAGAAATTCTGCGAAAGCCACCGTAAATTATAAAGTTATGAGATGCACCCCATACCTCACACGAGTGGCGATACCAGGCGGTCCCGGTGGGTTCTGGCCCCAGCAGACCGGGCCGTCCATGGCTGCCTCCATTTCGGCCAGGGATTCAATTTTTGACTTTTACTGCTCGTTTGTTTTACGATTTTACGGGGAGGGGGGGGGTGCGATTGGCATGGGCGCGCGACGTGAGGTGAGCCGAGCGGCTGAGACGGCCCATAGGGCGACCCGGGCGACCCATAGGTAGGGTGGTCCATAGCCAAAGGGTGGCCTGGTGCCGTTGGTAGTGCCGTGGTGGCCGGCGCCGGCATGGTCGGCTCTCTGGGCGATGGTCACCGTGAATGTCGTGAAACAGGACAGGACTGTAGTCAAGCAGGTCCCGCCGGGAGCATCACTGGCCTTGTCGGGCGCATCGCCTGGGGACTCTACGCAGCCTCGTGGACGCTGTCGCTGGGATGCACCACATGATGCACCAAGTGATGCACGAAGTGACGCACCAAGTGACGCACCAAGTGGTACACCAAGTGACGCACCAAGTGGTACACCAAGTGATGCACCAAGTGATGCACCAAGTGTGACATCAAGTGATGCACCAAAAGATGCACCAAGTGATGCACCGGTCCCTTGTTCGCGCCTCAGCTGCTCCTGCCCGCCCCGGTGTGCCCACACGGTTCACTCGCGCGCACTTACAATAAAAACAATAATAATCAATCCTGCCTGGCGTACATAAATCTACGGCACGCGGGCCTCAAACTGCGAGGAGCAGCACTCCGACTTGATAATTGTGGCGTTAACCGGGCGGGAGTCCCTCATGTCGAGTGACAGAGGCAATTTATGGCGTTTGCTCGCCGCCAGCCGCGCCATGGGCCGCGCCATGGGCACGGGCACGGCGGGGAGTGAGTGTAACACCGAGTCCATGTATTACGTGACGCGGCAGCGCAGCCCCGGAGCCGAGCCTCAGAGTTCAGAAGAACTTCTTTTGTTAGCCGGGGTGTCGCGACATCAGAGGGGCAGGGATGGCCGACCCCAGCCTGATGCCGCGGCGGTCCCCGTCCCGGCACCGCCATGGTAATGCGCAGGGCCTGCCGCCTCTCGATTTGCGTTGCTCGCATGGTTTTCTAGTGAAAGTGGCGTGGCGCGGCGGCGCTGTGCCATCCTGTGGCCGACTTACGCGTGCCCGTTATGTAGGAAGAGTCCACGTCCACCCGCACTGCCAGCGTGCTGCCAGCGCCCGGCCCAGCTCGGCCCCGCCGTGTACATGACCACTTTGGGGGCGTGGCCGAGCCGAGCCGAGCCGAGCCGAGCCGGGCGGCGCGCGAAAGGCAAAGAGCGATGGCCACGCTCTATGCGGGTGGCCGAGGCAGAGTTTGTGCAAACACTCTGATGGGGGCCGACACGCCTGACCCGTGCGCGGAGTAACACATTTCGGGCACTAGAGGTATTATCGAGTATTATAAGGTATTTCGGGAGGCACTGTGACGACAGCGGCGAGTGCCGATGACGGTAGATCTGGGTTCTCTATCAGCACGCCTGCATCCGACAAAGAAGACCATGGAAGCTAGTCCATATCACTGTGCTCTCATCGTGATCTGATGGCTCAATGGACAGCGCGTGTGATTTCTGGGCGAGGCGAGAATTCAAACCTTCAGGGGAACCATGGGAATATTTTTGTTAATTTTTGAGTTTCAGCTTGTTGTAATAAATATCACAGTAACATAAGGCGCACCTTCCCACCCGCGCTTATTTCTTCAATACAAATCATTAAACTAACTCGGTTACGTATGTATAGCACGTGGTTCTTGAGCCGTGCCTAGTTCCCGTACTCTACACTCTGTGCCCACAAGTATTCACTTTGGCTGACGCGTGCGTTGAAGTCACCACGCCAGGGAGGGGGAGCTGCGACGTGCGGGTTTGTGAGGGCGTGTCTGGGGCTTCCTTCACACCTGACCTAAACTAGCCTGATCAGCGAGGACGACTGTTGCGAACCCAGAAAAATCGTTTCTCGGTTTGAGACCAGACCGGGGATTTTGAGAACATTGGGATTGGATCCAGAGAATGTTCTCAATCCGCTCTTGATCCAATCGCAATGTTCTCAAAGTCCCCGGTCTGCCCGAGCGAGGATATAAGCAGTGCAAGCAGTCCACAAGCCTGCCTCTCGCTCTGCCTCTCCCCTTTGTTCCCCGATTTTTCTGGGTGCGGGGGCTGGGGCTGCCTTGGGGCTGCTGTGGGGCTGCCTCCGGGCTGTCTTGGTGCTGCCCGGCCGCCCGGAGATGGCTGCTGGAGGGCGTGGTCCGCACATACAGGTGCTTCGCATGGTAATTCAATCGAGCGTGTGAATCGCGGTATCATATTTTATGGATATGGCAATCGCCTTTCCTCGACTTCCTCGCCCGTGTGTCTTTCCTTTATAATTGAATCGCTAGTGTATACGAGGCCGTTACGCCCTTTTGTCTGTGCCGGCGACCGTCCTGCACCGATCCGGGCTGGGCTTGCTGCTCGCGGCGCGGCTCTCTGCCCGACGGGCCCAGAGCCCGGCCTGATATCGATGGTGATTCGAGTTTGCGAGCTGCCGGCTCAAATGATCTCGTTTGGTCGTATAGCATAATACAAGGCGCAGGCGGCGAGGTGCGGCGCAAAAGCCAACAGGATGTGATGTGTGAGACTTTGGCAGTAAAGGGCACGGGCAGCGACAACGTCATCAAGTAGCGGAGGCGGCGAGACAACGCCGCGTAAGGTAGAGAAGAGAGCGTCGTGCAGGCGAAAGGCGTTGCCTTGTAATAAGGATTGTAAACTTGCTATCGAACGTCCATTCCAGCTACCAGCGCTTATTATTGTAAAATAACCAATGCAGTGTTTTCATTGTGCTTGGTTTTCAGAGCACACTTTTGACTCGTTCTTTGCTTACTACTACTACTGCTACAACGTAGAAGCAAAAAAGAACAAGTATTGCACTCGCCCTGTCCGTTAAGACCCCCTTTCAATTCGCAAACCGCTTAACGCAAGTGTTGCGTTAACGCGACATTTTGATCAGTTGTTGATTTAGTTTTGAAAATGACATAAGACATTTTGAAAAGTTAAAATAAAATCTCGTTTCCAGCCGTTTTAGAGAACGTAGATGGGCGGTCGTTTGTCTTGGGATGAGGCGCCGCCTCGAGTCAACAATAGATACCTTTCATGGTCGCGGTCTAGCAGAGTGCCAGCGGCTAAGTCCGAAAAAAATAAGAGGAGCGGATAGTTGAAATCAAATGATGTAAAGTTTTGATTTTTTTTAAAGTGATGAGCTCGTTACACTCATGCACTATTGGTCGAATTTGTTTTTTCGCGGTTTTCCTCTTTTCTCTATTAATTGGTAGAAAGCGTTTCATTAATAATTTTTTTTTTTTAATTCAAAAGTATATTGAATCCTCAAGATTCAGACCCTGCAAATAATAAATACAACAACAACAAAAAACGGCAAAAATGGGTGGGTCCTACCTCGTCCCAGACTTCCGTCCGGAACCGTTCCTGCTTAACTTCGGTGTTCGGATGGGAACCGGTGTACCAGGAGTTGACCGCCGCTAAGACACAGGCACGACGCAGCCACCTTGGTAGGCAGGCTTCCGCAACGGCCAACATCGCCCCTTCCGCTGACTAGATTTCAGGAGTCAGCCCCCTTCGACCAGCCAGTTGGTCTGTGGCCCTGAGGCCACTCCCTCGCGGATTGAGAGGGAGGTAGGATGCCCAGATCGTACACGGCCGAAGCCGATTGTACTCTACTCTTCTACGCCATGTATCCAAGTAGGTGTTGCCCGAATACTCCAGATTCCGAGGCCTTACGCTTGAAAAATGTAGAGGGCCGAACCCTAGGCCTCTACATTTAACTTCTGCCGAGTCTTGGCAAGCACCATTCCCCTGCTCGGGCGTCGAACCACTGAGTCAACGAGTGTATTCAACCTCCGGGGAATGTCCGCGGCCCAACGTCCGCGGTCACTCAGACAACACACTTTGAACACGTTCCTTTGGTATATTTTACCCACCATCCTCGGTCGGCAGACTTGAGAAAAATTTTTACTCCGGCAAAGAGTTGAACCCCGGACCTTGCGGTCGTCGACCGGTCCGCTAGCCCACTACGCTACGGAGTTATGGTGGAGGGGAGCAGCGCGCTATTGATACTTTAGCCACTGTTGTCCCGCAGAGAGCAGCACCGTTCGCTCCGAGAGATGGCGCTAGTGGTCAACGGCGTTTTCTGGCTCGCGCTGCTGCTATACATACAGCAAGTTACTTTAGTCTCCGGGCGAATCCCCTCCGCATGTACCCAGTGGTTTTGATCTGAGGGCATCATTTGGGCATGTTTGACATTTTCGACACATATGTTTCTTACTGAGTGGTTAGGAAACAAAGTGTCAGGAGAGTGATGAATTATCTAGTTAAAAAGAGTATGCCATTCAGAAGTCAACAGGAATCTGTCTGTAAAACAAGTACTCCTGTCTTGAGAACATTGAAACACTTGGAACTTAGAAATTTTGGTTTCTGATAAGACAAAAAAATACTTGTGTTAAGAAGCTATTGCGCTATCGATACTTTAGCCACTGTTGTCCCGCAGAGAGCAGCACCATTGGCTCGCGCGGGGTGCTATGTCCGCGCGCTGAGCCTAGCCAGCCGCCTCGTCCCATTCGCCATTCGCCGCTGTCTCTTGGACAGCGCCGGAATTGCGCGCGGTGTGCTCCGTCTGCGCTCATGGTCTGGTCAGCCCCTTGGTTCCGGTGCGTTACGGAAGGGAGAGTGTCAATAATCACCAGTGATGCGTTGGCCGAGAAGTATGTTGCTTGGCGCACATCGTGCATTGGTTTATCCTTCATCCGTATAATAAATGCAATATTATCAACAAACAAGTATTTTTTGTCTTATCAGAAACCAAAATTTCTAAGTTCCAAGTGTTTCAATGTTCTCAAGACAGGAGTACTTGTTTTACAGACAGATTCCTGTTGACTTCTGAATGGCATACTCTTTTTAACTAGATAATTCATCACTCTCCTGACACTTTGTTTCCTAACCACTCAGTAAGAAACATATGTGTCGAAAATGTCAAACATGCCCAAATGATGCCCTCAGATCAAAACCACTGGGTACATGCGGAGGGGATTCGCCCGGAGACTAAAGTAACTTGCTGTATGTATAGCAGCAGCGCGAGCCAGAAAACGCCGTTGACCACTAGCGCCATCTCTCGGAGCGAACGGTGCTGCTCTCTGCGGGACAACAGTGGCTAAAGTATCAATAGCGCGCTGCTCCCCTCCACCATAACTCCGTAGCGTAGTGGGCTAGCGGACCGGTCGACGACCGCAAGGTCCGGGGTTCAACTCTTTGCCGGAGTAAAAATTTTTCTCAAGTCTGCCGACCGAGGATGGTGGGTAAAATATACCAAAGGAACGTGTTCAAAGTGTGTTGTCTGAGTGACCGCGGACGTTGGGCCGCGGACATTCCCCGGAGGTTGAATACACTCGTTGACTCAGTGGTTCGACGCCCGAGCAGGGGAATGGTGCTTGCCAAGACTCGGCAGAAGTTAAATGTAGAGGCCTAGGGTTCGGCCCTCTACATTTTTCAAGCGTAAGGCCTCGGAATCTGGAGTATTCGGGCAACACCTACTTGGATACATGGCGTAGAAGAGTAGAGTACAATCGGCTTCGGCCGTGTACGATCTGGGCATCCTACCTCCCTCTCAATCCGCGAGGGAGTGGCCTCAGGGCCACAGACCAACTGGCTGGTCGAAGGGGGCTGACTCCTGAAATCTAGTCAGCGGAAGGGGCGATGTTGGCCGTTGCGGAAGCCTGCCTACCAAGGTGGCTGCGTCGTGCCTGTGTCTTAGCGGCGGTCAACTCCTGGTACACCGGTTCCCATCCGAACACCGAAGTTAAGCAGGAACGGTTCCGGACGGAAGTCTGGGACGAGGTAGGACCCACCCATTTTTGCCGTTTTTTGTTGTTGTTGTATTTATTATTTGCAGGGTCTGAATCTTGAGGATTCAATATACTTTTGAATTAAAAAAAAAATTATTAATGAAACGCTTTCTACCAATTAATAGAGAAAAGAGGAAAACCGCGAAAAAACAAATTCGACCAATAGTGCATGAGTGTAACGAGCTCATCACTTTAAAAAAAAATCAAAACTTTACATCATTTGAATTCACCTGGACAGTTGTGGACATTTCGTGAAGCACCCTTCCCCTCTAAGGGTCCACGTGGTATCTGAACAGCCCCAAAGAACGAGCATGTCCTAGAACGGTAAAGCGTTCTCCATGCCTGTCTTGTTGAACATGGCGCAACAGCCGCGTTCGTAAGCGCGCTGGTTTCTCTGTAAGGTGGCTGGGGTTCGAATCTTGGTCCCACGACGCATAATATTTTTCTTCGTGAATGTGAGTGCTCCCGATTCTAGTTCGCTTCGTCCAAACACCGGGGTGTTTCTGTAAGTTCCCGTTTCTCGAACACGCAGGATTTCCTTATATGGACCATGCATGTAATCGCACCCATAAATTAGTCCGTTTCGCGTCTAGTTTGGGTCCTTATTCCCCCCTTGATGCGAGCTGAAAGGAAGAGACACATTTACTGCTTGTCCTATGGCCAATACGGCTAGCTGATGGTGCATAAACTTTGGCGATAAATTACTACATTCGCGGGTGGTTCTGGCAGTCACGGCTGGCCAGAGGCTGGCGTAGGGTCAGAACTGAGTGCCGCATGGGAGTATGAAAACGATTTCAATACGTGAAGATGCACGATAAACAAGTGGTGAAGGCGGTTTGATATGCGGGGACCGGTGAGGTGTGTCCATTCCAGTTCTAGGTACTCAGGTTGTAACGCATGTATTGAACAAGATCATTCTTCGTTTAAGTTATTTTGGTCCGAGAAGATTAATAAAAAAAAGTCGCTTCAGAGAGTGATTGGTATTTTTGCATGCGGATGACATTCAGTGATATGGACGGATTGCGCGCTGCGGTGCGCTGCGCTGCGCTGCCACCCCAACACGGACCTTTGGCACTGGTCTGGTCTCCACCGGTCTCCAGTATGGCGGCGGGCACTGGAGCGCATATCGGTGTGTTTGATTTACAGCCCGGCCCGCGGGCCCGGGGCCCCCCGTGGCCCCCGTGGACCCCGCGTGGGGCCCACGGCCGCCCCGCTTGCTCACGGCCCGGAACACGTCCGCGATCCGCTCACTCCGCGCGCCGCGAACTGTGACCGCCTCGCCTCAGATAGATGAATATACGAGTGCGCTCAGATTTATCCGGCGCGGGGCCAGCCGGGGCCCGCAGTATGTGTTCCAATACCACTAGCTGGATAGAAACTTTTTGCAGACAGACCATTTCAGCTCTTGTCACGCGGGTTGGAATCTTGAGGGCTCGAAGATAAAGCTGAAACGAGAGCTGAACAGTTGTCATAAGCGAGAGAGAGAGAGAGAGAGAGAGAGAGAGAGAGAGAGAGAGAGAGAGAGAGAGAGAGAGAGAGAGAGAGAGAGAGAGAGAGAGAGAGAGAGAGAGAGAGAGAGAGAGAGAGAGAGAGAGAGAGAGAGAGAGAGAGAGAGAGAGAGAGAGAGAGAGAGAGAGAGCACAAACACGCCGAGCACTGTCGTTGCCCTGCGATGGTCCCTACAAGCCGCGCGTTAACTTTATATGTAAATCTGGGGGCCTCCAGTAGGCCTTCCAGTGGACCATGCCAAATGGCTCCGGGCGGGCATTTGTTGCGGCACTTGTACTAACGATGTGTGGATTTGTGTGCGTGCCACACTGCCGTGTTCACTATGTTGCAATTTTTCTTTCTGTTGCTTTCGGCCGCCCTCGTGACTTAATTTCGCATAAGAAAAGGTATATGGCCCGACCCCAGTGAGCGCGGTTCCTCGATTCTTTAAATATAAAAAAGAAGCTTCAGAAAAAAATGAAAGAGGTGACACAGGTTCGCTGTGACTGTCACACAAATGTTTATCAATCGGATCCGGGTCACAGTGCGACGCAGAAAAGGGAGGGGAGTCTTTCAGGCCGTCTCGGGGTGCGAGGAGGTAAGAAAGTAGGTCGGGGGCGGGGCTGAGAGAGAGAGAGAGAGAGAGGGGGAGAGAGAGAGAGAGAGAGAGAGAGAGAGAGAGAGAGAGAGAGAGAGAGAGAGAGAGAGAGAGGTGCGCGACTAGGGTGGCCGAGGGGGACCAACGAGGACCGGCTAGGCTCCAGGTGGGGCTCGCATCGACTTTGTATCAAAAGATACCCGGATGGGAATTCAACTAGACTGCGATGCCGTGGAATCTTCTTTTATGCGAACCGACAAGAGCAGACAGGTTGAAATTCCGAGAATTTAGTTAATGTTTGTGCAGTAATAAGTTGCATGCCTTCCCGTTATCTCAAACTACAAAGGTAAACATCTAACTCATTGTTCTCTCGCGATTAGCCAGAGTATATTGTTTAAAATCGAGGTCAAGCGTGATGCCATATGGGCGCTGCGCGGTTCCGGTAATCCCAGTAAAATCGTAGATCAAACTTGGTTTTGGATCTCTTTTTTTTTTTGTTTTTTTTTTGCTTCGCCAAATTTTTGTCTGTGAAGCTCCCTGAGGCACTAAATCCTGTCCGCGGCACGGCGACATCACAGCGGCCCAGCGGCAGCGCAGCGTCCTGTGTGCCAACAGGATCGCAGGGTGACGCCCGGCTCCGGCTCAAGCAGCATAGACCGAGACCCCAGTTTATATTCGGTTCTGGCCGCCGCGGGTCGCCTCTATGGCGTGGCCTGAGAAGCCGCCGGACCGCTCTACGACGCGGTCCGAGAGTTTTCCGGCCGTCTGCCACCAGCAGAACCACTCGGTAAATCAGCGGATCGCACACAAAGCGCCGCGCGGCCCGATCCCTTTCAATGATGAGCTAGTTAACTGACCGTTTTTCGCGAATCGCCCCGGTCATCAGCTAGACGGAATGGTTGTTTATGGACGGAGATGTCCTGGCGACCACCGGGTCCACTGGGCCACCTCACGTCCACAGCACTGCCACCGGCAGCCACTGAGCAACATCAGGACGACACCCGCAGGCTTCTCTCAAAACAAAAACAAAAACTCGTTACCGATGAAATTTTGCGCAGATTTTACCTTGCGATACACATTATCGGCAACCTCTCTTTGAAACCAATAAAGTACCATAGTTTTCCTTTTCCCATGACATGCAACTTTTAAAAAAGTTTGCTCACATGGTGGTCTTCAAAAAAAATAAATAACGGTATCAACTTAAAGGTGTTTGAGAGCAAGTGAGGATCTAAAAAGGCTTTAATACCCAGCCTCCCGTCAGATCAGAGAGTCTCGACCCCGCGGAAAATGGCGTTTTTATTAACCGCTAGACAAGTCGTAAAACAATCGACGCTCCGCAGCCTTCCTCGTTCGCACCCCGCCCGGCCGTTAATACTCGGCTTTGCACGCCCCGGGTGGAGTTTTGGCGGGTGCCCTGTCCGGTCCGAAGGTGTCCGGTGAGCTCATTCGACGTCTCTGTCGCCGGCCTATGGAGGTTCGAGCCGAGCCTAGGGTCGCCTAGGGTCGCCTAGGGCCGAGTCTGGCCGAGCCCTTGTTGTCTTACCGAGCCGAGCCGGGTGACGGCGGCGGTGAGTGAAGTGACTCACATAAAGTACCTCCGCAGCGGCTAAAAATATCTCATAAATTACCGTCTGCTCCGGCTGCCCTGCGGCTGCCCTGCGGCTGCCCCGCGGCTGCCCCGCGGCTGCCCTGCGGCTGTGTCCCGCGGCCCCGCGGCCAATCCCAGGTGTCAAAAGACAGCATTTATCACTCGCCTCCGACGCGACGAACTCAAGGTCGGGACGCGACGCGGCCAGGAGGGGGGCGAGGAGGGGGAGGCGGGGAGCTGAATGATCGGAGGGCGCATCCGTGAGGCCGCCGGCCCGGACCCGAACCCGCGTCACTTCGGCCGGACAGCTCCCGGAAACGGCCGAAATGCGTTGCGAATGCGGGGGCCTTGCCCTCGCTGCGAGCTTGCCACGTCTAGCTCTCCTGCGCGCGGATGGCTCGATCAGCACCGTAAAAGAAAACGATTTTTTTTGGAGGATCATGCATCTTGAACTTCTATAAAGATCTTTAAAAGAAAAGGGTTTTCATGTACCGTATGAGGTGCACCAGGGCTCAGGTGTTTCTGCGCTAAATACTCATGAAATTAAATTCAAAACGCTCTGTGAATATCTAAAAACCAAATGGCAAGAAAACAGACTCGAAAATTGTTTAACTCCGGCGAAGAGTTGAACCCCGAACCTGTCGGTTGCAGACTGGTCTGGTAACCCATGCGTGACGGGGGGCCGACTCATATACAACAGTAGCAGATTTGGTGCTGTAGCTGATTTTGCACTGTGAGATCGACCCTCCCCAGGAGCACCATGCTATCTCTTTTAGCGGTGCAGACCAACGGCTACCTGGAAAAAAAATTCGACCTAGATTTTTTGACGGAAATAGGCGTTTCAGATGATAAGGAATCGTTTGGCGTAAAAAAAATCGAGGTCGAAAATTTTTCCAGTTAAGCCGTTTGTCTGCACCGCTGTAAAAGATAGCCGCCTGCCTGCACTGCCAAAAAAGAAAGCCGTTTGTCTGCACGGCTAAAAAAGATAGCATGTTGTTCCTAGGGAGGGTCGAGATGGGCTAGTACTCAGGAAAACTGAAGCTGTCAGTTTCCGCATAAGACGTGCCCAGCGGGGGCACGAGGTACGCCCCATACCTCTCGCAAGTTCCCGGCGTCTGGCAGCGGGGAAAAGTAAGAAAACAGCGGGGGCCGCGTGCGGGGCGAACGGCGAACGGCCTCTTTGTCGTGCTGCACACACGAGGAAAAGAGGGGAAACGGAGGCGCTGGCTGCGCTACGGGCCGGTGTTTGCTGGAGGTAGCCGCCCCGCTGTATACGGGCGGCCCAACGCATCCCAACGAGCGCACATCTCGCCGGGCATAAATCCATGTATGGCGTGGAATCAATAGCGAAAATATGAGCTGCCAGCACGGTTTTCTCACTGGTCGCTCAGCAGCAACGCCCAGCTACGCCCCGCGCCAGCCGAGCCCCCTGCCTGCATGCGCTGCCCCGTCCCGGTGAAATATACGGCCTGGGCAGCGGAGGGCAGCGGAGAGCAGCGGAGGGCAGCGGCGGGCAGCGGAGGGCAGCGGAAGACAGCGGAGAGCAGCGGAGGGCAGCGGAGGGCAGCGGCGGGCAGCGGCGGGCTGGTCCATCACCACCGGGGCCCTCCGGTGCTATAAGCGTTCCTCTCGCTTGGCATAATCCTCCCCCAAAGCCCCAATCTCCGCTCTGTGGCCCGATGACGTCAGTTTTTGCTCTTATTTCCTTGGCGGGAGTGATCGAGGGCCCTAAGGGAGGCCGAGGAGGCCTTGCTGCAGCCCGACGCTGTCGGATTACTATTAGTGGATTCTTTTATTGCATGCGCTTTGGGGCCGCGCCGGGGCGGCATCAGCGGCCGCTCAGAGCAAAACGATGGCATCACGCTGTCATCGCTGGCACCGCCGCCGCTCTCATATCGCACTCGGGCCTTGCTCGGGGCTCAGGCCGAAGCCGAAGCTCAGCCTGCTCACGCCATTTCACCACGTCCTGTCTGTTTCTTTTCACATTTCGCCGAGAGCCGGGGGAATATGAAAGCGTACAGGCCCGTTCAGAGAACTCATATCGAACTGCACGCGTGGTGAGAACAGAGATTTGGAAACCCTTCGAACTTGAATGAAAGATCCGTGTTTCTGAAGGCGTGCTTCTGAAGCAAAAAGCAGCTCGTGTGTGTTTCCCGATAGCAGCTGCGTGTAGCCATTACAATGTGGGCGACACGCGCTGGCTAATTATATCCGGCGGTAGTCTGACAGAGTGACGAATGTGACCGCGCCGCCCCTTCCGAGCAAACGGCAGGTGAGGTGGGGTGTGGAGGCGCGGCAGCGTGCGGGGCCGAGGAGCAGAGAGCCTGGCCCTTGGCCTGGCCCTTGGCCTGGCCCTTCGCCTGGCCCCCCGGCCCGGCTCAGCGCTCGCTTCTCAAAGGGGTTGCCAAAGAGGTTCGCACTGCACGGCGGGCCGGGGGCCGGGGGCCGGGGGCGGCATCCCATTCGGAGGGCCGGGGGACCGCAGCATACGGCACTGGTTACGCCACCGGCACCGCGGCCGGCACCGACACAACACTTCCACACACGGCAGACAGATGAAAGACGCGGAAACCGAGCCCAGGCGGCTGTGGCGCTGTATCGCACGCCGCCTCTAAGCCGTGCGACAACGCGTGTGACACGCCCGCGACCCCGCCACGCCGCCGCGACACGCAACGCAGCGACACTCCGCAACGACCCATCGCTAGCGAGAGTCGGCTCCAGCGGCCGTGGTCCGGACAGGTGGCGCTGCTGCTCTAGTGGCAGCAGCAGGTAAGTCTCTAATTAGACACGAAGCCGTTATGTATCCGGAATCCGCCGCCCTGTCGCCCGAGATCGGGAGGGTGCACCACCGGATTTATGGGTTCGGCTGCGATCGATTCCGCGAGGCCAGAGGGGGCCGGAGGCAGCGGCGCGGTGGATGCGGTGGAAACAGGTGGATGTGAAATTTGACAGTGGGACCGATCACTTTCACCTGCCGAAGATTAACTACTGCTTTCGTTACGTGACGATCCCGGAGAGCGCGTCGGCGGTCAGAGGTAGACGTATACGCTGAGCACGACACCGAGGGCCGAGGGGCCGAGGCCGAGAGGGGCTGCAGGCGAGGGGGGCGGCAGCCCGCTCAGCCCCTGGGGCCCAGTACTGCGGTGACATCCCCTGCTCCCGCGGCCCTACGTCGTCTCCACGGAACCTCGCGTGTGGAATTTTGAAGCAAAATATGGGAAGCGCAGCGGTATCTCGTTCTAATTCAGGCATGGGGCCATAAGTCATGGCGGCCCCGCAGGCCTCGCAGGCCCCGCAGGCCCCACAGGCCCCGGAGCCCCCCCGCGGTCCATGTCCGGGCGTGGCGTGGCGCGGTTGGCCCGGCCGGCAAGGCGCATGGCGATTGAGACATCGCCAGGATGACCATAAATGATTCCCCGATCGGTGTGACACACCCTAACACCACCTGGAGGAAAGGCCATACGTATAATATATATTATATATTTTGGAGGGGGAGGGGCAGGAGGGAGGAAAAAGAGGGGACGAAAAAAAAAGGCGAACGACGCGGCTTGGCTGGAAAAAAATGATGATTCGGAGAAAAGTGTGTTCAACAAGCAAGGACACAAATCTTTTCGCATGCGTCGACTTCTTTTTTATTTCAACTGTATCTCACTGTTCGGGCAGGAATTGATTTTGGAGCTCAAGCCAAAGTGGGATCCTACTCGTTACTCGTACAAAAAAACTATACAATGAGATACAAGCACCGAAGTTAAGCAGGGATGGTTCCGGACGGAAGTATGGGATAGGACCCACCAGTTTTGCCATTAATTTCTTGGTGTGCAGAGAGTGTTTTCTCTGGAGGATCCAATATACCAGGTGTATCATTGGCACCGTGCAGTTTTGGTTTTAGGCAGTCCCGCAACGCACTATCTCTGTCTCTTTCTGTCTCGCGCGACTGGCCGAGCCAGAGACGGATATACTGAAGTGCGCTGCGGGACTGCCTAAAACCAAAACTGCCCGGGGCTAATGATGCACCTACAAAGTGAATATATACCAACGAACATGTAACAACAAATTCAACGGCCTGATTTCCTCCCGCGCCGCATGGTGCCCATGGTGCCTTATCTTGAATTCCCTTTTATTTTTCCTAGCCGGCCAGGCCCGGTGCATATTAAATAATTTCGGAGCGATGGTGCACGGCGCGCGGCGGCCATTGGTCAAGCGGGCGTCACGGGCCGCGCCGGCATGTCCGCACGTCCCGGCCAGCCGGCCCGGCCCGGCCCGCTGAGCAAATACCTAGACACCCGTTCAGACTGCACCCCCGGGTACCCGGGTATCCCTCCCGCCCGGACCGTAAATCAACTCAGAGAGGCTACCAGCGGCGTCCGGGGCCTCGCTTCACACTGGCCGGTACCAGCGCTAGCGCCGCGGCTGCACTGCGCGGGTCTGGTCTGGCCCGGGGTGGCGTGGCGCGGCGTGGCGTGGCGTGGTGTGGCACTCCGCGGCAGCGTTCGAGAGGTGAGCCGGCGAGCAAGCGGCGGCTGTCCGGAAGGTGCCACCGCTATCCCTCTCTTTTTACCTTCCTGACGGCGCTGTGGCTGAGGCTAGAGCGAGAGAGAGGAACAGGCTGTGTGTGTGTGTGTGTGGTTGTATGTGTGTGTGTGTGGTGTGTGTGTGTGTGACGCGGCGGTGCGAACGCAGGCGCTGCTGCAGTGCTGGTCGAATAGCTCTTCCTTTTTCACTCCATTCTTTTCCTTCCCCTCTCACTGGGGCGTTACGCAGTGCTGCGTTTGCAGACGAAATGTCCGCGTCGCCGCAGTAAAATTTCTCCGCTTTTGCGGATTTCAGAGCGGAGCTTCTAAGGTTGTGGAGCGTGAGGGGGAGGATGGCGCAGGGTTGTGCTGGAGACTTGAGCGCTCGGCAGCACCAGAGTTCTGGCCGGGCTGGGCGCACTCTCGCTGTTGAAGCTCTCCCATTTCGCCCACCCCCTCGTTGATAACTGGAGGGCTGTTAAGTGTTTACAGGTCTACAACGTCCTGCTGCTCGCACGACACGTGACCGCCGCATAAAATGACAAACACACACAGTGGATCAAAATGATACAGAAACGCTTTGTGGTTAGCGTGATGGCCGATGGCAGGCGATGGCAGCCGATGGCGTGTCCGGTCAGCCAGTGGCTCCCGTGTTAGGGTCAGCAGCTGCTCTCGCTGAAGTCTGTTTTCGAGGAAACACATTATCAGGACGGTTGATTAATTCTTAACAAGAATGCGTGCGTGAGAGGAGCGCTGCGGGGCCGAGCGGGCTGGGCCGGGCCGGGCCGGGCTGGGGCCGCCCTTCCAAACGGAGAGGCGGCGTCAACGTTCGACGGAGACAATGAAAGCTGCTAAGTTACCAAGAAACGGGCGCACAAAAAAGTGGTGGATCACTAAGCTAATTTGGAAAAGAGAAGAAAGTATTCTCTGCCCCAAGATTTGGTTTGGGAGCTCAAACGCACGGCGGCGTTTGGCGACGTCGTCGTGGCCGCCGCAGGGAGAGCGTGACAGCGTGACAGCGTCACAACGTGACGGCGCTGCGCTGCCAACCGCAGGATGGGCCGCGTCACCGCGAGAACGTCAAAAACACGAAAGTGCACCAAGGGTTCGTTTGTTACGAGAAGGGTCTTTCGTTTTCGTTTTGCTTTTGCTTTCGCTTGGTGCGGAGTGAGCGAGTGCGTAGCGGTGCGGGCGCGGGCCGGGCCTTGGCCGCGGTGAGGGCCTCGGTGAGGGCCACGGTGAGGGCGCGGTGAGCGGCGCGCTGCCCCGCCGCGTCCACCGCGCCGCCTGACCGCGCGCGGTGCACACCGGGACACAGCCTGTAATTATTTGGTGGTGGATCATAGGGCGGCGCTGGGGTTATCTACCACTCACTAAATACACACCATCACAAATTGTTTCTGTGTACGGCCTCGGCTGCGTCGTACTTCTTTGCACCGATTAGTGGTGTGTCTATGCGCGTTGCAGCAGCAGCAGCAGCAGCAGCAGCAGCAGCAGCAGCAGCAGCAGCAGCAGCAGCAGCAGCAGGCACCCCGCGTGGGCTGACTGCCGCTCTCGTTGAAGGTAACGGGAGAGATAGTCCCCGACCAGCGCCCAGCTTACCCACCCGGCCCCTTAAGGACGCGGGGTAGACAACCCGAGCTCCGTCGTGCCGCCGGGACAGCCTACCTGCAGGGGGCGAATGGCCCGCCTGCGGACTTAGCAGGACGCTCGTGGCTGCTACACAAAGCGAATTGGCCTCTTTACCTCTGCCCCAGAGACCTCTGTGGCCCCGAGGGCCCTGGGCCCTGCTGAGTGGGCCTTGTTACCCAAACGGCAGCGAGAACATGACGAGAACATGCGTTCGTGACGTGGCGACCACGCGACCCGGCCCATGGGCCGCCTCCGGGCCTCCGGGCCCAGCGCAGGAATAATAGAGGAGGAACACTCTCGTTTTCCACCGAAATGTCATCACGTAATGTTTCTGTTCTGTTCGTGTTTACGTTGAAAAACACAGAGACACTGCCAGTCCAAACTCTTGAAATTCACTAACTGTCCCCTCGAAGGACGATGTCCGATTTGAAATTCAGGCCCCAGCACCCGACACACGGAGACAAAAAGTCTCCATAGACCAGTGGCTACTCCGGCCCCATTGGCCGTGCGTGTTTGTGTCTCTGAGAGCCTTCGGTGCGCGGTAAATATACGTTGCCTAGTTGGTCCCCGTGGCGTGGTGCGGCGTGGCACGGCGTGGCGTGACATGGCGCGCTCCCGTCCACCCTTTGACCCGCTTGATTCTTATCGTGATCCCCGTGTTCGGGACCATCTCTGTCTTTTCAAATTTTACGACACGGGTCTCCCTTTATACTGCTTTCCCGAACACGGGGGATTTTTATTTATTTGTTTATTTGTATATCTCCCCCGCCTGATCTATCTCCGGCGTTGTCCTATAAAATGACCCCCAATACCATACGGAACACGATTGTAAAGTTATACCACAACAGTATCCGGGCGCAGGCGGCAGTGCTGGGCAGGGCCGGACAGGGCGCGGGCCGCGCTGCCTGACGACATGCAGATCACCACTCCCTCTCGGTGTTACCGCACTGGCCCAGGGGCGCCCCCGAGCCGCCCCCGAGCCGCCCCCGAGCCGCACGGGGGCGTCTGCCTGCAGGCCGAGCGGGGCATTCCTCAAACCTCATTACTGATACGAGCGCTAAATCAAACTCTCGCCCTCGCTCCGCACCTCCTTGTATTATTTTTCGAAAAATAAAGGAAAGAGGGGCCGACGCATTGTTTGGAAAAGGAACCGCACGTATAATGCTATTCAAAGTGGTGGCGGAACCAATGCAGATGCAGGTGGGGCGGCCATGGGGGCCATGGGGCAGCCATGGGCGGCCGGCGGGGGCCTTTTCTATGCGCCACGCCCTGCCAGCCCTGCCCAGCCCGGCCCGGCCCGGCGCCGACCACGGCCAGGTGAGCTACCTGCCCGGCACCCACCGCGTACCTGGCTCTGCGCGGGGCCGCGGGGCCGCGGGGCGCGGGGCCCAGGGCTGTGCCGAGGCTGAGGGCGCCTCGTTTTTCGTGAGAACAACTTAATTGATGTGCAGATGGATGAAAAGCCACAGCGTTGCACCGCGCTGCGCACCCAAAACACACTGTTTTTCAAAGCAGCCGTCCTCGCCCCGCCCCACTCGCGAGCGATCTGTGGTCCGACGTGACGCCCTGATTGTTGGCTCTCCTCCCGTATAATTGTTCAATAATCACCAATGCAGCAGAACAGCCATATTACAGCCCATTTTTTTTAACCTTTTTTTTCCGCTTAGTGTTACTGTATATATTTACACAGAACAGGATTTACTGCACGGATGTGAAAGACGTGAAATGAAGTAGCAGGACACACCTTCTCAGGACGAATGATCACATGGCGTGCCCATTTCGGGTGGTATGTAAAACTGGAAGCCCGAGCATTATCCGCGGGGCGCCTGGCGCCATAACATTTTCATGGCCTTTCTCACCTTTTACGCCCCTCCCTCTTCTCGCGGGCCCGACATTGGGCGTCTGGCCCTCTCCACAGCAACACCCCAATTAATTAATTTTAAACAGTGTGGCGCCTGGCGAGCTGCACCAGCCCAGCCGGGAGATGTGTGTCTGTCGGCGGCATGGCCCAGCGCGGCCGCGGCCCTCGGCGGGGCTCAGCGGGGACGGCCAGGGAACGGAAACGGTTTCCGCCCCTCGCGAGAGGGTTAGGAGACCCCGTATATAACGCCCTTTTCACACCCGTGCGCGTACATTGCGGCCCGCGGCCATGCGATGGTCAGACCGCGTCGGAGGCCGAGGCCGGGCGGGGCCGGACGGCGCGGCCGTCTTCACACGCGCGCCGCGCGCCCCTCCTAATTTATAGCAACTGTGTCCGTGGCATCCCAGCAGGCCCAGCGAGGTGCCTTACTTTTGGGCCGGGCTGTAAATGAGATGACCGCCGTACGCAGAGTGGCCCGGAGGTTGGGTGGGTGGCTGGTGCGGTGGGTGGGTTGTTCAACGGCATCTCCTATAATTCCCCGCTTGCTGTTCAGAGCTGTGTGTGTGTGTGTGTGTGTGTGTGTGTGTGTGTGTGTGTGTGTGTGTGTGTGTGTGTGTGTGTGTAAGGTCCGAAGGGGACGCCGAGGCGAGAGGCCGTGGAGGACCTGTGGCTGCGGGCCACGCCTGCACCGCCGCACCGCCGCACCACCGCAGGCCTGTGCTGGCCTCAGGCGGCCTCCGAGGCAGCAGCAGGCGGTGTGTTTGCCTTTATTCATTTCTTTTCCCTCCTTCTTTTTCCACCGGGTCGCCTTTTGTTGGTCTCGGAGCTCCTGCATTTATACAATTTTATTTTTCCATTCTCTTGGTCGCCGCGCTGGCCGCTGCCGGTTGTCTTGCTGCATGCGGGGGCCGGGGCTGTCCTCTCACGTCCCGGTGCTTGCGCAGGGGGGCGGCTAGCCCTCTCCCTGCAGCCCCGGCTCCGGTAGCGCCTGCTAGCGCCTGGCAGAGTGGGCCGCCCGCTCACCCTGCGTGCGCCGCGGGGCTGCCTATCCCGAGTTTGCAGGCGCTCCGCTCCGGCGGCCGGGCAGCTGAGCGGAGCGGAGCGGGGCGTGCGGCTGGTGCTCTGTCCGGCGGGCAGCGTCGCCGATCAGCAGCTCAGCGATCCCAATCTCCGATCTCACCTCACCTCACCTCACCTCACCTCACCAGCCCCTGGAATGTGTCCAGCTTCACCGCCACGGCCCGCGTGGCCCGCCGAGCCTTATAGCAGCCAATTGACGCTGCGGCAGGCTGCGGCAGGCTGCGGCAGGCCATGATTTGCGTCGGTGCGAGGCGCTGTGTGCAGCCGCTGGCCCTGAGCATGGTTAGGTCCCGCCGCTGGTCCTGCCGCAGGTCCCGCAGTGGCGTCCCGGTATCTGGGAGGTCCATTATAGCCGCAGTATCCATAAAGTGTGCGACGCGCGGGCGACGCGCACGAGACACCCTACTTGTTGCTTGTCCTTAACTCACCGGCCCTCCGCCCTCCGCCGCTCCGCCCGACACGGCCGCAGCCGGGGTCATATCTCCCCTATCGGGATGCGTTGACCTGTCCCTTTTATTTTTCTTAATCATGTTATTTTCACGCTGCGGCTCTTCCTCTTCTCCCTCGCCGCCTCCCGCCGCGCACAGCGACGACGCTAAAGCGCGCCCCCCCCCCTTTCCTCACCTGTTTCGGCCTCGATCGTTCTTCTTTTTGGATCTCTGGAAAACAGCTCATTTGTTATTACTCTGGTTGGGTCGCGGGCGGAGGGGAGGCGGCACCGACGGTCGTGCCGTGTACCGGACGGCACCGGACGGCACCAGACCGCACCGGACGGCACCGGACGGTACCAGACCGCACCGGACGGCACCGGACGGCACCAGACCGCACCGGACGGCACCGGACCGGACGGCTGACGCCTCGGCCATCGCCCCGAGCCTCGCACGCTTCAGATTTACAAGGGAATCCGCTCACCGCCCTGCGCTTACAACTAATATCTTGAGACACCCGATCCTGAGCGTACCAGCGTCCCCGCACACGTGCCCTTTCTATGTACGTGAAAAATTTGACGTTCATTCAATTCAAAATCTAATCGAAGTCCTCTAGAAACCGCATTCACGAAATACAGCGAAATTCAGGGCGCATACAGCAATTTTTAAACCATGTACAATCAGGTAAATCCTCATCTCGTTACTCTCTCTGAGTCGTCCACCTTCGGCCACCGCTCGACTCTCGGACCTCACGTTTCCACCTCCTCCCTGAAGAGGGTCATTCTCGTCCTCCCACCCACCCTCACCCGCACATCACTTTACCTCTCCTCAGAAGTTAATTCTCTTTTGCCGCGTTGATCGAAATGCGGAGAGAGACTAGAGGAGGCGGCCCAACCAGAGCCGCGCATCTCCCGGCCGGGGCCGGCTGAGCTGCGGCCCCAGCGGCCCCACCGGCCCTAGGGGGCCCCGGGCCTCCCCGAGCCCGAGCGGAGCTGAGCTTTCCCCCGCAGTGTACTTCACCTTATTAGTTTCTCGCTCTCCGGCCCTTACAGTCCGAGATGGAAGTACGGCACCAGCTGCCTGGCTGATGCTATGCTGCCCCTGCCCCCCGGTTATTTGTGCTGTCATCGCGCGGCTCATAAGCCACGCGGAGCCACGCGGAGCCACGCGGAGCCACGGGCCTCGGCGATCGGACGAGACAGTTAGGCCGCGACCTCGTCTCTCGATCGTCTCTAATTATAAAATTATAAATCGAGTGATTTTCGGTCTACCTCTATTTTTCTGACATCTCTCTCTCTCTCTCTCTCTCTCTCTCTCTCTCTCTCTCTCTCTCTCTCTCTCTCTCTCTCTCTCTCTCTCTCTCTCTCTCTCTCTCTCTCTCCCGTACGCCGTACGCTAAAAACGTGTCAGCCGATCGTGCACACAATGCCATCTAAAATATACCACCTTCTGATAAATTTCTCATTTCCCTCCAAAACCAACGCTGTTGGTGAACACCTTACTGCTCGGACTGTACCCAACCCTAGTCGTTAACCGTTCATATTTTCTCGCCTTGGATATTCATGGGGTCCCATGCGGATACAAATTGACCCTGCAGCCCGCCGTGGCCGGCCGTGGCCTCTCCTCCAGGTGTGTTTTACTTGCCGATACTCACCCGCTATCCAAACATCGAGTGCCGGACTGTACCTCCCTCCCTCACCCCCCTCTCATTTCTCACCCGTCCCTCCCCTTGTCTCTCCGCCCCATCTCAGTCGTGGCAGCAGCGCCTCCACAATAAATTACTTTTTGAGCTCGGCTTGGTACAATGTAAACAGTTTCCCTCCGTTTTCTAGCCATGAACGCCCTGGCCGTCCCGTCCACGTTGTCCCATCGTTTGAATTCCCCTCGGAGACAACGCTATGTGACGGTGTCTGTGCCTCTCTCTCCTTCTTTCTGTCTTTCTCCCCCCTCTCTCTCTCTCTCTCTCTCTCTCTCTCTCTCTCTCTCTCTCTCTCTCTCTCTCTCTCTCTCTCTTCCTCTGATTCGAAGTGACCGAACGCTTTCTCATTTGTATATTGGCCCACCTGGCCGAACCTCAAGAATCTTCGATTTTGAACGACTCTGTAACGCTGCTGTGCAAGAAACGTAAAGAATTAAGAATTTTAATCTTCTATGAAAACTGTCTATGTGTCCTCTCCCCGCAGCTAGTGCCACGTGGTCTGGCCGGTTGCCTACAGGTTGCCTACCCGATATCGGCTCGTGCGCCGTCCCGGCCGGCCGGGGCATTGCCGTGGAGACAAATGCATCCGGTGACTTTCGGTGACATAAGAATCCCCTCAGCGATGTGCCGTGTTGGTGGCCGGGCCCGCCGCGCTGCGGACGGGGCTAAAGCAGCTAAAGCCTCGGCTGAGGCCAGCCGGGTGACGCGTCTCCACGGTCCGGTTTCGTTTCCTCCTTTCAGAAGTGGGTGTTTCGTCGTGATTTCCGGTTCAGTGAAAGTAAAATTAAAGGTGGCGCGAGGTCTAAAGAAGCATACCGAGGCGCCGTTGTAACCTTGTAATGCATAATTGTGGGTAAAAATGCCAGGCTAACCCCCAGTAGCCCCTCGCATGGTCTCGAAAAATTTACAAAAGTATATAAGCGGTGACTAATTTTAAAGCGAAATACATAGCTGCCCAGTATATCGATCTCGGTGAGAGCCCGGATTAACTCACATCAGGTAATAAGGTGACGGCTGCCGAAACGACGCCCAAAGCACGTGTATATCACAAAACCGAAGGCCCCTCCCTTGCGCACAGCTCGCGCAGTTATTCGCACGGTGGTATCTGTCTAGGCATCGTAGATGAATGATTCATCCCGGGAAGGGAGGGGCTTCACTGCGCGGGCTCGGCGTGGTTGTGTCCCTTTACGGGAGTTTATTTTTCTCGAGCACCGCGCGTCTCCTGCTGTCCCTTTAAGGTCCCTTCCAGGAGGACACCCAGAGCTGAGCCCTCCTCTCCACACACGGTAACGGAACACGGTCCACGAACAGAGCCAAGGGAATGACGATCAAGATCTGTCGGAAAATATGTGACCCTCGCCGCGTGGACCAGAGAGTCCTTGTCTCCTCGGGGCCCTCGGGTGTACCCGGGCCCGGGGGCCGGGGTACCGGGGTACCCACCCGACCAGCGGCGTCCAAACGAGTCCCAGTCGAGCCCGTCCACAGCCCTCTCATGACCGGTACTCCCTATTCCAGCCGACCTCACATGGGTCATCAAGTTTATATCGGCGCCGGAGGATCTAACAACGATTTTCATTAGTCGATCTCGAAAGTTGTCAAAAGGTTTCAAAATGAACTCTTGATCGGTTGAAATATTTGCTTTAGGTTTTCTCTCGAGAACGCTGTGTTCCTGTGTGTAGCGCCCCCCGAATGGTAATGCCCCAGACCTCACCCGGAGAACAGGCGGTGGGACAACAGCGGGTCCACCACTGTGCGGTGGCAGTTGGTTCGGTACGGCCCGGCCCGGTCCGGTACGCTCCGGTACGGTACGCTGCCGTGCGGTGCGGCGCTGCTGCCGTCGCCGGCGCACTCGGTACCGGACTGTACCGGACGGAGCTGATTAGCTGACCGGTTACTGCAGCCTGCGCCCGGCCGAGGCCCGGCTCCGGCAGGCCGGTGGGCAGGGCGAGGAAGGGCGCCACACCCTCCCCCTCCCCTCCCCCTCCCCTCCCCCTCCCTCTCACCGCTGGCTTCTTCGCATGGCTGCTCACGCGCTCCATCCATGCGCCATGGCCGGGGCCTCCCGCCATACTGTATCAGGACTTCACGGCTCAAGGTGGAAATGTGATCGTCATTAAATTAAGTCAACGAGGTCCAGGCTGGCGGGGCGGGCCATGGGGCGGGCCGGTGGGGCAGGGCGCGCAGCACGCAGGGCAGCCGGCCCATATGACGCGGCCAGGAGGGTGTTCCGCTCCACAAGGCGTTCGGAAAGCCAGAGCTTAGCAGTCAGAGGTACCCAGAGGGGACTGTGCCCCGACGGCTCTGGGCCTTTCTTTCTGAGAAGACTTTGCAGAAGCACCTAAAGAAGCTGCAAAGTCAACGATTTGCTGCTGCAAGCAGAGACGCCCGCTGACCGCAGCCGCCACCGCTGCACTTCCGGTGGTCCTCGATGGCTCTATCGGTGTGGCGCCCCGTCGCGACGCGTGGCGCGTTCGGCCGGGGGGGGGGGGAGGTGTTGCTGCCCCCCTCCCCTGGTCCTGTCCTGTGGCGAGCGACGCTTTTCGTGAGGAATGCTCTTATTCCGTGTAATTGGGCGTTTTGGTGGCGAAGCTGACTGCGGAGCTGGCTGCGTGGCCCTGCGTTACCAGCCCCCACGCTTCCCGGAACAAACTCCCAATTTAAGTTCCTCCCAGGGCGGCAGCAGCAGCGGCAGCAGCGGCAGCAGCGGCAGCGCGGGCGACAGCAGCGGCGGCGAGGACGGCAGGAGCGATAGCCTTACACGCGCACGGCCCGGGCGGCCACACCACGGGGACGCGAGCCCCATGTAATGCCGTGTGTGTAACCTGCGCAGTGTAGCACCTGGCGGGCCGGAGGGGGCCGCGGGCTGGCGGCGTCACGCCGCGCACTTCGCGCTATCGGCGCCGCGGCCTCCTCTCTGGCCCCCTCCGGCCCCCTCAGCCCCCTTCAGATCCCCTCAGCGCCCCCTCAGGTCCCCTCAGCGCCCCCTCAGGTCCTGTCCGCCTATCCTTCCGTCGCCGTGGGTCTCGTCATAATAGTAAATCTCGCATAATGGGGTGTCAACGCGTCGGCGTGTTGCCTTGGGCCCGGCGGGCCCGGCGGGGATGTTGCCAGCAGCTGGCACCACGGCCACAGCCTCCTGGCACAGATAGATTCCTGGTTGTATTCTGGAGTATTCAGTTTAGAACACCTAGTGATATTTTTTATTTTGAACATTTCGGAATCAAATGTCTTTATGTTTCCAGAAAAATTGAATGGATACCTGAGCCGGCCATGCACCACGACCTCCGGACCTTGGACGCGGCCTGTACGTGCGGTGCACTGGCCGTGTATATATTTTACGCGCGAGTAATTGCACGGCGGGGCCGGCGTTGTTTTGGTGCACTTTATGACCTCACAAGGCGGCGCATGGCGGCGCGCCCCAACGGCCCCAGCGGGCCCAGAGAGAGGACCACACGGCGCGGCACGGCGCGGCGCGGCACGGCCGCATAACGTGGTGTTTGTTCGGTTCTCACTTCGGCAAAGGCACTCTCAAGTTAGTCTCCCTGCATATCGATGGTTAATCAGGTCTCATCCCTGGCTTTGGTTCCAGCAGGCGAACCGCGCAGTCTAATCGGCACCAACAACGATATCTGGTTGCTTCACCCATAAGAGTACATGTGGTTAGGCAGAGAATTATGTGGTTCTGTTTCAGTTAAAAACATTGTAGGATGGGTGGTTGGTTTCGGCCGATGAGTGTTGCACCAATTGACGATGCTTTCAAGTCGTTTGGACGGAGAAAAGGAGGGACAGGAAGTAAGGATGCCAGAGAAAAGGAAAAGAGAGGGGGAGAGGGGTTGGGGCGAAGGAAAGGTGCAGCGAGGTGAGGTGTGCTGGACACATAAATCAAGCGCGATGAGGCGCTGGCTGCACTGGCTGGTAGCGCTGCCGAAGCCAACTGGACTGGGAGCGAAGGTCGCGGCTGGCAGCACTCGGAAAACGTGTTTTGTAGGTCTCACTTTTGTTTCGTCAGGGAGAGCGAGAGAGAGAGAGAGAGAGAGAGAGAGAGAGAGAGAGAGAGAGAGAGAGAGAGAGAGAGAGAGAGAGAGAGAGAGAGAGAGAGAGAGAGAGAGAGAGAGAGAGAGAGAGAGAGAGAGAGAGAGAGAGAGAGAGAGACGGAGAGGCGCGGAGGTAATTTTTCGACGGATACGCCGGGTTGTGCGCAAGCGAGGGTGTTCCCGGCCCGGCATCTCTGCCTTGCACCTGCAGAGGTGCCCAAGGGCCGCCAGGCGGATGACTGCCAAAAGCCCCCGACCCGACCCGACCCGATGCCGGACCGCGGCAGGGCAGGGCAGGGCAGGTACGGGGAGACGTCTGCACTCCGGACGGAGGTCAGATAGCATCAGATTGCAGGTGGCCGCTCTCCTGCAATGCGGCATTTTGCGGAAAGTCCGGCGTCTACAGGTGTGGCGCCCCTCCGGTCTCACGAGGTCCGGCGATCTTGCGTACTGTAACATTTCCTTTGTTCCGCGAGACTGTCGAATCCCGGAGGCTGTGAGCGCATCCACTCGCCTCTAATGGGCCGTGATGGAGTTTTACTTTGGCCCATTGAGGTCCGCACTGCAGTCTGCCCCGCTATGCTCCGCTCTCATCACCTGCCACCCCACTTCTTCTCACGCCCCCCCCCCCCCCCTATCTCTCTCTCTCTCTCTCTCTCTCTCTCTCTCTCTCTCTCTCTCTCTCTCTCTCTCTCTCTCTCTCTCTCTCTCTCTCTCTCTTTCTCTCTCAGGCTCCTATAGCAGTTACGTGGGTTCTGTCTTGGCGCACGCTGTGGCGCAGCGCGGCTGTTTTGAACAGTTTCTCTCTGGACGAGATTCGATCGTGCGAGCAAAGCTGGGCGTCCGCGCCATCAGTCTTTTGTTCCGACGCCACGGGGCGCCCCCCCCCCTTCCCATTTCTCTGACCCCTCCCACCGAAGGCTCATCCGCAGACCGTTTCTCGGCTCCGGCCTAAGTGATTGGCTAATAATGAAGCTCTGACGTCATCATGTAGGTTATTGTCGCCCCCCGCTGCGCCGTCTGATACGCTGATGGTTCTTATATATATACCTGGGGGTGCCTTTTCCGCCAGGTGCATTAAGCGTGCGTAATGGAGAAACACTCGGCGAAGGGAGGACTCATGGGGGGCACGGAATCTTTGTGTTTTCCTTCGTAAACGACACGGTTTTCGATGTAACACGGATCGGTTTTTGCTTTCAATCTTTCGGGAAGAGAGAAAATTAATCAATTATTGTGCACCCCTTTTCATATTCCAACCGACGCTTCATCAGAGTTTTCTTCGGCGTCGGTTCCCGAGCGCCTGCGAATGCCAGGGTAGGCCAGCCCGCAATGCACGCGAGAAGGCAGAAGTCGTGGTTGCCTACCCTACAGGCGCTATTCTGCGCTGCGGCCCAGCGGACCCGGCCCGGCCCAGTCTCGGTTCATAATCTTTGACAAATCCGCGCGCACGCCAGCCGCGGACGCGTCCGAGGCAGGAGCCCCACCGGTGTCTCGGGGCCCCGGAGCCCCCCGGGCCCGGCGGGAGGCAGCTGCTTTTGTACTTTCGCACGCATCCCACGAGGCGGAGTTCCGAAAATGACCGTGTTCTGCCTCTGCCGGCCGGGCCCCGCGGCAGTTAAACTCGGTGCGCTATCTCTCTCTGCGGCGCTCTCCTCTCAGGGCGCGACGTTTAAAAAAGAACCTGCGGAAAAGGGACGACTGACTGCCCCGTTCCTCGCTAAAAGTGGACACATCCCGTCCATTACCCGCTACAACTCTATATCTCGGTGCGGCAAGCGTTCGAGAGGGCGGTGCTGGCGGCGCCGCGGTGCCCCCGCTCTGTTGGGAGAGCGAGAGAGACGGCCGGCCGCTGCGGACGCAGCCGCGGCTCCTCTCTTCTATCCGCGGCGATGGAAAAAGGGTGACGCAGCAGTCTCCTGCAGCTGCGCAGGCGCGCCGCGGCGCTGCCCCGGCTTAAAGTAGACCCGTTATCGCTCTATTGTTTTTACTGATTGTAATTACATATTTTTCCTGCCGAGCCGGTTTCATAATTGCACCGGGGCGGGGATATTTGGCGACGTCGCCTTTTCATCCCGCCGGCCGTCGTTGGGGTCGGTCCGTCGGTCCGTAGGCTCAGCCTGCTCGGCCCGCAGCGGGTGGCCAGCATAGCCAACACAGCGCTCCAAAGCGAACCGTTATTTCCTTTCCGCAAAGATCACACAGTCCGTGCCGTGTGGGGGAGAGTGCCCAGGGCATACTCGGCGACACCCTCGTTCCCGCACTCTGCGACCCTCACCGTATCAAAAGGAAACGAGGACGATATTTTCACCGGAAAGATTATACCCCACAGCGGCCCCTCTATATCTCAACCAGAAGGACGTATTTGGTTTAAGTAGCCGAGTAGAGTACCCCCCCCCCCCCTCCCCCTTCCCCCTCCCTCGCCTCACGCGCGGCGCGAGCTGCCTGCCGTGTGCAGGGGAGTCGCACCTGAAACAATGAACTCATTAAAGTGACTCGGTTATTATGCCGGAGGTGGAAAAGTTTGTTAAAGGGAAGGACGTTTCTTGTTCACTACTCCATCCTGCTGGGTACAGTGCCCGCAACGAGCACAGGCCAGTCCAGTAAAATGGTGTGCTGAAAATGTGTGGGGTGTGTTATTCCTCACAGGTACCGCCAACAGTGTCGTTTGAAACATTTAGAAGAGCAATGGTCAGAGAAAGTGCGTGGAGCCGTCAGTGGGAATCGAACCCACCGCACCTGCAGTCATAGGGAGACTCCGGCCCGCGCCAACGACAGCTTGCCTCAGCACCACTCTCACACGAAGGGTGGTATGTGTATGTTCCCCAAAAGTTTGTGCCGTAATATGACGGATGTGTCCCACCTTCTGTCTGGTTACATTAGGAATACGTGAGAGATGTCGAGACGAATACTTACAGAGTGTCAAGTTGTGTACTGCTTGACAAATATTTGCGTTTTTTGTTAAAGCATTACCACATTTTTCTTGTTCGCAAATGACTCATTTCCCTATAGAACGTCCCCGCTCTGCTGTGCTGCCCCGTGGACTCACCTCGGCGGTTGCCCTGGAGGTTTCCCCCTCCCCTCCGCCTGACCCGCTCCGGCTTATCTCTGACAGCATGGCTTTCGCTAATTAGCTAATTTGCGTTATCAATAATGGCCGCGTGTGTGTTGCGTGCGCAGAATGTGCGTGCGAAAAAATTGTGCGCTTCGTTGTCGCTGTGTTTGTCCTCGTCGCACAGCCGTAAAGTGGTGCACACCTAAGCGAGACGGAAGAGCGGGACAGGCCGCGTCGTTTCGGTCGTTCAATTCTCTGCTGCTTCCATGGACTGCAATACGACATCGCTTTAGGAGGCGATCGTTACCTTCGCTGATTCACGTTTTCTTTTTCATTTTCTTCTCCTTGGACGTGATTGCATTTTCCCCTTCAAAAGCTCGCTTGTGGAATTCATAATATCAATTAACGGGTTAGGCAGGGCGAACGCGGGCACCATGAGAACGGCGTGAGCAGCGGGAGGAGTCAGCTGCATCGTACCGCTGCTCTCGACCCCTCCCACGTACACGCCCTGTACACGCCTGCCAACGCAGAAATGACATCTGAATCCCTCTTATTTGCACATCGCGAACAGGTGGATGATGAGTTGTATGCAAATGCTGTTGGAACGTGTGATGGACGTGCTGTGCATTCGATGTGTGTGTGTGTGTGTGTGTGTGTGTGTGAGTGTGCGCGTGTTCGCATGCACCGTATGGGGGTGAAGTCCTGTTATGTGCACGCCACGAGCTAGGCGATACTCGACTGATGACTGTTTCAAGAATGTGTGAATTGCTGTTTCTTCTCTCTCCCTCAGCGAGATCCCTTCGTCTGCTCCTCTGCCAGCCGCCGAGAGAAAAATATCGTTGCCTCGCCGCTGTGGTTATATTGCGACCGTGAAAAATCTTCCGCATCCTCGGCCGTCTCCTGAAAAAGACAAAGAAGAAGTAGTGTGAAAGAAGCGGTCGGGAAATTATGTTGATGAATGGACGTCACAATACTAGTGGCTTGGTCCATCCATGAGAACGGGGGGAGGGGAGGGCGCCGTGCGTTACCGTGGGACTTCCTGCCCTCCCGCCCTAGGCGAGGACCGACTCGAGCCCGGCGCCCCCCGCCCTTGGTCATGCCCTCTCGGGGACCTCCACCATCACTCATTCCCTCCCCACCACCAGGCACCGTAGACGCTGTGGACAATCAGAACGCTTTACGCGGTCGCGTTCCGTTTTCAGATCGGAATTCGCCACCTCTGGTCGGGGAGCGGCTGCCGGGAGCGCCCGGGGAGGTAGGCACGCCGCCCAACGCGGGTGTGCGGCGGAACCATAGAGCACGCAGCGTAGCACGGCGCTGGCCACCGCCAGCCCTCCCCACCCCTCAGTGGATCCCAGCCCGCGTAAGCCCGCGTAAGCCCGCCTCTGTGTCCCTGGCCTCCTCCATTCGCTATCCTCTCCATTTATTCCATTTTATGGCACAATTTTTCTCCCCGGGGAGTTGGAAGGGTCTCTGCAAGCTGCACCAGAGGGCGCCCACTCCTGCACCCGTTTCGTCTCGACTGATCGGCTTTGCCTGACGGCAAGGGTTAAGGTAAGGAGCGGGGTCCCCATCGTTAGCAATGAAATGTTTTTCGTCCCATTCAGCCACGTCGCGGCAGCAGCGGCGGCGGCAGCGGCGGCAGCAAGGACGTTGAGGGTTGGGAGAGGGTTCCGAAAATGGGAGTGAAATAATTACGTGTCGCCCGGAAGCACCCTGTCTCAGGCCTGCGTCCGCGCTGCATGCCTCAAGGCGCGTGGTTGTTCGCTCTCTCTGTCGCTCCCGCCGCCGGGGCCGTGCGAGTGACAGAGAGGGCTGCAAGGCCGGAGTCGGAGGCGCACCAGCAGCGTGGCTAAGACAGGCTGCGCCTGGGCTGCGCCGCGGCCGTCGTGCGCATTATGTCGCATTGGTCACGGGATATCACTTCTCCTCTCAGCCACCTGTCAGAGCCGGCAGGGCATAGCCGGGGCACGGCCGGCCGGACGGGCCGAGGGACGGGACGGCGGGCTCAGCGATGACGCCTGGCTTGACGACGGACGGCGCCTGACACCCGGGGAATGGCCGATGGCCATGGCATAGCGGTGGCGTCGCCCTCAGCCTGCCCTGCAGGACCGTGGTCCGACTGACCAGACCATGGACCCTCTCCACCTGGCCGTGATCTGTGACCACGCGGTCACACCGCGGGCGAGGAACATGCCAATCGTTCCATTTCCGTCATAGGGGGCGCTACTCGTCACAACACCAGTACCCAAGCATTTGCACCATCCGTCCAAAAAAAAAAAAAAAAATATCTGATTGAAAAGTCCATTCTAGGTTCCAATTTCGGGTTCCCCAGGACGTGCCTTGTCCGCTGTCCATCTGCTCCTCAGGCCCCTCCGGTTGTCGTCGGATCCCGGTTTTCTATCGCGCTGCCGGACAGGACAGTGGTAGTTTCCGATCATGCACGGTCCTTCGGCCCCCGCCGGGCCAGTAGGGCTTCGCGCTGCTGCCGCCGCTGTGCTGCCTGCTGATGATGACAGAGCACGCGGGATGGGCCGATGTACCGGGGGCAAAATCTGAAAGACAGAAAAAAAAAAGCTTTCGCAGAAATCTATACAGGGGCGAAGGTGCTTTAACGTGCGATGGGGAGGCGGATCGCATGCGACTCCGACACGGCCTTGATCAGAGTGCTGGTGCTGTCCGGCCTCACCTACTTGCCCACAGTCCGGCCCCGGCCGGCAACGGGAAGCATTCGCAGTGCTGTGCGCCGCAAGGGGCGGGGCGGGGCTCGGCGTCACAGCGCAGCCAGCCCGGCTCCCAAAGCAGATAAGTTTCTTCCTTCCGGATGTGCCCGTCAGTCAGGAGCAGCAACGGTAGTGTATTTGCATACTGCATAGCGTGTGTGCGGCCGGGCGGCAGGGCGGCTGGGCGCGGCGGCGTCAGAAGGTGGGCACGAGACGTTATACAGTACTGGCGGGGCAGAGTTTGCAGCAACAACTGTTCACCGTTCATCTCACAGATCAACAGGTGCTGTTAGTCTGTTTTGGGGAGGTAAGACGCTTGCTGCCCACAGGTGCACGCCTTTTCACTCTCGTCTGGCCGCCGCGTCATGGCGGCACATGGCGGCCCATGGCGGCCCACATACTCGAGTGCCGCCGCCGCGTCCAACAGCCACGTGACGCCACCGCGCGGGCGGCAAACAGCGCTCTGACCGAAAATTCACGCCAGCAGAGAGAAATGTGCGGCCCATGTAGGAGATGAATAAGGACAGTAATGCGGGCGAGAAAGCAGGCGCTGCCGTTCCGTAACAACCACTCTATCGCACAACAACTTTTCCACGCGAAGTCTGCGTCACGCCGCTGAACGCCTGGCAGGCCGGCCGACTCGTAGTTACGCTCGGGCTCGGATGGGCGTGGCGCGTGGCGCGGCGTGGCGCAGCGTGGCACAGCGTGGCGCGGTCCTGTCGACTGCAATTTCCTCCCGTGAACGATGAGAGCAGTGGCCGTCGTAGGTCATCGGTTCGGTTCGGCCGACCTGCCTTACCCAAGCCGCCCGCCAGGCCAGTTGTGCTGCTGGGCAGAGAGGCGCCAAGGGTTAGGTTTGGGGGGGGACACGGACACGGCCTCCCCGCCTCGGCATGCGGCGGCAGCAGCTACGCCACTGAGTGTGTGGTGGGTTAGGTTAGGTTTGGGGGCACGCGGACACGGCCTCCCCGCCTCGGCATGCTGCGGCAGCAGCTACGCCACTGAGTGTGTGGTGGCCATAACGCTCTCATTCTCAGCAGCTGCTCTTGCTGGCCGGGTTCCGTAAGACCGTTTTGTTCATAATGAGTACTAGGCAAGGCCCGCTCATCCCTCACATTCCCGACCAGAACCTTCGTCTAGGGTCGCCATTTCAAACCGTTCTTCTGATGCTGCCCTCCTCACGTCCATCTGTGTGTGTGTGTGTGTGTGTGTGTGTGTGTGTGTGCGCGAGGCTTGTTTCTCGGCGCGCCGGTGTCGATGTCCCAAAGATTGACAGGCGTAGGGCCGAGGTATGGAAGCGTTTCTAGAAGGTCTTGCATCGGTCTTGCGGGTCGGTGGCACAGGTATTACCCAGCTTCCTCGGGGGATGTAAACTACTGCGACAGAGGCGATTCGCCCAGTACAGCACGAGTGGATTCCCACATGTCCGCGGGAGGTAAATCTCTGTGCAGCAGCCGTATTCCCTACACGTTTTCAATATTCGTCGACTGCCGCTCCGGCCGGCTCGGGCTGACTCCGCCGCACTGCATACCGTAGGCCAGGCTATACTTTTGCCCGCTGCGCTGTCTGCGTTGCGCGCGCCGCGGTCAAGTTTTGCTCGGGT
Source organism: Odontothrips loti (assembly GCA_038380765.1). Classification (NCBI taxonomy): domain Eukaryota; kingdom Metazoa; phylum Arthropoda; class Insecta; order Thysanoptera; family Thripidae; genus Odontothrips; species Odontothrips loti. The sequence continues at coordinate 18,180,931 of CM076243.1, read as the reverse complement.
ATGTTTCTTTGAGGATTCATTCGACTTTTTAAAGGAAAACTGGTTTGGGAACGTCGGGAGTATAACTCGTACCGAGCGGCGGCCGGCGGGGACGAGGCAGCAGGCCGAGGCCTTCGGGACCTGCGTGTCCTGTTCGACGCGATGCATTTGCAGCGCCCGCGAGCCGCGAGGCCTGCCGGGGCCGCCGGGGGCCACCGGGGGCCGCCGACCTCCCCCGTGACCTGGTGGGTGATGCCTGCCAGACGCGGATCTTCAAATTGGGCTTCCGTCCAACTTCACACATCCCATCCCCCTCACTCTCTGCCCTTCTCTGCCTCCCCCCCCCCCTCACACACACACACACACACACACACACACACACACACACACACACACACACACACACACACACACATCCACACCGTTTCTACTCAAAAACCTGCGACACCAACCACCCTTGTGAAAATGTTCTCATAAATTCCGCACGGTCACCTCATAACTCATCGCCTTTGTCGATTGCAATGTTATCGGCTCAAAGTTTTGTCGGGGGGCGTTGGGGGTCCGGAGGGGTCGACGCGCCCCGCGTATCGGCTGGGGATCGGCGGGGCCCACAAGTGGGGCGCACGCCGCTGGAGGAAGGAGCCTCGGCCGGGAGGTCAGCCGCCTTCCTGCGGCCGGGCCGGGGCGATACGTACTTTTTCACCGAATCAACCTGATTAGAAAGGAGAGAAAGGTTTCAGGGCCCGCGCACAAAAAGCGTAATGACCCTGACCCTGTTTACTCCCCCCACCACTGCACCGCGCACGCACCCTGCACCCTCACCCAGGGTTCGGGTGGATTATTTGGCGCTGGGGGGCTCGAGCCGAGTGGCGCGGCGGGCTGCGTGCGGGGCTCTGCGGCTCGTTTCGGACTCATCAGCTGAGCCGCCAGCGTATTGACAGTGATTAATACAGCCTCGCAATTAAAGGAGCACGATCCATCTTTAGTGCGGGTAGCTCAGAGTTAGGAGAGGGGCCGCGCCGGGCCGCGCCGGCATCACAGAAACGGCATGTGCGCACACTAGGCCCGGCGGCCCGTTCTAATTTCCGGCAGTGCGTCACTCAGGTTTTGGAGGCACGTCGGGGGTCCGTGGAGGTTCAGGTGTCCGTCAGCCGCAGCCAGCAGGACGCCGAAGAATCGGCCGTTCGATGCGAGGCCTAAGTCCGTGTTAAAAGACGTCAAGCACAGGCGTTACATGCACCTTCACATGGGGCGGGTCTCTCGAAAGAACTGGCGACGGACGTGAAAACGAATCAGACGCAACTCCACAGAGCGAGATTTATTGTTTCACTGGAAGACACAAATCACAACTACGTAGCGGGACTTCAGTACTTGAACCGTATTCACAGAAATGGCTCAAGAAGAGTGCCTTCGACTTGGCTTCGTTCAGCTCAGTACTTTCCCAGGCACTAACAATTCATAATTTGTTTAATTGGTCGTGGAGCACCCCGAGGGCCCGTTGCCTATCCCCACTCGGGCCCCCTCTATTCCCCTCCGCCCCCTCTATCCCCCTCTCCAATCCCGCGGGACGCACGCGGCTTTCAATAGATTTTCTTCCTTGTGGATTATCGCTGGCGCATTGTAATGACGGGTCATTTTCTCGTCCCTCCTTCTCTCCTATCCGCTCTCCCCCTTCCTCATCTTCGCCTAGCCGTGCCTCTCTCCGTCCTCTCTCCCGCCTGTACCCGCTCGGGTACTGCTCGGCTATAAGCTGCGCTGGCAGGAGGCTGACGCGGCTGGCTCGCACACACGTACACGCACGCACACCAACTATACGGCCTCCTTTGCCCATCCGTTCTCCACACTTTCGCTTCCAATCAGCCGTTTCCACATTTGCTCCTCCTCCGCCCGCCTCCCCCGGCGGTGCCGACCCAACCCGGCCCCACCGGCCCCGCCAGCCCCACCGGCCCCGCCGGCCCCGCCCTTCGCACGCAATGTGCGCCGTCGTGTGAGAATCGATACGGGCGTCGAGCCGGCGTCGAGCCGGCAGGCTGGAGAAGCTGGCAGAGTCCAGCGAAGCTCGCGAAGCACTGCCTCCATGCCCCACAGGCCGGTCTTCGTGAACTTGTGAACTGACCTGGCGTCAAGCGACCTCTGTGGAGCCTACCGCGACAGGTGCCGGCAGGTGCGGAGGCCGCGGCCGTGTGCGCAGCGTGTCAGCTCCGTGTTTGAGGGACCAGGAGGGGCGGCGGGGCGGCGCGCTGGTAATAGTCCGCCCGCGCTATTACCGGCACCGTGCCCTTGATGAGGGCCGTGCGGCGCGACACCCGGCGGCACCGCCGACACCGCCGCCACCCGCCGGCACCGCCTCCACGTCGCCTTATTACACGTAATACACGGAGATGCGGCCGTGCGGCCCGCCGTGCCACTCCCGGCTCCAGGACCTTCCGTCTCCGTCTGCGGCAGCGGCCACGGCCTCCAGCGGCACCAAACCCAACATTCAAAATATAATTCTGTAAGACGTCCTGCAGAACCACCTCCACCTTGGTTAGGAAGACACCCACCACCTTCACCTGCACGTGCAGTCACCGCTCCGGAGACTTCCCCAAGCATCCTGGTGGCGTTGTCCTCGTCACAGGCACAGGCAATATCACGGTCTGCCTGCACCGGCGGCCCCTGGCCCGGCGGCCCGTGCCTGCCCGCAGCACCTAACCGCTCTCTGTCTCCCTCTCTCTCCTTCTCCCTCTCTCTCTCTCTCTCTCTCTCTCTCTCTCTCTCTCTCTCTCTCTCCCTCTCTCTCCCTCTCCCTCTCTCTTTCTCTCCGTGTCTTTGTCGTCGGCCTGCCGGCACACCGCCGACGTTTGTTTTGTAATGGGAATAATCCTGGCGATATACACCTCTCCCTGTCCTCTCCCCTTGCCTCTTCCACCTCGTCCTCGTGCACGGCACGGCGGCACGGCACCGGTGGCAGCACATTACCGCCGGTTAATGAGAAGGGGACCGACGGCGACCGACGGGGACCTGGGGGTCCGGCCGGAGGGGACCGCCAACGGCCACGGAGACAAGGTCCGGGCGCGCCATGAGACCACCACCACCGCCGCCCTGGACACGAAACTAGCCGAGCTGCCAGGAGACGGATGACAAAGCGGACATACAAAGTAACATGCAAACCGAAAAGGCGTGTTTCTCTTGTGAAATGTCCCAGCCAAAACTAATTAGAAGAGATGTTTTTGTTGTTGTTTTTTTAGGAGGGGGATTAGTTGTTCAGCCACGCCAGGCGTATATTTTGCTGTTTTCTTCTCCCCCGTTATTTCCCTCCTTGTTCTGAGATCGGAAGTGCCCTCAACACCTACCTGGCCGCGTCTGTGCGATGGCGTCCGCTGGCGTCCGCTGGCGTCCGCTGGCGTCTGGCCGTCCGCCCGTTGATTCGGCCGCTCGCTGCACGGCACCCCCCGCGAAGACGCCGCGGCCGGTGCCGTAGCTCCGGCGGCCGCTGCCGGGGGTTACGGGGGCCTCGCGGGGGACCGCGCCGTGCTGTGCGGACTGACGACCTAATTGCCCGTCTGTCAGCGGGTGTACGTCCGTCCGGGATCCTATCACGTGACCGGTAATCGGCCGCCCCTACCCCGCCACGGCCCGCCACGCCGCGCACGCCTTCAACGGGCGGACGCGGATATACCCTCGTAACTCGGCACCGGCAGTGGGCAGTGTGTGTGTTTGTGTGTGTGTGGACTCGTTTTCCCTCGACTCGTCACGTCTGATTGGCTGCACGTTTAGAGAGGAAAAGAATGCAAAAATCTTTTGGAAAAAAAAACGTGAAATAATTTTTTGCCTAAACAAAAAGCAATAAAGACAACCCCTGCCTGCTGCCGTCCTAAGTGAGACTGCAGTGAGACTGCAGCCAGAATGTGGCCCCGCGCCGCCGCCGCCGCTGTCGGGTAAAATGCACTCCTCCCCACGCCCACGTTCCCTAATTAAATCGAGGCAAAAGCCCGCAGACACAGATTCCTCGTACTCACACCTCCGGCAGGCTGGGGCCTCGGGCCTCGCCGATTGGCAGAGCCCGGAGGAGCCGGAGGAGCCGGAGGAGCCGGAGGAGCCTCGTCCCGTATCCCCGATGCTGCATGGCTCGGCTTCGCCCTGGGAACACTTTATCGGAAGCCCATCGCGATTTTCATGGTGAAGGTCAACCCGATCTTTATTCAGGGAGAAAACAGCTCGACTGCAGCCCCGGCTCGGCCGCATAGCCCCGGCCAAGGCTGGTATGTAGGTAAGGCATGCAGCGCCTGAGTTAGAGGGTCAAAGGGACGGGACGGGCGGGGAGGGGAGGGGAGGGGAGGGGAGGGGAGGGGAGGGGGAGGGGCGGCGCGGCCTGTTTAGCATTGCCGCCAGATTCAGCGATATCTCCATCTGCCGTCTCCGTCGCGGCATCGGCTGGCCGGGCGCAGCGGGCGCAGTCTGACCTAGCTCGATGAACCCGTTCGGGCCGCGTCCGAAGCCCTTGCGCAAAGAAAGGAAGTCTCACCTTATTTAATTACGTTTGAATCTAAAGAGGTCGTCTAGCGAAAGGTGAAAGGTGGGAAGGAGGGGGCCGAGAGCAAATCATAACCGATGGAGAGGTTTGCGTTGCTGGTGCGGACGGCCGCGGGCCGGGCAGACGGCTCGTGAAACAGCACCGGCATCTCGTGGATGCTAGTGGGTGTGTGCATGCGAAGATGGCGGCTCGGCACTTAATCCGACAGGCGGGTGAACGCTGAGGAAACCAGTTGACGAGTTGTGTGCGGGATTTGTACGAAACGGCGAATGTCACAGTGCGCGAAACGCCTGCCGAGGCGCTGGCCTAAGGTGTCGGCCCTGGCGAGTGGACACCTAGAGGATTTGCTTCACCACTTAAAATAGTTCCTAGGAGTACCACGGGGCCACCCGGTACAATATCACCGTTAATATTTCCAAGCAAGCTGCTGTACACAAAAGGGGGAATGCATCTGCAAGAAATGAAATTCGTTCCAATGATCATGTTCGGGATGAAAAGAAATGGCTGTCGAATGCATGGATAGGGCGGCCTGTACGTGGGTCTGTGGCCGCCTGTGGCCTCCTGTGTCGGCGCGGCACTCGGCTCTGTGGTCCGGTCCGGTACGGTTCGTCACGAAGTGCCCGGCCCGGCGGGGCCAGAGGCGGCCAGAGGGACTTGCTGTGGGCTCGACCACATGGCGCTTGCACGGCCCGGCACGGCCCGGCACGGCCCTGCTCTGCACTCCCGACGGCCACGACAACCAAACAAGTGCTTTGTCACGATTGCGCAACACAACAAAACGAATATGTTGTGCGCGCGCATTGAGGGTCGCCCCCGCGGCCGTGCTGCCATTGTGAGGCGCGCTGCAGAAGGGTCACATGGGAGGGGGCAGCGAGAGTTCGTCAAACATCGAACGGCAGGGCCGGCAGGGCCGGCGGGGCCCGGGCCGTTGTGAGGACTATTCTCCATCCGCGCGACCGTCAGATTTAAGGGCGGCCCCTGCGGCCCATCCGACGGGCTCCGGCAACACCACCACAGATAGGCGCGCTAGAGGAAAACCGCAGAAGGCTCAGCTCGCCTCGGCTCTCCTCTCCTCTCCTGGCTCACCGCAGAGTGCAGCCGCCGGAGCCCTTCGTGCCATGACCCCTCGCAGGCCGGAGCCGCCCGGAGCCGCCCGGAGCCGCCCGGAGCCGACAGCTTCCAGCCCCGGGCGCCCGCGGCATGCGGCCGGCCAAAGGAGTCCGTTCTGCAGAATGTCCTGGGGAATCCTCTCTTCCACGCGGCTAGGTGCTGTTTTTAGGGTCCGTTTGTGGCTCATGTTTTTGTACGGGGATGCCTTCCCGTTCCACCCGCCCGCAAGGATCTGTCAGCCCGGCGCCAGTCCGGCCCAGCGGCGAGTGTCTCCGTGCTGTGGGTGTAACGAGTACACGACCTCTTCGTACGCCGCCCGGAATATTGACTCGGCGCGGCGCCCCGTCATCTGTTGCATAAGGCGTACAGAGGCGCGCGCGCGCGCGTGTGTGTGTGTGTGTACGACAAGGCGTTTCTATTTAAATAGTATCGGCTAAACGGCGGTGATCAGAGACGCGCGGCCGACGTGAAAGTAGAGTGCCTCTATTAATGAAGAATGATTCTGCTCCTTTGAGAGGTTCGGCGGTGATTGATCTCTCTCTCTCTCTCTCTCTCTCTCTCTCTCTCTCTCTCTCTCTCTCTCTCTCTCTCTCTCTCTCTCTCTCTCTCTCTCTCTCTCTCTCTCTCTCTCTCTCTCTCTCTTTTGAAGTACGCCCATATAGCCCCTGCATCCTCGAAATAATGTTCCACGTATGTTTTTCTTTCCTAGTGGTAAAACGATTAGTAAAACCTGTAGCCTTTGCTACCGCCGCACTTATAGAATTTTCTCAATTGAAATCCCCCACCCCCCTTTCCATCAGCCACCTTTCAAAGACGCCACAGAAAAGTCGACATCTGCCACTTGGATCCGTGTTCCGCGCGTCAAGCCGTAACTCCAGACCGGACCGCCGCGGATCGACTCGCTGCTACGGAGAGAAGCTAAACGCCGCCATTCCTGTTTCCGACGCGTTTCCCGTCGCGGTACAAGCAGCGCGGCAGCGCGCAGTCGGTGCAATGAGGCCGTGCCGGGCCGTGCCGGGCCGTGCCGGGCCGTGCCGGGCCGTGCCGTGTGCGCGTCGAAGGCAGGAAGCGCGTCAAGATGAGAAACGAGCAGGGCTTGTTTGGCTCGTAGACACCGGCCGGTCGGCAGGGGCTGGGCTGGGCTGCGTGGTTGCCGTCAGCAGTGACTGTGAGGCCCCCGACGACGGCTGTGCGTGGCTGGCGGCCAGTGGCATCGGCCTGCCCCGCGCTGACCAGGGCGTGCCCCGCGTACCCCGGGTGCCACGCCGGGCCCGACACGACACCCGAATCACGACCGGACAATTTCTCGCAATTGTCTTTGACGACGCGACACAGTCGCTTCCGCTGCCGCCGGCCGGCCGGACTCTTTCTGTTTTGATAATGTGGCCACTTTACTTCAATTTTCCATTCCGGCCCCGTCACGCCGCGAGGTGTGGGGAGGGGCGGACAGCGGACACCTTCGCCGCGCGGATGGACGGACCGAGTCCACCGCGGACCCCGCGAGGGGCGGCCGATCGACATTCATTTATATTTATTTTTCACGGGAATCTGTCCATTTTATATCATTAAGGCATACATAATTGGAGGATAAACATGTCACCGGCCCACCAACACCGGCTCTCGCTTGCTCTCGCTACCCGGAATTACATTTGTTTTCGAGCCCTGAGGTTTCGGGTTCCTTCTCACGGTGTTGCAACAGTGCGGCCTGATCTACCCTAAGCCCGCGGTTTGTGTGCGGCTGCTCCCACTTGTTCACCCCGTGTTTGTCCAGGGAGGGGGGGGGGGGGGCGAGAAGGGCAGCTGCGAAAGCAAAAGGCAAAAGTAAATGGCGGTGCCGGTCCGCCGGGCCCCACTGGGCTGCGCCGGGCTCCGTGACCCGGACTCCTCCCGGCGCCTGCAGCGCACTCTTGCGTGGCTCCGCCGCATCTCACTGCGTGATCGGCGCGATGCACAAGAAGCCTCGCTCGTGTAATTCGCATGACAAAAGCCGCGCCGCAACGCACGACCTCATTTAGACAACAAGCCGGCCAAATGAGTCACGTAAGTCACAGCCGCACAGAGCTCCCCATGTTAATACGGCCCATAACGGCCACCGCCTTCACAGGTCCCGCGGGGCTCATGAGGCAATCCCACCGCACCGTGTGCATTCTCACAGTCTGGGGGGCTGGGCTGGGCTGGGCTGGGGGTGGCGACAATGTCTCCGTTCTCAGCGTTTGCAAGAAAAGGGAATCGGGTCTGGCATTGGCGGCGAAGGCACACGGCATTGGGAATACCGCCGCAATCGATGGAAAAAGACACGGGCGATGAATCATGCTTTGCACCTGTGCACGACACACGTATATGCCTCTGCAAGGACGCCGCCACCCTCGGCGCGATGGATCTGTGCACGCGGCGGCGTGCCTGCTGAATAAAACACGACTGCAGCCGAGCGCCCGCGAGGCCGAGGGTAGGCAGGCCCGCCGCACACGGGCGCGTGACAGGCCGGTATCGCACGGGCGGTAGCGCCTGCGAGGCCGAGGGTAGGCAGGCCCGCCGCACACGGGCGCGTGACAGGCCGGTATCGCACGGGCGGTAGCGCCTGCGAGGCCAAGGGTAGGCAGGCCCGCCGCACACGGGCGCGTGACAGGCCGGTATCGCACGGGCGGTAGCGCCTGCGAGGCCAAGGGTAGGCAGGCCCGCCGCACACGGGCGCGTGACAGGCCGGTATCGCTTAGGCTCTCACTGCTGTGCCCGCGAACAGACACCGCCCAGTCTCAGTCCCCGAGGGGCACCGGCTCCGGGCTATCTGCTGCTGCTGGCAGCGCGGCCAGGATGCAGTAGTCGGAACGGAAGGTCGCGGTCACGCCGGGCGGGCGCGGCGGAGCGGTGGAGCGGCGGCCAGGTGCGGCGCGGCGGGACGGCAGCCCCCCTTCCCCTACTACCAACCGTCTTTGTGTATCTTTCGCGTTCCATGCGGCGAGCATACTACTTTCCTGCGAATTGTGCCCCGCAATGTAAATATACGTAGCATATATATATAAATGCATGCAACAGCAGCAGCAGCTCGGCGAGGACGGGATGGGACGGGTCCCTCCTCCCCTTGCTTTGCATGCGCGGCGCGACGCTACAAGTGTTTGCTTCTATTTGTACACGGCGGGGGCAGTGCCGGGCCGGGGGCCGGGGCCGGCCAGGAGGACATAGTTCACGCGGCCGGATTATTGTTAGCTTGTAGCAGGGCATGTCGCTCCTCTGTGTGACCCCGCCAGGCCGGAGTCGCCTCCTTTCGCTCTCGGATCGCTAGTTCGCCTGCATGAATGTTTGTTGTGCATGTCTTATTTTCTCTTTTCTCGCGCTGTATTCTTTGACGCGAGGAGCCAATCAGCAGGCGCCCTCGTACACCTGTGCGCGCCACACGACTAGGAGACTGCCACGCCAGGTGAGCAATTAACAGCCACGATGCGCAGCCCGGAGTCCCGGAGGCGCTGGTCCGGGCCGCCAGTTGTTTGGCCCGGGAGGACCTCCACTGCCCGAGGCTTCATTAGAGAATTGGGACGGATAATTTTTGGCTCCCAAAGTAGCGTCTCTGCCGGAGTTTTGGGTTTGTGGTCGGGCCGTTCGGAGCGCGGAGACGAGTGGACCGAGAGGTGAGAAGAGCCGGGCCAAGTCCGTGGCGGTGCCCAGCGGTGGCGGTGCCCAGCGGTGCCCAGGCCCGGCCAGTGTGGACCTCTGCGGTTTGACGCGAAACAGGAAAGAGAATTGGGAAATGTGATTCACATCAGGGATTCTGGGAAAATTGTTTAGTTTTAACGGACTATTATTTTGAAGTTTTTGGTGAGAGGCTGGACCTCTGGGTGCCTAGCTTGAAAGATTTTCTCAAGCAGTATTAAAGATAATAAAGGAGAAATAAAAATTTGCCTACCCTCATCCCTACCCGCAAGCATCACAGGAAGATTATAGTCAAAAATAATGTTACATATTCAGGACGTATATTGGACGTGATAAAAATTAAAGCCACCGGCAAGAATCGAATCACGGAACCTTTCGGTTGCCAACCGGTCCGCCTATCCATACAGCTACTGAGCCACAGTGGTGCACGTGGAGCAGTGCGCGGACAGAGCGCTTAGCGTGAGTCAGTGGTTCTGCTCTGCGGGACGGCAGTGGTTATTGAACCAAGGGCGAACTGTTGGTCTCCATCGTAGCTCAGTAGCCGCGCGGGATAGCGGACCGATCGGAGACCGAAAGGTTCTGGGTTCAACTCCTTGCCGGAGTCAAAATTTTTCGGAAAGTCCGTCGACCGAGATCGAAGCTTGCATTTGTAAAAACCCAGCAAATGACAAAAACCGCCCCGAAAAAGTTTAAAATCAGCCTACATATTCATTTTTCGACAGCATATAAAACAATTAAAGGGATGTATTCTACCCGGAACATAAGGCGTCTGGACGCGGAAAACTTTCACCCTCCACGCGTTGCGCTTCCCGCCTCACCGAACAGGATTCGTGATGAGCCGCGCCAATCGGACGGAACCAGCAACCCTGAACCTGCGAACGCCTCTCCGCAGCGCCTCTCCGCAGCGCCGCCGGAGCGCCCTCTGTTGGCCCGGCCGGCCGGCATCCAGCCAGGCGCGTCGAGGCGAGGCGCAAGGGCCAGCCGAGGTAGTAAACGGGCAGATCGGCAACGGTGGATAAGTGGAGGTGAAGTGATTGAACCCGACCCCAGCCCGCCGGCGGGGCCCGCGGGGCGCGCAGTTCCTATGGGATGTGGAAGCCCCGCCGCAGCCCCCGCCGCAGCCCCCGCCGCAGCCCCCGCCGCAGCCCCCGCCGCAGCCCCCGCCGCAGCCCCCGCCGCAGCCCCCGCCGCAGCCCCCGCCGCAGCCCCCGCCGCAGCCCCCGCCGCAGCCCCCGCCGCAGCCCCCGCCGCAGCCCCAGCGCAGAGCCGCCGCCCGCGGCTGGGAGGGTGGAAGTTCCAGGGGAAACCCCCGAGGAAATCCAGGACTAATCAATAATATAACTGCAGAACTCCATGAGATGACTGTGTGCCGCCGGGGCCCCGCCGCGCAGCGACGCGCCGCTCCGCACACATTCCTCCGCAGCCATAGGCTGGTTTTTGCCCGTCCGCACGCAGCGTAATCGAAAGAGCGAGCGGCCGGCGTACGGTAGCGCTCACCTGCCCCCCGGTGGTGTTTGTCCTCCCCCCCCCCCCCCCCGGGCCCCCGCCGCCCCCCGCTATTGTCATAACGTCGCACCGTGTTCCATTAGCTGGCACCTGGGATCGATTGCACACGTGAGTTGCCCATCACATCGCATTCACTTTTTCCCAGTGCGGTGCCGACTTGCCGAGCCCGCGGGGCCCTGGGTCGGACCGGACCGCACGGCCGCACTGTAAAAACAACTGTCGTAAATTCACGACACCAGAGTCGCTAAGTTTGATAGCGAACGCAGTCGTTTCTGTACGATCACAGCCGTTTTCCTACAGCAAATTTCGTTTCATTATAGGACAAAAGTCGCTTCACTACGCCTTCAATATCGTAATGGCACGACTTGTTTGCCAACGACTGTCTCGTTTTGAAACAATAACAATCCGTTTTGAACAAAAACGACCATATTCGTTATAGAACGAAAAGTTCGTCAAGCAAATTGTCGTATCCCAATAACTTTTTTTAACAGTGCAGCCTGCCAGTCTCCGCTGTGTAATTTACGCGCTGCCGTAATGTTTCCGCAGTTCGGCGGTGGCACTGTGGCGTCAGGAATCAATTCGGAGCCCGCGTCATATACCTCGGTGGGGAAACGATAAATCAGCGACGGCAACGCACTCAGGGGTAAATATTACTAAACGCCCCTCCTACTGCCAAGCAATCTGCCAGGAGATGCCTGGAGATGTCTGCCACGGCAGGCTAGGCCTCATCACATTTCTGTAAATTTGAGTCAACTGCCGTGTCATGTTTCTTCTCGACTTACCACCGCCGCATGCTACGTACCGTACTGCAACGTAAACATTAAAACTAAGGACCCATATAAATAAACTGACAAAAATTTGTCCCGTGCCACGTCCTCCTGTATGGAGACCCATGTCGAAAGCGAGTGTCGAAGCGCTGGTCCAGTAGTCCCATCCGTTTGTCCTCACTGGAATATTCACTGAACACCGCCGACCTTTTGCCCTCTCTGTCTTTCTCCTTACCTGCATCTCTCTCTCTCTCTCTCTCTCTCTCTCTCTCTCTCTCTCTCTCTCTCTCTCTCTCTCTCTCTCTCTCTCTCTCTCTCTCTCTCTCTCTCTCTCTCTCTCTCTCTGAGGACACAGAGCGCCCTGCTGGGGGCCAGAGGCAGTGCACCGGACCCCTCATGTCCCGGTCCCCCACATGTCCTCTGGCGGTGGGGACCCCTCTGCGACCATTATAATGCCCATTGGGACATTTAATCAGAATGCAACCCAAGGACTCGATCGCCTTCCCAAAATACCTCTTTATATGCCTCATCAGGAGGGGAGGGGGGGGGGGGGTCTCTGCCGCCGCTGCACACACACTGTCCTGCAGGCACCGCCCCGCCAGCAGCAGCGGGATATAAAGTGGATAAACTATTGTCCGAACGGCAATCATCATCTTTATATGTAAATGGTGATACACAGCATTTGAAAGAAATAGCGGGGTCCTCTCGTCGGTGAGCGTCGTTTGGAATCGGGTAATTTCGGTCCTCGCCGGCCCGGCCTCCGCTCCGAGTGCGCGCGGCGCGGTGCGGCGAGCGTCTCTGTCTCTCGGCGCGCACACTTACTTGGGGCCCAGATCATGTCCCCGACATTGATGAGGTATCGTCACGGGAAAGTGTGCTGCCGCTGCGGCGGTGGCATGGCGGCATGGCGGCATCTCTGTGTGTCCGCTCGGCGGGGCGGGGCGGCCCCGGCGGGTCACGACCGTGTTCCGGACCGGGAGCCCCGCAGCACAGAGCCGCAGCACCGCGGTGGTGTCGGTGTATGATAACGACAGGGGTTGGACGACGACGAGGGTAGTGCAGCCAACAAACTGACGCTATGAAAACACTCGAAAAGTCATCCCGACCTGCGCAAAGACAGCATTTCAACGCTGCGTTATTTTCTCCTCTGCGAAAGAATTCGTTAAAAATTCTGAAAGGTAGAGTGCGGAAATGTTTGTTGCTGCGATTCCTGTACTTTCCAGCATATTTTTTTTCACGGGCGCGCCGGTTTCGGAGTGCATCGGAAAACCTCTGAAAATGCACATTCGTTAACCTTCTTTAAGAATTCGGCTTCCGTTTTGCTTCATTGACATGCATTTCCAGAAGCCTTTCCACCCACCTGTTCGTTTGGCCGTCGGCCGTCCCCTAAGCACCGTGGAATGGAAAGGTAAATTCAGCCCGCTGTTCCCTACCTGCCCTGGGGCCTAGCTGCTTGGCTTGTGTTGCCGTGTGTGTTTTTAGCCAGTGGGCTCCTGAGTCTCACTCCCTATCTCTTTCTCCCTCGGCGACAAGCCGGGAAAGGGGACTTTATGGCACCTGCCCTCGCCTCATTTGTTATTCCGTTGAGCCACAAAAGGCGAGTAACTTACTCATTTCCAAGTCGATATGGGGCCGTCGGGTTGGGGTAGGGTCGGGTAGGGTCGGGTCGGGTCCGGCCCGCAGGGACCGCAGAAGGCCACGAAGTCCGATTTCAGCTGTTGGTTTTCTTGATTGAGAGTACATGCTGGCCAGTGCCACCGCCATCGTCGCCTGCTGGAAATAAGGCCCCCAGCGGCCGGGCCGGCGTATCTCGGCCGCACGGCTTCGCGGCCCAGTGGCCCGGCGGCCCGGCCGCGGCCCCCGACGCCAGAGAATCGCGGCCAAATTTACGAGACACGCTAAAAAGTATAGCATCCTGCGCGCGTCCGCACGGCAATTAGGGAAGCGCGCCCATTTCACCGCCCGGAAAATAATTGATTTAACCTTTTGTTTGCTGACACTAACAGAACCCCGGTCGAATGAATGTAGCGTCCCGGGCCCGGGCCGTACAGGATCTCAGCAGGACGTTACTTTTGGCGTCCCGAGGAGAAGGGGGCGGTCGTTTTAGACAGCGTGGAGAGGGCACGGAAATTAACACCGGCGACTTCCAAGTGAAAGGTTCATCTTTCACTAATTATAACATACATTTTTACAAAACTAAAAATAAGAAAATCCATTACAACTGTCTGGTGGTCATAACCAGGGTCTAACCGGGAAAGCGTCCAGCTCGAACATGGCAGACGCCAAGTTTACTGCGATGAAGCCCTCCTAAACGATTCATACTGGACTTTCTCTGTTGGAATTTACCAAGAGCCGTTTGAATGCGAAATTTCACGCCCGATTTCGGCCCAGCGCCGGCCACCACGATTGTGTCTTTTGAATGTGTGACTCTTGGCTCACGCTGCGTAAAGTCCTCCCCGTCCTGCCCTGCCTGTGCCACTGGTCTTGTCGTGAGCTCATTTGCATATGAGCGCCCCCCAGCGCTAACCCGCGCAACTGCCTGGGCGCGCCGCATGAGTTACGCTGGGTTTTAGCCCAACGCCGCGTCCACAACGGTTACGCAAGCGGTGGATTAAGGGTGCCGGGGCCGGGCGCATTGTACAGTACACGTGTGCGACACCACTGACCCTTTACACACATGTGCACAACTAGTGCGGCACGCAACCCGTTTGGTGCCCTACCACAATGCCTATGACCATGAGCGCGTGTGGAGACAGGGCACACCTTTGGAAAGTACGGAAACATGGCGGAACAATCCCGACTTACAAAACTCTGCAAAGGCACACAGACCGTGGGTTACGGTATTACAATCTCTGTCCAGCAAGGTGGGCGAGGCGATCACGAAAAAAGGAAAAGAGTAAATCATACACCCGATACGCGCTTTTTTTTCTTGTCCCGCCCAGAGAGTGCGTTTGTTGGAAACTGCACACACACGCACACACGGCAGTGATGGCCGGTCGTGAACGCTAACAGGGCAATTTTGGGGAGAGTAACAAGAGTGCAGGATTGGCGGGTTTGGGTCCGCAGCGGCAGGCGGGGGCCGGCGGGGACTGGCAGGGACCGGCAGCAAGAGCAGGCGGAAATACGGCAGAGAAATCGGGGAGGGGTGAAGGGAGCTCGTGCGGGAGCATTCACGCTGAAAAACCCTCAGCAGCCGAAAAACAAAATCGAAAAGAAGCAAATCCGCATTGTCTGAAAGGAGCCCGTTGTGCATATTTTGCCTGTCTGTCCGTCTTGTTTGTCAGGAAGTTGATAGTGCTCAGGACTGCCCAGGCACAACATGACTGGTCCGGTGAAGGGACTGGGCGGGAAGGGGGGGGGGGGGGCCTCGCCGGCCCGTTACTCGATTAGATTGCCTCATCGCATGTGTGAGGGACGCTGCTGCTCGCTGCTTGCAGTAAATTCAACGATATTAGCATGAGGAACAGATTAAGCGAGGCATTCCGCCATTCGAGTGTGTCGTCTCGTCCCCGCGGACTTTTACACGGCGCATATCAAACCATTATGCGAAGCCTTTTGTGACTGCTGCTGCAGACCGGGCACAAATCGTGTACTTGCACGGGAAAATATTATGTCTTCTTAGGGTTTCTTTTAGCACGAGTCCAAGTTTTCGGCGCCGGAATCCGGTAGGCTACAGTTACTGAAGGTGTACGTTTCGCACACAGAGAAAACGTTTGGGTCACCTCGTTTCCAGCAGTTGCTGCACTGTTGTCCGACTCTAGCGTTTAAGTCTCCGTCAGCTAGTCACTGATCGCGTGAGTAATCGTGTGTAATGTACGTTGTCACCGGCCACAGTCCTGCATAACCTCGTGACCCCGCCTATGTCCTGCAATCTAGTGACTTAAATTAACGCCAGCGCAGTGATTGTAAACAGTCTGTGTCAACACAATTTTACGGAGATGAAAAATAAAAATGGTCCATCTTGCCATGTATAAAAACAAAGGCGTCTTTTCTTTAAATTTTTTGGAATCAATCAACACATTTTTCCTTGACGTTAAATAACTTATATTTTCAAGATAAGTACTTATAACTCGTCCTTGCGACTACGAATCCTCCATTCAAGACAGCAACGAATGCCGTCAGCCACCGACAACTCACACCGACATTTTTCAGACTGACTGGACTGATTCAGCCTGGCTGCTGCACCCAGATCCACGAAAAACCTGCCTTGCACAAAAAGTTGGTCTGCCTCAGCGAAATAAGCGAGTAATTATCAACTCTGAAATAATTGATACCATGAGCGCCGTGCCTCCACGGGCCGCAGTTTATTTTAAAATTACGCCGCTCATTCGATCGGGGAGTGAGGTAGAGGGGGAGAGAGAGAGAGAGAGAGAGAGAGAGAGAGAGAGAGAGAGAGAGAGAGAGAGAGAGAGAGAGAGAGAGAGAGAGAGAGAGAGAGAGAGAGAGAGGAACCTGGAACCTGCATCGTGAAGGAAACGAAAACGTTGAGAGTTGGTGGATCCCGTTCGGCCAGTCGTCTCTCTTCTTTCATTCCTTCTTCCATACACCTTCTCCTTCTTTCCTTCCCTCTATCCTCACATCTTTGTTTGTTTCTTCCTTTCTTTCTCTCCCTTTCTAATTCGGAAATACTAAATAACAGTAATACGATAGCGATTTCCACAAAATTTTCATCCCCCTTAAACTCTCAATGCGATCACTTGAACGAATACTAGACCTAGATACCACTTGGGCGCGATGCCTACAGATAAGCATTTTGGGGGCCCTATTTCGGCTGCAAGCCGCAGTAAGACCGTGAGACAGAGAAAGACCGGCGAATGGAGCGGGAGGAGGAGAAAGGGAGACGGAAAGAGGACCAAAAACTGGGCGCCCCGCTGTCAGCTTGTGTTCCTCCAAACGAGACGCGTCTCAACGTCCCACCCAATAAACTGCCAACATCCGCTGCCTTCTTTCTCATCTCCTACTGTACGGAACTGAATCGTCTTCTCGTGAAACATTAGAAGGTCATCTTTTGGCTGCGAACCAGTCTATTATTGGTGGACATTATCAGGTTTAGAACCAGACAAACTACATAGGCCAATGAGTGGAGCACAAGGTATATAGTCAGTTTCCTACTGACTGACTCAGAACATGGCTACCCTTG
Source organism: Odontothrips loti (assembly GCA_038380765.1). Lineage (NCBI taxonomy): Eukaryota > Metazoa > Arthropoda > Insecta > Thysanoptera > Thripidae > Odontothrips > Odontothrips loti. The sequence goes on along the minus strand of CM076243.1, from coordinate 18,164,271 downwards.
ATACGCAAAGGTTATTTTATCAGAAAAGTGAACTTCTAGGAACATCTGTATATTTCGTGAGTTTTCAAACTGCCCTGGAGTACAAAGTGAATTTTTACCGCGGACCCAAACAAATCTTATACAGAAATCAATGGCCGCGTTGTTGGCCTCGACCTGGGCGATTGCTTTTGTTCCAAAGTGTACTGGCGAGGCTGTGAAATAAGTTCCTCGCCTTAACTCGGCAGGGCTTGTTGCTCTTGTTCGTTTTCTGTGACCGCTCACCTGACCATAGTGGCCTCTCTGTCTCTCCGCCGGGCCGTGGCCCGCCGCTTCTCGCTCCCTCTCCCTCACTACCCGCGCCGCATCGGAGCCCTTCCCTCCCCTCCCTTCTCTCCCTATCTCCTCCGTCCCGCCTCATCGGCTTATGCGCTCCACGGATATTTTTTTTCTCGCGTTTTACCTCGTTCCGGCCGTATTCCTCCCGGGGGGCTATCCGTCAGCGACTTGCTTGCAGCTCGATCTAACCCCCCCCCCCCCCCCTCTCTCTCTCTCTCTCTCTCTCTCTCTCTCTCTCTCTCTCTCTCTCTCTCTCTCTCTCTCTCTCTCTCTCTCTCTCTCTCTCTCTCTCTTTCTCTTTCTCTTTCTAGCTCCGTTTGGTTTTTTGTCTCCGATATGACGGAAATTAATGACCGCCGAGTCAGTTCTGAAAATGCGCCTCGATTTATTCCCACCGTCAGGATAAGTAAGAGATGACGCGGGGACTGCTTCGGACGGGCTGCGCGCCGACAGACTTTGCCGTTGTATAATCCGTAGTGTTCACTGATCAGAAACACACACCAACACAGCCACCCGGATAGACGTCTCTGTACTGAAATAAGTACACAAAAATTTATTTTTTTGAAGCGGCAATAAAAATAACACCTTGTTAGGTTGCCGTTTGTGCTGTCAAATTTGTACCTAGAACAGCGCAGACTCTGGCCTTACTGTTGATCTCCGAAAGTGTTCAGAGCACTGGAATTAGGAAATCGGTTTGAAATTGTGGGTTTTTAGTCGATACAACCCAAAATGCCTTATGTGATTTCGACTGTCGTATTTACTTTAGTAAATAAGAATAGTTTTCTTGTTGTCGTTTATTTGATTTTTTTTTACAGTGAGGAGTAGCATTTCGGCGGCACGGGCCGGTCGCACCCGCCGGCCGGCAGACGCCACCGGCAGCAGACGGGGGACGGGACGTACGGGAGTGCGAAGCGGTGCGAAGCAAGACGTGCCTCGCTATCAGCGCGTTATCCGGACTCACACTCCGTTAAAAGGGGCTGGGCGGCCGCTGTGCCCGCTGTGCCGCTGTGCGCCCACCGACACTCGGCCCCACGATATGAGTCATCGCGCTGCCCACCGGCCTCAGTGGGCCCCAGTGGGCCCCAGGCCTGGCCCATCGCAGGCCCCTCTCCGCTCCTCTCTGCTGGACCTCCTCACACAGTGCAAGGGGACCTACCATCCACTACTTCCCTGCGCACCGGCGCACCCAGTCCACGGGAGTCCGCTTTGAGTCCGCGCACTCTCACAAAACTGAAACACAATCATGGCATAAAATGTATGAATCTGTGTGACTCGAAATTTTAGTCGATTTGACCAATCCTCAGACGTTTCGACCGCGCCTGATTTGAAAACGCAAAACTAAAAATGAGGCAGGTGATCCGGTGGGCCCTGGAACCTGTCAGCGACTCCACGGGCCCGCAAGCGCAGAGTGACCCGAGGGGCGAGACACTTCTGTAGTACCCTGTTACACGTCTCCTGTAGCATGTCTGTAATACCTTGTAGTACTAGTGTAATACCAGCCTGTAATACCGTTATACATGCCATTTCAGTCCTGTAATACCCGTAATACTTGTGTAATATCAGTAATATTTCTGTAAATCTGACCCTGTAATACCCAATACAGCTGTGGTGTTCAGCTAGTGAACCGCCTAGCCAGGCAGGCCTGTGTGCTGCCGACGGCCAGGAGGCCTCACAGAGGCGACTAGTGCTGTAAATGCCCCAATAATTACCAGCTGCCGGGACGATGATATGCGCAATCTCAAGCCGTGGCGATACCGGGAGTAGTCCATGCTCCTGTTAGGCACATCCCCCTCAAACTATCCCCCTTCCCCCCCCCCCCCCTAACGCCCCTCCAATTCTTCTCTTCTCAGAGAGATGTCCGAGAGATGTTTGAATGGCCCCATTATCCTTATTGGAAATGTATTCACTCCTCGCCGTAAAACGGAAGATAGGGCTCACCCTGCTAGACCTATAAATGTACAGATAGGTGCGCACCAAACAAAGACGCGAAGAGGGGTAATTTTCGGGGGGGGGGATATGCTAATAACGAGAGAATGATTCAGCGCTGCAATGTATAAATTTCGTCTTTTTTTCATACTAAAATCCCAAAATGGTTCGCGGTGCAATTTCAGTGCGGAAAGCTTTTAGAAGGCGGAGAGGCGTGTACTATCCCCCTATTGCTGCCGCGCCACCGCGCCGCGAGAGAACGTCTGCCAGTGTATCTCAGTATTAACAAGGTTACTGCCCAGGCCATGCCGGCGGGTACCGGCGGGTACCGGCAGAGCGGACACCGGCAGGCTGTGCTGCGCCGCGCCGCCGGACCCTTCGCCCCCCCCCCCCACCGCTCACCGCATCCTTTGGTTCCGTTCCCGCTACTACGCCCGGCCACGGCGGGGAGGCGGGGGGTGGCGGTGGCGGTGGTGCCGGTGCGGTGAGACGCCTCGGTCCGGTCCGATCCTAGAGCCCGGCGCAGCGCTGCGGGGGCCTCTCCTGCCGAGTGTCGGCCAAGACAGCGCTGCCCGCGCTGCCCGCGCTCACACCGTCCGCCATAACGGACAGAACATTTTTCGATGTTACAGAGCGAGTATGGCTCCCAAGTGCGTGCCGCTGCCGGCCGCTGCTCGCTGCAAGTGGGAAACTCACTTTCCGAAAGTGGCCCCCACGCCGCCGCGGGACCGAGACGCCTGCGAGGGTAGGCCAGCCCGCAAGTCACGGGTGCACGGAGGAGTCCTGGGCTGCCTACCTGCCAGGCGCTCGGTGTGCTCCAGCGCACGGCAGGTCGAGCGGACAGGAACGAGTGCACGCGGATTGCCTAACTTGAAGGTGAATGTGCCTTCGTGTGTGTTGCAAATCCTGACGCTGCAGAGCCGAGCGGAGCGCGGCGCACACGGGCCGACACTGATGACCTATGAGGAGCAGAATGTACGTGCGCAGGAACACGCGAGGTGCCGTGTGATGAATTGTTGACACGCAGACACCCTCACGCCCTTTCTCTCTCTCTCTCTCTCTCTCTCTCTCTCTCTCTCTCTCTCTCTCTCTCTCTCTCTCTCTCTCTCTCTCTGTCTCTCTCTCTCTCTCTCTCTCTCTCTCTCTCTCTCTCTCTCTCTCTCTCCTTCTTCTTCGTCTCCTCTCCCTCGCATCATCGTCTTTCTGTGCCTCCCTCCCCTCCAGTGGGAAGTTGTGAGAGGCGAGGGCTACGACTCTGATGCATGGAGAGCAATTTAAGAAAAGGAGGCCAGGCTACGAAAGGGACAAGAAATTGTGGCAGACCGTGGGCTTTGGCGCTGCGCGCCGCGGTCAAGTCCTCGGCTACCGGCCAACACGACGCCAGCAGCCCCAGCGGAGGTGGTGGGTGGGGACCGTGTACCACTCCATGTCCGGGCCAACAGTAGACCGCGTCCAGTGCGCGCGCCCGGAGAACAAAGGAGTGAGGTGCGAGCAGAGGGCCGAGCCTAGGGTCCATCAAGCCCAAGTCCTTAGCCTTCTACCTTTGCTTTAACACATTCTCGGGAATAAGCTCTTGAACGATATATTTTTTGAGGTCCTTGATTTGACTACCGACAAAATTTCTAACACAGGTCTAGACAAAGCAACAGCAAACTGTCATTTGAAACGTACCACAGGACTTCGGCAGCAAATGCGCAATTTCCTGGTGGCCTGAAATTGCTACCACTGCGAAAATAGACACGCCGCAGGAAAATCCTGTAGAATTTTTGGCATTCAAAGCGGGGATAGGATTGGATGCCACTGGAGTGACCATTCGAGTTGCGGTACACTGGAGCCTGTGTTGGCACTCACCCACTAGGCTGGGACACTAAGTCAACGTGCGTGCCTGAAAAGGAGGAAAGCTGGTGGTAGGCTGTAGGTACAGTACTGGCAGGCAGGCGGCAGGCGACCGGTTGGAATCGAACCCACGTCCCCGCAACACAATCTGCTTGGGAGTTACCCGGCACTGATGCTGAGCCCCTGTGAGTACTATGTAGCGCCTGGATACGGTGCCGCGCGCAGCGCAGCGATGCCTGGAGCCGGTCCGGGACCTGCGGAACGCTGCCACGGAGGAGGGTTTGACCTCGTGACCCGGGCCGGGGGGGCCGGGGGCCGGGGGCCGGGGGCCGGGGGCCGGGGGCCGGGGGCCGGGGTGTGCCGCGGGCTCCATCCCGTAGGCCGATGGGAGGCCGGATCACACTGTCAGCAAAGGTGCGTACAACACTATAACCATCACTCAGAAAAATGAGAATTCGTGGGCCGAGCGTAAATCCAATTGATCAACAAACCTACCCTTGCCGGGTGTTGGAAAGGTAAGGTTTCAGTCAAGACTTCCACTTAAAATCCCAGGAAAGCCTGACTTTAAAGGAAGAAGAAATGGAGAACGGAGAAAGAATCTTGTGACTTGGGATACACAGCGTGGTAGAAACAAAACTGAGGTTAGCTTTGTCCCTTATTTTCGAATGGGTCGATCAGCCACACCGGCGAAAGGAAACTTTATGCCCCGAGTGTGTCCTTGGGGTCCTCGGTCCCTGCAGATCGAAACTCGCTGTCGAAACCATGAGACGTGTGTGTCGCTGCGCTGAAACCGAATCGAGTGGAACGAACTGGACAAAAATCGATATTCGCGTGCGCCAGACAAAAGGCGGGGCTAAAGCAGAACGGTCTCGAGCCGCACACAACGTCGTGCCGTGTGAGGGTCCTGTTGCCAAATACTAAAACTCCACCGTGCGTTATGCGTTTGGACCAACTGGTGAAAAACAAAACGCATATGTGTGTGTGTGTGTGTGTGATTTTTAAAATGTATATTTTCGCCTTGGAGTCGCCCGTCCTGCAGAGTCACGACGGCGTGTGTCTGTTGCAGCGCGGTGTCGACAGCGAATGAGGCACTCACTTTCGCGCGCACAAGTCCATAATCCCGACGGCGGCGCGGGGAGTTATAAGAAGACGCGCGCGTTAAAAGAGGTCACCAGGGTTCAGCGTGCCGAATGCTTATCGAAAGATAAAACGATAAGTGGACGGGACGTCACCGCGCATGCGCTGTCGGGCCCAGGGCGGGGCGGGGCAGGGCCCGGACCGGCGTCGGCCCGCGGCGGGTCGCAGAGGTCTTTCCTCGCGCGGGCCGCTGTACCGGCTGCGCCCCGCCAGCCCCCGCCAGCCCCCGCCCCGCCCCACCGTGTGCCGCATGGGACGGCAACTCAACACCTGACCTGAAACAGCATCCGGACACTACGCGGCTGCTGGCTCCGGGCTCCGGGCCCATACCAGACCGGACAGCACGACCTGGATTTTATCTGGTATTCAACTGCCGATGTTTATTACGGTTCATTCCGGCGCGGATTTGTGTGATCGGTGCGCTTGGGTTAGGTTTCGCCACCCCGTCAGCGGCGCTGGCGGAGCCAGGGGGTTCTTTTCCAGCTACTGGAACAGCCACCGCTGCTCCCCGACCGGCCCCCACCGGCCCCCATCGGCCCCCACCGAACCCAACCGGCCCCTACCGGCCCCTACCGGCCCCCACCGGCCCCCACCAGCCCCTACCGGCCCCTACCGGCCCCCATCGGCCCCCACCGAACCCTACCGGCCCCTACCAGCCCCCACCGGCCCCCACCAGCCCCTACCGGCCCCCGCCGGCCCCCATCGGCCCCCACCGGCCCCCACCGGCCCCCACCGGCCCCTACCGGCCCCCACCGGCCCCCACCAGCCCCTACCGGCCCCCACCGGCCCCCACCGGCCCCGCGGCTTCACGTCTCCCTTCGAAAAACGAAGCGACGTCCGGAAACGGTCCTCCCAGTGGCAGGGCCGCAGGGCCACTGGCCACAGGGCCATGGTCCGTGCGCAGTCACGGAGAATGAGGCGAAACTCGATATGACGGTGTGGTGCCGTCGTCCCGCCAAGGCGCGCGCTCACACACACACACACACACACACACACACACACACACACACGCACACGGACGCACATACGCGCAGGGTGACGCCGTGCGACGCTGTGTGGAGGGCCGGGATGGAGTCACCCACCACGCAGCTGGGCGGGGGCCGCCGGCAGCACGTCAGGGCATCCAGAGGAGCATCGGCGGAGGCCTCGGCGGATAGGCCTCGGCAGAGGCACAGGTGACGCCGCAGCCCGCACCGCCCAATTCTGGGTGAACAGCGCTCCGTTTCAGCAGAAATCCTCCGTGACGACGTTTCGCGGGCCGCGGAGGGTGTGACGGCGTACATCATCCCCGTCAGTCCCCATCAGTCCCCCGTCAGTCCCCATCAGTCCCCGTCAGTCCCCATCAGTCCCCATCAGTCCCCGTCAGTCCCTATCAGTCCCCATCAGTCCCCGTCAGTCCCCATCAGTCCCCGTCAGTCCCCCGTCAGTCCCTGTCAGTCCCCCGTCAGTCCCCACCAGTCCCCGTCAGTCCCCATTAGTCCCCATCAGTCCCTTGTCAGTCCCCACCAGTCCCGCAAGGCGCCGTCGTCAGGGGTCCATGGCGTACCGTAAAGCAGATGCCGCCGTAATCAGCCAGGCAATCCCCAAACCACGACGGAGGCGCGGCGAGGCGGGGCGGAGCGCCACTGACAGACTCCGCCGCGACCGCAGGTAACCAAAAGCCGACTAGAGGAAACGCGTAAAAAATTGCACCACGTTGTCTGCAAACATGCACGGATTGTGAAATCACATGTTTATCATAAGAAATCTAAAGTAATCTTTGAAAGCTCGAGAAGTCACTGTAATCTATGAAGTCTTTTATAAAATGTTATCTTTCGTACGCTCGAAAGGCGAGTGAGAGACCCCGTGGGTCTGGTGGCACGATTGTGGCGCTCGAGGCGTGGTCACCGCCACCACCACACTTTGGGAAGAGTTCCTAGAGTGGCTCAGTTAGCAACTGATGCTCGAGCGTCCAACATTTCCGATCATGTTAGCACCTCCGCGGCGCCCTGGGGCTGGACAGGGCCGTCCGCGGCAAGGTCACGCCCGGAGGAATGCGCCGAGGACGTCCGCCCCGCCCCGCCCCGCCCAGCCGACTTTAGTAGGTGCAATGACTTGCTGGGCAGCGCCGGCCCCGGCTGCGCGCTGCGCACCCGGCCGCGGTGCGGCGGCAGAGCGGGGGAGTGCAGCGGCGGGCAGCGGCGGGCAGCGGCGGGCAGCGGCGGGCAGCGGCGGGCAGCGCTGTGCCCTATCAGCATAGCATGATTTGTGGCCTCCAAGCCGCGGCGTCGCGGTGCTGCATGGAACACGGAGGCAGTGCGGCGCGTCACGACGCCGACCGGGGCTGCGGCGGCTCCTCGGCTCCTCGGCTCCTCCGGGACCTCCGGGACCTCCCGGCCCGGTCCTCGCTGCAGCGGCAGCCTCTCCCCGATAGAGTACGTGGGTCTGCGCCCGTCCCGGCAGTTCTCCCCGCCGCCGGCACCGTAGCGTCGCCTTCTTCCTTCGCCACTCTTATTAAATGCGAGTAATTGTAATTACGTTCGTTAGGCTGAAAGTAAGAGTCTCTATCCTTGGTACTCTACGTTTCCTCGCCACGTATTGCTGTTTTCTGCTCCCCGGCCTCCCTCTCCCCGACGCACATACAGGACGAGCACTTCCATTTTATGGTCACAGGCGTACAAAAGTCCAAAAATAAACGTGCTGTATGATCGCGGTAGAGAGTACACAGGCCCAAAAAATGGAGGCATATGACTTTTCCCCCACCCTCTGCACTTTCTCCCTGCATCGCAATAACAGAACCTCCAATAAAGTTTCCGTCCTACTGATCTCCTCTCGAATTTTGCCTCCATCGCGCGTGTCTGCGCTGGTCCCGGATAGTCCCGGAGGTCCGGTGCTCAAGTGTAGCTGTAGCGCACCCGGGCCTAGGCCTAGGCATGCCCTCGCGGTCAATTGAATTGGGAGCGCGAAACGGGTCGCGGTGTGCGCGGCCTGGGCCTGGGCACGTGCAGGAGTGTGGCGCGGCGGGTACACCGTCTGACTTTTTATGGGAACTGATTTGGTACTACTGAGTGATTTTCATGCAGCGTGCTACATCCAAGGAATTTTTTTTTCTACACACCAGCACTATTGTGTGAGATAGTATTCTTGTCGCGCACCACCACCATACCACCTTCCGGGAATGAAAAACAGTTCACAAATTCACATTAAAAAAAAAACGAATATGGATTTTGATATCCTTCTTTTGCATAGTAATTCGCGTCTTTGTAATTGGACAAATTGGCGATTTCATTGCTTTCTTTTGATACTGCTCCTATACGAGGGAAGGTGATCCTCTGACAGGTGCGCGCACACAAGATGAGAGGAAGATCATGCGTGTAAAAACTTTCCCCTCCTGCTTTAAAATACCAGTCAGAAGAGGGAAGAAGAAGTGGAGGGGGGAAAAGGGTTCAAATACATGTTTTTCGCCGAAGGAGAAGAAACGCGAGGAGACTCAGCTGGCTGCCGTGCACGCCGTGTGCGTGTGTGTGTGTGTGTGTGTGTGTGTGTGTGTGTGTGTGTGTGTGTGTGTGTGTGTGTGTGTGTGTGTGAGTGGCTCGCAGCTCCGACGTCGGGTCAAGTCTCCCGCCGTCCCTCCGCTCCACATTGCGATCCAAACCGCGGCGGCGGATAGAATATAAATGCAGCCGAGGAACTGACTTTGTGGAGCGTTTGGGATTGGCTGGGCTACCTACCATGGGCTGCCTTGGGCTGCCATGGGCTGAGGGCCGTGCCATAAGCCGAAAAACGGAACGGTTTTCTCTTTCTGCGGCGCGCTCCGGAGCAGGAGCGATTGGTTCAAATATGACAGGAGCTGTCGGAGCCTGGTGCGGGCCTCGGCTCGGCAGGCAGGCTGGGCACCAAAGCGTGGCCGCTTATAGCCGGGGCGGCCGTCCACAAATGACGTGACACACGCGGAGACACACCGGTAAGCGTTACGGAATGTGTGGACGCGATATGGATTCTATCTAGCTGTGAGCTCGGAGCGTGGGGCGGAGTTGTGTGCACTCGGAGTGTGCGGGTACTGAGTGTGCGCGTACTAAGTGTGTGGGTACTTGGAGTGTGCGGGCACTATAGTGCGGGGGTGCTAGGAGTGTGCGGGTACTAGGAATGTGCGGGATACTCGGAGTGTGCGTACACTCTGTGTGTGCACTCGGAGTGTGGGAGTACTAGGAGTGTGTGGGTGCTCGGAGTGTTGCAGGCACTCGTTGTGTGCACTCGGAGTGTGCGGGCGTACTAGGTGTGCGGGTACTCGTTGTGTGCACTCGGAGCACCTGCTGAGCCCGTGTTGCCGGCGCGCCCACATGACCGGTAGCTGCGCCGCCGCGCCTCATATTAATAATTATAATTAGCGCATGCCCGCGCCGGCCATTAGCTCTTTAGATCCGCCTTAAATACACTTTGCGTTTGGATTATCACAATTTGTCAAATAATAACAGCGGCGGAGCGCGCCCCTCGTTTACCCCGTCGTCCTTATTCGCGTAGAAGTCGTCCTACATAATTGGCACTTTGGCGGAGACGAGGAGACGACGAGGCGAAGCGGCGGCGGCGCGGCGGCACGGCCGGGGCTTTTCTGCGCAGAGATGATGGGCTGGGAAACTGTCTCAGTTCGTGTTAATGGTTTGGAACTTAGTGCAGGTTTAACGAGTGTTCGATGACGTATTCTTTGTCTGTAGGGTTTAGAATGGGCTGATCAAGCGCGAGCAACGCATTATTATGCCAAGGTGCCAGAAGAAATGGAGGCACGTTGTGCGACGTTGACAAAAAATATTAAATGGCGGAGGCGTCCGTTCACAGATTTGCAAGTGACCAGAGCGCGTGCACACACACCTACTTGGCTTTTACGATCGCTTGTTCTTACCGAAGCCTTTCACTTTTCCGATTGTCGCAGCGTTGGCCATTGTGCATCGACAGTCGTGGGGATCTCTGCCCGGGAGCTGCTTCCGAATCGCATCGGCCGGCACGTCAGGGGCCGGGGGACTGGGGCCGCGGCAGTGCGAACGCAGCCCTCCGGGAGCCAAGCCCCGCCAGCCGCTCAATGGATCGTAACTAGTGCATTATTCCCAGCGAGCGCTGCCCGGGGTCCCTGAAGGTGCCTGTAAGTCCCTTAGGTCTGTGTACGTTCGTGGTCCCTGCAGCTCGCCGAGGTCCCTGAAGTCCCTGAAGGCCCCGCCGCACTGACTTCGCCCACACGCCGCTGAGGAGTGACCCTCCCCATTGCGCCAGCAGCGTCAGCAGCGTGTGTACAGTGATATAAGTGCGGTTCTTCTTCTGCACTGCTTGCCTACGTAAGAGCGGGCCGCGCCGCACGGAGGCCGGCGGCGCTGGAGGCAGGCGAGCCGAAACTCCAGAAACTGTGCAGTGCAAATCGTGGAGTTTAACAGAAAAGAGGATGTGGTCAAGTGCTTTACAAAACGGTGCTGGACATCATCTGCCAGATCCGTTGAATATAAGTCCCCAAAGCTCACCCTCCGGGCTCAGTCTGCCCGTCGACATCGCCAAGAGAGGATGAGAATGGGTCACCTTACCGTGCGGCTCGGGGAGGCGCCCGGCCCGGTTCCGTCCCGCAGGACAGGCGCCGACACCTCCGCCAGCTCCACCTGCAGCCGGGAGATGCACCGATGCCGGAGCCGCCCGGAGCCGCCCTGCCCGGCCGAACCGCAAATCCCCGACTTTATATCCCACCCGCGAGTTCGGAATTCCTTGGTAGGCCTGGGCCGCCAGACCCCGCGGACAGGCCACCCCTGGACCTATCGAGGACATCGCGTCAGACCGATGGCAGCGCGCACCGTCTCCCAGCCGCCAGGAATAACATCTGCGCGGGCAGCAGTTAGGTGGGATTGGATTTGCTGGCCGCAGCCCGGCCGCCGCCCGGCCGCACGTAGACGGACGCGGTGCGGCGACTCTGCGAGCAGCGCGCGCAATCTTGAAATTTATTGGGAGACTTGGACGCAGGTACTAGGCGACAACACGCGCAGCGAGCGCCGGCCTCAGGCTGCAGGGGGCAGGGGGCAGGGGGCAGGGCCCGGTAGACCAGCCGCACCGCCGGCCCCAGCACGTCTCCGCCCAGCCCCCGGCCGCACCGCCAACGTCGATACTCCCTAAATCCATTTTCGCTTCCTGAATGATCATGGGGGTTAGCAGGCGAACGGGGAAGGGGTGAGCAGTGTAGCAGGCGCACGCTACTGATGTGGATCGATGCCGTGTCCGTGCCGTGTCCGTGCCGTGTCCGTGCCGTGTCCGTGCCGTGTCCGTGCCGTGGCCGCGCCGTGGCCGTGCCGTGGTAGTGCCGAGCCCCGCCAGCCCCCCGCGGCCGCCCTCAATCTCGGGCCCGCCTCTCCTCTCCGCTTATCACCGGCGCATCGTGAACGAGTATATTTCATATTCACCAGGTCGGGGCTGCGTCCGAGGCAGCCTCTCTTCGATCACGGGCCCGAAAACGTGTACGGCGGCCGTAGACCGATGGCGTACGGACGCAGCCCGAGGCAGAGGGGGCAGGGGCCAGAGCAGAGGAGCAACAGCACAAAAATTCGCAAAATCGCGTAGGAAATATATGTTGCATGTCTGGGAAGGGGCTGGTGAACTTTAATCACTCTGGCTTCGGATATTCTGTACATGGAGGTGCACGGCATGATGCGTGCTAGAGTGCGCACCGACCACCATTGCCATCACATTTCGCTTCTCGCGCTTTTGCAGGACGATCGTGAAGGCAACACCCTGTGGAGGTCCGAGGAGGCCGGAGCCCGCCGGAGCCAGGTCCGAGGCACCCCGCGTCGCTCGCGATCGCCTGGCCGCGCGGCGCCACGCCGTCAGCGGCTACGGCTGCTGATGAAGCGCTGGGCGATACGATGCTCCGGACCGCAGCACCGCGCCCGCCTGCCCCGCCCGCCCCGCCCGCCCCGCCTGCCCCCCCCGCCCCGCCCGCCCCGCCTGCCCCGCCTCTCCACGCACCGCCCCATCACCGCCCCGCTCAGCTCTCAGGCCGCGATACGGCGGCGTGCAGGCCTCGCGGGCCCTAGCAGGCCATAGCAGGCCCCGCAGGTCCCGCAGGCCCCGGTCGATGTTATCAGCAACCCCACGAGCCGCGCGCAGCCCAGCGCAGCCCAGCGCAGCCCAGTGCAGCCCAGCGCAGCCCAACACTGCCCCACGCCACGCCCCAGCTCATGGCGCGGGGCCTGCGGGATGCCATGGCTGCTGCCCCTCTCGTGCTGGAATCTCACAAGTCACGAGTTTTCCACGAGACCTCTCCTGGGGAAGACGGAAAAGCTGTGGCCCGTTTTACTGGAGTGAGACGCAGTGCACGGGCCACCCTGCCCTCCCTACCCTCCCTGTCAGAAAGGACGGTCGTCGCCGCGAGGCCAAGAGACGAAAATGCCTCGTTCGTCAAATGATGGGTTTCACTCGAACCAAGCCAACTATGATGATCTGATTAGTGAGTACACGGCGCTGAAAGGTTCACAAAAAAATAAAACGAGCCGAGCGAGAGTGAATAGGCAGCCGAATGTCAGTCGGGCCGGGGGCCAAAACGCAGTCCTATTACAGTAATAAGTCGGATACAGCGACGCCAGCGATGCTGTGGCTGATGCGCGCGTCAAGCGTTGTCCGGTCCGAGCAGAGAGACCCGCATCTGGCCACCGACTGCACGGCCGCGGCACTGGCTCGTGGAGCGTTTCTTTTCTCTCTCACTCGTCGTATGCCCTCCTGTGCACCCTCTAAGGAGACGGACAGAGACGGAAGAGGAGGGCCTTTGAGGAGGAAGGCAGAGGAGGCACCACCGGCCACCGCCCGGACAACCGTCAATGACTGGGTCACCCGGCCGGCTCAAGGACGCACACGCTCTGACTTAGTTTTTCGGCCGTTTCTTGACGAAGCAGTAGTTAGTGTTCTCCGCGCTCTTCTTCTCGCCGTCCATAACGCATAAAATTGGTGTCCTTACTGAGAGCAGAGAGAGAGAGAGAGAGAGAGAGAGAGAGAGAGAGAGAGAGAGAGAGAGAGAGAGAGAGAGAGAGAGAGAGAGAGAGAGAGAGAGAGAGAGAGAGAGAGAGAGAGAGAGAGAGAGAGAGAGAGAGAGAGAGAGAGAGAGTGAGAGAGAAAGAGAGAGAGAGTAAGAGGACTGGACCACAGTGGACCCTAAAAGGGCCACAGCTCACGACAGAGCTCGCGACGGAGTATCGAGAAACCCTTTTGTCGAGGACTTCCCTCCAATATGTTTTGTCTGTTTATTTTCCTATGCCGTATCCATCTTTACGTTCCGCCAGCAGTGCTCGGTTCTCGCCAGGAGTTTTCTTGGCGATGACCGGCTGGGCAGGGCAGTGCGGTGCAGCTCGCGGGCCGGGGCTGCTGGGACCACTCCGTAAACCACCGCGCCCAGCGCAGCTAGCGCAGCGTTCACTCCGATGGGGGCAGGGCAAATGCAAGCTGCGGACCACAGTAAATGTGCCGGTTTTTTAACCAGATCCGGATCGACTAGCAGAGAGAGATGGGGGATGAGCGACAGAGAGAGAGAGAGAGAGAGAGAGAGAGAGAGAGAGAGAGAGAGAGAGAGAGAGAGAGAGAGAGAGAGAGAGAGAGAGAGAGAGAGAGAGAGAGACGGTGTCAGCTGCACTCACGTGTATTCGCGCGCAGTGTTTATATATTCGACACCTTCGCATTCCGCAGTCACGCTGATGGATCAGTTTTCATTTACCGTTGAGTGCCAAGCAGCAGCAGCGTCAGCAGCAGCAGCAGTGGACATTAGCAAGTAAGTAGTGGCTGCAGCCAAACACCTGCGCCAACAAACTGCAGCTGAATCGGTGCGTATTAGCAAGCGATATAGTGTTACAGTGCCTTCGGATCCTGACTTCGAGGACGAGGAAGACACTACCGGAATCTACTACTGGATCACTATAGTGGACAGCACTGTGGCTGAAGCCGTGCACGTGGGCAGTAGCGCTTCGCAGGGCTCCGCCGGCCACGCCCTAACATCGCGTACCACATGGGACAATCTGAGAGCGGCAGGAGCGGCCGGCCGGTGCGGCTGCTGTCTGATGACAAGTGCACAGTACGGCACCGGGAATAGAAAAAGCGTTGATTCAGGCGATGAGTTTTTTGCAAGTTCTCGAGTCGAAGAACGTTTCTTCCTCCTCGGTGCTTCTGGTTGCGCGGAAACATGCGCCCGTTCTGTTCTCAGGGGCCCCTCCGCTCCTCTCGGCCTCGGACTGCCCCGCCACATGACCGGAACAGGTTGTGTGTACGCGGATTTCGACTTATCTGTGAAGCCCCAGTTATGGCCGCTCAACACGTCGATGCAGATAAGGCAATGAGCTCCGACTGGTGTATGACAGCGGCTACAGGCTGCGCCGGTAATGTCAGTCTGTTTGTCGGCCGTAAGTTTTAGTTGCTGTCCGTTCGGCCGAAACGACCGCCGGATACGGTGAAGCAACCACCATGAAGGGTAGGAATGCAGTCGGCCTGTGGCCCGCGTGGGGCACGGATAGAACCGTCCGTGGAGGGTAGGCCGCGCACCACAGCCACACGCGCGGCAGCAGTGCCCATCCGGCAGGGGCTGGAAGGTAGGCCACCAGTTCCGCTCGGGAGCTTGGCGGGCCTGCCTATCCTCGCCATGGCAGGCGTTCCTCCACTGCCCCTGGCACAGTCACCTACCGCAGCTCTATCGAAGCCGGCTGTTGTCAACCCAGCCTGGACCTGCACGGCACCGCGTGGCGCGTGGGGGTCAAACTAAATTACGAACGAAAATGGGGGGGGGGGGGGGGGATTCGGGCCCGGGGAGGGGAGGGGGGGGGGGTGCAGACGGCCGTAACCCTCACCGTATAACGACACGCCGCATTTTATTTGCGTTCTGCGGAGTCTTTTGTTGCGGCTGTTGCTCGTCTCGTCGTCGGTCGGGACCAAGTCGGGACAGCGCAGCCGAGCCGGGGCCCATCACCGCAGCCGCGGCGCGGGGGTCGGCGGGGGCCGGCGGGGGCCGGCGGGGCCCGTGATGGCACGTATACCGCGAGCTCACGACAAACGACGACGTCCCGGCCCCGCCGTGGGCCGTACCGCTGTGTGCGTGCGGGAGCCCTCTGCGGGGCCCTCTGCCGGGCGAGGCCCCTCTGCACGCCCTCTTGGTAATTGACCACAAAGTAATGGGTCGTCTCGTACTGTTCGGCGAGGACCGCTGTTTGCGGTGTCACTTTGGCGATGAGAAATTGCGAAACCGTCAACGAATATGATAGTTTCGCTAATGAAAACCAGCTGGCAGCTGTAGCGGCCGTGTCGGGGAGCTGTCGCCGGCCGGTATACGTATATCACCCGCGAATGGCAAGCGTCGTCAGACTCTTCATGAAGTGGACTCGGACCGACACTGCGTCAGGACGCCTGCCGAAGGACGCACACAATTCGCGTCCGGTCCTGTGAGATCGCGGGCCGCCCGCTACGGCCACCCGCTGGTAGTCGGGTCGGGGCTCGCCTGGCGGGCAGCGTTCGCGGCAGACGGGGTAGGGCGTCCTGTCCAGGAGGGTAGTCATCGGCGAGGCCAGCGCATCGACCAGGGTCACCTTCGGCCATGGTGCCGTGGTCACCATCGCGGGCAGCGAGTTCTCACCGCCGAGGACGGCTGTCCTCCACTTAGCAGTGCCGTCACAGGGGAGGACCGTCACGGATCGTCGTCAAGGATCGTCAGCCGGCACGGCCGGCACTGACAGCCCTGCGGAGCGCGGCGGCGGCGGTGCGGCCGTCCCCCCGTCAACGGGCCGAGCGTCAGAGCGGCTCGCTGATTTTGAATGGCCCCCATTTGTATTGCCCTTTGTTGGGCACAGCGCTCCTCTCGTCTCGAGTGGAGTCCTCCGCGGCCCTGCCAAGACCACCGCCACGGCCACCGCCACCGCCACGGCCACCGCCACGGCCCCCGCCACCGCCACCGCCGCACGAGTGCCTCCCTTTTCCATGTTTGTCCTGACAGTATGAAGGTAGATGACCAGGGTGTGCCGGGGCACGGGGCTCCAAGTCCGGCACCACGGCCGCACAGCAGCGTCGCCGTCTCTGTGCTGTTTGAGTCTCTACGCCGAAACCGTCACCATTCGGACACCATTTTTCGGAGAAGAAGTGGACGAGGCCGCGACATTCTCACGCAGAGCGGCGTACTCTTTCGTCCTCCGGCCCCCGGCCCCCGGCCCTAGAGGGACCACCATAAGAGAGGGCTGGGCCGTATCGTATTTCATGCATGATTAATCTGTGTGTGTGCGTGTGTGCGTGTGTGCGATCGGGCTATGTGTGTCATACGTGTCTGGCGTTGCAGCGGTGTGCGGTCGGTGTTCGCTGCCTATAGGGAGGAGGGGGCGTGGACCTGAGGAGCTTCGCATTACTTGATTCAGGCAGTTGTATTAATTTTCGACGTACACACCTTATTGCGAAATGTTATGAGCTGTTTTTTGGAGCCTCCAATTTTGCTTGACAATGCACTGGCACGAAGACTACCTGAGCGTTATGCATGGTATATTCGAACGTTTGTTTCAGTTTTTTTTTGTTTCTCACACCATATGCGTGTTCGATTTAAACTGCACTCGCTCATGAGCTTTCTCTTTTTTTTCTCCAGCAGGTGTGCACGCCCGCTCTGCATGGGACACACACGCTCTCACACACACATGCACGTCGTAGGTCACGGGCATCATAGCACCATGGCGACGACTCGCCTCCGGTCCCTCCTGCCCCCCCCCCTCCCCCTTTCACACACACACACACACACACACACACACACACACACGCGCGCGCGCGCGCTGCGCAGCACGGCAGCGTCCTGCAGTGATCCGCGCAGCTGGTGCCCCGGCGCCGCGCAGGTACCCGCCGATACCCGAGGCTCGTGGCGGCAGTGTGACCCCCGCGGGCTCCACAGGCCCCGCAGGCCCCGCAGGCTCCGTAGGCTCCGTAGGCTCCGCAGGCCTCCACTGGCAGTGGCCTAGTCGCGGCCCCACGGCCTCATCGCGCCGCATCGCGACGCATCCTCCTGCCCCCGCGGCCCCCGCGACCCCCCGCGGCCCCGGGGCAACATAGTGTGCCGCTGCTAGATAGGTCTCGGGGCTACTGACACAGAACGGCACCGGCGGGCACCGGGTCAGCTAGACACGTAGACACGTGGCAACGTAAAGACGCCTCTCCGGACCGGAACAACCGGACATCTATTTCAGCGATGCAGACAAACACAGCGGGCAAAATTATCCAATGTGATTTTTCTGTTCTTTTTCGTAAATTGGTTTAAATCAATGTAGGTAATATCTACCCACTGTAGTTTCGACGAGTTCTATCCAGAGGATCTGGGTGGGCCCCTTCAGCCCAACCAGTTCCCGGTCCATTCTGAGGACAAGACTCGCGGATTGGGAGTTTCGGTGGCTCGGCAGCCACCCAGCCGCGTTTTATGGCCCCTTTCCGCACCGCGGCCTCCTTTTTCTTCCCAGAACATCGGGCGGGATTTATCGCCGTAATGTCTTTTCTTGGTATGCGTTTCCCTATCGACGATATTCCCGCGCAGGAATTAAAAGCGTTGCTGGGAAATGACATAAATTATCGAATGCAGACTGCTAATCGCGCGCGCGATGTCGCTGTGGCGTCTCTGTGAAGCCGTTTCCGTTCTTGTGGAATTCCGATGGGGTGTATTCACACTTCGTAAACGTCGCCAGAAAGAGTGCTCGGCAGGTAGTTATTAGATATAAAAATTATACGGGGCATTTTATGTCTGTGAAGGTATCGGCGAGGAGTGAGGTATTGGTCGTCGGTGCACGGTAGTGGAAAGGGGTTATCCCGAACAGGCAATGTGGATGGGAAGGCCCAGTCAGGCCCTAATCCTAGTCGGACAGCAAAGTGTTACTGCCCGCGGTTCGCGCCACGGCGGCGGCCGGCGGCGCTGCAGGCGCTGGCTGCTGCGGGCGCTGCGGGCCCAGCGGCATGATCGGGGTGTTAGCGGGGCCCGCCGAGCCCGCCGAGCCTGCCGAGCCGGCTGTTGTGCGTTCGATGGCCAACGACGTATGAGAAATGTCTCCACACACTCTGGCGCGCCTTGTTCAACACGGCGTTCGACACACAGCGCCGCACAGCGCCCCGCTAACGAACAGGATGGCGGCCGAGTCGTTTATCCGCCGACAGCGACAATAGTCACGTAGTAATAGGCAAATCCGGCCGGCAATGGGCCCCCGTCGGCCCCCGTCGGCTCCCCGTTGCGCAAGATGTGGCACCGGCGACGCACCGGTCCTGGCGCAGGCCGTCGGCCGCGTGGGTCTGGACCCGTCCCGTCCCAGCGGCAGCCCGGCGGCAGCCCGCCCCACGGCGTTAGCCCATACCGATACAATGGGCCACTCACCGTCATGAAGAAGAGGTAAGACTGCCTCGTCTCACTGTATTTACACTGTGAAACGTGTGTGTGTGTGTGTGTGTGTGTGCGTGTGTGGTGGGCGGACGTGAGGCAACCGCAGGAGAAGAGCGCAGATTCGTCGTTACGTGACGTGACCCGGAAGCGGCATGGCAGTGGTGCATCGATGCGCCGCGCGGAAGACGGCTGAACCACATGCGGATGGGAATATGTCGGTACGCCACCGCCAATGAGGAGGGAAAACGGTTTCTGTGAGTAAAGGTCTCACCGCCAGCCCGTGGGCCGAGAGGGCCGATGCGAGGGGACGAGCCCCAGTACCGCTGCCGGGTGTGCGGCGCGGCGCGGCGCGGCGGCTGCCTCCCCTGTGAGCCGAGCCTGTAAGTCTCAGGCCGCCACCGCACCGGCCACACGTCACCAGTTATTATAATGAAGGGTGGACAGCGGACACGCCTGCCTGCGTGTGGCGGCAGCGGCGGCAGCGGCGGCAGCGGCGGCACCGATCCAGGCATCCCGCCGGGACGTCCCCACCCCAGCGGATACATTCAGTGCGTATACACCGGCCGGCCTCCAATGGCGGTGTGCGCGCCTCCGGAGAGTTGGAAAAACGCGAGATGTGCGCGCTTGAATGCTCTTCCCTGTCAGCCTGCCCCTTTCGTTCTCTCTCCCTTCCCCCTCCCCCCTCTCTTTCTCTCTCTCTCTCACACACACAAGGCCCGAACCCATTCTGAATGGGCCCGGCACCGCAACACCACACGGAGTCATACGCCACGCCACGCCCCCGCGTCGCGGTGCATCAGCCGTCAAATTAGGAAGGAGGATGTTGTGCTCGAAGTCCACAAACCTCCTTGTGGCCGATGCGGTGCGGCGAGGCGCGGGCTCCCCAAAGGGGACAGCGGTGACAGGCCGAGATTACAGGGAAGGACGCGGTTGTTGTCGGCCCACCGAGTCGCTCCCGGGGAGCTGAGCGCAGCCTCGTCACGGGGTGGCCTGTCGCAGTGCCACCTAACGGCGCTCTGCGGCGCTCCGCACCTCCCCGAGCCGAGCGCCTGAGCGCCTGCAGTACCCGACCTAGGCTGTCCCGTTACGCACGCATGTTGGGCTGGCGGCCTACCACCACAGCCACCAGCCTCCCAGATCGTTTACAAATAGCGCAGCCTTCGGAGACGTGCACTTCCCTCCGCATTGGTTGTGTCCACAGCTGCTTATTATCAGGTCATAAAATTTGTTTCCACGGCTGTTTCCACCACCTCTCTTCATCTCTCTCTCTCTCTCTCTCTCTCTCTCTCTCTCTCTCTCTCTCTCTCTCTCTCTCTCTCTCTCTCTCTCTCTCTCTCTCTCTCTCTCTCTCTCTCTCTCTCTCTCTCTCTCTCTCTCTCTCTCTCTCTCTCTCTCTCTCCTTTCAACATTCTCCGGGTCAACAATTTTTTCTGCCTCTGGGAAATTAAAACAAGCAGAGTGCGCTTGTCCAGGTGTAGGGAATGCGAAAAGCGCCCGATGACGACAAAGAACCCCTCCTAGAGTACTAGACCAGCAATTACGCCGTTGTTAAGGGAATAATCACGCTTGTCCGAATGACCGTAATGACGAGGGGGCATGCTTGGACACGGTCAGTGCGCAAACTGGACTGCGGTGTAGGGTATACGTCGGCCGAGCGAATATCGCACAGAAAATAAGTACCAACCAGCTTGTGTGACCAGGCTTAACCACACATCTGAACGATTTACAAGTTACCTGGACCAATTTGTTGACAATACTATGAGAGTTTTTGATTAATTCACAATTTGTCTCGTCAGCACGATGACCGACAGCGTCAATTAAACCATCATTCCCCTGAAGCACGTCACTGCGGTCGCCGTAATGTCGCAAACTCACCGGCGGCGAATAATCACTACGCCTCCAGAGCGACTAATAAATCAGGGCAGCGCTCGCGTGTCGAACGCGTGTCGCAAGGCCGGAGCGATTAGAGCTCAGCGCTAGCGGCGCCTTAGCATGCGGTAAACTTACCAGAAACAGGGGGACTCTCGTGGAATACAGATCTGAAGCCGTTGGTCCTCGTTTGGTGTCCACATGGCAGCCTAAATGGCCGAGGTCACCCGGGTCACTTCCGAACCCCCGGCCCCCTATATACACGTCACACTAACCGGCGGACACGAATGGCGGTCACCGCAACGAAATCTGATGTATGTTTACAGCAGGCTGGGCTCTACGCGCACGCCAGCCTCAGCTCACCGCTGCCGTCTCTCTCTGACCCTCCGGCCCGGCCGGCCCCGCCGCTGCGCCCAACAAGGACGGGAATAGCCACTAGAGCGCTGCCCACGCGCAGCCGGGCCTTTCGTCAACCATCGGCATAAGTCAGCCCAGCCCGCCCATAAAATCAATAATCTCGGTGGGAAAGGGCGGAGTGGGAGGGACTTTGTAACGTCTCTGTCGGCTCCGGCTCGCTCTTTGTCTGTTGCGATACGATGTAAGGTGGCGCCTGTCCGGGTGTCGGAAACAGAGGATTCGGTTTCAGAAAGGTTCCGCGGGTGGCAAAGTTTCACGCAGCTTTCCATAATGTTTGGGAAGCAATGAGAACAATTTCGTGTCTCAGACAGTGCTATGACGGGAGCGTGCGATGAACAGCATGCAGGCGGCGAGGGGTCTCTCACTCTTCATTCAAGTGCACCATGATTTTCAATCAAATAAATTTTTTTCTCGATTCATTATAATTTTTCAGATTTTAACAGTATTATTTTTCTGGTGCTTTTCTGAGTTCTTGTTATTTTTTTCGAGGAACCCTCGCTGCAGGGTGTCAGTGAGAGGAAGGGTTCCAGTCCAGCAGGGGGAGGCGCGGGGACGATCTGCGATAGGCACGGCACCGTATCGCGGCACGCCGGGCGCATTGACATTGGTCTCAGTGACGTCAGACGTGCCGAAGGGACTGTCACGTTGTCATAACGGCAACACCTCTGCAGCGCATAGCGGTGACACGCTGCGGATGGCGTGTCGTGATACCGCCGCCGCCGCGCTGCACAGAGCCGGGCTGCACAGAGCCGGGCTGCACAGAGCCGGGCTGCACAGAGCCGCGCTGCACAGAGCCGGGCTGCACAGAGCTGGGCTGCACAGAGCCGGGCTGCACAGAGCCCGCGCTGTCAGTCAGTCAGCCCCTTGCGGTTTCCGACTCTCCCAAATGACTATGCTGTGCGTCACGCACGTCTTGGTGGGTGGCGGTGCGGCTGGCGACAAGTATACAGTGTCAATACCGGTACCTCATCGCAGGATGTATTACGAAAAATACCTTCAACTTCGGTGCGATGGCAACTCGGATGAGAACCGAGCCTGCGCTCTGGCCCTGGATCGATTTGGAGCTGGGCGCAGGGCGCGGACTGCACCGAAGCTCACGGCAAACACTGAAATTATACAAAACAGTCAGGAGTCAGGGAAAAGCAGTACAAAACAGCGTGACATAAAGGGGCGTTCTAGTCCTGCCGCGCCACCGGTTGTAGGCAGCAGCGGGCAGCCGCGGCGTACACCACAGTGCACGGCGCACATGGCTGCCTTGTCTGCCGAATCGCCCGCCGCGGTGCTTGTAAAGGCATAAAGCTATGCGACCACCAACACGAGCCCATCGGTATTATTACTTCATCCAGGGAAGCTCGGTCGCTATGCAACCCAAAGCGCGCACCGGCCACGCGGATTGCCAAATGGCGGCCTCTCTCTCTCTCTCTCTCTCTCTCTCTCTCTCTCTCTCTCTCTCTCTCTCTCTCTCTCTCTCTCTCTCTCTCTCTCTCTCTCTCTCTCTCTCTCTCTCTCTCTCTCTCTCTCTCTCTCTCGCTCTCTCTCTCCGGGGAGGGCGACACATCACCAGGGTGCGCTGGCCCCGCACGGCGCGCAGCACGGCGCGGTGCATGTTGGCCGCGCATACATGCATTTGCTTTCACTTGTCCGTGTTTTGCGACAGACGCGATGGTCCACGCCGATGCAGCCTACAGCGCCGCGCCCGCTCGGCCCGCTCGCCGCCTCCGACCGCTGCTGCCGCCCTCTGCTCCTGTTAGCTTCTACTCCGCTGCATCTGCTCCTTTTAAGATGACTTTTCCGCGCTCTGTCCGCTCATTTCTGATCATGATCTTCGTTTCTGTAGGTTAAGTGCAGGTGAAAACAAATCTCAATTGGAAAATAATTACAGCAAGGTGACGCACCTTCCAAGAAAAAAACAGCAAATTTAGCAAGTTTTGGATTAAACCGCGATTAAAAGCCCACTTTAGAGAGAAGGGTGTGACGATATTACCTGCGTGTGGTTTCTTGACCTGCTCCTCCCTATGTTTTGCAGATTGCAGTTTCTCCCTGCCGCTCCCCGTGCTGGGGCATGTTGGGCTGGCCGGAGCCTTTCCCCGCGCCGCGACACGACGTCCCGTGTCATGTTCTCCCGTAAATTAGAAAAAAAAGTGAATCCGACCGCGGTGGGCGGCGGTGCCGGTGTGTCGTGCCAAGGGGCCCGGGGAGGCCAAAAGGTCACCCCCCTCCCCGCCGCCCTCTCCCTTGAAAGCGATTATTGGCACTCACACACGTTCGGTCCTCGTGGGCTGGTAATTATTGGCAGCAGGGTAGAAGTGGTAGTGTTATAGGCGAGGCCCTGTGATGTCCGCACGGCCCCGCGCGGTGGTGTGCGGGGTGTGTTTTGCAAGTGTTTTGCGTCACAGCAGGTGATCTGTTACCGCGACAACGGCGCTGCGGAGCGGAGCAGCGGTGGGCCTTAGGCGGGCCCTGCCGATGAGTCGCCGTGCATGCCAATGCGCCTGGGGAAAGATAAATGGCGGAAGGTTTGACCTGCATTGCAGCCCAGAGCTGCGCAGGGCTTCGCGTGCGGCGCGCCGGCCCGCGCCCTGCGGCCGTGCGCCGTGGTACTGAGCCGGACAGTTTTGGGACACGCACGCCTTTTCTAGGCGCACGTGAACATGCGTCCAGTGTTTGTATAGCACTGGCTCGCGGGGTCCAGGAACGCCTCTGAATCCAAGATACTCCCGTGCGCGGGGTTGGGTTCGGCGTGTTGAGGCCGTGACGACGTGTGCTCCTGGCAGCAGCTCTCGGGGGCCGTGCTGGCCGTGCCTGGCCGTGCCTGGCCGTGCCGGGTCCACGCAACACGGTATGAGACGGCAGCGCGGGGCCCTGGCCTGCCTGCCCACCCGGGGCCTCCCGGGGCCTGGCGGGGCCCTCCGTGTGAATACCAGATAACTCGGCGGGAGGCAGCACGCGGCTTCCGCGATGTGCCTGCAAACAATGTCGTGTCTTCGCGCCCGGCGGAGGCGAGGCGAGCCGGCGGCCCCAGGCTGTTGAAAATAAAATGGCGACTGCAAAAGTCCGCGGTGTGCCGGCATGCCCGGCGTCGTGCAGCGGCCGTCTCAAAACCGCAGGCATTCCGCAACGACCGCTGGCGTACGCTGGCAGGAAAACAATCATATTCTGTGCATCGCTAGTTGGGGCCGGTCTGCCCAGCCTGCCCGGGCCGGGAGCATCAGCCCCAGCCGGGGCTCAATGGAGTCGAAACGCTCTCTCGATGAGCGTTACGCCATCTGCTGCTGCCGTTTTCGTCAACCGTTATACTCCGAGTGCGGTCCGCATATGCTGGCATGACCGCACAGCCGGCCGCGTGCCGCGTCACACGGCCCAATCCAAACACGCGTGCTCCGTATGTAGATGCGCACTTTCTCCGCGGAGATCTGGACCGCCGCTGCCGAGCCGGGCGCTGCCATCGGCTGCCATATGGCCCCGTGACCCGGCCTGCCCGGCCTGCCCGGCCTGCCCGGCCCAAACTGCATCACATGCTTACGCAACGCGGCGCACTTAGGCGGGCGCACCGTCGATCAGTCGATGACGTCGACGAGTCATCAGCGTCAATATTCGGGGGGAGGGACACACACGGCTGCAGACCGGCGCTGCAGCGGCTCACATATGACGTCACCACGATCTCGGTAATGAGTGAGGAAGAGAGAGGACGCGGAGGGATGAGAGCGGTGATGACCGCGGTTGGGCCACGGCGGGGCCACGGCTCCATCCGTCACTGGTGCGTAACAGCCGAGTGGGCGGCTTTTGGCCGGATTTAGATCGAGCGCCGCGGTACGGCACGGCGCGGCGAGGCGGGGCCCGGTGAGATCCTCCGAGGGCTCCGAGCGTCCACAAGCGTTGTCGAAAGGCGCCAGGGAACCTGTTCCGGGAGTCTACGGCAGGAAAAGTGGGGTTATGTTTGCTGTAGCACAACACGCAGTCCATTACAATGGTTTCTCGCGGGGAGAGAGACTCACAAACACATCGCGGCCTTAACGACGCTTCAATATGTGTCCGCCTTGGCACTCATCGGAAGCCAAACCTTTATTGCTGTGCTCCGGCGCCGCGAATGGAATTCCTCTCTGTACATTGCAGTTTTCATTAGTTGATACTTTGCGCGCAGTCCGAGTCCGCCTGGTATAGGGTCCGGCCGGCACTGTCCATGGCAGCCAATGGCAGCCCATTGCAGCCTGCAGCACCCAGCCGGCATTGCCGACGTTTGTACTACGCACTGCACTGCACTCAGGGAAACCGTTTCTTGGAATAAGTAAAATTCACTTGATCCAACAGTTTTTGGGCATTGTTGTTACTAAGACTATAAAAATGTTGAACCAATGCCAAAAAAGTCTTGATCCAAGAGAAACATTCTTAATCCAACATAACATGACTTCACGTGAGTAATTATTTTGCTCAGTTCAATCCCCAGAAGGTCAAGACATTTCTTAGACTTGAAACGTAAGAAATCCTTTCTCTGGGTGTGGGAGCGTTGAACCTGCGGAGCCCCCGGCGCCCCCGGAGCCCCCGGCGCCCCCCGGCGCCCCCCCCCCCGGAGCCCCCGGAGCCCCCCGGGGCCCCCCGGCGGCCCCCGGAGCCCCTCGTGTAACCGCCACGCCGGAGCCGCCCAGCTAACAGCGGCACCGCCACCGGCGGCCTCGTCAAATTTCACACCGCGTTGTGTTTATGGTATTGGGGCCGCCTCTATGTGAGGACGCAGAGCTCCGCCGCAATACCATTACACACTTACTGGCGGCGTTCGGCTAGCGGGCCACCCGCGCCGAGGAGTCAGGGCGCCCTCGTCGGCCTCCACCGTTGAAGTCTCCACGGGTCGGCTGGGGACGGGGTAGGCCGCCCGTACGACACTGACGCCCGGCGGGACTGCCCACCCACAGCTTCGCAGGCGCTGGGACGGAACTGTGCAGGGGCTGGGTAGGCCACCGGCTCAGCTCTTGTGCTACGCAGGACTGCCTACCCTCGGGTTCACAGGCGTTTCGAGGGAGGCCACCGGTTCACCTCGGGTGCATAACGGGACTGCCTATCCAGCGCTTGGCAGAGGCTGAGGTTGGCAACGAATTCTGTGAACTTCTAGTCGCGATTTTCTTTCTCGTCGGACTGGGTGGCACCCACGTAAGTCCTGCTGCAACCCGGTGGGATCGGTGCCCTCCGACTGCTTGATCTTGGTAATTAGTTCGGTGCAAACAAGATGTAACGGGGCCGGGACAACGTCGTCTCGTGTCGTGATCATAGAGTCGTTTTACTTTTCGACCGTTCGCCTTTCTAGGGAACCATCAGGGGCGCCCCTACATACGGCATTCCAGCGCAGCGAAGAGAAAGAAAGAAGGACAAGCAGAGGAGCAGAGATCCGGTGAACGGCGTGTCGGCCGGGGTCGGCTGCCGGAGTGCGTGCTTCGGACCGCCGAGTCTGTGACACGGCCACTCCCACTCCTTCTGCTGCAGCCCCCGGGGCCCCACACGGGGATGTTCGGCGCCCTGCGGAGGCTGAGGACGGGCCGAGCGCTTCCATTGTCTCTGTCACACGGCTGGAGGACTCACACGCGCGGAATCCCAGACATGCGCCTATCAGTTGAGTCACTTTCCGGCGCAAAGTGTCACCGTAATGGCCGTCGAAGATTCGCCGAACTTTGGGAAACGACTTTTGCACCACTCCGATATCGGTCGTAAAGAAGTGGGCCGTAAAAAGCATGATCTGATTTATAGCATCGGTGATGCTCGCCGGAAATGGCCGGCACACTTACGCACCGGCGGGGACCCCGAAGTGGTGGACCCGCACGAGGAGCGGGGGCCGCAATATCCGATCCGGGAAATTTAAAATGCTACCGAATTCGGGAAAATTTCGCGAAGTTCCGCGATCACTTACATTTTGAAGCAGGTCACCTGACGAGCGAGCAGATGGAGTAAATGTGTTTCGCGTCTGCGCTACATTTAGCTTTTTATTTACACCTTCGGGGAGTGAAATGTTTACGACTGTATAACGGGATGGCCGCCACTGTTTTGATCGCCGCGCGCAGACCTTTTCAAGCGGAAAGCGGAACCCCCGACTGATGACGCATGTTTCAGTCTTCCGTTATCCTCCGCTGATGTGGAATCTGCAATGGCAAAAGGGGGTATGAATGTCAGCGTTTTAAGAACTCTCCTCCCGCCGCGCGTCGCCGCCGCTTTAAACTTGACTCGCTTTCCTAAGACATAAATAACCGAGATTTATTCCGCTGACGACGGGGGACGGCTCCACGCTGGACGGATGCCGGCCATGCAGAAAGGCATCATTGGGTCCAAATCCAGATGACATGTGGTGCACGCCGAGATGAAGACGTTAGGATGCCTGATTAGAGTAGGGCGTTGGGGCGGGGCTGCCGGGCGGCAGCGGGCGGCAGCACACGGGCTGAGTCAGACCCCATCCACTGATCGAACTTAAAAAGAACACGATTTTTAATATGTCCGTATTGAAACTCGTCTTCCTATTTTTGACGGTGCGTGCGTGGTGCTCCTCCCGGTGCCCATAAAGCGTGGCGTGACACAATGCAGGACACGCGGTGTGCGCCACGCCCGGGACAGCGCTCGCTACTGCGGGGCACCGGATGTGGCTCTCTGTTTTAACATTTCGAGCCAATTCCAATTACATTCAATGCTTCGGAACCTAGCCTACTGGGCGTAGCCTTTCTCACTTCCAGTCTGCATTCGTGTACTTGGTGAGGTAACTTATGATGCTGTGCCTTTCGTTTTAACAGGGCACAGCAGTAATGTGTGAACTTTGAACTCGCCGAAGTGGTGGTCCCATAACTGCGTTGAATTTCCCAATAAATTACCCCGGACAACTGTGCAGTGCGTAGCAGCCCCCCGGTTAGGGCAGGAGAGCGGAGTGAGGGAGATAGAGATGGGCTCTGATACTCCCTCTATGTAATCCGACATCTGACACTCGTAGGAAATTGGACTGGCTATCTCCGGAGCCCCTGGACCCATAATGTCCCCCACGAGTGAGTGGCAGGAACTAGGTGAGTGCATGGGAGGTGTTTTATCGAGCTTTCCAAACTCCCGCTGTCGCGCAGAGAGAGAGAGATGTTTCTGTCGTTGATAGTAACTCGTTGGTTACGTAGCGCGCTGCACTAAGTCCGAGATCACAGGTAGTCCGCCATACTTGAATACCATTGTCAGCGAGAAAGAATTGTATATTTGCAGCGGGAATGACACATTGTACCACAGGTACCTGTGACGCCTCTGAACTAGCGATGAACTCTGATCGAGCGACGTAAATGTTAATGCAATTATTATCATTTGGCGCAAGCGCGACGGGTGTGCTAGGTGTACATACTGCGTGACCGACAGACACGGTCATGCCGTGCCATGTGAGTCATCCTGAGATAATGAATCAGGGAAGAGGAGGGGCGGATAGAGAGGATGAAGAGGAGAGGAGGAGTAGGCCGAGGGGGGGGGGGGGGGAGGGGGCGGCCCGGCGGCCCCCGGGCAGACGAACCGGACCCTTTAAATCTGATTCTACCATCCCATAACAGGTACGCGGGTCGCATACGTCCGTAGGGAGCATGCGGCGAGGCACGGAGCCCCGCAACTCGTATGTCCGGCCGAGCCCTGGGCGGTGCGTGATTAGGACGATGTCGCGTTAGCGGGTCCCGTCCCGTCCCGCGGACCCCGCAGTGCCCTGCTGTCCTCGGCGGCAGTGGCGGCAGTGGCGGCAGTGGCGGCAGTGGCGGCAGCGGCCATGGCGGAATGCAATGGCCATACGCGTCGCACACCGCACCGCGCCGGCTCGCCTCGGCGGCTCTGCTCTGCTCCGACCAGGCCCAGGCCAGCCAGTGCAGCCAGCGGAGCCAGCAGCCTGCAGAAGGGGCCTGGTTTCCTGTTGTCGATGTCCCGAAGCGCGGTCCCCGGCCATCGCTCGTACATCTGCCGTGCCAAACCCTGCGCACTTGCGTGGGTTCGCTCCGAGGACGTAAACCAGTTTGGAAAGCAGCAGCGAGCCCCGGCCGGCACCAGCGTAGCTCGGCGTGGCGCGGCGCGGCCTCCCTACGCGCCGCAGAACGACTCCGAGTCCCTTGCTCTCACACTGTGAACGTGAGGTGTCACATTTGGCGGGGCAGCGCCCGGCACAGCCGTTTTACCCACCCGGCTCCTCCCGCTTTATCATCTTAAATGGCCCCGTTTCCCTCATTTATGAGAGATATTGTCCACGAGGTGGCCGTCTTGGGTTGCAGGGGGGCCGAGTGAGAGGAGAGGGGGCCTCGGACTGTACAGAAAACGTACCGTGGGTACCCTCCACACAATAGGGTATTCTTGAAATGGGTCAAACCTCCGGATGACCCCGACGTCTTTTCAGGCTTATCTGTTGACGCGCCTTGGAAGCAGGCCACCGCAGGCTCACTGCAGTCCATGGCCTCTCCGTCTCACAAACGGAATTAATTATTTGCTTCACCTTGCCGCGGCCTTCATTGCGCACGGAGCGTCTTATCGACAGCGAGAGACGTTCACACCATCCCCGCTGCACTTGCGGTGTGACGCTCCAGAAGAACCTCTACTACTGCGCGCTGTGTACTACTGTACCTAATGTATGTGTGTGAAACGTAACACACTCTGGCGTTTGCTAACAATTTATTAACAAGTTGTTGGCTATGCCAGACCATTTTGGCACCTCGTTGTCCAGCCGGCAGGCAGTCGTTTTTTGGAGGCCCCAGCCTCGAATAATGGTCGTTATTTGGGCGTGTGTGTGTGTGTGTGTCATTTGCGAGGACCAACAAGTGTGTTTGTTCCGCGCGGAGGAGGGTTTGCAGATCGGACCGCGCGATATCATCAGGAATTGAACTCTTTGCCGGTACGGGGCCTCCTTGGCTCTCCTCTCAGCGCGAAAAAGAACGAACCGACGAGCGAAAATGTGGCGGTGGTGTATCTTATCCTTTTGTTTATCCGCCCCGACTGGTCAGTGCCGGCCGTGACGAGCCGGGCCGGGCTGCGGCCAGAGCCGTGCCGGGCCGTGCGGGGCGGGAGCCAGGCCAGGCCGAGCCGAGCCGGGCCGGGCCGTGCCGAGCCGAACCAAGCCGAGCCGAGCCGAGAGCCGAGCCGAGCCGAGCCGAGCCGAGCCGGAACCGAACTCTCAGTACCCACCGGCCGTGCAGATCGGAGGGGGCAGGCCGGCGGCAGCGGCGGCAGGGCCGGCAGCGGCAACGCCGGTGTGGCTCGTTCTTCGTTCTTCTCTCATTTTCTCATCTCCGCGCCTCCCCTCCTCTCCCCTCCCCTCTGCCCCGCCCCGCGCCGCTCCCCCACGCCTCTCACCTGCAAAGGGCCGGGGCGGTGCGTGGTGCTCCACCTACCTGGAAAATGGTTACCTAACGAAGCACGAATACCTGGATGACTGGCTGCCTCGGCCGACCGGCCGGGAGGGAAGGGCATGTGGCGTGGCGTGGAGGGGCGTGGCGTGGCGTGGAGCGGCGTGGCGTGGAGCGGCGGCCGCTGGCGTGTCCGCAGGCGTGAGCCCAGCAGCCTCGCAGGACCCGCAGGACCTGTCTAGCCTGCTAACTCGGCGCGGCAGGGAGCCACAGCCCAGTCTGGGCCGGGCTTTACCTCGGCCACGCCACGCCAGGGATGCGCTCGCCGCGGGGGTGGACTGGACAGGGCAGTCACCTCCACGGGGGAAAAACGAACTCGGTATATGCGCGAGTGTGTGGGGTTTACGTACGCGGCTGCACATGCAATCGTGTTCTACACACGATCATCACTTTGCGTCGACTATTCGCGCTCGTCCTAATTTTCTCCGGTGGGAATCGAAAAACGGTCGACGGTCAAAAACTAACTCTAGCCGAGGTGGGGGCGCCCGTAACCTTATTTTTATCTCGCAACAAACTGCAGAACGTTATCCCCGCTCAGCAGGCGGCCCGTACGGGTCAGCCTGGGACACATCTATACCTGTGAGCGCGAGCACTATGATTAATTTCCGACTTTTTTCTTCTTCCTCCTCTGGGGAGGTGTGCGGTAACGATCACTACACACCCCTTACCTGTCCCTTTTTCGTGGGACACATCACGGTGGTGATGCTGGGGGCAGATAGGTGCATGGGAACTGGAGGAACGATCGCACCCACATCGCATCGGGCGGGGCCGGGCTGAGCTGGGCTGGGGCCTCAGGCCTCCGGGCTAGAGGGCAGCTCTGCCTTCATTTTCTCCCCGTTTTGTCTTAGCTCGGTATCCTCCTTTATTTTTGGTTTCTTCTCCCTCTACTAATGTTTCACAGTGATTACTTTCAGGCCCGTTCCCTACATCGTAGCGAAGGTGCGTCGCGGGACGGTGGTGGTTTCGCTGCGCTAATTTTCACCTTCTGCGTGCACCTTGCAGGCAAGGTCGACATGACTCAACGTTTCGTTACGCCGGGTGAGAAGGGCAGTCTGCGGGTACGGGTGTGCGGTGCACAGGTGTGTGTGCGTGAGAGAGAGAGAGAGAGCGATGCGTGCGTGTTGCGATGGTCCGTCTGCTAAAGTAATAATCATCCCGCGGTGCGTGGCGCTAAAGTCGCACGATGAAATCGAAAAGGGGCCGCAATCACGGCCGATTTTCCATCCCAACGGAGACGTGTCGTGTGAGTGCCTGCGTGATGCTGTGGCCATCCTGGAAATCGCACGCGTGCGACGGCGTCGAGGAACAACACAGGTGGAGTGCCGTGTGTGATGCACTGAGAGTAAAGGACGCCACGAGCAGCCGAATGGGTCGGCCAGGCACACACTGTTTCACTGTTTCACGAGCAGCAGAGCCTCACGTCGCCTTTAATCCGAACGTGTTCAAAGACCGCTGGCTGGCTGTACTGGCATTGGCCCTTCACCGCCCAAACTAGCCTCTCACTCACCCACCGGCGCGCGATGAGCTTTGAAGGGCCTCCACTTTCCTTTCATCGCGTGCTGCGGCCCCTCGGCCCCTGCTTGGGCCCCTTAGGGTCTTGTCGGGCCCTATTGGGCGTGTGCTTTTGTATCCCGGCCAATCGGCCCCGCCTTAGGGACGGCCCCCTGAGGTCAGCTCATTGAGGCTCCACAGGCTCCGCGTTAGGGACGGGCCCTGCGCCGGGCTCCGAACAGGCAGTCCGAGCGGCTATCGGACCGTCCGACCATCCGTCTGCCGACCGGACTGGGCAGGGCAGGCAGGGCCGGCAGGGCCGCTGGCCGGGACTGCATGCTTGTGTTGGCAGCGGCAAGACAGGGCTGCCAACGCTGTGTGCCCCTCTGCTGCAGTGTACCCCTCTCGAGGCGTAACTCACTCAAAAATATCAGGAACTTTCAGTATAGATTATTAAAATTGATTAACCCAAGTAAAACCAGAATTATTATTTTTAAATCAGAAAAAGGAATTTCGATCTGAAATCATAGTACTCTTGCATGACGATTGAGGGACCCCTCCCTCGGCCCTGTGCTGCAGTGCCCTGTTTGCAGTGCGCTGTGTTGCCTTCCTGCAGTGCATACGAATGGCTGTGCTGTGCCGCATAACTGTCGCTGGATTCACACGGGAGTCCCGTGGGTCTGGAACACAGTGTGACTTGCTGACCATACCTATGGACGGTGCCTATGCTGCGCTGGTAAAGACCAAATACGGCGTGTACCGGCATACATTGAGGTCGCTACGCGCGCGGAGCCCTCAAAGGCCTTGTTAGGGAGGGAGTGTAGAGATATAGAGAGGAGAAGAGAGGAAGAGGCAGAAAAGGAAAAGCCAGCCGATATTGCGAAGGGCAGATACGGTGCAGAATGCGAGGCCAGTGCGTCCAGCGCAGAGTCCACTGACCCTGCAGAATCGATACAGTGTTCCCCCCAGTGCCCTCCGGAATCTCAGCGCGCACGGTGTCACCCGGCAGCATATTGGGGGTGACTACCTCTTCCATCCAGTTATAGCGACAATGCGGCTAAAGAAACCATGCGAGAAATCTCCGCCCCGGCCAAGTGTTGCTAGAAAAGTAGGCAAAAAGTAGCTCAAACACACAGGTGTAAAGATTGTGCCTACCTGCGCCTGCCTACTAGGCAACATGTGGTCACGGCTGTTAGCAATTGGCCTCGGCAGGCGGAGTTAGGCACAATCTTTACACCTGTGTGTTTGTGGCTACTTTCTGGCACCACTGGCATCCGGTCACGGTATGGGCTGTCAATACACACATGCACTTGCATTTGTGAATACGTAAGCAGCGGCCGGGGTGTTGCGAGCGAGCACACACTGCATCCAAGGCGATGTGAATAGTGCAGACGAAGAAGGAAAGCGAAGAGGTATAGGTACGCAGGCTATTTGATAAGCTACCATCGTCACCTAATCAGAGGCGGTCGGTCATGGGGCCTGCTGCTGTAACGAGTACTACTCCGGCATGCCCAGCACTCCGTGGCACCCACCCGCCACGCTCCGAACACCCTTCTCTGGCCGTTCGATTCACTGACCCCCTTCCCTCCCCTCCCCACACAACACAGAGGCGTGAGGGTCACACCTGAGTGGACGCGACCAAGTTGCCTCCGCACCCCACCTTCCTTCCGTCTTTTCTCCGTCCCCTCTGAGGAGCGGCAGTGGGACAGCCGCTGTCCGCGCTAGCCCCGCCGGCTCTGAGCCCACCTGCCCCCGCCAGCGGCCGGCACTGCATGTGCAAGAAGAGCGAGTGGCTCGGAGGAAATGATTTAATTCGGTGGGCTCCGCGGCGAGGCCCTAAGCGTCGCCACTCACCGCGTCCGTTTCGTCGCGTTGCAGCAGGGGGCGCCCCGCCGGTAGCGCGGCGGCCGCGTCCGACGCGGTCCTGGCCAATGAGGGCCGCGGACAGACCCGCGCAACCGGCGGCGGCGGGAAACACGATTCGGGCAGGCTGGTGATGGATTCCCACGACGCGGCCAGCGGCCAGAGCCCGGCGGGGCGGGCAGGGCGGGCAGGGCGGGCCGAGTCCATTCAGTCAGTCAGCGGGCGCTCCGCGGGCGCCGAGGGGCCGGCGGGGAGGGCTAGGTACTACACGTAGACAAAAACCGGACCAAGCCCGCGCGCAATCGTATGGCGACGCGAAAAGTCGTATGTTAGTGCACACACGTTCGTGCAAACGCTACAAAACCGCGTGGTTGGCCTTTTTCTTCCTGTTTCTGTGCTGTTTTTTTATTGTTGTTCACCGTTGGAGTCGTTACATTTGCCAAGTGCGTTGGCTACCATATCTCCCATATTCCTCACTTCGCACAGAGATATAATTATTGCCTAAGCTGCCCGCGGAGCGCTGCAGAAAATTACCCAAGGTGTGTAACGCATGCACGGCAGCGCCTTGTTGGCACTAGTATTTTTTTCCCCCTCCCGGCCCGGCCCGCCCTCAGACCCACGCAGCTCCGCGGGGCTTCACGGGGCTCCGCGAGGCTCCACGGCGCGGCCGGCCAGTGTGCGTTGGGGCGCTGCAGAACGCTGCTAACTCCTGTCTGGTCATTGCTGGCACTGCCTGCAACAGGCACGCACTGCGCCGCGCGGAGCGCACGTATGTAAGTACGCCCCCCCCCCCCCCCCCCGTCAGGACAAGCCGCCACAGAACCCCGGCCAGTGCACCCTTCGTTCAAACGGCCGAGGAGACCAAAAGCATTGCATACCACCACAGAGTCCGCATTTCTCGTAATACACTAGAAAAATATTAGCCTCAAAATGTTTGCTCGTGGTCCGATCTCATCACGGCAAGTACATATTTGAGTTTACATTCTGAGAGGGAAACGTAACGAGTTCAAAGTGCAATGAGTGGTGAGGGAAAAATCCGTGTGTGTGTGTGTGTGTGTGTGTGTGTGTGTGTTTGTGTGTACTGAGAGGATGGGAGGGCGGCAGCGCTCAGCCAGCCATTGTCTTGGCTGGATTCCGCAAAGTCAACAGAAGCGGCACGCCCTTTGCAGTCCCTCACCTTCACCTTCGCCTTGGCCGGCGCACAAGGGCACCGCCGGCCATGAGGCACTATAGGGCCGTGCGCCTCTCTTTTTATTGTTATTTTCGCGCTGCGGTCTCAGCCGCGTGTAAATGAGCCACAGGAAATCATTTTGTGCATTAGACAGGCAATAGCAATCGTGGTGGATGACGTGCCCGTATCCCCCCCCCCCCCCCCGCCCCGCCTGCCCGTTGTAGCCCGGCGGCTCGCTGCTACTGCTGCTGCTGCACATCCAGCTTCCTCTTTGTTCCATCGTGACGACTTATGGGTAATGCTCTCCAGGGGGGCGCAGGCAGCGAAAGGAAGAAAAGGGAAGAGGGGGGGGGGGCAGAGAGATTCGTCTTGATTTTGGTGAAGTTGTCGAGTATTTCGTTGTGAGCGGCGGGGGTGCTAATTGAGGGGGAATGGCTCTTTTAATGCAGCTCCCTTTCATTTCCTCTTTTTGTGAACGACAGGAAAAGGAGGCTCCGCGCAATGGCTAAGTGAAGATGGTGAGGGGAAGACCAAGGGGCTGAGGGGGGGGGGGGGGGGGGGACGGCGGGGCGGGGCGGTCCACGACTAAAAGCTTCTGGCGCGTCGTCCGAAATAACAGACTCGCTGGAAGCCCTGGTGCCGTACAGAATGTGTTGCCAGGACACCTCTGACATGACCGAGTCATCCAAACTACAGGAGTTAGTCGTCGTCGCTATGGCAACCGTGACGATCAATATTGACTTTGTGGAAAATTAGAGAGGAAAATTGCATTATTATTTCCTTTTTTGTGGAGCTGCCGCGCCAATCTGATCGCATCTATTATTCATCCCCGCACATTGTATCCTTCTCACGTTCCCTTTTTTGCAGAAATCCCACCAGTCCTTTATGCGGCCACAACTACGGGGGAGGGGCAGGCAGGCAGGGCCCTTACCTCCTGCTCGAAGGGCGAGTGTAGATACCGTCTTTATGTTATTCCCCCTCCCCGCCGACCCCTGCCGCCCGGGACGCCCGTTTCGACCCCCTGCAAATTGGAGATGTCTGTCTCACAAAGAGCCCCGAGGGCGTTACCGAACGAGATCCATCTCGGCAAATTGAGGATTGCATTGAGCGCGTGGGGCCCGCTGCGCCCGCTGCGCCCGCTGCGCCCGCTGCCCGCCGAGTCCCGGCGAAGCCACGTAAGCGGCGGCCGGCCCCGGGCACGCCACGGCACCCAGGGCAGCTGCCCGGGCTGGACGCGCTCCGTTTGGTCAGACAACACACTGCAACAGCTCCCCGCAGGGCACGTCCGTAAGGAAGGCAGGGCGAGGTGCATATGCGGGGCACCAAAGGGATCTACGCAGTGGCCCGTGCTCGGGGATCTTTGGTGGCGTATGAGATTCAACGAATTGCCAAATTTGTCCGAAGCTAATTAAATATTAAAATTGCTGCTCCCCACCTTACCCTGCATGTACCTGCTCGGCTAACCTTCAGATAAACCTGCCCAATCCTAGCTCAGCCCATCCTCTTCAGACTGGAACGTAAACGTCAATCACACCGTGCTCCCCCTACTCATGCGCAATCACACAATCTCAGCTCATCATCGATTTGAATACACTTCCCGCGGCTGGCGGCGTCGCGAGAGAACTCCTTCGTGATGGGGGGACCTCAACCCCACACCCCCTGCTGCCGAGGAGGTGAGTCATGCCTGGAAGCTGCTCACACACATGCGTTCATATGGGCCCAATGAGAGAAACAAGGCAACTGATCCCCGATGCCCACCCAGATACCTGGTGACGCCGTCCATACCGCGGCGGGGAGAGCGTGTCTCGCGCCGATAAATAAAAATCTCCGCAATCAGAATGGATTCTCCGTCGCCTTGCTGTCCTCCAATTGAAAGGCAATTCGTCGGAAAACGCGCGCCGCCGCTGCCTGCCACCGGCGCGCTGCAAGCGCGCTGCCCGCGGGGAGCTTTATGATTTTGTAGCAGAGTGGAAAATGATTGTTTGAAGACTCTCCAAAGACTGACTCGATTCCACATGAGATGGCGCGTCGGCCGGCCGCCACCCCTGTCCCCCCGCCTCCCCCCTCGCGCCCAGCCCCGCCCCCCCGGCCCTTTTGTGCCCCGGCAGAGAGACAGAGCGGCACCCTGAGGAGCCCCGGAGGCCCGGCCCGGTCAGGCCCAAGTGGCGGTGAATAGAATCGATAGACTTGCATTCAGCAGTTCGCGTGCGTTATAGACTCGGGGTCCTTTCTTTCCCTGTCGCTGCACTTCGATGCCAAAGAACAGCGGAGCGCAGCGCTGCCGGGACACACGCCGCAGGAACACTCAAGTGCGAACAGTAATATGCGCACACGATCGCCTACGGCAGAATACGACAGAATCAGCTCTCGGTGATTGACTTTTTGCACGGTCCATACCATGTCCTGTTCCAAACTGCTACTAAAACGCAGACTTAGACTTGATCTCTGTACACTATCTGCTTCTGATCCTCATGACGGAGTGAGCCACACCGCTGGTGTTGCCGTGTGATTTGTAACACTGAGCAGTTCCTGTCGCAGCGCATGACGGCAGTAATGAAGTGGTCGCGAGAGAATGCTCTGTCAAAGCCCCGGGTACACGGATTTATAATAACGTGTGATAAGTTTGGCCGGCGCAGCGCGCCTGGCCGGAGAGCCCCGCGTCCCGCTGAGAGGTGAGCTGCTCACACACACACACACACACACACACACACACTCACCCCGCCCGGGGCGGAGCAGGACCTGTGAGCCCTGCGGGCCCTGTACGCCGGGCCAAGGCTGGTGCAACGGGGCTACCCGAGGGGTACCGGCCCGGCCCCAGCCTAGTTTGTTCTCACCACTCAGGTAATTAATTGTTTACTCGGGGGAAAGAAAGCAACGCGAGGAATATCATATGTTATCGTTTAACGCAACGCGAGACATGGCGCGGGCCCCGCAGGCCCCGCCCGGGGTTCGAGGCCAGGGCTCGGTGTTTCCTTTTCCACCACCGGCCGGGAAACAGACTGGTCGATATTTAATCGAAACACGAAGGGCGATGTTCGCAGCAGCTACGGGGCGAGGTTTCTCATACCGACTGCATGGAACGGGGCTTGCTAAAACATCGCCGAACGATACCGCGCGACATCGGCTAAAATAACTACGGTGGGCTGGGACGTTTACGGCCAAATTAGAGCACGCAGTATCGCCCAATTTGATCACGATGTGTGAAAAACACCGTTTTGATCTCTCTGCGAATGTGTTTGAGTCGGAATCCGTTGGGTGTCAGCCCTGTCGTGTGGCCTTCGCCAGGCTTTGGCACCTCATACATTGACTGCCTACACCGCGGCGCGGAGTGCGGCTGCAGTGCGGCTGCAGTGCGGCTGCAGTGCGGCTGCTCGAACACTCCATGCGTGGGCTTCGCGTTTTATTCTCTACGCACCCGTTTCGAAACGGAATTATGTCACGCCCTGGTATGGCATGGGCTCGTAAATATACCGGGCAAAGCCATGGCTCCGGCGGTCATGCTCGCGGCTCGCGCGGGCATTAGCACTGCACGAAGGGGAGGGGAGGGGGAGGGGCAGGACGGGACCCGGCCGCGGCATGCGTGCTGCAGGCTGATTGTGCAACGCCTCACAAGCCCTTGTACGGCACGGGGAGGGCAGTGTCCGGCCGCTCCGCGAAATGCAGGCGTGACGTGGAAGAAGCAGCGGGAGGTCGGCGGGTGCGGGCCGCGGCGGAGGATGACCGCGACGCGCAACTCGATGAAAATACCGAAGCAGACTATTCATTGGGATCACCGTACAGTATCCGGCCAAAATATTTTCCATGAAATTTCCTGATTCCTGAACAAGTTGACTCCAAGAGTGGTTGCTGTTGGTTGCCCCCTCGCGCCGAGCCTGTCGGGTCCGGTTGTGGCGTTCTGACAGGCACGTGGCATTCCCTGCAGACGGGCCCGGACGGCCCGCCGCAGCCGGCCGCAGCTCATGCCGGCAGATCTCGTGTCAGTGAGACGAGACGCCCCACTCCTGATGAACGTCAAAAAGTCGCGAGCGTCGTGTCACTGACCCAAACGCTAGATAACTGATCTCATAGCTACGGCTGGCTACGGCGTCGGCCTCCCCAGCGCGGGGACCAGCGGGGTCCGGCAGGGACTGGTCCGCCCCACGGCCGGGACATATTCTCGGACGTGATTGGCGAACTGCACGGAGAGTGACAAGCCGGCGCAATGAAGCTGTCCCTGCCGTCTCAGGAAAACGGCCCCGTTTGCATTGCGACTTCGAGATCGGATTTTACTGCCGCCGCGGCTCCGATCATGTTTGCGGCCTGTGAGGTGATCGGGACTCGGGGCCAAAGACAGCAACAGGCGGCCAAATGTTAGCGGCAGCAGACAGCAGGATGGGCGTCACGTTACAGAATTGTTTACTGTAAAATATCTAGTGACAACACGATCAGAATCGAATAAGCTGCGAAATCAAGTAAATAAAAAAATATAAAAGGGTCTACAAATGTTGGTACAAGCTGAATTTGTGGTTGTGCATACATCTCCCAGGAACCTCGGCTTGATTTCATCGACTGCGCTCACCTGATTTCAAGAGTTGTGGGGCCGATCGACGCAGGCAGCTAAGGCGTTGAGGCCTTAGGCGGGCTGGGCCAGTGCGGCCCGGTAACCGGCCCGCTGGGCCCGCTGGGCAGGGCATTGCCGAAGAGGAGAGAGATGATAACTGCTCGAGACAACGACTCGCCGGCCGGGCTGGGCCGGTTGAGTGTAAGGGCCGGCCAGGACGTGATGGTATGATCCGATCGCTCCCAAACGGGCGAAATGACCCGCCCAGGAGCTTTAAATTGGGCGAAAATATGTGCGTTCCCTCCCCCGGCTCTCTCCGTCTTCTTTTTTCTGCGCGGACACACAGTCTCTCTTCTCTTTCTCCTCCCTTCTTTCTCTCCACTCCTATTCTGTCCATCCTTTTGGCCCTTTCGAAGCCCCCTTCCTTTCGCTCACCGCTTAAAGCTCGTTTCTCTTTCATTATTTTACTTCGGTTAGCCCCAGTGCACACTCTCCCAGGCCCGCCCCTCCGGGGAAAAGTAACGGCTAAGAGATCTGAATCGAAGAACAGCACTTCCAGTAACTTAATCTAAGCCCTTGGATATGTTCGACGCGTGAATAAAAAAAATTCCGGCAAAAGTTCAATAAGCCTGATTTTGATTTGCGCATGCTAGCGTGTCTCTCTTACTGTTTTAAATTTATCTGTAAATTATACTGTCGTGCCAGTGTGAAAATCAGTTCACCTTAATAGAAACAAGATTTTTTTCTGGTTGGCAAAGAGCGGGTCAGAAGTCTCAGGTATAGTACCCCTCGCTCTCGTGCCTAGCCAGCTATGACTGCAGCTGGTTGGATTTACAAAGAGCCTTATTGGCGTCTTATTGGATCTTGATGGTGCTCTTTCACGGAAAGAATAAAGGTCTCTTGTGCGTCTTGCCGCTCTGCATTCATACAATAGTGTGTCTCCAGGCCCCGCGCTGCTGCATCGCAACCAGGTGAAGCTTCAAGCACAGCTGAGCTGAGCCACTGCCAAATAAATCCCCCTCCTCACCCCCTGACCTCTCGTTTCAAGATCACGTCCGAGGCAAATGATTATCTCTCACAGGCAAATTTCTTTGCTTACAGCTTGTGCATTTTAAAATCACACAAAAAAAAATAATTACTTTAAACTGCAGTAAAAAGCGTTGAAAACTGCGCAAACAGTGATATGTTTTTTTTTATGCTCCTATATTTGTTCGATCTTTTCGTGTCTACACTGTATAATTTATCAGTGGTGTGTGTACTTTCGTGCCTAACAAAGTGTTTTCAGATCTAATGCAAATATTTTTTTTTCTCAAATGCGTTATTTTTTCTCATTCATTACTTTATTGCTTGATCATTTCGCATTCATTTCTTGTATTCAGTGATTAACTAATTTTCTTAGTCACTTGAAATTGTATGTGTCTCGTCTCTATCTCTTTTTCATACTCTTTCTTTCTTTTTTTCTTTTCTCTTTTCAATATTATCTAATTGGTGATATCAAAAAAAAAGGACATTGATAAAAGAGAACTCAAAATTAAAATATTTTAAATATTATCATTTATTCAAGTTTTGACAGGGAAATCAGATTGGCGGTTTAAGGTAACACATTAATACGGCTTTTCGACCATTTTAACATACAGGTTTGGTGGAAATTTTGAACTAAAGAGAGTTCAATTGAGCCCAAAACATTAATAAATAACAAATCATGTTTATAAGCGTATCAGAGTTGATTACAGTTAATTTTAAATTTTTGAGCTCACTTGAACTCATCGAAAATGTAAGTCTTTGAAATCCTCTTTTAATGGCGAACAATGAAATGAGAACAAAACGTACTTCATCACTAGATTATAGCTTTCCAACAGACATCCTTTACATGACTTTGGTACCAAACATTTTTTAAACAAATAGTGCTTGACATATTACAATTTACAAGCGATTTCAGTCTTTAGGAAAAGATCCAATAGTACATGTACACATGGCAAGATCAGTTCTTTTATACAAGAGTAAAACAATAAGGTACCGTTAGAACTCTGTTAGAGAGCTATGCAAGGAAGTATTTTGTTAACCGTTCATGGGGGCGTGGTCGAGGTAACAGTAAAAACCTGAATAGCACCAACATCACAAGCGAAACAACTACCCTTCAGTATAAAATATATATCACTTAGAATAAATTATAATTTGACAATTTATATATGGTACACTTTGCAATATTCACAATATTTGCAGTTCTAAAAGAGTTATTTACAGTTTTTTGGCTTACAGCCACAGTCAATCAAGGTATCAATTGAGAACTGTACAAAACAATCCAAATGTACAAACATTACAAAATTTTAACACATTTAACATTAACATATCTACTAAACTAAATATCACAATTGAACATTCGATGCTTAAACATTCCAGGTATTTTGTCCTATTCAGCAATAAAGCAAGCAGAGAAACATCTTTGAGGGTCAGCCGAGAATCTCGTTTTTCGTATACTAGCACTGGTATTGAACTGAATACACTTAATTAATAGCTCAGCTGTCATGCAGATAGCAGCTGACTCCACAAAAAAGTACTTTCATACTTTTAAGAATACATTTGCACTCCTCACTTTTTTATCACATTTCACTGTATAGCACTTTATATCCATGGACTGAAGCACCGAACAGGGAACACTTATTCACTTCACTATCACTTCACTAGATGTGTATTGCAACCGACCGAGAGTGTTGCTGTTGCTGGTTGGACTGCGCTTGTAACGTAACTGGATGT
Source organism: Odontothrips loti (assembly GCA_038380765.1). Classification (NCBI taxonomy): domain Eukaryota; kingdom Metazoa; phylum Arthropoda; class Insecta; order Thysanoptera; family Thripidae; genus Odontothrips; species Odontothrips loti. Next base: position 18,122,236 of record CM076243.1, on the reverse strand, counting down.
TGATTGTGTAAGTGTTGTGCGACGTGTGTGTTTTGAGGACTGAGTGTGTTTTGGGGTGTGAGTGTGTTATGCGGACTATGTAAATTATGTGCATTATGTGGTATGTGTGGTGGTATATTATGGTTATGGTGACTATGGTTGTGATTATGATTGTTGTGCCTATGCACATGATGATGCATGATATGATGGTGGTTGCTATTACTGTGATTGCTGACGCGACCAGAGCCGTGTCTAGTCCTCTGATTGTTTGGCACGTCAGGAAGCGCAAATCTCAGCTTCTCCCAGAACAGTTTATCACCCCACTGGAGGTAGGTGTTGGTCTTGAGGTACAGCCGGATGTCGGGGTCAAGGTCCTTCTGGGGGACTTCCCCCAGCAGAACAACGATGAGCCGCTTCCTCCGGTCCCTCAGGACCTGATGGTGTGCCGATTTGAACTCAAACCGACACCACTCGGACTTGATGAAGTTCTCGCTCAGCACCATGATGGTACGTCGCGACGACTCGACGGCCTGGACGATGGTGTCGGCGATGAAGGCGCCCACAGGGAAGTCCCGATAGTGAAGGCACAGCTTGTATGAGGGATCACCATGCTCCAGCAGGGGTGCCAACTCCTCCGCGACGAACGCCTCGTCCTTTGAACTGTAGCTGATGAACGCGTCGAAAAGTTTCTCTCGGTCATCTAACTCAAGGTCACTCTTGCGGTAGAAGAGGCGGACGCCAAAGCGGGAATGGAACCAGACACGCATCTCCTGGCGGTAGACGAACACGGCCAGTATGAGCAGGATGATAACGAGGAACACGCCCAGGGTGGCAATTAGCAGGGGCATGTAATCCTGGATCACCTGCCGCTGAATGACAGTCTTATTGGCTGTGTAATTTCCATTCACGCTCTCCGTGAAGTTGTAGTTCGTTGTCCTCGTCACGCAGTTGGAAGAGTTGTCATAAATGATGAGGAATCCATCATCACCCTTCCTCTCCTCCACGGCGGCCAGGCCGGTGGCGTTGCTGCCGATGGTGGGTGGGTTGTACACGCAACGGATATTAGACAGATCCGTGACGACTTCGTCGGCGATCTGGAGCCAGTCGCGGAAACGGCTGGTGTACTCGCAGTCGCAGGACCACGGGTTGGCGGCCAGGGTCACGTCCATGATGGACGCTGACAACTCCCACACGGCGAACTGAGTAATGCGGTTATGGTCCAGACGCAGCACCCGCATCTCAGATAGACCCGCGAACGTGCCGTTGTGGACGTGGGTGATCATGTTGTGCTGCAAGTACAGCTCCCGCAGGCTGTCGAGCCCCTCGAACTCGTGGCCATGAAGTTCACGAATGTTGTTGTTGTCCAGATGCAACAGCTCCAAATTCTTCAAACCGTTGAAAGTTCGGTTGTGAATGATTTCGACGTTCGAACCGTTGAGGAACAACACTTTCAGACGTTTGCGGCCGATGAATGCGTGGCTGCCGACGGTGCGAATGTTGTTGCCGTCCAGGTACAGCTGTGTTGCGTCCATTGGAATTTGGTCCGGCAATGTTTCAACATAGCCAGCGTTGCTGCAGTCTACAACGTTAGCTGACCACGACTGGTCATGGTAGCACGTGCAGTTGGTGGGGCAGGTCATTTCGCAGTCACACGCGTCGAAGTCACAGCAATGACACAATGCAAAGCAGTGAAAGTCGTAACGGCACAGGAACTGATAGGGCGCAGCCTCCACAAGAGGGACATACGAGCGGCCGCGGTTGTACAGTAGTTTGCAGTAAATACTGTCCAGGTCCATCAGCTTGGGCTGGTTGCGCGCACGATTGTCTGTGTTCACTTTTTGCAGCCAGTCCATGGTGCAGTCACACTCGTAAGGGTTTCCACCGATGTAGAACTCCGGCAGGGGGCGGTTTGACGGCACAGACGAAATTCGAAGTGAGTTAGGGTTCAAACTCGTGATGCGATTGCCAAACAAGTCCACGCGAGTCAAATTTGGTTTCTTGAAAAAGCTGTACGATTGCACCTTAGAAATAAGATTGTCACTTAGTGACAGAAACTCGACACTGTCGGGAATGGCACTGCCCGTTATTTCAGTAAGTTTGTTGGAGCTGGCATCAAAAGTGCTGAGATGGAGCTGGCTTTCGATTTCAAAATAATTTCCCAGCACGGCGATCTGATTGGCGTGGATGTCCAGCCACTTGAGTCCAGTGGGGATGAGAGAGTAGTCAAACACTTCCAGTTGGTTGTCAGAAATGTTAAGCCACTGCAGGTTAGGCAACTTGGCAAACAAGCCTGAGATATCCGTCAGGTAGTTACCGTCCAGACGGATTGCGTGCAGGTTCGAATTTCCATCGAACGCGCCAGCCTCAACCTTTCGGATTTTGTTGAAAGAAAGGTTAAGAATTTTCAATGACGCCATCTTGTCGAAGACACCCTTTGAAATGTTGACAATGTTGTTTTCGGTGAGACGCAGTCCGTACACATGCTGCAGGTTTGCGAAAGTGGCGTTGTCAACACTAGCAATATGATTGTCCCCCAGATCCAGTGTTTTCAGCGTGGGCACATCTTTCAGCGCGGCAGGCACTTCGAACAGTTTGTTGCCGTTCAGGTGAAGGTCTTGCAGACTCGATGAATTTTTCAGGGCATCGGCATGGATGGTCTCAATGTCGTTATTTTCAAGGGATAATAGGCTTAGGACGAGCAGGCCATTAAATGTGTAGCTATGAATAGTAGTCAGCTTATTGTCCGACAGGATCAGGGTGTGGAGGTTGTAGAGGGAGGCAAAGGTGTTCTCCGGGATTGTGGAGATTGCATTGTCCTCCAGCCGGAGGACCTGCAGTGCGTAGAGGTCTCGGAACACGGCAGCCTCCAGCTTATTGATGCGGTTGTGGGAAAGATCCAGCACGACAAGCCTCAGCAAGTTCGTGAAAGTGTTGGCGCTGACCCACTCTGACGTAAGCTCGTTGCTTGATAAATCGAGCAGGGCCAGTTGGGACAGGTCACCAAAAAGTCCAGGGGCCAGAACGTTGATGGAGTTATTTTGCAGGTAAAGCTGCCTCAGTTCCCGGCTGTCAGCGAAGAGCTCAGGCGGTAACGTGACCAGCTTGTTGTTGGCCAGATTGAGAACGTGGAGACCGACAAGGCCCTCCAGGGCACGGTCAGCAAGTGTGGTCATTCCGTTGCCTTCCAGGTTCAAATACTGCAGGCGAGTCAGACCGGACAGCCCAGACGCCGGGAGGGTTTCGACACTGTTGTTGGAAAGGTCAATCATCTTCAAGTTGCCACCGCAGCGTTGGGACGGATTCAAGTTGGCGGTTGCAGCAGTGGCGCCAAACTGAAATCCACTGACACTTCGAATCCTATTGTTAGTGAGATTCAAATGCTCCAGGCTATGCAGCGGACAGATGGCTCCCTCTGGCATGTTCCATATGTTGTTCTGGCTCATGTCAAGCCTCTCCAGCCGCCCCATGTCCTCGCTGAACGCGCGGGGGTGAATGTCGAGGGACATAGCCGACCAGTCGGTGTTGTGTGTCCGAACGGTCAAATTTCTCAGGTCCCGTAGCCCGGCAAATGCGCCTGACGACAGGTTTCCAATCTTGCAGAATTCGATCTCCAGGTCCCTGAGCTCGACAAGGGTGCGAAAGCTGCCGGAGCTGAGTGAACTCTGGAAAAACAGGGCGTCGCTGCACTCCAGACGCAGCCTGATCGTGTGCTGCGCCTGGATTACGCTGAAGTTGGTGTTTTCCAGCTCGCTGTTGATGGTCCGCAGCCGGCAGGTGAGCGACACGCCCTCCTCTGTCTCCTCCTGAGCGTTGTCGGCACCGGTGCGGCTTCCATTGATGATGGTCCACTTGCACTCGTCGGGGGCCTGGTACCGCAGCGCGTTGCACAGGGACAGCGCGCTCACGAGCACGAAGATGACGTGGGGATGCATTTTGGGCGGGGAGAAGGCGATCACCGGGGACTCCTAGCGGCGCTTCCTCCTCGATGACGGCCGGTTTCGTCGTTCGTTAGCGACGGCGGCCATTTGCACGACTATCCATACGTCATAAACACTTTGGCACACACTGCATAATGCTGCTTGTCACACAAAAAGTTGTACACTGTTTGACGCGTAATCCAGGATCAAACGGCACGGCACAGAATCACTGACAGGTATCCAAGTCGGCGAGAAAGTATTCCACAATTTTTCAGGGGCACTGAAGAGCACGCACTGTGGGTTTCAGTTCACGAAACCCGTTCACTTCACTGCACTGACAAGGTATCCAAAGTGGGTCGTTCTGTTCTGCATGTCACAGCACAAAACTGAAGTTTTTCGAGAAGAGCACAGATAATCCCGTATTCCAGATGGAGGCGAGGGCACAGCTGTCTCACACGCGAACCGTACTTTTAAACTTTGACGGCGAGCGCGCGCGCTTACGAGCGCGTCGAGGTGACTGACTTGCGGAGTTTCGCTCTGCACTGTAATCCAGTGAGCGTGCGCGGCGAGCTCCGGCAGCGCGTCGTCCTCGTTTGACTCTCGACTCTCTACTGACTGGCTGGCGCTCGGCCGCTGCCGCTCCGCTGCCTGCCTGCCGCCGGGCGCTGCTCCCGCTGGCCGTGGCCTTGCCTGGTCTGTCTGCCTGCTCGCCGAGCCGTCCGCTCGCCCGCTCCGCTGCAGCCGGCCGGCCTGCCTGCCTGCCTTCCTGACTGTTCGCCGGCTCCAGCAAGGAGCAACAAGCGGCCCCCTTCTCTCTCGCACGCTCTCGCAGGCACGGTCCTTCTCTGTCACTCGCTCCTTCTCTCTCCTCCCGCCTCGTTAGGCCACCGTCTCTCTCTCCTCTGCTGGTTCCGTGGTAAGTGGCTCTCTCTGTCGGCGGCGCGCCCCCTCTGCTCGCCTGCTTCGCTTGCTTTCTTTCTCACCGACTACTCCGCCATGCCGGTTGCCCCCTCCCCTCGCCCTCCTGGGGCCGGCAGGGGCCGCCGTGTGCTGCTGCGGCGGTGGCATGGCAGTGGCCGGCCCGGCGCAGCAGCTACCGCCACCGCCTCGCAGCGCGCGCTGCAACCACACGGGAGAAGAAGAACGGGAAGGCGCGGAGGGAAGAGACGGCCCGATAAAGCAGAGGAGAACGAAGGAAGTGCGGTGGTTGACGCACACCCGAAGGGCAAGGAGCCGAAGAAGGAGCCAGTCCAGGTATGCGCTCCGGCCGGCCCGGTCAGACGCAGTCAGACGGAGCGGTGCGGGCCGCTGCCGTGGTGGCATCATACATTCTGGACTCATGGTTCGCACTCTGGTGGTTCGGCCTGCAGCTTGTGCACGGAAAAGTCATTGAGGAACTTCGTAGCCGAGTTGACCCACTGAGTTTTTAATTTAGCTTTGCCTTGAATTTCGATTAGTTATTTTTCCAACACCTATACTCAATACGATTTTCAAATTCCCGTTTCCTGAGTTCGGTATAGTATAACACTCCTTTTCCGAGCCGAGTGGGGTTAAATAAAGAAGACGGACGAGCCAAAGAACAAAAAAAGAGCAAGACATGAAACATCCACTCCTCCCTTTTCACGTCAACGAGGGCCCAACTCCCCGGGGCAGTTCTGTAGGCAGGGAACTGAGCGCACACTGAGCCGGTTCTCCCACCGCGAGCATCACCGGCAAATATGCATCGCCTGAGATTGATCTGGATTATTTTAAACTGTCTATCGGGTTGGGTTCTATAAAAGCGCGAGGCAACACGCACGGAATCCATTCAAACACCAGCTCGGTGTTGGCACCGCCAGGCAGCGGAGGGACCTGAGGGATCGGAGAGTAACCCTTTGGCCCGCAGTTTGCGGTGCGTTTTCAAGGACGACAGTCGGACGCAGGCCGGGCTGGCCGGCGGAAACAAAGGCCCAGTGGGATTGGTGGACAATGTGTCCGGTGGGCGTCGCTGCAGGAGCAGCAGGAGCCGCAGGAGCAGGCGTTGAAACTGCCGACACCCGGCGCAGGCGCTGCTGGCGCTGCTGGCGCTGCGGGCGCTGCGGGCGCTGCCGGCGCTGCCGGCACTCGCACCGCCCTCTGGCCGGGCTGGGCCGTTCCTGTGGGAAATGCAGCGCTGAGAATGGCACCGCGGCACCGGCGGCCGCCACCGGCTCACAGGAACGACCAAAATGGCCCCCACGGACCGGGAGTAGACTGTCGAACACGGAACCGAACCATCATTCAGAGTTGGTTCAAATACCGGCTTCATTCGTAGCGAATGTGCCCCCCCCCCCCTCGTTTTTGTTCCCTTGCAATACGACACACACACACAAAGGCATGCACACATATTCCGCAAAAACGATGTCATTTCTGCCGCGCGGGGCCGGGTGTGTGGGACCGGCGGTAATGAGTGGCGCGGGCGTGCGGCCGCCAAGTCGCCGGGACTCGCGGACCAGTTGGACGGGTCTGGATCGGGCCGGGCTGGGCCAGACTGGGGCTCAGCCCGCCGAAGCCACTCATATCTCGCTCGCTAACCATATTACAATGTTAATGCCTCGCGGACAGACGGACCGCTGCAGCGGCCGCGTGCTCGGATTAACATGCAGCGCCCTGCGAATAACGCGCGCAATGTCAGCGGGCGGGCCTCTAATTGAAAGAGCCATCTCTCGCCCCGGGCAAAAGAAGTGGCGAAGGGCGGCGTCCGAAATGCATTTCTGGGCCCGCGTAATGAAAATAAAAATTAATGTGCAGCCACACGAAGGATGCGTCCGCCCGCTTCGGACAACAGCCTCACTGCAAACGGCGGAAAGCCTCTGCTGCTCTGCCCTAAGGTCCGCTCCCCGGGTTTATATTGTTTGCAGTTTCTTTGTGTGTGCGAAGCGTTACGCCCCTGCGGGCTTTCGGCCCCCCGGGCGCGCCGTGCGCCGTGTCCGCGCCGTGCTGCGCCCGTCCGCAGGGCGCGCCACCTGTCAGAGTCGTCATACACGCGAACGCTGCAGCCCCGGCCCTCCAGACACCTCCGCCAATAACCAGACACCTGGCAGGCAAAACAGCACCCTTTTTTTCCGTGCAGTTATGCCAGTATGCAGAGCGATGAACTGCTGCAATTACGCGCTGCAATTGTTGTTATAGTATTTTTGGGCGCGGGGGAAAGTGGCGCAGGGGGAGGCAACCGTCTGATGAGGAAGGCCACGCGAAGTCCTCTCTGCTGATGGGATGGAGTGGACGGGCCAATTCCATTTGCAGCAAGCCCGTCTGGACGAAACCCCGGGAGGAATTTCAAACGAGAAATTGCACTTGTTCCTGTTCTGTACATACATATGGCGAGTGTGTTGGCGTCCATGCAGTTACGGCAGCATCGGCTCCCTGCTTTCATATTCCATAACACTTTCTCACCTGTGATGCAGTGTGTGTACTGTACACACAGCGGCCGCTTTCGCCTTCCGCCGCGAATAATATCGATGAGCGTCGCGCTCCAGTACAGTACACACACACACACACACACACACACACACACACACACACACACACACACACACACACGTGGCGTGGCGTGGCGCCATGTGACCAGCTCGGGCGGACATTAGCAATTTGATGGGCTCTTGGCGAGCAGAGGAGTCGGCGGTCGTTATTCCGTCCGGTCGCCGGACCGTGATTCCAGCAAAGTGTAAAACAGGAGCCCGTCCTGCGTATTCACTTCACTGTTCCGTTAGCAGTCTGCAGTTCCCAGTCTCGAAACATTCAAAACCTTTCCAAGTGTACCGGGGCCACGCAGCTGTTTATATTCCAAATGGAACAGATTTCGATGCTAGTTTGGTTGGTCACACTGAACGGGCGCTGTCCGAGAGATATTGTTATACCGCACCGTTGTGTATACGATACGCCCCCCACCCGTTCCCGTCGTCGTGTAAGATTGCTCTGTTTTATCTGGAATATTAACATGCTGATCCGTTCCTGGCGGCCGCGTCGGCGCGGGCCAGGGCGAACAGGGCGGCCAGGGCCCACACCTCTCCTGCATCGAATATATATTGCATCGTGTGTTGCCGATCAAACAGACTCATAACGCATGTCAACTCAATTAAAACGGCGCCGCCACACTCTCCGCCGTCACGCCCCCGATACGCGTGTCCTTGTGCCTAGCGCCGTAAATCCGCCATTGTGTGCACTGGCCGTCCGATAATTGGTTATCGTGTATTTTGGCTCTCGCGGCGAAGAGAATATAACCACCGGAGAAAAATATTACAAGGCGTTGGCGATGAGGATGTGTTGTCCTGTGTGTGTGTGTGTGTGTGTGTGTGTGTGTGTGTGTGTGTGTGTGTGTGTGTATAGAGGCTCATCAGTCCGGGATGAATGATCGAAATTGAATGTCACGACGCCGATGTCGGAGGGATTCGAATCGTTCTCGCCCGCCCGGCCCGGCCAACGGGTTGTGAGACAAACTCCAGCGGGGCGCTCAGCTCAGAGTCCGACGGGGCGACAACCATTTGGCTCTGGGCGGTGCAGCGGTGCTGCGGCGCAGCAGTGCCGGCGGTACGGAAGGCCGCGTAGCCTCGCTCGTAGCTCCCGGTGCTATTTTACATACCGATCCTGTACCCTCGGCTGAACGAGAACCTCAGCCAGGTCACAGGTCGGCGTCGTTGCCAGCTCCCCCCCCCCCCCCTCCTCTGTCTCGCTCTCTCTCCAGCACGTAGCACCCTTCCTCGTCCACCCAGTGCGACAGGGATGGACAACGACCAAAGGATTACACCGCGTCGCCGTTGCGTCTCGATGCGTGCACCTGTTGCAGCCCCTCCCACGATGACCAACGCCCTCCCGACGGGGACCTCCGGGACCTACAGGGACCTCCAGGGACTTCGGGGACACGCCGGCCAGGGAGCGCCTTTTATTGGCCCCGTTGGAGGGTTTTATTTACCACGGAGAAGATCCCTGCCCTCGTGTCTCTTTATGGCTGTCATCGGTCTGAAATCGTATACGGCCTCCCCTCCCCTTCACCTCTGCCGCCACCTGCCGCCCACCTCCCGCAGCCCGGACGCTGAGAGGACAATGTGAACAGGTGAACCCGAGCTGCTAGAGGGAAATCCATTTCTCGCAGTATTCTAGCGCGCGCACTTTACTTACACGCCACTGTTGTTGCACGGTGTTCGCGAGAAACCTCAGAGAGTGCTGTGTGGCTATGCCTCCAGAGTGCATAGGAACACGCAGCAGAGTGGTCAGTCACACGACGGCACGGCGTCCGTCCCGCATTACATATACGCCTCTGAGATGATATCAAATAGCCCATCCGTCATATACAAACATGGCAGAGGGGGTGGGGGGAGGAGGGGCCGGGGGTCGGGGTCCAAGCCCTGGAGGAAGGGGAGGCAGCGCATCGTGCGAACGGCTGCAGCGAGCGAACATCCATAAATGCCACCTACTAATCCACGGTTGGAGACAGAAAAATATAGACATATTTGGAGCACAAGCACATCTTTAATAATTAGACGTAAAACTCTGCCGCAGGTTCAGGCGCGCGTGTTTCAGAAATTACCGAACCATTTCTCATCACGGAATGGACATTACTACATTACTCCTGTGCCGCCTGACAGCATTTTAATTAGGACTAATTTTGAGTGACGTATAGGCGTCCGCGGGCGGGGCCGGCATGTGGGTGCGTGTTTAGCGGAAACTAACCTCAATATGACGGAAGCCGGCAAAATGGCGCGCCGGCGACGCCGCTCCCGCGAACCCTGGGGGCATATCTTCTCTGTCTGAGAACCAGCAGTGCCTTTCTCTCTCCGATGCCCTCGCGGCCTCGCCCCGTGGCTGCTGCTCCTTGTCCCTCTCACTGCAGCCCGAGCGGAGGACCCGGCGCCCACCACCGCAGCCCTTCGGGGAGAGTTCACGCGCGCGTAATGGTAATGTAATGGTCCAACCTGAAACAATTTATGAGGCGTGAAAATAACGTGCTAATATGCATTTAACGCCGAAAAGAAGTTGGCGTGTGTGCTTAATGTGAGCCGATCTCATCAGGAATGAGCGGCGCGGCACTATACAGTGTCTGTTTATTTTATAGATTCGCACAGTGCTGCCACGGGCAGTTTCGAGATAAAGCACGCAGCTGGATTTTTTTACCGCCTCCATTATTCCACGCGCTCGAATTATCCACTTCACTCTCATTCATTTCACCAGAAAAAAATAAATGCAAATTGCACTAGTTCGGTTTTGATGGTCATTCTCGGTGGGAAGACAATTAGGGTGGCCTGGGCATCGAGTGTGGCCAGTCCGGCGATGGGATTTTGGCTGTGTACACGCGGGCCCGGCTACTTTGTTTGACCGTTCAACCCTCCTTCACGCCGTTGCGGAGAGGGAGCAGGGGGCGGAGGGTTGGGGGGAGGGGAGGGGTCACAGCGGCCAATGAGCAGGTTGTACATGCCATATGTGTGATAGGGGAGACGGACATAAAGTGTGGACGGCCGAAGGGGGGACGCCGTGCCGGACAGCGGGCCAAACACCGTGGTGTGGTGTCGACGGGGCGCGCGAAAACGAGAGGGAAGGGGGAAGGGAACCGGAGGGAGCGAGCAGGACAAGCTGGACCGGCCGGCCGGACCCTCCATAGGCCCGGGCGGGCACTGCGGCGGTACAGTCCGCTGCAAAAGCATGTCGCAACGGCGAATCATCGCCGAGTCACCAGTGGATTCGTGCGGTCACATACGACGACGCTGCTGTCCCGTCTGTCACGCGTGCCAATGAGGTGCTGTACAGTCACGGACATAAGTTAGGCTGCTTCGAGGAGAATGACCATAACTTTGGGACGCGCCGGCCACCAGTCGGGACGCCTCCACACACACTCACACACACACAAGCCGCCCGCGCACAGCTCTTTTCGGATGCTTTAGCGCTTCTGTTAGTTCCGATCGTTAATTCCGAGCCTCCCGGCCCCCGCGGTCCTCACCGGGTCCGGCCCGTGTTGCGCGGGACGGTATATATTGCGTTTAATGCACCGCGGCGTCTGCAGGGGGGGATGCTTTATCAAGACGTGAATATTATTTCGCGCGTAAACCAGGCCGGTCTGCTGCGAGCGCGACGCCTCCGCGGAGCACGTGACCTGCATGGAAACGGCGGGGCAGCGTCATGGCGCAGATCAAGTAATTTACAAACTTTTACTGGCAAACGTAATGAATAGAGGGGGCTGGACGTGTGGGCACGAGTGTGACGAGGCGGGGACAGATTTGGCTCAGACCCTAAGCTGCCACGGACACCCCGCAAGGTATCGGCCCAGCCCTTGGAGGCCGTGAGCTAAGAGAACCAAGAGGGCAGAAAGCGGAAAAGGGCGGAGGGAGGGGGGGGGGGAGAGGGAGATGGGGTGGGGGGTCCGAATCCAGCTGGCCGCGTTTTCACACGGATTCACGCGTGCCCCGAAATCTCTCACGCATACTTGTCGGCACCTCATCCCCGGCGTCACCCGCCGCCGCCAAGCCCCACCGGGCCGCCAAAGTCTTCGTCCGCCCGTCCCGTCTTCCCATGCCGCACCCACCGCTGCTAATCTCCCCCCCCCCCCACTCCTCCCCCTCTCTCTCACACCGTCTCTCTGTCTCACGTTCAAACCTTGTTACCCCTTTCTGTTTCTTATCTCCCTTATTTCCTTCACAGTCCCGTTCGCTGCTTGCGGTGGCGGCGAGAGGTGCTGACTGTATCCTCTTTACTTGTTAATCCAAGCTGACAGCCCGCGGTGCCGGCTCTTCCCGGTTTGTTTTATAATTCTCTCTTTTTATTTATTTTCACTTCTCTCACCCGTGCAAAAATGATTCGCCTTATCTCCTTGCGGGCGTCTTCGGCGTCTTGATCAAGGTGAGTTTGACAGCGCGCGGCCTATTGCGGCCTTCACTGCGCCAGCGCCCGGTTGTGCCGCGGTGCGGTGCAGAGCACGGTGCACTGTGCGCACACTGTGCACACACTGTGCACACACATATCGCACCGTTCTCTGTCATCGCAGGCAGCCCTCGAGCTCCTCTGACTCGTTAGCCGCTCAGGTCTCTCTCCGCATGGGAATTGCCTCATGTCGCTTATTTCGCCTTATACGCCCCTTCTTTTCTTCCGCCGCCTCATGAGACAGCTCGTCGTGAGCGCGCGCTGTGGGGGCTAATGTAAATACGGATATGAATCCCTCGGCCCATATTACTTGCCCGGATTTATACAGTAATTATTGCAGCCCCCTGCGTGACCTCCGTGTGTGTTCCTCCTAAAGCCGCTGACATCGTTTCGCGCGTGATTCCATCACTCCCTGGCCTCCGCGACGGGCAGAAACGTCCAGCTGATCTACTTTTGCATCCTCACAATGCCAGAGGGGAGCAGTGAGGGAGAAATCTAACAGTCCCCATCGTCGGGTAACTGTGGTGCTTCGGTGCAATCATAAATTTACGTGCCAAAAGGAATTCGGGGCCAATAAACATTTCGGTGGCGTTGTAAAAACCGCGCGCCCGGGGGAGGATTGACCGGATGAAGTGCACACACCTCCGAAAGGCGCCAATAAACGCATAAATCTGGGACGGATCGAGATTGGGGGGGGGGGGGGGTAAAGGGAAAAAGGGGGGGAGGAGAAGTAGTGTTTCGATGGCAGAGGCGCGGGGGCGTCGAACCTGTTCACTATAACATGTGTGTGTGGGGGGGGGGGGGGCGGGGGGGGGGGGGAATGGTTTTCGGTCTATGCCCTTTCGCCAGGTTACTGATTTAGAAACAATTATCAATCCCCGCCTTCCGCGTCGTCTGTGACAAACGGAATGCCGATCTCGTTTTCATTTTTTTCTTCTCCTACTTCTTGCCTTCCTTGTCCGTCCCGAAACGGAATGTGAAAGTTTTATTGCGTGATGACAGTTAGATGGACGAACGGAGGCGAAACAGTGTTGCAAAGAGAGCATCGAGAAACCCGGTTGAAAGTGCAGCAAAAATCTGTTTTGTCTGCTTGGAAATGAGGCCACCTTTGTCGGCGTGCGCGGGCTGCACTAACAAGTGCCTGACGGACAGCGGGTCCCCGTCAGTATTCTTCTGCTTCCGTATCGACCTGGCCAGCCATAAAGCATGATTGTTTTGCCTGCTGTCGGAGGCTGGGGGAGTCGTCCCATTGGCTTTGGACGGAATGGGGTGCACTCCCAATATGCCCTTGACCGAATGTCAAGAGTATACCGACGACGACAATCGGCCTGCCATAAATGTTGCAGTCCGTGCCGGGACATGTGCGACCTACTTCTCAGAAAGGGATACATATACAGCTTAATTGCGGCGCGAGTTTGAATCTCTTGGGCACGCGGGCAGAGGGCTCATTGGCTCATCTTCCACCCACAGATTTGATGAGTCGAAGCTGCCGAACTGAACACACAAAATAAACGGCTCAGTTTCAGCCACTTTTTCTGGATAGGAACGATTCAGAATAATCGCGTGTTGTTTTCCGGACGTGTGCCATTGGTTCCGTCCCGGAGCACGTGGCAGGCTGTCAGTGTGTCACGGTGTCGAGACGGGTCCGTATTGTCGTGTCGCATTGGACACGGGGAGGGCGCGAGCCACACGACGGCCAGGCAGCAGTTTGGGACGGCATGCACAGTGGCATGCTACACGGCCAAAAGTTTCGTCCAGATAGATTCATAGGAAGAGCCACAATTTTCAGGGCGACACCACGACTTCAGAACCCCCCCCGGGCCTGGTCTCTGTGCTCTCCGCGATGGTCCGTTTGGCCTGGTGCACGGCGAGCGGAGCGAGGCGGCCCTTTTCAAGTCAAGGCCGACTCATCGTGACCTACTTGAGGCCATTGTCACACACGGCCCCGCCGGCCCCGCAGCAGGGTTATGACATAGACGTGCGCGCTGGACCCGCTGGACCCGCCGGACCCGCCGGACCCGAGCCTAGCTCTCCCCGCCCGCATGACAACTTGTCTCCGAATTCGCCGTGACGGAGCTGCGCATCACCATAAACAGTCTTTTGTTTCCACGCTGCCGTCCGGGTCCCGTTGTTGTTGTTGTTGGTCCCAATAGTAATATGTAGGGCAGCAGAAGTGTGCCGTGTCGTAAATATGCCTCGTTGACGTTGGACAGCGGAGGCAGGCGGAATGTGCCGCCGCTCAGCGGCCGTGCGGAGCGGACTGCCGTGCTGCCGTGCGGACTGCCGCGGAGATACGGCGGTCTGCGCGCGCCCGTGGAGAATCGACGGTCAAAATACTAAAAGGCGGAGGAGACCGGCAGAGACGGTCCGCGGAACGGCGGACAGATAATGCACTGCGTCTCCCTCATCTCAATCAGCTGCCAGCGGATCGGTTCGATGTGAAAGTGAAGGAATGTTGTCTAACACTGATGAACGCACAGCATTTTTCAACAAAAGTTTTTATCGCAAAAAAAAAAAAAAGGGCCAGTCGCGAGTAACTGCGAAAACGTACCAGCAAACTCATGCTGACAGGAATGGGTCTTCGTGGAGAAAAATGGCAAAATCGATGGAGCGTTTTGGTGTGATTTGTTTGCCCGCATGTCGAACGCGAGACTATCACCGCAGTTGGGCAAAGATTGACCGCAGGGACACACGTCTGCCCCCCCCCCCCCCCCGGGCCCGCGCGATCCGCGTCTCGTGTGATTAATTATTAGCATGCGACGGAAAAAGTGGCCAGCAGCGGAGGCTTCACGTGCCTTGAATGAGAGTGTGGCCGTGACATTGACACATTCGAACGTGGCCAGAGTCATTGCCTGCAACTTCTTCTCGGGAGGACACGGCCACGTCTCTCGGCGTAAGTCACACACACACACACACACACACACACACACACATCTCTCTCTCTCTCTCTCTCTCTCTCTCTCTCTCTCTCTCTCTCTCTCTCTCTCTCTCTCTCTCTCTCTCTCTCTCTCCCTCTCTCGCTTTTACGTAAAGAAAAACCATGGCGCAGAGGGGTTAGCGCAGCGGGGCGGAGGCCGCATGCAGGTCCCCGAACACCACTTCAGCCCGAATAGAAGCCACGTACCTCCGGTTTTATAACCAAATCGGACTCCCCGTGAGAGTCGTTGGGGAAGGCTGATAAAACACACCTCATACCTGCCCCGCTGACAAAGGGTACAAAAGAGGGGGACAACAGCGGGAGGCGTGCACCGCCTGTCTGCGTGTGTGTGTGTGTGTGTGTGTGTGTGTGTGTGTGTGTTTGTTCGATGCAACGCTGTATTTGACGAATATCACGCAATTACTTATGCAATAGGGCAAATTTCGTGGGGACTACCGTAGCACATGGAAAGCAATTCACAAATGCACCACTTTCGAAAGTTGAGAAGTCGTGGAGTAAAGTTGCAGTTCGGAGAGGGCTCAGGTTTTACGTGGGTCCTGGATTACCCTGTGTGATACGGGATGAGCAAGACAGAGGCAGTCGTCAGCTTCCCGTGTCTGTTCGTCGTATAACCAAAGGACCGTCGTCTTCGTGTCTGACCAGGCCGGGAGACATATTTTACCCCCACGTCGGGGCGATGCTTGTTGGAAAGCAATAAATATCACACCCTGCAGCCGAAGGTGGGCGTATCGGAGTCGCTCTCCCCGGGGTTCCCCCGGCCCGCAGCAGTGGGGTTGCTACCCTCCGTCCAACAAAAGTGGACAATTTGGTGGTTATCAGTTCCTTTTTTGTAGTTGTCAAAGTTGAATCGGGAGGGAACGGTTCGGTCCGGGCCCGATGCGTGATGAACCCACCGCGTGACCCCTGGCGTCGCACCACCGCGTCCCTCAGGAGGCCGCTGGGGTTCTCCGACTCCGATACATGATTGTTTGAATTATAAGCTAAAGGCCAAAGTGAAGGTGATAAATCATTTCGGAAATGGTCCGTTCATCGAAGCGCCTTCGCTGAGCCAGGCATCCTCAAGGTGTTGTGAACGGGATGGACCTCGCCGCTGCTCCTCCTCACAGCCAGCAGACGACACTTCGCCCTGTGCCGGCTCGTGCTGGCCCAACTGTGAAAGCAGTAAATGCAGCTGCACTCTGTAAGTTGGTCCAGCCAGAGGTTGTCGAGAAACTATACTGGCTTCCATACATAAAATTTGCTATCGTGATTCAGCCCTTTAAATCCACCCTCCCAATCGATTTGTTTCCCTGAATCAGCCTCGCGCCCCCTGGCCAGGTAATATAAAGACGGAGACGACCGAGGGTATGACGTCGCCGATGACGCCTATTGTGGTTCTGGGCCTGGCGTTTCCCTAGAAGCGGGGCGCATTACTTGTGGACAAAAGGTGTGGGAATTGCGGACGACGCTCTTGTGGTCGGCCAGGTTCGAAGACGATTTACGGCGCGCCCGATAATGTCACATATTGTTTCCTCAAGGAGCACGGAGTCGCGTGGGTCTGTCCGGCCCGGCCCAGCGGGCGCCGGGGGCCAAGTGGCCAGTTTTACAGCGCAGCCGCCGGTCATACCGCGGAGGCTGCGGGAGATGGAGTCGTCAGGGCAGGCAATCGATTCGCAGAACTCTGCACGCAGTCCGCCGGCCAGTCGGCGGCCCCCACCACGGCCTCCGCCCCCGCCTCACCCCGCCGGTCCATTTCGGGGCTCATTTCGGCGGGCCAAATAGCTGCCGGGATGAAGTCGTCTGTCCTTGCGTCTGTCCGCCATGCCCGGGGGCCGTCTCACTAGTCTCTGAGGAAGAATTAACGCGTGCATACTGGCCCGGTCGTGGTCGTCCTACCTAAACATGACGCGATTACGTTAGATTTTGCACATACAACTAAAGTGTTACCTGTCCCTTCACACGCCTGCCAGCCATCGGCACGTGGCCGGCATTTGCTTCAACACAACGAAAGGGTGCGAAGCTGCTGCTGTGTGGCGCCTCTCCTCTTCGTGGGCGGCTCCGACTCCAGCATTCAAGTCCCCCGCCGAGCCCGCGGGCGCTTGCGGGGCTGCGGGCCCTGCGGGCGCCCCCGCCCACCCCGCCGGCCCCAGCTGCACGCGCCTGTACCGCTCGCACACGCCAACTTCCCTGAAGTCGCGGGGTATCGCCTGCCGCAGCTGTCCGTCATTATCATCGACGCGGGCAGGACCGGAGGCCGGCGCCAGCCCGGAGCCGAACGGAGCCCCAAAGCACTGGCGCCTCCAGCCGCCTGCAGTGGCGCTTTTAAACTCGGGCCTCTAAAAGCGGGCAAACACGACGCGGCGCGCAGTTAGCACGTCGCGGCCGGCGGCCCATGGCGGCCCATGGCGGCCCCCATCGGGATCAGGTGCGGCGCCTCCTGGACAAACAGCGCAGCCCGCGGGCCCTTTGAGGCCGCGGCGCCCAGATCTGTTAGCACCCCCGCCGCCAGACAGCGGCGCACACACGGCGCGGCCACCCGCCGGCTCGATTCTAGCGCGCGCCTCGGTACGAACGACTGAATCAGCCAGTGCCACTGTATTTCAAATTGCAATACAAAATGTTCAAAGAACAGCGATACACTCTCCCCATTAGACTTAATCGCAAACTGTTTGCAACACACTGTATTGCAATTTCGAAGTGGTGTAGGTTTGAGAGAGGGCCGCTGCGATGTGGAATGCCTTCTCACACTCAGTTCTTCTGTAGAATTTAGTGTGCTCCTACTGGCGTTTTGTGAGGCTCACGGATGCCTCCCGAGTGATGTCGTCTCGAATTCCCAGGGGTGAAAGCTGCCCTTCCCCTAAAACACCTCGAAACGTTCACACAGACGCAGCTTCATTTCACTTTGTCACCCTGCCGTGTTGTCGAACGTGGCCGACACATGCTCTACCTGTTTGCTTTTGGCCGGCGGTGATGATATGCAGAAGCAATAGGCTGCATGTCATGCCGGAGAAAGCTCCCAGGGCGGGGCCGCGGGGCCGCGGGGCGCGGCGCAGAGCAGCAAGGGATCGATGACAAATAGCGTGCGCTTGGGGCCCGCGCGGACTGTCTAGACCCTTCTCTTACCGTTTCTTTCCCAGTCAGCGACGACCTTTTCAATCAATAATATCACTCCGAAGAGAGTGTTTGAACCGGAGTGCGTCGGGGTCAGCAGTACTTTTCTCACAGCTGCGGGGCGTGCGGGGCCTGCGGGGCCACAGGGCCACAGGGCCACACCCGGCGCGCAGCGGGCCCCCACCCTTATCGCAGCGCCCCCGCGGAGCGAGACGTTAAATTGAAACCTTATCGCATTCGGAAAGATCGCCGTGTGAGCACGAAAACAGGAAAAACTGATGATAAAAAAGGGACCCGAATCCTGACCTGGCAATTCAGGATAGTATTTTCGCAGAACAAATAAGGCACGTATAGTTGTTTGCGAACCGTGAGCAGTGCGGAGGAGAGAGAGAGAGAGAGAGAGAGAGAGAGAGAGAGAGAGAGAGAGAGAGAGAGAGAGAGAGAGAGAGAGAGAGAGAGAGAGAGAGAGAGAGAGAGAGAGAGAGAGAGAGAGAGAGAGAGAGAGAGAGAGAGAGAGAGAGAGAGAGAGTGGGGGGGGAAGGGGGGAGGGGGTCTCACCGCCTCCCCTTCCCCTCCAAAACCGCCACCGAACATGACGCTTGTGCGCAGCCGGCGCAGCCTCCACATATTCGACGCCAGGATCCTGGCGCACGCTGCGCACACGGGCGCTCCGTCGCATGCTAACCATCGCGTGACGCCGGGCTTGGCACTCGTCCAGTGCTAATGAAGTGCTCATTACTCTTGCGGTACAGGGGGCGGTGACTGCGCGGCTCCACAACTCCCGACACCGGGCCGCGGCGCCCCCCCCCCCCCCTTCCCCTCTTTTTCTGCAAGTGTAGCTCTCCCTCTCCGAATTTCCCGACGATGGAAGGCCTGCCTTCGAACACATTAAAAAATGTATATCTCCATTTTTGAAGCGCCCCGCGAGTGCTCTTAAATCTTGCCCGTTCCCTCACACCAATCAGCCGTGGCGAGCCCCGCATGTCACACCCGAGCCCCGGCCAGATACGCGGGTCGAGAGGGCGGGCGCGGACTGCCGGTATGCAGTGCTACGTGTGGCGCATCCCAGATCTGGAACGTGAATTGGACAGATAATCAATTAACGGGCTCACTCTGTACATATCCTTTCAATCGGGCACGACCCGGATTGGCTCCGGGGAGATCGACTCTGTCGATAGGGGCGACAGCACTGTGTGGACAGGGCCTCGGACAGGGTCTCGGACAGGGTCCTCATGGTGCCTTACCGGCTGAGCATCCAGCCAGACTCACGTAGCCGCCGTCCTCTGAGCACTGCACTGCACTCTTTACTCGTTTTATCAAACAAGCTGGACTCGTTAATGCAGGATGTGACAATCAAGGCGAGGACTCCGGGTGTTCCTAATTGAATCCACGTAGCCGATAATTCACACAATTGATGCGTTACGGCGTGTCGAATCCACCGAGAACGTAAGATGACATGCTGTCGATATGACAAGTTTGATACCCGACAAAACCCATCTGAAGTGTGAAATGCTGGTTACAGTATCTTGTAGTCCATCAAGCAGAGCAAGACTCTACAGGATGCATACTGTCATGGCAACAGGGAGGTCTAATTTCCTTGTTTGTTACTCTGCAGTCGCTGTCCCTGTTGCGTCCTTCACAGCAAATTAAATCTGAAACCTAATTGGGGGAATTTGGAGGATCGTAAAACGGCCATGGTGTAGTCTCCCTTTCTTCAGTAAGTCGCAGACAAGTGGTTCAACAACCCAGGGCCGACCGGCAGTCGGCAACTTTATAAGATGTAATCCGATTATCAATATTCTCACGGCAGGATTACAGCGATATAGATATGTACCTGGCGGAGGTAGTAAAGGAGAGGAAAGGGAATGTCTTTGTGAGATGTGATGAGACCTTCCTTTCCGCCGGGAGGGCTGTCGAGCACTTTGTAAAGTAGTTCTTGAGACAAGATACGGGTCGATGTGGATTAGGCTTTGGATTTGTGCGAAGGGGTCCCGCAACCCCTTCAACTTACACGTTGATTGGCTTAGGGCAAGATGCAAGGAATCGCCCTGAGGACAGCTATGTCGTTTTATTAGCCAATACAGTAGGCCCTTGACAAACAGACCATCGCCACTCGAGAGCAATTCGCTTCCTCACACCTCCCGGTGCATTTACCATACAAGAACATTTTGTAAGGCCATTCTTACGGTTTTCTTGTCCGAGAGCGGAAAAAAATCTTTGGTGCAGTAAGTACTACATGGTGCAGATGGACTTGGTTTGCAGAGCCGCACGGCAAATAGGTGCGTGCGACGACGTAGCTCGGCGCACTCTGTAGGACGAGGACGGAATCTCCAGCATCAGCAACAGCAGGACGACCTGCAGCGTTATTTGCTATTGCTACGTGCCCGGCGGTACCCGGCCTTGGGGCTTAACTTACTTGGGGTTGTACGTGCAAGGCTGCCGTGTGGTCGATCTGCCGTGTCTCCCCTTCGGCCTGTTGCGTGCATGCAGCATACGGCGCTGCGTCCCAGAGAACCTACAAAAACATCAGGTGTAAATATCATGAAAATTCAGCAGACTTCTATTACAGTTTCAGACTGAACCGATCCTTCGGATGGATGGGGGGTTCTTCGCAAACTGCATATTAGACTGAATTACACCTCCTCTGCGGACTAAATAAACAACCACAGTGTTTGCCTATTCATTCATAACAGCATCAACCCTTGGATCAGGGAAGGCAAATTAAAATTCTTGTTCGAGAATCGCAAGACTCTTTGTCTCAGAAGAAAACAAAACCTCACCACCTTTCACATGCGTTTACCTCCAGCCTTCCCCTCTCCTCCTTTCACCCCCCCCCCCTCCCCACCTCTTCCGCTCCGCGCTGATTATTATTCCCTCGTAAATAACGATCAGTTATCAACAGCTAGGCTCTCAGCGAGTCTCTAGCCTCGCAACCAGTCGAGCAGCCAATCAAACAATCAGTCAATCAGCGAGCCACGCTGCCCACCACGCTACGCCCCGACCCAGCTCGCGCTCCGTTCGACAGTTGACTCGCCCCTGAGCGTAACTCATTGAAAAAGTGATGCGAAGTGCAGTGTGAACATGGTACCAGGTTTCTCCGGGCTGGCGATACGGTTTGGGTTAGGATATGCTGTATATTTGGCCTTCGTTTACGTATACGACACTCAAATACAGTATCCATTTAGGTCTACCATAGTACGCTATATTTGATTTGAGACGGCGAAGAAGTAATCAAAACAGCAAGGACTCTGTGCAAATAACATGGCTGGCAGGCAGAGCCGAGGGCCGTGGCCAGCCAGGCCGGACCGGGCCGGGCTGCACGTGCGGTGAGTATCGATCTGGCCAGGCCAGCGGCATGGACACCAATCAGCGATCAGTGATTGGAGACAGCGGTCAGAGAGAGACTTGCTAAAGTGACATTTGTTCCGTGTTGAGTTCCGTATACCAAGCGTGCCGGCCGAGCGCGGGCCGCAGACCTTGACTTTAATTAAAAGTACGTGTCCCCTCTGGGTCGTATAAGGAGGAGAGGGGACGTGGGGAGAGGGAAGAGGGAAATCGTTGCGGTAGGCAAACAGGCACCGGTACTCTGGGCGGTGGCCCTCCTATCGTAGCCTTGGGCCCAGGCAGAGCATTGCGCCCTCCTAGAGCGCCATACAGCATCTCGCCCACGACCGTGCAGGAGAGCAAAGTACTGCAAAAGAGGTGCGGACGCGTTGCGCTGCCGAGCGCAGCTGCTGGAGGTGCCGATGCAGCCACCCCGTGCCTCTAATGGTCGTCACGTGACGGCTCCCCGCCACCCCCCGAGGTAATCTCCGCACGCCGAAGGCCATCATCAAAGCGCTGTCTCTGATGTCAAAGGTCTGCGCCCTGCTGATCTGCTTAGGACGCGTCCGCTTGACGTGTTTGCTCTCATCGATGCCGTGCGACGCGTACGGCATTAGTGCATCAGCCATCAACCCATTTGGGCCGCGTTCGGGGGTGGGTGGTGGCTGCGAGTATGGCCCCGTCTGCACACGGTGCGCGGGCAGATGGCCTGGGGAGGGCTGTCCTAACGCCGATTAATTTTTGATGAGGGCCCGGAGTGTGTGCGTTAGGGATTGCCGCGGGATCACCGCTGCGAGCCTTCGATACGTCCGCGAGTCCTCCGTGGGGCCGGGCCGGGCCGGGCCGGGCTGGGACCGGGCCCTCCTCCGGAACATAACGGGACGGGGTCGAAAAATTTCCGATTTCGTGGTCGAGATGTGACGCGCTTGGCTTGAACGCGGAGGTCCTCAGACAACTGCCTCTCCCTCCCGGCCGAGATACGTCAGTCCTGGCACTCATGAGGGGTTTAGCGCGCTCCTCACGCCGCGCCTGCTTCATATTCATATTATTACGATGTGTCAATGGCAGGCAAAGGCGCGAGAGAAAAAAAGTAGATAATCCGTGAATGAAAGGGGTGCACAAAAGGACGGGGCAAATGAAAAGTCGGCGAAGTATCTATTTACAAACGGTGTCTGCGCCGCGCCGCGCCCACTTGAGAGTGCAGAATGTCGGGCCGCGATACGTATCTGTGCGTGGGGAGACTGGGCCACCCGGCGCGGCACCGCGCGACACCCCGGACAACCCTTTTCATCCCCCTCCCCCTGTTTGTTTTGGAACCCGTGGAACCGGCACTTTCATTTTTTAATGGAGTGCCCTGCCCTCGCTTTGCGCGGGGTCCAGCTCCAGGCGGCCGGCGCGCGGCCTGGAACCCGTTGCCGCGAGGTCACCGGTCCCCTCCCCACCCCGCGGGGCGTCCAGGAACCACGTAACTGCGCGCCCATTCAGCTCGCCCTGTTGTTATCGCGACAATCACTCGGGGTGGAACAAATCGCCTCGCAATGTGTTAATGTCAGCGGAGGGGGAGTGCGAGGGAGGTTGCACATACGGCGGGTCGCGAGGATGAGCAGACCTCGACAAGACCGTCGTCACCAACGAGGGATGACCGTTACATCACCGCTCCGGGACGTGCTGCCGGGGGTCTGTGTACTCGTCGCTCTTTTCATGCAAAACGCGCCGTATGTGCCGCGCTCAGGCCGCGCTCGCGCGTCGGCCGCGACACTTGATAACCATCTTATCACCAGCATCGCTCACACCCCGGCGCTCTGTATGAGCACTCAATAGTGCCATGTGCGGACGCTTGTCTGCCGGAGCCACGAGGGACCAGCACTCACTGTATGGATGCGACACTTAATAGCAAATTTTTGGGATCAAGAAAATTGCTTTGATGATGAGAGCTGCGTTTTCAGTTGATTCCGACAATCGCTGTGCACAATGAATGATACAATATATAAGACGTACGTATTTTCTACCCATCACGTTGGCGAGCTGTTGACAAATTGGGTGGTCAATCGAATGGAGTCATGCACCCCTCCCCGTGCGCGGTGTAGTGGGTGGCAGCAGGCTGTGGCCGAGTAATGCAGCGACTGGTAATCTAGTATGACTGGTGCACATGATGTGACACATATCGCGCTAACGGGTTGCCATTGGTGGGTCCTGCAGCTGGCCCGCCCGGTGCGGAGCGGCGGCCGAGGTCGCGCCTTCGGCGTGCGAACGGCTGCCTGGTGGCGCGCGCCTGATTTAGGTGTGATTTGGCTAGATTTATGGCTGGAAAGTGGAGTTCAAGGGTGCGGACCGCCGCACGGTCCACTAACGAGGCTTTCCGTCAAAACGTGTGAGTGTCCCAAATAATGGCCGCCGAAATGACCAGGGAGCAGAGGCCGGCCGGGCCCGGTGGAAGGTTACTCGGGACTCCTTTCACCGATACATACCGGGCCGAAAGTATACATAACGATCTCGCTGGCCGTGCGGCCACCCTCGGAAAATTACAATTTTAATTAAACGAGGGTGAAAATATAACTAAAATCTCTTTGAAATTACAACGAAAATTTATAGTCGTAATGATCGACCAAAATGTTAACCATGTACGTAGACTTTTCACCCGATTTACTGTCTTGCGTCGCGCTCCGTTTTCTGGCAGGGTACCGCCATAGCGATTATCCCTGCGGGGGGTCCGGAGCCGTGTCTCCCCTTTGCACTGTAAATAGTGCGCGCAATTAGGCGGCGCGTATATGACGCTGCAGGCGGAACTAACGCCGCGCCGCTCGCAGATGCGCGGCCTGTAGGCTGCTCCCGTTGCCCTGCACTTCGGACGGCTGACACTCTCGCTAGCCCAGGACCAAGCTGCTCGCTGAGGCGTGCACGCCGCTGCGTGGCCTTCACTTTGACAACTAGAGTGGCGGGCCTCGCGCCCTGCCGGGGCGGTAATGTATGCGGAGGTCAGGGCTCCTGGTCCGTAGCGCACCGAACGCCCTCTTCTGGGAAGTTGACCCCATCTCCCCCGTCCGACGGTGCCCGCATACCTGCATATATACCATGTCGCCTGTATGACACTGCGGGAGTCATTGGGAGGGACGGACTGTGAGTGAGTGCGTGAGTGTGTGTATTCAAAGCAGAAGGTTATACAGCAATTGAATCTCTCCCACATCATCTAAGTTTTTCCTTTCTTATACACAGAATCAAATTATACGATGTGTCTTTCAAAGTGAACAATTTTACCGATTCGAAGGATTGAGTTGTCCCGGAACGAAAACTAATCTTCGCTGCTTCAAAAGCAGCACACTTCATTGCAGAAACTTTGCCATAATCTGAAATTGCGCGGCGCGGCGGCGTTGCGTCGTCTGCTGCGATACCATCGGCGGCCGCACGCAGCGAGCCCAAGCCCTGTGCAGCCCTGCGAGCCCTGCCCTGCGCAGCGCTGCCCAGCCCTGCGCCGCTCTGCCTGCCCCGGAAGCGGTGGCCCGCGGCCTATGATGCCCTGGCCGCGATTAGAACGGATTACAAATTTTGCCCTCGTGTTCCGCAGTGCCCGGCGCTGCCCGGCGCTGCTCCACTGCCAGGTTTACTCCGCTTTTGCGTCGCCGGGCAGCTCTGTTCCGCGGGGGGCAGCCAGCAGGCAGCGCGGCAATGAAACAAAACGGCTTTCACTGCACGCACCCCGTAACACTCCGGGTACCGCAGAAAGCGGTACGCTTCGCAGCTTCCGCGCTGCGCTGATCATGGAGGCGCGAGGCGACAGCGGTTACGGCCACGGCACTGCCGGGACGGCGGGACTTCATCACCGGTCAGCGCGGGGCGGGCCCGGGCGGGTCCAGGCGGACCGCGGCGCGGAAAGGTCATAGAAATGGGAGTGATGCGGCCGTCCGGCCCCTGAGCCACGCCACGCCAACTCAACCCTGACGTACTTTGTGCGCGGTCCCTCCGCAGATTCTCGGATTGGGCGTCGAGTACTGGCGGCGCGGAAGTGATTGGCAGCAACAAGCCGCGCTTCACGCCCACCGCGGCACCGCGGCACCGCGGCGGCCTGACCTGGCGGGAGCAGCGAACCGTCCCGTTACGCCCGTCCCCGCCGGTCCCGCCCGTCCCCGCCCGCCCCCGCCCGTCCCCGCCTATCCCTACCGATCGCTGCCGGTCGGGGCGTGGCGCAGCACGGTGGTCGCGTGGCGGAGGTGCCGAGCCACTGCATGCGAACACACCACACACGCCCACCTCGCTGGGGGCGCGCCGGTGTGGGCTACGACGGATCGCATATCCATGCCGATGTCTGATTTGCCCATCGGAATGAGGCAATCGAACCGGCTATCTGTCACCGCAGACCAGAACACGGAGAAATAAAAAGATCAGTTAGTTGATCCAACTCAAATCTCAGACAAGCAAGGTTTTCAGCAGCCTGAACTAGAAGTTTCCAGCTCAGCCAGCGACGCGTTAGTTTCCTTGAGTTTCCTTGAGAGAACACATATTGTAAGTTGCGGCTCCTGATCAGGTTGGTTGTCTGAGATTTGATTTGGGTCAACTGATCTTTTTTCTCCGTGAAAAATGAAAAACTACGCATGGCCCAACAAACACGTTTTGCTGCGTGTCGTCGAGCTGAACTCGCGCAGCACGTGTGCATGTGTCACCCCCGACCCGTTGTCCATACCAAACTGCAAAGCGCACCAAGCATCCAAATCTCGCTGGCCTTTCTGTGTGCCTGGCAAGAGGGGAAGCCCGGCTGCACCCGCGCTGTGCTGCACTCTCGCATGCCATGCGAGCTGCGCGCTATGACGAGGGCATCTCCGCGGATGCAGTTCGCATCCAATTGTGTACGCGGTGCGGCTGAGCGGAGTCGTCGGGCTGCTATCCACGTAACGTGGACGGATAGATAGCCACGTCTCCGCGGCATTCCTCGTTACAGCTACGAACAGTTCGCGGCCTGAGTGAGCCTCATTTATTTAGGTACTGGGCGACTTCACTCTGATTGATGAAATCTCACGACAGGCGGACTCCTCAGACGAGGCGGACGGGCAGCAGAAGGGGTTCCACAGGCCTGTCAGGGGTGCCGTGGTATGGGTGCCAACGGGCCGAGTGAGTGGTGTTTGCGTTGGGCTGTCCGGCCCAGGCGCCATCTGCCCGCCAGCGCCACTCTCCCACCATCCGGGGGCGCGCTTCAAGGGCTTCACCGGGGCCCGGGTCGGCTCGGACCACCTGTTGGTGATTCTAAAGTCCGCCCTCTTGCTCTCCCTGCGTTCGGACACAGTCCGTGTGTTGCTGGCTGTGAAGGGCACTCAGATGCCGGCGTTTCCTCACAAGTCTTAGCTCAGTAGTGCACGGCACGGGTCGTCGTGGGGTGTGGCGTGGCGTGGTAAGGGAGGGGGGGGGGGCAGGGGCCGAGGCAGGTGCCGGGGCAGGGGCTGGGGCAGGGGTCGAGTCAGGGGCCGAGGCAGAGCCAGGGGCCTAGGTTGGTGCCGAGGCAGGGGCCGGGGCGTGCTGCTGATAGCATCACTCGCATATTACTCATTGCACACGCCGTGAACACGTCGGCAATTTGGGCTGATATGCATCGAGTTGCGGCGCCGTGTGTCTCTCTCAGTCTCCTCCTCCGACTCGCAGCGAGTGATTCATAATTCGGCCGGGAATGGGTGTACCTATCGGCCAGCTCTCCTTCCTGTTGTGCTGTGCATTTCTAGGAGGGATACTGCACTGAATCTCTGCCGGTATCTCAGCTCCGCCGCACTGCAGACAGCGTCTGAGGCGACTGCAGTGACCAACAAAGTACAAAGTACATCGCCGCCCAAACGACCGGGCAGGGCAGGCGAGATGAACGCCCAGCCAATCAGCTGCCATTACCGCGCCGTGACGACACCATCATGCGCGCTGCGCGCAACAAGCAGTGCTCATCGTGCGCACCAACGTAACCCGTGAGGGGTTCGTGTCCGCGGCCCGACTTCCTGCAAACAAGTGAGCGCCGTTCTCACAGGACGATGATTGTAGTTCGAGAATTGTTACACGCCGAAACGGCTTCACATGCTTCGAACAAGGAATGAAGCATGGCTCGGAGAAAAGCGGCGTTGGATGTGTACACTGTGCATTTGCAGTATAGTTTGGTTTTCCGCAGATTACCACGCAGCTGCCTGCCGCACCATCCCCGCTAAACATCTAGAATGAGTCGGCGCTGCGGTGCGCTGCACGCCTCTGCCGCGCTCCGGCGCTCCGGTTTTGCCCGGGACGAGGAAAGAATGGGTTAATCATAATATCATTCATAACGGCACAGCAACGGCACCGCCGACGCCATCGCCGTCCGCCGGCGTCGTGAAAATTGGCGTCACGAGCTGGCCGGAGTAGGGCATGGCGGCACGCCGGGCTGGGGGGGGGGGGGGGTGCATGGATTTGATAACCAAATGTTGGCCGGCGACGGACGTTTATCGCGGGGCATTCGGCGAGTCTGCCGCTAACTGCCCGCTGCAACGCTCTTAAAATCTACAATAAACAAACACTCTCCTCTCGATATTTTTTTCCACGAGGCAAGTGCATGAGCCGCGTTCTCCATTATCGGCCCATCGGCCCTCCAGACTCGGGCAGCGATTAGAACTCAATTACGGTGCATGTGAGGCCAGCAAATTCTAAGCATGCGGGTACGCAAGTCAGTTTGGCGTGACTGACTGACTGCTTGTGTCCACCCCCCGCTGCGAACCTAGCGGCCCCCCCAGCTGCAGGTGGCAGCCAAGTGGATAGCACAACCTCCGCGTCTAGGTACGTGATTTCCTTCCTGGCACGCACCACACACACACGCGCACGCGCACACATACACACACGCATTTGCTGAGTGAGATGCAAAAGGTCCGGCTGGGCTTCCATCTGCTGTCAGGCACGCTGCACGCACGCCGCCATGATAAATTCGTCCAAACGGACGATTTGCGTGAGCAGAAAGGGTTGATGGGTTCGCTGCTTATCTATCAATCACAGCCAGCTGATGGGCTTCCTCATGAGCAGCAGGGGCGGCGCGTGGCCTAGCTCGGCAAAGCTCGGCGCAGCACAACTCGGTATGCAGATATCATCGAGTTACGGCGATCGCTGAAACTGACCCTGCCGGACAGCGCGGTGGAGATGGATAGATCGGCCCAGCACGAGGGTATCGCCTCGCTTTTAGAAAGTAGGTGGGGTGCTCATCATCAAGAAGGACGGGCCATTTCCTTTACTAATTACTCGCGTTTCGCATCCGTCTTCATGTTCGGCGTCGGTTAGGGTCAGGATCCGATACCTTTTAAAATTCGAGGCAGAGAGGGCACACCTCTTCGTTGACTTTCGAAATCCACGTAGTTGAGATGCTAGTTTGTCACGTCGCTCGGAGGTGGTGGTCAAGGTGTGAATGAAGGCGTCAACCGCAGGCGGCTGTCCGCTCTACTTTGCCTCCCCGCGACCTCTGACAGGTCGGCACAGCCATCACAGCCGCCTGCAGCGTCTGCCGGTGACCGTGACGCCAGCATCAATCTTGTTTGTGGAATGCTTATGCAGAGAAGGAGGTATGGTTATCAGGCTGTGCTGGAGTTGTTCGCCGCTTTGCAGGTGCTTGTGGAAGCGAGAAGCACAAAGGGAATAGAGGCTTCGAATGAGAATTAGAAACGGTAGTTGAACAAAAACTAACAGAAGTTGAACAAAAACTAAACCAGACCGGCTATCTGACGTCATGGATGAGAAACTTGAATGGCGTTTCGGGTAAATTTGAACGCTAGTTCAATATTTGGCGCGGCCCTTGTGCGTCGATATTTCTCATACCGGCACTCAAGAGCTTCCGGTCTAGGAGAGTATTTTTTTTCTTCAGCTTCCGTTTCTGAGCCTCGCTGGAAACCTATATTGCCAAGCACAATTCGTAATTATGAGACCATCCTAAGTATCCTGCTAGGAGACAGCTTTCCCAAGCAGATCAGTCCCACCCAAATGATTGCTGCTGAGAACTTATCTGGTGCACGGATAGAGAAATAACCCACTTTCGTCCGGACAAATCCCTTCTCCGGCAACTGAAACGCGAGTGCGGCCAGTTACCCCGTTCATCTCCCAGCTTCTGATTGACCCCGCACGGCCCCGACTCATGACGATAGCGCCCTATTTACCGTTCCGTAAGCAGTTCACTCGGCGCGCTGGTCGTTTCTTTTCCCCCGCGGTTACAAACCAGAGCACCGCAGACGCGCCCCCAGCTCCATGCCAGATACGCCGCGCCCTTCGCGTCGTGCTGAGCCGTGCTGAGCCCTGCGCCCAAACGTGATGCGGTTGGAAAGAGTCCGGCTTCCACAAAGCACCCACAGCAAGTCACTCGCGCCGCGCGGCTCGATTGGGACGCTCTACGCTTTCAAAGTCTTCTCACGTCGAAAACAGTAGGCCCACCACGATACATAACAAGTGTCTTGATTCGACTATATGAGGTGCGTGTGAAACGATTTTCAATCGAAATCATCACGTAGTCGGAAAATTACGTGTGGGACCTGCCCGCGGTTTCTCACCTCCTCGACGAACGACTGCAGCTGTTTCCAACTGGGAGCAGTGTACTTTTTCCCCCTCGATTTGAAACAGTGAGCCAACATGTCAACTGTGTTGGTGGAGCCGGCTGACGTTTGCGTAAGGAAATGGCTTATGGCACGCGCCGCGCAGCGCCCCGCATCCTCCGTAATGCGACCTGGCAGTGACATCTGGATCAGATCGAGAGCAGAGCATGTGCAGGCAAGGTTTGTTTATTTGTGGACAGTCTGGACCACGCACCGCACCAGCCCAGCCTCCCTCACATCCTGCCTGCAGCGTGTCGCAGCAGCTGCGGCAGCGGCAGCAGCAGCCAGTGGCGTTGACAGCAGAGAGGGTAGAGGAGAGGACACAGGAGAGGCCAGGCCGGAAGCCACGGTGTACTGCAGTGTCACCATGCGACCACCACGACTGCCGAGAAAGGCAAACGCCGATCTCTGCGGATGTATATGGCGAAACACATTCAGGCTTCACAGCTCTGCTGTGCCGCGGTCGGCGGACATGACTCGCAGGTACATGCTGCGTGCGCGTGGCAGGTGCTATCAGCTTTCGGAATTATTTCACCCACAAGATACCATTGTGTTCTTGTCATTCATCATTCCCGTAATTATATATTACTTTCGTACTGACGGATCGGTACAGAACAGAGTCGGCACTGCAATAATGATCAATTTTTCGCAGTTTGGAAGTTTGGCGCTGTCCAGCTGACTCCGACTACGGAGCACACAAATGTGCGGCCTCTCGCCCCGATGGGGGCCAGGCGGGGCCAGGCGGTGCAGGCGGGGCCAGGCGCGCACGGGAGTTGGGATGACGAAGACGTTCGCGGCGAACAATGCTGGGGGCGGTACAGGTCAAGCCCTGACGCGTTTTGGCAGCCGCTGTCAGCCGGGTGTCCGCGGGCAGCGCCCACGCCCACCTCCGGCAGGGAAGGGGCGGACCCTGACGGACCCTGGCGGACCCCGGTGAGCTCGGACCTCCCCCGCCAGCACGCGGTGAGTGGACTCAATTGTTCCCCCGCTGCAGGTGCAACTCCACGTGTCAAGTCGCGGATAGCGCGCCCCCACCCGACCGCGGGCTCGGCGTGTGATCGGAGCACTGGGGGGAATGGGGAAATGTCTTCCCTCTCTAGCAATCCCACATTCTCGTTTCCCTTCATAGAGACGGTGCGTCGTGCATCTGCATTCTACATGAGAGTGAAAACCCCCGTCATTTCGCAAGAGCGGAATGTCCCTGAGGTTATTGAGAGAAAGGGGAGCTCGGCGCGGGGGAAAGGTCGCAAGGTGACCAGAAGCTGTACGACACCGCGGCAGCAGCAGCAGCAGCAGCCGGGAGGCGCGAACGGGAAAGCCGGGCTCCACCCACCCCCTTTCATGAGGTCCGCCCCTTTCTCTGCCGCCGCCCCGCCCCGCCGCCACCGCTGCTGCTGCTGCTGCTGCTGCCGGCACTGACGGGCCACGACGCTGACGGCATGGCGTCGTCCTCCCCGCCCCATTGTGAGGCCTGGTTATTACTGTCATTACGGGCAGGCAAACAGGTAGGAGTGTTGTACCTGTGCCGTTGACGCCGCGGCTGCCGGCCGTCATGCAGTGCGCTGCGCCGCTGCGCCGATGGACGACGGACGGTCAGATCTGTGTAATCTCGCGCCGCTCCACATTTCGCACGGGAAGACAAGGTTTGACAGCCCGACTGACCTCTGCGCGGCGGACCTTCTGGCCGCTCCTGGCTGCGCTGCGCCGGACGTCACCACTTCTTCACAAAGGATCGCACTGCAAATGCAATTACTGCGCCGGCCAGGCGGAAGTGGCCAAGGTGTAATCCGTACGCGCAACATTTTTCCGTTGCTCGTAAATTGGGCCTGGCGGGCCGCTGCACGCCTGGCGGCACGCCTGCAGGGGTGTGGCCGAACCGAGGGACCGTTGTTTGTTCCGCTTTCCTCATTGACTTCTTTAACATATCGACGGAGAGTCGCGCATTGTGAGTAATTTGCTGACAACGAGGTGGCGAGACGGACGGGGCGGGCGGACGGACGGGTCCGAGACCTCGATGTCCGCACTCACCCGCCCCACCACGTACTTTTGTTTTTTCGTTTTCCTTCAAAATTAATCCGGTTGTTATGGTGGTCTCGGGAGGCGCGCGCGCACGCACTCACGCACGCACACGCGCACACACACTCACAGATGCACACCCGTACAGGCAGGGGAATAGATTCTCGAATCGAACTTGGTAATAATAATGGGATTCTTATTGTATTTCCGGCCGCAGGCAGGCAGGGCCGGGCTGCCCCTTCCCTTCTATCATTACACGGGTAAGTACGGGTCATGAATGAGGTCCGATTCCCGCTCTCGCACATTACATATTTCCGGCGCAGGTCTTGTTTGTTTAGGGAGCGTGGCGAGGAGGAGCAAGCGGGCCTCGAGGAAGCGTTTATTTCCAGGGGAAACCAACAAGGTGATAAACTCTACTCCGTCATTGTCAATTCTGAATTATATTCAAATATTCTTCGGACTGACTCCCCGTGTCGAGTGGGCGTCGTGGGTGACAGCACGCAAAATTACTTTCTCACATCCCCACCACCCAATGGCCTGAAAATGTAAAAGAAGTGTATTTATAATTTTTCAATTATTGATACCATAGGCTGCCCATAGTGACCGCCACCCACTACCCTCAATCATACATTAGTCCGCTCTCGTACACTATGAGGCGGGCCAAAAAGCTACCATTCTCTCTCTCTTTCCCACCGATGAATATGAATGAGAGCGGCAGCCAATGGCACAACTCCACACGGGTGTCATGTCGATAAGCTCAGACGCACAGCCCACGACGAGCGGAGCCGAGCCACGCCGAGCCGAGCCGTGTGCGGAGCCGAGCCGAGCCGGGCTGGCCGCTGGCTTGGCGTGGGATCACGCACACATGCGCGCTCCTCGTTCGGCGTTTTGTTTTATTGTTTCCTCCCGCCTTTTATATTTGTCACGTTAGCGGCCGCACACGCAGCGTGGTGGCGTTGTGGCTGCATTACAGTCCGCCCCGAGTACTGAGGCGCCACCCGTCGTCCTCCGTGTCCTATCGCAGATGGAATGCCGTCGGCGGCCTCGAGAGTTTCCCCGACTCGTCGCTGCTGTCGTGCACTTGGGAGAGACATCCGCCTCCAATTTTTCGACATAATTTCACGGTCATCTTGTTGTCGATCAGACTGTCCGTCCTTCACATAATCACCCCGGACTGCGGCCATCATCCTGCTATCGGGCAGTACGGCACGGCACGCACTTTTCCGTAAATCCCCCGTCCCGGTCAGGTCCAATTGGGCTTAATTAAGGATGTGGTCCGTTCCCATCGCAGGGCCGCGCGCTTCGTGCAAGAGAAGGGAGGGGAGGGGCGGGGCGGCGGGTGGGAGGGGCGTGCCTCGTCGGGGACCTGCAGGGGACCTGGCCTGGTTCGTGCTTGTGATTCATATTGCGGCGCCGGCAGCGCAGCGCTGCGTAGCGCCTCCCAAAGTGAGTCACGCCGCCATGCCTGGCCATGCCGCCGTGCGTCAGGCAGGATCTCGGTCGGGACCTCCTCCAGGAGGCCGTCCTCCAGGAGGACGGAGCGGATGCGCGGAGCTCGGGAGGGCTGGCGAGCAGTGAACACCACGGCGTACTCCTAGTGGAGCGCGCTGCTTGTTGACGGTGTACTCGGTGTGTGCAGGATTCCCAGGATCCCGATGCCGCCGGCCGTCAGAGGCCCGTCCTGTCCGTCAGGTACTGAGGTGACAGGAGCGCCCGCTGCTGCCGCTGCTGCCGCTGCTGCCGCTGCTGCCGCTGCTGCCGCTGCTGCCGCTGCCGCTGCGCCGCTGCCCGCTGCTGCCGCTGCTGCCGCTGCTGCTGCCGCTGCTGCCGCTGCTGCCGCTGCTGCTGCTGCTGCCGCTGCTGCCGCTGCTGCCGCTGCTGCCGCTGCTGCCGCTGCTGCCGCTGCTGCCGCTGCTGCTGCTGCTGCCGCTGCTGCCGCATGACGCGCACGTCCATACTGCTTATGGCCGGGCCGGGTAGTCGTTTGTAGTAGTGCGGATGCCTTCCCACAGGCCGCGACTGCAGCCTGCCGGAGCCTGCCGGAGCAGCCGGAGCCAGCCGCTAGCGCTCGCAGTGTCGCCCAGCTCTCGCCCTGTTCGCGCTCTGAATGGGAAACACAGCGCAGCGCTGCCCCCGCTGCCCCCGCTGCCCCCGCGCCGAGGTTCGCCGGGCCCCGCCGCCACCGGCCGCCACCTCCAGCACCGCGCAGCGCACAGCCGTCTCCCTCGCACTCCCGACGCGGCGGCTGCGGAGCGACAGAGAGCCGCACATAACGAGGACTTGTGCGGGCCCCGTGCCCCGCCACGCATCCCGTGCAGCTCCGCGCTCCGCGTGCTCTGTTTACCCAAGTTGAGAGCATCTGGACCATCCCGGCCCACGACGACGTGCACGAACGGCCTTTCTCCATTTCTCCCGCTTGTGTGTGTAGCCTGCTGCCTAAACACACTTCTCACGGGCACCATTTCAGCTCCGGAAGCCTGCTGCATGCATGCCTATTTCATTTGCGGAAGAAACGCCATCGTGTTTTTTCAAAGCAGATTTTGGAATCGCAAAAGTCAGCGGAGCACCAATAGAGTACTCCGAAGCTTGGAACGGAAGTGAGAAGTCGTAACGAAGAAGAAGAATGCAAGGGAGGTATGAGAAATTGAGTATTTGGAACCCCACTGTCCTTGAAAAGTCAAGCGATTTCTTATATTTCCTCCGGAGGGGATCTCCGAAGCACTCCATTTATTTGTCACGTGCGGGGCGATCCAATATATGTACTATACGCGTCTGGCCGAGACAGAAAGAGACGGAGATAGTGCGCTGCGAAACTGCCTAAAACCAAAACTGCCCGGGGCTAATTATACACCTGATATAACTTGGTAGACTGCCGCACCATTTGTCATACACATTACCTGCAGACCGGCACCGCCGCGAGGCCCCTCGGTGTCCAATGTAACGAGCGCACCGGTATGGAAAATATGGCATGCGGCGGGGGAGACACTGCGGCCGCGCGGGAAAACGCCGGTGGCATCAGTTTTCGCCGCGGCGGTCCGTGCGGGCGGACGCCCGTGGGGCCGTGGGCCGTGGGGCCGTGGGCCGTGGGGCCCACAGATACGCAGCCGGCAGCGGAAGGTGTAAAGTGGGGTAGTGCGAAGCAGAGTGCCGGAGATCTTCCAGATGGCGGCTGCGCCGTGCCGTGCGCCGTGCTGCGCTCCATAAAGCGCGCGGCCCCCGCGTTATGGGAGCCCCTTCCCCCGGCCCCCAGCGGAGTGCCACCGGAGCACACCGTGGCGCGGTAAGTGGCGACCCTTGCTTATTCTGACGTGCGCGGCGCGAGAGACGTAACGCATGCCAGAAATGCAACATTTAGCGCGGGCTGCTACTTAGCGGTATGCATCGCGCGGCCGGGGAATGCCGGCGGGGCGGTTACATGCGAGGCTCCGGCTGCCCCGGCTGCACCGCCGACACCTCCGCCTGCTGCAGCGCCTGCCAGCGCCTGCTCCACCCCATAAACCTGTGGGCGCCGCTCCTCACGGCTCACACCCGAAACGATTCAAATACTTTTCGCAAAGAGGTTCGCGCGCAGAGCACCCGCAAAAAAATATTTTCAGGAGCTTGTTTACTCTCCTCCTCCAAATGGAAATGATAAATTCCCTTAGCGCGTTCAGGGTACCACTGAATGCTGCCGTTATTCTGCCGTTCCACTGCCTCCCAGATGTCGCCTCCAGGTGCCCCGCAGCGGATCCAGGCGCTGCCGGCGAGGGCCTATTTCTGTCATCAGCCCGGTGTGTGCCGCCCGAGTTCCTGTGCGCCGCTGCGCCGCACGTCCCCGAGGTATTCCATTCCGCACGTGCGTCGACCTCTGCTCGCCTGCCTCCCCCCTCAGGGCCTCAGGGGAGCACCGCGGACCGCGGGGCGGGGACAGGCCACCGCGGACACACGCATGCAGGGCGGGGCCAGGCCAGGCGGGGGCGTCGGGTTCAGCCCCTGGCCCCGCCCTGGAGACACTTATTCTCGGCGTCACCTTGCCGTGTTTCCTCTGGAAATTAGAGTCAAATAGTCGGCGACCTTACCCCTTTACCCTCCTTTACAGACAGCTCGGCTTCGGGAGAGGAAACGAGGGGAATGCAGCAAGGAGAAGTACACCCCGCTGGAGGCAGAATGTTTGAACCCAAAACTGGTCTCATTTCAGTGTCTGCAACTCATATTCCACAGCCGCTTGTTGCTGCTGATGTGTGCTCGGCAGCGGCCGCTCCGGCCTCAGCTGGCGGTGCCCGCGGCGCCCGGCCCGCAATCCTTTTGCCGCCGCATCCGATAGCACTCTAATCCCGATGTAACTGTCACCGGGCGGGGCGGGGCGGGGCGGAGCAGGGCGGAGCAGGGCGGCCCTTTTGAGCCGCAGCCGCCGGCCACCGCCTGCCGGCCGGGGTCCTCGATCCCGTGGAGAAATACTAGAAGCGCGTCGGCGCGCTCCACTGAGGGGGCCGAGGGCCGACGCGCGGCGGCCGCGTTCCAGCCGCGTGTCACCCGTCCTTGTCGCTCTCCGCTCAGAGTGCGTTGGTGCGACGAGGACAGCCGAGGGATCTGGGGCCAGCGGACCAGGTGAGCGCCGTACCGCGCGGATTTCGGAGCACAAGGGAAGACGGCCAGCCCGGCCCGCACGCGGCTCGGGTTTCGGAGACGGACCGGCGGCTAGGGCAGGCCGCCATGCCGCCGGGCCCCCAGACTGACTGTCACCTCTCGGATGATAGGAGGGCCACTTATCCGAGTGCCCACGGCGTGCCCACGGCTCCGATTATTCGATAGCTCCGTATCGGCCGGTGGTGGAGGCCGGCTCCGGCCGCCGCCAAAGCCTACACCCTCCACTGGCCGCGTGAGGCGCCGCCGCCGCCGAGCCGCCGGCACAAAAGGACCGCGGGGTGTCCATGTCCTCGAGGGCGAAGGGATTCAGTGCGCTCCGCCTTCTGCACGCGACAGCCCCGTGGGAAGGGCCGATCAAACCCCGGCCGAGAATAGGGTATTTCATTGTATCCAAACCGCAACCAGAGAAGAACATCTTGACGCCGTTGTTGCGCCCTAACCTCCTTTCAAGGCCCAGCCAGCCGAGAGCACGCGTACATCAATAACCAAAACAAGTGTCCGGCTGCCCGCCGCTCCGACTGGACAACACCGACAGAACCTCCGGTGGGGTAAGTCAGGCGGGACCAAGCTTTTCTCTAACCCTTTTTCTGCTCTAAAATAGGCTAACTTTCCTGAACCATCTTCTTTCATTCGTACCCCTTTTGCCATATCACATAACTCATATCATAACTCATAACTCATATCATAACACCTCGAGGAAGTCGGGGGGAAAGTGTCGCGAGAAACGAAAAGTCCTCCGCCGGGGCACGAATGTGGGTGCTGGTACTCACCGTTGTCGGCGAACGGCCCTCATAACCTCGTCGACAGTTTGCTCACAACGGTGTTGTTGACATTTTGTTCCACTTGCGATTTGTCATACTAGGATACAGTTTTGGCAGTTATTACATTATCTTCTTCCTGAGTTCAGGGTTGGATGTAGTGAATTATCTTATTGTTTCGTCGGGATTACATTGCCAAATCATTCGATTGGAGCCACGCACGTAAAATTTTCGGATCCACGGACCCCATTTCGTGTCGACGTCGACAGTCAGTTTAGGCAGACAGTGTATATTGGTTGATGGTAACGTAGCGCAGGAATCAGCTGCTCGGCGTGCGCAGGGCACGGGGGGGTGCGCATCGGGATCCGCTTGCTCTGCAAGTCGATTGTAATCCAACACCCGCACCCACCCGCCCGGCCCGGCCCGGCCCGGCCGGGACCCTCCCACCCACGCGCGCCCGTAGCCATTTCTCTGCAGCAAGACAATGCGCAGACATTCGCACGCCGAATGGCAACGCCACGCACCCCGTCGGCCTCGGCTGGGCTGCCTCGGCCCGCTGGGCTCCCGCTGGTGCCCGCTGGGTGCCCGGTCCGTTCCGCACCTGCCCTTCCCGTCGTGTCGCCGGCAGCGGCCGATAGCGAAGAGAACGCTCCTGGCATCCCGCCCGCACGCTGACACTCGGTGAATCCGGCAGCTTTTAGGCTGGCTGTGCGCTGCCGCTGCCGCTGCTGCTGCCGCTGCTGCTGACGCCGCTGCTGCTGCTGCTGCTGCTGCTGCTGCTGCCGCTGCTGCTGCCGCCGCTGCTGCTGCTGCGCTGCTGCTGCTGCTGCTGCCGCTGCTGCTGCTGCTGCTGCCGCTGCCGTCTCCACAAAACGAAGCAGGAAATAATGTAGGAGCGCGCGCCCCTCGCAGGTTATGGCCGCACCCCCCGCGCCCCGCCCCGCCCCGTGTGTACAAAAGCGAGCGTGCCGGCCGTGCTCCACCTGGCTCCCCCCGGCCACCACGTCCCGCGCCAATCAGCTGCTGCTTCTGTACCACTAGGAATCAATAAAAACGCACACGTCCCCACATATTTTACCCATATTGCAAATCGAGTACGTAGGGAATGTTGCAGGATCGTAACGA
Source organism: Odontothrips loti (assembly GCA_038380765.1). NCBI lineage: Eukaryota > Metazoa > Arthropoda > Insecta > Thysanoptera > Thripidae > Odontothrips > Odontothrips loti. The sequence continues at coordinate 18,084,045 of CM076243.1, read as the reverse complement.
GAGAGAGGTGTCCACGACGGCTGCACTAATGTGAAGGAGTAACTGAGGAAACTGAGGAAGGGAAAAAGAGAGGAATGGTAGAAAAACGGAGGGGGCGGGGGAGGGAGGAGGGGGGATAGGTGCGTGCCGCGGGGCGCCGCCCGTGGCGACGACCGGCTAGACAGATCAGATTTCCCCGTCCCTCAAGGATCGCTGCTGACGTTTCTTTCAAGCAATCAGATTTCAGGAAATATAATCTTGAATGTCATGGGGTTGTGTGTTATGGCAGGGTACGTAGACCGGGCAACATTATTCTACGCAGCACAAGTTTTGGGAAGTAGAAGCTCTGTCCAGCTGCTAAAATTCTTGAGATGGCGTCATTAATTTCCCATCAATGATGAGCAGAAAACGCTGACAGACATAGGCCTTAAAGGATTTTTACCCGTCCGTGGGGAGGGCTGGGAGCTGGTGGAGGCCGGCTGGGCTGGGGAGGGCGTAACGGAGGCGGGACTGATGTCGGGACAGGCAGGAGCAGACGGCACGAGCGTTATGGTTGCGTCGCCGTCTGGCTCCTGACGTCTCCTCCACACACTGTTCACAAAAGTATACAGAATTCGAATATTCGTGAAAACAGGGGTCGTTTTTTCGGCGACGACCATGTGCTGTGATGAATCACGCCGGGTCGCCTTCGCAGCCCACCTGGGCGGGGCTTTCAGCGGCGTCATCCAGTGAAATCCGTATATTTTTGCCAGCCCCTCCGGCCCCTCCGCAATGAGGCTGTCGCCGGATCGGTAGCGGACCGTCTTTGACAGATTGCCCGGAGTCGCCGCCGCCTCATCGAAAACTGATTACCGATCCGGGCCGTCGGCCGGCGGCGGCAGTCCGGCGGAGGCCGCCTCAGGTCCGGAGGACGTCCCCACAGCTGCGGGGTTCTGCGTCCGGCCGGCAACGGAGCCGACAGGGGCCGTATGCCCCGTACTGAACAATGAACCGATATGTGGGTCAAACGGAGGGAGGCAGGGCCCCAAGTGCCCCAAGGCCCGCCAAGTCTCTCCAGGAAGAGGCGTGGCGCGGCGGGGGCCGAGCTGAGCCCCGCAGCCCCGCAGCCCCGGGGGCGCAGCGGGCCGGACCCGGCCGGACCGGACCCTGTTTTGCGGATTTATGGCGGAGACCGCCGGGGGACATGCTCTGTTTGCGGACAATGTCCGCACGCTGAGTTATGCCCGTTGCCTGGGAAACGAGATATTTAGGAGCGAGCCGGGGAGGGCCTCGGGAGGGCCGAAGGGTTTTCGGAGAGAAGAGTGCTCTGCTAATTTAGTACGCACGGCGGAGTATCGATTCGAGCAGGCAGCGCGACTCAGCCCGGGAGATGTTCACCCTGTAACGTATCGGACGAAAAATCGCGTTCGAGGCGCTTCTGTTCCCTGCTGTTCGCACATGGGTAACATAAAGTCTCAAAACATCTCACTGTCCGAAAAGCGGGCCGTATTTATACGGTGCTCGGCCGAGGTGGACCAGCGATGAGAATCATCCGCACCTCTCCGTACATTGTATGGGACGGGTCGCCGGACTCGCGGGGCATCGCTGGCATCGCGGGAGAACTCTGCTGCTCTGCTGCTGCTGCTGCCTGCTGCCGCCCAAGCAAGATAAGGAGTCCCGAGCCAATCAGGGCGCCCCGCTCATTTGGCAGCTAAATTATTTTATGAGGAGCGAGGAAGAGGGGGAGTGTGCGCGCACCTTGATGGATGAGTCCGGTGCGCACGCACGCACGCACACGATCACACACACACACACACACACACACACACACACACACACACAACACAAGGTACATAGAGGATTCGACGCCATGCTCACCGCCAATAACCACAACCGGCCACGAATTTCAAGGCTGGTGCAAACATTTATTGATCGACAAATTAATATTGATTTAGTCATCGCTGCGCCACATTGGCGGTTGATCGATGAATTTTATTCGTGAGTGCATAAAGCACTCTAGACAGGAACGCTTCCCCGCCGCTGACGAGGCATGAAAGGGCAGATGTCGGTTCCCGGGCGCTGCGTGGTGCTGGGCTGCCATGACATCGTGGGGACAAAGTTTTTATAGTTGACCTTCCCTTGCTGCAGGCCGCGTGTCGGTCCTCTCGTTCGTGGCCAGAAAAGGGCACCTGGTGCAGCGGCCCCTAAGGCAGGCTGCTGCTGCATGACCGCGGGCTCGTCACATGCGGGTCGTTTGGTAAACATGGAGGCGCTCCCGATTAGCCATCAGCAAGACTGCGATCATTACCGGCCCAGCACGACACGGCCCGACGGCCGGCCGGGTGCGGGTCAACACCACCTGCTGCTGCAGCTCACAAATCCCGGAGGGACGTCGGCAGAGTTGTGACCCTTCAGCTCCGAACTACAAATTGACAACTCGGCCAAAATGTATAACGCTGCGGCTGCTGCGGCTCTCCCCATCTCCTTCTCCCCCGCAGGGCCGTCGACTCAACTAACGCCGTGCAAACGCGCTTTGCGACCGCAGCGAATTCGCGTAACCTGCTCATCAGCGCGCAGCCCAGGCCCAGCCCCTGCGGCGGCAACCCCTGCGGCGGCTACACCTGCCGGACCGACTTTATCGAGAGCGGCCACGGCCGTTAATATTTTTCGGTGAGAAATTTACAGCGCTATCTTCGGGTTACGGCCCCCGCCGCGCCCTCAGACACGTCCGCCGCTTTGACAGCCTTGGCATTGCCATCGCACGGGGCGTCAGGTACTTTAGCAGGGAAAGTGAGTTTTTGGGGTGGTGTCGGACCCGAAGGTGTGCACAATTGTCCGCTTCCACGGGGTTTCCTGGGTTTCCTTTCCATTCCCTTTGGGTTCCCCTGGGTTCCCTCCGCGCGTGGTGGCCGCCCCCGCTGACCCCGGCATGCAGGTGACTGCTGAGCCTGTGGGAGCGGACCGCCGCCAGGGGAGCCGCCAAAGGGCTCTGTGTCACCGCACCGCCTCGTAAAGCCTTCTTTAGGGGAACCTGTGCCGCCGCGTCCGAGTCAATCCGTGCGACAAAACACACACGGCAAACTATCCGCCCCGTGGAAAATATGACCGAGTGAAAATACATAAAAGTATTCGGCTCGTCGAAAAAAGAGTGGAGGCGGCTCGAGATGAAGACATTATGTCCGTGACGGCTGCGAGGCGGCGGCGAGGGAAAGGCATCGGTCACGGTTTGTGTGTCCCACCGCAGTGGTAGTTTTCCCGATTTGGTTCATTTGCAAACTTTTAGTCGTGCGCCAAGAAAGTAGCCAGACCGCCAACGCAGCGGCTCAGCACGGTTACTGTATACGAAACCCACGCAACGTATAGCAACGCATCAGGGAGGTTGCCCACCCGTGACCCCATCACCACCCCCCTCCCCCCTCCCCCTTTGTCGGCCGATTGTTTGTCCGTAAAAGCTGCTGATGCTGCTGCCAATCGCAATTTTCGTGGGCCTATGCGAAAAGAGAGCGTGGGTGGCCGACCTCAGCTGGCCGCTGCCATGCTCCTTCCGTACGCCATTCAATGTGTGCTGAATCAGAGAGAGAGAGAGAGAGAGAGAGAGAGAGAGAGAGAGAGAGAGAGGGGGGGGGGAGTGGTTCAGTGCCCTCATGCTGCGGTGAGAAATTCCGTCAGAATTATAGCAGAGCCAGAAGTTCTTTCTTACATCAATCAAATTGTACGTCAATAACACACAGACAGCAACAGAATTTCGGACAGAGACCGAGAACCCAGCACCTGCATAAAGAAGCGATCAATATTTTGTGATCTGGTAACATGTGCCGTTGAGGGCCGTGAAATTTTCTCTCTGGCTGCCACCGTTCGTTCCGCCGATGCCGGCCGAAGTTTGCATGCCGCTGCTCACTTCTCTTCTCCCCAAGCGTGTGTTTATGGGTGGGAGGAGGGGCGCTCGTGATTGTTTGCCGTTCCCTGCTGCACACTTATATGTGTGCCGTCTGCGATTGCCGTGGAGAATTTCTGCAATGAGGTGGAAACACTTTTATGGTCAATCAAACGTGTTTCTTTTCGGCAGAATACGTGCCAGGAAAGGGGCCCAGGAGACAAGCGACTGCTAATATGACGAGAGGGGTTGGACTATCGGAACGTAACAGGGTTATTGAGATGTCTGCATGCGTTATCAGTCTGGCGGTGCCAAGGGCGGTGCGCTTGCCTGCCTCCGGTGAGATGCCCGATGCCCGCGCTACCGAATGTTGCTTTTGAAACGAACTCACTTGTAAACGTGCGGGTGGGTGGCCTGACGCAAAGTGACCATCACGCATTCGCGACCTAGTGAAAGAGAGAATGCATTATTATGCAGACGGCGGACTGCTCATGATGGGGTTTTCGAAACTTGTTGTATTCACGGCGTTCCCCTCCATACTCCAGTCCTCCACCTGAATGTAAACTGCTTCCATGGAATACCTACAGTCCGCGTGTGTTTAACGCTTAACTGTTCTGTTCGGCACCCCAGCCGCATAAACTGGCCGTTCTTACGGAACTCGGCGACCCCACGACCTCGGCCGGGGTGTAAACATGCAAAAGCAGCATCCTTGGTGGCAACGAGGAGCCGGCGGCCGCTGGGGACCTTAGACAGGAAGATTCTGTGAGAGTGTGCGCAGTGTGGGTGTGAACTTTGAATGGGCTCGGACTGCCATTTCATTCAGACGCGCGCAGAAGGTCACTTTGTGATATTCAGTGGGGTCAGCTGTCAAATAGACTTTCCAACGTGTGTGCCAAGTTTCCGATAATTCGCCATCAACATACGGACCAATGTACAGTCTCCTTTTGCCTTGCAACCTGCCGCATTGGTGAAGACTCTGGCATCGAGTGGCTCGAGCAGAAGGGAGAGTCACATGACAAACACACGACATCCTCCTGGCGGACGGTAACGGAGTATTGTTTCACCGGGCTGGAAAAAATGCTAGAGGGAGGCTAGCTAGCTAATTTATCACCCCCTCGCATGGCCCGGGAGAGCATTTCCTTCAGATGCAGGAGGTCTGGGGGCCTGCGGCAGCTGCACACGCGGCGCGTGGCTGAGAAGGGGTGGGGCGGCCAGGCTGTGAAACACAAGTAGCAGAGCCAAAGCTGAGCAAACCTGGCACACAGGCGCCCCTTGCCTCCAGGAGGACAAGATCCAAGAGTGTTCCTACTTGGCAAGCAAAAAAATGTGGCGGTCAATGTGTGAAAACTTGTCTCAATGAATCAGCTATGCATAAGCATTTCTGTGATTCAGACTGTCACGTGTCAAGCCACGCGCTCCTGCACTGCTCGTGCGTAGCACCAGGAAGCACCACGTCTGTGGCTGCGTTACGCCTTTGGGGACGACGGCTGCACTCTCTGTCTTCCTCCAACGAAGCGCAGCTGCGATGGGGAGAGAGAGCGTCCCCCACGTCCTGATCTACAGTATAGTTCCGTTACTAAACTCTTTCCTTCCGCCGCCTTGATTGGCCACGGCGTTATTCCTCTGCTCGCAGCGTGCGTCGCCAGCAGATGGCAGCGTCGGAGTTTCGAATAAAGGCGGAAGTATAGTAGGCTTCGAAAATCGTGAGTTATGCGGTATGAAAAATGACAACTGCGAATGTGGATGCAGAAACACTGAGTGAGGCAGTCGGTGTCTGACACACGCACGCACGCAGCCCGCCGCCGCAGCAGCTTCCGAGCGAAGCGCGCGGACGCTTCGCACTTTTGGGCGAAAACGCGTCCTATCGAACAAAAGGCAGCGGTGCGGTCCGGCCGTGCGGCGGCGTCACGCGGAGAGCGGTGCAGGGTGCAGGTGCATTCGGCAGCACAAAAGGCCCCCTCCCGGTTCACACCGCCGTTTTCTAGGAAAGACGCACGGTTTTGGCGCCTCGGCGCCTCTTTGTCCAGGCCGGCCAACATTAGTATTGTTTCGGTCCAATGGGGGAGGGGGCGCCAGGCTACGGGGGCGGTGCTGGGGGCGGTGCTGGGGGCGGTGCCGGGGGCGGTGCCGCGCAGATCGGGGCGTGGCCGCCGACGTTAGGGTCATCGGGCACCTGTGACGGCGCGGCCGTCTGGGAGGGGCGGGACGGTCGAGCGCATACCCTCGGCACGGTTCGTGGGTTGCCTACCAGCCAGGCCTGCCTACCCTTTGCCCGCGCGGCCGATATCAGTTCGATAATCTTCCTGCGATATCGTCGGCCTCTAGGCTTTCGAACAGAAACCGTACCAGTCTATGTACAGAAAACATTTCCCGGCCCGTGGGCTCCTCCGGGTGATGAGAGTGGGAATCCGTCGCGGCGACAGCTAGCCGTTTAGAAGGGGCCGAGCCGAGCCGAGCGGCCCGGCTGTGGGCCCGGCTGTGGGCCCGGCCCCGGCCTCACGCAGGCTTGTTGCACTGCTCCGGTCAGCCCCGGCCAGATGCTCGTCGACCGCATCTCGTGTTTCAAATTGAAGGTGTGAACAGCGGAACCGGATTACCTCGTTATGAGCGGTCCCCGTCGGTCCCAGCCGAGCCCTCGGACGCTCTGATTGCTTCGGTCGCATTAATTTCCTTCTCGAAATAATTAACGGAAGGGCAGCCAAATAAGCCCGGGCCGCGGCGCCTGGCCCGAGCGTGGCGGCTGATAGCAACGCTCGGCTGAGCCTCATCGCTCTCCTCGACAAATAAACTCGGCCGGGGAGGCAAACAAAATGCTAAAGAAATCTGTCAGGTGGACGAACGAGTGTTGGGCCGGGCGGGCTCTCCAGGTGCTCGGTGGGGGCGTGGCGTCGTCAGTGAGAGAGAGAGAGAGAGAGAGAGAGAGAGAGAGAGAGAGAGAGAGAGAGAGAGAGAGAGAGAGAGAGAGAGAGAGAGAGAGAGAGAGAGAGAGAGGGGGGGGACGGAGAAGGAGAGGGGAGAGGGCAGTGAGCCGTCCGCAGCGGTGCGCGGGTCGGGCTGTGGAGTTGTACGGTTTTGTACGCGCCCCCGGTACGTACCCTTTCTTGGCGGACTGCTCTCGGGAAAGTAATTAACCCAGGCCCAGCCGGTCCAGCTCATCAAATATTGGGCCCGCGCCTCTGTCCGTCAGGGGCCTGCGGAGCCTGCGGGACCCACAGGACGTCAGCGTGTGTGTGAGCTTCGGCCGTCCGGTCCCGTCCCACTCCACAGCCAGGCGGCGTCTGTAAACAAGGCTGGCCCCGCAAGAGAAAGGGGGAGGGGTGGAATTGAAGAAAAATCTCAGCGCAAGGTTTCGGAAGGGCTCTTTTCCCCTGCAGAGTCCTTCGCTCTGCCGGTGTGGGTGGGAGGGTAGCTGATCTGGTTCTAAGCAGCATCTGCAAATTAGTGCGCCCCCGTCTGGCGCCAGCAGCCGAGGGCTGGGGTGGGTCGCCCCCGTCAGTCCGTCGGCGCCCCCGGCCCCCTACCCCAGCACGCACGGCCACGGCGGCCACGCCCCCCTACAGGCGCCGGCGCGGCTCCCTTTGCGGGCGCCGTTTAGCGGTGCCGACGTGACGAATGCACACAGCGGGATGCTCAGTGAGGGGACAAGTGAAGGGGCCGCCGCATCGAGAGGCGTCGCCTTCCAGATTCTGCATCATTTCTTTTGGTTCGGGGCCTTCGGTGCTGGAGTCCGTGGCGGCCGGCACGTCAGCACGCCCACCGCCTCCTCTCACCTGCCGCTAACTGCAAATGGTTCGGGGAGGACTGTGTGCTGCGCTGCGTGTACTGCGGTGGACGTGTCGGCGCGATGCCGTGTCCCCCTCGTTATCGCGGTTTATGTGCCGTAAAGACCCGTTGTTGTTTCGTTTATTTGCAATGGCAGATTTACAGGTTTCAATTTTGGCGCGTTGCGACCCGGCGTTTATGCGGTGCCCTGTGGGGGGGGGGGGGCACCTAACTGACGGTACTGCTGAAGGTGCCATAACGCAGAGACAGGAGAACGCCTCAGACGGGGATGGGGCGCTAGTGAGAGGAGCAGTATTGACGGTGGTATATCAGCTGTGCAAACCCACTGTAAGACAGCAAAATACTGGGCCGAGAATGACTTTGGCTTTGCATGGTTGTCACGAAAAGTCAGAATATGCGTAGGAGAGCTGTCGGCACCGCCATGCCCCCAGGGTTACCCATGGGCTCCGTCCATTTCGATCGCCGAGTCACTCCACACGGTCATTATTTCTGTATCACTACCCCGCCAACATTTTTGCAAAGGGCATGATTATTTTTTCCCCAGAAGAGAGGGATGAACGGACAGAGAGGCGGGGACGGCCTGGGCCTTGCTGGGCGCCACTGAGCCGTGGTGGACGTAGGCCAGGTAGAATAAGTGGCCTGTCCGCGTAATAACATGGCAAGAATTGAGGCCCAGCAAATACTTTATTCCTGGCTTTTTTTTTTCAAGTCTGACTGCGATGCCGAAATAGTTGACGTTGCTGCCACCGTTTTACGATTCTATTTTGTCTGTGTAAGGAAATAGATGAAGCTCGTTAGCGATCAGAAATGCCTTTTGCACACACTTCCTGCCCACCCATTTTATCCCTTGAAATCGTCATTATTTTTGCCGTCCGGACTGAGGAGGGTGCGTAATAACACCGTGTGCCATTCCAAAAGTCGTCGTAAAAAAAGAAGGAAGAGGCAACTAACTAAAATGGGAGTCCTCCGGACGGCACGCGGGGTGGGGGTCAGAAATAAGCTCCAAATGATAGCAGTCGCTGGTGCAGACGTTGATCGTGCAGCCCACATGACGTCTCTCGGCGCGTCGCGGGGTCGTTGTACGTATTACGTATAGCCTATATTGGCAGCAGGGTACGTTATTGGCAGCGTGTTGTTCTCGTCAAAGTCCCCGCAGCGACGTTGTTCTTGGAGCGGTGAGAATTCCCTGGGGACGGCCGCGGCATGGGTCAGTCTGCAGTCGACATTTGATGATTTTGACACCTGGCTCGGCGCGCGCACATCATAGAACCGCTGAGACAAAGGCAGTTCCGAGAACATTCTACTGTTGCACTTGGGAAGGATATGTTTTGTTTTTTTTGTAATAATATTATTTAATCGCTTTGAAACACTGGTGCGCTACAGTAGTCTGGCACCTTGCTCCTGTGACCTGGCGGTGCGTGCGCTTCGCCCGGCTTCGCTTCCCACCTTGCTGTAGCTCCTGTAGCCGCTGCAGCCCCTGGACCTGCCGAGCCGACGAGTGTCTCAACAAGTCAAGTCAAACTTTGTGAACTGTCGTCGTTGTAGTGGCGGGGGACGGATGTGTGCCGCGGGGCAGGGGGGGGGGGGGGGGAGAAGGGGGTGGCCGTCGCCGGCGGCAAAGTCTCCCGCAGCTCCCCACGCTTATCATTCCCCGTGGAATTGCTTGTTTGATCGGTTGCCGCCGCCGTCGCCTGGCTTTGTCCGCTTCCCTTCCACGTATGCCTCCCCCCTCCCCCTCATGGAGCTCTGAACCCCCTCTAGACCCCACCTCCGGCACACAGCCAGCTTCTGACAGCGCTCCGAAGCGCGCACTGATCTCGTCGTGTTATTTCCTTGCTGTGTTTCGAAATTCGCGTGACTTCTTCCCCGGCGGCGTCGGGACTCGCGCCCGGCCGCCGGCATTTGGGCTTTGAGGACGGGCTGCCGCCGGTGCGGCCTCTGCCGCCGGCCTCTGCCGTGCCGCCATACGTGCTCCGCTCAATGAAGCGCGCGATGCTTCCGGACCAAAGCATCGCGCCGCCTGACCATGCCTGCACTTGCTAAAAATACAGTGTAGGAATCATTTTTGATTTTTAAGAGGAATCGCGACTGGAATCGTAATCCAGTTCAGCCCTGATTATGGCGCGCAGGTCGCAGGTGAGTGCGCAGACCGTTACTGCGCATTTACGTGCCCAGCGCGAGCCGAGTCGCTCACAGATGTCTTCGCCTCTGCTCTCCGCGTGGTCTGGGCGCTATGTGTGTCCTGGCTGGAGGAAGGCCGGGGCTCGATTCCCGCCGGGTGGCAAAATTCAATTCAAGGTATTATAAGTATTATAAGAGGTATTACGGGGTCGCCTACGGACTACTATTTGAGTCGCCCCCCTCGCCCCAAACCCCCCTGCCCTGTTAATCCCCTTTCCTCTCCGCTGTTATTGCAGTAATCCTCTCCCGCCTGTCACACCCGCGGAGTGACAACTACTGCTCGGGCTGCGTTCGGAAAAGCAAGTGAACTTCCAAGGCCCCGACTCCTAACAAGTGGTCGGGTCGGTCGGTCGGTCAGTTTCGGTTGCAGCCCGTGCGACATGCGTTTCCGGAGGCTGCACCGCGCGACCCCACATGAGTCTCTCTCTCTCTCTCTCTCTCTCTCTCTCTCTCTCTCTCTCTCTCTCTCTCTCTCTCTCTCTCTCTCTCTCTCTCTCTCTCTCTCTCTCTCTCTCTCTCTCTCTCTCTCTCTCTCTCTCTCTCTCTCTCTCCACCTCATTAGCTCCAAAAATGCGTCTTTGCTCTTTTCGAGACGACTGTGGTGGACAGGCTGCGCTTTTTGAACGGAGAAAAAAGAGGAGGAGAAGAAGGGAACAGGCGACAGACAACTTAATCCCACCTGCACCGCGGCCAGCAGGGAGGCGCCCGGAGTGTCTTGTCCTCGTCTTGCGCTTTGTGTGTGTCTCGCATTTTCGCTAAAAATTCTGGCCATTCGATGCCATTTTCTCGCCAACAGATGTTACGTTTCTCATTGCTTGCGCCAGCCGGGTTTCCTTTGCATCTCCGACGAAAAAGCGCAACGTCGTGTAGGTGAGCGCACCGTACCGCAGATGTCGCCAGATGTCATCGACTCGGGGCCGCCTATCGCAGGCCGCCTCAGATCGCCTATCTCTGCGGACCATCATCTGCCCGCTATTTGCTTTGCGTCGGCCGAACCGTATCACTTTCTCCCGCCGACCCGACCCCACGTCAAGGCAGAGCGCAGGGTGCAGTGGCAGATGGGCCGCTGAAATGGCAGCAACGCAAGACGGCGGTGGCCTTGGCCTTACATCAGGCCTTGCAGCAGTTGTGGCAGCGACAACCTGACGCTACGACAGCCTAGCGCAGGAACTTCTGCCACCTGTCGCTGTGTGCGTTATCTCGCTCTCGGCTGTATAATTTCGCATTCGGCTGGCGTATCGCCGCGCGTCCACGACAACATGCTGTGGGGCAGCAGACATGTCGGGGCTCAGCCAGACATGCCAAGGGGCCAGACATGCGTGAAATCGTCGGCGCCGGCAGCAGGGCGGCCTCCGAGACCTCGGGGCCTCCGCCAGCGCCGCCCGCCGCCCGCTTACCGCCCCCGCAGGACCTCAAATGTATGTAAAACGTCTTCAGCGGCAGACAAACGACGGCGCGCGATGAAGAAGACACATGGACGTGATAATGGTGTTATTGGCAGCTCCCCCAGCTCCCTCCTCTTGTTGTCACGGCCCTGATATGCGGGCCGCCACGGGAGCCCTCTCGCCTCGCAGCGAATGGGTTTTAAATCAATAATTGAGCCACTCCAGTGTGATGCAAATCAAACAGAACCCCGCCGCCCTGCGCAGGGCGATGCGGGCCGCAGCCGAGCCTCAGACCCAGACGCTGATTTGAATATCTTACCCAGATTGACGTCCCCCAGATCCCAGATCCGGGGCCTGTGCGGTCTGCCGGGCTGCCGTGGTGGGCCGCATTGTTGTCCCGCGAAGGGGTGAAGTGAGTGAGGTCGCAGAGGCTGCAGCACGGCTCAGCTCAGCTCCTGGAGAGGAGTCGGATGTGGTCATCCTGGGGCCGGATCCTGACGGCTAAAGCGTTCCGTTGCTGCCCTCACGGCCCTGCTGCTGTTGGACCGATCGCCCGCTTCACACCTGTGTGGGAGACGGAGCCGAGGAAAGCGCTGCGGGGAGTGCGGGGAGGTCCTTGTCCCTCTGAGTGGTCACCGTCACGGCACCGCGTGTCTTGTGGGCGCACAGCACCGGCCGTTCACCCCGGCACCCCCGGCACCCCGCCGGCACCCCGCGAGCAGAACCAAGCGGTCGTGGTTTTGTTTCGGAGCGGCCACGCGCATTTGCAGCCGCCGCCGCCACCTTTCGGACCGCAGGGTTTGTCGAAGTCTGCACATTCTTTCCTTGGTGGTTCCCATGGATCTGCTTGCGGGTGTGATTGTCGCTGCTTCGCCCTAATTACGCACATCCCCGGCGGTGCACTCATGCTATTGTGCACACACGCCAGCAGCATAGGGAGCGCCCGGCCCGGGGCATCGGCACTTGTCATCAGAGAGGCGCCAGGCAGTCCGGAGCACAGGCGGGGCCGGCGGAGCGGGGGCGGGGCGGGGCAGGCGGGGCCGCGGGGTACCGGCGGCGCCCCTCTGCGGCTCCATCACAGGCCAAGCCGCACAACGCACCGCCTTGGCACCGCCGTCGGTCATAGGGGGGCGTGTTGTGGGATATTTGGCGGCAGCACAAGATATACGCTTTGATTTACCGACACGGCCCCCATTAGTTTGGCAAACGCCTTTAGTTTTGAGGGTTCCCGGTGCTTTCCGAGGGCCCCGAGAGCCCCGAGGGGGGCCCCTGACGCCGCCGACAAGTGCGCTATGCTATGCTGCAAGCGTCGCCGTCATCGCCTGGGCGGGGCCGGGCGGGGCTGGACCGGGCGCTCCTGAAGCCAGATCCTGCAACTCCAGGCTCACCACCTGCGAACCTGCCAGAGACGACCCTTTTGACACGTCGTCAGTACCCCCCGACAACGTGCAGCATCGGAAAAATAACACCTCGAATCCATTTTGGCCGTGTGAGTCATCGTGGGGCCTCCGTAAATATCCGTCAGGGCGGATTTCGCACACGATGCGAACGGCTTTGACGCTCTTGCCGATTTCTCTTTCAGCTCCGTGTCTCGCTCACGGCGCAGGCAATTTTTCGAGTGAGCGGTGTGTGCTGCCCCGTGTGGGCGGCGAGCCGGAGACCCCCGTCCGGACCGCTCTGTGAGGTCCGCGGAGCGCCACGGAGCGCCACGGAGCGGCGCGGCGAGGCGACCCCTTACAAGACAAACGAGAGGAATTTGTTACACGGCGGGTGACGACGGCATCGGGCAGACGACAGCACAGGGTCCGGCGAACGTCCTCCGCTGTCTCTCTTCTCCTTTCACTGCGTCTTTACACTGTCGTAATTTTGCCAACTTCTTCCCGACATAGGGTAAGTGCGAGGTAAAAACAAAAAAAGAATCATCATTTTAAATTTCAATTTTTTGAAGAAAAAAAAATAAACCTTCCAAAACAAATAAATGGCAATTTAGCAACCTTCAGATAAAATGACCGCTTTTGAGAAGGGAGTGGTTTTCTTACCACCTGTATGTGTTTGTTTTCCAAGCGTGATTTTTGACCTACTCTCTGATCCTGGGGTTACCTGACGTGAAGAGTACATTCTCTTCTTGACTCTTTCAGTGCGCTGCACCAGTGCACCACCCCCGTAGCCCAATGAAGTCGAAAGTTTTGTCCTTGGGACGAAAAACGTTTTCAAGAAACCCGATATTTTTGTCCTCGGCGCTGCTCTGATTCCGTCCATTTTGTGTAATAGAGCATGCCGTGCCGTTCCCTGGCGCCACGCTGGGCGCCGCTCCGTTCAAAGACCGAATGGGGGCGTTTTGTCAACGGTGCAGCCACCCCGGCCTCCCCCGAGAGACACCCGAGAGTTCTCCCTGAATTGACATAAATGTTCCTCGTCGACATCGAGAACATGCGCATATGGGCGCCGCTGTATCGACGAAATTGGATAAGCAAGATGCATCGACCCGTATTGAGGAAAACGTTTCGTGCTCGATTGATTTTCGAATCGCGTCGTCCGTCGAAGAGTGTCTCTTTCCCATTTCTGTCTCCACGCTCCTCCGAGTATGGAGGCTGGGGCCGTTCTCTGGGCATCTGTGCTACTGCGCATCTGCGTGTGTGTGTGTGTGTTTGCAGAAGAGCCCTTCTCGGGAAGGGATTAACCCGTCCGATATTTACCAACAGCGGCCCCAGAGTGAGTCGGACCGTCATCCAATGAATGGCATTTGCTGTTTACCGTGTGCGGATTATAGTACACGGCTGCGCCCCTTATTTACCGGCAAACAATCAAGGATTCGTCGTGAATGACGACGCCGTGGCGATATTTGCCATGTGGACATGCCTGAGTCGGACAGCTCTGTGCAGTCGGTGGGACGGTTACGCGGTTTTTAAATCGTAGTAAAAAGACTCAACTATTTGCTCTCTCAGTCCCACACTGCCTGGGGGCCACCGCCGCGAGCACCCAAGTGTGTGTCGCCAGTTGTCCGTCGTCTCGGAGCCATCAACTTGCACTTCCATTCGACTCAGCCATTCATTGATGAGAAGCCCTACGATGCGTACCGTGCGTGTCGAAGGCCTCCCCTGTGATGACAGTCTGCGCTCGCCCGCCCCGCCGCGGGCCGCTGGCCGCAGTGCGCTCCCCGCGAGCGCCGGCTAATCAAATTAGTGGCGGCCGAGCTGTCAGTGCGCGTTATGAGATCAATATGCGCCGATGATTGAAATGACGCAGTTAATCTTTTTCGCTTTTTCCGTGCCTCGCGCCGCTCGGGGTTTGTTTATGGCGCGGACGGTGCGTTCTGACGCGGCTCGGCGGCCGGGCGGCCTGCAGCAGCGGCCTGGTGCAGCGCAAGTGAGCGGCAGCGGCGGCGAGTTGGGTGGGACCGGCAGGTCCGGCTGCGGCTGGCCTCGATGTGTGATGCCCGGACGCACTTCCATACGGTGATGGACGGGGCGGGCGACCACGCGATATGCGTGATACGATGAGGTACGCGTGTGGCCTGATCCGGCCTCCTTCAGGTCATCGCAGTTAGGGGACGTTCATAAACTACGTGACCGTTTTGGGGGGGGGGGGGCTGCCTGGTCCCGACCCTATCCTTTATGTATGGTAAGGTTAGCTACGTCAGCTGGGGTTCAAAAATGGCCCCAAAATTGGTCACGTGGTTTATGAACGTCCTTATTGCCTTTGGAAAAAGCGGGTGTCTCGATTTTCGCCATAGCGTGCGAGTGCATCGATGACGCCCCTACACCTGTCTTCCTGCTCATGACACAATGCTTTCTCCTCTCGTCCCCCATGATTGCACACATCCTTCCTCCGCCTCGCAACATTTTCCAACTTTCCATGACTGATACACGCTCGGCAGGCCCGCTTCGTATCAAACGTGACCTTTCGACCCCATTGCCGGCCTCTCTCCGCAAGCAGGCGCCTCGCACACCTGGCGTCCCGACATGCAGCAAGATGTGAGTTGCGGCCTTCGTCTCCACTTCCTGAGCGAGTCAATCTAGAGAGGTACGAAAATCCTGTAACGTGTACTACACTATCCCACACGAAAGTAGCGGATTTGTAAGCGGTCCCAAAAGCACCCCGCAGGGCATGTATTTTTTTGACATTTTTTGTGATTTTTGTATATATTTTTTTTAAGCGCTGAAGGAACTTGGCAGCACTGTGCCGTGCTGAAGCTGCTGGTGCTGCAGGCTCCTGGTATTCGCAGGTCATCGTCTTGGTGTCCGCCGAGCAGCCGCGCCGCGCCGACGCCATCGCAGAGCCGAGATCGTTGACGTCGTGTTGACGCCCGCAAGCATTCCTGATGCTCCAAGTAGGATGTTTTCGCGTCCGAACCCCGGCAGGGCAGCCGGGCAGCGCCAGTCCAGTCCGTCTCGTTAACCCGTCGCCGGCCGCTGTGCCCGTCCCGTCGGCCCGGCCAGCCCCTGATGGCTGTCTGCTGCCCACACTTTGGAATAATTACCCCAGTAATTGCGAAACGCGCGCGCGCAGGTGACGACGGCCGCGAATTACGTGTATCCCGATCAGAACCCCCTCGGCCCGGCCCGGCCCAGCTCGGCTCTCTGTGTCCTCGGCGCGGATCACCAACGCCCGGCTGACGGCGCGTCGCGTCCCCCATCCACCCCGTGTCGCCCCTGGGTCCCCTCCTCCACTGCAAACCGACGCTGTGAGATCCCCGGGGTCGTGACGTGTGCGTCGACGCACTGCCGCTGACCGACGCCCGCCCGGCCGATTTTCACTCCGTTTCCCTACGGCGCCCGGCCCTCCAGTAATTAACCATCTCTCGAAGACGCGCGCCTCGTGCGTGTAATTCGCGCCACCTCCCCCTCCCCCTTCCCCTCCCCGCCCGGCTGGGCGGCTCCTCGTCTTTCCGACCACCATTCGGCGCCGTAACAACAGTCCGTGTGCGAAAATGTTGCAAACGATGCGTGCGGATATGCGCGCCCTTCGTTGTTAATATTACCGCGTTTAAGAGGAAGTGAGGCATTACTTTCACCACCTTAGGGAAAAGGGGGGGGGGCAAAAACACTCGCTCTCCCGATAATTAACGAGCCCCAATTATATAACTTACTGAGACCCACCACCATACTCCTCCGTAATTTCTTTCGCACTCTTTTCTTCGCTTATTCACATTATGCGGACGGAAACTTATTTTCTTCCTCCCTTATATGTCTGACGCGCGCACGGTTTCCAGAGACTCCCCCCCCCCCCCCCCCATCTCCCTCCGATTTCGTCTCTCTATTCACCTCCATCTTGTTGTCTCTGTCCATGAGAGAATTGTTCTGTCTCTTTCTCTCTCATATTCTCCCTCGCATAATGTGATCTCGCATTGCGATGGAAGGGCAAGGCAGGGCATACGGGCGGTGCGGACGGCCGTCTCATGGCCGGGAGAGTGACGTTCTTCGACCGGACTATCGCCGAATCAGCTGTCATTCCACGGCTACACACACACACACACACTCTCTCTCTCTCACACACACACACACACACACACACACACACACAACAATCGATCATCATAATCCGCCATTAGGCACGACCACGCCCCGAGGATGTCATCCGACGAAAGTGAAACGGAAACACGACTTTGCGATGGCTGCTCGGGCCGCACAGTATCGCAATCAAAACCGTCGTGTCGGCTGGGGGAGAGCTGGGGGAGAGTTGGGGAGAGCTGGGGGAGAGTTGGGGGAGCGCTGGGGAGTGCTGGGGGGAGAGCTGAACGCTGGTGGTTTCATCCCTCCAGTCTGTGCGCTCCATTACCCCGCGCTCTCATATTTGATGACCCGATATCGACGGGCGTAAGTGATACCCGTATAAAGCGGTCTTGCCGCCGGCCGGGCTGCCCGGGGCCGCCCTCAGCGGAGTCCCCCCTGGCGACATGGGGATGCGAGAGGAGATTCCCAGCGGATATGACTTTCTGCCGCCCATTCCTCATCTCCCTTATCGCAGCCGCCGGAGAGGGGAGGGGCGCTGGAGGGGAGGGGCGCTGGAGGGGAGGGCACCAGAGGGCACTCGGGTGGGAGGGAATGTGCCGAGGTGAGGTGTGGCCGAAGGTTGCGAAACTGGATCAACTTGCTTGCTACTTGTTATGAGGAGCCGGTCGGTGCGTCGACGGTGTCCCCCCATAGGGCCGAGCCCAGCCCGGGCCCCCGGGGGCCTAACACACTCGCCGGGGGAATAAAAAGAGGACGACGTGTGCCAACCCTCGAAAAGCAAACAGCGCCAATCCGTTTTTCTGAATTAGCCCCCCCCCCCCTGCTTCCATTCAGTTTTCCGTCCTCGCCGTGGCGGCGGCGGGCGAACGTGTCGCCGGGACACTGACTGATTGTGTGAAAGGGCTCTGCTGTTGGGCCCCAGAGCCGAAACGTGGCGCACCAACCTCTGGGAGCAGCAGTATCAGCTTACCATGAGAAAGCAGCGGCAGCAGCGGCGGGAGCCCACCCCCCGGGCTGCGACTGCCGGAGCATGAACAAGTGCATGCTGGACCCACATTGTGGTGGGCGACACTGCCCCGCTCACACAGAACCTACAGCGCAAACTAACGTACAGAAGCCTGTGGATTTCGCTTGCCGCCTGTCCGGGTAGGCAGCGCGGCACGGCACCGCCGAGCTGCTTCCACCAAATACGACTCTAATGGCTGCAGCGCTCAAATCGATTTCAAACGGGGCCGCAGTTTCTCTCTCTTTTTTTTGTGGGACCACGACGTATCGTGGGGGGCACCTGCGCAGCTGCTGGTGCAGTGGCGGCGGTTGGCCCCGCCCCGCCCCGCGTCGGCAGCTGTCCCACCGCTTTGCATCCGGCCGCGATAACACGCGTGAAATTCGCGATTGAAAAGTCGGATCCGTTCCGCGTCCCGGCCGGATTGGTCGCGGGGCGTTCGCGGGAGATCGACGGCGTTCCCTACCCCGCTCTGATTCGCTTCGGCGACGCGTGCAGCTGCGGCCGTGTCACACCTCCCGTGCGGTAGTAGCTGCTAACGTGTTGTACAGAACACATAGCTTATGACGATAACGGATATTTACACTGCGTCACGGCAAACTCTTGGTTCCAAACTGAATGCACCTCCACGGCTCGCGGTCCTCGTGGATGCTATAAAGTTGTGTGGTGCTGCCCCTGCCACATAACTCACGATTTTCGACCTCTTCGCGTGGGGAAGGGTTCGACGCGGGCCGCGAAATTCGGAAGGCTCTGCCTCCCACAGCGACGTAACGCCGTCACGAATTCGTGATACATGCTCGCATCACGACCTAGGTCTACATGGCTCGGCCGGTGAGTGCCGCCCGGCTGCTATCACACGGGGGGAGGGGAGGGGAGGGGGCGAGGGCTGGCGGGGAGGGGCTTCGTGGCGGTCAACCACCCGTGACCTAGGCCAGGGACCGAGCTCCTCGCGAAAATTGGAGCAAAAATACTTACAAATACCTCAAATATGCTCGATCCACACTGAAAACTCGGTACGTAACTTACCTAAAGCTTTATAGACGTAATGTACAGTTCTGGGTACGTACCACGTTGTGTCCGATGAGAGGTAGTGGTAGTGGTGGTGAGGGGGGGGGGGGGAGGCAAGGAGAGGGGAACGGTATGGACAAGTCACTTCCCTTCGGATTGTGGAATCCAGCAAAACTGTCACGACTCTATTATTATTCTTATTATTGGTATTATTATGCACTTTGCGGGATGGAAGGAAGTGCTCGCTCGCTCCCTCTCTGTCTGATCCGTTCTCTGTCGAATAAGAGAACATCTCCTACTCGTTGTTTGTACCATCCTGCACGTTTCTGCCCCCCCCCCCATCTCTCTTTCTCACTCTCGTCCCTCCCACCTCTCTCCTCATCTCCCTCAATCTTCGTTCCGCTGAGTAATTTTTTACGAATTTTATTAGTTGTGTTTCGAGAAATTTATATTGTATTTTTGCAAAGTGATCGAGTGAAATAACAGTCACGCGCGGTGTATATTCTAACGGCAGATCGTCATGCATACCTGTTTCACAGCAGCAGGCTCATTGTGTTTGGTGCATTATGTAATGATGTCCGGTCGCATTCTGCCTTCGGATAATGCTAGTGCACACGGAAGTGGCCGATGCGCTGAGAAAGGAAAAGGCGCCTCGCATATGTGGCACCGCCGCCGCCGCCGCCGCCACCACCACCGCCGCCCAGGTTTGCATTCCTCACCTCAGTCATTTCCTCGTTATGAACGTCGCCAATCGGTTTGCATACGGCGTGATATGCACGGGTGGTGTTGCGGAGAAAGCTCCCCTGCACGCCGTTGCTCTCCCCTGTAAAACAAAACAATCGCCTTACTTCGTGCGTACTATCCGCCTGGAATCTTAAGAACAGCTTTGGACCACGAATTGTGAAGCTTTCTGAAGGGTCATTTCTTGCCGTCGGCCACTGCACATGCCCGCATGCGCCGCATGCCCGCGGGTGGGCAAACAGTGTCGTCGGGGCACTCGGCCCACGCGGGCGGTGGCTGCAGTGAAAGCTTGTGGGACCTTCAGGACACCTTTGTAAACACTCGGTACGCGGGTCGAGGCCCGCCACCCACGCCCGGATCGCTGCTGCTGCCCTTCCCCACGTTTGCACCTCCCCTCCGCCCCGCTCCGCCCCGCTCCGCCCCGCTCAGGACCCTTCATACGCCTGCAATGGCTGCCGGGCCGTGGCACGGTGTTGTGGCCCACGCTCGCACACACGTGTAAGAGGGGGCGTGTCTCACACACACACACACACACACACACACACACACACACACACACACACACACACACACACACACTAGAGAAGGTGGGAAAGGGGGGCGGGGCGACAGCGAAAGTCCTGCGCCACCTTATTATTGTACATGACGCGCTCCACGCACACACTGCAGTAAGCGCTGCTGTGCTTTATGGGCTTCGTGCATTTCGAAATTGACTGTTTAGTGGTGGACACTTTGTACTGCTTTGTCATTGAGGGCAAAATAAAATTGAATGGTTGGCTGAAAAATTTTATGTAATTGCAATTTAGTAATCGTTTTTCCGATCCAATTCCAATATTTGAATTGGAATGCCGGAAAAGTCTTATCGTATCGATGAATTTGATTTTTTTTTCTGAGAGTGTATGGGCGTGTGCCCCCGACCTTGGAGCGGTGAGCGCAGCACGCTCAGCCCCGCCTGTGTCGCGGCTGCTAGTTCGCGGGGGGTGAGCAGCTGCGCGCTGTTGCCGAGTCAAGTAGAAGTGCGCCCGGAAGCCACCGGAAGCACGGAGCAGACGTGCAGAACCGTCGCGTCGGTGGTGGGGGCACTCACAGAAAACATGGTGGCTTGAAAACTGGGGAGAGGGGCAGAAAAATCTAAGTAGGACACATTCATTGCAGAGTATAACTTGCATCTACTGATATTTTATCGACCCCTTTCAGGAACGTTTTGTTGAAGGAAAGTGGCGAGGGATATGTCGTGGTGACACATGAAACTGAGAGACGTACGTAGTAGGGCAGGGTGAGGGGAACGGTGGGGGCGGGTCCCTGTGTCATGCGATTCTATACTGCGATTCTATCATTTCACGCGCGTGGAAAAAGAAATGGCGATGGGGGAAAAAACGAGAATTGATCGCGATAGAGAGACGATTAGCTCTGTAAGAAGCGCCTCCCCGGTCCTGCGGAAAAAAATCCCTTTGTCGCCCGCAATGAACCGCTTCGGGTTTCGGAAGAGATGAATGGATCGTCTAATTTCTTGAAAGGTTCTGCACGGCCTGGTGCTGCAACAGAGATAACGGTTAAAGACGGAAGAGATTAAGACCAGAACACACGCGCCGTACCCCGCCGTACGTTGTTGTAAGGAATCCGTGTTTCAGACAAAAAGAACTGCACCCAAACTGTCGAAAAAATATATTTTGCAAAAAAAGTAGCCCAAAGCCAGAAAAGTATGACGTCAAAACAAGCACGGTTTAATTGATAAGAGGATGGCGTTATGTTCCTGAACCCAGCCAAGTTAGAAAGCTTTGCCATATGCTCTTTAAAATGGTTTATAGGTCAATTCAATAATGCTAACTTTAATATAACCAATTCTATGACAGGAAAGAGGGAGTTTGGCGACTTTTTAAAGGCCAGGCCGGCGGCCTGGGCGTACAACGTGCCTTTGGAGAAGGGAGCGGGATTTAGACGCAGGTCTAGTGGTCCCCGGCGGTGCCGTGGGCCCTGGCTGCCCCTGCCCTGGCGGTGGCGGCCGTGTACTCTGACTCATCCGGGTAAGAATGCACGCCGCATCGCGTGGCGGGCCCAGGCGGGCAGCCGGACGCACCGTGCCCCGCATTGCAAAGAGTGTGATCCTCAAAAAGAGGACCGACCCCTAAGCCTCTCCCGGTGGGATGGAGTCTCGCTTACCGGATCGTCTGCTCGCTAAATGCCTACTTCCCGCCCTCTTTTGTCGCGTCATGTGCTCCATTACCGACACGTTACCCCGTCCCTCAGGTGTGTTCTCACAGCGCGGCTGAGAGGTGAGAGAAGACTTTCCTCAGAGGACGCATCCTCGGTCCATCAGCAGCGTTCGATAGCGATCGCGGGCGACAGCATCACTTGGCGGATTTTTTTGGCTTCATTAGTGTGAGAGATAAGAGAACAGGGATCCAGTGATATCGAAGACCGGGGAACAGTGTCGTTGATGTTCCGGGAACGAGCCTTGAAACCGACATTCGCCGCTACTTTTGGTAGCGTAAACTCGCACCGGCGAACTCTGTCGGCTACCGATGGAACTGCAGCAGCGTGCGGGGAAGGGAGGAGACCGGGAGGGGGACGCTGGCGGACAGCTGAGCCACAGGCATTCATTGTACGGCCGGGGCGGAGCGGAAACTCCCCGTTCTTGTTGTGCATCACGCCCTGGCCGCCCCTCCCCATCCTCGCACTTTCCCTCCTCCCTCGTTAACCCCCCTAACCCCCCCCCCCCCCCCCCCCCCGGGGCCCCACCCCCTCGCTAATGGGCGTTGTGATGCCGATCGCGATCTCCGCATATAGATCGAACACTACTACTCCTGACCTGTCAAGCTGGAAGCGGCGGCCTACGACCATCTCATTGATCTGGAAAGGCCACGCACTTATGAGATCGGGAGTTCGTCACCGCGTTGGGCACAACTGGAGGCGCTTCATTCAGAGTTCGCCGGCGGCTGTCCAGGACGGGCGCTGCGGGCGCTGCGGGCGCTGCGGGCGCCGGCGAGGTGGTGATGGCTGCGGCGCTAGCACGTCATGCCCCCGTCAGAGCCTCTAACCTGATAATTTGGGGGCGGGACCGCCGCCCCGCGCCGCCCCGCGCCGCCCCGCGCCGCCCCGCCCCGCCCCGCGCCGCCCCGCCCCGCACCGCGCCGCACCGCCACTCTCCAGCCGTTGCCGTGAGGCGGCGCTGCCAGGCGCTGCGTGCCGTGACCGGCCGCGGCCCGCCCGCCGCTGTGGGATGTAAGTGTTCGTCCTCCGGGGCCCCGGGGAAAGTGAAGCTGATTGGCGCCTTGGCTGCAGCGGACTGCAGCGGGCTGCAGCAGGTGGGTACGGCACGGAGCCAGCGGAGCCAGCGAAGCCAGCGGAGCAAACAGCATCGTCATACCGCCTCGGTTTGCAGGGAAAATAGTATCGCTGAGGCTATGAGGGGAGGGACGCGCTGCTTTCGCGTCCATGCCGGCAACTGCGACCCTCGGATATTTCCAGCCAGGCTCAAGAAATTGAAACATTCTGGTCCTATGGTCCTCAGAAATCTTCAAGGCAGCCGTACCCTCCCGAACTTTTAAATCTAATACTGCGTTGCCAAAAGAATTTTTAAGAAATCAAAAATAGAATCCACACTTGTCCACTTTGGCAACATTGTCAGAGGACGAGTCCGGCCGGCGTCCTCTCGGCGAATGACATTATTCAGAGGGGGCGGTGGCGGGCGGTGCTGCAGAGGCCGTGTGCCGGCGGCACCGTTGTCACACCGGAACTGCTGCTGCGCCGCTGTGCTCCTGCCGGTCAGGCTGCCGGACACAAAGTGCACAAAGCGGACCGGATGGGGAGGACGGCGCAGACAGGGTGCCGCCGTGCCGCCGGCTAGCCGCCGCTATCTCCGTGAATCACACGCGCCGACGGCATTCGGCCCAGTCAATTGTCCGCGTCACTGGGAAGACGGCGGCCGCATGGCAGGAAGGAAGACTGGCGGGCGACGAAAAGGACACAGACACGCCCCCGTCGTCCCGGACGGGCACCCGCCTCCCCAGGACTCGGTCCCGGACACAGGCCCCCGCCATAGGCCCCCGCCACAGGCCCCCGCCCCGGACACAGTGACATGTTTGTTGCACAACTGGACGGGGGCCGCTGTGTGCGCGGATTGATTCGTCTTGGTGACGGAGAGAGATTCATCTTGTGTCCGGGATACAGCGGCGGCGTCTGGGGGAGGGACCGGGAGGAAGGCGGCCAGCTCCACGCCTCTCCTTCCGTCTCTGTCCTTTCACCGGTCTCTCTCTCTCTCTCTCTCTCTCTCTCTCTCTCTCTCTCTCTCTCTCTCTCTCTCTCTCTCTCTCTCTCTCTCTCTCTTTTTTTTTCCCCCTCCTTATACAACTCTCACCCCCTCGTTTGACGCCCTCGTTTCACCCTCACCCCCTGTCGCGCCTCGCCTCTCCACCCCCTGGACCTACCACCCCTGCGAGTGGGTCGTGGCCGACCGGATGTCTGTTGGGAAGGGAACCTCACGTGGCTGAGCAACGATAATGTGTAGTGACTCCTCCCGCGCGGACATCCACAAAGTTCCAAGCAGAGAGCTAAATTAATTTTTTATATGAAAACTGAGCCCGGTGTGCTGAGCTCGTCAGGTGCGTGGCCGCGGGCCCCTAACCACGCGTATAATGCGCTCCTGGACGGCGGGTAGGATCCGTGGGCAGCCAGAACCCAGAGGGTGGACAGCGAGGCAATGCAGATTCGCGATGATTTTCTGGTTGGTGCGCAGCTGCGGTAGAGCACACACACGCACACGCACCCCCCTCCGCAGATGCACTCGCATGCACCCATTTGTCCATTTATTGGACTCTTCCTCTTCCATCATTGGCCGACTGCCCCTCCCGTTTGTTTCCACGCCTGTCATTCCACGTTAGCAAGGGGGGGCTGCGAGACGTGTGGCCGCCCCTTTCAGCATTTGCATGAAAACTATGTGAATCCACTTTTCTGACTTCCTCTGGTCAGCGCGACATTCGAAATGTCCGAAATCACAGTGAAAGCACGCATCGCCCACCGTGTTCGGGAACCCCTGCAGATGGCAGGAAGATGGGCTTGGTGTGGTGCACCACTGGTGGGGTGGCCCGGGGGCGGGGGGCGGTGTGCGGAAGGCTGGCCTGGCACGCATGAAATCAGGATTGAATTAGGAGGGCGATGAATGAGTGGATGAATGAATGGATGTGAGGCGGATCCACGCATGATGCAGAGTGTCCCACAGCAGCGCGGCGTGTGTGGGCACCACCGTTTGATGTGAAATTGAAAGAGATGCCGCCTATGTAGAAATGCGGCATACACAGCTGTTGTTGTACAACGCGGAAATTTAAATGTAGAATCGATTATTTCCTAGTAGGTTGAGGGCGTTCTACCATCGGAAAGAAATACCAGAGAATCTAAAAATAGTTTTGTTATTTTTCAACCACCATTTTCTGTGGCAAATATTTACAATGCTCACTTGTAGAAATTTCTACGTCAGCAGCCTGCAGCTCCCTTTTACCTGCACAGGAAACAGGCTTATACGGCTTTGGCTTCAGCCTTATAGTGCCAATTTATTGGCTTTATTATTATTATTATTGTTATTAGTCCGAAAGCGCGGACACGAGATTTTAGGGGAAGGCTAATCGGATGAAATATCGGGCTGAGCCTGCCTCTGCTCTCCCTGCGTGCGTGTGCCGAGCCTGCCGTATCCGGCGGGGACCAGATCCTGACCACTGAGGTGCGGCGCGGTGCGGCGCGGTGCGGGCTGGCGGCCTTTGTCACGGGGCTTGACGGGGGTCGGCCTGCCACCACCCCCTCCCCTCCCCAACCCCCGCAGCAGCCCTTGCGCCCCAACAATGACAAATCGAGTCACCGCGTGCGGCACACAAACGGATTTGGCCCGGCGATTCTCTCGAAAAGTTTGCGCGGATTTAGAGGACGATGCGGCGGGCGGAAGGGCAGGGCATGCCTGCGACCAACGTCGTGGCATCCCGGTTGGCTGCACTGGCACAGGAGACGTGGACCAGCGCTCCCATCACACCGGAAACCGAGGGATTCCACCAGCAGGCCGAAATTCGTACTCAACCACAAGAGGCGGCCGCCACAGAGAAATTACCTCTACGAGAGCGACACCATCTCTTTCGCTAAATTCCAGCCCAGCGGGATGCTTGTGTAGTCGAACAAGGCCGCCGCGTGCTGTACAGGCTGCACCACGGACGGTATTGTATTACCATATGCGCCCGTTAGCGATCCTCCCCCCCCCCCCCCCGCCCAGCGGCATGATCGAACAGAGTAATTAATCGATAATCGTCGAAGCAGGAAGCCAGCGAGGACACATAATAGAGAGAGCAGGAGTGAACCGGCTGCCGTGTGCGTTCCTTTGCGGATTCCATTTCTTCGCACAGGAAGTGATTATAATGGTGCCCGCGAGTCTAGGTTCGGTTCGGAATGCCGCCACTCGCATGATTTTTTCAGATAGGACCTGAAATACATATTTCGGCGGTGTTTCGCGGCTGCACGTGGCCAGCCGGTGTCCGCCACCGCTGCTCTGCCAGCCTCTGCCAGCCTTTGCCGCCCGCAGTCCATTCACATCGAACACGGCGGCCAGTACTTAGCACCCTTTGTCCTCCTGCACTGGACTTGAGATGCAGTTTCCTAGAAGCGGTGACCTTCACCGTACCGCAGTGCAGCAGGAGCAAGAGCGAGGGCGATGCTCGTAAGGCGATAGCCCCCTCCCAGTGGACGTGTGGCGCTAATCCTGGCGGTCCTCACGAGAAACCTGCGGGTTTCCCATACCAATACCACCCTCCACACTGAAAAAAAAATACATCAACGACACTGAATAACCAATTCGTCTCAAATATACCAGCCGTAGCAGCATTCCTGCCATTCACCCCCGCGTCGCCTCCCTAAAAGACTCCTGAAAAGCACCGACGGCGCTGCGCAGCAGATGCAGTCAAAGGGTGCTCTACCTGTGTCCTCCGGCCTTTCTGCATTTTTACTGATCCTATTTCGCACCTCTTCAGGTCTCTATGCACGGCCACAGGCCCCCGTCCACGCGGACGTGCAAAAGCCGCACCACGTCGTCACAAAGTGTATGTGTGTGTGTGTGTGTGTGTGTGAGAGAGAGAGAGAGAGAGAGAGAGAGAGAGAGAGAGAGAGAGAGAGGAGGGGAAGTAGTGAGAGACGGAGAGGAAGGCGGAGAGGAAATTACTTGAATGAGTCGGACTGCGGCCGGCACACCGCCACCCCCGCCCTTGCCGCTGCCGAGCCGCCCGCGCCTGCATTCAACCTGCCGCGGTTTTCCAGCCCAACGGTATCGCACAAAAAAGAATGCACATCGCCCTAACCTGAACATGAAGTGCAGTGAGGAAGATAGGGGTAGATGGTGAGATGCAGAGTGGGTGAGAGAGACACAGAGAGAGAGAGAGAGAGAGAGAGAGAGAGAGAGAGAGAGAGAGAGAGAGAGAGAGAGAGAGACTGCAGGGGTGACAAACACCGTGCTGTTATTCGGCCTGCACGACTGCGCATGCGCACTCGCGGCGCGCATCGCTCCCCGGGGCGCCGCTAACGTGTCTTCATTGGCCCGATCGCTATTCCTCGGCATGGTCCTCGAGGCTCCGCGGCTCCTCGCCAGGTGACCCACTTCACAACGGGAGCAACACGACGCCGAGCCGCATGGAGATTGGATTCGAATCCGTCAGCGCCCTCCGCGCGCGCATTCGGCTCACCGCCTTGAAACAAATTCAGTCTGGGACGGGAGGGGCACGGAGGGGCGGTGGCCGGGGAACGGGACGGGACGCCATCGCCGTTGTGCTCCGCCGAGCAGACGACGTCCGAGCCAGCGAAGGCGGCGGTGGACGCGAGCTTCAGAGGGAGGAACAAATTCAGTGCCGTGCATGCAGATGCGGGCGTGTGTGTGTGTGTGTGTGTGTGTGTGTATGTGTGTGTGTGCGTATCCTCTGCGCGGACGAGCGTACAGTACCGACCCGCTGCACACACTCACGTAACTGCTGTGCGAAATCCCAGTCAGTTAGAGCCTACGATTGTCTGCACGCTGCTGCGCGGGGAGAAAGAGATAGGGGGAGCTTTCTCCCTGCTCTCATGTCAAGCAACTACATATGGATATATACGCACGCATCGCGGTCGCCAGCCTACATCAGCGCATGAAACCAAAGCGGCTTGGACCAGACACGCGGGCAGTGCTGTCGCCGTTCGTTACTGTCGATGTGCACTGCCAACCTGCACCCAGAACTGTTCCGAGCGAGCTGAGGAGGTGTGGGAGGGGGGGCTTGCGGGGGTTCGCTGCGGCGGCGGCGGCGCGCATGAAACATAACATGTTGACAAGTGAGGTTAAATAGCACATGTGGTTCGGTACACTTCAAACTCTGCGGCGAGTGATGCGTTGTCGCCTGGATTTCCACGATGTCTTTGGCATTTTTCGGTGTGTTTTGATGTACTTTTACGACAGTAAACTCGGCACTTAATGATAATTTGTAACTTCAACTTCAGCTGCAGACGGTACCAACCGGTACAGCACAACAAAAAGCCGGAGTGTTCCGTAACTAATACTCCAATAACAGGTTTTCAGGTACCATAATATACATAAATTTCTGGTGATTTGCGGCTATAGACTCGACAGACTAAAAACTAAAACTTAAACTTCAATATCACAGAAAGATAATACTGTCACTGGTGTTGCAGTGAGTGTCGTCTGCGCGTCGTCTGTCGGCCGCCCGTGTGCGCATGCGCAGAGTTCTCTCCCTCACCCACTACCACCTCACCCCCTGACCCTATCTCACAGTAACGGACGGTGACAGAATGAAAACGTATTTTTGCCAATTTATTGCGATACTTCTTCAATTTCAATTGTAGAAAGTGAGCTTCAGAAACACAAATTCGCATTGTTTTCTTCTGTGTCATTCCCGTCTCATTTCCGAAAGAAACAGAAATAAAATTCAGGCGGGTTTTTCCCAGAGGCCTGCATCCCGGAGCTGGCTCGCGTGTCTGGTCCAAGTTCGCTTTGGTTTCATGATCAGCGTACGGACCGATGCTGTTCAAGCAGTACCAACACAACAACAACTGTCGGCGCTCGGTCGCCGCGCGCCGTCCGATGCGGAAAGTGAAATTTCCCGATAACTGCCCTCTTCCGGGCTGGACGATGGCCGCCAAGGGTCACGCGCTCGGGATTTCTGCTTCGGGTCCACTTTTAAAGATCCATCTTGGTTCACCTGCGTCTGAATGGCGGCGGCGTTTCCTTTGCATTCCGCCGCCTATGAATGAGTGCGTACTACTGTAGTGTGACCCGTGATAATCAGAGCGTCGGCGGTCACTTCCGCAAGCACAGCCCCCCGCCGTCCCCCGCCGGCCCCCGCCAAGCCCCGCCAGCCCCCGCCGCTGTCTGCGTTGTCGTCGTCGGGGGGAAAAAAGAGGCGGAGTGTTCCGAGTGTTCGCCAATCGGTCCGTTCGTATACCGGCTCTGTGAAATTCGAGCCGAGATAT
Organism: Odontothrips loti; assembly: GCA_038380765.1. NCBI lineage: Eukaryota > Metazoa > Arthropoda > Insecta > Thysanoptera > Thripidae > Odontothrips > Odontothrips loti. The sequence goes on along the minus strand of CM076243.1, from coordinate 18,055,182 downwards.
CGGCGACCGCCCCGCCGCGGAGAACACGTTTGCAGGGGGAACGCGCCCGCGAACAGAATGGATTTGGATTTCGCGTTAGTATACCCGGACGACGTTGGGGGTGAGTGCGGCAGCGGAGCCAGGTAATGCAATGTTTCCTCGATTTTCTGAGAGGAAATGTGTGTGGCGGGAAGAGAAATGGGAAGGGGTCCGAGAGGCGGGAGAGGGAGAGGAAGGGGGAGAGAGAGAGAGAGAGAGAGAGAGAGAGAGAGAGAGAGAGAGAGAGAGAGAGAGAGAGAGAGAGAGAGAGAGAGAGAGAGAGAGGTGTATGCACACGGACACGGAATTCGCAGACACCTCGGGGATAATCAGGCTGCCTTTTGTCCCCAAGTGAGAAGTGTGATTACGCCGCAGGAGACAATGCGGGGATGAATGGGGATTGGCGAGTGCTGCTGCACCCACGTAACTGCGGCAGCCGGGCCGGGAGGTGACGGTGCCCCGCCGGCCCAACCCGCCTGGGGCCGCAGCTGTCACCGTCCGGGACAAGCCAGAAGACGTGGCGGTGCCTGACGGCCGCTGCCGGGGACCGGAGGACCGGCCTAGCGCGGGTGGCCACGTCTTCGCGTGCAATTGCGTTGTACCGAGAAAACTGTAGGTGGGCAGCCGGGGCCGAGTCCGCGCGATGAGTCACTCAGCGTTATTATTCAATTGAGTTCGCCGGAGAAGCGCGGAACGTAAGTAAGAAGTCGCAACGAAGAAGAATAAGAAGAACCCTAGAGAAAATATGAGAAATTACGTGATTTTTGAAGTGCAGGTGGGTTCCGAAATACTCAATTTCTCATACTTCCCCTGCATTCTACTTCTTCGTTGCGATTTCTTACTTCCGTTCTGAGCTTCTCCGGAGCACTCTATTATGAGAAGGAACCGAGCGCATGGTGCACGAAATTTCTGCTGCGAAAAAAGAATGAATGGGTGCAGTTTGGCTGGTAATAGATAGTGCACACTGGATCTGAATGTATAACTAAGGAAAAACTCCCGTAAAACTAGAAACCTAGGATCATAGCAATCTTTTTCGAATACATTTTATAACCCGGTTAGTACTGAAGACGCAATCCCCCCCTGACGGTTCTTGCCCAAAATGGCTTTCCATATTGGCTTCCAGCCGATAACCTGTTCTGTTGGCAGCACTGCAGGAGCGCGGAGCGCGCGCGCGAGAAATTAATACAAACTGGCTTAGCTCCCCTGGATGTACGCTAGCAGCGTGAATTGTTTCTAATGCTGCGGTCGACGTCATTTTACGGCAGTTGGGGCGCTGAATTATGTGCCTGGCCGATGGAGCTGGGGGCTGCCATTGGTCAGCCTGGCGAGGGCTCCACTCTAGCTGCCGCCGCCAGCCGCCGCCTGCCGCTAAGAGAGGCGCGGTAGCCGGGCTGCAGACCCTGTCGCCAGGGCCGTTCGGAAAGGTAATTGGTGGTGATTTAGGATTCCGATCTCGCGCCTCCTGCCGCTTCTGCTCGGCCGTTTGCGCTGCGCCCGGCTGCGCCGCCTGCACCGCGCGTTCGCACCGGTTCTCGTCGCCCCGCCGCGACACCTGTAGTCCCTGTAGTCTGTAGTCGGCGCCGGAGCTGGGCCGCAGGGCCGCATGCGGTGGACACCAGCGCGGACACGGCGGTGCGGTGTGTGTGACCGGTGGGACCCTCACGCCGTGTCAACAAATTACAATCGACCTTCAATTAGCATCGTCAGGAGGACGACTGTAACGTGCCCAATACAAACTCCAGATCGAAAATATTAATGGTGAGAAATTCAGCGCTTTGGGGAGGTTCCGATAAGCCGCAGGCCAGCTCCTTGCGACATCTTACTATGCGGACCGTCCCGGAGAAACCTCGTAGCTGCCGCCGCAGCGTCGCGGAGCTGGAACGCCCCCGGACACCTTGTTTCCTTACCGCCTTCCGTGAAGTGTCACACCTTCTCCGAAGAATAGCCTCCGTCCGCAGCGCGCGGGTGGTTCCATGGTGGCTACATGGTGGCTCCATGGTGGCACCAAACCGCGCGGGACAAGTTGACTCTCGAAATCGCGCCGGTGGTCCGTCCGTCCTGCATTGTGCCGGCAGCTCTCAGCCGCCTTGTTGGTATAGCGGCCTTCAAGGTGGATTCTGCACCATCGGGAGGAATCGAGAATGAAATAATCGACCGACCTTGAAATCGACTGTATGTAATTATTGTGTGAGACAGGAGTAGTAGTATAGTGCTCTAGTCGTCGTTTCTTTGTGCCCATGTTAGAATTCACGACGGAGGAAAATTTCCTCGCACGTTGTCTTATGCCAGGAGAGTACTCAATATAAATTACACTCGTATTTGGCAATCGGTACCAGCAAACAACCTTGGTAAAGTAGTACTGTATCTGTAATTCCGTAACTATTTTATTTCAGTTTCCAGTTCCAGACCCAGAATTCCCGTCTTTGCCTTATTTTCTATGAATCGGCGAAGGCCTTGACCGGGGTCCGGGCCGGGCAGGCCCCCAGGCTCGCGGTCCCGGCGCGCAGTCAGTGACCCTGGCAGCACGCCGGCCGGCCGCCCCCACCACCGCCTAGCCACACCGCTCATCAGTACCGTTTGTCTTCCCGGTAAGTGGCCCACAGAGATTTTTTCCCGTCTCCCCCGCCGTGCGGCCGGTGGCCATTGTCTGAGCTGGGGGCGCACGCCTGCTGCACGCCTGCTGCACCCCCAGCTGACCATCGCTAATCGCTACTGTCCTTGGGGCGCAGGTCGCAGTGCTCCGGTGGACGGAGGACACCGGGAGGATTCCCAAGGTGCCAATGAGCGTTTCTGATGAAATGAGCCCCCTGTGTGTGACAGACGATGCAGCGATGCACCCACTCCGCCATACCAAGGTCATTCAGTTTCACGTGTTGGTCCTGTTCTGGGTGAAACCCGATTACCTACAGGAATAATAGTGAATAAAGTCCTCGAATTCCACAAGTACGTGCGCTGTATTCAGCTCGGGCTACACTGTCGAACTGACTGGAACCACACGATGTGCGAAAAGGCACTGCAAACGGCGATTGCGGCTATATCCAGTCCGAAATCTCTTCATCAGTTCCCGCAGTGCTTCGTTGCTTGCGGACGGTCCCTCGTGCGTTTCCTCTGCCGCCTGTTCTGAACGATTCAATCAGCAGCGGAGGCGGCCATAGCGGTGCTGCCATCGCGGCCTGGCCACTCGAAGCCAGCGGCGCAGGGGCAGCACCCAGCGCAGCAGGAGCACCAGGAGCACCAGGAGCAAGCAGGAGCAGCAGGCACAGCAGCTACCAAAGTCACGCATCTCGCTGCGCCGCGCCTCGCAGCGTCCAAACTGTGGGGCTGCATCTCCTGTCCTCCCCGGGAGGGCGCAGGCTAGCGCAGGCCAGCGCAGGCCCAAGCAGCAGCCCCACTGCTGCCGGCCCCGCAGCTGCCGTGCAAGACGGAGCCGTGCCGGTGTTGCGTTGCCCATGCGGCGTTCCTTCTGTGAATTGGATCATTGTAGCGCAATCAAGGTACACGGGCGGGAGCCGGGCGACATCCCCGGGGACGGACGGGGACGGGCGGGGACAGCGGGGACAGGCGGGGACAGCGGCCGGGAGCTCCCCGATCAGCTGCCGATCCGCCAACCACAAAAGAGGGCGTCGCAACAAAGATGCGGCCAGCCACCTTTGAAAACGTTTTCTTTTCGATCCATTCCTCGTTGGGGCACTGTCGCGAACGGCGGCCGAGGCAAGTACCGCTGCGGGGCGGCGAGATACGTGGGTCCGAGTGGTCCGAGCGCGCCGACCGCCGACCTCGTGCCGCTGCCGGGCCAATGCCTGGCAAAGTCTCGAATCGGCGGTCCTGTCGCGTGGCCGCCGCGTCGCGCCTCCGTGTGTGTGTGTGTGTGTGTGGTGGTCCGAGACTCCAAGAACCGAATGGAAATAAATTAGTGGCGTAAGGCCGGGGAACCGCCACGGATTTTGGTAACCTTACGACCACTTCATAAATCTACTCTACTTTGGTGTCCATCCGAGATTGTTTCAGTTTGGGCGATGCAGTTCTGGTTGCAAGCGTGTGTTCGTTTCAGAGGGGGGCGTGGATGAGACCGTTGGCATGCATCTGCCCGCAGCCCTGCCCGCAGCCCTGCCCGCGTCCAGGTCAGTCTGACTGGAGGCAAAGAAAATATTTTCGATGGCGGAACCAGCAGGGCAACTGCGAACACTTCTGTATAAGCTGAAATAGCAAGAGTTCCCCGCTGTGCACCTCAGTTATCTTTGGGCAGACGGAGTCAACGTGCCAAGGACCATCGCTGCGAAAACATTTCCGGCAGAAGTAATAATTGTGCTGCCTTTGCACAAATAGAGCAATCCAAAAGGACGTCCGATCAGACAGGGCGAAGCTGAAGCTGTCCAATGCACTCGATTCCGTTGATAGCAGCCAGAGGCTTTCGTGAACAGGATTCGATGAATACACGTTGACGAAGGAGTGATTCGAACACAAATGGCACTGAGAGAGATCGCGTATTTTTATAATAAACACGTTCCGCTGTATCCTCGGAGGAAGGGATTTCCCCGGCTCTCTGTCCACTGCGCGGTTTGGTGCGCGGCCTTTTAGCCTATCGCTCACCGATCGGACCCAGTGGAAGACGCGAAGGGTCCGCCTTGTCCACCATAATCCCTTTTATAGCCAATCACAATAAACAAGATTTCGCCCATCGCACAAAAGGAGCGTACCAAACTTTTCCAAAAATGCGTCCCGTCCGTAAACTCGCTTTTTTTCACGGCCTTTGTGACTCTCTCGATCAGGGGACGTCGAAGAATGACAAGCTTCAGAAGCTCCTTGCCCGGTCTTGGCCTCTGGCCGCCTTTCCGTGGGCCACGGGATTTACTAGCAATTTGTTGATGTAAAATAATCCCTGGACGGGATACATAAGGGAATGGATTATAAGGGACGGCAGGGCGTACAGCAGCCAATGAAGAGTGCACAAACATGATCAGGGGGCTGCAGCCGGGCCACAGCCGCGCACAGCAGCCGCTCCTAGCAGACGCCGCACAAGAGTGGCCTCATTATGTTTGTCAAGCGCGGCGGGAACCCAGTGGGAACCCGGCGGGAGCCTAACCCACGTACACGGGACGCACTCGCACGTCAGATGCGTCCGCGTCACCGCGGCCCCCGTGCACACGTTGTCCGCACCCTCCTGCCAAGTAAACAGCCCTCTTGATCGTTATTGTGCTGCTGCTGCTCTGCTGCTGCTGCTTCTGCTCAGCCTCCACCGGGCCTCGGGCGGTACAGCAGAGCACTCACCGGGCCGGCAGCCGGCACCGCCCGCGCCAAGACGGCGGCCGCGGCGTTGAGTATGCCAACCCTTTGGGAACTGTTTGTCCACGCAGTGATACGCCATGGATGCTGCCCCGGCTGGGTTATTGTGCGTTGGCCCCATCGCTGTCTGTGGCGCACACAATGCTGGTGGCCGCGGCTGCTCCCTCAGCGCCCGCAGCGCCCGCCAGCGCCCGCCCAGCGCCCGCCCAGCGCCCGCCCAGCGCCCGCCCGCCGGCCGTGTGTTGATAGGTGATGCTGGCCGGGCACTTGCTTATGCATGCCGCACTGGGCCAATGAGAGCGGCGCGCCGTCGGCTGTGACGACATGCCAGCGGTTCTCTTCCGCTCTCTTCCTTTTCTTTCTTCGTCTTCGCCGTGTCGCCATGACGGAGGAAGCGGGACCTTCACTCCTTCCTGCTCGTTCAGTGCGAAGATCGACAGGTGAATTTGTGCCGTCGCACGCGGTTTTTGTAAGATATTCAATGATGACTGAAACAAAAGCACTGTCTTTTTGGTACCTGATCCATCGGTCCTTGCTTGTGGCCCCCGGACCAGTCGTCCACCACCAGAGTTGGCCCTGTTCAAATGACCTATTCCTAGCGGCACTGACTCTCAATAGCCCTTCTGGCGTTTTTCTGGGTACAATAAAATGCGAGCGCTGTAAAACTGTGTGAATTGGCGATAATTTGCATTTCCAGCCCGCCCCCGGCACAGGCCACAGGCCTTTGTAGTACCTGGACGTCCGCAGCTGATTATGCAAGTCGTCGATAGCATCGCGGTATCAGTCCGGACGGCATCCCGTGGGTCTCCCGAGATATGGCGGCGGTGACGACTGTTAATCCCTCATTGGTTAATGGGCCGAGGGGTTTTTAGCATGGCGCGCACCCCCACCACACACCCCAAGGATTGAGATGTCCAATTGCGATTACGTCCCGCGCCTCGGTCCCAGGATCCTTAGTCATGGCTGTTGACTCGGGCCGACCGTTTTTCCCACATTCTGTTGGGGACGAGGGCCGGCGGCGGCTCTAGCGGCGGTCGGTGTGTGGTGCCGCGGCCCGGGAGGACCGCTGAGGACGCTGCGGCACCGGCTTCTGATGAGCCGCGCGAAGCAGACCTAGATGGGACCAGTGATATGCATTTCCCTCGGAGCCCTTAAAAAGTCGGAGGGATCCCCGAGTTTTGATATGCGCTCTCCGCCCACTTGTGAATCGGAACCACAACTGCGCGTCCGAGGGTGGAAAAACGCCCCGCGCGCCGCTTATTTCGAATTCCTCTGACGCCAACCTTCTTTTTCGTTTCGGTGAGGTCCTTCCGCTGCGAAGATAGGCCGCTCGTTAGAAGCGGTGCCTGGCGAGGCCATCGGCGCGGCTCGCCTACCTGTCGGTGCTGCCGCTGCTGCCGCTGCTGCCGCTGCTGCGGTGTCATGGGAACACGTCGATCGCACCGTCGCACCTGTCCGTCTTCCCTCCTCGCCGCAAAATATCCTATACATACCTGCCGCTTTGATGGCTCGCGCCGCCAAAAAGATTCCGAAACAGCAAGCAGCACATTCTGAAAATTCCGCCGGCGGTCGGTGGCATGTGCGGCAGCGCGCGGTTCCAGGATACGCAAGGTCAGCCACAGGTGACGCTTCCAGGGCAAGGGGGTGTATTTCTGTTCTTGGTCATCGAATGCAATTCGTCAAAACTGTTGATCTGTGGTTTGTATTCCTCGCAAATGTTGGCAAACTATTTGTGCTGCAGCAGTCAGCAGCTGCTTTTGCGGTGAAGAATATTCATGTAACGCCACAGGGACGACCGCTAGATGGTTCCCTTGTGTCGCTCATGCACTCGTTCATTCATCCATTGAAAGCGCCACTTTGTCACCTGTGTGACACACGCAGTGCGGCGCGCCGCAAAGGGGTTGCGAGATGAGCAGTGCGCTCCCGCTGGGCCGAGCGGGGCCGGGCGGGGCCGGGCGGGGACTGCTATGCTATACCTGCCAGGAGTCGTCACTCGTTCCGCGTGCAGCCCGTGCAGGAGATGGGCAGAGCTCGGCAGAGCGGATGCGTGGCTCAGGACAAAACGGTTACATCGATATCCACCGCGGGTGTCTCAGAAGGGAACTTGATTGGCACCGGGCGAGAAATCTTGTTGTGCCGCTGGAGCGTGTGGACTCCCATTTTCTACCCTTACGGGATACGATCCCTTTTTGATCGTCGCACGTCTCTTTTTTTTCCAACCTACACGCCCGGATGACAGTTTTTTCTTTTATTTTCTTGGAGCTTATAAGTGGGTTATTGTACAGACCTACAACTGTCACTATGAGACGAGAGGGATGCGCCTCCGAGATGCTGCGATAGGGACGACAGACAGGCGGGACGGACAGAACTCCAGAAAGGAGGAAGGAGAGGACGCATGTAGATCGTCCCGTGCGCTTTTCCCAGGGACCGTCCGTCGACAGGCAAGAGGTGCACGGCGAGACTTTATCCGCTGCGAACGATATCGCCCGTTTCTAATTAAAATCCGACAGGCGTCGGACGCCCATGTAATACGCATTAGCAGGACGGGGCGAGTTCTGGGGCACCGAGCAGCTCGGAGCTCGACGACAAGCGACGGTTTGGAGCAGAAAAATGAATGAAAAATGAATGCTCGCGTGGAACTTGCGAAACGAAGGGAATACGCAGAGTGTTGAGTTAGGTCAGCCCATTTCGCGACGTCCCCCTCACTGCCGCTGCTGTATTAGTAGCTGAGTCGGCCCCTGATAGGCCTCTAATCTAATCCCGCACAGGCTGTGACACTTGAATGTGCTTCATATGTCATGCTGACAGTCCCTCTGAATGAGCGTCCGTTTTCCAGAATGTGCCCGCAGTATAAGCGGCCGCAGTGATGCGGCACGTAGCGTATGGCTCAACAGCCAGTGAGTGCCGGTCAGAGCACGATTTGACGTTAATTTCATTGCGCTATGTAAAACATAGTTACGTAATTGCCAACGTTTGAATGGATCCCAAGCTGTGACGAGACAAGAAACGTTCAAAATGTCTAGGTGGGGAAAATAACGAGAGAAAAAACGTATATTGGTGATCAAATTATACCACCTTTGTAAGGCTCTGACACTGTCACTTAGCGGGCCCTGAGGGCAATAATGCCCACTGCAATTGATACATCCGAGCACAATCAGGCGGGCCAGCGGGGCCTCCGCACACACTATTTAGTTTCCATTCCAGTGCAATTGTCCCGACAGCAGCAGATGTCAAGGACCAATCGGAGGCGCCCGGATGCACTGTCGCCGGAGGTAAATATTTGGTTTGCGCGCACAGCACCGCCGGCGGGTCGCTCGTCGACGACGTCCTCAAGAATGGTACGGAGATAGACGGAGGAGAGCCAACATCCCCCGCCGGGCCCGATCCCCATTCGATCCCGAATGAATCCCCCGAAACACGCGGTGCGCGGTCACTGCTGCCGAACCAAACCCTCACAGCTCCGATATACGAATTTCATTGGGTGGGTCTGATCCGAGACGAGAGGTCCGCTGAGCCGTGAAGGAAGCTACTGCAGGCGGCGCGGCGGCACGGCGGCCCTGTGTGCGCAGCTGAGGGTCGCAGACGGCTGGGGCGCGGCCGGGGCGCCACAGAGGGCTCCTCGGAGGGTCCCCGGAGGGGGCCCAGCAGCCGCACCGCCGCCGGGGCCTCCGTGGACTTGCGTGGGTCTCGGGTGTGTGAGTGAGTGAGCGACGCGGACCTATCGAGGCGGAAAATACGGGGCAAATGAAGGACCGGGGGCCGGCAGCCCCGACAGCAGAAGCTCACCAAGTCAAGTGTGGGAGCGCGTCAACAGAACGTAAAAAAGACAGCATTTTTGCGAAACGCTGCTTTTCCATCTGCATTCATTGAAAGTTGGGACCGACGAACTGGTTTGCGAATTAAGTTTTCGGCCCAATGAGATCGGCATTTTCCCGAACATCCCAGCGTGGAGAGAGAGAATTGACGGAGACTCCAACGCACGGGTGGGTGCAGAGCGCTGCCAGGCGGCCAGGCCGGCCCGCCCAGGGCCCGCCCCGTTGGCCGGCATCCCGCCAAACCAAACCTCCGCACGATAGGCAAGGCACGCGGAATATAGTACTCTTTTTCCCGCACCGTTGGGATGTTCTTGCGCAAATTCTGCTTGAACGGAAACAAACGGGGAATATGTATGTCCATGTATATATTGAGGAGGAGGTGAGGGAGATCTTGCAACAGACGGAGATGTTCCCTCTTAAAACTGGTTCCGGCTGGGCCGGCTGGGCCGGCGGTGGTTAGGACCGGCCGGCCGCGGTGACTTATGGCCCCGAAACACGAACACGGCGCGGCGTGGCGGCCCCACCCGGCCCCACCCGGCCCCCGGCCCCACGCGGCCCCACGCGGCCCCACGCGGCCCCACCCGGCCCCACCCGGCCCCACGCGGCCCCACGCGGCCCTCGCGCGGCTCCGCATTGCTATTGTTTGGACGCGTCAGTCCCGGAATGAGACAACGTAGGAAAAATAAATTCCGAGGCGTCGCGTCCGCCTGGCGTCCGCCTGGTGTCCGGCTGGTGTCCGACTCCGGCGCGCACGACGCCCGCCGCGCCGTTTGTTCTCACTTGTTGGCGGCCGGAAACCCGCGCCGGGGTGGGGGCGGCCGCCGGCAGGGGGCAGGGCCAGGCAGGGCACTGGAGATGACGCCCGGCCCGGCGCTGTGGCACCTCTGGCACCTCACACCTCGCACCGCGAGGCGCCACGCAGTGCCGGCTGCCGGCCGCAGCTATGGTCAAGGTTCCCTGCATCACGGCCCGGCTCGCCAAAGGCGGGTGGGCAATCCCGCCAGGCCCGCGCGCCCGATGGGTTGCCTACCCCTGCCCTGCAAGGCGCTCCTGTCTTCCACCTACCCCGTCCCCGGCCACCTGCCCGCTGATAGGGACAGGGGCAGAACCTCTGGGCAGCATGCAATAGTGTTACCTGAAATAGGCTGCGGGTCCCTATCTGTCATCTCCTGCGGCCCCGTCAGGTGTGGAGGGACGACCCGACGGGGCGGCGTCCCAAACAGCTGCCGCCGGCTGCCGCTGTGTGAACAGATGTCCCTGCGGAACCCTTTCTGGCAGTCGCTGCTGCCATCGGACGGGCAAATTCGTGTTTACCGAAAGCAAACACAGACGCACTCGTCGGCGACAAATTACGCAGTCATTGCAAAACGCTTGAGTGGATGTATGGGACGACCCGCCGCGGCGCGCTGCGGTGATCTCGTGGAGGATAGGCTGGGCTCCGTCTATGTTTGAGCAGCAGGCTGAGCCGAGCCGGGCGCTCACCGCACGAGCCGAGCAGGCTTTTCACATTCTAGTGGTGTTTTATACATTAGTATTGCCATCGAATTTAAATCCTCCTCTCAGTTAACAAACCCAAAGCCGATGGAATCGAAAATTGACAATCGATTTGTCACCCAATTTACGTAATTTAGGCAGTATCTCTGACTGGCTTTTTTTTTTTTGTTTTGTTTTTTTTTTTTTTAACAACATGGAAATGTTTACCAACGCGCCTGTTTGGCTACCTGCTTTCACCGAATTCTGAAAGACTGAACTGATTCTGCTGTACCCGTTGGCCGTATGAGAGATGATCCAAGAGGAGTCTCCGGACTGCATGCGGCCCCAGCGGACCCCCGCGGAGCCGCTCAGCCGCGGCGCGGAACGGGAGGGGAAGGCGCCCCGGCAGGGATTGAGTTGTCGTGTCGGTGCAGTGCTGGTCGTGCTTCTGCCGCCCATTGTTAAGCAAATATCCCCCCCCCCCCGGCAGCCCCGGCAGCCCCGTGCAACAGTTCCATGACGCCGTGTGCGGTTCGCTGGCTTGTCGTGATGTCGGTACGAGATGAGCCAGCACCGCAGCCCCGCAGCCCCGCAGAGCTCCGCGGTGCCAGTCGCAATGCAGTCGCCGAGGGATGACGTCGTCATCAGGACAAATTCCTTTACACCGATCAGCATCACGGAAACTGAATGCATTTTATTGCAGTTTAAAGGATTGCGGAAGTTGTTTCCGATATACATGTACCAAAAAAAAATAATGTAAAAACTCTTTCGCTACGAAGCTGCAGGGCAAAGAAACACTCCTCAATGCCCTCAGAGTTCGTGAAACGACCTCACTTATCCTGAAATTAAAGTAAAATGCCAGAGAACCGTGCGCGGGGCCGTTGTTGCTCTGACGATCACTCTGATACGGATATAATTACCCCCGTTGTGTTGGTCTTGTGCATGTATGGAATCGACAAAACAAACTTGTCATTACGGCGGCGTATCGCCCATGAATCATGTGCGCACCAAATTATACATACCAAGACGGCCGCCGCGCGCTAGAAAGCGGGCAGCGGGCACCGAATAACGATTCCGATCGACTCGGATTATCGCACACTCGGCTTTCGTCGGTATGCATATGGCGAAGTGCCTGTGTGCATGTGTGTGTGCATAGGTGTGTGTGTGTGTGTGTGTGTGTGTGTGTGTGTGTGTGTGTGTGTGTGTGTGTGTGTAACACAGGGCGGGGACCACGCCTCTCAGGCCGAGTCGCGTGTGCGTCCGGATCCGGACTGGGGGCCGTTCACCGCCGCGCGCACGGCATTTTATCATTTACGGAATTATTGAAAATGATTAATAGATGGTCCGCACCGTGATTTATTGGGTGTCTTCGGACTCGTCGCGGCGCCGTGAAGTATGAGCCGGGCGGCCGCTGCTGGGCTCCGCAGGGCCGCAGGGCCCCCCGGCATCCCAGCACACGCCCTGCCCAGGCCAGCCGAGGCCCTGGCCGGACACCTAGCCCTGTCAAAAACGGACAAATGCAGGGAAACTTTGTCGACTGAAACTCTATAGAATCCTCGCCGGTAGACTGAAAGGTTGCCCTCGAATTGCGTGCAGCCAGAAATGTTGACGTCCAAGTGGGTACTGCGTATTCAGGACCCGTGTGGGTTCGGCTTGTGTTTTGCGGCTAAAAGTCGTCGTTTGGCACCTTGTGCGCCTGGCTGGAGACGATTACCAGGTGTTTTTCATCCCCGCCCTGTTCTGCATGCTTTGTATGTGCTCTTGTGCCCTTGACCATCCCGGTGATACTTCACCATGAACTGCATTCCAGATCCCCGACTGGTCGTCACCAGCTGGAGTCGGCGGCTGCCGACTCTTGGACGCACGTCGGGGATGAAGACTGGTTAATTCCAGAGCAGGGTCCTTGCAGGGTGAGTTACCGACGGGTACCTTAGGGTACCTTAGGGTACCGCGGCACCTGCTAACGCGCCGGCGCCTCGCCGTACCACACCGCACCGCCAGCAGCAGGGCATTCAGTTTCGATTTGTTTTTCTAAGTCTGGCTGTCTTGTTAGTGTTGGTGCCGCACCGTCCACATGCAGGTGTGATGCAGTCGTTGGTGTGAAGTATTAGGCAGCTATAGTTATGGACTAATTGCAACGTTACACTTCGGCCAAGGGCGGCACCTGTGCCTGAAGCCACCTGCCAGAGAATTTCGTAGTCTTCGGGTATCTGAATTCAAGTCTCAGAGAGGCTGGACTTCAATAACTCCAATGAACACCTGACGTTTGCATTATTTTTCCGGTACCTGACGGTGGATGTGAACTTCAAGGGAACCAAATGTAAAACGTCCAACCGGGCCTGCATTTTGTTGCCAAGCAGACGACGCGACGGGAAGAGGAGGCTGAGGCTCCGGGAGGAGCTGGACATGTGTTCGAACACCGAGTCGGACTGATTTACGCCGATGTAGTAACTGTATTGGCGTCATAAACTTGATTCGGCCGGGCCAAACTCGTGGCGCGTGTTCCGAGCAGCTCCCAGCGTACTGTATACTGTATCTTCCATCGCTAGCAGTTAGGTTACTTACAGGAGGGCCGAAACTCCCTCGCAACGCACCATCTGGAGACACACTGGGGACCCCGACATACCGGTGAATGTTGCAGGCGAGAGAAAGACTGCACTCCATATCGAAAACTAAAAATATTGTCGATCTGAAGTTATCAACTGCCCTCTTCTTATTTCTCTCTCCCTCCCCTTCCCTCTCTCGCGCGGTACGATCACTGCGGTGACTGTTACTGGCGCCACTGACCAGGCCAGCCCATGGCTTTTTTATACATCCACAATTTCCCCCCTCTGTCCCGGGCGGCGTATTCTCGCGCCGAATCTTTATACCCCTGCTTGATGAGCATGTTTTGTTCGATTGCTGGGGACAGGATGCCACCAGGAGGATGCAAAACCGAAAACGCCGGCCCGCCGGCCAATAATATGCTTGGCCGTTTCTTTTGTTGTTGTTGTTTTTTTTTCGCCCGTAAAGAGTTTATTTGCCTTGTTTCTGCTGCGGATGCGCTACGCCCTGCACACACCGAGCGTCATAAAATGCGTCGGCAGACGCGGCGGACCCGCTACTACATAAAATGTTTTTCGGGAGGGCGTCGTGAACGAGCCTAAACCTCCCACTTGCTGAGAGGGACTCTTGGAGGAACATCAGACGAATTCTTAATCGCCGTCTCTAACTTTGCAGATTTTACAGCAAGTGGAAAAGGGCAGAGGCGGTTGCCGGTGGCTGCCGGGAGGAGAAATTGCGCTGAACTTTTCGAATGGCACATCTCTGTCTGTTGGGCTGACTGCCCTCGCCGTCACCTGGCCTCCAGGTCCCTCGGGCGGGGAGCCTCTCCGAAGTGTCTCGCGCCGCTTTGCAAAATGTGTGTGGAAGCTGTGGGCAGCGGAGCAAAGTAGCGGTCCGTGCGCCGGCCCCCGGCCCGGCCAGAGACAATAGACTCGTATTTCATGCCGCTGCCTATGATGCGGCCGGACCCTATATAATAATAACAGCTGCGCTCGCTGCACTTTCGCACGTCCCGTTGGATAAGTCCGCTCGGCTCCGGTTATGTGGGTTTGGTAGGTAAAGGGAGAAGGGTATTACCATAAGGTGTGTACCAAGGCTGCATTACGGGCTCGCGCTGCACTTACGCCCCAGGTCGGAGAGAGAGAGAGAAAGAGAGAGAGAGAGAGACAGACAGACAGACAGACAGAGAAGGTCGCATTGCCGACTTCAGTTTTAGTCACACCGTTCGCCAGTCCGATCCCCCGCTATGTGCCCTGCAACTGCAAGCCCTGCAGCGGCCGCGTCCTGGAGGTAGCCGGCAGTCGCTGGGTCAGGACGAGCAGGGGAGTGTTGATGGAGTAAGGACCGTAATTAGAAAAGCGGCCGCGAGCGTGTGGCGCTTTACGGCCCTTGTAAATCAAACGAGGTGAGCGAGGGCCGAGGGCGGTGAGAGGGCAGCGCTGGGCACCGCAGGGCACCGCAGGGCACCGCAGGGCCGTCAAGGTCCGGCAGGGTAGGCAGGCAGTTCCGCAGCGGCGCGCGGCGTGTTGCCTACCCCGAGTTGGTTAGGCGCCCGGGCCGCTCTCTCGACGTCTCCTATCCGCTCGATGGTCCCACGCGCCTTGCGGTGCGGTCCCATCCTGCGGGGCTGCCCTCGGTCCGGCCAGGGTCCGGCCTGGGTCCGGCCAGGGTCCGGCCTGGGTCCGGCCAGGGTCCGGCCAGGGTCCGGCCCGATTCCGTACGTGTGGTCACTGCGTGGTCACCGGCGGCCTCTCACCCGCACCTGCGCGCTGTGTGCAGAGCCGCAGAGCCGCAGCGCGTGGTGGGCCTGCATTTCGGCCGGCCGGCCGGGCGGAGAGCGTTCCAATTCTGTCGCCGCGGACAAACAAACCAGCGGTCCCACGTATCCCACGTGTCCGCCGCACAGGCCTACGGCGGCCTCCTCCGGGGGCTCCGGGCCTCCAGGCCTCCGGGCCGTCAGGGGGCGGTGCTGCGGTTTTTCGTCAATTTCCTCCTTCCTACAGGTTCTCCTCTTGTCTTAGTGTCAGTGTGTGGACATGCGTGTCTGTGTGTGAGTGCGTGTGTTTGCGTTTCGGGAGAGCAGGAGACGGCCGCTGCTATTGCGGTTGAATCCCATTATAACGCGTCCCTGGGTCCTAGGCATGCGTTGTGTGTGTGTGTGTGTGTGTGTAGCGGAAGTGGGTGTAGCTATCGGCCAGATTGGAAATGAAGTAACTCCGTGAAAGGGGGACCTAGCGCGGTGGCCTCGGCCGAGCCCATCCAGGCAGCCGCGGTCCCATTGAGCCAGTCAGTAGCGGCCAGGAGATTAGCCGCAACGACTCACTGAGTGTGCACTGAGTGTGCACTTACGCACGGCATTACAGCATGGTCACCTGTGTGTGTTTTTCGACTCGTATCGTGTGACCATGGCGGCAAAGGACACACTGAGTCACTTCTGGGTCAGCCGTTGTGGCCACCGCAGGATTTGGCCTCAGCCTGCGGATTATGTTTATCGCTGCGGAGAAAGCGTGGTCGAAGTCGATTCGGCGATTCACTAGTCCGACCGGAAATGGGGAGATCGGATCCAAGCTAGAGGAAGAGGCCACGACTTTGGCTCGGCTCGAACAGTGAATCTCGCCACACACACGCATACACAACGTTCCGGCGCGGTATATCCACACCTCGTTCACTTTACATACGATTGGTCATTTGAGATGGTAGGTGGCGTACGAAAGGGACCAGTGCCACCCGAGCCGGGCCCGGCGTGTACCGTGTACTGCCTCTCGTGTAGCATTCCCCGCCCACCCCTTTGGGTCCGCAACACACGTTCTGTGCTCTGGGATGTTCTGCAAATGAGAGGAAACCCTACACCCTTTAAGTGAAAGCAGATGCACGCTGCCGTTCGAACTTTGTCGTTGAACAAATCCTGCGAGTCAGTCAGCAGGACGAGGCAGTGCAGCACCGGGCGCTGACGCTCCACGAGCGTTCCCGACCGTCCGAGCGACGCGAATCACTCAGAAACCCCCGCTGATGACCTGATCAAAGGGGGCGTGATTGATTCCTTTGAAATCTGTCCGCGGCCTCTCGGTCACAACATTCATCTTCTCCCCCTTTTCTTCCGCGATCGCTCCAGTCCAGTCACAATCCCTCCGAATCAAACGCATCTCCCGTGGCTGCGGCCCTGTTGGGGCAATCTAAAAACATTGGAAGCATTCAGAAAAGGGTCGCGGAGCAAACGGTGCGGCGAGGAAGTGCTGCTGCTGCTGCTGTGAGGTGGAAACGCGCGCGAAGGACGGCGGGAAAACGGCGACGGAAGTGGTCCATTTCCAACAGCCCGTCCGTCCGTCACTTTGACCACTCTAGCAATAATGAGGCATTTACAAAATTCCTGTCGTGGCCCGGGGCCTCCGGGGCCTCCGGGGCCTCCGGGGCCTCCGGGATGCCATACTGTACCGAGGGCGGTAATGCCGTGTAATTTCGGAGGGCCGTCTGAGGAAGCTGCGCTGCGCTGGGTGCGGCAGTGCGGCAGCGGCGGGGATCTGGCCGCGGCCGAGAGCCGAGAGCCGAGAGCCCAGCCCGGCCCGGACAGCGAACGGGACCGGGGGAGCGGGAGCGGGCGGACGGCAGGCCGGGGCACTTTGGGCATGACTCACTACTCTACAAGTTCGGCGGCTGACGGGCCGGCCCCGGCCCCCGGCCCCCGGCCTGCTGCCTGCTGCTTGCCGTGTGATAAGACCGCCCTGGCGCCCACGCACGGGGCCCGCAGCCCGCGGACCGCGGCCAGCGCTGAATACGAGACGGGCATTAAGGAGGAGCACCGAGATCAGGGGTCAATACGAAGCGGAGCGGGCTGTGAGGCGTGAGATGGCAGCACAACAATTATCAGGCTTTTCGTGCAGTGAATAGTGAATACCGAGGGCGTGCAACTCGAGTCCGGTTTTGGGTGCGTCCCCGAAGTATGTCGAAGGCTTCCCAGCGCACGTTGAGGCAGGCGACGGAGACTCGTTATTCGCGAACGTTCACCGCACGGCGAGAAATAGAATTGGCTGAGCGATAAGCAAAGCCAGGAAGCCGAGAGAAGCCTGTTACGCCACGACGTGGTCCGGTGTACGCCCAACTCGCATGCAGTCATTCATATTTGGCCACCAATAGGGAAATTCCACCTAAGCACTACACGCCACTGTCCCGGGGCTTAGGCTCTGATCATTGTGAGAAAATGAGCTAGGTTGCCGGGGCACTATGATTCTGATGCGGCGGTGATGAGACCCTCTCTGACCACCATCGTGGGTCCATTCATGAGCCCATGGCCAGGGCCCACAGCCAGGGCCCACAGCCAGGGCACACGGCCAGGGCACACACAGCCAGGCGACGCCATGACTCATCTCGTCGAAACGGCCACGCACTCCTCTATGGGTTTTACGCCCGGAATCGACCCGTCCCGCAGGAAAATTAGAATGTGTCTGCAGACGCAGTCATCCCACTCCGGGTTTGGTGGGAATCCGTCGGCGGCGTCCAGCGGGGTCCAGCGGGGCCTGTGGGTGCGCGGCACGCAGCGAGCGCCCCCCGGCGGCAGTTTACCTCACAGCCCCCCTTGCCTCGTCCATATAGTGCGCTGTCGACGGGCCTGGAACAATATTTACATTGTGTCGCGGTGAGTTATAGTGTAGGAGGGCCCGATTTATTGCCAATTTGAGCGTTCCGACGAAAAGGGTGAAGAGTGTGGGATACGAAGACAAATCTCGTATAAATCAATAAAATTCAAATATCATGTATACCTAAGACTTTGACACATATGTGTAGTGCAGCAGATGTAACTGCACCCAGGTGCTGCTGGACTTTTCTACAGCATAAACATCTCATCAAGTTTTAAGAAATGGTGAACACCGAAAAAAAATGAAATCCCAGTCACGCATACCTGTCGCACAAGGTAGACAGGCCTGGGGCCTCCGCGCCCCGCCCCAGCCGATCCCGTCATATCTTTGCATCTTTTCCCCCTCGATCTGGAGATGGCCACCCATGTCGATGCATATCCGCCACTGCATCCTCCGTGTGCCAACGTGTGGACACGCCGTGCCCGGCCGTGCCGCTCCGTGCCGCGCCGTGCCGCGCTCTGATTGGCTCCTTATTAGCGGTCGGTCACGTGCTCCCCCTCCTTGTTGCGCTCCGTACCCGTAATTGAACCAATTTTTATATATACCCGCCGATAACCAGCCATGCTGGCGAGCCAATGTTCATGACTTGATTTGAATTACATGTTTATACTCGGCGCATTGGAATCTAAATTATGTCGTATGGGAGAGCGGCGTGGCCGGATCGTTGTTGTATTGGCGGTGCCAAGAGCCCTGCCGTGCCACGAGCCGTGCGATGCCTGTGCTGCCTCGGACTCGGCCGCTAGGTGAGGGTGGGTAAGGGAGCACTTTGGTGGGTTAGCATTGAATATTCGGCGCCCCCCCCCCCCCCCCCCTACTCCCTTTCTCTCCCTCCTTCTTTCTCCGTCCCTCTCGGTCCCGCATGCGTCGATCGTCCTCCACGGCAATCATGCCGGAGTAATGATAGTGGTTGTTGCGGTGTGTTCCTTATCTCACGGTTCGGCACAGGCTGAGCCGAGGGCGTCCGAAGGCGTCCGGTCCGAGGGCTCGCGGCGGCCCTCCCGAACACCATCGGCCCTGCCTGGCCTGCCTGCCCTGCACTGCTCGACCCTTTACAGAGCAACGGCGCTTCGCCACGATCACCGTAATTACCCACCACTACTTTGCGAAAGCAAAGTTTTTCCGTTTTGCGAGGTGGTTCGTACACATTTTTTGATTTCGCGCCTAACAAGATTCATTCACTTTGAAATTTTACTACATGTAGAAACGCGCGCAAAAACAAGCAATGCATTTTTTTTTTCAACTAGACTTTGTCCTTGAATGTGTCGTAAGGGTCGTTCATTCATTACTATCGCTTCCGGAGGGCTGTCCATCACCACCGCACACACATCATATAGGAATGAGACACTTACCTCGGCTTAGACCGGTAGCCCTGCCGTCGAATCGCTTTTTAATGACTCGAGACTATCTTTATATGCACATACCTGCGTCTCAGTTAGTGCCTGCGGCTGGGCTGTTAATTAATTGAGAGGGTCTCAAGGCAGTAATCCCTGCGATAATAGCGACCGACTAAAGGCTAAGTGCCTTTGTAACCATGTGACATGACCCCTTATGGGCCTTGTTCGAAGGCAAACAGTCGTCATGATAAAGTTTGGCAGGTGCCCGATTCCTAGACTTTCTAGGGCCTAGACCAAAACTTAAGTCTAAAGGCGCTTGTGGTTCTTGACTTGTCTGCGTACTTAGGCCAGTGCCCTTGACAAAGCTGCTTGTCGTATTTTATTTTTTTACATTCGCAGGCGTCGCGAGAGGCGCGACAAACTCTGCGGACACATCCTTGGCCGGTGTTGGGTTGTCAGCGCCGGTAATGAATGTCGGGAGGAAGCCCCTCGGCTCGCGGCCTCGCAGAGCCTCGGCGCCGGCGAGAGAAATGGACGGCGATTTGTCGGGCGCGCATGCAGCAAGTGTGTCTGTCCAACAGTTGCGGCGTCGTGTCGGCTCGGTCCTTGGCCGCGGGGAGCCCTCCGTCTAGACCAAAACACATTCCAAATTGCGTTTCCCACCGCGAGACCTCTTCTGGAGGATGAAAAGTGATTCTCGTCCAGCGAATATGCAGGGCTAAAGCCCTAGTCGTTTGTTCTGCCAGTGTTAACTTTGTTTGGGGGATTAGCGAAGCTGGACAGAAACCAGGCCAGAACGCTGATGTTTCTGACGGGTAATTTATTCAGTTGGGCCAGCATGGCCAGCACGAGCAGTCTGCTGGCCGGCAGCGGGTAGGTACGTGCAGCGGGACGTGCCCGGATCACGCAGCCGGTGATTACAGTAATGCGTGACATTAGGATCGCGCATGCGCCGACTGACCGGGACGGACGAGCGGATTGTTTGCAGACTGCGCCGCTGTAAACGGTCCATCAGCAGTGGGTGCAGCGGACGGGCATCATCATGACGGTGCACGAGGAGCGGCGGGGTGGTGGAGCGGCTCATCCCCGGAGTCTGTCCGCACCCGATCAGCCGCAGGCTTGTGACCACTTGTGACTTCCGGCCGCTACCCCAAAGATATCAGTGCGGGGTGGAACTTATGAGCCTGCAGTCTCATTTGGTGTTCAGGCACCTCTCTCGCACGCTGCAGGGACCGAAGGAAGGTCACGGTCACGTGGTTTGTGGACGACGACAGTAGGTCAGGCGAGTGGGACATGGTAACTATGCAATCGTTCACACCCCGCGCGCGACGATAGTTATTTAAAAATTAGTCGTTACAGTGAAATTTTACGAGCAGTGACCGAGAAAACAGCACAGTGGGTCGTAACTGTCTTTCCATCGGCATGTGTGCCTTGGCTACCGCACTGGACCCACAGCTGCGGGAGCGGTATGATTCACAAAGCACTGTGCGTTCGAATGGAAATCACATGCTGAAACTTCGGAACATAACTTCGGCGGAACTGATCTGAACACTGCTGCCGTTTTCAAGAATTATTTTGGATAACATTTGGACGAAAAATATGGGGGTGGGGCGCAGCGTGCTTCAGAAGACAACTTATTTCAGGACCAGTGAGAAACGGACGTTGTGGTTGCGCGAACAAGATGTTTACGTCCTCTGGCGTCGTGCTGTCTTCATTGACTTACTTTCGCTTTTGTGTCCAACATTTGTTTTATGCATGGAGACAATTGACCACCCAGGCAAGGTCAGCGCTGGCCTAGCCTCTTCGTAGACGGTGAGTCATTCAGTTGCTGCTTCTGTAGTATTGTCTGAGGAACCAAGGTCACCTCTTTTACACGTTCACTGTTTTGTTATTCGCTCTGACGACGTTGTAAATCTGCCTGTGTGCGGGATGAGAAAGTGAGTTGTTTCTATTCGCTCTCGTCTTGGTGTTCTTCGTGTGACCCACTTCTTTTAACTCACTGAATAAGTCAACACTTACCGTCGCGAAATTTAAGTATTTTTAGTTGGACACAATTGGAATATGTAGCTCAGAACGGAAGTAAGAAGTCGTAACGAAGAAGACGAATGCAGGGGAAGTATGAGAAATCGAGTGCTTCGAAACTCCCACTACTTCGAAAATCACGCGATTTCTCATATTTTCTCTCGCGTTCATCTTCTTCGTTACGACCCCCTACTTCCATTTCGGGCTTCTCCGGAGTATACTCTATTGAGAGAGTAGAGATTGAATTAATTCGCAAAATGTTCACCATGGGTTCAGCTCACTGCTGGGTTCGCTTTTCTGAGTGTTCCGTAGACTCGTTGGAAACAATTTGTGAAATTCGAACGTATTCGACATCCCTCCTCTCCGACCACACGCTAAGATCCAAGGCCTCCTCCTTCCATACGCTTCTGTTTTACCTGCATAAAGACATCAGGTTTTTGTCTCCCGAAGAACGACATCCTTTCCTCGAAAAGCACAGTGACACCTTCGGACTCCAAAGACACTGCGAGTGTCCTTGGGGTGTCGCGTGGCCGGTGACCTTGCAGTGGCCATGCTGAGCCCCCTGCTGGGTGGGCCCACCAACTGATTACCACCTCAACGGCGTGACAGGCCACGCGGCGGCCACGCGCCGCCACGCGCAGAGCTCGGGCCATGGCTGCCGGACTGATAAGCGTGTCCGAAACGGGTATTCACTTTTGGATCGTTCGATTGAATGAAACTGGGCGAGCTGGGGAGGGGAGGAGAATTTGTACAATCCATCACAGGCGACTGCGGGCTCGCGGGCACGCAGCGAGAAGAAGAGTGAGAGACAGCGGCAAAAAGAAGGCAAGGGATTGGTACGCAAATTTGCCGCATTATCGTGAGCTGCTCCGCGAGTGGGGCGCTGAGCGAGTGAGAGGAGGAGAGAGGCGGCGCAGGAGGGAAGGAGAGGGCGGACGCAGTGCGGACGCAGGCCATGTCACCTCTACGGCGCTCCGACAGGGTTGGAATGCTGGGCGCTGACAGTACAATTAATTACGTCTGAAATGTAGACATTCCCAGCGCAGGTGCCGCGGGTACAAGCTGCATAGAGAGGGGGCGGGGCGGAGCGCGCGGAGAAAAGGTCGATTTGTGCCGATTTAATTTGAGCCGTGGTTCGCCCTGCGCTCCTGCGTACAGGTCTCCACGCTCCGCTCACCCCGTCCCACTCGTGAGTCCTCAGGTGCACCTCCCCGACTCGAACACGGATTGTGCAGATTGTGTCCATGGCGGTTGCCAAAATTGAAGCATAGACATTTCTATTTCGCTGCTCAGAGGGGCTTTGTGTGACATGTGGCCGTCGGTCAGCGCTCGGAGCTGTGTCCCGCGACGAGCTGACATGTGCGAACGCGCGCGCACAGCGGAGCAAAAACAAGACGTATGGCTGGTAGTTCACACCGCGCCGTGTCGATCGCTGTGTTGGCAGCGACAAGCATTCCCTCCGCTACACGCTTTTTCTTGTTCTGCTAGTTGTTGTCGTTCTTCTTGTTCTTGCGCGTTGTACCAATTTTTACGCGGGGCACGGACTGGCGCGGCTCGGCACGGCGGACACGTGACGAAGGGTCGGGGCGCGCAGCGGACAGCTCGGCTCAGCCCCGTGGCTCGGTCCCACGGCTCGTCCCCACGGCTCGTCCCCACGGCTCGTCCCCACGGCTCGTCCCCACGGCTCGTCCCCACGGCTCGTCCCCACGGCTCGTCCCCACGGCTCGTCCCCACGGCTCGTCCCCACGGCTCGTCCCTACGGCTCGTCCTCACGGCTCGTCCCCACGGCTCGGCCCCACTACTCGGCCTTACAGCTCGACCCCACGGCTCGGCCCCACGACTCGGCCCACGGCTCGTCCCCACGGCTCGGCCCCACGACTCGGCCCCACGCCGGCTCGGCCTTACAGCTCGTCCCCACGGCTCGTCCCCACGGCTCGGCGCTACGCCTGCCTTACGTGGGGTTTCCGTACCCGCGGGGACCGGCGCACGTTGGCGGCGCGTCAGGTCAGGCTGCTGCTGCTGCTGCTGCTGCTGCTGCTGCTGCTGCTGCTGCTGCTGCTGCTGCTGCTGCTGCTGCTGCTGCTGCGGCACGCTGCGGCCGTCGCGATCTGTGCTGGCTGTGGAAAATATGACGGGACGGGTCAGCGAACCCGCCGCTGCGCTGCGCTGAGCCCCAGCGGCCCCCGCAGCTACTCACAAGGCCTGCAGGAGAAGCGAGGTAACCTCTTCATTCAAAGCTGCAGTCATATTCCAAATCATTTGCTTGACCCCATTCAATTCTGTACACTCTGGCAGACGTTGGGGACTAGAGTCCACAGCCTCATGGAGGTAAGAGTGACGGTAACGCTGCTGCACTGTCTTTGTCCACACCAGTCCCCACCGCTGAGGCTGAGGCTCGCGTCAGTCCTGCCATGTCGGCAAACTTGCCTCGTTTGCAGCGCGTCGCGTCCGCGGGCAGATATCCGATTGATGATATCGAGATGCAGCGTCGTCGCCGCACATTCTTCATCGCTTCTTCCTCCCGATGAGCGCCGCGCTTGCTGTGCCGCGCTGGCTGTGCCGCGGCCGCGCTGGCTGTGCCGCGCTGGCTGTGCCGGCCTCGCTATGACCACGGTAGGTGCGGCCCACAGTGCGGCCGGCTCGCGGCGGCCAAACGTCCCTCACATCCGAGCCTTTTCTTTATTCAGCGATCGTCAGCGTCAAACAAAATTGACGGCTCGTTAGCGACAACTTGGCGAGCGAAAAATCCAGACAAGCACCGAGCTTGCAGTCCCTTTCCCCTCTCTCATCGTACGATCACCAAAAGAGATTCGCGTAGAATAATTCCTAACGCTGTGCAGAAATTTGAGAGAGGTTCCCGTGATGGAACGAAAAGTCAATTCATTTAGCAGCACGTATCCGTTCCAGACACATTTCAGACGACCTAAAGGTGTGCGTCCAATTAACTCTGGGCTTGGCTTCGGTCATACGTGCTCCGGTTTTTGCATTATGCGCCCTTCATTGTTTATTGTTATTCGCCACCCTTTTCGAGGTAGAACACAGCCTAACACAGCCCTTTTATGCAGTATGTGTCTTTTTTCTTACTCTGTACTTATTCCGTGCTCAGCTTGTTAGCAGAGATGTTTACTTTTGCGTTGGGTTTTCCTTCTTTTTCTTCTCCTTTCAGACGAGAGTTCGTATACTGCGCAGGCTGTGTGGAAGTTTTCGTGTCTTATACTGGGGGTTCCGAAGCAATTTCGTGCCTCTATGCGTTTTTGTGGCGCCCCTCACGAACATTCCACCGGGTTTATGTTCAAGCGGCCACGCCTTTCTTACCATTACCGGACCAATTCCTTTACACATTCCCTTTCTTTGCCTCTCCGTACCCGCCCACCCGCCTCAACACTTCTCTTTATCCCGTCCCCATTCTAGTTCTTCTTGATCAAACGAAAATGTGCTGTTTTAGTTTTATTTAGTTTTCAATTTAGTACCTCGATTATAATTGACTTGATTCTCTGCTGTTTGGGTTGTAGCGTTGACGCACTGGCCTGAGCCAATGGGGCTCTGCAGAGTGTTCGCCGTGTGTGTGTGAGAGGAAGAGAGAAAGAGCAAAAGAGTGGAGAGAGAGAGAGAGAGAGAGAGAGAGAGAGAGAGAGAGAGAGAGAGAGAGAGAGAGAGAGAGAGAGAGATTTCGGTGCGATGGTGGTCGTGATCAACAAGAATGCCTTGTGGTCTGCAAACGGCGTGTGGTTTGTGGGGGTGTGAGATTCCAGGGAAGCGGCGTGCTTATGTGCACAATCCGGCACAGCCCGGCACAGCCCGGCCGGCCCGCAAGTCAAGTCCAAATGAGCACCTCGGGAGCAGCGACTTCATTGGCCGTCATGGAGCCGCACGCCGAGCCGAGCGCGGAATGCCCGGTAGCAGCCTCGCATGCCGCTGCGAAACGTCCGAAAGATGCATGCAAAACGGGATGGGCAGCGCTGGGCTGCGCGGGCTAGAGTTATGTGCTGCTTCAGCGGCGGGGCGGGGCGTGCCCAGGCGTGCTGCCGCGCATAGAATACTCAGTCTCAAATCTCTCTGCAGGGGAAGCACGACAGGGCACGGAGCCGTGCATGTTGGCCCAAGTGCATTGCAGTCATTTTTACCCATAATATGTGTTTTGACGTAAGGCGTTTATAGAGTCGAAGCGGCCAGCGGCCAGCACCAAATCGAGCTGTGTGGACTCGGTGCACCTGCTGGCTGCGCAGTGCGCACGCCGCACGCGCTCACACTAACTGTGGGCCCCCGCCACACTGTCTGCCTTATCAGCAGCTTTTATGGCCAGGAGCACCTGTGGCCCAACTGCCGCCTCTCGGTCACGCTGAGATGTCATAATTATAAAGAAGTCGTACCGCTGCCGGCCCGGCCGTATAGATAGGGCCATGGCGCTGCCCGCGAACAACCGCAGACATCCGCCAAAGTGTGAAGCACTTGTCTTTATCACAACGCCCGTTTTGTTTTATATTCATTTCGGGCGATTGCGACGCCGTTTTAGCACACGCCTGTTGACTGGTGGGACGAGCGCAAGGTGGGGACGCGTTTGCCATTTGGTTTCGTCTTAAAACGTCTTAAAATGCCTAACGAGGTTCTAACAAGACCCTCATTGTCGCAGCAATGGAATTTGTCAGGGCATCGTTTCTGGTGAGGATTAGGCCGGAACCTGATCGCCTCCAAACTGCTTCAAACCCCTAACTTTCGTTTGATCAACAAGATCATCATTAGCAAATGCTTTCGCTTATGTTCGTCTTTGCAGAGGTCTAAAAAAAATTCCTCTAGCGCCGCAATACATACGAATGCCTCATAGGGCTGGGCTGCTGTAACCAAATAATAATAACTTCATTCCACCGCATCCAGGCAACGCGCCCAATTTCCAAACTGTCGAACTTTAACCTGCAGGAACCGCATTTACGTCGCATCATGAGCAGTTTATACTCCTGGTTAGGTATGATCTGCGGCTTTTACCGCCGGCTCTTTGCTGCGACAGAACTCATTCCAGGGAGCGACAAAGATACATACTTTCGGGACGTTCCTCCGGCGTTTGGCGGCGTGCAGTAAAACCAGTCATCTCTGGCCGGACTTTGGGAGCTCTCCGCGAGGCTATCTCAGATGGCCCTTAAAAAGACGCCAAAACGAGTTTTTAACCTGCTGTATGGCATTACCGTACGCTGCGTATGGAGGTGCACCGGCACCATCGAGATGACAGCCGATGCCACAAAGTGCCGCCAGCAGCAGTGCAAGTGCTCCGCCGGCGGACCGCGAAAAAGACGTCGAAATGAATGTTCACAGCAGGGCCAAGCCGTTTTTGTCCGAGTGCAGCGAGTACAGTGGGGGCGCGCCTAGGACTCAATCGTGAAACTTTTCGGTGTAAGCCCCGCCAGGCCCCGCCAGGCCCCGCCAGGCCCCGCCAGGCCCCGCCAGGCCCCGCCAGGCCCCGCCAGGCCCCGCCGGCCGCGGCCAGATCGTGAGCCCGCCAGAGCAAATACTGCGCGCACCGCGACGGGCCGGTCGATGCTCCCCTGCAGGATCCCACGGCGAGCCATCTCGATAAGATATCGAGGGCCCCGAGCGGGAATATGACGCACAATCGCACGTAAGGCACCGCGGCGGAGATGTCGTGACGAGGAGATCGTGGTGGAGGAGTTGTGGCGGAGGCGGACTGGGCGGACTAGGCAGAGGGGGTGCGAGTGGAGGGTAGCCAGCAGCGGGGTGTGAATGGGCGGGAACCAAAAGAACAATGACAGACGGCGACGAAAAAAAAAAAAGATGGAAGCGATTTGGTAAAATACCTCTTTGATAAAAAAGAAAAGCGGCCGTCCGCGTCTCGAATCCCTCGCTGTACTCCGGCCTGTCGCGCGTTGGAAATTTAAGGGCGGCTGCCGCGGCAGAGCAGAGACGGATGACCGCTGCCCGCGCAGGCCTGTCACCGCGGCACCGCCCGCCACCATACGCCAGGACCAAGTTTTTGCCCCGAACCCACGCCTTGTGCGTCATTTTCGTATTTTTAAGTTTGCGCGCGCCTGCTGGCCAGGGCGGAGGTCCTGGGGTCCTGTCCAGGGCCCCCGCTGCCGGCCAGCTGCGTTTTGTATTCCGGTCTGCCTCGCCCGGCCCGTGGCCCGGCCCATGGCCATCGCGAACTCATCCACGTATCGCCTGCGCCGCCTGCGGCACAGCCCGGCGCAGCCTGCGCACATCCACCCGTCGTCGGCTCCAACAAGGCGAGGCTCTTGATGGGGTTTTTCGTCATTTTGACAGCCAGCCGCGTCGGCCCGCCGGTGCTCCGGAGACCGCCGGTCTCTCTGTCCCTCTCTCTGTCTCTGTCTGTCTGTCTGTGTCTCTCTCTCTCTCACGGCCCGGGGTGGTCCGCTCCGGGGCGGTGGGCGTGCTGCTAGGCCCCCGGCGGCTGTACTGCGGGCTGCAGGTCCGCCCCAAACAGTCCTAGTACAGGTATACGGGCCCAGAGCAGGGGGCAGACGCGGAGACCACCGGCTCGCCTCTACGGCCGGGGGCGGGGCCGCCAAAGGGTCTGTTCGAAATTCGCAACTGGCACGCCGGACGCCAGTGCATCCCTGCCGAGGGCCCCGACAGCGCTGGCGTCCCGGAGGAGCCCGGAGGAGCCCGGAGGAGCCCGGAGGAGCCCGGAGGAGCCCGGAGGAGCCCGGAGGAGTCCAGAGGTGCCAGCGACGCCCCCCAGTCACGCTCCCCTTTTTACACCCTGATGCCCCAACCGGTAATTTGCGAAGCACCAGCGCCCAGCGCGCGCGCCGCCCGGCATAGCTGCGTCCGAGACAATAACTGGCTGGGAAACAATCCATGAGGAGACGGAGAGAGGGAGGAGAGAGAGGGAGAGACCGGAGGAATCCACACGAATTGTTGTTTCTGCGCGCCTGCGAACAGAGGGCGCTAACAACACAGGGAAGAAACAATAAGGTGGCGATGGTGGTGATATGAAACATGGCGTTATAGCACGGGAAGAAATATCGCGAAAATGGCCCTCAAGGAATTAAGAACTCCCTCCTAAGCATGTCTGCGACTGTGCTTGAATCAAGAGCCCCACGAACCCCGCTTGATCCACGCATTCCCAGGGTCTGCTTCTTGATTCAAGCCTACTTTTTTTTGCGTGCTTGTAGCTCGCACAACTCCTCTCCTTATCCCGCAATGCAAATTTTATGTAACAAGGTTCAAATAATTCGAAAGCGAAATGGAACGTCAGGCGGCGTGCGCCTTTATGATCGGCTCGAGCCTCCTTTTTACGAGCTGGCAGAGCAAACAGTGCGAATGCGGTGCGGCGCGGCGCGATAGGGCTGGGCCGGCCAACAGCGGCCAGCGGCCAGCGGCCAGCGCAGACAATAAAAGTAGTGATGAGGGCAGGGCAGGGCGTTTGGTGCTGTGCGATCGGCTCTGACTGGCTGGCCGCTGTCTGACTGCTGACCGGCCGCTCGCTGACTGGCCGCTGTCTGACTGCTGACCGGCCGCTCGCTGACTGGCCGCTGTCTGACTGCTGACCGGCCGCTCGCTGACTGGCCGCTGACTGACTGCTGACCGGCCGCCAGCTGACTGGCGGCTGACCGCTGACTCCGATGGTGGAACTGACCGCCGGCTGGCCGACTGCTGACTTTGTCACAAGCTGGTCGCTGTTTGGCGCTTTGGCACGGCTCCAGCGCAGGGAATGCCTGGTGGTGCTGGTGGTGCTGGCGGGGCTGGCGGGGCTGGCGGGGCTGGCGGGGCTGGCGGTGGCTGGGAGGGCCGTCAGCTCGTCCAGCCTGTGGACAAGCTCGGCGCGCTCGGCGCACCCCTTTCGACACGTTGACAAAGAGACGAGTGGAAACCGGGCGGGATCGATTACCAGCTCAGGGCAGGGAGCCGTCCCTTTCCTTATTTAAATTTGCAAGAGACTGGCGACGAGTTCCGGCAGAAAACTCGCTGATCTTTGTGATCGGTCACGCGGCGAACAAGCCGTTGTTGTGATGAAAGCCCGCGGCCGGAGTGAGGAGGGATCCGTCCGTAATGGCAGCCCAGGAACCCCCTCGGGGCCGGCAGCCGGCAGCCCGCCCGCGGCCTGCAGGCGCTAGGTGCGAACTGGATGAGCGGGCTGCTCTGAGCTGCTCTAGCTGGAGGCTTTCCGCGAACAAGACTCTCTCATCCGGCGGTGGCCGGCCGCAGCGTGTGAACGACAGAGGCCCTCCATCACGCGGGATCTAGGCGCAAAGTGTTACCCCCGACGACGTAACGCGCATGCGCGTCAGAGCTGCGCGGGTCTGCTGTCCACGAGGTACGTACCGCACCGGGCCGGGGCCGGGGCCGGGGCCTGCAGGGTGCTCTGCAGAGATGCTCCCTGCGCGGCACCGTCACCGGCTCGTCCCCTGCAGCGGCAGTGCGCCCGCAGCCAGACGTTTTCGGAGCTGGGGCCGACGCACTCCGCAGTACGTGGGTGGCCGTGCCGACCGCCGCTAGAGACGCGTGAGCCTTTCGATGGGAACAGGAATACATAAAAATGCAATTAGACGAATGTAACTGCGGGATGGCGTGCGCAGCGCTGCGGCGGCATGAGTTGCGTGATGGATGTCGACCCCGCGCCGGGCCGGCTCACCGGCACGACTGCAGAGATGCATACGTTTCCCATCCGATGGTTCAGGACACGAGCAACGCTTTCATATGCCGTTTTATCTCGTGAAAAAGGTTCCCAGCTATGTGTGCAGCGGGCAGTGGCCTGACAAGTGCAGCTGCGTCAGCCCGGCGGGTAGGCAACCCCATGTTCCTATGTCGTATGGGTTGCCTACCTGCCCGTTTGCAGGCGCTCGACGCAAACAGTCCGCAGATGCAGCCGTGCGAACTTTTTCGAGTGGGAAATTTCCTGAATATGGTAACGTTGATGAGTCAGCGCCGGAAACAGATGGGCGCCTGAGGTGGTGCTGGCGGCACACGGCGGAGCACGGCGGAGCACGGCGGAGCACGGCGGAGCAGCCCGGGCGCACGTAGGAGCACCGCACCGCAGCACCGCACAGCCACGCGGCATTCCGGGTGAAGGGAAGGGAAGGGCAGACTGTTAACACCTCCTCCTCCTTCAAACAACACATCGCGGGGCGGACGGGTCTGCGGCCACGCCGGGCACCGCCGGGCACCGCCAGGCACCGCCCCCTCGAGCGCCATACGACGGCTTGGGCCCGCCCCGCCCCGCCTGTAGGCCCGCCTTTGGGCCGGCCTGTAACGCCCGCCTGTAACGCCCGCCGGTAACGCCCGCCCTGACCTTCCTGAGAACTCATTCGTAACGCCCGATCGATAACGGAGAGCGCATGGTAAGTTATTGAAGTGTATTAATGGAGGCAGGCGTCGCCCGCATATCGGCGCCTCCGAGATCGGCGTCGTGAAGGGCTAACTTATTAGTGACGTACAGTATGCGCCGTGGAATAATTGCTATACGTAAAAGTCCGCAGATTATCTTGCAGAGCATCTTCACTCTCTTCCTTCTAAAAGTTTAGCTACCCAGCTGGTATTTTCTATTTCAAATAAACAGCATTGCCCTATACACTCCTTACTGTTCGATATCACCACCTGGCAGTGACCTGGCATCCAGCACACGTTGCCTAAATGTCCAAAAAGGTTCTTTGAGAGGGCAAAAGGGGGCAGAGATACCTCGGAGGTTCGGTGGTTAGCGCTCCCCGCAACCCTGAAATTAACGTGTCCACCCACACGCACGCATGAGTGGGTGGGTGTTTGACTTTAATTGGAGCGAACCCTTCTCGCTGAGATTCCTTCTGATATCGCCCCCTCCCTCCCTTTCGTCCCTACCTAGCCAGCCCAAGTGCGTTCCGAGAGGGTGGGAGCGAGCAGTTTGACCTAAATGTGCTATTGACAACATGAAAGTGCCCTTCAGAGGCATGCGCTGCGCTTGTCAAGGTACACTGACAAGAAAAAAAATTAGGAAACGAGATCGGGGTACTTTTATCAAAATTTGGCCAGCCAGCAATTGCAACCAGGAGATTGCAAGGCGATATCCAGAGCAGAGAGTAAGTGGCCAACAGTGATGGTGGATGAACCTGTGGCTCAGATAGAACATGGCACTCTTCAGAGCCTGCCGAGCGATTTTCCCAAACCAATGTTTTCGTTCGTCCGATTGTCATTCGTATATCTTATTTTAATCCGTGGATGCCCGAACTGAGATTCGATTTTAAGACCGCTTGATCTGCTGGCATCATGGACACATTTTTCATCATTGGCCCGGCTCGAGTCGTTAAATCCCATCGGCGTTTGGGACGTCGCCTGATTCCGTTTCACATGCACTCGCGTGTGTCAGTGATAAAGCAATTTATCATCTCACTTCTGACCAGTTCCATTTCCAAAAGACTCATAATTCATAAACTATCACAAGCGTTCACCCACGTGCCGCGTGCCCCGCGAGCAGAGAACTATTTCCCATTATATTGGTTGAAACACGCACCAAAATTCAACACAACACAGTTTTGTCTTGCACTTAAGGTTCAGGCGTTGGAAATACAACCAGAATCACCATTCAGTATACGGAAAGAATAGGCTATCCAGGTATCCAGGTATTACTGTATACAAGATCTCATTTCCAATTAAAGAATGTTGTGTGTGCGCGGACATGCGCGAAAGCTTGTTAGCGCAGGGCCTAGAGCCAAACGTCAGACGACCTGGCAGACAGCTTAACATCTGCCGCATTACCATAAACGTGTTGAGATTATTATTTACGGATGAATTTTCGCGCTTGTCTGTTTGAATGTTTCCTTCCAGTCTCTATCGGACGGGCCATGCTCCTTACACCCACGCAGAAGGCCGTCACATTTGGTTGATTTATGTGAGATTTCACTCGTCGCCTTAAGTGTGCCAAGGGTCTGTTATAAAAGTTCAGGCAAGATGATTTCACATGTTATTTGTGGGATTTTCGGGACCACACGTGTAAAACAAACTTTTCTAACTCGGCTATCAGATTTGCGCCCCCCCCCCCCCACACACACACACACTGACCAAAAATAAAATAAAAGTGCGCTGTTAGCACTTGTGTGACCGAGCCGAAGAATGCCCTGCGCACGGCGGCGGCATCGGTCAGCCGGGGCCCGCACCCTGCCCCGCCCTGCCCCGCCCTGCCCCGCCGTGCCCCGCCCCGCCGGGCTCCGCGATGTGGACCGCGCGATACGGCCCGCTAATCCTGCTTGACTCCCTTTCGGCACCAGGACTCCTGATGACTTCCCACTCCCACGGCCACGGCGGCGGTGGCAGTAACTGGCACGCGGCCGGCCGGACGACGGCTCAGCTGCGTGGATTTGGGCTCCGGTGGGCTCCGGCGGGCTCCGGTGGGCTCCGGCGGGCTCCGGCGGGCTCCGGTGGGCTCCGGCGGGCTCCGGTGGGCTCCGGTGGGCTCCGGTGGGCTCCGGTGGGCTCCGGTGGGCTCCGGTGGGCTCCGGTGGGCTCCGGTGGGCTCCGGTGGGCTCCGGTGGCCCCTCGTGGGTTTTGCCTCTCCCCTCCGATCACGGGTACCCGATACGGACGGTAAATAGAACACTTAGAATGAGGCATTGTCTGCCTCACTCGATCACGGCCGCGTGATTAGCGCACCCCGGACAAAATACTGACAGACGATGCCGACCTGCTGCTCTTGTCCAGCGCTGCCCTCTGTCGCGATAACAACGTGACGAAATGTCGGAGGCGGAGGCCGGAGGCCGGGGGGCGGTGCATCACCTGCGTTGATTCGATTCTCCGATAGATACCTTGATCTTGTTTTTGTTTTCCGTGGGATGCGATGAGCTGTACCGTCGTGGAGGCGGCCATTACCTTGAGTGAAAGCTCGGTCCGTAAAACGGCTTCCGGGTGGGTTTGGTGGGATATATTCGGTGGGGAACACGAAAGCGATGCGCCGTCCCTTAACGAACCTTGCTTTGCACCTCGTTGGATATGAGAAGCGATAAGGCCCGATCAGGGCAGCGATCCATCCGGGAAACACGTGTGAGGGGCGTTGTTTGGTGTCGTAAGCTCAGTCAATATCTCGATCGGCCTTGACGAAACTCTGCCATTTGAAATGTGCGTTACCGGTATAAAAGGCCTTTTTTGTGGCATCTACGAAAACGAAATGAAACGGTAGTTTTTCGGTAGCATTTTCTGGCTCCGGCAGGTCCTTAGGGTACCGCCTAGACAGGTGCGAAGTGGGCGTGGAGGTGTTTGCTGCGGAGTTCAATGGTGGGACCGAGAAGACGCCGCTACGCCGTTGGGACCGCGGCGCGGTGGGCGCTGGTGGGCCCCCAGGCCCCGAGGGTGGCGCGCTCTGCCGGGCCGCCATCGTAAAACCTGGAATGCCACAGCAGACCGAGGCGCCGAGGCTATCCAGGTTGCTCTGGACGGACAAGCAGATGCACGGGTTTGGGTGGGTGTCAGGGACCCGCCCGGTTCCGAAACTCTCCTGCAGCGAGTGTCAGAAGCGTTGTGAATCCCCCAGTTCAGTAGACTTCTGCTCCTGTTTTGTTCAGCTGTGCTGTACCCAGGTTGGTTCCTCTAGGCGTGCCATCAAGTCTTCTAACAGACGCCTGATGGGTAGGCAATTTCACTTTAGCTCTGCACGCGTACCATGCGGGATGGCCTACCCTCGCACTCGCAGGCGCTCGGCACCGTAGTTCGCGGGTTTATACTAATCTACTGAAGATTGCCGCACACAGACGTTCACCCCACTAAACGATATGATGTACGTACTTCTCGTGGTTTTTTTAACGTTTCCCCAGCCAGGAGTAGACTGATAAAGCGGTATCGATGTCGATTCGCTAACGAAAAATTCAGCAAATCGATGTAATCCGGCATCGACTCGGTGAAATAATCGAAAATTTCCACGTCGTCGATTTCGATTTGGTACAATTTTGAGAGTCTGTTCCTGCCTGGGTCGAGGTAGAAAGTCCAATGGACTTTACGTAAATGCGGCTCCCGACCTGGAAAACAGTGAAATTCAATTCCTACCGGGCACCATCTCAAACGTGGGGGATAAATTCGTCATGACTTATAGAACTTGAGGAGTTCTGGGCGTGAGTCACCCACCACGGAACAGGGGGTGGTGTCGGTGTCGCCGGTCCTCGGCCGAGGGCAGAAGGCAGAAACAGTGGGGAGGACGGACGGGACAAAGTAGACGAAGCCGACGATAAGGCCATAGCCGCTCGTAAAGTAGGCGAGGTTATGAAGCGGCCAGGGTGCGGAGGGCGCTGCGGTGCCCCGCGCCCCGCGCGCCCGGGGTGGTCGTGGCAGGTGAGGAGGAACCGAGGAGCCGTGTGAGTCAGCGCCCGGCCCGTGTCGTGTCGCGTCCGTGGTCAGCCCCAAACACGGGACATTTCCGTGAGATAAGAAGAACGGTTACGATGCGGGGAGAAGGTCGACAGCGAAATTCACACATCCAGCGTTTTAAATGCGCATCGAATTCCGCACCGTGAGAAGTCGTGATTCGGAATTTGGAACAGAGGCGTTGCGTTCAAGTCTCCGGATACATTCCGGCGCTGTCCGCCGGAGCAGCAGCGCAGCAGCTTCCGGTATTCCAGGGTTTGATGATTCGGCCGCCCGGTCGCAGCGCGTCCACAACGGCCAGCCACCGCCCGACTCAAACAAACGAATGCTCCCTTTTTATGTGGCCATACGTGTGTGTGTGGCCCCTCGGTCCCTCGGCCAGGATGAGCTCATAAACTCTATAAACAAGGAAATATCCAGGTGCACGCCAAGCTCGTTTTCTTTCACCGTCATGCGCCGTTCGGTGCGCACTGTGCATTCCTGGCCGCGCGTCGGGTCCGCGTGGCCGCCTCGGCGAGGGAAATGCACGGAGGTATAATAGGTGGTGGGAAATGGCGATGGGTCGTCCACAAGTCGACCGAAAAGACTGAAAAGCATTTCAGCCCCGCTGTCTAACATTTCGGAAGATCAACCACCCTGTGCCCACCGAGATGCGTGCAGTTGGCGAACCTCCCAAGCACAAGCCATCTTTCTCTGGAAAAACTCTGGTTCCCTGGCATCCCTCTCATTCACCGTGGTACGGCCCGCTGAAGGCGGCATCAGTTTTTTCCCCCCTCGCCGCTTCATGAATCGGCATCGCGGGTGACACGCGGCCGCAAGGTGAGAGAGCCCTTTGTCAATAAGGGCGGCCTTTGATGCCGCATTCCAGTAGCCAAACACGCACACGCACGCACATACACACAACATACACACACAACACACACACACACACACACACACCGCAGAGGCGGTCTGTCAGAGGCCGCCGGTCCCCTTTTTATCTTCCCGCGCCGAGAGGACCCCCGATCGCCTCTGTCGTCTTTTAATTTTCGATCTCGTTAGTAGTGGCCTGGGACGACTGGAAAACAGCCGTAAAGTGCGACCGCGCGGCGGGGCGGGGCGGGGCCCGGGGGGCCCGGCGGGGCCGGCTCAACAGGTGCATTTGACACTGCGGTGGTCAGGAGCTCCCGGGCTTTGCCTGTTATCTGCCGGGAACATGGCAGAGCGGCGCCCAAACAGGACGGGGCGTCGCGGGCAGTCGGCAGGGAGGGAGGCTCTAGTTATAGATCCGCTCTGGTAGGTCGATGATCAACGGCAGTGAGCCTTCGGGTTATATTATAGCATCGTAGAATTAAAAGGACGCGCGTTTGGTGTGGGGCGTATCGGGCCGGAAGCTGTAAAGGTGCGGGGGCCTCGCCCCGCGTGCACTGCACTGCCGCACAGCCAAGGGTGCGGAGCCGTCGCACCCGCAGCCAAACGCCTCGGGAAGTGTTATGGCTGTTCTTGTTTGTCCATCATTGCCATTGTGAGAACTACGAAAGAAACTTGCTCCCATTGAATGTGGAATCTCAGTCACATGCTGACCCCCCCCGAGCGGACCAGCACACACTCGTGCGCACGACTCGGTCGTCAGAGGGACCCGCCGTGAGACACACGACGGCCGACACTCACTTTCTTCCCGTTACTTCCCACGGAATTGCCTGTACGCCTTCATGGGGTCTTTTGCTGATTTTAACGCCCAGGCCAGCGGGTGGCCCAGCCGGGCTCCGCCGCTCCGCCAACCGTTCGGCGCTCGCCATGACACGGCGGAGGCCCGGGTCGGGTCCGGCTGGGCCGGGCTGGGCCAGCACCGGCAGCCCAGCAGCGGCTGCCGACCGGGCACATACGTTACTCCGTGTATTCCGTCCGAAATGGCCTCCTCCTCGTAGGACGCTGTTCGGTATTTATGGAAATTAAATCGTTCATCACAGGGGCGGGAAAAGTTGGTGCATAAATGCGAATGTCGCTGTAACTCGGCGGGCGGAGCGGAGTCCCATGCACCCCGCCCGGCCCGGCGCCGCACGGCCCCGGCAAGTCGGTTATGCCCGCTCGCGACTTTTGTGTGCATTGGCCATTACGGGAATGAGGATCAGAGCCAGAGCGGGGCCAGCGGGGCCAGCGGGGCCAGCGGGGCCAGCGGGGCCAGTGGGGCCAGCGGGGCCAGCGGGGCCAGCGGGGTCCGTCGCCAGAAACGGGTAGCGCGCCGAAATGATGGCCAAGAGCGCAGCACAGCGTGCGAGCAGCCGCGTTACGCGCCTTACACACCAGTGCCTTGCACCTTGCAGTTTCCCAGCGTTCGCTTACAGAATTCGCAATTTTCTGCGTTTATTTAATTCTCTATTTCAAAAAATGATACAACGCAAAAAAAATATCACAGCCAATCGCTGTGCGATGTCCGGCCAGGACGCAAAGCTGATGGCAAATGGGACACCCTGGTAATTTAGGTCAAGCAAATTTTTTCCCACTTAGAGGGCCTATACCCAATGACTCTGACATGGGAATGAGATGACGCGTGTTTTTTTCATTCCCTTCCGTCTCGACGAAAGCGTAAAACGGCAGCTTGGCGCTGGATGTGGGATGACACGACGCGCCCGTGTGTCCTGAATCGATTATGAGCTGTCAAGCACACTAATGCTGCCAGCGGATGGGCTGGGCTGGGCCTGGCTCTGGGATGCATATCGCCTTTTTGCGCTCGCGGTCTGTTCCCGGGGGCGCACGACGCAGCGCTGCACCCGGGCCCACCGCGGGTCAGGGCAGCCCAGGGCCTAAATGCCCGGCCTGTGGCGGACGCTCGTCATGCCGATCACGGCCCGCGGCTGTTAATGGACGGCCGCTGTATGGAATCGGGGACGCGGGGCGGCGAGAGGAGAAGCGCCGTGTGCTGACCTGGCCGGGCGCTGCCTGCCCCCGCGAGCCTCACCGCGCCTCACACGTCAGAGGCTTTCACGGAGAGCGTGGCGTAACAAACACCTCATTCATCACAAGGCGTGTCACCGGCTCACCGCGCCGCCACTCCCGTCCGCGCGAATCGGAATCCCGCCGGGAGTACTTGTCACCCAGCGGCTCCGGCCCCGCTTCTTCCTCCTCTGTCGCCTCGCCGCCTCGCGTCGCCGCCTCGCCTCGCGGTCGGAGGCGCGGCTTTGTTTTGAGGCGGACGACACGGAGATAATTGTAACAGCAGCAGGCGGAGCCAGCGCCCTCCTGCTGCATATGGCGGGGCTTGTGTGTGTTCTGCTGGAGTCATGCGCGACTCGTGCAGCACGCCGCATGTAAACACGGTGTAAATCTCTTGTCGATTCCGATGTAATGCACACGGACAAGGCAAGCCGCATCTCGTTGCTAGTCGAGGGGTCGCCAGGCGATGCAAACTGGCCCTCTTCCAGAGACCTCTAGGACTCGAGCGCCGCCGGCCGTCTCCCAGACCGGCACTCTAGTACTCTAGCGTACTCTAGCTCCGCAAGCCGTCTCCCACCGGCACTCTAGGACTCTAGCGTACTCTAGCTCCGCCGGCCGTCTCCCACCGGCACTCTAGGACTCTAGCCCAGCCGGCCGGCTTTCGATAACGCTAAGCAGGCGCGAGGCAACATTTGGGGCGATTTGTCCGACTGCCCGATAGCGAAGGCAGTGAGAACTTCCCCGGGGGATAACAAGTGGCTGGCGTGTGTGTGTGTGTGTGTGTGTGCACGCGCGCGCGCGAAGAAACATTTCGGCGGGAGACGGATAAGGCCGATGATAACGGCGAGTCGGCACTTCCTTCCCACTAAACAATTCACCTGCCGCCGCTGCACAATGGGGCGAGCAGCGCAGCGCCGCGCGCGTAATCTTGATGTGTGTCGTTCCGACTGAGGGACCACAAAAGTCTTGTCGTCGATTTGGAGGTAGGTGGCCCGGCATTGGCCGCCGGTGCCGCGACCAGAGGAGAGGGAGCAACCCTCGCCGCTCCGCTCCGCTCGGCCCGATAACACCGAGCGAGAGAGGGGCGTGCGAAGGCGGAGCCCGGCGGAGCCCGGCGCAGCCGCCTGAATTTTTATAAGGGGACTCCCAACTATCCGCTCGGGCGCGCGCGGAGAAGGCAGCGGGGCGCGCGGCTACATTCCGGCGGCAGCTCACAATTTGCAGAAATTCAATATCGCCCGCCTCCGACGGTCTATTTATCATGCCAGTTGATGATTAATAGCCGCGATGGCGGCTGATATCTGCGGCCGCTGCGGTCACCCTGTGAGTGACGAGTCCGGTACATTCACACATCTGCTGGGCTGCAGCGCCCCTGGGGACCTGTGCGGCCTGCTGCCGCTGCTGCTGCCGCTGCTGCTGCTGCTGCTGCTGCTGCTGCTGCTGCTGCTGCTGCTGAGGGCCACAGGGACTCCGTTGGTACGTAGTTTTCGTAAAAGAACCGTTTTACTTGTTTGTCAGTCCCATTAATAAGGTGCATGACTGTGTAGAGAAGAACTGAGAAGGTGAATTGTCGACAACCAAAAACCTCTTTCGGCACCACCCTACTTTCAAAACTGACGGTGTGTGCGCAGCGTCGTTACGATATCGGGTTACCGATTAATTATCGACAGCAAAGTTCGGTTCGACGACACCGTGTCGATCTTCGCCATCCCACGCCGGACTCTCGAGTCGATACGCAAACTCAGAAGGGATTATTTTCCGAGGCTGCATTTTGCAAATTGAACCGTATGTACTTGGCAGTCCATTTGTTAGCCCGCGTCGCGCGCCCCGTTAGGATGACAGGTGTCGGCCCGTGTGGGATGCTGGCGATACTTACCGTCCAAAACGGTCTCGTCATGCTTCGCTCGAATTGGCCCGTGCCCCGACGGTATCCAGTCCCGAGTGCGGGGCCCGGCGGGGCCCGGCCCGGCCCGGGCAGTACGTGCCTCTGGACCCTCTGGACGCGTCGGAAGCAGCATCAGCCGCCAGTGATTTATGCTTCGCCGCGACGCGAAGCAACCGGCAAGCGACGGCCAGTTGAGGTCGGCTCTGAGGACGTCCGCGTCTCCAGGGGCACCCGCCCCACCCGGACCACCCCGTGCAAAGAATTCTCTTAAAGCAGTGACCTAAACTCGACCTTTTGTAGTGGAGAGCAAGCAGGGAAACTCCACAATGCTTCAGAGATGCGAGACGACGAAACGTGGACACATGCGATGAGGAAATCTCGTTTCACTATGGGCGGTACTGCATCGGAACACTCCGATCTCGAGAATGTCTTGCGCTTTATAAACAGATGAGTTAATCTGGATGTGACCGCCCTCCTTTCTGATAATGTCCATGTCGAGAAGGGGTGTCGACCCGGTGGCTGCGCCAAGTGCTGCGCGGGTAGGTGTGCAACATTTTAATGTCCACTATCAAACGGGCCCGTGATTTATAAATCACACGTCGGACCTCCTAACGTGACCATTACCGGGTACGGCCCGTGCTGGGCCCGTGCTGCCGTCCCTGGCGGCCCCGCGGAGAGAGTGTGATTCGTATGCGCCGGGCACCGCCGGCAGCGGCCGAGCAGCAGCGGGCCCCCCTCAGAGCCGACACAGTTCCAAACGCCAATTTTCGAGATCTGTGACTCGGGAAATTACGTTGTTGCGTGTATTTTAACTCGCAAATCGCGTCCAAAACGATGGGCTCGTTATTTATGCCGGCGTGGGGCCGGGCCGCGGGGGGTTGCCTCCGCGCGCGAACAGGCTTCGGCCGCACTCCCACTCCTCCGTCTTTCTCTCTCTCTCTCTCTCTCTCTCTCTCTCTCTCTCTCTCTCTCTCTCTCTCTCTCTCTCTCTCTCTCTCTCTCTCTCTCTCTCTCTCTCTCTCTCTCTCTCTCTCTCTCTCTCTCTCTCTCTCTCTCTCTCTCTCTCTCTCTCTCTCTCTCTCTCTCTCTCTCTCTCTCTCTCTCTCTCTCTCTCTCTCTCTCTTTCTCCCTCCTCTCCTCATCCTCATGAAAGGTGCGATTTCTCTCACCACACAGTCGCCATATTTTCTTGCTCTGGTTACGGGGCCTTGAGACCACCCTCACTTGAAATATCTAACGAACATTGGGACTAGGGCTCCCTCACCGCGCCGTGGTCGGGGTGTGCGCGAACCTGTCCCCAGAACATACCCTGCATTCCGATGCGGGGATAAAACCGTGGCTGCTGTCCCTCTGGTCTCTCCGGCCCCTCTGCCCCCTCTTCCTCCGGCTGCGTTGCTCTGTTCTCGGCCCGCCGCCACCCCACCCGGCAACGCCTGTCTTGCGTTTCAGCTAATTAACGTGGCGCTCTGACACCTCACCCAGGGCCCCGGAGCTCGGAGCCCTCCTGCAGGGCGGGGGCCGGAGCCGGCCGGAGCCGGCCGGAGCGTATCGAAGAATCCGGTCGGCGCTGTGACAACTGGCCGAGACCTTTTCCCCCGCCGCGCCCAGCCGCGCCCCGCCGCGCGCCGCGATGCCATGTTAGCGACTCCTCCGGCCGACCCGCCGCCGGACGGTAAAGTCCGAAAACTCGTCCGCACATCGACTTGGTATTAGTACTACTCCGCTGCCACTGCG
This sequence comes from Odontothrips loti, assembly GCA_038380765.1. Taxonomy (NCBI): domain Eukaryota; kingdom Metazoa; phylum Arthropoda; class Insecta; order Thysanoptera; family Thripidae; genus Odontothrips; species Odontothrips loti. Next base: position 18,014,243 of record CM076243.1, on the reverse strand, counting down.
AAGGTTTGGCTGCTGCTGTGGCGAGCGAGCGCCTGGAGGGTAGGCAGCTGCGAGGACCCCGCGCACCCGGCCTGCCTACCCTCCAGGCGGCGGAGTGCCTCTGCTGTGTGAGCGTCCTCTGCGGTCAGTAAGCACGCCGAGGCACGCCATGCACCGGCCCAGCCGGGGCAGAGCCGGGGCACAGCCGGGGCCCTGCTGTACTGCCGCCGCAAAGTCACCCGGATATGGCAACTTCGCATGGCACTCTGAGCGAAAGGCAAAAATGCCGCCGTTGCCAACTATGGTCCGCGACACGCACCTTGTGGGATAGGCGTAGAGAGACACACCCCGCAGCCCCGCAGCCCCGCAGGCCGCGGGTGCAGTAAGTGGCAGCGGCAGCGGCAGTAGCGGCAGCCTCCGGCCGGCCGCGCCGCGCCCCGCCGCCACAAAGCGGCCGCACTTAGGCGGTTCTCGGCATCACGCCGGAGCATTGCAAAGGCCTTTATTTCCCTCCAGCTTTGGAGACGACGGCAATGCAATGCCGGGGGATAATTGAGCCCCGCGCCCCCGAGACAAGGTTGGCACTGAAACAGAGGTAGTGCCGTGCACGTAGCACGTAACGCTGCTAACGGAGTAACGTCCCGCCTGCTTTATTTCTCGCCGGACACTGCAGATCACGGCTGTGTAATTGACACGCCATAGAGTCTCCCCCTGATTGAAATCTGCTGCCCGGCCGGGTCCCTCCCGCCTGGCCCCGCCTGTTCCCGCCTGGTCCGGTACGTTCCGCTGACACGTCTGGTCTGCACACCGCTGCGCGCGGGCCCCGGCGGTTGCGTGAGTATTGGCGACCCCGCATGTGTGTGTGTGTGTTGTGTGTGTGTGTGTGTGTGTGTGTAGGTGTGTGTGGGGGGGGGGGAGAGGATGCGGAGTGTGTTTGGCTTGTCGTCCGCCCGCACTGATCTGCAGTTTCCATTTCACGTGCAGCCCGTGCAGGCCGTGCAGGCCGCTGGGGAGGCGTCCGGAAACACGCATGGACTCGCTGTCCGCGGACTCCTCGCGGCCGGGGTCAAAGTTTGGCGGCCGCCTTCGCACGCAGCCCGAGCGGCGGCGGCGCAGGCGAGCGCAGGCGTTCCGTCCGAGGCTAATTAATGAGAAGATGTGTTGAGCGGATCAGATGACGCACGCGTCGGCAGAGGATACGATAACTCAACTATAGGAGGTGTCGTCGTTACACCGCCGGCCCTAACCTAACCCGCGTCGCGTCCACTTTTGGGCCGGGCGCTGCGCGGCGGGGACGACGTTACGATCTGCATAATCCTGCAGTTTGTGTGGACCCAGGGACGCGCGCCCCAAATTGGGGAGTTAATTAGGTATCGCACGCACTGCGACTTGGTGCAGCGTGTTGTGAGCGCGGCCGGGTCGTACCTGGATGACACACGATATCAATTTGCGGTTTCGCGGTCTGACTTTTTTTGTTGTCGTGATGCATGCATGGGGATGTTGGTATGTGTATACTTTTGAACAGCACTTGCCGAACGAATCTAGCACAGGAACACACTACTACTTCCTCTCACTAAACCTACTGCACCAAAAAAGTAGTCGCGCAGGCCGCATTTTTCTAAAAGGTGGCTACCAGAATTTTTTCCGAGCTCTAAGTCGGTCCCCTTCCACAATGCGAGCAGATATGGGGCTTGATTAGCTGCAGCCATTCTTCAGATGCTCTACGGCAGACATGGTGCGGAGATATTTTAATGAGTCGGCTCCTCTTGATATTCTATACGATCCCGTCCTGCGCGCCAACTCTCGCTCGCACGATTATAATAATAAAAATTGATTCGAGTGATTTTTCAGGATGTGCTAACGATGCTGCTGAGACGTACGTTTGTTTGTTTTCCACACCGACTTGCGGCACAAAGCGCACCAGCGCACTGTGCTTACTGTGAATTTGATCAAAGCCCAGCAAGAGCAGAGGACCACCTTGCCCGTGTGCCACCACGTGACCTGCTGGAGATGAAGCCCTCATGGAGACCTTTTGGTCAGGACCAACGTGACTAACCGATGTAGGTTGATTAGCGACAAACGGAGAAAAATCAGCGCAGGGCAAGTGTGTGGAGCCGTCTGTGGGAATCGAACCCACCAAACCTGCAGTCACATAGGTGATTCAGGCCTGCTCCGTGGATTGTGAACGTTCCGTGGTGGGCGTTAAGTTGTTAGCGAACGGCCCCTAAGCGTGTGTTTTTCCGCCCCGTCAGGCGGTGGACGGCAAGAGGTGATGAGAAACTCATCAGCATCCCCTGCAGCTCTGCAGCTGGAGCCCAAATCTTTGTTGGTAAAAAGGTTAGAGGTGCGGTGTGGGCGTGGCCGGGACCACCGTCGGGTAGCTATCAGCATCACACGCCCTGATGTATGAGAAACAAATGGGCGATCGATCGCACGCCTGGCTGTCCGCTGGCTGTCCGCTGGCTGGCGTCTGCTCCCCAGCTGCCAGCGGCTGCCCTTTCCGATGAGGGGCGGGCACTCCGCCGGAAGTCACATGACAAGAGACGGCCGAGAAACCAGGTGGTTGTGGCGGTGCTCAACGAGTAGTACCTCTTTTCCTCGCTCTGACCGGCGGGCCGCGCTGATGTGGGCCGCCGCCGGGACTGGTTTGAAATATATGTAAAATCATTATTCTAGTTAATCAACAAGAGAGGGCCGAATGAGAGAGGCGGCGGCCAGGAGATGGTTGCCGTGATGGCGGAAAGGACAGGAGAGAAATGAACCAGCATTATGCACTGCGCCTCTGTCCGGTAGGGCCGCCGCGCGTGGAATGTGTGCATGTTAACTACCAGCACGCGAGCACTTACGCTGCACTCACCCGCTTGCTCACGGCCGTGGATGCTCTTCAGGAGTGTGATCATGTTCATCTGCAGCTGCGAACCTTCTATTTGGGGAGACGTGTGTACAGGCTATGTGTGGCGTGTGTGAGGGAAGAGGCGAGAGGTCGGGAGGACAAATGCGGGACGGATGCCGTCGGACGCCGTGGCCAGGGAATTTGTGACTGGGCTGCCTCGGCCGGTCTCAGCCGGGCCAGCCAGACAGGCGACAAGCGACAAGGGCTTCGAGGAGGGGCTGGTGCTGTCCGAGGCGTCCGGAGGCGTCCGCCCCCGACACCGGCCGACACAGAAAGAAAACAAAGCGGTGACAAACATCGGCTGCCATTAACTTATAAGCACGGGGTGGCCGGGGGGCCGGGTGGCCAGTGTGAGCCCTGCCCGGACACACGGGGCGGAGACACGCACGCACACGCGCGCGCACACACTCACACACGGGCAGACGCAGAGCAAGCATCTCGGCAGCGGCACCAGGCATGATAGCATGCGGACGCGGTGACGCAGGGGATTCGCAGTGGTGTGCCCCCGAGCAGGGCTTTCGGCGTTGACACCGAGCTCCTTCGCACCGTGTTCTAAACGATACTATAATTAATTGACAGTTAAAGCGGGGAGGAGTGAACCGAAGAAATGCTGCCCGCAGGTGGCGGGGGCATCTGGCAGCACGGCGGCGGCCTGCAGCGGCCTGCTCGCATCACACCCGGAGCCGCCCGGGGCCGGCCGGAGGCCGGAGGTGTTGAGGAGGCAGAAAGCGCCCCGTCAGCAGCCTGGCAGACGCTCTGACCAGCCGGAGCCCGGAGCCCGGCCGCAGGGATGCAAAAGCAGAACACACAGTCATCAACCGGATAAACGACGATCATGGGAGGCTCATCAGCGGGGACCGGCGGGAGCTCATCATCATCAACGAGACGTGCGGAGTCTCCGGAACCCCCCGGAGTCCCTCGGAGCCCCCGGAGCCCCCGGAGCCGGGATGCGGGCCGGTAAGGTCTGCGCGGCCCTCCAGGCCCCAGGCCTCCGGACCCCTCTGAAGGCGCCGGGGCGTCTGATGGACTGGGCCATGGCCTGGCCTCAGCAGCAGCAGCTGCAGGGTCTGCAGGCCCCGTCAGCCGCCCTGTCTCCCCGATCGGATTCCGGCCGGACTATCCGAACGGCCCCTGAACGGCATCCCAACGGTCCCGTCAACGACGCGGCGGCGACGGCGCCACGTTTGATTTTATTCCCACTCGCACGTACGCGGAGCAGCTAGGAGGACGCCGGTGACATCGCCGCGATGTTGGGGTCCCCGCGCCGCTGCCGCCGCGCCGCCGAGCCGATGCCTATCTCGGACGCCCCGCCGCTGTCAGCTGTCCGCCGCGGCGGTGATACTCGGCGATACGCCGCACCGGCTGCAGCTGCGGCGGCTGCGGCAGCGGCCAGCATTGGCAGAGCGGGGCCTAATTATGAGAGGCACGTATCACCGCGGCCTGCTCGTCTCGCGGCGTTACGTCATTTGTAAACGGCCCCTGACGTCTGCCGCGCCACCGGCCCGGGCAATAAAATGGCGAGAGATGGTGCCGCATGAGAGGGTGCCCGCGAGGGCGCCGATAGGTGTGTGTTCTAGTGCCGGCGATGCCGTCAAGATAGCTGCCGTCGGCACCAGCCGCCAGCGACCCGTACCGGGGCCCATGGGCCCAGGGCCCAGTGCCCAGGGCGCCTGCTGGGTAGGCAACCAACACTTTCTGCATGCATGCGTGCCATGCGGGCTGGCCTACCCGGGCGCTCGCAGGCGCTCGCACCGTCACCATTCGTAGCCCTTCGCAGTTTCAGGTCACGAGGAAATTCGCACCGTACTTGATGGACGACACCCAAGGTATATCCGTGACTTTCGAGTCTCCCTTGGAAATCCTCTGAAGTTCAAGATCTGGCCCGCAATGCAAGTCTTTTATTCTCGAATGCGTTTACAGCATGGGAGCCTCCCTCGCGTTTACACGTGAGATTTTGAGGCGAATGTAGAGTGTGTGAGAGTTTGGGCAGCCTGGAGTGTGGTGAGTTGTGTGTGGACCGCGGGGCGAACGGGGAGGCGTGGACATGGGAAACTCTGCGCCTCAGTGCACCCAGATTCCGGACCACCAACGGGTAGTTGATTTGTTTCGGTCCCAGCGAGTACCCGGTCTGGCATGCAAGCGCCTAGTCCGAGGCCTCGGACGCCGAGGCCGCCGGGGCCGCGGCTCCGGCGACAAATTGTGAACGCCCCTGCTGACGGGAGAGTTAGTGGGCCCGCCGCTCTCCTACAAGTCTTGAAAAATTGGGACGATTACAAGCGTGGGTACGACGTCCTTTCTCTCTCTCTCTCTCTCTCTCTCTCTCTCTCTCTCTCTCTCTCTCTCTCTCTCTCTCTCTCTCTCTCTCTCTCTCTCTCTCTCTCTCTCTTACACACACACACACACACACACATACTCACACACCTCCTCACACGGACGTAAGCGAGGGGCCGGTAACCGGTAGCAGAGAGGGCGTTGTTCCCCGATCAGCGAGTGGGTTAGCAGTCCGCTTTTGGGTGGGTTCCCTGTCGGCTGTGTCTGTGTCGCCTGGGTGGCACCCGGCCCCGACTGCATGTCGTGGCGTGGGTGTGGGAAGCGCGCCTACCCGGCACTGGGGCTGTGGCTGGAGCTGGGCCTCGGCTTGGAGGTCGGCCTGGGCTGGGCGGCGCCCGCAGCGCGGCCCGGACGAATGGACGAGCGGCTCGACGCGCGGGGTGTCCACGGCGTCCACCGGTGTCCCGCACAGCCCCGGCCGTACATTGTATTGTAAGTGGCAGCCCCGCTGTTGCTGTTTCTGTTTTCGCTTTCGCTTTGCTCTCTCTCTCTCTCTCTCTCTCTCTCTCTCTCTCTCTCTCTCTCTCTCTCTCTCTCTCTCTCTCTCTCTCTCTCTCTCTCTCTCTCTCTCTCTCTCTCTCTCTCTCTTTCCCTCGAGCGCGGCGATCGTTCCGTTTGCCAACAGCAAAGGAAACAACGGAGCATAGGGCTTTCACAAAATTGAGCGCGTCGGGCGCGGCGCCCTGCAGCAGTGGCCGGCCCGGTGGGTACCAGGGGGCCAAGCTGCCGCTGCCTTTCAGCTGTCCCTAACTACTGCCCAGCTTGCGTGTTTGGCCACCGTGTCCCGGACACTCCGGGATGACTGAATGGACCTCGTCGCCCTCTCCTCCGGCGAGTGAGTGAAATAAAGCTCCCATAATCGGTCGTGTCGACTCAATCGAAAACGGATATGACGGCGCTTGGCCACGCTCGGCCACGCTCCACCACGCTCCACCACGCTCCGCCTCGCCGCGCACGCAGGCAAGGGCTCCAGCAGCCGGGCCAGCAGTCTCTCCAATTTTAAAAGCTCGTTAAACGCCGCCGAGATTTACTCAAACTGGACTCGTGCACGCTGCACGCGGGACCGGGCCTCCGGCTGGACACGTCCCGAGGGTGTCATTTTATAGTCACAACATTTTATCAGGCGAAGCGGCGGGCGCCCCCCGTATCAGATGTAGGCCGGGGTGTGTCTGACTGTGCTTTTATGTGTGCCCCATAAGGCGCCACGGGCGCGCGCTGCTGTGTGATGATGATGTTGAAATGTTGTTGTTGTTTGGGAGCATCCACCTCCATGGAGCAGGAGAAGAAGGCTCTTCAGTGACAAGACATCACGATCTGCACAGTACTTCACTAGAGGTGTGTCCCGGCTGCTGTGGACACCCTAGAAATTCACATGAGTTGGCGGGAGTTGACCTGCACTGTGACTCACCGCTGCTGCCCTCACCGGGTCTGCGCAGGATGCATAGTGGCACATTGTCGAGTCATGGAGGTCGACGTGTGTTATGATATGTGATTAATGAGTGTCACGCCTGGTGCCTCGTCCCCAGAACACACAGTGCTGATTGTGTCCCCCGAAATGCGGGTCGATCGGGCAGCACTTCTGGCGCACCTGGCTTTGAAAGGGGTTTTCTGATGAACGGTGTTCTCTGAAAACCCTCTCTCGTGAGTGTTATTCTCGTCTCGCACATCTGAAGACCGTTGTGCGGGAAACGCTGGCAACGAGTTTCGATGAGCGGAAGCGTGGACCCTTTGGCGAACCTGTGCAAATCCCGTGGAGGTTGGCGGAGGCAGTAAGGTAGCCGGACGGATGGAGCTGCATGCAGACGTCACTTCAAACCCACCGCCGCGCTGCGAGCCGTGGTGCGCGCACCCGTTCCAGGGGCTCAATGGGCTGGAGGGCGACGTGAATGGTCCCGTCCTGCAACAAACCATCAAGGCGAGGAGAATGATCCCCGAGGAAATTGCAACATTTTGTCTATTCTACATAAATTTTGGCAATAATTTGCTGCAAGTGCTGATTATTTTGGAGCATAATATCGGAAGAATTGGTTCTCTGATCAAAACGGGGGCTGTCGGTTGTTCGATATTTCAAAAACATGCATAGCTGCATATATATATGAACTTCCTGCCTTTCTTTTTTCCAACGCTGTAATCATCGTCCCTTGCATGCTTTCCTCTCTGTACAGAGTAAAACACGCATTAAACTGCATAGCTGAACATATCCTCGCTGTCCGGCACCGTTAGCGCAGTCACTCGCGGAGTTGATGGTGACGGCGATGGCAGGTGGCTGTCATGCGCGGTGTCGGCGTGCACTTGCAGCACAGCCGGCACGTCGGGGTCCTCTTGGCCCCTGTGGGCGTGTTCATTGATGACGAAGTCCCAGTGGTCCCGACGCCTGACGAGGCCTGCCGATGCTCTACCGCCGCGGTGTAGCGTGCAGCCTGCTGGGCGTGGCGAGGCTCAGGTGCCCAGCGGCTGCAGCGGCACCGGTGTTCAACAACTACGTAACTCCGCTTTACAGCTTCTGGACACTTTGCGGTGCGTAATCAGACTGTACGCTGCCCGTCGACCTTCTATAAAGTAAAAGGCATTCCCGACAGAGCACACCCACCGCGCCGGTGCTGGGGGCGTGTCACAGTGTTACGTAGTTTGTGTAAGAGCTGCGGTCACGGATGCCAGGCGAGGCGGACACGCGTGGCCGAGCCCCTGGCGGAGCAGTACACGGGACAAGGCTCGACACACCCTGCCAAGGCGTGTGCAAATCGTGGAACGTGCCTGACTGCAGAAGAAGCTCGCCGAAGATTCGCGGACAGGTGCGGACCTCCCCGTGGGGAAACAACAGTTGCATGTGCTCAAACTACAGTCCCTGCAACTGTAGCTGCTCTGAACTTTGATCACACAACACCGCACATTACGCCGTCCTCTCATTAGGGTCGTTTTCCCTGCCGAGGCCTCGGTCCCGCTCTATGGCTGAGGCACTATCTAATTTACCTACAGCACGTAATGTCTTTCCGCTCCAACGATCGCGACTCTTTTTCCCATTCATAGCCGAGTCCTTGAAGCGCACGCACCTCACACTCCATTGACGGGCACCGCTAGGCAACGCCTCCCAGAGTTCTCCTCCAGCCGGACAGGGCAGTTCTGCTGTCATTGTTTTCATTGCAGTTTGATAACGACAGGTGTGCCCGGAATGCGGCTCGCGCGGCCTTCCCCTCTGCGCACGAGAAATAGAAACGCGTAAAGCTTTCAAACTACAGCTGTAAAAAGTTAATACAAAAACTCAGTAGAAATAGAGCAGAAATTCAGAAATGTTTGTTTTTAGATTGGAACCCTGGAGAGCCATGCATGAATCTCATCAGCTGAATTCCCTTTGATCCTAAAAACCACCTCCATACCACCTCCATGCCCCTCTTTCCCACAGTCCGAAGCAGCATGCGGGCCTATGCGGTATTTGGCGCACCGACCACACGGCCCATGTAACCTTTTTTTCCCTCCTCGAATTTCCTCCTGCGTTTCCTTTTCTTTATATTTATTTATCCTCCATTGGACACCGCACCGTGTGAGTTTCTCTCTTGATTCCTTTCCATAATTAAGGAACGGCGAACGGTTTGTCAGATTAAATGGCTCGGCCGAGATGTTATCGGCGCGCTTCGGCCGGTCGGCCGGCGTATCCCTGATAACATACGGCGGACTCCTCCTTTTCAATGATGATCGCGGTGTGTGAGCCTCGATGCGCATTGCACGCTTCCGAAATATCGTTGCGGATCCAACGGACCGCAGACCGAGCAGCAAAAGTACCCGCCGGAATTTGGTACGGCGAAAGTCATTTGTCCGACAGAGTTCCGTTCCGAAAAGAAAACGTCATTGTATAAAACTATCAGTTTCTTTTTGTTTTTGTTTTATAATCATCATCACCAGTAATTTCATTGGTAGGATCCTTTCGCGGGTTCTGTATTATAACTTAAGGAATTCACTGAAGCCGTCTGTAGCCTCCGCAGTCGTAAGTTGGCAGAAATAAGCTGCGGGTCGTCGAATGGTTGTCACTGCTTCACAAGTCAAACGCCGTGGTCCTCGCCGCCGCTGGTCAGTGTAGCTGTTGACTCGGTGAATGAATAATCAATTTGTTTGTGTGAACCGTTATCCAAACCCTCAAGATTGGTATAAAAATGTTTTTTACGACAAACCGATGGAGGTAAACGAATTCTCGAATTGTGATACTGTCGGCTCAGGCCGCGGGGACGATCGTAAATTTTTCATCCGTACTATTTCATTGGACGCGCTTCCAGCCTTGCTTCCAGCCGCCTGCAGCGCTTCCAGGTGTCGCCTGGAGTCTAGCTGCCTGGAGTGTGATTTGTGTCCAGCTCGTGTGTCAACAAGCCCGCGCCGGCCGGCCTACCGCTGCTGTGGTACGCAGGGGAGCCACCATCAAAATACGTCATCTTTTTGTTTTTGTCTTCTCCCGTTTTTATCGAAGATGATACTTCTCTCCACGGCGGCGTTCTTTCGAAACAGGACAAGTGCGCACGAAAAGACTCCAAAAGTGTCACGGCGGCGTAGAGAAATGGAGTTTCCCTCTAGAGCTGAACCCCGGCGGCGGTGCTGACGCCTCCTGTGCCGGAGATCTTGATCCGCCACGGCCGACGACGGTGCGACCGACACTTTTTTTTTCTAGACACGCCCATTAGAGAAAGACAAATAGAACGCTCAGGTAAAATTTGTCCCAGCAGACACTGAGCAATCAATAAGCGTTATCGCACCAACACATTACGAATGGCACCTGCCCGCGCGCGCATGAGGCGTGCCGTAGTCCAGCCATGAGGCCAGCCACGGGCCAGCCATGAGCTGGAACAGGGGACGGCTTTCTTATCGGCGGGCCAGCTGGCCGCCCGGAGGAATCAATCTGCTGTGAGAAATGGCTGGTCGCGTGTCTCACAAATAGGTTGTCATCTCGCATAAACGAAGACAGCAGACGAAATTGTGCACATTATGTGATAGCAGTGTTGTAGTGTGTTTGAGATAGCTACACTACTGTTAAAAAATGTGAGAAACGAAAATTCGTTCCAAACCCAGTACCCAAAATATTTATACAGCCAATTCGAATACAGTTAAGTAGACTGCAAGTGTAATGTGAACGTCCGTTTCGAACGATCTCTAGGCCCTGCTGCCATCGTTTAGCACAGGAAAGTATTGCCGCACGAGAGATGAAGATCTGTTAACGCCTGTGGCTGCCTGTGGCTGCCTTCTGGCTGCCTATGGCTGCTGCTGACCTGAGGTGTTGCCTGCCGCGTGCCTTTCCGCCTCAAAGAGGCCGACTTGGTTCCACCTCTAGGACTGCCACAGCCTCGCTCTGCCGAACGCGGTGAAAACTTCAGATCGCCCGATCTGATCCAATTAAAATCGGAATCAAGATTGGTTTGGAATGACGACAGCTCGGAGCGACCCACCTTTCTGTGCGTTCAAATCATCACGCACTGGCCGGGAGAGGCTCACGCTCAGAGACGCGTTGGGAAGTTTACATTCTTTACAGCGAGAAACAACCGAAAGAAACTGCAACTGCAAAGTTGTTTTGTTTCTTACAGTAATTATTTATAGAATGCCCCATTCATTTGTGAAAAAAATCCTCAAGCAGAAACCAAAAATATCACGAATATCTTGACTTGTAATCGGTTATCATGAGTACGTCCCCAGGGCCCGAGCCGGCCGAGCGGTGATGGGATTACACTGCCGCGAAACCCATTCTTCGTAACGTAACAACACTTCGTGCATCCAGAATCTCCCTCCCACTCCTCACGACTGGACCAGGCCGCCTCTGGTCCGGAGACTCGCGGTGCTCGTCGGCATAAGCCGAAAAGTGTTGATGGCCCGGGCCACACCCAGTGAGATATGGCGGGCCGCACGGCACGCAGCATCGCCTCGGCTCACGGCCAGTGCGATGAGATGAAAGGCCAATCGCACCGCCTGCTCGATACACTTCGGCTGTCCAATCGATCACCTCCCTCCGCACCTCTACGCCCTCCAGTTTTTACTCCTTATCAATTTTCGAAGCGTGCCCCTTGACTGCCGGCGTAACGCCGCTCCAGCCAGCGCACCGCCGTGCAAAAGGCGTCGTAGTTTATTCTTATGATAGTTTCAAACTATAGCCCAGTACCCTAGAATATAATGAATGAATTCTAGAAGAAAACCTAGTGGCACAGCTATTTTCTATATGAAAACTCAAGAAGCATAGGTCAAACTCATTTTTTTTTTATAATAGTGCAGCCGAAGAAAGATCAAAGAAGCGTTAGAAATGCGCCCAGGCTCATTCCCGCAACTTTTTCTGCCACTCCCGGTCATCGTTTCTCTTCGGCTTCCGTCGCCACGATTCACCAAATATTACAAGTCATAAAGCAGGCGAAATTCTGTTTGTTTTTGTCTTCTTTTTCACGGTCTGATGTGATAGATAAGCAGATATCGACGATCGTGCTTAGCGGTGGTCCTGCGAAGGCGCGAAGCAGGGACATTAAAATTCCGTGGGACCGGCCGTTAAGGGTCAACCCTTTGGACCGGAAGGGAGGCGAAGGGCCACCCTGAAGGACGATTGTCACAGGCCCTGGCTCTGGCCGGCGCTCCCTAATCACTTCGGACTAGGCATTCGGTGTGTATCCGACCAGGTTAACTCGGTTCGAACCGAGCGGCCACCCCGCGGCCGTGTCCGGCCGGAGGCACCGGAGGAGTCCGGGTGTGAATCACGAGGCGCCACGGCATCCTCCGGGCACCGGATACTACGTAGGCTCGTCACACTGCAAACTAAAATAAACCTCCGTCTATTTCGATTGCTTCGCTCTAATTCTGCAAGCCGCAAGCCAGGCGAAGCCTTCTCTACCCCTCGTTCTGCGACCTCGCTTGGCCACATCGATGCGAGACAAACCATGTTTGGCTTTCCGCGTGTGGCCCTTCGCAGGTCCCTTTTACAAGACTACTCACTCCTTTGCCAAAAGGGAGAGGGGCTGGGCTGCATGTACCAAGTCACGGGGACGAGAGAGAGAGAGAGAGAGAGAGAGAGAGAGAGAGAGAGAGAGAGAGAGAGAGAGAGAGAGAGAGAGAGAGAGACCGGCGCGTCGCAGTACATGCTCACCATGTTGTCCGACAACAAGTGGCTGAATAACCTGCCAGCGGGACCCCACAGCTGTTGTTGCCAAGTATTCGAACAGCGCCGCGCCGTGCGTATGTTGGTTACCGATGGGAAGGAGAGGAGACCCAACACATACCGCGTAAAATAAGTAAAAGTGTAAAAAATCCCCGCCTCCCACACCCCCTCCTCCTCCCCGTCTTCCCTTTGCGTTCCCGGCGAAGCTGCAAGACGCACACAACCTACGAAATAAGGGGGAAAATTTGAGACCCAAGTGAAGGGAAAACCAGCCTCATACACGCAAACGTGAACAGTTTCTGTGTTAAGTTAGATGCCTTTGAAAACATAGCCTTTCATGAACATTAACAACCCTTCTCCACCTGCCTGCTGTGATCGGTGTGTGTGTGTGTGTGTGTGTGTGTGTGTGTGTGGGCCGGCACCGCCAGGTGTGTGTCGCATTCCCGCAGGACCATGTACCTGGTCCAAGCCCGTGTCCCTTTGTCCCCGTTCTGTCACCTCGAGCCACCCTCGTCGCTGTGCGGGCCGCCCGCTTTTTCTAATTCTTCAAAAGAAAAACGTTTTGGCACCGTTTCTAAATGCGATTGGCAAGAGAAACCGCGCGGCTAAACAGGTGAGTGACGTTTTTGAGGCCGTCCTTTGCTGAACGCTCTGCTTGCGTGGCGCCGGGGTCCCTGCTGCGTGCGCCGGGGCTTCCGTTGGGGGCGGCACCGGCCCCGCCCCGGCCCCGCCCCCCCGGCCCCGCCACGGCCCCCGGACAGCCACCACCGCGCTTTATGCTGCATGTGATTAACGTGTCGATGACGCAGCCTTTTCCCGGAAGGCATTCCGTGCAGCGGCGTGCAGCGTGGGAGCGCCGAAAGCGGTGACCCGCCGGGCCGACGAGGCCGGGCCGGAGATGGCCGACAACTCTCACGGGGCGACGCCTTTTGCTCCTGTTGACTCTCCTCTTGCGGTCGATCACGTACACACAACAGTCGGCCTAATTAAATATTCCGATTGGCCGATGCAGGGAGGGCTGCGGGGCTGCGCCTGGCTGCGCTGGGCCGGGGGGGAGGCGCTTCGATCTAGATACAGCAGTGTGCGTGTGGCGTGGGAGGCTGTGCCGGGCTATGTGCCGCCACTCGGAGTGCACCCGCCCCCACTGACTTGGACCAGCCTCTGCGGGATATTGGACCGGTTACTTGGTGTGAAAACGGAAGTGCGAAGGGCAAACCGCCCCTCCAAAACTCCTGATGGAACCAAGGAACGGAGTCTCGCGGTCTCCAGTCCTCTCATTCGGACATCGAGAATCCAGATTAGCAGCGCGGCGTACATTTCTCATTAAGGTGTAGGGGAGAGCGAGAATATTACGCCTCCTCATTTACATGCGATGATGTAAGTGCATATCGCATCGAGGACAGCTCGTATCGAGTTGTTTGTACAAATAACGTCGTCTGCTCGTTGATTAGCAGACGATGCTCTGGAGGATTCGCTCCCTGCTCCCCCGCCCCGCCGTGCAACACATTGAGCAGCGCGGCGATACACAACAACTCCGGCGAGACGAAAACAAGATGCCACAATCTCAATTAGATCGTTTGTAATTCTCATATCGGAGCCGTACAAGAGGGCCGCCACCATTATGTTGTCCTTTTTTCTACTCCGCATCCCAGCTACCGGGGCGCATAAAAAGCTCTTTATTAGGATGATAAGAAGGACCGGTAGCCGTCCGCAGCTCGGTGGGCCGGCCGGGGCCGGTCGGTACGGCTGGCAGGCCGCTGGCAGGCCGCTGGCAGCCCGGTGCACTCATCACTTTGGATTGACAACGTTCAGGCGGCGCCGGCCGGCGGGGGCCGCTGGGGGCCGCGGCCACTTCCCACTGGAGCCACCTCGGCGCCTCGGCATCCCCCCCCCCCCGCCCCACCGGACCCCACCGGGACCCACCGGGCTCATCAACGAGTGACTCACGCCCGGCGCAAAATGGTGGGAAATCAGAAACCTCTTTGTGGGAGTTGTTCGAGATGGAGCACACATACGAGAGCATGAACGTGAAACGGCGGAAGAACACCAGGCGGTTACCCAGGTCAGAATCGACATGTGCGTAGGAAAGGAAGGTATGGAAAATCCTTATCGCAAGGGCTCCTGCCAAATACGGCACTTTTGGCCTTCAATTCCTCCCCTAATAAAGCAGCAAGTCGGTTATAGGTCACGTCGAGAAAGGGGGCCTATTTGAATTTGTGCGCAGCGGGTCGTGTTGTTGATCATTGTCTGCCGTTGTCCCCATGCAAGAGAGAGAGAGAGAGAGAGAGAGAGAGAGAGAGAGAGAGAGAGAGAGAGAGAGAGAGAGAGAGAGAGAGAGAGAGAGAGAGAGAGAGAGAGAGAGAGAGAGAGAGAGAGAGAGAGAAACGGGCTGTCACAAGAGGTCCCTTCCCAGTGTTTCGCCAATGAACTTGTCGGCCGCTGGCTCCGCTGGCCGCCCGGATGGCCGCTGGCACCGCTGGCACCGCTGGCCTCCCTGTCGCGCACGTGCACGCCCCGGGTACGGCCCGTGTACGGCGGATGACGGATGTGGGCGGCGCCGCGGGAGGCACCGGCCAGCGACACCCTAACCTCTCACTGGGCACAGCTGGACGCATGTTTTACTCCGTCGGAGGACCTCTCACTGCGAGGGAGTGAGCGAGAGAGAGAGAGAGAGAGAGAGAGAGAGAGAGAGAGAGAGAGAGAGAGAGAGAGAGAGAGAGAGAGAGAGAGAGAGAGACAGCAGGGCAGCAGCACGCCCGAACGTTTACGCTTGTGGGATGTTTCTCGACTTAACGTCCGTTCTCCGCCCTCCAGTTTCTCAAATTGCCTCATTGGTTCTTACAGTCTTTAGTTAGTTTAGGTAGCTTAGGTTGTTTTGAGGGCTTTTCGTATATTTTTTTTCTAATTTGCGGGGGACCGGGATGTCTTAAAGTAGCTGACGGTGTCCTACGAATCCAACGAGGTTCCGAAACTAATCCGCCAGGCGGCGCCACGAGCAGAGAGCCCGGCGAGTCGGCGGGACATCACTGCTCTACATCACCCCGGCGCACCGCAGACGATACGAAGCGTTCGCCTCAGCGTCCTAGCGGGCCGTGGCCAGCCGAGGCCTCACCACACCAGCGCCGCTTGCACCGCGCACCGCGCACAGTTTTTACTCGCCGCCCAATAATAATATTTCAGGGCGGCGCGCGTCATTTTTCTCGCCGCGAATTCCTGATCACCTCGCTCACAGCGGCGGCGGCGGCGGCGGCGGCGCGCTTCCTTGTGTGTGTGAACAGTCCGCCGCGCGCGTTCGCACTTCTTTATCCGCGCTGCGCCGTTCGCTCAGTTTTTGCCCTGAAAAGAGCCACACATGCGATGTGAGATGACGGGCGGGATAGAAATGGAATCTCGCCTGGCCCTGCAGGAATGCCCACTTATCATGGCAGGCAGCGGCGGCGGCGGCGGCGGCGGCAAGCCCTAGGAGGACGACGGCCTGTCACCTCCTCCACGCCCTCACACACCGAACAACAAAACGAGTCGACAAAATGGAACTTGTTTGAAGGTTTCTCTCGTCGTGGGCATTCCTCCAGCATTGGGGGTATCAGAATATCAACGGCGGACCATAAATACGTCCCGTGTGCGCCTGGCGAGCGTGAGGGACTTCACGTCGGCTCGGCAGGACTTTTGCTAAATGCAGCGATAACAATGGGTTCGGGATCAGATAAGGGCTGCTTCTCCGGAGTCTTCGAGGCTTCGAGGTCTGCTGACGGGGAGAGAGGGGGGACTCGGTGCTGAGCGGACCGAACGCGAATCGACGCCTTGGCGTTCCGTCTGGACGTGCGAAACCAAAGTGATCAGCCACCTTCTCCGTCGCACTCGGCGACCTCCGACAGGGAGCGACGGAGAGGGGACGAGCCTCATATCGAGGCAGAGGTGTCCGCTGGCGGTGCCGCGGTGCGGTGTCCGGCCCGGCCAAGTCCCCACAATCTCCCAACTTGTCTTGTCGGTCGCCTGTTGTCGGTTGTCAGCCGTAGATTTACTCCCTTCGATTTGAATGCGACAAGAGGGCACACGGTGGGGCACGGCAGGGCGTTCCTGGATCCGGCCCCGAGGCCCGGTGGCCCGGCCCGGCCCGGCGGCCAGCGTGCACTAGATACGGACAACTAGCGCAGGCTTGTGATGCAAGGTTCCTGGACTTACAAACTTACAGCGCTCGTGGACTTAGAGCAAATCTTAGGATTGATGGCCCCGAATTAATGTACAGTTTCTTAACCGATGCTGCGCTCAAAGCTAATGTCAGTGGAAGTCTACCGCGAGGTGTTTCTGGATGAGTTCAAGATCACCTTTCGTCGTTTCTTGCTTTCCTTCTTCTTTTTCGAGATTGAATGAAATGGAGCAAGGGTACTAGCGGGGTGCAACCCTAAATGAGTCGGGAGCGCACGAACAGCGATTTGTATTTCGAGCGGTCCGGACACAAGTGGGCCACGCCCGATAGCAGCGTCCGGTGATAGACCGGACCATAATTAGAGGCGAGAACACGGAATCAGTTACGACATAGGCTTTGGGAATATCCAGCACCTGTCCGGCCGCGTGTGGGTTCGTATGTGTGAGACAGAGAGTGTGCACGCAAACGAGAGAGAGAGAGAGAGAGAGAGAGAGAGAGAGAGAGAGAGAGAGAGAGAGAGAGAGAGAGAGAGAGAGAAAAGCGAGGGACTATTCGCAACGTACACGTCCGGCTTGCACGGCGCGCGGGAGAGCGCCGTGCTAGGTAGGCAACACTTCAGCCCAACGCGCACTGGTGCATTGCGGTACAGAATATTTGCCTACCTCACAGGCGCTTCCGGCTGCGCTCCCGACTGCGACTCCTTTCAGCTCTCTCTCTCTCTCCTCTCTCTCTCTCTCTCTCTCTCTCTCTCTCTCTCTCTCTCTCTCTCTCTCTCTCTCTCTCTCTCGCACACTCCGACTCCGGCTCGCTGATCAGACGACGTTTCGTTCAGAGAAACATAATTTAACGCAACGATGTACATACGATGTTGCTGTGTCACTTTTTTCCCCCTCGAGCAGCGTTACGTTCAAATTGAGTTTGAGTGTGTCTCTCCCCAGGAGCAGGAGCGAGCAGCAGAAATTCGAATGTGTATCGGTTCCCCACAAAGTCGCGTCTCCATGCGGTGACAATAAATTACCTGAGCGATGTGCGCCGGTAAGGACGTGGAAGGTAAGGACGTGGTGCCGGCGGGACGCGTACGGTCGGGATTTTTTCCCCCCGTCTCTCTTCTTCTCGCTCTTGGCAGACGCCTACGTCGTCCGCCTGCCTCGCCTCCTCGTCGCACCCATTGACCGGAGCGGGGCGGCATGAGCGGCGGCTGCGGCAGCATGAGCAGGACGCCGCCGTGGTGCCGCGCGCATATCCAACACAGGCAGCCCAATTTCGGGGCCGCAACATTTAACGACCCCACGGGACCCACCGGGACCCACCGGGACCCACCGGGACCCACCGGGGCCCACCGGGGCCCACCGGGGCCCACCGGGACCCACCGGGCCCACCGGGGCCCACCGGGACCCACCGGGGCCCACCGGGACCGGCAGCGGCCGGGGGGGAAGAGGTGTCGCGGCGGACAGCGGGGGGCATCGCCGTCTCCCTCGCACCCCACGGCCGCGCAGTGAGAGCGAGGGTGACAGACAGCGCGCACGGGCCGCCGCCGTCCGGTAAAAGGCCGTTCACATGCCACGTAACGTAGCAAAACTGCTACTGACCGCCTTCGCACAAAGACCTCCACACAAAAAGAAAGAAAAACAATCGGTCACCAAAGTTGAACGCTTTTTCCCGTCCGAAACACATCGCGGACGGTGAGGGCCGCTCCGCTGGAGCCGTAGTTGCTGAGGGCACTGGGTAGGGGCAGCGGGCGCGCGCGCACACACACACACACACACACACACTTACGCACCCCGTCCTGTAAATCGCCGCTAATTTTATGGCGGACTGTAAACCGATCGGCACACGCACATTGTTCTGTGTGATGTTGCAGTGCCACTTACTCGGGCCCGTCGTGGCGTCCGCACGCCCGTTTGAAGGTTTGTAGCCTCTCTGAGCCTCTCCCATTCTGGCACTGCGTTCCGGCGTTCCGTCGACAGGTGCGCCCACCGCTGCTGCCACCCAACTAACACTAACTAACACTCGCCGAGAAAAGTCAGACAGTTTTGGATGCGCTGCTGTACATAAATTTTCCGCCATCTAACATACTTCTCATGGAATAGACGGCTTACACAAACTTAGTACTGTAGTGTAGAAAACAGTTCCCGGTGCATGCTGTATACTATACGACTCTGTGCCGAGCCAACCCTCTCCCTGTCTCTCTTTCTCTCTCTCTCTCTCTCTCTCTCTCTCTCTCTCTCTCTCTCTCTCTCTCTCTCTCTCTCTCTCTCTCTCTCTCTCTCTCTCTCTCTCTTTCTCTTTCTCTGACGGACATACGGTTAACGTTACCCGAAAGCTGATTGACACTCGCTCATTTTGCCGATGCTGATTCATGTGTTTTGGCTGCAGGGGGTTGCCGTGTGTTGAGCCGAGCCGAGCCGTGCCGACCAGGATGGAATTTTCTCCTCTTTACAATCGAGGTGGTCTGGCCTGTGCCTAAGGACCGGCGTCGACGGCCAGACAGGGGTTGCGACCCTGGTCCTGGCACAAGGACCAAGGCAGCATATCTTCACCTTGACGGATTTTTTTTTTATTTGAGTTGTCAGTTTGACGATCTTGTTTCTTTATTTTATTTTTGCCTCACAAATTTAACACTTGTAAACTTTCGATCACCTCACAGCAAAGACATAAAGCAGTTTTTCTTGTGTTTTTTTTTCTCCCCGCGTTTTGCATCTTTATGTAAGCAAACAAGCCGATTTGGCGAGCATTCCTCCTTTCTCCTCCGTTCTGTCAGCCCCCCCCCCCCCCCCCAATTCTCCCAATTCTCTCTCTCTCTCCGCCTCTCTCCTCATCCCGCTCGCTTTTATTTGAAGAGGTCCTGTTTATGTGGGGTCGGCTTTTCGGTGCGCCTTTGACGGCGATGAGACAAGGCAAGTCGATGCAATTAATTTTAGAGGAGAAGAAGAAGAAGAAGGAGAGAGAGAGAGAGAGAGAGAGAGAGAGAGAGAGAGAGAGAGAGAGAGAGAGAGAGAGAGAGAGAGAGAGAGAGAGAGAGAGAGAGAGAGAGAGAGAGAGAGAGAGAGAGAAAGAGGGAGGGAGAGAAAGAAGCAAGTGAGAGAAAAAGAGACTCGGCGTCACCAAGCCCCATTCCACTGCCCCCCCCCCCCTCTTTCGTAACATTTCTCGGAATTCGTGGCACCATTCCATGAAGGGCTGGAGATGTTTCGGTTTAAGTCACGGGGCGGTGATCTCCGTCCCGGACTCGAGTTTAACGCTGGCGCTGCGCTACCGGCCGACCTCACACGTCGCCTGGGGGCGGCGGGGCACTCGAGCGCGGGGTATCGACAGAAACGCTTTTGATCTTGAAAAGCTGGAGATAATCTGCACTGGGATGCGTCGTGGCGCCATTTGTGGATGGCCTCTAAGGGGTCGTTCGTGGAGTACTTTCGAAACTCCTCCAATTTCATGTTGAGCGCCTGCGAGTGCTGAGGTAGGCCAGCCCGCACGATACGCGCGCAAGCCGAGGGCGTGGTTGCCTACCCTGCAGGCTGCGTGCCCGGCGGTGCCCGGCCCTAGCGGCCGAAGGGCTCACAGCCTCGCTCACAGCTCACGGGCGGTGGCCGCCTCACGTACACGGAGGCCCCTCGCGTTACATCCCCCGGTCATCGCCACCACGCGGAGTAGAGCCCCGAGCGCACTGCCTTCTGCCGGCCACTAAAAGCCTCTTTAGTGGCGCTCGCCTGACGATATTGTGAGCACCTTTGAGTACTCGCCCCGCCGGCTGCGGACATGTTAGCTTGTTAATGAGATCACATGGGCTTGCAAACTGTTGTCCGTCGTGACGCGCGGCGGCGGCGCCTGCAGACCTGCCGCAGACCTGCCGCAGACCTGCCGCAGACCTGCCGCAGACCTGCTGCAGACCATCCCCCTGTCCCTCTCGCTCCCGTGGCCGAGGGGGTGTCGCCGCGTGCAACTGCGCGGGCATAAATAAAATGCACGTCGTCGACTATTTTACAGGGGCGGCGCGGTTCCCAGCGCGCCCTAACGGCCGCCGCCGCAAGCGTACGCCGCCAGCGCCGCGCCGCGCCGTCAACCGTGCAGCACTAAACGCAGCAGACAGCGAGCGAACCGGTCACATCCTGGCAGACATTGTTTACCGACTGGGAGCCGTTTTGCAACATAGGAGCCGAGCCGAGCCGGTGGCGGTGGTGGCCCAGAGTTATAGCCCAGCGCTGGCCTCCCCTGCTTCCTTCCTTTTTTCGCCGATTCGTTGTTTATCCTCCTCCTCTGCTCGTGACCTTTTCCGCGCATGTCCTGCTGGAGTGGGTGGTCCCGTGGTCCCGGCCGGTCCCGGCAGCCCCGGCCGATGGTGTGCTGCCGGCCCTACCCCGACACGACACAGCCAGAAAAGACGTTTTCCAATCACGCTCTGGGGAGGGGGCCTAAACTATCCGGAGCAGGGGTGTAAAATCGTGGCAAATGATGCCCCCCGCGTTTCTCATACCGGCCCCACTAGGTCCCTGGGCCGCTGCGTATATAAAGCGGCAGCGGCCGGCCTCCCCACGGCCTCAGCCTCGGCCACGGCCCACCGACTCGATCCACATGTGTTTGCTTACGTTTCACGCAGGACGACTGTTCTCTCATTAACCGGCCTGCCACGGGGCCGACGTGTGCGCCCCCGAGCGGTGGCGGGCGGCGGTCAGCTCGGCCAGGACTCAGCCGTGCTGTGCCGTGCCGTGCCGTGCCGTGCGTACACAGGAAAAAGAAACGCCTCCAGGAGGTGATCGAAAATTAGTTCATCTTTTTGCAGCGCCCAACAGTGACGCTGCCGTGAAAGCATCGAAGACCGCCAGCCCCCTCTGTGACGCTCTGCCCATCCCCAGCCCCCAGCGACTCGCAGCCCATCCTGCTGTCCTTCGTTGGACACTTGCCGTGATGCCGCGAGCTCCGAGCTCCGAGCTCCCAACGAGCCGCGCGTTATCGAAGGCTCCGCGAGGCACCAGGGTTACGCCTTGCTTTATTTTCGCAGGGTAAGTTATCTGAGGACGAGGAGTGTTGTGCGAGCTGCTTTTACGGTGTGATTCAAATTGGTTTTCGGATGCCTGGCGGCGCCTCGAGCTGAATTTGGAATTAGTCGTCGTGAACTGCTCCAAGCGCTTTCCGTCTGCTCGTGCGTGTGTGTGTGCGTGTGTGTGTGTGTGTGTGTGTGTGTGTGTGTGTGTGTGCAGGCGCGCGCGCGTGCTCTGTCTTCGCTGGGTTATTTCGCTCCCGGCTGGTTTCGTCGCCGTAGGGAGGAGTTTCATTTCTGTTTATTCAGTGGCGAGGAGCTTGTTAGCACGTACATCAACTACCTGTGCGGACGGGCATTAAATAAGGCCGCCGATTGTGTCTAGAAAATGTAGGGGGAAACATACAATTGTCAGCATTTGTGCGGCACAAACATTCCACTCGGGGATTTAGTGTGTTGGTTCAGTGGTCAAGGTTCCTGGTTCAAGTACCTGAGGGCCCCGCCACCCGACAGGTTTCACCGACGGTTATAAAGGCGTTTACAGAGACGATTTCGAATTCAGACGAAAGGTGAAGAAAGGCATGAAAGTGGTGAGGCGGACGATGCCCTCAGGAATGACCCCGGCTCATAAACTCGCAGTTTGGGCGATGGGTACGCATGGTTGTAGGTCAGAAAAAGAGATAGAGAGAGAGAGAGAGAGAGAGAGAGAGAGAGAGAGAGAGAGAGAGAGAGAGAGAGAGAGAGAGAGAGAGAGAGACCGAATATAAGAAAGGGAGATCTTCTGTGTGCTACCGACGGGGGGGGGGATAAGAGAAAGAAAAAGGGCGGAGCTGATATAGGGGGAGAGAGAGAGAAGAGAGGGTCTGCCATTCGCAGGAAGGGTGGTAATGGTATTCTTCATACACAACTCTGATGGCCCATCGCTGCAGGGGCTCTGGAATCCGGCAGCACGTTTGCCTTCTTCTTCTTCTTGTAGGCGTGCGGAGGCCGGTCGAACCGACGTGCCAAACTCAGGTGTCATAAAGCGCACGGGCCATGCTAACACACCAAGGGCCCTTCGCCGTGTTGGGAGTGGGACGCTGTTGGCGTCGGCGTCCCCCTCTCCGGGCGCAGGCAAGGAGCAGGCCAGGAAAAGGCAAGGAGCAGCCGCGCAGCCGGCTGTGCAGCGCTCATCAAAAGCCCTCGTGTGGCCGCCACCGGAGCTGCGCTGTTATGTTGCTGTTCCTGTCGCTGCCGCTACGTACTGGCCACTGACGCGAGTATCGGGTGTGTCAAAGCCCTGGCGCCGGGCTCGCAGAGAGGCAGTTGGGACCAAACGGTTCGGTTTGCCATATCGTCCGTCCGTGTGCTCCGGCAGTAGTCAGTCGGAGGGGGCGGCGCGGGGGCAAGGTGGGGGCGGGCGGTAGTTAGCGGTAGTTACGCTCCTCCGGCTCCAACCCCCCCCCCCCCCTCTCGCTACGCCGGGGGGTTAGTACTCACTGCGACCATTGTCTCCCGGGAAGACAATGGCCCAAACAGGCTTGCCACCAATCCGGCGGCCAACGTGGTGTCCAATGTACTCAGCGCGAGGTGCTCGCCGGCCCGCCCAGGCCCAGCCGACGGTCGCAGAGCAGGCTGCCGCAGCCACGCGACATCCCCCGAAGCTCGCAGACTCCTCCAGACAAAGGCCGTCCAGGAGTTCGCAGAGGTTCACGAGTGTGTCACGTCATTTGTGCACGGCCCCGAAGCCCCGGAGGTGGGCGGGTGGGTGCCGACTGCAGCGCCGCCACTCGTGGTGGGGCACAGGCGCAATAACCCTCATTAACCGCGCTCAGTTCGGCAGCCCGGCCCCGCCCGGCCCCGCCCAGCCCCGCCCCGCCCGGCGCGCCTCCCGAATCTTATCTCGTCTCCACGATCGGCGACGCATTCACACCCTGGAAAAGACCATTAAAATTTTTCTTGTTATTCGGTGCGCTGCTCTAACCGCGTTAACAATGCCATCCGGGGCGGCGAGGGGAGGTCGTGTTGTGCGTATCGCCCCCGCCTTCTGCTGTCTCTGTCGCTCCGACGGGCTGCGGATAGGCCGCAGCGAGGTGGGAGTGAGACGGGGAGAGTCATGGCCGTTGCGGCCCAGTAGCCCAGCCCCAGCCCCGGCCCCGGCCGCCGGACCCCCGCCTCGGCTGGGCTGGCCGGACCCCGCGGCCATAATCACCACCTCGCCAACGACGAAGCGGACGGCCAGGCGGTCCGAGTCCGCGATGGTCTGCGCCGGAGGGCCATTATTGGTCCTGTGCGCGCGCTCGCCATCGTGGGGTTGTGGCAGCACGAGAGAAGGGCGGCGCTTCTCTCCTGGTGGCAGCGATGTCTGTCTGCAGCGTCAGCGGTGTCAGCGGCGCCTCAGCCCCGATGTGCTTCCTGGCCCGCCCGTCTGTCTCCCATAGGACGTCACGAGCGTTATTTTGGCACAAAAGGAACGGGACTCGGTCAGGGCCTAATGCCGTGACGTAAAATACGCGTGCCCATTCCCATTTTCCCTCTCACGCAGTCGTCGTCGTCCCCGTGGTCCGCGCCGTGCCGCCCACCCATCGAACGCACTGTGTGACGCGCGCGGGCCGAGCCCGGCGGAGAGGAGCTCACGTGAGATGCGTGAGTCTGGCACGGGGACACCGATTTTGCACGCACTTTCCGCGATGATTTACGCCCCAGCACGACAGTCGGAATAAAGGGCTGGAGCCTCCGTAGGGAGTCCCGGGTCCCGGCGCTCTCTGGTGTCGAAAAAAAAAACACAAAAAAAAACACAACAAAAACAAGTTATTGGGGTCAGCCTGCCATGAGGCATCGTCATTTTCACCGGCGGTCCTTTACGGGACTTTCCCGACGAAATGTCTCCCCCAGTCTGCAAAGTGTCGGCGGAGAGTATGGGAGTTGCAGGAGCAGGCGATCCAGGCAGCACCTGTGCCAACAACGCCTAGAGGGTAGGCAGCCCATCCCGCATGAGTGACGATTGGGTGGTCCACCTCCCCTCCCAGGCGCTGCCGCGTCCTCGAGGAGTGGCTCTCCGTAAGGAAGTGCAGACTTGCTTTTGATTTCGGAGATCGAGTCAAAATTGAAGTTGACTTGCCGTTGGTTTTGTCGTGTTGCAGGCGTCTTTCCGGTTTCGGCTCCCCAGCTGCTCCCGGCGGCCCCCGGCTGCCCCCAGCTGCCCCCGGCTGCCCCCAGCTGCCCCCAGCTGCCCCCGGCTGCCCGCGGCCTCACTGGGGCATCTCCTCCGGGTTGTGGTCCAGACCCTCGGCCTCGTCGTCTTCGCCGGGCCGCGGCGGCGAGCAGACAGGGCAGTCGGCGCCGCCCGCCGTCCAGCAGTCGCGGCACAGGTACAGCGGGATGTGGTCGCGGGCGGGGCCGGGGCCGCCGCCACAGGCCGCACCCGGCTCAGCGTCCCCCCGCTCCCGCTCCCCGCACACCGCGCACGCCAGGCGTGCTGACCGGAACCGCTGCCGGAGGAGGGCATAAGTGTCACAAGCGCCACTCGACCATTTATTGATTTTGATGAAAATTTCTTGTAGTGACTTTTTGACCATTTTTTTTTTTTTTTTTTTTTTGTAATTTTTTTTTCGCGGAGCGGAGCGCTATCAGCGACGAAAGATTTCTTCGTCCGTTCGTCACCACGGTTATGACCAGACACAGTCATCAGTCAAGTCATCATTCTCATAAGTTTGTCCGCTCAAGTGTACGGTCTTAGTGTCCAGTCATCGCCTTTTAGTCCGGTCATTATCTCCGTAACTTTGTCCGGTCACACTGTCCAGCGTCCAATGTTTGGATTCAAGGCCAAAGAATCATTTAAAAATGCCTTTTAGTCCGGTCATTACCTCCGCAACTTTGTCCAGTCATTTGTCCGGTCATAGTGTCTATTCATCGTCTATTAGAAGTCATTTTACAAATAAACCTGAGCTGGTGTGCCCCCAATGACCCGTTAGTAAATTCAAATTCTCTGCCTAATGCCAAAAATGCATGTTTTGAAAAAACGCGAATTTTGAACCCTAAAGGACTAAAACTACCACTACGAAACACGTGACTCAAATTCGGCCGCGATTGGCCTTTGGGCAGCCCACTAGTAAAACTTATAAGGGACCCAAGGGGAGGCAGTAGGCAACGGTGATCCCGCTCCGCCACTGACCTGCAGCACAGCGTGCAGGCGTGGCCAGCGGCGCAGGGCGTGGGCCAGCACGGGCAGGAAGCCGTGGCGCTGCTCCAGCCGGCCCTGCTTGGCCAGCACGCGCACACGCGCGCGCAAGGCCCGCGTCATGCCCCAGCGCCGCTTCAGGGCGTCGTTGTAGAGGCGCAGCACGCGGCGCCGCTCGCGCTCCGGGTAGAAGTAGGCGCAGACGGCGCGCGACAGGCGGCCGAGGCCGGCGCGGAACACGAGCAGCAGCCACAGCGCCACGTACACCAGCAGCACGCGCGCCCCCACCCACCTGCACACGCACAGCCACGCCCCGCGGTACCAACGGCACCAATCACCGGCAGCTTGGTGAGCCGGATTGCTATTTGCCTTTCTCCGGTGGGAACTTTCGCATGTGTCGGTCCGTACCAGTGCAGGCGGGATGGCCTCGGGAGGCACGGCTGGTTGGAGTGGCGCACGTCGACGGCCTGGTGCACGTTGAACTCGGTGATGATCTTCCGCACCAGCTGCGCGATCATCCCGGACCCCTTGACGCGCACGGCCAGCGTGTGCTTCCCCACCTGATGGTAGTCGATGCGTCCGTGCCGACGGATCTGCGGAGCCGAGAAGGGCGCGTGTAGTCCGCGACGGGACGAGTTCCGGGGCACCGGAGCCCAGCAGCGCCCACCAGCGCCCACCAGCGCCCACCAGCACCCACCAGCAGCAGCAGGGTGTAGAGGAGCTCGTCCAGCAGGAACACCGCGAGCGGGACCATCGCCTCCAGCAGCAGTCCGATGGACTGCAACGCCAGTGTGCCCTTCTCCTTGGCGCCCGGCCAGAAGCCAACGGCCTGCAGCCATCAACACGCGTCCACAAGCTGCGCATACCTTCATGCTCCAGTGTCTCGGGGGCGGAGCGCCTGCAGAGCGGGGGGTAGGCCACACCGCTCTACACGCATGCTTAACAGACCTGCCTACCTGCCAGGCGGCCCCCGCGGGGCCCGGCCCGGGCCGGCCCGGCTGGGCTAGCGCACCTCGACAAGCTGCAGCTTCTCCGCGCGGCGCAGGGGGAGCAGGTGCTGCGAGCCGCGGTGGCGCCGGCGGGCGTCGATCCTCCGGAAGTACTCCGTCACGTAGCGGTTGTCGAAGCTGAGGTCGGCCAGGTATCGGTCATGGTACGACTGCGCGCCGAACAGAATGCCTGCGGCCGAGGTTGACTTGCAGTTGCCCCCGTCCTGACGCGGCGCGGTTCAGAGGCGGCAGCAGTACTCGAACCCTGACCGATCATCATGAAGCCGAGCAGCTTGCGCACCAGGCTCAGGGCCGTGTCCAGGATAGCCTTGGAGCGCGTCATGTCGTGGGCCATGGCCAGGGCCACATCGTCCGCGCCGTGCACGTCCACGAAGGGGGTGATGGTCACCACCTGGGCGTGAGAGTGTGCTTCTCTGGGGGTTACGGGTCGTAGGGGGTGGCCAGTACAGCGCGCGCAGCCCGCGCAGCCCGCGCAGCCCGCACGGCACAAAGCACAGCCGCACCTCGTACTGCAGCCGGACGTCCATTCCGGACTCCAGGGCCTCGGATGTGTTCTGCAGGGAAGCGTAGTCACTCCCGAACTCTGAGCTGACGACGGTGGACGGGTCACACGTAGAAGCACCCCCAAGCGTCTGCGCCGCCAGAGGTGGCGGGTTTAAAATCCCCGCCCAAACGACACGTTACGCATTTTCGCGGACGCAGTCCGTGCTCACCGACACCATGCTGCAGATGAAGGTGAGCTTCATGGGCCAGCACAGCAGCCAGGCGGCCAGGAACGTCACCTTGTCGTAGCACTTGTCGTAGGCCTTGTCAAACGTCTGGCGGCACCGGTCCGCCGCCTTGGTTAGCAGGCCCTGCAGCAGCACAACGGCCGCGTCGACTTTTCTTCGAACCCTTACTGTTGCGTGTGAGAGTGGTACTGGAGCAAACTGTCGCGGGGCGGGCTGGAGTCTCGCCGAGACTGCACGCCTGGTGGGTTCGACTCCCACAGACAGTCCCAACAAACTTTCCCCGCGCTGTGGTTTCTGAACGGCTCCTGTCTACCCAGCTCTAGGTCCTACCCGGTCCTACCTGGCAGCGGTACTCGAGGCGGCGGCGGTAGCTGCGGTCGAAGGCCATGGCAGGTGTGTCCGTCGGGGAAGGGGTGTACTTGCGCTCGATGTCCTCGCTGCGCTTGGTGTCGCCCGCCTATGGAGGGTAGGGACGAGGGGCATGAGGGGGAGAAGGGGGGGGGGATGGTAGGGGCCGGGAACAACCGACCTGGGAGTCGAAGTAGTCGTTCTGCTCGCGGATCTTCTCGGTGTCGTCGTCGCCCCCCTCCACCTCCTGCTGCAGGGGCGCAGCCACCTCTCTGACCTGCGCAGCAACAAGTAGTGTCCCAGGCCGATCACTCGCACTGCCTTGAGCGCCTCGCGCGCCTCCCTCACCTCCGCGGAGATGGCCCGCAGCTCCTCCGGGCTAGTGCGGAGCCTGGTCAGCGCCCGCTGCAGTGGCCGGTACAGCAGGTCCCAGCGCGTGCGCGTCAGGTTGACGGCCAACCTGGCGCCGCACGCGAACGCCTTGCCCACCTGCGAAGGAGGTCCCCGTGAGCTGCCCGGGCAGAGCTGGCAGAGCTGGCCAGTGGCGGATCCAGGAGCGGCTTTAGGGGGAGGCAAAGTCACGCTTTTTGCCTACTTACAGGCGGAAAAGTTATGCCGGTTGCCTACATTTGGGGGCGGCAATTGACCCTTTGCCCCTCCCCCTCCCCCTGGATCCGCGCCTGGAGCTGGCAGAGCTGGCAGAGCTCGCAGAGCTCGCAGACCTCACGACACGGCCCACCGCCCTGTGAGGTGGGGCACTTCATGCAAGTAGTGCACCATCATTTAAAATAGATTCGATTTCTTGTTTTTAAATTTCCAATTTATTTTCAATTTCTTTTCTTAAACATTGCCGATTTCTTCTGCTTTTACTGTTCCCCCCCCCCCCTCTCAAAAAAAATACTTCATATCTGATGTTTTTCTTATTTTCCTGAGGGCGTACATCGCTTTTTTCAGTGAGTTACGTACGAGACGCGCGAGGCGCCGTGCTCTGCAAAATAGTAGGTCATAGTTGGGACGCGCACTATGTCAACCATCACCATTGGTGGCTGATGATGGTTGAGTATTGGTGCGGTGGTGGTGGAGGACACCGACCAATGGTGGTGAATAGCTACTGATGGTGGCGTCAGTGGTGATTCAGGACGCGACCCTGCGGACCCTACTGAGAATGGAATTTGGGCCGTATATATGGTGCACCTCCCCGCACGGATATCGCCAGCGAGAGCTAGTGCGAGTCCCGCTGCAGTCGGGGCACCGTCTTTACAGGCAATCTGTTCTGTTGGCCATGCCTCCACACCAAACTCCAGAGGCCAGCCAGAGGCTCAAGAGCGGGGTCGGGGGTCGGGACCGCGATGGGGGGTGGGATAGGCCAGGCGTGAGCAAGAGCAACCCAGAGCAGCCCAGCCGGGCTGGGCCGGGCCTCCGCCGCTCACCGCTAGGAGCGCTGCAATCGGTATGCCTCCTCGTCCCCAGTCGGGTAGATGCCGGCGCCCTTCTTGGGGCGCTTCAATTTCATTGACCTAACCTAACCTTCCTAGCCACAACTCTTGCGCTAAATAAGGGCTCTAAGGGCGCTGGCCTTTAACACTAGAAGGATCAAAGGGGGTCAATTGGCCCCTCGGCACATTCAAACGAGCGCCAATCCCACATTTTCAGCCCGATTACCATAAATTTTTTTGACTTTTATTCATACCTGGGTGGTGTTGTCGGCGACGTTGGCCAGCGGCCCGGCGAGCAGCAGCCCGATGACGAGCGCCCTGAGGGCGGTGCGGCCCCCGCGGGAGCAGAGCGCCGGCAGCGCCAGCAGCGTGATACAGCGCACCTGCCGAGGGTAGTGGGTCACAGGTGAGGTCCACGGGTCCCCTCCTCACTGCAGTACCCACAGCCACCTGAGCACGGGCCCGCTCACCTGCACGGACAGGGCGTTGCCAGCCGCCAGCAGGAGAACGATGGCGCCGCCGAGGACGACACCGAGGTGACCGCCGAATCCCAGGTCGCGGAGCAGCAGGCGGAGCAGGGCGAAGCCCAGCAGGCCGCCCCAGAGCGCGCCCAGGCCGGCACGCAGGCAGCGGTGCCGCCCCTTCGGAGCCAGCAGCAGTCGGCCCAGCAGCGTGGCCAGCGCGCGCGGCGCCACCGAGGCCAAGCACCGCACCAGCGCCTCCGCCCAGCTCGCCATGGCCAGGGCACGGCCAGACACGGCTCAAGCTAAGGCAAACAGAGAGGGCTCTGTTGCAGTTTTTCCTGCTGAAGTTCCTGTGAATCTGAGGTATAGGGCGTACTTATTCGGCTTGCCTAGGGTTTAGCTTGCAGGGTAGACTGCAGCGGCTTCGGCGCCAACGTGTCTCCCTCGACCCGTAAAGGGTCTGCCAAGTTAGGGACGCGCGTATCAGCGAGCGCGATATGGGCCCCAAACCAGCGTCTGGGTTTTATGAGGAAACCGCATGCAATGGAAAATCGCATCTGCTGTCGCTGGCAAACTTGAAGGTACAAGTAAAGGGAGAGAAGGGGGGAGGTCAACTTTGGGCAGCTCTGATTGAAATTGCATTTATTCTCCGGAAACAATGCACGATGTGCGCAAAGCAACATATTTCTCGGCTAATGCAGCACTAGTAAATGTTGGTACTCTCCCTTCCGAAACGCACCGGAACCAAGGGGCTGACCAGACCCTGAGCGCAGAGTGGCTAAAGTGTCAAGAGCGCGCTGATGCTCTCTACCGCAGCTTCGTAGCATAGTGGGCTAGCGGACCGGTCGATGGTCGCAAGGTTCGGGGTTCAACACTTTGCCGGAGTAAAAATTTTTCTGAAGTCTGCCGACCGAAGATGGTGGGTAAAATATACCAAAAGAACGTGTTCAAAGTGTGTTGTCTGAGTGACCGCGGACGTTGGGCCGCGGCCATTCCCCGGAGGTTGAATACACTGCTGAGGAACAGTGGTTCGACGCCCAAGCAGGGGAATGGTGCTTGCCAAGACTCGGCAGAAGTTAAATGTAGAGGCCTAGGGTTCGGCCTTCTACATTTTTCAAGCGTAAGGCCTCGGAATCTGGAGTATTCGGGCAACACCTACTTGGATACATGGCGTAGAAGAGTAGAGTACAATCGGCTTCGGCCGTGTACGATCTGGGCATCCTACCTCCCTCTCAATCCGCGAGGGAGTGGCCTCAGGGCCACAGACCAACTGGCTGGTCGAAGGGGGCTGACTCCTGAAATCTAGTCAGCGGAAGGGGCGATGTTGGCCGTTGCGGAAGCCTGCCTACCAAGGTGGCTGCGTCGTGCCTGTGTCTTAGCGGCGGTCAACTCCTGGTACACCGGTTCCCATCCGAACACCGAAGTTAAGCAGGAACGGTTCCGGACGGAAGTCTGGGACGAGGTAGGACCCACCCATTTTTGCCGTTTTTTGTTGTTGTTGTATTTATTATTTGCAGGGTCTGAATCTTGAGGATTCAATATACTTTTGAATTAAAAAAAAATTATTAATGAAACGCGCTTTCTACCAATTAATAGAGAAAAGAGGAAAACCGCGAAAAAACAAATTCGACCAATAGTGCATGAGTGTAACGAGCTCACCACTTTTTAAAAAAATCAAAAATTTAGATCATTTGAATTCACCGGGACAGTTGTGGACATTTCGTGAACCCCCCCCCCCCTCCCCTCTAAGTGTCCACGTGGTATCTGAACAGCCCCAAAGAACGAGCCTGTCCTAGAACGGCAAAGCGTTCTCCATGCCTATCTTGTTCCTTTCACTTTTCACCACCCTCTCGAGGGGGGACCCACCCCCTCAGAGCTGTAGCAGCCGCTACGACAAAACCCCCTGCTTGACGCCACTGTCTGTGCGTTTCCGTCGCGTCGCGCGGTCGTGGTGTCCTGTCCCTGTCCGGTCGTGTCGCGGCCTTGCACGAGTCAGGAGCAATGGCTGGTAATCGGTGCATGTGTATGTGTGTGCGCGTGTGCTTGGGATCCACGCGTGCCCTGCCCTGCCCGCCCTGCCCTGCCCTGCCCCGCTCTGCCCGCCCTGCCCTGCCGCTTGTGACCCCTGCGGACCTGCTGCTCGCGGCAGTACTTATGGGCCAGGCAGGCTCGTGCCTTACTAGTCTCCGAGGGCCAAGTCAAGAGTTCCATCCTTTATCGCATACAGGCAAACTAGACCACCGTACAGGCAGCGGTGTGAACCTTGTGTGTTCCCCGATACGAATGCCGAGCAGCCCCAGGGGCCCCAGGGGTGGCGGGTAAGTAGGAATCACAGCGGCGCCATATGACGTTACATCGCGTGTCCGGTCGGAGTGTTACGTAATTTGTGAATGGTGGAATCATATTGCCATCAAGATGTGGGTATCCGTGGGTATAATTAGCATCAGCCGCCATGAAATCCCCGTATGCCCGCTACTGTGCTCGCACTTTCCTTAATGAACGTGCACGCCAAAAAAATACAAATTGTCTGACGTGACAGCTTGAATTTGAACCGTTGCCCTCGCAATAATTTTTTTAATAAAGTATTTTTGCCGACTGCATATTTTATTAATGGTGCAGAACGCAACAGTACGCCGAGGCGAACAATGAATGCCCATGAGGGGACCATGGGTACCATGGGTACACCACGCCACCGAACTCAACTGCACTCACAATGGCAGACTCGCCGACTGGACGGTCTGATATGTGCGTTGGTGTTTCAGATCTCCGTCACGTCGCCGACTCCCCCACAGCAAGGGCAGGAAACGGCGCCGTGTTGGGAAACAGACACACCCTGGCTTCTGGCGCCGAGCAATGGCGCTAGTGTTGGACAAAGGCAACGTGTTCAAGGGATTGTTGAAGTGTAACATAGAGTCAACCTCTTGTTGTGGGGCGCATTTCAGGATTTCTGTGGGAGACGAAAATGATGAAACTCCATAACATGAAGTTGATTTCACTAGACTGTTTATTAAGTTAAAAACGTTTTCTGTACAGTAATTTACAAAACAAATGCATGGTCTACATAGAAAGTTATGTAAGAGAAAAAATGATTGGATGGTGATATAAGGTAGCACAAAACTATTATGAAATAAAACTAATCTTCAATGTGAAGTTTTCTGCTTGGTTATATTGTGCACTGATTCTGTTTTGAGATTCTAACACTACAAACTGAACCAATTTAGAACTCTTTAAACAATGAATGACCATTACAAAAAGACTGAATTAAAGAAGTGTTCACAAGGTGTAGTCATAAATTTTCTAGTTGCAATGGGTTACATTACAAAAAGTCAGTCTAACAACCAAAATAGCTGCAATATTTAATACCTACTTCATTCCTGGCAAAGGTCACAATTTTGCTAAAGCAGAATTAAGACTGAGACAATTACTTTAATTACATTAAGCTCACAACACTATCTATAACCATTTTCAAAACACATCAGACAAGAGCAAGCTATAACCTGACAATATCATACCTGCCTTCTGAAAAATGTTAAGCACAGAACTATGTGCCCAATTAAAGCAAAATAAGACAAGTTGCTGATCTTTCAATTCAATATTATAAAATAAAGATACAAGGCCTTGTTCATATATGATGGATAATGACATTCATGCACTCTCATTCCCAGACTTAGGAGAATTTTCTTTCCTGACAATGAAAAAAATAAAGTGTATAAGTAATATGCAGCTAGGACATTGTAAACAAGTCCAGAAGTAAGTGTTGAATACTTACTCGCTGTCTGATTTATGAGATTTGCCTGCTGGTGATCCTGATCTCGATCGCGACCCTGCTCGTGACCCTGATCGAGATCGTGATCTAGCTCGTGATCCTGACCGTGACCGTGACCCTGCTCGTGATCCTGATCTTGACCTTGCTCGTGATCCTGACCGTGATCTTGCTCTTGACCCTGATCTTGAGCGTGATCCTGATCTTGAACGTGACCCAGACCGCGATCTTGATCCTGACCTCGATCGTGATCCTGACCTCGATCGTGATCCTGACCTTGATCTTGATCCAGACCTTGATCCTGATCTTGAACGAGATTTAGATCTTGAACGGGATTTTGATCGTGATCTCGAACGAGATCCAGATCTGGATCGTGATCCTGAACCTGATCTTGAACGTGATCCTGATCTTGAACGTGATCGGGATCGAGATGGTCGGGATACCGACTTGTTGGTTTTCCTCTTTTCATTCCCTGAGTCTGAATCTGACTCACTGGTTGAAATTGTTGCCTTGGAGACAATGCGCATCTTCTGAGCTTTGGACATACCTTCATCACTAGGTCTACCCTTTCGCCCCCCTTTGTCCTATTGCAACAAAACAAAATTTCTTTATTAAGTGGTTCATTTTCCCAAGACACATCACGTAAATTTTAGTACAAACCTGCTTGCGTGATTTCTTCTGTGTGGGACGATCACTGCCAGAACCATCATCATTCTTCTTCCTCCTTTTGCCACTTCCAGCAGGACGCTTCTTACGTTCCCTACAAAATTATTAAAAATATAGATGTTAAATCGTTTGAAGAATAAAGAGGCAGCTGAATGCAATGTTGATGTGAGGTTCATACTTTGATTTTTTCTCTCCTGGTTCTGATGGACCTGCATCATCTGAACCTGAATCTGACAAGATTTCTCCATCTTGACCACCTTTCCTTCCACGCCCTTTCTTCGGTTTCATCTCAGGAGGCAATTCTGCGAAGGTAATGGCATTCTTTGTCTTCTCCTTGTATTCTGCACGACGTAGCAATAATTGTTCTGCAGCTTGACGTCTGCGCTCTTCCATTAGTTTCTGAGAGCAAAGAAAGAGAAATTTTTAAAAGATATACATTTGGTTCCATCCAAAAGGAAAATACGGTGAAGTCTCACAAAAATATACATATACTCTGGGAAAGCATTGCGTACCATTTCTCTTTTCTGTTTCAGCTTGAATGCAGCTCGTTCTTCTTCCTGTTTCTTTCTCATCTTCTTCTCTTCTTCATCCACTCTACGTGCGCGAGCAACATGGTACTGAGCTTGAGAGAGCAGATCCTGACATTGCCTAGCCTCGGCACCTGCAAGGTTCACATCATATCTCAAGCGGTCACCATGCACTGAAAGGTGTTCAAAGTACCTGAGGGGCAACAAAGTGTTAAAAATATGACACAATTAAAATCTGAAATGGGGATGCTTCACTTCAACACACAGTGGGCTAAACTTACTTGAGGGAAAGTCCCAAGTCAGTAACAGCTTGAAGTACTGTACTCAATGTAGACTTTTCATCCTTAAGAATGTGGGTGGCAAGCCTTTGAAGTACAAGCGCAATATTATAAAGCACAACTGTGTCCAGTGGAGCAACACGGCGAGCCTTGAGCAGCACTGTCCTTGCCTCTCTTAGTTTGCCTGCTTTAAAGTAAGCACGAGCTAAATACTGCAAAACTTCCACATTATGGTACTTGTAAAACTTGCGGAGACAATTTTCATACTGCAATAAAAAAGGTATCATAGTTATTAATATCATGAGTCAAGAAATAAAATAAAATTTGGACATGCAACAAATTTTTGAATACATACCATCTGAATGGCACTAATATACTGTTTCTGTTCAACATAAATATGAGCAATGTTGAGCCAGACATCACAAAAGTCTGCAGTAGCCTCACGGACTTGAGCAAAGATATCACGTGCCTCATTCACACAACCTTTATGAGCTAAAACTGCTCCAATTCCATTAGTAGCCCAAATATTCCGTGGATCTATTCTCAAGACACTTTTGTATATTTGTAAAGCTCTCTCCTGATGACGTTTCTCCCTTTCTTTTTCTCTTGTGGGTTGATGAAGGGTTTGAAGCCAAACATTTCCAAGAGCTATGTGAGAGTAGGTATCTGTGGCTGTAGCTGGGTTCTAAAACACCAAGGATTAAGTCAAAATTATATGGTGACAACAAAACAATTCAAAAACATTTTCTGCAAAAATCAACACACCCCAAGAATACGTTCAAACTTCTTTTGACCAGGCTGCCACTCCATTTTTGCCATATGCAGATTTCCCAGCAGTGACCAAGCATCAGGATGTTCTGTATTGATACGTAACGCATCCTTGAACCAATCTGATGCCTCATAAATCTGTCCCTTGTCTCTGGCCATGCATCCAAGTCGAAGGTAACCTGAACATAAGAATTATTTGGTAAGGGTTAATAACACTACTAATTCTCAATAATAACAACTTTTAAGCCAATGTGATTTATCAAACTCCTGTCCTATTGTATGAAACAACAGTAAAAAGCGATGCAACACTACTTACAATCAATGTAATTGGGATGCTCTTTTAAAATGTCCTTGTACAGTCTTTCTGCCTGGTTGAACTGACAGAGAGCTTCATGAATCCTAGCTAAATTATAGGTGGTTGTAACTGCAATGGAGTTGTAATACTGGGGATCCTGTTCAGCTTCAACTTTCGATCTTGCAAGAGACTCTTCAAAGCTTTTCCTGGAATCCTCCAACTGTCCCAACCTAAAGCATTAATGGACAAAGTTGTGTCCAAAATAAGTTAGGTAATCACAAACCACCTCACTGCAACTAACATTAAAAATTTATGAAAATGAATCAAATTGAGTTATTTTACCTGTAGTGAATTGACCCCAAATTATTTAGAATCTCAGGTGGAATTTCCACCTGCACCTTTTCCTTTAAAATACGAACAGTGGTATGATATGCCTGTAAGGCACCAGGTAGATCTGTTTGTTCAAGAATCTGAGCCAATTCAATCCAAGCTTCAACATCATCCGGAAACTGCTCAGTAACTTTGCGCAAGTGGCTCTTGGCTATATCTCGTTTAGACTGACTGTTTGAATTGGCATACAGGGAACCCAAAATCTTCATGGTTTCATAATTTGATGGTTGCACTTTCAACACTTTTTCAAGACACTGAGCAGCCTACAGAAACAAAATAAATATGTATAACAAGAATGGATGAGCCAACAGGAAAGAAAAAAAATGTGTGAATTAAACACAACACACTCACATTCTCCATGTCACCTCTGTAGATGTACATTTGCCCTAGACCAAAATGAGGAAGAACAAAATGGGCAGGAGCAAATTGTGTAGCTTGATAGTAATATTGGAAAGCTTGATCATAGTCTCCTTGCACATGGAGAGCACGAGCCAGCTGGTAGCAGCTCTCAGCTCTCATAGGTTCATTTTCAGTATTGTTGATAGCATGAAGAGCCAGGTGCCGTACTCTAGTATAATCCTACCACAAGCCATAGTAACAACTATTAGAAAACCTTTCACCTGATACACATAACTGCACTAACAACTAAGTTACTGCATTACCTTTCGGAAGAAAAAATGGTTAGCAAGATGATTGAGAACCATGGCATTGGTAGAATCTATCTTGTATGCAGTTAATAACATATGTACACCATCCTTGATAGAGTCAGTCTCTTGAATATTCAACTTCAAGACAGCTAGACCAACCAAAGCACCAACACACTTTGGATCCAATTGCAAGGCACGTTCAAAGGCAAGCCTGTAAAATGCAAAGAAAGAACAGAGATTTAGACATGGCATGAGCAATATACGATACTCAGTACAAATAGAAAAACTTGCTTACCTAGCTTTATCTGGGTTACCTAGCTTCATAAAACAGTGACCCATACCAAGGCGGACTGCACCAGGGCAGTTCGGGTTGGTTCTGAGAGCTTTCTTATAAAAGGCAAGAGCTGCACGGTAATCTTTTTTATTATAGGCTATACAGGCTTTACCAAGCAATGAGGGAATATTGTTTTGGGATTGATTCAACACAAAATTAAACTGCGTTTCAGCCTGGTCCATTTTGTCCCCTTCAAGGAGACGGCAATATGCCCGACCCAACATGTGGTTCTACAAAAATTAAATAAATAAAAAAACTGGTAATCATTGATAATAAATATTTATCCAACAAACCACGGAAGGAAGTAGACAAACACGAACCTGGTCATACATGATAATTTTATCAGCCATATTGTATAAGAGATTGGCTTTGTCAAATAACTTATCTCTCTTTTCTTTAATGCGCTCTTGATTAGCCAGCTGCACATAGTACGCAGCCAGCATATCAAGGGAGCGCATCTGATCCCTTTCATAATCATTGTAGTCAGTATTAGCTTCTTGAGTAGAGCGTTCCAAAATTTTAACAAAATCTTCAAATTTATTCTGCTTATAATACTCCAGCTGTGGGTAATACAATAGTAATTATACAGTATTCAGCGGTAGGTATCAGGGAAAGATGCAGATGTCATAGATTGAAACAGAAATAGAAGAACAAAACTCTCTTACCGCAACATTAACCCATAGTTGAAGTTGGACATGTTCTTGAGTTAAAATAGAAATTACTACATCAGCTTCTGGAAGTTGGTCAATTTTAAGTTCCACCACCTGCAAATCAAAAAACAATGGTCAGGGCATTTACAAAGTAACTAAAACTGATCTATTCAAAATCTAGAAGTAGGAAAGCATATTTCGGAAAAGGACATGGCTAGAGGGCAAACAATGTTGTGTTTCAGACTCATTTAACCTCATGCCATAAACTGCTTGTCAAAAAATATAGTTCCAAAACTGTTGTTCAGTGTTTCAAATTTACTAGCAAAGAGCCACTGTTGTGTAAAGTTAAGTCTCAGAGTAGTTGTCAAGATTATGAATGACATATTGGAACTTTGTAAGCTTAAACAACATCATTTGAAAGTGTCTGGAATACAGTCCAGGGTGTGAATCACACACTAACGTCTGATAATCAAACAAATCCAGTCTTAGAGACAAGAATAAGGGAGAACGTCTGTGTATTTTTTTTAATAGATAGAGATGACCACAAGAAACTGTACAGCGGTTACGTTATTGAAAAATACTTGCAATTTAAACGGTTTAAAGCTGTAACACGAAGCAAACTTACCTCATCAGTCTCCCTTAGCGGGATTTCGATCGATCCTGCCGACATGTCGGCGGACAATCACTGGAAACTCTTGCACTTAAAATCTAGTCGCAGAGTTAGCGTTAGCATAACATCACCGACGTCTGCCACTTTGAGGTTATGGTTGTGTACTCATCGCTGCCAACCTGCGAACTGAACGCGGGCCACTTGGACGTTTGGAAGTGATTTCCAAGTTTAGGAGTATGTTCTGAAATATTTAAAGGTAAGTACGGATGAAACAGATACTACTCGTCTTACGTCAAAACGCCAACCAAAGTTAGCAATATCCGATACCATTCAAAGAAATCGTTTACACAACTCTACGGGATATTTTCAAAGCATCTCCCGCGCGGCGGGAATGGGCATTCCCAGACTGTTCACAAAGCAGACACCAGACCTGCGAATAGTGGAATAGTGATTGTAAAGCCAGCCAACAACAACAAGGCAAACAAGGGAGAGTGTCCCCATATTACGTAACGCTCTCCCATCGCTCTGTCCATGCCGCACCTTGTGGAGCGTGCGCTAGTGGGAGAGAGAGACAGAAGCTATGGGAAAGCGTTACGTAATATATGGACGACCCGTTTCTAAATTTTATATTGAAACCTGTTGAGCTTTAGACATGAAACCTCCACACCCCAAACGGGCATGTTTATGTGAACGCGCTGGTTCATTTCGCTTGATGACCGCGTGGGAGGGAGGGGTCTAAAATCCCCCCCCCCCCCAAAAAAACACATAATTACTGAACGCCCTCCGTCCGTTGCCAGTTTCGGTTGTACAAAACCCTCCTGGGCCAGCTCTGGTTACACTGTTGCTGTGAGGTCAGGAGTTATTAGTGTGTAAAACTAGTATCACGACGGTTTCTCTCTTGTTGCAGATGGCGAGGCAAAACAGGAGGGGATTAAGCGCCCCAAAACGGCGCCCGTATTTGGCGTCGACACCGCCAGGGCGCCGTAGCGCGACTGCCCCCTCGAGCCAGTCGTCGTCCTCGAGAGGTGCGACGACGACGTCGGCGACGACGACAGGGGACGCCCCCTTTCGTCGGCGTCATCGGCGTCCTCAAGCGGGGCGGCTTAGCGGAGGGCGCGCCGGGGTAGGCGGCGGACCACTCCAGGGCGACGACTGCCTCGGGGAGGGAAGTCCGCATCCTCGTCGAGCGCTGCGACCAGCTGCGACCGTCCCCGGGTAGAGGGCTTGCCCGCCACCTGCGAGGTGTGCGGGCGGACAGACCCTCCCCCGGGAACGGGACACGCGGCGTGAGCGGACGCCAGCGGCGGATGGGCACCGAGCAGCGAGGTAAGTTGATTCGTCCGCATAAACAATGTAAGCGAATCAGTCAATGGCGTCAAGGGTGCTACAATTTATCAGGGGGCGTAAAAATGAACGTGAAATGGCGTGAAAATGAAAATGAGATAGGGAGGGGCGATGCTCTAAGTGTTGCCTACATTCAGGGGCAAAGCTCTGCGGGTTGCCTACCGTCAGGAGGGGGGCAAAGGTCTTCTTCAGGGACCCAAATTACGCCCCTGCAATTTGTACACTTAGTGATCCCAAGGAACCAAGTGCGTTGTGGATGAGGGGGTGAGAGGGGTGGCCGTCGGGGGAAGGGCGTGGGCGTGCTGGCACACTTTGAGTGTAGCCGCGCAAACCGCGCAAACGCAATTCTAGCCTCGTACAGGCCACTGGGTGCTCTGAACGCTAAATCCGCCATACCGGGTCGCGGCAGCAGCGGCAGAAAGAATCGGTTAGCCGTTATTACGGCTGTAAAGTGCTGTTATCTGTCAGTCCCTTATTCGAAATTAGGGGCCACCTTTTACACCTGAACAGTTCGGATTTTCTCATGTTGTAGTGCAATTAAGTGTGCATTTTCATCGGAAAATATTGACGCCTGCGTCTGCCTCTCTACTCGGGATATATACTTTCATCACAAGTAGGTTAATGTCCTCCAGAGTAAAGTGTTTCTAAATGTTATATTGAAACCTGTTGAGCTTCAGACATAAAACTTCGAAGTTTTGCAACTGTCGGCGTTAAAAAAATCAATTTTGCGTGAAATAGATCGATGCATCTTAATTACCACATTTTAGGAACCATGGAGCCCATGGCACTAGGATCACCA
This sequence comes from Odontothrips loti, assembly GCA_038380765.1. NCBI lineage: Eukaryota > Metazoa > Arthropoda > Insecta > Thysanoptera > Thripidae > Odontothrips > Odontothrips loti. Next base: position 17,973,594 of record CM076243.1, on the reverse strand, counting down.
GTGGGAAGCCCTGTCAACATGACTTCAGCAGCACAATTTTTACCACAATACCTGCTGGGTGAAAGTGACTTTAATCAGTCACTAAACCAGTCATTGAATCACTCCCTGACACAGACCCATCCTGGCTCTAGTTCCTCACGTCAACTGGTAATGAGTCCTACCAGCCCCAACGCGGGGAGACATGTCACCTTCTCACCGTCAGTGGGAGGCCTTGGGGCAGTACTTACTTCAGCTGACTCACGAATTAACAGGTGTTGCTGTGGTTATTTACTTCACTACCTCTTTGTTCTGCAGTGTAGGCTTCTGGCTTACAGTTCAATTATCATCTGAATTTATTTTTAGGACAGCAGCACCTGCCAACCTCTTAGCTCAAAGTGAAAAGGGTTCAGGGCCCCCAATCACTGGTTTGTTTGATACTTTGGGGTCATCTTCTGAGCAGCCGCAGTATCTGTCTCCCACAAAGGCAGTTGACAACTCCTTGTATCTATCGTAAGTGCACATCTTGCACAGCCTGGTTTTGTGTTATTCTTTATTACCCTTGGCTCATTTTCTTGAGTGTTTTAGGAACTTCAATGCATCCCTGGTAGCAACATCCCCTTCAGCCCCTTCTGGTAACCAGCATTGGACTGCAAATGAGCCACTTTCTAGTAATTGGGTGACTATCTTTGGCTTCCCGACATCTGCTACATCATCTGTGTTGGCCCACTTTGCTAGATATGGAAATATTGTGGACAAGCAATTGGCTGTGCAAGGAAACTGGATGCACTTACATTACCAAACTAAAATTGAAGTTCGGCGTGCTCTTGGAAGCAATGGAAAAATCTTCGGAGGAAACACAATGATAGGAGTTATGCCATGCACTGATCCTGTAAGTAAATCTTGTGTAGATCTTCTTTTCGAGAATTAATTTCTTTGATTATTTGATGAAGTTTTACACTTTACATAATTTCATGTAATTAGTTTGCTTCTTCCTTTTTTCAGGCTGTTGTTGAACACACTAAAGAAAATTTGAACCAGGAACCCAATTTATCTCGATTGAATATGTCAACTGCTGGCAATATATCATTTGGAACTCCAATAGCATCCATGCCCTCAGTTGTTACCAGCCCATATGGTACTCCTCGCAGTGCAAGGCCTCTGCAGAGAGCATTCTCTAGTACCCATGTAGGAGATGTAAGTTTCTCGAAGAAATAAGATGAAGCATATTGAGAATGAAATGAACCTTCAAAATCAATATTTCTTTTTCTAGGTTGTCTCACCCCAGCACACTCCCCAAAGAAGTACCAGTTTTGTCTCTAGAGCAATGGATTATGTTTTTAATTGGTAAAGTTCGTGGATTTTAATGTACACTACCTGCCTGCCTTCTGGTGATGAGAATGAATTGACAATAGGTACTTACCTAGTAATTTAAAAGCAGGCTCTATTCCTGCTGATGTGATTTGTAGGGTAAACTAATTTTATACTTGCCATGTTTCTGCTTCTCAGAGCTGGGAATTTTCTATAAAAGTTAATGAGTGCATGAATGTGCGTCAAATTCTGTTTTGAAAATAAAAAGAGCTCTCATTAAAGTTTCTGTGTTCTGTCTTTTTCATTTCCCCATTTTGAAGTTTTGTGTGGCAAAACTGCTTGAGACCAGACATATATGAAGATATATTTGCATACATACACAGTCATACAGCACTGCTAATAAACCACGTCACAGGTCATGGAAATAATTTATCCAAGGGGGCACATCATCAGTCCTGAAAAATTTTGTATGATGACTAATCTGAAATTACTGAATGTGACTAGACTAGAGACAGGTTGGATAAAATTACCGAAAGAGACTGAAAAACGAGGTTGTACATATTTCTTCATTTTCTGCTTTGGCAGCATATGCTACAGAACGGAGCGTCAGGGAGGGAGTGGGTGTCATGACATTAAAAAAGGGGTAGGGCTAACGATTGTCAAATCAGTCAAAATTTGGAACTCAAAATTTTTCAGATATTAAAATTGATTTTTTTATCGATGGCAGTGTTTGTATCAACCCAGGGAATACTCTTGCCCCAGGACAACCTAACGCCGAGCATGTAGGCAGTCGACACACCTCCCGCCAAACTATGGCTGCTCACGTCATCCTTGATCTGGGGTTGCCTACCTTGCAGGCGCTGTGTTCACACCACAACAAATATAACCAAACCCAATCCACGTTGTCTACCAGTGTTCTGCTAGTTTATGTTATAAGTAATATTTGTCATGTTCTTTACTCGATTGTGTTAATTCTTCTTTCTAAATTTCAATTATTGAGGTGTGTGGTCCATGCTCTGCTTAAGAAATAAATCTCCCCTTTTGCCCCTTTTGCGTTTAAACTGGGGATATCTTCTAAGTCACGGCCGGTACACTTATTCTGTTGGTGAGATTTAATATAAATCATTGCATTTGTTGCAATAAATACACCTTAAAAAACGCTAAATTGTAAAATTATGGAAGTTAACGTTTTGATTTTTAATTGATAATCAGTTTATTTCTCCTTTTGATGTTTTAATTATGTGTATAGGTTAAAGCGTTTCATCAAAAACCACATTTGCTCTGATTTAATTCTAACGGATTATATCTTACATCAGGTATGGATTGCAAAAACCCTGTTGATAGTAAGTCTTCAGATAAAATTCGTCCCGAAGAACAGAACTTGATTGACATCTCAAATGGAACCATCAGGGAAGGCAAAGCAGAAATTCTTACTGAATCGTCTAAACATGTTTTTTATAATCCAGTTCAAGAGTTCAACAGAGACCTAAGGTATATAAGATGAGCGCATTGTTTCTACAGTCATATTTTTTTTTGTGCTGCTGTTATGTTACATTCTAGCCACAAATTATGTTATTTACAGCATTTTGGTGTTGTCGGTCCATGCTCAAGATCATTTTGAACAGAAAAGAATTTTAAAACAGAAAGAAGAGAAGAGGAAATTGACCTCTAAAGATACCAATGAGCCCAATGAAACAAACGAAGAAAACAGTGGTGAAAATCTGCCTCCTCAGAGCCTTGAAGCTGGCAGGGTTTATGAGGTATAGATATACTTGCACCCTATTAAGTGTTCATATTCTGTAAATGTACTCTTAGTAAAATCAATCAATAATTTGTACTGTTTTGTTTAAGGATGGAATGGTTGTATTGGAGGCTTTAGCCGCCACTGGTTTGCGTAGTATTCGGTATGCTAAAGAAGTTCCTGGAGTCAAGCGTATTGTTGCAAATGACCTTTCGCCCTCAGCAGTCGAAAGCCTGAAAGCCAACATAGCTTTCAACAAAGTGGAACACTTGGTTGCACCTAGTCACAGTGATGCTTCGTAAGTGATAATTCCTTTGATTTTACCAATTTTGTGTGCGTTTTTCTTTTAACTGATTAATCTTTTACTTTCTTGGTAAGAATGGTGATGTATCAGAACAGACCGCCAGCACCGAGGTTTGATGTTGTGGATCTGGATCCGTATGGCTGTCCATCACATTTCCTTGATGGTGCAGTGCAGTCAGTAGCAAGTGGTGGCTTACTCATGGTAACATGCACCGACATGGCTGTCTTAGCTGGTAACTCTCCAGAGACTTGCTATTCCAAATATGGAGCAATTTCGTTACGAAATAGATGTTGTCATGAAATGGTAAGTTATTCCTCGATTGCCCGTTGGGGAAAAATCTAGATGAAGAAGCACTCTCTATATGATCAGCTTTTCAATTTTAGGCAATTCGGATTGCATTGCAATGTATCGAGTCCCATGCCAATAGGTATGGTCGTTACATTACTCCTCTTCTATCTGTTAGTGCTGACTTCTATATTCGCACATTTGTAAGAATTCATAGTAGCCCTTCAGTGTGTAAAAGAAGTATCAAGTAAGTATGCTTTTAAGGCAAACCTCTAAATTATTTTCATCTCTCGCAATAACATATGTATAACCATTTATCCAGCAAATTATCCATGGTGTATCAATGTGTGGGTTGTGAAACATTAACTCTTCAGCCATTGGGTGAATTTAAGAACATCAATCCTAACAATCCCAAACAAATGAAGACTGTCCTACCTCATGTCCCAATGGTTTCTGAGAATTGTCCACATTGTGATATGAGATACCATATTGGAGGTCCAATATGGAATGCTCCCATCCATGATAAATCATTTGTATCAAGATTGTTAGATGTTGTATCAGCAGAAGGGGCAGCTGAGAAATTTGGTACTTGCAAACGGCTTGAAGGCATGCTCTCTGTTGTTGAAGAAGAACTTCAGGATGTTCCCCTGTATTATAAACTGGACAGGTTGTCAGCTTTAATGGGAGTTTCAACTATGCCAGTCTTAACTTTCAGGTAGGAGTAACATTTAGTGATTTAATCTTCCTGTTTCAAACTGCAAAAATATGTACTAACTTCGTATTTTTCCTTTTTCAGTTCAGCAATATTGAATGCTGGGTACAGGCTATCTCAATCTCACTGCAAACCGTCATGCTTTAAGACAGATGCACCACAGCAGTTTGTGTGGGATGTTCTGAGAGTGTGGGAAAAGGACAACCCTGCCAGTGAAAAACGCTTGAGAGAAGGAACAGTACGTGTTGTGGTAAAGAGTGATGCAGTTGATGTAAATTTAAACACGAAATTAAAGTTAAAAATTTATTGCAGGTCAGTTCAAAACTTTTGAGCAAAGCTCTGTCTTCAGAGGTTGATTTCACTATACACCCAGGTGCTAACCCTGACTCAAAGCAAAGAGGCAAATGCAGGTACCAGATTAACCCCCTTCCGTTTTGGGGTCCTGGTGTTAGATCAATAGCAAAGTAAGTAAATTAAGAATATTTTTTTTCTCTTTACTTTAATTCCAGCGGCTGCTAAACCTCTTTCCCCCCTTCTGTAGCCTTCAGGATGGAACCATACAAGAGAAACAAAAACGTAACCAAGGCAAGAATTCCAAAAAGCGGAAGCGGGGTGAAGTAGATGATGATGGTGATAAGCTGTTGTCTGATGGCACATCTTAATTTAACACACATCAATTTTTTTGAAAATTGTGCAATAAAATATATAAGATGCATTGTGTTAGATTTATTACCAGATTTTGACATGATGAATTAAGAGAAATTTTCGGATGTTTTTTTAAAGTAAAGACTAAGCTTACTTAGTTTACTGCTTTTATTTTGATGAAATAAATTGGGAGGTACATGTATCTACAAATTATCAAAAATGATATTAAAATCCTATAATCACATAAAGTACCTAAAATGATAAATATTCACAGAAAGACCACCTATTACAACACACAGTAAGTTAAGAGGTGACATTCTAATAAAAGGATTCATTTACATTAATGTAGTTACAGATATAGCAAAAACTGGGCAGTCATGAGAAAATTGGATCTTTTCACACATGGTGACAAAACTGAATAGACCATATCATTTACAAGTTGTTAGAAGATACCTTTCCCACCAATTAACATTGAAGTCAGAAGAGCAAGGTTTATGAAGTCTTTACAATTTCCCACTAGATCACAATAAGGACAAAGAAACATCTTTTGTTCAGCTCAGATCCATTTGATTTGAGTCCTGACTTGACACAGTAGTATCCTTTTGGATTGTCTCAAAGACGCTCTGAAGTTCAGGTGTACTTTTGATAAGGGTAACAAACTCTGTGAGATTGGGGTTTTTGTCTGAAAGAGATGAAAGCAACAGTTCCAGATCATAGCACAGATACCAAAATGTTTAAAAATGAAATCAGTAAGTAATGAAAACCACGTCCTTACCTGCATCCTGAATCGTTAGAAGAGCAGCAACAGCTCGTAGAGCAGACCTCTTCAGTTCGTCTTGTTTCTCAAATTCTTGCTTTACTGAGTTGGGATTAACTTTCATGGTGCATGTATTTCTCAGGGGTTCAACTAATCTCTCCAGTCCTGAAAACAAGACGCATCAGAACAATAATTTAAGGTGAAATGGAACAGATGGGATGAGACGTCTGGTGATTCACATACTCTGTAGAACAGCCGTTGGGCAAAGCTGGGCTAAACGTGCAACCATTAGGTACGTAAGCATTTTAATATCATAGTGGTCTTTCAATCCATGTTCCAGATGGTTGAGGAATTCAAAGACATCCAACCTCTCAAGGCACGCATCTAGTAAGGTGTACATGCACTCAAAGGCCGCCTTTCGGATATCCAGACCATCATCTACCCGGTGTTTGAATGGACCCATTTCAACTTCACGAATCAACTCTTTCTGCAGAAAGACAAGAAGTTTCAAAAATTCAGCACTTAGGTAAAGGAAACACATGAAAAGTCAAATTAAAACTAAAGGAGCATTGTAAACTCACCCTGATCTGTGTCTCACTGTACAGGTGGGGAAGAACAGTGTCCAAGAGATCCCTGACCAGAGAAGGTTTATTGTGAGCTGCTGAGTTGAATGCTACTAGAGCAACTCGTCTAACATTCAGATCTGGATCTTGCAACGTGCTCAAGAACTGCCCAATACACTGCCTCAGCAGAGGATCAATGGCTTGAGGCTGAAAGAAAGTGAGATGTAATCTATTACACAAAGTATGAACGGTAGACTGTAGAATATATGAAGTTGTTTGAGCATGTTATTATGCAAAAGCAACCAGAAATGTTCACCTGGTCAGAAATAGTGAATTTGACAGCTGTCACAACAGTTGTTCTCATGAGGGCAGATGGTGAATTAAGAGACTCTTGCAGCCGCCTAAGTAAGTTTTCTGGGTCTATGAGAGTGAGTTTGCCTAAACATTCTGCAACAACATTCCTTGTTCCTTCCTCAGCACACTCGCAATGCCGGAAAAGTTGCTGCCAGATCGCAGGTACAAACGGTTGCAGTTGCTGAACACCAGCTTGCGAAGTTGATTGGCAGGAAATCACCTGGTAAAAATATTTCAAGTCAGACATATTCATACCTACCAATCCCATTTTAAAAGCATCATGCTATTTTTACCTCTTTTAGAGAGTGTAGCAACAGATACTGTCTCTTGGGTTGAGCATCAATCTCTTGCAACACAAAAGGCAGAAACTCTTGTAGGTTGCCCAACGCAATACTTCCCAGAGCATAGCTGGCAGCTGATTTTACTTCCTCCGAAGGCAGGGAGAAAGAATTCAAAACAACTTGCTTCACATGAGGGATGCCAGAGAGATCACTGCACAAACAGAATAAATTTATCCAGCAAAATTTGAAATATCAATTTAAAAAAAAGTGAGATACAGATGGGTATTTAGCTTACATGTGACGACCAATCTCTCCAATGACCAAGAGAGCAAAAATGTGATGGGAATCAGACCTCTGACCATTTACATCTGCCAAGAATTGTTCAACAACCACAATGGCTTCTGCTTTCCAAGTAACTGTTAGTGCAGCAACACATTTGGCTAGGGAGTGGAAAGCCTGCAATAATCAATGCCAAATGAAGTCTCCACATTCAACAAGACCATATGAGGTGGTTGATAAAAGGACACGTCTGTAATTACCTGCTTATGCAAAGATGGAGTTGTTGCTACAGTGGGACTACTGCTACTATTAGAAATAGGTGCCATTAACAACTCAAGAAGATTCCTATAACCAAGACCTGGCAGGTTTGCGGCAACAAGTGCTTGGAAGAACTCCAACATCGAAGACAAAGCAGCACCTTGAATGTAAATATCAGATATGAAGCACAGAAAACAACAATGTTTTAATAACATAAGTGTTATCAGTTCAAGTGTTGAATACACCACCTTGCAGGAGAGGTGATTTTGCCAAATTCAGTGTTTCTGGAAGAATATTGTTTGTAACAGAAGATAGAGCCTGAGGCTGAAGTCGAGCAATTGAAGTGAGAAGCAACAATGTCAACTGTGCAATATGCAAGTCGGCTTCACTCAGTAAAGGTGGTAACTCAACAATTACCTGCAACACAAAAAAAGTAATGAAAAAAACTGAAGTAGAACACAGTGGGTAACAAGACAGTTGACACAACTTACAGCATTCAGCAGGGCAATATTCAGCACAGAGCCATAGTTTTTAACAAATGTATCAAGCAATGTGAGTGTGGCAAGCTTCAGAGCTCTTTGATTTTTCCTCAAAAATGAACCAAGTACAGGAAAAGCATCGACCTTCAAACAGAAAACCATTGTAACATACTTTCCATCCCACATCAACATCTAAAGCAAAAAATGTAGATAGTTAAAACTACTCCAAATAAAACTTGACTAAATATGACTCACAATTATCGGTGACAGGTCAATGTGCAAAGGAGATGCAGCAACTTTAGTGAGTGCTTTCACAGTGGTTAGACGTGTGATTTCATTTCTAAGTCGGTCTAAGAAAATAGGAAGACACGTTGGTAGCTCACCCTGATGGAAGAATCAATGGTAGTTAAAACATAACTAATCAAGAGAATATGTAAGTAAATAAAGTACCAAAATCATACCTGAAGATGATCACCCAAGTTGCTAAGTATTTGTCCCATGCACGAGATAGCACGTTCCTTCACTTCCTGGTCAATATCAGCCGCCTTCAGGCGGACCACAGTGCAACGATAAAGATCACCCACAAATGGAGTGAAATCAAAACTGCTTCTTGGCTCTGTCCAGAAAATTTAACATGATTTTAAGTTAAAACAAATTTAACTTACCAACACTGACCAGCACTGAACATACCAAGAGGGCGGATCACTTTCACAAGCTGCTGTAGGACTAGCAACGCTTCACCAGTAATTTTGTAAAATGAATCACCAACTGCAGTTATAATTGGAGGCACAAGGACATTCATGTAGGCATGGAAAGTTTCAGGGGGGTGCGTAGTCATAAGACAATTCATGAATGAGAGTGTATCAATTTTCATGTTACTGCTAGAGTTTTTGTCACTGAAAAACAAAATCAGAAGAGATATAGAACACTTGATACGCAAAGATGTTACTAGAATAAAGTATTACAGATATTAAAAATAACCTACCCCAATGAATATTGGATGCCAGGAAGAAGAGCAGATATGTGGTTAGCTAGTGCTCCTGGTAAAGCAAGGACAAGCTCCTTCAGCAATGCAAAACAATCCTGTCGAGTTTTAATACTTTTCTCTTTCATTTGAGACTGCACAGCCTTGACAATAGCAGGAACCTGTAAAAGATTGAAATGTCAGCATTACTTTTTATGATATACTCCAGTTTAACTGGTAATATTTCAATAAGAAACAATAAATACCTGCGCCTGAAGAAGATAAAGGGGTCCTTCCTCTTGATCCATACTATCAGGATCCATGCTTGCAGAAGCAGGTCGTGTTTGCTTGAGTAGTGCCACATAGGCATGGAAAATGTCACTTTTAACATTTTCTTCTCGCTCTATAGAGGTGGCAAAGTGGTAAATCAGTAACTTAGCTCTTGAGAACAATTATGTGGAAATTTAAAAATAAGTAGCAAACCTTTAAAGCGAGCAATCAGAGCTGGGCTGATAGTCTTGTAGAAGTCACAAAGGAGTTCATGCCTTGTTGAAATTACAGCCTCTAAGCACTTGGCGGCAGATCGCCGTACTTTCCAACTCATGTCATCATCATCTGAGTATTCATCATTATCATCATCTTCATCCTCTTCTGTTTCCATGGCATCATCATCCATCATACCATTATCATCATCATAATTATAGTTGGGATCATACGTAATGTACTTCAAACAAAGCTCGCCAATCTGAAAATATAAGTCAATGACATGAAACTCAAAAAATGCAAGAAAAATACCCTCAAAAATGAAAAACACATGTTACATTGACATTAATCTGAAATACCAAGTGAATATGAGGTGTTATTTCTTTAGGGCAGCGATGAACAAATGCCTCACATGCCTGCAGGCAATATTCCCTCAGCTCATCATCTTCTTCCTGACTGTATTTCACCAGTAAATTCATCACTCGTTCAATGTGCTCACCAAAGCGATGACCAGCTTGACGGCTAGAAACGCAAAATTTAAGATGAGGAAAAGAGAGGCCATCCCACACAAATGATTATGCACAGCACAACTATAATGGACATACCAAAGGGAAGCTATACACTGAATGTAAGTACGAGTAGTAGAAGTTGATGAGTTTTTCGATAGTTGGTCAAGGAGGAAGTCAATCAATTGGCTGTACAGCACCTGATTACAGGACATAACTAGGTGGCTAAGGGCAACAATAGTCCTGAAAATAAAAACAGAAAAATTGATAATAGAAAAAATCATTAAGAATGCTTGTGATTTTCACAGAACAAACCCAATGCCTTTGTCAGTAGGGCTGTGCAGTTAGTAAATTTCAAATCCGGTTATTATCGGTTATTAGAATAACCGCGGTTTATATAGGCTAGCGGTTCTTTCAAACTAACCAGTTATTTCAAAGTAACCGGTTAATTTTAACTAAAATGTACAGAGTGGCAAAAATGAAAAGATGGTATAGGTGCAGAACAACTTTAAACATTTTGTTCTGGAGATTTTCAGTGCAGTAAATGAACAGGAAGTACAAAAAAGAATAAAATAATTACATAAATTTAAAAAAATTAAGGCCTGGGTACAAAAGCTTCATTCATTAACATAAAAATTAACCACTCTTTTAGTACATATACCGTTTATTTCCTGAAACTGACGCAACCGGTTAACCCCTTCACCAGTTTAAACCAGTTAGTGTATTAACCAGTTAACCGGTTAACCGCACAGCCCTAATTGTCAGGACACTAAGGGTACACGTTCTCACCTCTTGCGCACTGCCTGTCTGGGGGATGAGAGTTGAGGGGTAAGAGCATTGAGGATTTGTTGGTGGAAAGGAATCAGTAGGGATCCAAACCGGGACAACAGATCAGCCAGAATATCCAGGGCTTCCAGTTGAACAGAAACGTCCTCCTGCTATAAGAGGAGAGTTAACATCTCTGTGCTATAAAGGCTGAAACAAGGTCAATGTGGATAGACAGTACCTTCTCAACAGCACTGCTGAGTTTTCCAGTGATACGACGACAAACATTGGAAGCAAGAGAGCTGGATGTCAGTGGTAATTCGCTGATAACAGTTTTCAATCCAATGCTTGAAATGTCTCGTAGCTGCTCTTTTTCAGAAATCATATTTGAACAAAGACTGTCAACAATCGTCTCCACTTGGTATTCTTTAACTTTGTTGACAAGCGGACCCAAGCTAAAAGAAAAAATTTCTTCATTCTCATCTAATTCTGAAATAGATATTAAACTCAAAGGAGGATCCACTCACCACTTTACAGCCAAGTTTTGCACTTCACCATTCTTATCCTCAAGTAAGCGAAGCAACATCTTTACAACTCTTCGTTCAGAGTCGTCATCTAGTTTGATACTGTCTTTCTGGAGCTCTGTCATTAAGTCATTTGTGGCCATAAATCGAAAATCTTTGTCACTGGATGTCATCTGTAAAAAATATGAGACATGCATAGGATATATTGACTAACAGGTCAAACTACAAACAGTTCATAATACAGAACTGAAAATAACTTGAAGAAAAAAGTCATTGAATTTAGTATATTAAGGGTAAAGTTCAAATAAAATTAAGAAATATGTAAATGAGGATAGGTACTAAAAATGAATGACAATAAATCAAACCACAAGCACTTCAGTGCTTGTCTGAAGATTTGCCACTGTAATTGTAGCGGTAAGGCCAGTCAAAAAATAAAATGAATTTAGGTTGTTATGCAAAGAAGACCGACGGTCGTCAAAGTCTAAGACTCGCCTTAGTTTATGCTTACCGGAGCCCTCAAAAGCCTATAACCTTACCCAACAACAAAGCCAAGTGAGACACACATGATCGTCAAGTAACACCAGTGCAATCTAGTATGGAAGCTATGTTAGCCATTGGAATTGTTGGAAAAAGAGATGTGTTGGACATAGATGAATTGGTACTTCATGTTATTATCTCTGAATGCATCTCGTAAAAAGATACTTCGCCGATGACACTGAACATCAATGGCCTGTACACTTGGGAACAGAATGGGGCTGATGCTCACCTTTTCCAGCAAATTCGAAATCTGGTACGAAACGCTTGCCATTTTGGAGCTGTACAGATCTATATTAGATGTCAATTAATAGCGCAGGGCGCAACGTAACTCGATCCAATCAGAGATTTTTTCACAACCGGCTTTTCCTCTACAAAATTTGCTACTGGATTTAAACGCCTTCTGATGCTTTTCGTTCCGACACGACTTCTGTCTGATTTCTTGTTGTTCACTCACACAGTCTCGTGACACCCACACCAACACACACCAACGTGCACACAAACACAGACTTAGTACCAATGCAAGAAAGAAATTTCTTGGACGCAATGATGACTTGTGATTTTTCTTTTTGAAAAGAATTGAAATACAATCGAACGAAAAGTGTTGTTATATAATGTGATTAAGGAGTATTTTATGTGAAATTAGTCGTCTTTGATCAAAATAGCTGTGCAATATTGTCCCACAGATCTGAGTGTCCTCGAATTCGAAAGGGTAGAAATCAAACTAAAGCCATCATAATTTTTTCATTCACTATATCTGTTTTTATTCTGTCATGTCGACCTGTTAAACACCAATGCTGGGAATTCAGCTTTCGCATTCTCGTTTTCAGTAGTTGTTCCATGTTCAGAGCTAGCTAGAATGCTTGAATCGGCTCAAGAACTTGCCTCCACGCGCCGCTCAAGAGCGACTACCGCTGCGCTCCCACATTTTCTGCGTGTGGGCAGTCTACCTTCCAGGGGAGAAGTTCAGTTGGCGACTAGGGCGAAATAGACCAGGAATAGGGAGGTAGGGAGGGGCCGGGGCCTCAATAAAACGGAGGAAGATCGTCGCGCCTTTGCATCAAGAGACAAATTTCTCACACTTTTCTCGAGAAATAAGCAGTAACATTCGAAGGAAGGCACCCCCCCCCCCCTGCAACACTTCTCCCCTGGAAGGTAGACCCGCCTGCGAGAAAGAAGGTGACGCCGCGGTAGGTGCTTTCAAACAGCGAATAGCAGTCCTGTCAACCAAACTTCCACTGTTCTGGCATTCTAGAAAAAAAGGGCGCGCTCACAGAATGTGTTTTCTTTTGAATGGTTATCAGATCCTAAAGAGTACCTCATTTCGGTGCACGTTTTGAATAACCGAAGTAACAGTGCGTGGTACAAAAATTTATCTCTTTTCCATCGAATTCATATGTGGTTTTACGTTTGCTATCCTCCTGGCCTGCCCGCCATTGTGTCAGTAGTTGGCAGCACTTTCTAGGACGCGCACATTCACCAAACTTCGTAAATCAACATGGCGATGTTGTGTTCGTATTAGCAAGGTGAGTTTGTTTTCCTCGGCTGCTCCTCCTCTGGACGCTTTCGGCGAGCTTTCTTAGGGGCTACGAAGTTCTTTTGTATCGGTGTATTCGATAAGTCCACTGACATTCCGGGAAGGCTTAATGCAGCAGCTCAGGTAAAATACATAAGACGATCGTCCTTGCCTACTCAGCTGGGCCTCGGTTCGGGTCTCGGCTGGCTGGAAGGGGGTGTTGTCATATGTAGTTTTTTAGGTTACTTCATCAATTTGTCTGATTCTCATTTGCAGAATATTTGTGGTCATTGTACTGTACATAGTTAATTTTTGAATAGCCTATCCTTTACGTAGAACTCAGTTGACACACATTTACTATTGAAGGAGGTGTCATTTCACTATCTAGACTAGCTTTGCCATAGATTGATCCACTGATAGTGGTATTTGCGGCTTTACTCTTCGATATCCTGAAAAGAATTGTCTTTTTCCACGGTTTTTCTTTGCATATTTTTTTTTGAAATTGCTTGAGCAACACTGTTCTACCTATATTATTGATTTACTCAACTCTTTCTCATTAAAGTCAGTTTCTTATCGCCTGTCACCGCAATTTTATTTAATGTGCTTATTTTTGTCATAGGAACTTCAGTTTTTTGTGGCTGTTGTAGTAAAATTTTGTTGTTAAGGGGTGCATGAATAAGGAACTACTGCCCTTGTTTTTATTTAAGTGGATATGTCATCAATATTTTTGTTCATATTTATATACTTTTGCTTCAGATTTGTAATCCTTTTAAACTAGATATGTATTTTATTTCCAGTGGTGCAAGCAGTGAGTTCTTTAATCCTAAAGAATAATTGATCAAATGCAGCAGAATGGCGAACACTGCTCCAAAGGGCAGAGGTATGTTACTTAGTTGCTTTTCATTTTAAAACCCTTCACTAGAAATGTTTTCATGTACAGTTTCTGTTAGGTCCCTAATTTTTCTCTATTATGTTTTGCTCTCAGGTCGACTTTCTAGGAGTAAGGCATGCACGTGGTGTGGGGAGAAGGGGTTGTCGTTGAATTTTATTTTCCCGGCGAGAAATGGTCAAAAAGACTTTTGCTCCTCTGCGTGCTTAGCGGAATTCCGCAAAGCGTATAACAAGGTTACTTATGTTACCTATGACAATGACACATATTTGTCTTATTGTATGCAACTTCAGTATTTGTTAACAACTCTGTTTTCGTTCCAGGGTTCATGCCTTTATTGTGACGGTATAATCAATGGTGCACCAGTGTGCTTAGAAGGAAATCCTTCTAAACACTTCTGCTGTCAGAGTTGCTTGGACAAACATGTGACTAAAACTGAAAACAGCAACAGATGTAAGTCTGCCATACATGACTGGTTTCTTTTTTCTGAGTATTTAAAATTGATCTGACATTATTATTTTTTTATTTCCCCTACTTAGTGAGTAATGGTTCTGTTACAAACGGAAATCAGGCTGCTGTTGCTCCATCCACTCCAGCAGTTACGTCAACTAATATGCCTGTTGCATCTCCTGCTACATCAATAACAGATGACATTAAAGCTGATCAGAAAGTGAACCTTGCCACTCCTGAATCGGACTTTAAAACTGATGCTAAACCCGATGTCGGGTCTGATACCAAAACTGACATTAAATCTAGCCAAATTGCTGATATTGGGCCCTCAGATGATATTCCTGTTGCTCCATCTACATCTGCAGCTACACCAAATAATATGAATACTTATGAGATATTTGAATGGAAGACATACTTAAAAGAAACTAACAGTCAACCTTCTCCAGCCCACTGTTTCAAACAAGTCAGTTTCATTCAATATCTTATGTTATTATGAAGTTTTGTCATACTTAATTTTAATTTGCTGTTTCTATTGTATAAGTTTGCCCTTGCAAGTACAGATCATGTTATTGTTTGCTTTCAGTCACCAAACCCACCTCAGAATGACTTCAAACTAGAGCAAAAGCTTGAAGCACTGGACCCTCGCAATCTAACATCTACGTGCATTGCCACTGTTGTTGGAATTTTGGGCCCACGGTTGAGGTTGCGATTGGATGGCTCTGACAATAAAAATGACTTTTGGCGTTTAGTTGATTCCAATGAAATTCATCCAATTGGTCACTGTGAAAAAGGTGGTGGCATGCTTCAACCTCCACTTGGTATGTCCTTATGTTTAAGCATTTCTTCTTATCCAGATACTTAAATTCTGTTGGTATAATCAGCACTGTGTTTTGTTTTATTGACAAAATTGTACATATTTGTTGTTTCAGGATTCCGTATGAATGCATCTATGTGGCCACAGTTCCTAGTCAAAACTCTTAGTATGGCAGCAATGGCTCCTGCCAAAGCTTTCAAACGTGAACCTGTTTCTCCAGGTGCTAATTACTTTAAAGTAGGCATGAAACTTGAGGCTGTAGATAAGAAAAATCCAATGCTGATTTGTGCTGCCACTGTTGGTAAGTGTAATATGTGAATTTCACTGAACTTGTTGTTTGGATATGTAATGTTTATGTTTTCCTTTCTTTTCTTTAGGGGAAGTGAAGAATGACATGGTGCATGTCACTTTTGATGGTTGGCGTGGAGCTTTCGACTACTGGTGTCGCTATGATTCCAGAGATATTTTCCCAGTTGGATGGTGTGCCAAGAGTGGGCATCCTCTTCAACCACCAGGGAAGAAAGGTAAGAATGTTTACACCATATGTTGATGCACTCTTAATTACATTTTATTATTTCATTACTTTAGTTCAAGGTGGAACAAATCGATATCGAGCTCGTGTCAGCAATGTGCAACCAACTACTATGGTACCAGCAGCTACTGAATCAGATGAGAATACACCCTTGTCAATAAGGAAAGAGCAGGTCAAAGCCTCAAGCAATGCAGGATCTCCGACCAGCCCCAACCTTCCCTCAGCCCCTGTTTCACCAAACACAGCATCGGTTTCACTCGTCTTTAAAGGATCAGCTGTACCAAAGTCAAGTCTCAGTGTTCCCGTTGTTGCTGGTCCTCCTTCAAAGCCTGGAACACCACCTATACCATCTGTTTCTCCATCAGAAAAATCAATGAACACTGCATCAAAATTAAATGTAGGCACTGCATCTGGTTTTTGTGGACAATCAGTGGATGCTGGTCCATCAGCTATGCACACCAATGGAATGTTGACACCCACTGTCAACTCTAATCTTGTGTCTTCCTCTGAACAAAGAAATGATAATGGAGGTAAAGTCATGCAAATTATTTTTGGTTGAATTTTTGAATCTTGTCTTTGGCTTCATAATTTACTTTCCTTTTTTCAGTTCGTGTCTATGTTAATACAAGATGCAAAATTGGTCCTTATCTAGACAAAGATCTTGTTAAAAACATGCAGAGCTTGTTCGGGCCGGGCCGGGTAAGCCGTGTACTCCGAGATTGTGTACAGACACTAGTGAATGCTGCTTCAGATCGTGCTGCAGTACATGGGTTACTTCGACATGGTGAAGGCAATGTTCATATAACTGGTGGGTTTTAATTAGATTTACAATTGCCCATCTGATAATTTGTCATAGAAATTCTAACTTTGCTCTGTTGTCGACAGTTCCTTTAGAAAACAAGTTGACTGTTACACATCGCTTGCCCGTTATAACAACAGAGTCAGATCTGTGGACTTTCTTAGAAATACTCACAGAAGAAATGCAGTGCTGCTCAAATTTCCTCGTTCGGGAACCCACACAATGTGAACATTGTGCTAATACTTCTCAAGGTACATTACATTAATTCTGTTTGTGATTTTTGTAATAAAATAGAAAAATCTGTCAGCCTGTGATGTGCTGGAAAATTGTTTTTGAAATGTATCTTATTGTCTATATAGAAGATGAAGATGCATTAAAAGCATCCCAAAAGCGACGCTTCTCTGCCCAGAGTTCAGACCCTGTTCCGAACAAAAAGTCCAATGTAGTGTTACCCAAAACTTCAGCAACAGAAAGTCAGGCCCCTCCGCACCCTGTTCGATCTTCTCCGACAGCCACTGCTTCTCCTGTTGTGCGACATGCCTCACCTGGTATTTTGTGCCTCTTCTACCCTTATGAATTAGTTCCTATTTCATTGTAATTTTAGGTACCTGTGTATGTGTTTTCACTGTTTTATGTGGTTGTTTTTCTTGCACATTGTAGCTCAAGTAGCAGCAACTTCTACAACAGCAAATGATGAACAATCTACTCCCAGAACCCTACCCAATGAAGTTGTTGATTGGACTATCGAAGATGTTATAGGGTATATTACCTCTGCAGATCCAAACATGGGAACTTATGCTGAACTCTTCAGGAAACATGTGAGTGCTTACATTGTTAATGTTAAACTGTGTAATATGAAATAAGACTTATCTCTACAATAATTTTTCTTTTCACTTTTCACCACAGGAAATTGATGGCAAGGCTCTTCTCCTCCTTAATTCAGATATGATGATGAAATATATGGATCTTAAGTTAGGCCCGGCTCTGAAAATCTGCAATTTGGTTAGTAGAGTAAGCCGATCGAACCGTCGTAGCCTCCTGTTTAGGTGAAATAGAGTTCCTGCTGGTGTCTTTTATCACATATAACTTATACCTATTCATGCATATAGTGTCATCTACCTATTCTAGTGAATATGCCAGTGTGACTTTAGGACTGTTTCACCAAACATCTTTCCAATTTGAGTTAAATGTATCGTTAATTATATAAAGTACTGAGGACATCAGATAACAAGACTTTGAGTACTACTAACTTTAAAGTGAGGATCAAAAGCCATGGAATAAAAGGTGTAGTTTAGACTCCTATCTCTGCTATATCTAAGAGTTATATCAGATGCAATCTAATATATATTTTTGCCTTGTCAAATTTGTGTAGATAA
The DNA here is from genome assembly GCA_038380765.1 of Odontothrips loti. Taxonomy (NCBI): domain Eukaryota; kingdom Metazoa; phylum Arthropoda; class Insecta; order Thysanoptera; family Thripidae; genus Odontothrips; species Odontothrips loti. The sequence goes on along the minus strand of CM076243.1, from coordinate 17,955,497 downwards.
TTTGTTTGCTAAACCATATCAGATAATCAATATATTTACATATTGAGACAAAACGTGAACTACTTGTTAAGAGCCTTTCCCACTCTACCTAATTTAGATGTATTCTATACATGTATAACTAACCAAAGAAGTAATTTCTAGGTTTATTCCATCCGTAAGGAACATGTATTTTTATTTTTTCCACATTTCATTATTTTGCACTGCTTTGTTTCTTTCTTTTTTTTTACTTCTGTTTTGATATGGGTAGAGTTTCTACATATCCATGTTCACTCTATTTGAAATGTTAAGCTATATTGTAGAAGTGCACATTTCCATTGCCTTTTGTCCTCACTGTAGTGTTTGAAGTATGCTTCTAGCCTTTCAGATCAAAATAGGATTTTCTTTCCCGCCCGCCCCACTGCTGCCGTTTTATGTCATTGATCGCTTACTTCAGAGAGAAGTTACGTGTATGTCAGTGTTTTCATTTTGTCTGGGTGCAGTGGGTGAAGTAAGCTCTATTGTACAATGTGTATGTTAATTTGGAAGAACCTTCATATTTTTATAGCTATCTCTTTCCTATATTTTACACCACAAATGGTGTAGGTTTTGAATAACCCTGTATAATATGTCTCATATGGCTTGAATGTGATCTACAGTTTATTTCTCATCTATAAATAAAGTTAATGTGGCTGTGTTGTTGGAAATCCATTCCTCTTGTATTTTCTGTGTAGATGTCACTAAAACCTACACAAGTAGACATAAAGAATGTTTTGTTGATATCTTTTTTATTTTATCTAGCTACAAGTAAAACACTGTTTCAATGCTGTTTAACTTTGAAAATTAGAGTATATTGCCCTATCCCATGTAGTTTTGAGACCCCATTATTGTACATTATGTATTGAAGACTGTGAAAAACTTGTTTAAGTCAACTTGAAGAGAAGGCAAATGGAAAACATTTGTAAAAGATGAAGGACTCCATTTGTTTGTTGTAGGTGTATTTTTTTAAGATATTGTTAAGTCCTTAATGCATCAACCTAGTTTGGAATGGATTTATTTCTGCTTGAAACACTTTTAGACAATGAATTTTGCTAGTACCTGGCTATGTTTGAAAATAGATTATACATCAAAGTGTTATTTCTTTAGTTTTTCGTGCTGTAACATCTAGGAGGAGTGCGGATACAGTCTTCTGTGATGTGTATCTAAAAAGAATAAATTATGTGGGTAGCTACAGATGTATTATTTTTCATCTTTTCCACTTTCCCATTCGGTTCTGTACTTCTTACTCTGGTCAAACCCCGCTAAGAATCATTGCACTAACTGTCGGGGCTTTGTATCGGTCTCTGCTTACGCACGGGGCGAGTCCGGGTTTTGATGAAGGTGTTGTGTCCTTACTGGTACTAGTTAGGACTTCGAATGGGTACTCGAGAGTTGGCACAGCACAGGATTTGATAGAACACTTTTTTACAACAGTAAGTGTGCATGAGGGTAACTGTGGGTCTATGCCAGTCCTTGTATTCTCTCTCTTCTTTTAGTATTATATGAAAGGGTATTTTAAAATAATGATTGAACATTTCAACTATAATATCACTTTATTTTAATAAATAATTACCAATTTTGGCACAGTGAAACAAAAAACTAGAGTACGTCATTATCACAAACTGAGCCGTCAACTGCTTGATAATAGTCACATTTGATCAGTACATAAAAAATCTACACTTACATTATGTGACAGAGTGAAATCACTGGAAGACATACAACTATATTATGTATAAAAATATCCCCTACAAAAAGTTATAGAAAACTTTACTAAACATATTGCATACATGCTTTGTCTGATAACCAGCTTAGTTCCAACAGAGGTAACAGCGCTATAACATTTCATTGAAAAGTTACTCAATATGACATGAAGTACCATAGAACATCATGGAATGTCTCTAAGATAAATAAATAGTGTATAAACCAAGCGAGAACTAAAACACTTGTCACACAGCCTTCTTTGTTAAAATACTGTTTGGTGAATGGCAAAATCTCTGAGCCGAACAAACTACAACCTGCTACTGAACATGTAAGCTGGGACGAGAAAATTCCAGTGTGATTTCCACAAAAAGAGAGGATAGTGATCGATGGCAAATGCTGGCTACAATTAAATTAGAACTGCCAATGTCGAACACTTTCAGTGACTTGAGTTTCCTATCTCTTCAGCTTCCTTGATGGAATCGGGCAACGGCTTGTCTTTGGTTTCAGGGAAGAACAGTGAGAAGAGACCACCGATGATGGAAGAGACTGCGAAGAGGGTCAGAGGAAGACTCTTGCTGATGGTCGCCTAGAATAAGGGGCGTGGGAAATGCATTACGTTAGTTTTGGGTCGTTTAGACGAAAATGCAGAGACAAAAGGAGCCTCACCAGCAAGGGTGTCTGCGGAGCCAGCATGGAGCCGACACGACCAAACATGGAGCAGTACCCGAGCAGGGAGTGACGCACGTTGGTGGGGAACAGCTCGGCTGTGTACACGTAAATCACCGCGAACGAGATGGTGATGGAGAACTTGCCGACGAGGAACACGCCCAGCTTCGTGTACATATACGCTGTAGGGTAGTCTGCGAAGGGAAATTTCAACGTTTATGTGGTCTTCTGATTTTCAGGAAGTATTTTAACGTAGTGCTTTGCTTACCTATCTGGCCCGGCACGGGGTCTGGGATTGCGAGGAAGGAGATACAGCAGGCGCTGGCGATGATCATGGTGCTGGCCAGGCACGACCGCCGCCCGAAAATGTTCATGAGCCACAGCTGCACAAGCAGGGCGGGCAGCTCGATCAGCGTCACCAGGATAAAGTTGAGGTAATCATTGCCTGCCATCGCCACCGAGTTGAGCGACAGACCGTAGTACACGAACGTATTGGCCATCCTGGGGGGAAAACAAACAATCGTTTTTCCCATCACTTACATTTTTTATTTTTTTTTAGAATATATTTTTTTTGCGGGTTTTTACCAGCAGTAGGAACAGTTGATGAATCTGAGGAGAAGCCTTTTGGATTTGAACGTGGCCAGCAGGTTGGACGCAGTGCTTCCCTCATTCTTGCTGGACTTCTTGTCCTGGCAGTCCAGGTCTTTCTGCGACTTGCCGAGCAAGCCCTTTTCCGCGGCGTCCTTCTGCTTATCCTGCAGCAATGTCAGGCAGGGGACACTTTAGCTCACACTCCAAAATATCGGCCGTAAAAAGTTTTCAACGAAAGGGTCTCACCGAGTCACTGTCTTTGACCTGGACGAGATCGACGCGGTCCTCGAGGGCTTCATTGATGACAACCCTGTTGAACTTGGCCACCTTGCGGATGATGGTGTCGGCCTCGGCGTACCGGCCCTTGGACGCCAGCCACCTCACTGACTCGGGGGCGGGCCTGAACACAGAACAGAATCAAGCCCACGGCGCCCATGGCTAGGCGCAAACCTAGACTCCATTATTATTCGCTTGCCACTTACCACAGCAGCAGCAGACACAGGAAGCCGGGCACGTAGATGGACCTGAGGAGCCACCTCCAGTCGAAAACCAGCCAGGCGACGGCACCCAGCAGCACCTGGCCCGCGGAGTAGAACAGATTCAGCACCGTGCCCGCCAACACTCGCTTGTCGGGGCCCACAAACTCCAGCGCTGGAAACAAAGTGACGTTGACATAACTTCTCTGCGAGGAAAGGAGTTAGTAATGAATAGTACGCAGAGCGTCTTTTCAGCCCGTCAGCCCCGCCTCGCCCCCCTTCAAACCACACCGGCAGGCCCGTCCTAGCCCGTCCCCGTCAGACCCGGCGCCACGACGGTTGGGTTGCCTACCCAGCAGAAGCAGGCGCTGCGAACTCACCGAGGATGAAGCCGGCGCTGAACACTCCGGCTCCAAAGAAGGCGTCCAGGAACTCGAAAGTCAGCATCATCATCAGATTGGTGGAGAAGGACCGGATGATGCCCATGCAGCACGTGATGGCCCACGACCAGAACAGGAGACTCTTCCTTCCAAATCTGCCAAGCACAGCAGAGAAAGAGATCCGTTACAGAGCGTACGCCTTTTTCTGATTCATCCTTCCACCCCGAGACAGAGACAGTCCACCACGACATTTTGCTGCCGCAGAACATGCGGAGTGTCGACACAAAGAACTGCGAGCTGCGAGCGCTCGCAGCAGCCTTGGCAGTGCCTGCCATGCGACGTCACCTTGAAGTGAAGCAGCTTGTCACACAACCGCGTCCAGTCCAAATCAACCGCCTTGCCACTCACCGGTCGGAGAAGAATCCCGCAAACGGCAGCCCGCAGAACAGGCCGATGTTGTTGACCGTGCCCACGATGGAGAGCTGCCACTTGTTCTCGTCGCAGGTGATGTTCCACTGAAACGAGTACGACGAGAACAGGAAACGTCACTTTGGGGGGCTCGGGTCCAAACGCCGGCACTGATCATCCCCACACGTCTCCCTACACGCACCTCGCTCGCGATGGAGTTCATCTGGCCGGGCTCGAACACCCAGTCCTGGCAGCGCACCACCTCGGCGTCGGAGAAGAGTGTCCGGGGGCAGTCGCCGGAGGCGGCCGTGCCGTTGGCGCGACGGGGGCCGGCGTGAGCCATGGGGGCGTAGCGGTCGCAGCTGCGGGGGACGGCGCCATCGTGAGGGACGGCGTGCACCAGCCAGTCGGGGAGGTACTGCTGGGCCCCGAGGCCGGCGCCGACGCCAGCGCCCCCGGCCCCCGAACCCGCTGACCACAGCCCCTCGCACTCGGGGACCCGGCACCTGCGGACACAGAGACAGCCGTGTTGAAAGCAGGACAGAGCAGACCTGACGGCACCGCGTCGCACCGCGAGAAAATCCACCAGACGCGCGCGACAAATTGGGGGACAAGATTTGTTTTTGGAGTCGTTCACATACCACGTGGTACGATTTTGGGCAAACTTTGACCCCCCTCCCCCACGTGACCTACCGTGGTACCCCGGCTGCCCCCCCCCCTCCCCCCAAAGTCACGTGGTATTTTTTAATTTTTGTGATTTAGCCTGTTTTTGTTTTATCTGCGAAGTTGATGATATATCTGCATTAATTCCTGTAATCATTGATCGCAAAGGTATATTTTAAGCTTAAAGTTTCTTTTTGGTGAAGACAGTACACAAAAACGACAGGTAAATGTATATTAAAAATATATCTGTTACTAAGGTGATGCAAAGATGTTGACGTCATTTTTGTTTTGAATTTATCAACTTTACACAACACACAGCAGACAGTGAAAACAAACTGGAATTCACTGAAATATCAGTAATATTGTATTTTTGTGCACTCGGTATAATTGTCACCCACTGATAAATAAAATCGGCGCCGACGGACCTGGCCGCGCGAGCCAAAGCCTCTGGTCCTGCCAATGGGCACCTCAGACTCGGGCGCTGCCCTACGGTGCACGGCCTGGTAGACGTGTTCCCGAGAATTTTGTGCAATAGAGTGGCTTCATCATCGCGTTTAGCCGCAGTTTTGATGTTTGATAAAATACCACGTGACATAGCCTAGACCCCCCCCCCCTCCCACGTGACACTGAGTGGTACTTGGACGACCCCCTCCCCCCCCTGACGAATACCACGTGGTATGTGAACGACCCCTTCCGCAGATAGTATAGGCCCGCACTTGACTGTTTCCAGTTTTTTTGAACCTTTTTTGTCGTCGTACCTGTTCTATTGTTGTTGCCACTGAGGAACTTACTTTTTTAGTAGCCCGAGCGTAGCAAGATTCTCTTTGCAGTGGCTATTCCGCTTTTCTTTTCTTTCCTAGCTAAAGGTCCAAGATAAAAAGCGAATTCTCTCTGGACCGGCCGAGCCGAGCGGCGACGGCAGCGACACCAGCCTAGTCAGGCGCGTACCGAGCTTTTTTTGCGTGTGTGTATGTGTGTGTATGTGTGTGTGTGGGGGGGGGGGGGTCCCTCAAGATCGACACATGGGATAGCCAACCCGTAAAACAAACGCCGAAATGTAGGCAAGGTCGCGACAACGCGTCTGAGTCCAGCAGTCTCGTCGCCTGAACCCTCCCACCCGCTGAACGATAATAAGCCGAACACTGAATGGATGAAGCACCGAGGCGGGCCGGCCCCGGCCAGGCCGGTCTCCTTCCTCGTTGGCAGCGAATGAATGGCAGCACGAGTGTACGCGTGCCGGGCGGACAGCCAGCGGCAGCGGCAGGCAGCGGCCCCAGCTGTTGGGCAACGCGCACAACATTGTGTGTTGGAGGTGGCCTAGCACCTCTGCCCTGCTGCCCGTGCCGTGCCACCGGAGGACACAAAACAGAAGGTCCTGGCTTCTGTTCTCTGAACCGGAGGAGGCTGCATCAGCCGCATCAGCTCCATCAGCTGCAACAGCTGCACCCCCTGGCACACAGGCCCGGCCTGCGTTGCGACACGCCGTACCCGCGTGGTCCGCTATGTCAAGCGGCGCGCGTGGCGTTGGCAGGAGCACGTGTGCCGGACACGCGTGTCGGACACTGCCCAGTACGTGCGGCGCACGACGCACGCACTCCGACCGACCCTTGGTGGCAACACGTAACACCATTCAAACGCCACTTAAACGGTGCAGCGAAAACTGTTATTACCGACACAGCAGAGCGCGTACATTGGCCAGCTACCTCATGCGATGCGAACCCGCGGCGGTAAACCGGCCGGACACATTCCCGGCTCTAATCTTCCCGCCCCTTTAACCCCGCCCTCCACGCCGGGCCGCGGTGACAGGGGTGGGCCGGGAGTGCTGTAAGGCAGTCAGCGAGCGCCTGCGAGCGCCAGGGTAGGCCAGCCCGCACGGCACGTGTGCGTGCAGGGGTCGGTGGCTGCCTACCCAGCAGGCGACATGTCCACCAACATGTCTGGGCAGCCAAGCGGGGCAGTGCCGGTACCAGTACGGGATCAGTTATCAGTAATGGGGCTCCCGTCACCCAGTCAGTCCAGCCGCCTCCGCCGCTGTCTCCGCTCCGGCCGGCCTTGCGGTGTTGGCGGTCGCGCTCAGGGACAGCCGGGACACCGGACTGGGACGGGGCGGGGCATGGCGGGGCATGGCGGGGCATGGCGGGGCATGGCGGGGCATGGCGGGGCATGGCGGGGCATGGCGGGGCATGGCGGGGCATGGCGGGGCATGGCGGGGCATGGCGGGGCGCGTGCATGGCTGCGTGCTTGCGCCGTATCTCATCGGGTGTCGGGCGGTACGGGGCGCAGGACGGGGCGCCATGTGTCGAACAGGCGAGGCCTTGCAAAACCAAAACCAAGAAAAAGCCGGCTTCGACCGGTTCAAACCAGACCGCCAGGCAAGAGAGCACGAGCGAGGGAACAGCGGGGCAGAGATTCGATGTGCGCAAGCGAGGGGGGGCGACAGGACAGGCGGACAGGCACCGCGGTGCAACCGGCAACAGGCAGTCCGCGGTCGCTGCCCGTCCGTCCGTCTTTCGTATCCCCGTGCAATTCAAAGTGAAGCGAAGCGCGTGCTGCTAGAGTGGCGGGGCGGGGCGGGGCGGCACCGTCAGCGCAGTTGCACCAACACCACCCGTGGGACCGCGGCCGACACGACACCTTATCAAAGCCAGCCATGCCGCCTTGTAGGGCTCGATAGCGACGCCGCCGGCCGCCATCCGCCGCCCCCGCCGCACGACAGCGACACGGCGTCCCGGTCCTGGGGCCGGGCCGGGCCGGGCCGGGGGTGCGCGTCGTGGAGCCACAGCAGCCGAGGCAGTCCACTCCCACCCCCTCCCCAATCTCCTGCGCCGTGTGGGCGGGCAGCGCGTCCTCCATGCGAGAGGGGCGGAGCGGGGCGGCGGACCATTTACTGCCAACCTTGGAGCGACCGCCAGCAAGCAGCAAACCTAACCAATTCCGCGCGACTTGCGCGCCGCCAAGCTGAGCCGAGACGGGCCGAGCCCAGCCCTTCATGAGGCACAGACCACACGCACAGCACCGCTGGCGCCGCACTGCACCGGCCCGGACCGTAGCAGAGCTTCCCCGGCCGGCCTGGGCTGGAGGATTAGGATGGCACTGCGGCCCGCATTCCACTCGGAACTTAAGTCTGAAGTGGACTGCGACTATTTTGTATGCCAATCCGTATAAAACTAGACCCCCCTAAAAATAATGGGGGGGGGGGGGGTACAAAGGACAGAGGATCGGATTATTTTTGACCCTGCTGGTTTGTCAGAATTTCAACACAAATAAGGCACAAAGGTACTAGGGTTGTCTCAAGGGATGGTGTGCCCCCAAGCCAATCAGCGATGTGCACATAAGCCTAGGGTTTTGCCGAGGCAATCAGCGGGGGGCATACGGGGCGTAGGGCTGTCCCTAGGGATGGCGTTGCCCCAAATTCAATCAGCACGACGGGTCATGCTGCTTCAGCGCTGCAGCCGGTCAAGGTCAGCGGGGCGCCACCGGGCGCCACGCGACCCCGCAGCGCGCTCCTCCATTAGAATACATTATCGAGTCGAGATAGATCATGGCGCACTGTTCCGTCCTGCACTGCGGCTGCTGCGAGCTGAGGCTCCCGTGCCGCAGACCCGAGGCCGCCTCACGGTGCTGTGCTCACCTGTACTCCAGGTCCTTGGCCGTGAAGACGTAGGTCAGGGTGTAGATGGCCGAGAAGAGAATGGGGAAGCTGATTGCCACGTAGTTGGCGAACTGGAAGCGGCCGAAGTCGCCCAGCTGCAGGAGGATGTTGTCCAGGTCCGCGCGCGTCATGGTGGCGGTGGTGGCGGTCCGGTCACTCGGTGTTGGGGTTCAGTAGGCGGTCGCCGACCACTTCCCGGTCACACGGACTGCTGTGCTGCTGCCGCCCAAAGTCCTCACACGCCGTACTCAGGCATAGCCGGCATAGCCCTCCTCAGCTCGCTTCTGCTGCTGCTGCTGCTTTTGCTGCTGCTGCTGCACTTCTCGGCTGGCACGCTGGGCCGCGCGCATGCGCTGTGCTGCATACCGGTGCCTCCGGGGGGCGCACACTCATCCCTCGAACGCGCCGCGCACCTGCAATCACAGGGTTGAGGGTTAGGGTGGGCACGGTGACATCACTCAGGGGCTAGTGGGGATGACACAGAGGCCAAGGCATAGCACACCATTGGCCCCGTGTGATCCGGCAGGCCAGGTGGACTGGAGTTGGGGTTGCCGGCACTGCACCGGAGCCGGGCGGGGCCCGTAGAGCGGAACAAAGTCCCCGCGCGTCGACGTAAACATTTCGCACGGATGGCCGATAGCTTTGACCTCTGAGTTTGACGCGGCGCGGCAGCGACGACTTTCCCACGCACGGATTACCGCCATGTGTGCCGCTTATTCGTTCCAATTCCACAATTTTCGTCCGCCAAGTCCGCCTGGCGGGAGGACGAGAGGACGACAGTGTCGCGGACGCGGCGTAGATGAGGGCCGGGCGGGCGGCCGTCGTGCACGTACATATTGACGCAAATACGGTTATCACCGGGGCCGTGGCTGTCCGCGCCATCTCATTTACCAGCGACCCGCGCCGTGGCCAGGACCGCCTATCTGACGCACGACCGCCGGCGACTTGAGGGAGGGGCTGCCAGTGCCAGGGCCGCTACCGCCACAGGGACGGAGAGGGCACGGAGAGGGCACGGCACGGCACGGCACGGCACGGCACGGCACGGCACGGCACGGCACGGCACGGCACGGCACGGCACGGCACGGCACGGCACGGCACGGCACTGTCAGTGGAGTATCTAGACCCAATAGTCAAGTGATGCCGCGTGGCATGGCACAATGGTAGTGACCCAAATGAAGGATTTTGCCCGCAGAGACATCTCACATTTCCCTTCGGAAATTTTTTACGGGATGTCAGATTTCCCATTGCTCTTTACGGAAGGTCCGGGCAGGCAACCCGCAGTTCATGTCGGCCCTGCGCTCTGCGCGTGCCCTGTCCGTCCCCGTACCAAGCGCCGCGCCGCCGGTCTGGGAACAAGCAGCCCCTCCCTGCCCGCCCTCACGGGGCCCTGACCTCTGCGCCGGGCGCCTGCCTTTTGCCTTTTGCCCTGGGCACAAGCTCAGCCCTCGGCCCACCCGCCCTCCGCCCCCTGCCCTCCCGCCGGCCGATAACGGTGGACATCTGGCCGCCGCAGTTCCTTTCGCGAAATGGTTGGGCGAGACTTTGACGAGAGCGATTACCGACCGTCCCGCTGCGCGCCGCGCCGGCCGCCCGGGCTCCCGGCCCTATCGGTAGGCCGTCTTCCCGGCCCTCCCTCCCCCGCCCTGCACGGCCGACACGCGCGGACGGCACCCCACACAAACAAAGCAGGGTGGTGCGGGTCGGGACGGGGCGAGTCTGCGCGGCGGCACGGCCGGCGCCTCATTACGGCCAATGATGCCTTCGATTGGGGCGGCGCGGCGCAAACAGATCAGCTGCCGGCTGCTTGCTGCTGGCTCCTCCGCCGCCACCGCTGCAGCTGCAGCCGCAGCCGGCCAGATCCACAGGGCCCGCGCCGTGGCCTGCACAGCACTGCAGGGGGTCAACGGTCAGGCGCCGAGCCACGTGCGGGGTCCACACCTGTCCACGATCACGACCACCGTGCTTCTCGAACTTCTGTCTCGAGTGTGCGAGTGGAACGGTCGGTCTGTATTCCTGCAGAATACAGCCGAGTCCTCACAACGGCAGACCGTGCAGAGAGGTGTGACCGAGACCATCTAGTGCACGTTTGCGGGCCGAGGAGATGGCACTAACAGAGGTTTCCCATGAGACATGGGAACGGAAGCCAAAGAACAAAAACACTTCCGGACCGGAAACTCTGGAGGGTAGGTATGAGAAACTTAAATGGCGTTTTGAGTGAATTTGGGGGTTAGGTTCCATATCTGGCGCGGCTCTTGTGCATCGATATTTCTCACACCTGCGGGAGTTTCCGGTCTGGGAGTGTTTTTCTTCTTCAGGTTCCGCTTCCAACCCTCGTTTGAAACCTCTATTAGTAATATGCGAGAGGAGCTACTTCGGAGACAGTCGGCTGCCCCCACGACGGGCCGGAGGGGGGAAGGGGCGGCGGCGCCCGTCCAAGAGCCGCCCTGGTGTGCACTGGGCGGGTACCGGTAGTACCAGCAGGTACTCGGGTGCCCCTCCGCCCGCGGCCTGGGGCGACGTGTGGCTGCGCCGCTAGAACACAGCCGCACAGCACCCCTCCTCGAGGACGTGCGGTTTCGCGGCGAAAATTCAACTCGGCCCAAGAATGAACGGGATCACGAGTTGGCGAACTGTGCGCGAACCGTGCCGGCGGGCCGGGTAGCAACGGTGAGGCCAGGTCAGGCAAAAGAGCAATCATTCCGACCATAAGCCACAGCCCGCCACAGCCCGCCACAGCCGGCCCGGTGACAGCGGCCCCAGCGGCCTCGCCGAACGGACGGCTCCGGATCTTGGCACCATCTCAAGGAGCCGCCACGCCGCGCCGCGCAGCAGTGGACAGTGGACACCGGCAGGGGCAGGCTGGGGCAGGCCGGCAGCGTACGGACATGTGTAACTCGAGTCCATATCGACAGTACAATGTTAAGTGCTCCCCGTGGGCCACAGGCCACAGCCTGGTCACGGCCCGTAGCCCGCGGCCGGCCGGGAGCAGCATGCTCCGAAATGTCAAGAGCTGCCCATTATCTGTCACAGCGATATCTCCCCCTCTGATTGACGAAAGGCGGGCAGTCAGGAAACTTCTTCGGCCGGCGGTGCGGCATTGATTCGATCACTATTACACTGCTAACAATAAATCGCATCAGAACAGAGTCAGGCAGGTACGAGACACACTAGCCAGAGTTTTATATGATTGGTCAGGACACAGAGCGCTGAACTTTCAGCAATACCGCGGCTTGGCTTACTCCCCCACCCTCCCAAAAACTTTGTCATGGTCGCTACATTTTGGCTCATGGAAATGGACAGCATAAGGGCACAAAGCTTGCAAGCAGACCCAATAGGGCGTGGCTTTGGCCGGGAGGCCTCGGCTCCAGGAGTGTCCCGAAATCGAACCGATCCGAATCAATCACGTCCTCTTGACGCCGACGTCGGGTGGGGTCGGGTCGGGGCGCCAGGGCGCTGCCGGCGCTGCCGGCGCGGCGGCACGGCGGCACGGCCCACCCGTCGGGTTCATTCGCCCCGCGAGGCAATCTGCACTCCCGATTGCGGGCAAAAAAAAAAATTTACTGCGCGCGCCGGCGAGCGTTGCTCCGTGTTTTGCGCATGCAAAGACTAACACGGCCACAACCAGGAGGGAGTCAGCCGTTGGCCTGTGGCCTGCGCTTCCCCCGGACCGGAACCACGCGCCGGCACCGGCCCGACCCGAAGCCTGCCGCCTCCAGCAGGAAGAAATCGGCACTCACCAGAAGCAAGATCCGCCGTGCGCGGGGTGGAGGCGGGGAAGCACGGAGTGATGAGGACGAGGTGCCTCTGGACGGGGCGGGGACCTCCCGGTCGGCGGCGACGACGCGTTAGAGCAGAATGTCGAGCGGCGACTGAGCCGCGGCGGGACGGCACCGACGGCGACGCCGAAGGGAAGACCACACTTCCACCACTGCTGCTACTGCTACTGCTACCGCGCCGCCGCTGCAGCTGCTTATGCCGCGGACGGCCGCGCGCCAAACAGAGCAGCCAGCGGAGCCCCCCCCCCCCCTCCCCGCCCGCGGAGCGCACGCCCCATGTTTACAAGAGTGACGTCACACCCTTCTCCGTCGCCGCACGGTTTCGCACAAACGACTGAGGATTATCTCCTCCTTTCATCCTCGTCCTCCCACCCGTCTTCTCCTCCACCACCACCACCACCTTCTCCTCCTCCTCCTGCGTCGCTTCTTCCCCCAAGTTTGCGGTTGTCACACCCTCAATTTATCATACTCATTCGATTGGAGTCCAACGTGCGTGAACCAGCGGCACCAGGGGTCGTCCGTCTCCGTCTCGCTCTCTGCGTGGAGCGGACAGTGTGAGGGACAAGGACAGCACATACGCGGCGCGTGCTGCCTGCTGCCTCCGCGAGGCCGCCGCGTTGGCGGGCCGGACAGCAGACGGTGTCTGGTCGCGTGGGCTTTTTTTGCCGGCGTTGCACGGGAGACCCCCGATACACCTGTCCTGCTCCCTCCGCAGCACATTCGCGTAGAGAGAGAAGAGAGACGGAGACAGTTTGTTGTGCGCAGCGCAGCCCTCGAGTCCACTCACCATGCCACAGGCGGCGTCCGCTGTCTGCTGCAGTCTGCTCTCCCGATGCAGCGTGGTTGGTTTCCCTGCCGCTGCCGTCTGCTCTGATGAATTAACGGCGATATTGCCGACGTCAACAAGGCAGTGAGGAGGGGGCGCGGCCCATAACAGCACCCCGACGTCACACACGCACGCGCACGCACACACGCACGCACGAAGGCAAAGTCCTGCGGCCAGACGCTTGCACGGCCTAGGACGGACCACGCACGTGGCCGCCACAGACCGGAGCAGCGGCAGTGATACCCGGAGCAGAGACCAAGCAGCAACTGCTGGCCCTGCGAGCGGTGGTGTAGGTGTGTTGGTGTGGCGTGGCCAGCCAGCCAGGCTAAGCCAGGCGTGGCGTGTCGTGGCGGCCGGAGGACTAGACTGGTCATTGGCTATCCAGCGCCACCGCCCGGCCGCCCGGCCCGGCCCGGCACCCGGCTCTCACACCCCCACCCCACCCCACCCCCACCCCTCCCCTTCCTTTCCTTTCCCTTCTGCACACGCGGCTGCTGCTGGACAGTGCTGGGCAAAGCCCTTGGCGCCGTGACGTCACGGACTCCGAGGGCTGACGCGGCCGCTGACGCAGGGCCGGGGGCCGGGGCCTAGCCGGAGGGCCGGGCTAGGCCGGGCCGGCCCACAGAGGATCGGTCGGGGATGAGCCGGACCCCGGGGCCCGGCCCGGGCAGAGGCCGAACGTCACCACCGTGGTCACAGGCGCAGTCCCAGGTCGATGGCGGGGCGGGAGCGAACGCACTCATCCCAGACCGTAAACCGGGAACCGTAGAGCACCGTAGAGGCGACTCCGAGAGAGAGGAAAGAGAGAGAGAGAGAGAGAGAGAGAGAGAGAGAGAGATGGTTTTATTTTCTTGCGTGTTTTAGTGGGGGAGTTTTGAGGCGCGGATCCAGGACCGGCTCTTGGTGGGGGCGCGGTATACCACTTTTGGCCTACTTACAGGCGGAAAGGTTTTCAGGTTGCCTACCTTTCAGGCGCCCTTCGAGCGCCGTCTATGTCCCACCGGGGAGGGGGGGGGGGGGTAGTTCGTCCCGTCGCCACATAACGCACGAAACCATATCGCAGAACAGCAGACAACAACCAAAGATAATGGTCAGCAAACGTCGTGGTGATTGTGTGTGTGTGTGTGTGTTTTGCGCCGGCGTCCCTTCGGAACACGTTGGAACACTAGTGCAAGTGTGCACCTCCGCGTGACTTTCTTTATCCATTTTCATTTTTCTCGCCATGTTTGACGTCTCCGTGAGACACGCGAGACTGTCTGACAGCGACAATCACGCCAAGTGCCCTTCAGACGAATCGACGCACTCGTGAAGTCAGCGGTCCCACACCGCACCCCAGCAGGCCACAGCCGGCGGCCCGGCCGGCTCGCGTTCGGCCGCCCGCCACTGGCCGCACTGGCCGTCTATGTAGTTTATGCCGCTCGCCGCTCTGAGGTGCATTACATCGTTAACCCCCGGGCAGCAGACAGTCCCGCAGCGCACTCTGTTCCCGTCCCTCTCACTTTGTTTGTCCAGCATCCCGGTGTCGTTTTACTGGGGCGTCGTGCAGCCGCCGGCCGTGGTGTAGTGCATCAGTAGTAGTATTCCAACTAGTGTTCTTTACAACCACATATCATTAGAAAAATGTTTCTTCCGTGCCGCTTATCGTGTACAACGCGGAAATTGAGGGTATTTTATGAATGCATTTCTGTCTATAATGACTGTTCTTTATAAAACACAATCTTAGTAACTACACTAAATATAAAATTTCTTTCTAACTCTTTTTTCATATAAAACATGTTCTGCGCCATGAAGTATGCCCAGGGCAATGGCGAACAGAAACAACAATTGGGTGCGCACGCTGACCCAGTTAATGATAGAACGTTCCGGACGCGGTGTGGGCAGTGTGGGGCCCCGCAAGACGTATCGCGATGCGGGCAGCCGCTGTTATCTGAGGAGCCCTGCGTGGGGATGGGGGCCTGCGGTGGTCCGGAGGGGCCGAAGGTGCCGAAGGTGCCGAAGGCAGGCGGGACGAACTACTTGGAGGCGACCTTCCTGAGCAGCAGACACCTGCCCTGCCGGCACCCGGGGGCCCTCTTGAGCCCCTCGGAGGCCGCCCCGCCCCGCCCTCACTTGTGTGCGCGTCGTGTTTGCCACCGCAAATGCCCCCACACCCCTAATGCAAGCTCAGATAAGGCAGCACACGCTCTCGCCGTGTCCGGTGTGTGGTGTGTTCGCCTCGTTATCACATACGAAACGCGTCGCTTTCGCACGACTGTCGCCCCTCCGTATACGATGACGATGAGGTCGGTGAGTCACAAGTCTCTCTCTCTCTCTCTCTCTCTCTCTCTCTCTCTCTCTCTCTCTCTCTCTCTCTCTCTCTCTCTCTCTCTCTCTCTCTCTCTCTCTCTCTCTCCCAACTAGCAGGACAGGACATCCCGTCAATAGGTCAGCGGTGTAGGGGCCGGGCTGCGGACCAAACACCACCTCACACTGGGTTACGCAACGTGACGCCGAAGGCGGAGTGGCTCCGAGATCCAGAGAGTCATCGACACCCGCGTCGACACCATGGCGCCAGGCGGCGGCATCTGCGCCAAGGACGCAGCTTTTATGGACGGCTCTCGCTTTCAAGGAGACGCGGTCGGGCCACGCGCCCGAAACCGTGGAACTGTTTGTGTCCGAAAGTATAGGAAGGAAGATGCTGCTGGGCGAGCGTTGTTTGTCTCCAGCCAGGTGTGGAACTTCACTGGGCCGGCACTGCTGCCTGCGGAGGTGGCATTTTCCCTGGCATTTGGACTCCGTTTTGTGCCCCGCCGCCCGACCAGCGGCCTGGACGCGGACGCTCCTCCGTGGATCTGTTTACATCTCGTCCCAGATCGGAAGCCGGCGACCCGAATTGGGTGGCCATCGCTTTCGATAAGCAGACGTTCGATCGTCCGGGCCTTCGGGCCCTTTGCCTCGTCCTCGTGCACTCTAGCAGCCTCCCGACGAGGCTGCACCAGACATCGTGCGAGTCGTGCGAGAAGTCTCCCGAAAGCTGGAGGGCTGAATCTGAGTACGGCACTGTGAACGTGCTCAGGTAATCTACGAGTCAATTCCCCCGCACGTCCTTGGCGGAAGAAACGGTCTCGGCCCGTATCTCCGCTCTGTACTCGGTCCCTGCGCGTTTAACAGGCGTCGCTCACCACGGCGCTCTCGTCTGTCCAATCACCTTTCATGCGTTTCACTTGTTGTTTCGCTAACCTTGATCGACATACCGTATCTGGTGATCCGATGGGGATAAGATTGGTGTGCCGTTTTACGTTTCGTCGCGACCGAATTGATTTTTATCTTTTTCCAATTATTCCTGCGAGGAACTCTGATGAGTGGAAATGCATGTGGGTCAGTGAGATGTTAGGGGGGGGGGAGGGGGGCTGCTTGAAGGTGACGGGAATGTAACCATAGCGTCGTATCGGAGTACGTCCACGTGGACTTTTTATTTCCTTGACTTTCTCAGTATTTTCCACTCAGCACCAGCGGCTGTGTTCTGCCGTTGGTAAACACCTGCGATTCTGGGAGTTGTTGACGAGGAGGCGGTTTTCTAGGGGTGTCAGCAGCGCACGGCCTATAACACGTGGGGCGTGTCCTTCTGACGCAGGGCATCTGCTGTCATTCATGGGGACGGCTGGCTGGTCTGGTCTGGTCTGGCTTGGCACGCTTTTCCGAACTTCGCCAGGCGCGGCCAGGCCGCTGTTGTGACCTCCCTCGGCTGTTGTTTTGGTTTGCCGGCAGAGTTCACTGTCCTTCCGGTAGAGCGCGTGAAGGCAGCGCGGCCCGCGACGGCGGCGAAGCCTAGCCGCCAGGCCGAGCCGAGTCGACCGCCGGGGCAGACCAGCCGAGCCCGGGCCGGGCCGAGCCGGGGCAACAAGTGCAAATTTATTCCGTCCTTGTCACTAACATGGTCGTGAAACAAGGGCAGACGCCGGCGGGCGGCGCTTCGGACGCCGACGGGACGGGCCTCGCTGCACAAAGGCTGCACCCAAGGTGGCTGCACCGCTGCACCGCTGCACCGCGACGTTGTTTACCAACACCAGCAGGCAGCCGGCAGCCTTTCTTTTCTCCCACGTGTCTGTCTGGCCCACACTACCCACTCTACCCGCCGACGGGCACCAGCAGCGCCAGCAGCGCCGTCGTGTCATTGATCTGCGGGGCGGGCTCGGGTGCAGGACTCCTCCACATGGAAAATGTCTTCTAACCGAATGCGGCCAGTGGCGGATCTAGGAGGGGCTTAGGGGAGAGGGGGGGGGCAGCAATTTCCCGCTTTTTGCCTGCGGGAAAGTTATGCCGGTTACCTTACATCCCCCCCCCCCCATATCCGCCACTAAATGCGGCCGTGCAAAGAAATAAAAATTGAAAAATAAAAATAATTATAAACGGCGCGATGGTGGTTTAAATCCTTTTATTTGCGCGGGGTTTTACACCCCATCAACGTTTCATCCTTTAAGCTCACATCCGACGAGGATATTCTGAGGTTTCGCACGACAAGAGAGAGCCACAATCAGAACATCCGTATTGTGGTCTGATAAGGACTACAGACGGACAGCTGGGTGGAGCCGGAGCTCTCGGCTCGTCTGTACAAAACATGTCGTCATGAAATCTAATGCGTCAGACTTCTCTCTGAGTTTTTGAAGTGAGGTTTGAACTGAGGCAAGTGTGTGTTTCACCATCTAGACAATTTGTACTATGAGCCCTAGAGTTTACGCAGCCGGCCACTGCGTGTCTTATTTGCAGTCGACGTTGAACCACCAGTCGCAGACGAGCACTTCTTGGCTGAAGATGGTGCCGTTGGGACACAGCATGGCTTCCCCTCGCCCGTCGCCGTGACACACGTAGAACGCCTGGCAACAGAAGGAGGGTTTAACGCTGCACGAAGCTTCCCACGACCACCTCTGCCGGATGTATGGTGCCCGGCGGTGCCCGGCGGTGCCCGTTGGGCTGCCTACCCAGCGGGCGCAGCGCGGTGCTGGTGCTGGGCCCGCATCGCACACTGACCTGGCAGCCGCTGGCCGGGTCCGCGAAGTACCCCTTCTGCCGGAAGTCGGCGCACGTGAAGCGAGTGATCGGGGGCCTGCTGAAGGCCGGGTAGTCCAGGCCCGGCACGCCGGGGATGCCGTCGTAGGGGCCCGGACCTGAAACAGGCACAGGCACGCGTTAGGTCAGGTTGACGGCGACGCCGGAGCCCCTGCAAGTGTCAGGGTAGGCCAGCCCGCACGGCACGCGTGCAGGCAGTGGTCGTTGTTGCCTACCCAGCAGGCGCCCTGTGTGCTCAGACTGGACACCATCTTGGCAAGCTGAAGCCAACACCTGGGCTGGGCCCCTGGGCCTGGGCCGCTGCTGCTTTCATTTTCCATACAACTCTGCCGCGGCTTGCCGGGCCGGGCGGCTCCGCTGTGCCGCCACCGCCGCCGCTTTGCCGCCGGACTCGGACTCGCTCTTCCGGAGAACAATGGTTGACGGCGACTTATCATTTTCTTTCGCGTTCGCCCCCTGCGCGCCCGTCACCCTTGCAACCCTATCATGACATAAATCTCGCCTTCTCTGTCTCTTTCTCTGTCTCTCTCACAAGCGATGTTCGGGAGCGCGCACCGCGCGGACGGAACGCGCCACTATCTTTCCCCCCTTTTTGTCGCATTATTAGAGATGTACCGCATCGAAAAAAAAGATTAAAAAAAGCATGCCACGAGAATGACGAGGTGCTTCTTGAGCAAAGCGGATGCGTTCTCGGGGTGGCTTGTGGCAACCGGGACCTGCTTACGAGGCCGCCGTCAGTGGCCACCACCAGTGGCCGCCGTCAGACGCCGACCTCAGAGAGGCCGACCTCGCAGAGACCACCAGGCGTGGATCCACCCCTGAAAGTAGGCGAAAAGCGGTACCCCCTCCAAGAGCCGGTCCTGGATCCGCGCCTTGAGACCGCCGTCAGAGGCTGCCGTCAGAGGCCGCCGTCAGAGGCTGCCGTCAGCGGCGCTGTGACACACTGCCGGCGTCGGTCCAGAACAGTGCGCCGCCCCAGCATATCATCCGCGGTATCTCAGCGGCTCAGGCGCAGACTGAAAAGGGGATCGAGGGGGAATAATAGCGGAGAAGAAAAACGGAGGAAAAGGGAATGCTGCTGCTACCGCCGCCGCCGCCGCGGGGACGCTGCTGCGGTGGCACGACCACGACATAACCGAACTCGTCCAGATCTAATCGCTGCCGCCTATGGCCGCCTTTGGCTGCACTCCCCCGCCGGGAAGTGGAGCAGCTCCGGGCTCCAGCTTCGGGAACCCGCTCCAGGCACCAGCTCCGGCCACCAGCTCCGGGCACCATCTCCGGGAACCCCCTCTTGGGTACCAGCTCTAGGACCAGGTCCGGGAACCCGCTGCGGGCACCAGCCCCGAGCACCCGCTCCGGGCACCAGCCCCGAGCACCCGCTCCGGGCACCAGCTCTAGGACCAGCTCCAGGCAACAGCTCCGGGCAGCTTCTTGGGGACGACGATGACGGCCACGATGACTGTCGTCTTCGATTGCCTCCCGTCCCGGATCTGCACTGCAGGCAGCGTGCCTGCCGGCGGCGTGCTTTGGTATTTGCAGGCGGCGGACCCGCGGAGACCCTGCATTTCCTCCAAATTGTGCTCTGCGGCCGCCTTCGCCTCCCACCAGCACCAGCCCGTCGTGTAGGTGGTCGTGGAGCCGCGGGGGGCGGCGGGCACCACTGCGCAGCTGCACACTGCACATGCTGCTGCACACCCACTTCCGCACCGGAGGACGGCTCGAGGGACGGTGGGCACGGACGGGACGACGGGGAGCGCATGGCGGACGAGTTATGCCCCGATCCGGGCTGACATCGTGATAGGATCGGCTCATGTCATGCGCATGCGGTACGTGTGTGTGTGTGTGTGTGTGTGTGTGTGTGTGTGTGTGTGTGTGAGAGAGAGAGAGAGAGAGAGAGAGAGAGAGAGAGAGAGAGAGAGAGAGAGAGAGAGAGAGAGAGAGAGAGAGAGAGAGAGAGAGAGAGAGAGAGAGAGAGAGTGTGTGTTTGAACGGTCCCATAATTCCCCCTCCACCCCCACGCTCCTGCCACCGCCTTCGGCCCGCTCTCGTTTTTCTCTGTTCCTCCTGCACTCCACCAGACCATGTTATGCCTTCCTCCCCGTTTCCTATACACTTTTCCGGTTGTTGCCGTCTTCACAGGCAGAGCGCAGAGCAGAGAGGACGGCGGCGCGGACGCGAAAGGGTGACAGCCACACCGCGAGTCCCGAACCCCCCAACCCCAACACTCATTCTTAGAGCTCGGCCGCACCACCGGTGCCGGTGCGGTGTCTCAGACATATCCGCCCTGAGGTAACACTGGGGAACACACGCTTCTCAATCTCATAACAACGGCGGTTGCCTGGCCTGGCTGCGATGTGTGGCCGCCACGTTTAGTTCCTGGAGATACGGATCGTCTGACCCCCCCCCCCCCCCCCCGGCCCCCTCTCCTTGTATGTACCTCATTGGCTGCGATAACTGCAGACTTCCCGTACATCCCGGCCGCTGTTGGAGAGATGCTAGGTCTGCAGTGTCGTGCTCGAGGACTTTACTAAGCGATTTGCTACCGAGTGTTTGTTGGCTGGGGACTGGGCGGGCTGGGCGGGCTGGGGTCACCACATCTCCGCTGACCTCCACGCTCACACGGCCAAGGGACCGAGTGCCTTGTGGAGCGCCTTCGCCTTTTCGGAGGAGAAAGTATGGGCTGGCATGACGTAAGTCCAAATATTTGCAACACATTTTCTTACCCCGACCAAAGTACAAAACAGTATGAGGTCGGATGTTAAGCTTGATTGCAGTGGGTTTAGTCGGATTGGCGATTGGCTCGCCTCACTGTGACGTCATGTCGGGTCAGAAGTCGGCACCGGCTGACAGCATGGAGGCAGCGGCACCCCGCCGTCAAGTCCAGCACGTTGGGTCCCAGGCGGCGCCAGTCGGCTGACCCGGGCCGGGGCGGGCCGTAGCTGCCGAGCCCGAGCCAACCAAGTGGCACGGAAGAGCGTCTTGAGCAACTGCCCAGTAGCGCCACTGCATCCCGCCATTCTGCAGTCGCTTCGAGCCGAAGCCTGAGCCGGACCGGGCCAGGGCCGCCCGAGGGCGACGGCCGGCCGGGCCGTGGACGACAAGGCCGTGGGTGTGCCAAGCGCCAAGCACCGCCAGGGCGCCAGGGCGGCATCGGAGACAGGAAGGGGCAGTTTGAATATCCCCTGAAAATTCGCGCGCCGAAACAAAAGGTGACGCGTGGCGCGGCGCGGCATTGCCGCCTCCTCGTGGTTTGGTCAGGGAGCGGAACGGAGATGCATGGGAGGGAGCGGGGAAAGGGGGAGCGGGGAAAGGGGGAGCGGGGGGTCAGCCGAAGCGGCCGGCTGCTGCGCCACTCGCCGCCGTGGTACTTCACTTCCGTCGCGATTTCTCATTAGCGCGTTCACACGCGGACAATGGTGTCCGATGGGACTGGGCTGGGCTGGGCTGGGCAGCACCGCGGCGTGCGGCGTGCGGCGTGCCGTACTGCGGCGGCACGACATTACAAGTGTTATCGCCCTGCTGAGGGAACAGGAGACGATGCTCCCTCCCGGCCCGGCCCAGCCCGGCTCGCACCTCACCTCACCTCACCTTCGCCGGCAGACGAACTTTCCCAAATGCAGCAGCAGCCGCGGCCGGCAGCCCCGGTGGCCCCGGCGGATGCAGCAGAGGCTCCGCTCCACGCGGGGCTCCACGGATTACGCCGCCCACAAATTCAATTATTCGCCGATCGCGTTATTCAACGGAGGAGACTGGGACTGTCGGACTGTGTTGCCACGGGAGCACCTGTGCGGTCCGTGCTGCGCTGCTGCGGGGACTCACCGTGGAGGTCCGAGGGCCGCAGGCGGTAGTACACGCTCTCGGCCACGGAGAGGGGCAGCAGGCCGAGGCCGCCCAGGCGCAGGTCCGGCAGCTGCAACTGCTTCAGCTGCTCCAGGTTCTGCTGCAGGTTTTTCTGCAGGTGCTGCTGCAGGTGCTGGCTCTCCTGCTGCAGGTCCTGCAAGTTGATGTCGGAGCGGTCCTGGCGCACGGCGTACTGCCACGTCCTGGAGGGCCGCCACTCCAGGGCGTCGTTGAGCATGGCACGGCCCTTCAGGGCGTTGGGCGTCGTCGGGGAGCCGAAGGACCCGAAGGACTCGAAGGGCGCCAGCGTGGGAGATGGCGTCGCCTCCACAACGTGGAGCTTGGTGAGCTCGACGACGGTGCGCGTGGACGGCGGGGGAGTGGGGTCGAGCGGGGGCGGGGTGGCGCTGGCTGCATGGAGGGGGCTCTTGTTGACGTTGCTGCTAGCGGCTGGAACGAAGATGGGTATCCAGGGGCTCTCGCCCAAGTAGAAGCTGTTGGACACGTCCAAGAGGGACGGCGTCAGCGGAGCCTCCAAGCGCACGGTCTGCAGTGGGGGGGCGCCTGCACCAGGCGGTGACCTCTGTTCGCCCTGCGCCGCGGGGGTCAGTGCCACCGTCGGTGTCGGCGAGGACGGCGAGGTCGGTGAGGACGATGTCGGCGACGAAACAAGGGATGGCGGTGGTGTCACAGGCGGCGGGGGCGCCGACGGCTGGGTCGTCGTGGACGGCGGGCCCGTCGTGGTCGGCGGCGCTGACGTGGTCGGCGGGTCCCGGAAGGGTGGCAGCAACACGTTGGCGGGTACGGCGCTGCCGCCAGCTCTGGGCACGAAGGGTCGCTCCACGTGCTGCACGCCGGCAGCAGGGCCGTACCGGGGGAAAATACCGGCCAGCAGAGGCGTGTCCAGCGGCATGCGCTCCTTGGCCGCGGCCTCCTCGCGTTCCGCGGGCGGGGCCGTGCGCAGCGTCGCCGACACCAGCACCTGTTGTTTGTCTCCTGTAAGAAGAAATTTTCATGATAGTTCTTCATGGCAATTGTTCACAATAATTTTTCAGGATGTTTTAAATGAAGTTTTCACAAGAAATTTTCATGCGAAGTTTTTACAAGCTCGTTCCTTACCTGACGCCTTTTTCTGGAAGCTCTTCCTAGCGAGGACGGGCTTGGGGGTGGTACTGGCAGTGTTGTTGGGGGCTGGCCTCAGAGTGGTCGGCTTTGGTGCGGATTTGTCAGTCGCGGCCGACGCCGGCCTGACTTTCGATCGGCCCGGTGATGCCTTGGGCGCTGACTTACCCGACCGCCGATTGGCCATCGTGGCCGTCGGGACCTGGGCCGCTGGACTCGCCGTGGACGAAGAGGAGGCTGCGAGGGCGGCGGCTGTCGAGCTGGGGGCGGCGAGGGTGTTCTGGAACTTGTACCTGCCGCGCTCGCTGGACGGCGGAGTGCCCGTGCCCGGCGCCGAGGCGAACTGGTCGCTCCTGGAAGTCGCCTTGATTGTCCCGTTTGCTGATGCATTGGCGGCGCCGGCGGTGCCGTCGCGGGGCATGATACCCGAGGACGCCGCGGGCGTCAGGTCCCTGATGACGACCTTGTACTCGCCCAGGATGGGATCCGTCTTGATGCGTGTGATCACAGTGCCGTTCCGCACGGTGGAGGTCCTCGCGGAGAACAGCGAGGATGCCGTGGTGGTCGACGAGAAGGGTTTTCTGGTGGGCGATACGGCCGTGGTCTTCCCTGCCTGCTTGGTGGATGTCTTGGTGGAGGCCGCGGCCGCAACGCCGCTCCGAGGCTTGCCGACGGCAGCGATCGGCTTGCCCGCGTCTGAGGGGTTCTGCCCCTGAATAAACTTGGCACTCTTTTTCCCGTAAGCGCTGTAGGGCACCTTGGCGGATAGGTGCTTGGCAGTAGGAGACAGTGCCGTCGGCGCGCCCGTGCCGTTGGCCACCATGGTCGCCACCACCTTGTCCAGCGCCATGGCATGCTCCACCTGCTCCGCCAGCGTCCGGTTCGCGTCCTCCTTCATCACCCGGAGAACGGCGTCGTCGCCGAGCTGCTGCTGGTCCCGAAACACCTGTGGAGTTGGTACAGACGCCTGCGATCAGACAGGGTCCCATGGGAGCGGCCGGAAGCCTTGGAGGCCCCCGGAGCCCTCCGGAGCCCTCACCCTCGTCACTCACCTGCAGAGCCCGCAGCAGCTGGTCTGCATCGCGCAGGGCTCGGACCAGGGCCCGAATGCGGGCCACCAGCTGCTCCGGAGAGGGCGTCGGGCCCGGGCTGGGTCCGCGTCCGGCCGAAGCAGTCGTCGTGTTGGCTACAGCTGACGACGTTGTCGGAGACCTAGGCGACAGAGTCGGCGAGGGCCTCGGGTCGGACGTCGCGGACCTTAAAGAGGATGTGGCTTGCTGGCTGGACGGAGTCGTCGGGGATCTCAAGGGGGCCGACGCCGCAGGCCTCGACGTGGGCGACACTGGAGGTCTGAACGTGGAGGCCGTCGGGGACCTCAGCGGGGACGCAGAGGGGGCCCCGACGAGGTAGTCACCGCTGCTTTCGACAAGCTCGTCGTCGGCGTCCTCAGTGAGAACGTCGCCGGCGGTCCTGGCGAGGACGTCGGTGTCCGGAAAGGGGGCGGCGTTGACGAGGGCGCCGACGGCAGGCCGCATGGAAGCAGCGCGGGCGCTGCGGGGTCATACACGAGCTCAAACCTCGGTCCCTCATCACATTCCACCGGATCACATCTCGCCCAGTGACGAATGGGTAGAGGGGAAGGCGGAGCACTGTTCTCTTGCACACTGGCTGCCTTGCAGCAGACCGAATCAGCTCACGCATGCCTGACATTTCGAGCGCATACGGCTCAGCAATTTGTGACGAACTATTACATGGCTGGAGGCATCGCTTCCTTGCAGAGCGAGATAAATTAGCTTTGGGGGGGGGGGGGGACTGTTCCATAGGTTACACACTCCCCGAGGCGCGCGACCGGCCTCAGCTGAATGGGACCAGCGACGATTGCGCGCATGAATGAGTGTTCGGGCCCAAATGACCCTCCTCTCCCTCTACCTCTCCCTCTCCTTCCCGACTTTTCCAACTGATCATTTCTGGCTCCCGCAGCGCTACGGATGTAATGGCATGACTGACAATTCCTGTGCACCTGGAGCGGTCGATAGCCCCTTCCAGGGTAGGCAGGCCCGCGCGTCTCCCGTGTCCGACGGGACTGCCTACCCGGGCCATGGCAGGCGCTCCCCTGTCCCCACTCGCACCTCGCACCCCACACAGTCCACACTCGCCGCGCCGCACCGCGCCGTGCGCGTGGACCTCGCCATAGGCATGCAGGATGCAAGCAAACCCAACCCCCGTCCGCACTCGAAACCCGCCTTTTTGCGTGAGCTGACATCGGACACAGAAAGGTTCCTCGGTGGCAGGGGCTCCTACCTGTGGTCAGGAGGACGAGGAGGACTCCGAGTAGAGCCATATCCCGGTGCGCTGGTCAGGAGGGCGGTGCGGGTCTGGCCATGTTCTGCGGGCTCACAGCTCGCCAGCGTCGTCCGTCGCCGCGTCGCGTTGCATTTCGGCGCCTGCGCCCCCCGTCGTCCGTCGTCGTGGAGTCTCGGGGACACCAGCCAGGGGCGGGCCGTGCACAAGTATCCCGGTTGTCCCCTGGGCCCTCTGTGCGTCCGCGGGGTGGTGGCGGTGGTCGAAGACGTACGCAGGGCGGTGGCCGAAGATGTCCCGGGTGCACTCCCCTATGGCCGTCTAGTATAACGTGTACGCGCGTTGTTCAGCCTGGCGGTCGGGCCGACGCGTGGTCCATGACAGGGGGCTCTGCAGCGCGGTGAGGCGAGGGACAGAGTGAGCCACTCCCGGACAGCCTGGGGGCCGGGGGGCCGGGGACCCCCAAGGGGCCGCCCTGCCCTACCGCACCGCAGCTCAGCGCAGCGGCAGCGCGGAGGGGGAGGATGCATCGGCCGGCGCTTACCGCCGGGGGCGGGGTGGTGGGGGCGGGGGCGGGGAGGCAGAGAGCGTCTTTTGGAGACACCTCCCCCCCTTCCCCCAGCCAGCCCGTTGCTGCTCCGGCACTCCGGGGACTGCTGGGCGGGCAGTATCAATGAACCAGCAGGTTCGCCTCGAACAACGTCCCCCGGCCCGATCGTCCCCCGCTGCACACATTGCAGTGTCAATCCAGAGATTGTCCTCGAGGCAAATCGTCTTACAACGACGGGACAGGCCGAGACATAGTGGCCAGCAGCGGCCGCCCGTGAAGCTACCGAGTGTGGCGAGGCGTGGAGTGGGGCGGAGTGGCGGAGGCGGAGTGCGCAGGGCATTGTTCTGTTCGCGCCTTGGATGCTGGTGCCGGGCTGGGCCGGGCTGGGCTGGGCCGGAGGCCGGGCTATGAGACACGCGTCGCTTGGGCTTAGCGCCGCTGCCATCATCCGGCATTCGTCTCGTCGGCATCACGGCAAGCGATTGCACCGAAAAGCGACAGGTCCCCTGCCGCCTGCAGCCCGCAGCCCGCAGTGCAAACCCCCTGCCGCTTCCGTTCTGCACTGCGGTGACGCAGGAACGGGGCTGTTGCATGTGTTTCCCTCGGTCAGGTCAGGTCCGTGAGCCGCCAGTTAAGTGGCGCGTATGGCGCGCACGTGGCGGACGTGTCCCGGCAGACGACGCGTGGCAGACGACGCGTGGCAGACGACGCAAGCCCCCGACAGGTGACGGAGCATCCCAATGAAGTCGTAGTACTGGATCAGGAGGAGGCGGGGACGAAAGGGGGAGGACAATAAACTGCTGATTATCAGCCCAGATAAACTCCCGGGCGGGGAAGAGCAGGAGGGCGGTGCGGCGGGGCGGGGCGCCGGGGGCGGCTGCACCACTGCACTCGCCGGGGGCCGCAGCCGCAAAGCACCGCAGAGATGGTCAGTCTGCCGCCTCTCGTCCCCTCGCCGCCCATTAGCGCGTCCAGGAGACGAAAACACGGCCGCGCGGGAAGTTCGGGGAGCCGAGAACCCTTCTTGGTATGTTGAGCCCGGGGTCCTGCTTCTGCTTCTGCCCCGATCAACGCGTCGCGTCGTCCTTCTCAAGGGCCGCTATCGCTATCACGTCCTGGATGATGTCAGACCTCGATCCGTTTCCTGATCTGCCTCCCCGTTCGACAATAGGGCCGTGTGGGCGTGTCCAGTCCAGCCTACAGTCCCCGCCGGTCCCCGCCGGTCCCCGCCGCTCCCACGGTGTGCAACGCCGGCCATCCGACGACGCCGCCAGCCGCCGCCCACCGCCCGCTTGTATTAGAGAATAACGCACCGGCGTGTCGCGCGCGGCTAATCTGCGCCAACTCGCGTGCGAACAAGGCTCTGTGCTGAGGGCCCGCGGCGCCGACACAGCGACACAGCCTCTCAGCTGGACGGGCCCCGAAAGTAGAGCAGAGCAGCAGAGCCAGCAGAGCACCCCACGGGGACGTTCATAAACTACCTGGCCGATTTTAGGTCACTTTTTGACCCCCTCCCCCACTATCGTGACCTAGCTTTACCATGCATTAGGAGGAGGATCGTGACCATAAGCTATAGGCCCCCCCCCCCCCCCCCCCCCCCCCCGCCACATTGGTCACGTAGTCAACGAGCAGGAGCCGGATCGGGTTCGAGCACCGGATCTGACTTTTAGACCGATAGCTGGGCACATCCACGCAAGCTCATGACATTGACATGCTGGAAATCTGATCAGTAATTGGGGGGGGGGGCTCGTGCACGACGGTGGGTGTCTAATCACTCTAACGCTGGCCTGTAAGCGCTCGTTCTTGGCGCCGCAACGGCCGTAACGCGTGCCGCTTGCCAAAGCCTGCTTGGCCGTCTGGGAGACGGGGCTGCGCAGGCTGCGCAGGCTGCGCTAGTCGGGCCGCCAGGCCGCGCAGGGCCAGGGGGCACCCAGGGGTCATCATGGTTAAGGGTCCTTATCCCTTCCGTATACAGGTCCCCCGCCCCCCGGCCGCCGCCGGCTCGGCCACCGCT
Organism: Odontothrips loti; assembly: GCA_038380765.1. Classification (NCBI taxonomy): domain Eukaryota; kingdom Metazoa; phylum Arthropoda; class Insecta; order Thysanoptera; family Thripidae; genus Odontothrips; species Odontothrips loti. The sequence goes on along the minus strand of CM076243.1, from coordinate 17,927,470 downwards.
TAGCACGAAGACTAGACGCGGTCTGCGGCAACAAACAAAACACGGCTGCGGCCGTTGCAGCGCCGTCGCGGCGGCTCCGAGCCGTTAGCGTGACGTAACACCCCCGCATTGTCCGCTGACGTAACGGCTTTTTGTTTACGACCGCCTAATTTTATGATCCGTATTCACAAGCGGAGGCTAATACATGAGGTGGACAGACCGTCGACGTGCCCGCGTGAGCACTCTGGGCACAGCGGGGTAAGGGGCAGAAGGGGCGGGGGCGGGTGAGGCTCTGCGTGTGTGTGTGTGTGTTGCTCTGGGGGTGGGTACTCAAAGGCACAAGGTCGTGGCCTTCATCCCTCCGGCCCCTCCGGTCTTTGTTGACCCTCCGCTACATAAATCAAGTTGTTGGGCAACTCGGTCGGGCGCCACAAAAGGGTGGTCCCCACCTCTCTCTCTCTCTCTCTCTCTCTCTCTCTCTCTCTCTCTCTCTCTCTCTCTCTCTCTCTCTCTCTCTCTCTCTCTCTCTCCCCCTATCCATCTCTTTCTCGCCAAAGAGCGGTCACCGGGAGAAGGAGAAAGAGATGGGCAGCGATTCACCTGCAGGACTGCAGGATGCCCGATGCCCCCGCCCTCCAGATGGGGCAAGGCGGCGGCCTTGGCAGCCCCCGGCCCCCGGTCCCGGGCGGACCAGGCGCCAAGCTCCGGGCTCCGGGCCCCAACTGACCAGCAATGCTCGGATGGTCCAGGGGACCGGATGACCGGCACGGCCTCCTCCCTCCATTGCCGACGAGGCGTAGCAGGCCATGCGCCGAGCGCCTGCGACAGCAAGCGTAGGCCAGCCCGCACGACACGCGTGCACGCAGAAGTCGGGATTGCCTGCCCACCAGGCGCCATGTGGAGATACCCCTCGCTGCGCGATTTCGTACTCTACGTATTTCCGTTCGGGAGGCGTTTCTGGTCTTCAACTCCTGTTCTTGAGCCTGAATGGATGCTATCGACGACGCACGTCGTGTCCAGCCCAGCCCGGCCAGCCCGCCCTGAGCCGCTGGCGATGGCATTGTGCCCGTTCCGCCACCATTGTGCGATGCCCCGCTGGCCCCGCCGGCCCTTGACTGAGTACTGAGTACCGAGTACCGAGTGTGTCGTACGTGTAATGGTTCTGTACGGAGTGGGCGTGTCGGTGTCGGGTGTCGGGTCGTCGTCGCGCTGCCCGCAGAGCCATGGCGGTGCGCGCGGCGCGGCGATTGTTTGCAGCAGGCCGCGGGGATCGCGCTAGCGCCCGCACCCTGGTGACCTCGCCCTCCCGGTGCTTGTGCCTGCGGCCGGTGTCGGTGTCGGGCGCCTCCCCCCCCCCCCCCCCCGCACCCCCGCCGGTAGTTGGCCAAGCAGATCCTGTCATTCGGCACTGCAGGGCAGGCGGTGCTGGAGCCCCGCTGGAGACGCAGCCTCAGCCCGCCTCAGCCGCACCGCACCGCGCCGCCGCGGTAGGCCTCCCAACGCACACTTCTGCCTTCCGCCTTCTGCCTTCTGGCTGCCGGGTGACATGCCCATGGAGCCATGTGGTCTGGCCCAGCGCTCAGTTGTCGACGCAGTCGGTTGAGGACTGCAGAGCTGCAGAGCTGCAGTGCCCGGCCCAGCGCAGCCAGCGCAGTCCACAGGAACATGCGTGCCGCAGCCCCGTCCCCGTCAGGCTTCTCTGTCCTCGCCTCGGCCGTGGCCTCGGCCCTCGTCCTGGCGGTGGCCGTGCGGGCCGAGAAGCAGAAGCCGCCGCCGGCCGCCGCTGCCAGGACGGACGAGTGGGCGCACAGGCAGGCCGGGGCCGGGCTGTGCCAGATGATCCTGACGTCCGGCTACGGCTACCGCCAGTTCGTGCCGCTGGAGCCGTTCATGGCGCCGCCCGGCGACAACCCCATGGACGGCTACCCCAGCCCGCTGGTTAGCCCACCGCCGCCGACACCACCACCGCATATGCTCAACGCCACCGCAGCCGCAGCCGCGGGCCCCGTCGGCGGGGGAGTGTCCTCGGCCACTGCGGCCCCCACCGCCGCTCCCGACGGCCAGCGGAGGCTCCTGGTGCTGCGGTTCCAGGTGCGGGCGCTGAGGGTAGCGGGTTCAAACCCCGGCTAAGAGAAGGCTTTTGGAACTGATTCAGTGCTCGGTGTGCGCAGGTGATGGCTGAGAGCGACGCGCACATCCTCCTCACCGCCCAGAGGAGATCGGACAGGGAGGCGTACGAGGTAAGCCATTCCGCGGCCACGCCGCAGCCGAGAGGCCGGGGCAGGGCAGGGCCGGGGCCGAGTAAGGGTCGGCGACCCCAGCTCCCGGCACCACGCAGCCGGCCGCCGCGGCCAGCCCAGAGCCCCAGCCGGTCCTGCACTGCATGCTGATGTCCTTGTCTTGCAGCAGAACCATCCGCGCTGTGCAATCAACATCCGTCTGTCTCCCTCTCCGAGTGCGATAGCGCGTGTCCCAGGACCCGGGGCGAAGGGTGGAGGGGAAGTGGGAGGGTTCGTTCACCGCCAGAAGGCCCGCACCCAGTTATCGCCATTACGGATTTTGCGCCGAATTCTGCAGCGAGCTTGTCGACGAGTCCCTCCCCTCCCCGCCCTGCCCCGACCCGAGTTCGAGCCGCGGCCTTACCCTTCGGAGCAACCTGCCGCAGGTGGTGCTGGGCGCGGGCAACAACTCGTACACCGACTTCCGTCGGCTGCCGGCCTCCGTGCCTCCGCGTCGCGCCTTCAACTACTCGACGGGGGTGGTGTCCGGCGGGGAGCTGCGCGCCTTCTGGCTGCTGGCTGACCTGGAGACGGGGCTGCTGGCGGTGGGGCCCGAGGGCGGCGCCCCCATACTGGCCTGGGTGGACCCGGGCCCGCTGCACATCCGCTACTTCAGCCTGTGCACGTGGACGGACGTGCAGGGCACCTGGCTGTACGGCTGTGACAAGGCAGGCAAGCAAGCAGCCGGGGCCCGGAGCGGGGGCGGGCGGGCGCTACCACAGGGCACCACAGGGCACCGTGAGCCGTTCCCCCTCTGTCCGCAGGCAACGCGACCGCGGCCCAGGACGCCGAGGACATGAGTGAGTCCGAGCGAGTCCGCCTGCACGTCCTGACCCAGGACAAGAAGCACAGCCCGCGCTCCAGGACGAGCGTTGTCGCCAGCTTCACGGTGGACCAGATCGCCGTGGTGAGTCTCGGTCTAGTCACAGGGCGCAGCCGTCGGACTCGGATGACAACAGAGTCTATCAGTGTTTATTCGTGGTGATTTGTCTGCAGGACGAGAGCACCCTGGTGCTGACCATGACCGGGACGCTTAAGATGGTAGGTGACCCTGGCCCCGAAGGTGCCCCCGCCCCCGTCTAACACCTGTCTAACGCCGCCCGAACGGCTCCCGTCCCGCCCCCTTTAGTTCTGGAACGACACGAGGATGATGTGGTCTGCCGTCGGTCCCGGCGCTGTCGACCTCATGGAGGTGTCCACGTCGGACGTGTGGGTCCCCGTCGTGCGGCCCTCGGGGTGAGTGGTGCTCTGCCCGCGCTGGCCGCTGGCCGCTGGCTGCAGGTGGGTGACGAGGATGATGCTTATACTGCTGCCGCAGCCGGGAAGCCTCGTACCTCTGGCTCTCCGACTTGCCGACGCCGGCCACCGTGCTGGTGAGGCACACGGGGCGCCTCACGTACCGGATCCCGCTTCAGCTGGGGGCGCTCTGCATCCCGGAGGCCGACGGCGGCGCCAGCGGCTTCACCCACTCGTGCACGGCCGCCCTCGCGGCCAAGTCCCCGGCGGCCGTCGTCCAGCTGCAGCTCAGGGTCATGGACGCCTCCACGGCCGTGAAAGTAAGCAGCGCGACGAGGGGTAGAATCCGGTGGAACCCGGTGGAACCTTGAACGCACGGCCACGGCCACTCACTCGATCCTACCCGGTCCGGTTGGCAGAACCCGCAGTCGCAGAGCCCGTGGGAGTATGTGGACTCCCATTGGATGGCTGGCAACGATTACGGGCTCCTCATCATGCGGATGCGGCGCCGCGGCTCCACGGCCAGCAGCATCTTCGTCACCACGAGCATCGGTGAGCACGGGTTCAAGTACCGACCAGATGCCAGGGGCTTGTAGAGGGTGTGAGCTAATGCTAGGGCGCTAACGCTATGCCAACGCTATGCTATGCTAACGTTATGCTGACGCTGTGCTTGCAGCGGCCTGCACGTTCTGGGTCGTCAGCGTGCTGCTCCCCGAGCCCGCGCCCGCCAGACCCTGGTCGGGTTCGGGTCTCGGACTCAGCACCCCTCCTCGCCCGCGGACCCTGGTGGCGGCCCTCGGCGTCCTCGTGACCGCCATGTCGCTCCTCAGCCTGCAAGCCTCCATGCCCGCCACCATCGTGGCCGTCGTGCACTCTGGCGGTGAGTGAGGCCGGAGACAGCACCGAGTGCACCGAGTGCCGCAGGGGACGGGAAGGGGTGGTCGGTGTCGGGGAGAGTTGCCACTGTACCTTGACGGCGGCCTCGCTTCCAGTTCTGCACTTGTCAGCGGGCCTACTGCTGGCCACGCTCAGCCTGGTGCTCCCCACTCTGACGGCGTGCCACGGACCCGGACTTCCCCAGCTGCCGAAGCCCCTGGCGAGGCTCCTCAGGAGCGAGGTGTTCTCCAGGCTCCTCCTCGGACACTCAAGCTCCTCCCAGAGACCCAGGGTACGGGGCGGCCAGACAACCCGATATACACGGAAGCGCAGTGCAGCATTCGACAGTTGAAATACATCGTAATCTCTTTGTTTAATTTCAGTGGCGCGACTGCTCCAATGGCACCGCCCCGCAGCAAGTGATCGAAATGTTGGACGCCATGGACGCCGAAATGTCGCGGAGGGACTGGCATACGCTCATGCTGGCTGTGGAAAAGGCCGGCGCCGTGGCGTGTCTCGGTCTTGCTCTAGCCGCTCTCGCTCTGGCGCACAGGCACTCCGAGTGACACCTGACACTGGCACCGTCGGGTCGTGACTGCACCACTAGTACTAGTCGATTCGACTCCAGTATTTGGGATTCTGGGTTCTAAGAAGTACGTTGATTGATTCATTGTTATTCAGGTGAAACTTTTGGCACAAAAATGTATGACACCTTGTCTCAGTGTAGTTTTTTAAAAATGCACTGTCATCAGATTTTTGCGTCTGTGGCTTAATGAATCCAGCCCAGTTGAAAGATAAAAGGAGTCTGTGATATTATTATAGTATTTCCCCTTGCTTTTTTTTAGGTTCTCATAATGGTGTTTCAGAAATGAAAATGTCTGCTGACAATGTTGGATAGTGAAATGTCAATGGATTCTGGCAATAAAAAGATGTCACAATTTATCTAAATGCGCAAGCAGTTATTTATTCATAAAATAGTAGAAAGTATGCAGCTGAACAAGAACACGTGGCAGAACAATGCAAGTCATATCAGTGTTTAATTGCTAGTATAAGAAAGCTATTGTGTTCATAAAAACAACCTACATTATACAGTACAAAGTAAGAATCCATTAGAAACAGTAAATAGTTTCAGAGTATACAAAAGAGGTACTTTTAAGTACAGAGTATAATTGGACCAGTTCAAGAGTTAGTTTCGAATTTATGGCAGCAGTCAAATTATTCTCAAGTATGCCAAAGTGGCTCCCTCGGTTTGTGGACTATTGGCTTGAACACCACATTATACAAATTCCAGGATAACATTCTAAGGAGAAGGTGTTAATTCATATTAATTGGGACTTTTCAAGCAGTTAAGTCAACATCCAGCCTGTGTTAGTCCTTAAAATTTTATCCCGGAATATGAGGTATCGTCATGGAGTTGGTATCAGATCACAACAGAAATAAAGAAGATTAGGCAGATTTTCCCTCACTCTTTCACAAATGCGCTTTGTTATACTTGGTACACCACCCAAATACAAATAACGCAAATTTGGGCAAAAGAATGATATCATTAATGCAACACAATCACCCAAGTAATAACCATATTGCAAATCCAACAATTGTAGCTGTTTCAAATTTCGGGAACCAGACAACCAAGAGGTTAGAGCTAGACCAGTTACTCGAAGGCGTCTAAGTCTCACAAAACGTATTTCTTTCAAGCTTCTCATCATGGAGAAAGTACCCCAATTCAAATTGCGTCCATCCCTAAGACTAACATGAACAAGTCGAGGTGCATCATACAATTTTAACATAGGCTTATCACTGATCATGTATCCTGATAAATCAAAACCCACTAGCATGGAGTGCTTTTTCTCAAAGAAGTACTCCAGGTCAATGTCTCTAATGTAGGTAGCTCTTGGCAATGAAAGCCAATTTAATATAGCACACTGATCACATAGATCTCTGAGATCACTTCCTTTCACATTTGTAGCATCATGCAACTCTAGAGTTGTCATCATAGAAAAGTGGAAAATGCTAGGTATTGCGCTCGTAAGCAAGGGCCCTTGAAGTCTTAAGTGACGCAAAGTTTCACCACAACCCTCATGCAAGCCATCAAACAGTTCACTTCCATATCCATAAGAGGGTTCATAACATTCAATTTCAATTGTGCGCAATTTGGAATGGTTTGCAATGATATCTTTAAACAAACGTAACAAGTGAGTGTCACTTACTGTGCCAGGGTGACGGATACGGATACATTGAATGGCAGGTGAGTTTGAAACAATATTACAAAAGAGATTTAAATTAGGATTCCTTGCATCCCAAGTAAAGTAAGCATCCTTCCATACAACCACATCATTTAGAATAACATCTCGGAATCTATGACAGACAGAGCACAAATCACGCATCAAGAGAGTGGCATCACAATATGAAAATATTAGAGCTAGGACCTCATCAGGCAAATCTAGAATAGTTGTTGCATCATCTTCAATGGGTTTTGTTGTCTTGTCACAGTCAACTATCTTTTCTTGAATTGATGATGATGGAAATAGAGAACGTAAATCAATATCACACTGGCCAGTTGTCATTGCTGAAGCCATAATGCTGAACGTATAGTATTGTCAGTCAAACACAATAATTATGTTTCTGGTGTGAATCTAATGATTCCAAATAACCCTAGCACATAAAAATTGAATCCTTTTTAAAACAGATGCGGAAACTTTTTTATTTCCTCCACTACGCCAGCTTCTATGACTGGCAATGACATTTTGTCACAGTCCAAGTTGAAACTCACGTAGACAGGTTTGTCCAACTTTTTAGAAAGCCTACTAGCAAGGTTCATCGATGTCATGTTCAAGACATCCCCTAAAAGCTTGGTCTGAAGAGGGTCCTTCCCGTAGGGGGTGCACATAGACAAGGCCAAATCTTCCAACACTGGTTGTGATGTGGACCCAATCCACAGAAACAGGCCCTTCTCAAGTTTCAGGGCCTTAATTATTAATGCCTGATCACAAGCTTTAAGTTGGAACCCATGTGAGAAAATTTTGGGTTCACAGTATTCAATTGTGGCTATTTCCATCGTACCGCATCAATCTGTAAATTGTAAAAATAGACAACACGTGTTAGAAACTAATCTGAAGCCGAGGACTTGAACAAGTCATGATTACGCTCGCACAAACCAGGAGATAAACAAAAACAAAGACATCACTACAATATACCCTCATCCGACTTGAAGACATCATCACTTAAAATTTGTGAGCGGGATAAAGAAACATGGCTTACCACTGACCTGTAATATACGGTTGCTCGACCAACAATCTAAACACAAATATGAAATTTGCTCACCATTTTTTTCAACCTCTCGTCGTTTGGCGTCTGCTGCGATGCGGGTATGTTCTAGTGCGGGGCCGGGGTCCGGGATGAATGAGCGCTTCTGACCCGCCTGTGAATAGTGCATTTCGCAGGACGCGACTCCGCGGCGCTCTACGGCGCTTGCGCCAACAAGTGTTTGTTTTCCGTTCAGTGAGTGCAGCAGGTGCACTACAAAGGAGGCTCATTTTCTATGCATTTTAGTGCCGTTTCTTGCTTTGTGCTGGTGAAATGCGGTAGCCAGATCTCGTCCACCGTATTTCTGTTGTAATCTGAAGGCTTGTCCACCTTTTCAAATGTCATGGGACTTTGTACGAGACGGCATTTTGTGTTGACAATATGCATTTTGCAACTGGTAAGTTTGGCTTGCTAGTTAGGCCCTCCGTTAATGAATCACATCCGAAGGGCGTCCGACAGTTTTTCATTTGGAATCCCGTGTAATGATTATTAATTGGGCACTGGATTTCTCTGAATTCTAAATTTGGATAAGTGAATAATTTGATTCCCACGGATAGCTCGTACCCCATCATCCGCCCCCGTTTTCATTGGAATGCTGAATGTTTGGAGGTTATCTTAATCAAATCTGTGCGAGGATCAGATTAAAATTTTGTAGCTCTAACGTTTAAGTTAGTAGCAAACCAAGTTTCTTTTGAAACCAACTATCTGTACCATGTCGAATTTTTTAAATCCTCTCTAGCTGTGATATTTCACTTGTGTTATTGCATTAGTAGTAGTTGTTGTTTCATATTGAATGAATATTTGTGAGCATCTCAGGTTCTTGTACTAATTGATATATGAATATTACCATTGCAGATATCCACTGCAGAGAGGCAAGTGTTCGATTTTCTTGGAACACAATGGGGTGCTATTGTAGCGAACCTTTTACAAATTATTTTTGTCATCTTTGGATTTTTTGGAACTCACCAGTTTAGACCGAGATATGTGATTGCTGTGAGTACTTGTATAAATTTTATTACTTGTGCACTAAATTCAGTTAGTTTTTATTTCAACATTTCTCTAAACTATTTTTCTATTTCTCATTCCTTCAGTACTTAATTTGGAGCATCCTCTGGATTGGATGGAATGTTTTCATTATTTGTTTCTATCTGAATGTGGGATTGGATAATAAGGTATGTGCAGTTAATGGAAATCTTGATTTATAATTTCTACTACATTGTGTATAATCAAACTTGACTTTTGTGCAGAATGGGGTTATCCTCAACTTTGGTACTGACATTCATAGTTGGTGGAAAGTCAATGGTTTTGGCTGCCGTACAACAATCCCTTCCAATACCGCAGGAGACCCTGTTGCGGAGCCTGAGTCAACAGGTTGTGTTCTAAATTATGAGTATGTTGAAGTTCTTCATGCAGCCATCCAGATTGTCCTTGCTGTAAGTATAACCATCCTCACTTTAATATGCATGACAGTGCATTTTTATGGTAAATAATTATGGTGTTCCAAACATGTGTTAATTCATTCTTTTAGGTCTTGGGATGCTGTGGTGGAATCCATGTACTCCGAATTTTTGTAGAAGAAGATGACAGTTGTAAGTAGACACAATATCTGCACTGTATAAATTTATGTTTTAGAGGAGTTAAAACGCCATGTGGTGATGGTTTTCATTTTAAACTAACATTTCCCAGTCAAGATGAAAGGTGAATTCCTTAAGTCGTCTGGTTATAGGGCTGTTATGTCTTCCCTTTTCTGTCCCTTAATTTTTTCTGCAGCTCTTCTCTCCTCTAATTTTCCATTTAAGATGCCTGAGCATGAACCTGATCTGTCTTACTCCAGTGTATCCAACTAAAGTCAAGCTATAGTGTTGTTCATGCAGTGATATTTGTAATTTGATATTCTTTACAGTTGATTTTATTGGTGGATTTGACTCACAAATGGTGTGGTAAGTTTGTTCAAAGAGCATGTTTCTTTCCAGTTCAGTACTTACTCAGTGGTGCACGCAGCACGTTATCTGTTCTTCATTTTCTTTTCCTGTTAGTATTAAGGATAAGCTGATTCATTTTAAGCATATTGTTTCATTGAGTATTGTCTTATGTTGTATGAGGACATGAAATATTCAATTTATGAACTGTGTAGTTGTTTGTGTTCTACTCTGCTCTGCTCGCTTTTAGACATCTCAAGAAATTTATTTCTAAAGATGTATTGCCATCGTATAGCTTTTTGAAATTCTTTGATATTTCTTTATCATGTCTCAGTTGTTTTGTTTTGTACTTTTCCTTTTCAATTTTGATCCTTTTAATGCTGGCAAGTTCTCAGTTTTGTAGAAGGTTCTCAATTTTTGCATGTCCATTTATATCCAAAGTTGTATTTTGACAGGTAGTTTTCTTCTAGGTATATTGACTCATGCATTGCCTCATTTCATTTTTTCAGTGTAGTTTAACAAGGCAGAATAGTTTAGGCCAACTTAATTATCTTGTAGCCACTTGTCATCTCATTCACTGATCAAGTAAAGAGTATAGAAGTTTTATGTTTATTCTTGGGAAACCATCCATAAATTATATGGATTTCCACCGCAGTCTACTCTTCTGTAGCCGTGGTGATCAGGGTTTAGTTCCAGTTTTCAATGGCACATGTTTTTTTTTTTTTTTTTTTTTGGGGGGGTGGGGGGGGACTGTGACCATTGTAAAGTCTCTGCAATTCATTTTCTCTTCTCAAGGTATTGATAATCGTCGTGGGGGAAGGAGGGAATGTTTCAATTACATTTCTCCTGATCTTTGTTTTCAGAATTACCTGTGGAAGATGTATTAAGCTGCTTATCTGCCTGTGTGCCAATATCAGTTAATTACTTTTGTGATACTTTCTCATTTTCTCTGGGATTGACTGTCTTGGTTTCAGTTGATTTTCTTGGGGGCTTTGAAACCAAAAGTCCTCAACACTTGGCTCTCCGCCCTACATATGTACGTGTGCCGACCAACAGCACGCAGTCATTCTTGCGGTCAAGTCAACTTCGCTTAGCAGGAAGTCGGCAAGACTCCTTAGCTCAACCAAGGTCTTTCTCCTTACCCCGAAATGGTGACTCTATCCGAATGTGTCAATCTGATTTGTATGTGAACCAAGCTGGTATTAGTGGAAGTGCAGAACGCAAGAACTTTCATCCAGAAGACTCACGAATACATCCTCCTCGTCAATTTCGCCACTTAAAACCAAGACCTTTGTCAGTTCATGTAACAAGATTTGACTGAGTATTTACAGGTCATAAATGGGATTGTTATGTTACCTCTTCATTTGACAGAAGAATGGTCGATTAGTGAGTTTTCTTAATTGATTTTTACAGTGACATGTGAAGTCCTGTGAAGCATGAACTGTCAAAAATGCTAGTTCAAACTGTACAAAAGTGCCATAGCAGATGTTTCCACTTTCGTCTATTGTGATGAAGTATAGATAGTTTTTAATGAATATGGTGTGCCATTATCATATTTATGTCCTTTTGTGTATTTTGTTGGGACCAGTGTCATCTTGTAAGACTTTGCTGCAAGTTCCTTATCACACCTAGGTTGTTTCAAGAAACTTTTAAATTATTTGACGTAACATGAAGTTGACTAATCCAGAAAGAAATCATCAAAAAGTCTCTCAATGCACTTGAGCTTAGCAAATAAGTAAGATTTGATACTTTTCACAGAAGTTGTACTTAATGATACCCTTCCCAGGAAAACTGGCATTCATGTATGGACTGTGTAGATTAAGTTTATATCTACACAGTCCTGTTTTGTTCTCTCTGGTACATTTATTGATTTCAATTAGTTTTTGCAGTTGATCCGTTTTATTGTCTTGCCCTTATTTTTAATATATATGAATTATTTTGCTCAATTTCAGAAAGACAATTGGCCTGTTATTTATTATTATTTTAAAGACTTCGACCTGTCATCATAAAGTTTAAGGTTATCCCTAGAAGCTGATTAGAACCCTCTCTTTCGGTTAAGATATCAGCGCCTTTTTGTGGTCTGATTGTTTAGTTAGTTTTCTTACAATTTCACCTATTTCACTTACTCAGTCAATCTAGGGCACCAGGGGAAGATTTTAATATCTTTTTGACACATTATTTTTACAGTTAGACTCAAAAGAAGACACGCCCTTCTGGGTGTTGAGTATTCTTATCATGTATCATGCTTTAAAATTTTTTCCTCCTCCTCTCTCTTTTGTGTTTCTATCATATCTCTCTTCCTGATCTTTGATGGTTGTAAGCATTATCAGTAGATAAAATGAAGTCATTTGTTTTTATTATCAACTTCCACTTATATGTGTAGGACATATGTTGATTTAATGTTTTTAATTTATTTTCTGTATACTGCTCATTTAAGTGTGATATTATTGACTGTTGTTCATTGTAAATGTTGTTTCATTTTCAGTGTGTTATAATCTGTTCTGTTCCATATATCACAAAAGCAACCTCTATGTTGCTTTGAATTTTCTTGCCTGTAGGAACCAAAATCAGTGTAACTGTAGTGTTGTGCCATGGAAATTTCTGTGTAGTCTTGTTTGGCCTTGTACTTACTGTAGGTATGATAAAATAATCTTCACAAAGTTCGTTAATGGAGGCAGTAAGTTAGTTTTTATTGGCAAGGGTTGAATGAATTACTATTGCAAATGTGTGTGTTTATAGTTCAAGCTTGTTGACAAATTTCTGATTAACTCCATTTTTAGAACCTTTTATTACATACTATTATTAGCATTGTGATGGAAGCAGCTTTTGTATCAGCAGCTTGTACACATAAGATTTTATCACTGCCTATACATATCTATAATCAATGGAAGTAGGAGTGTTTATACCTTAGACCTTTGTCATTACCTATCCCATTTACTCGTAGTTTGAGTGATTTTTAAATATTTATTGTATCCTCCAATCTGGTGTCTGTAATTTACATGCACTAAAGCCATAAACTGAATGCTGATTCTTTCGTTAGGACCATTCTTTTTCATGCACAAATGTCTGTACAATTTGGTTTGTTGCCCTTCAGAAGGAGATGAAGTCCATACAGGGTGATGGCCCACCTTACTTTAGATGAAGTGTGGTACATTCATTCTTGTAGTGGTAATAGTGAGCATTAATTTCCTCTCTGCTGTTGTGCAGTCATAGTTGGATTATCCCTTCGTTTTTTATGAGCGAATGTTGATGTTCTAGAATATTTTGCCCATAAGTCCTTTTAATTTGCCTGTGATAAATACATCATGTTTGTTTGATTTGGTGTTTAATTTTTTTTAATTCATTAATAATATCAGATCATTATCACTTTTGACTTTCATCATGTTTGAATGATACATTGTAAACTGATTTTAAAGGGAAATATAAAATACCAATTTTATAAGTGATCTCTCTTTATTTTTCACTGTTCTTACATTCTTTGACAGTGTGAAATGTACTCGTTATGAAGTTTTCCAAAATCAACCTGGTTATGTGAAATGTTTGAGGAACATAATAATACCCTCATACATACTTCAATCTACTATTTCCCATACTCTTGGTGGTTTGTTTCTTACTATGCAGCTGTCGCATGGTTCACTAACAGTTTGCATGATGTCGCACGCTCTTCTTCACAAAGCTCCTGGTGATTGGGTTTGTAAACTTTTGCAAGGACACAGGTCAGGTAGATTTTATCTTTCACATCAGAAAATGTCTCTCTTTAACAGTCTTACTTATATATTGTACAATTTGAAGCCCATTAGGATTTCCCTGAAAATCTTTTGTTGTTCACAGCATCAAGTAAGAAAGGTGGTAATGCAGTTCGACCAGCTTCATTGTACTCCATTGAGTATACACCACACCCACATGAGGCGGATCGGAATGAAGATCAGTACACAGAGGAGGATGAAGATGAAAGTTTAGATGGGAATTTAAGGAGTCATGGAACCCTGCCTGGTAAGATTTTATTTTACTGCAATTATGAGAGAAATTTCATTGTTTGAAAAATATTCTGTTTGCTCCACAGGCAATGCAAGGTTGCCAGGGCCGCAGCTTTCACCGCGGCCAATGACACCAAGAAGGGTGAAGCGTCGCAGTGTGAATTCCCGCGGTACCAGTTCCGGATTAGGCGCTGCCGGGCAAGGCGGTACTTTGAGAGGATCCTCGCACGCGCACAGTCACAGTCAGCACCCGCCGACGTTACACCGCCGGCAGGGCAGCGGAGGCACGTCTGCCAGATCTTCACTGAGGTCGTCTGGCAGAAAAAGCAGGTCGCAGCCTCAGCACCAAAATCCGGTGACCAGGCTCTTGATTCAGCAGCAACAGCAGCAGTTGAACCATCACCTCCCCCCTCAACCGGCATCCCAACTGCCGCCGCAGTTGCCTCCTCAACTACCGCCTCAACTGCCACCCCAGTTGCCTCCTTCACACAGTATGAGCATGATGAGATTAGGTAAGAATCCTTTCTTCCTCCCCAAAATAATAAAACATAAAAATGGAATAATGTATTCATTTTCTCTTTACAGGACAAACTTTCTCTGGTGGCCTTGGTGACTCCACTACATCAAATGAGTCTCGACCAGAGTATGTGGCCTCTACATCCCACACTGATTTGCTGTTGTCTCAGGAAAACCCTCCTTCCTCTACGACGATCATGGGTGGGAACAATTGGAGGAAAACAGGTCACGTGAACCCTTTGTATCAACAGAGCTCAAATCAGTCACTGGCCAACCAAGATGATGATGATGACGACTCTTACAATCGTCCACCATCTGCTAGATCAAGCTATTCAAATTATCATGGCGCTCGTGCATTAGGTCATTTGAGCCCTTCTAATAATTATGGACAGGCTGCTGCCCAGGTGCCAGTCGTCAACTCTTACAGACGTAGTCAGAATAATGCAAGACAGTCATTAAGAAACTCTGCTTTCTTGAACAGTGGTCCTCCAGCGTATCGTTCACAGGGCAATCTTGATTCTGAAACCGTTATATGACAGTAGGAAGAACACCCGGGTCCAGTCCTAAAAGTGGGAACATCAGAGGCATTTGTCTTGTTTCCATCTGTTACTGTGTGATGTCAGTGACTGCCAAGAATTTAGACATTACATTCTTACAACTTTGCCTTATTTAATTTTTGAACAACTTGTGTGTCTAATTTTGGTCAGTGGAAATTCAATTTTTGGATTTGTGCCTTGAATTTGGGAGATAAAATACAATTCCCATCTTTTTTGCACTGAGCCTGTGGTGTTCTGAAAATTTCTCCTTCTAAGTCAAGGGAACTACCCAAATTAGTAGCTGTCTTATTTGTGCCTGGTTTTGCTTTGGCAGTTAATTTGTAAGAAGTGAACGTTTTGCCATAATGGTAATGTACCTGTTTCATTTGACTGGTGTATTAAAGTATATGTCTGTTTGACTGTGCATGTTTAACATATTAGCAAAGAAAGATACAGAATTGACATAGATCTTTATTCATTATTTTTGTTTGAGGAACTTCAATGGTTGTATTGTATGTCTCGTTTAGTGTAGGACTCATTTTCATTGATTTCTGTCCTTGAAAGTGTGACTTTGACTTAGACACAATGTGTCGGTTTTATGAAGTTCATTAAAACATTTGGTAATGCTTGCCTTTGACCTCATTAATGTAATTGTATTTTTTACGTTCATGTCCAATGATTCTTTGTCGGTGAATAATTAAGGAATCTGATCTCACAGACTTATGGTAATTTATCATTACCATAAGTCAACTTAGTCATAAGATCAATAAATTATTGTATATAGCTTGTCTTATATGTGATTATTAGTTTATCACTGCCGCTTGTGAAGAAGAACACTGATGTCTTCTAAGATACTGTGAAAATCAAATGACTTAGCTTTAAATGTCCATGTAAATTATGTAATATTTGTTCATTCAGGCATAGGTTAAGTTTTGTACGTTTCAAATTTGACGTGTTTTGACGAAAGTTCCTTTTGTATATATTAAACAAGAATTTTATCAACCAGTTTTATGCAGTATTGAAACCCACCAGTGTAAATTTTGTTTTAATGGTCGCTTGCACATATGTAGCTACCATCGAGTCAATGCCCTTAGTTTTGGATTTTAATGGAAACTGTCGAATATTTACTAGGACTTATTTGGTGTAACCCTCACTCGTGCACTTGCTAGCAATAGCGAAACGATGGTGGAGAGGGTCAGCTTTGACTGCTTCAGCACTAAACTGCACGTGTCATTTATATTGTAACATCCACTGTGATATGTTGTAATAAATTTGATGACAAAATGGTTGTACTATACTTAAAATCCAAACCTAACCATATCAGTCTATTCAAGAAAGGGAACAGTAATTTGAAAGCACAGATTGATTCATTACAGTATATTTCTTCACATAAAAGGGTTTACATAAAAACATGAACAAATAAATACTTAAGATAATAAAATTGATACAGAGGATAACAATAGTACAAGGTACTTTTTGAACAAAAACAATGTTAAAAATGCACTTATGACACGGATGGGGAGTCTTCTGAGGGATTTCCTTCTAAAATGGATCCAGCAGTAGGGGAACACAGATCCATGTTACATGACCCAAGAGAAATCGATGTGTTGAACACAGATGGAGAGTTAGGTTCCGAAACAGGCAGGGGCACCTGAAATCAGAAACCATTGCACTTCAGTACATGGGCCCCACACACAAGTCGAGACTTCGGATCAAAATTATGGACATACTGAGATATGAACTCACCTTAGCCGCTTCCTTAAGCACCCCTACGGGATCGGGTGACGTAAACGCTGAGTCCGGATTGGAAAGTACACCCGGAGAGTTCAGGGGGACTCCGAGTAGATGGTGGACAGGCTCGTGACGGACACAACTGACGGGCGGTGTAACTGCAGGGGCTCACGCACAGGGAGCACAACGCCATCCGACAAGTCCACTAACACCTCGTCGACGACGTTCCCGGCCACCTGGGCCACCTCCTCTTTGGGGGGTGGCTCGGGGGTCGAGGCGTTGGGGTACGTCGTTGGCCCCGCCTGTAGTGCCGCCGGCGCTGCAGCTGCAGCCGCAATGGCAGCGTACGACGCTTCCACGCCGGCGGGTGCCGGTGCTTTGACCTCCACGACGACGGGGGGATGGTCCTCCACGACCACTGCGGAGGCTGTGGTAATGACGTCCTCGCCAACTGAGCTTGCGGGTACGTTTACGGGTGCAAGCTCAGGCGCGGGCGATGCCGGCGAGGAGGAGGGCTCCTCGGTGGTGGTGGACTCCATGGAGCTGTCAGGGTCCTGCTGCAGCAGGGCGCGGAGCTTCTTCCGCTGCAACTTGCCGCTCGCGGTGCGCGGGAACGGCGATGTCACGAACGTGATGCCACCACGCAGCTGCTTGTGCGGCGCTACTTTCCCTGCGGAAACGAAAAAAAAAAAAAAAATGGTGAGAAAAACAAACGCGCGTGGTCACGGGGAATCGAACCAACGGAAGGAAAAGCACCTGCGATGAAAGACTGCAGCTCCTCTTCCGTCACGTCCTGCCCCTCTGCCAGGATGACGAGCGCCCTGGGGGCCTCGCCGTACTCGTGGGGCTCGCCGATCACGGCCGCCTCGCTCACGGCGGGGTGGGTCATGAGCAGCGATTCCAGTTCCGAAGGCGACACCTGCAACCCAAGGCCAAGCCGCGAGGTCAAACCTCCACTGCCCCGGGCTAGCATAGCATCACCGGCCTCCCCGGTCCGGTCCGGTTGACACTCGAGGCCAACTACTGAGTCGACGTACCTGGTAACCGTTGTATTTGAGGACGTCCTTGAGTCTCTCCACGACGTAGAAGTATCCGTCCTCATCAACAAAGCCCAGGTCGCCAGAACGGAGCCAGCCGTCTTCGTCGAGAGCCTCCGTGGTGGCCTCTGGGTTGCCCAGATAACCTCTCATCACCATGGGGCCCCTGAAGCACAGCTCGCCTCGGGATCCCATGGGCTGTGTCTTGCCGCTCTCCGGGTCCACGATCTTCACAACACAGGAAGCAGATAAGCCAGGCCAAGACGCATCAAACGGGTTATAAAGAACATCCCGCCCCGCCTTCAGAGGGACTCGAACCCGCGACTGCAACGCACCTTGCACTCCATTGCCTTGACCAAAGTGCCGGGGGAGCCGGGCTTGTCGGCGCGCACCTCGCCGCAGAAGGTCGTGAACGTCGTCTCCGTCATGCCGTAGCTGTGCGCCAGGCTCACCCCGGGCAGACGCGACTGCAACGCGCTCTGGACCAGCGGGGAGATGGGGGCCGCGCCCGTCCAGATGCGGCGGAGGCCCTTGAGGCGGCCCAGGTCCTCGGCCGGGAGCTTCCCCAGCGACACCAGCAGCGAGGACACCACGTGCATCACCTGCAGACCGCACCACAGGGCTCACTCAGGGGAAGCAACACGCACGGGACCCGCACCGGTACTCCAACCCGCCGGCCACGCTCACCGTCATCTTGTGCTCCTCGACGGCAGACAGCAGCACTTTCATGCTGAACCTCCCCAGAGCCACCATGGGGGCACCGGCGCACAGCGCCATCAGCATCAGCAGCCCGCCAAACGCGTGGAAGTAGGGGGAGAGCCCGGCCACCACATCGTCCTCGTGGATGAAGATGGAACTGGACCGACAACAAGGGGTTGCATTTGCCTTTACGGCGGTCATCGGAATAGAAAGCACGCCTGCTTACCCGAGCTCGAGCGCCGCCAGCAGGTTCTCGTGGGTCAGCATGACCCCCTTGGGCAGCCCCGTCGAGCCGCTGGAGGGCAGGATCAATGCCACCGTTGAGCCGCCCTGGGGCTGGGGCACCCCGTCGACAGCGTGCACCAGGATCTTCTGAAGGGGCGTGGTGGTCGCGGAGGGCGAGCAGCTGTCCCTGGCGAGAGAGGCAGGCGTGTTAAAGTGGCGTCGCCAACAACAAGACCGTGCTGAACAAGTCGTGCGGCGCTGGCCTACCCGTACGTGGCCCCGAGAGAGGTGGGCGTTGGAGGCGGCGCCGACGGTGTCCTGGCGATGCCTGGGGCGATGTCCCTGACGGAGAGCACCGGTACGTCGGGGACGGCAGCGGTAGGCCCCGTGGGGGTCTTCATGTTGTCGTGCGAGCTAGCTGGGGAGCTCGGCATCGAGGACGCAGACCTGCACAACCCCCGCGCACCGCGGCGTTAGACTCGCCCACACGTCCCCTCCCCTCGACGACCAGGTATGTACTCACTTAGCCGGGCTGGCGATGAGCTGCTCCAGCGACGCGATGCCGTCCGGGAGGTCGCCGCCGGCGTCGCCCTGCACGTTCGCACCGCCGGTACCCCACACCAGCACGTGCTGCACGCTGGACGCCTCCTTCAGCGCCCTCGTCACGCCCTTCTGCTGGGAGACGGCGGCGGACACCAGGCCCACCGCCGGCCGAGAGATGCTCACGGCGTGCTCCACCTCGCCTGCGAGCCGGAGGGGAAGGGAGAAGGGAGGACGTCAGCGAACGCAACATCCAAAAGAGGACAGCCGTGCATGGCGGGGCCTTGCCGGGCTGTGGCGGGCAGGGCAGGGCAGCGCCAAACTCACGCGGTGTGCTGCGGTGGTCGATGAGGTGGGCGGTGGCGCCGGTCTGCAGCACGCCCAGGAGCACCCACGGGTAGTGCACGTTGTTCTCGCCGACGATCAGCGCGACCTCGCCGGCGCGCAGCCCACGCGCGGACAGGCCCGCTGCTAGGGCAGCAGTGCGCTCCAGGATCGCGTCGAACGTCATCTTCTCCCCCGTCAGCGCGTCCACCTGTCCCGGACAGCGGACAGTCATCCAAACCGTCTAGACCCATTCGACCCACACAACAACACAACCCGAGCCCCCTCCCCTCCCCTGCCGTGCCACTCACCTGAGCCACCTTGCTGCCGTGGGTCTTCATGCGCGCCGCGATGTACTCGTGCACCGTGCAGCAGGTCACCTCCACGGTGGGGACCTGCTTGTCCTTGGTCTTGGCCGACGAGTTGCCCATGCTGCTGCTGCTGCTTCGGCCGTGGACGGAGGTGACAAGACGGTAAACAATGGACGCGGACCCTCTGACCCGAAGCCGACGCACGCGGTGACAGACTGGCGAGACGAAGCGAGATGGGATGCGGTGAGCACAGACCGCCTCTCCTCGTGGCTTGGATGTGCTGTGCTGTGCTGTGCTGCGCTCGGCTCCGCGCCCTGTGCTGCTGGTGTCGGTACTGTCCCTTGCTACGGCTACGGCTGACCCCCAAACTCTAGCAGGCCAGCGGTCGGAGCGGCCACCAAGAAATCTCCGTGGCCGCGTCCGGAAGTGTGCGCGGGAACGGCGCGGCACGTTTGTTCTCTCTCTCTCTCTCTCTCTCTCTCTCTCTCTCTCTCTCTCTCTCTCTCTCTCTCTCTCTCTCTCTCTCTCTCTCTCTCTCTCTCTCTCTCTCTCTCTCTCTCTCTCTCTCTCTCTCTCTCTCTCTCTCTCTCTCTCTCTCTCTCTCTCTCTCTTTTCTCTTTCTATCTCTCACTGTGCTTCGAGAGTTGCGCGGGAGCGACGGAGATGGCAGCTGGATTCGGAGGCGGGCGCGGGCGGCACCGGTACGAAACAGATGAGCATGAGCGGCAGTGGCGCCAGGTTTTCGCTTCAATAGACCCGATCAGAGGCGAGCCCGATGTCGATCTTTGTTTAAGGGATGTCCCCGGGCACCCTCAGCGTAGGGTGAGCCGGAGTGGTGTGGTGCGGTGAGGAGACCCCCACTCTCTTAGTGAGCGGCCTGCATGAATGACTCTTCACTTTTGTATTTGGAACGGTGACAATACCGATAACAGTCCAAAGGCCCGACGCTACTTGACCCCGGGACGGTAACCCTATCGCCTCTATCTTCTCTTTTCTCTCTATCTGTCTTTCTCTCTCTCTCTATGGAACTGGGGTCAACCACGGGAGCACGGGACGGCCGTGGCCATAAACTAATCGCTTGCCGCTTCAACATTTTTTGGCTCTGCGCGACGCATTCTCTCTATCACGCGTAAACACACTGGCTCTCTCATTCCCCTCTCTCTCTCTCTCTCTCTCTCTCTCTCTCTCTCTCTCTCTCTCTCTCTCTCTCTCTCTCTCTCTCTCTCTCTCTCTTTCTCTCTCTGTCACACACACACACACACACACACACAGAACTATAAAGTGTCGAGTCAGCAGGCCCTATAACTCTATGCGCACACTGATTGCGATGTTCGTCCAGTACGTACATTTCCTCCCACTAAAAATTCATTTTCTTTAAAACTCTAGCACGGCGGTGGCACACAACACAGCACCCCCGTGGGGTTCCCTCTGGCCAGACCGGGCGCCTGCGAATGCCAAGAGAGGGGGCGAGGGCGAACCCCGAATGGGGCTGCCTTATTTACCCCCGCGCCGCCCCACCCCGACAGGCTGTGACCGCTGTGACGGCACGGCAGCGAGAACCAACCCGCCAACGTGACAATGGGCGTTCCGAATCGTGTCGATGAGGCCAGCGGTGGGCCCTGGGCAGCCCTGGGCAGCCCTGGGCCCTGGTTCTTGTTCCGGGGCAGTACGGAGAGAGCCGGACAGGACAGCCGGACCCGAGTTCCCGGTCAGGCGCGGATACAGGAGAGGGGCGATGGGGGCGTCGCCCCCCTGGGCCTCAGAAGGGCGCCAGAAATGTGGGCAACCGGTGTAACTTTTCCGCCTGTAAGTAGGCAAAATGCATGACATTGCCTCCTCCTGAAGCCGCTCCTGGATCCGCTACTGTTCCCGGTCTCGGTCCGGTGCCTGCGCCTGGGATGGCATGGGGCAGCTGCAGCCCGGGCTGGGCTGGGCTGGGCTGGGCTGCCGCTGCCGGGAGGCGAGATAGCCGAGCCTAGCCGAGCCGAGCGCCTTGTGCGCAGACAATGCATGCAACACAGGGCGCAGCTGTAGGCTGAGTGGCCTATCCGGCGTTCGCCAGGCGCCATCAGTCCGCTGCACAGAGAGTGAGGGAGGGAGAGGAGAGAGAGGGAGGGAGAGAGAGAGAGAGAGAGAGAGAGAGAGAGAGAGAGAGAGAGAGAGAGAGAGAGAGAGAGAGAGAGAGAGAGAGAGAGAGAGAGAGAGAGAGAGAGAGAGAGAGAGGGGGGGGCATGCCTGTTCCCTGCTGATTTGGCAGCTCGCTCAATGGGCGACCACTAACACAGGCAGGCGCAGACAGCAGGGCGCCCCCTCCCAACCTCACCCCCTTTACACCTTTAAACAGACCACCAACACAGACAGGCAGGCGCAGACAACAGACCCCCAACACAGACAGGCGCAGACAGAGGGGCGCCCCACCCCCACCCCACCTCACCCCCTCTCCCCCTCTGTACTTTGATCTCCCCTCCCCCTCCCCGTCCCATAGCGGGGCCGTGGCGAAATGTCACTTCGGGATTCGGTTTCGGTTCGCGCCGGGAGAACAAGAGGCGGGCCGGGCCGGGGCCGCCAAATCTTGCTCTCCCATCGGATAGCTCTCCTGGGAGCGGCAGCGGCGGCGGCCCTCCATTCGCCAAGAGGGCGTCCACATCCGAAGTGAGGCGAAGCGAGGCGAGGGGGTAAGTGCTCGCTACGTTTGCAAGTGCTCGCGGAGGGTGCGGGCACCGGGCGTGCGGCGCAGCGCGAGGCGCCTTCGCACGCAGCCCCAGAAGGGTTCCGGTTGTTCCGGCCTGGTCGGGGACAAGGAGGCCCTTTCCCTTCCCGAACATGATGTGTTAAAACTTTGAAAAAGTGGCGCGGAGTGACTCCGGCTTTTGTCCGGGGTCAGGAGAAGACCGCGGCGGCTAGAAAGATTCCAGCGCAATGCGCACTTAGTCGCTCCTTTGGAGGGTGAGCGAATGCGTGGCGTTCCTGACTCACCTGGTAAAGTATGTAAATGAGTTTTAATGAAATATTTTGAATTGTGACATATAGTTTTTGTGTATCGTTGTTTGCATTTTGTTTTTGTGTTGTAATTGGGTCTTGTTTTGTCGAAAATGAATTTAAATGTTGTATGTGGAATCGGACGTTGGTTAAGGTGAATTTTTCGGGGGGGGGGGGCAGATGTGATGTCAACTTGTAAAATTATAGAAGAGGCAGAAATGATGAAATGTGGCAAATTACATTCAATTATGCTTAATTTCGATAAACGAAGTTAATTGCTATTTTGTTGGTGACGTGAAATTTAATTTTAAAAGAGTAGTAATTGATAACATAAAAACGAATGAAAAAATAGAATGGGGCGTCCGTCCGAACGCGATGCGATGATGGAGGCTATTCAGCTATTCCTGGGCGTCGGGGTGCAAAAATGGACCGATGGGACGGCCGGGCCGCCGTCCGTCCGTCCGTCTCTCTCTCTCTCTCTCTCTCTCTCTCTCTCTCTCTCTCTCTCTCTCTCTCTCTCTCTCTCTCTCTCTCTCTCTCACACACACACACACACGTGCACGCGTGTATTACCATATCAGAGCGCGGCCAGCAGCGGTGGCGTCCCCGGCGGTAGGCTTTCGTCCGACAAGTCCCCCCCCCCCCGCTCCCCCTTCCTCCCCAACGCCCCTGCTCGCGTTGCGTCTACGTCCCTTTTGCAGTCCGAGTGGCCGCGGCCAGCGCCGTGTCATGTGTGTGTGTGTGTGTGTGTGTGTGTGTGTGTGTGTGTGTGTGCGCGCGCGCGCGGCCCCGGTGGCCGGACCAGGCCGGACCATGGACCATGGTGTGGCCCTCGCATCGGGGATCGGCCATAACACGGACAATGCATGGCTGGCACAGCCTGCGCGGTGAGGAGAGGAGAGGGATTCAATGACCAGCCGCGCGTGTCCCTGTGTGCACGGCATGCGTGCGCGTGCGTGCATGCATGCCAAAACACACACACACACACACACAAACACACAGAGTATTGCAAATCGATCGGGCCCCGATAATGCGCCACGCGACTGTGATTCGCTTGCTGCTGTGACACCCGTTCAATGCCGGGTCGGCTGCTGTGAGTTTGGTGGCGCTGCGTGGCGGATTACCATAATCACGCCGCCCCATTTTGTCGGGGAACTCGTCTCCTTTCGTCGCCGTGTCGCCGTGGTCGCGGCGCGGGCCGCGAGGACGCTGAGAAATGGGCTGCCGGCGGCGTCCGGCGGGCGGCGGGTCGGCGGCGGCGGCGGCGGCGGCGGCGGCGGCGGCGGCAAAGGCCCTCGCCTTCCCGGATCATCAGCTCGAGCGGGGTTATCGGCGGATTGCTGGAATCGGCATTTCCATGGAGGAACAAACAGTACATTCGAGAACGACGGAACCAGGCGTTAAGAGAAATCAAACTCTCGTTTTGGATCCTCATTGGCAACGCCTGTAAGTGCTTCCGCTCTGCCGCCGCCGCGCGCTGCAGTTTCCTGTAGTCTGGCCGATACTCTGCTGGGGGAGGGGAGAGGGTTGGGGGGGGGGGGGAGGGAGGCTGAACGCTGGCAAAGCGGGCGCCGGGCGGTAATATAGGGAGACCCACTTCACCTCGTATACTCATCCAGTGCGGCCGAAACAAAAGCCAACAACTCGGACAATGATACAACTCCGTCATCCGCTTCGCGTTTCACACAGAAAGGGCCGCGTCCGAAAGCTGGGCTGTGGCGGGCGGGGCAGGGCTAGTGCCGATACCGAGACGAACATCACCCCCTCGGCCTCGGCTCCGAACGCAGCCCTACCCCACCGCGGAGGGAGGAGAGGGCGCGGCGAAAACGGAGCCAGCCGAGCCGAGCCGAGCCGAGCCGAGCCGAGCCGAGCCGAGCCGGGACAAATTATTTGAAGTGAACAATGAGAGCGTCGGCATAAATGGCAGCAGCGAGACAAAACTAGTGGCGAACAACGCACAACGCCGTCCGTCCGGGGGTTGAAAAAGAGTGTCGCTTTATGGGCGGTGGGGGCCGGGGGTTGGGCCGGGGGCGGGGCCGGGGGGCAGAGCCGGGGGCAGGTGTGACGGGGGCTGTCCGCAACCAAGACAGGCGGTGAGTCAACTGAATGCACCTGACGACATGTAGACAGACGCACAGACAGCGGCCTGCACCGCAGTGGGAGGTAAGGTAAGGGAAAGGCCACGGAGTACCGCCACTCTTCTCATACCGGGGTACACGCCGCGGATAAACACGGAGATACATTCGTACGTGCGCGTCGTGGCCCGGCGGTGGCGGCAGCGGCCAGGGGTTGGCAGGGTGGCGCGCGACGCACCCCCGCTGCTCGGCGGCGCGGTGCTGTGCGGTGGGGGTGAGTGGCGTCGGCGGCGTCCCTTCCTCCCCAGCGCAGCGCGCACCGCGCAGCGCCAGTGGCTCGCCGCCGGTCCCCGTGCGCAGACGTGTTGCATCCCGTGCTGAGGTCGGTCCCGCGTCGCGCCGGCGTCCGCGCCGCGTCCTTCACATCGTCGAGGTCGTCACGTCCGCGATGACGGCCCCCTCCGAGGCCCCGGCGGCGGCCCGCCCGGGCGGCGACGGCGGCGGTGTCTGACGGAGCCGACGGACCACGCCGCCGAGGCCACGTGACCCGACCACGTGGCCACCGAGTCAGCGCCAAAGTTAGCTGCGAAGCGACCTTTTAAAGTGGCAGCCTGCCCCTAGTCCTGTGTGGTGTTTGTGGATACGGTGGATACCTTCGCCTCGCCCTGGACCCTGTGCCCGTGCCTCCCCGAGCCCGCACTTCCTGCCCGCGAGGAGGACACTTATGACCACATAAGGTAAGCTGCGCCGATAGGGAAGTCCTTGTCTGTGTCGGTGTCCTTGTGCCAACTCTGCTCTGCGGCACCAGTCGGTGCCAGAGGCTTGGTCTGCTAGGCCCTGACCAGCCCTGGCCTGCGCTGACCCGACCCTGTGGCCTCCAGCGGGCCGTGGGCCGGCAGCAGTCTCCTGGCCTCAGGGCAACAATATAACGCGCTTAGAGAAAGCGAGCGAAATGTCGATAGCATAGCCCAAGCGACGCTGGCGCTGCACGCGGTACGCGGTATACGCGGTCGTCTCTCTCCCTCTCTCCTCGCTGCCTTGCGCCCCTGAGCCCTGAGCCTGCCGCCTACCGATGCCCGACCCGATGGTGGACGGAAGAGCTGCCAACATGCCAACATCTGCGGACGCCCTTATTGTTGTGCTGCTGCTGCCGCTGCTGCTTTGTCGGCGGGTGTCTTGTATGGTGTTGTTGGCGTTGCTGTTATTGGCACTGGTATACACACAGATGCTGGTTGGACCACGACCTGCCCCCTCCCCACCCCCAGCCGCGGGACGGTACCGGAGCGTGGACGTCGCGTGGCGCGGGGAGGAGGGGGGGGGGGAGGGGCAGGAAGAGAGCACGACCAGGGCAGCCGGCGAAGCGTGTCGCCTGCTATGCGCCGCGCCGGCAGGGCCGGCAGGGCAGGAGCAGCAGGAGTGTGCCCACCGAACAAACAGTGCCAAACAGCGGCGTGGCCAGACAAGTAGGCAAAAAGAAGCCCCAACCCCCACCTTTTGCCTGTACTGCAATGGCAAGCCTGACGACCTTGAGGGAAGAGGGGGAGGGGAGGGTGGCAGCGCGTCCTCCGCAGCGCTGTACGATGGCGGTGCTTGTATCGCCGCACGTTCTTCGCGGGCTCGGCTCAATCCGTTTTCATCACTCCACTGTCATTCGTGATGATTGGTTTTCCGTCCGACTGGGCTGGGGCTGGGCTGGGCCTGTTGGCCAGAGCTGCCTGCCCGCTCCAGAAATACCATTGCGCTCTCTTTCTGCTCGTCCCCCCCCGTCTCTCTCTCTCTCTCTCTCTCTCTCTCTCTCTCTCTCTCTCTCTCTCTCTCTCTCTGCAGCGGCACGACTGCGATAACCGGGCGCCAACTATCATGGCATCGGCGGCGGCTGATTTCATTAACGCCCGGACAATCGGATTACAGCCCTTTGCTTTCATGCCACTTCCTCCAGACACGGAGTCGGCTGCGGCGGCCCCGGGGCCGGAGACAGTTCCGGATAGAGCTCCGGGTGCAACTCCGGGGACCGATGAGGACTCCAGATGAAGAGGGGCGCCGATGGAGAAATACGAAATTTGCAGAGTAAATATTGTAGATTTGATGTTTGCGGAGCTCCGAACTGGAAACACAACGGGGCGGTGGTGGCCGCGGCCGGTGAAGGCTGTGCCCTGCCGTTCAGCGGTGCGGTGCTCCGGGCTCCGGGGCTGGCGGTGAAGTGTGTGACGTTTTCGACACCCTCTCTGAGTGCGCCCTGCCGGTGCCCGCCCGCGCCCCTGCCCAGTGGGTGAGGGTGGGGCGTGTGTTGGACGGGTGCGGTTGCAGTACCAGCGCCCCCCTGTCAGGACCCCGCCAGCGCCCGGCCAAGCAGCCCGCTAGGACCGCGCGTCAAAATGACGTCACGGAATGACATCAAGGGATGGGCGGGGGTTCTTACCCCGTTCCATTCCGCCCCTTTCTATATCCATGTTGCCGTCTCAGGCCCGGACCGGGTGCCGTGCTGGTATCGTGTTACTCGACCAGCTCGATGGGGCTCTTTACTTTGGAGAGGAACCGCGCAGGAGCACGCCAACACGGCATGGTACCTGCAGATCCGGGGGCGGCGGGGGCGGCGGAGGCAGGCAGAGTGTCCTCGATCGTTACTCAAACGCAGCAAGTGCTGCCGCTGACGCCCAACTCTGACGCGCTATAATCGTTTGCTGCTGCCCCTGACGCTAACCTGCGTTCAGTAACACCGAGAGGCAAGGGGGCCCATTTTCGCTCACTGTGTTGCTTTTAAAAAGAAACTCGAGCTTTTTCTAAATGTTATAATTAACTTTTACTTTGGCCTTGACGACTATTCGAGAGGAAGAGGGGGGGGGGAGAGAGAGAGAGAGAGAGAGAGAGAGAGAGAGAGAGAGAGAGAGAGAGAGAGAGAGAGAGAGAGAGAGAGAGAGAGAGAGAGAGAGAGAGAGCGCAGAGACGGGCGCTGTCACTCCCGTCATCGCCGCCAAGCAACCCTTCGCCTCGGCCTCGGCCCAGGCAGCCCTGGGCCCCGTCCCGTCCGAGCGCCGCTCGGCGCTGCTGAAATCGAGTTTTCCTCCCCGTCAGTTTTATTTCTGTCTCGTCGGAGCAGGCGGAGGCGGAGGGTCAAACCCGGCCCCAGTCCAGCGGAGGGACAGCCCCGGCCAGCCCCGGCCAGCCGCGACCGCTGCCGCTGGCCCCTGAATCGACTCGGCTGTAGAGTTTAGACCGAAGCGACAGGACAAACCCGCCACCCACCCCCACCCCCTCCTCGTGTGTCGTAGTATGTAGTGCGGGACAGCACGCGACACGCTCAAATCACCCCTCTCTATCAAAAGAGGTCCCCACCCCTGGCCTCCCCCACCCCCGCGCCCCCACCGCTGCACCCAGCGTACACGGCTGCACCCACCCAAGCCTACCGCAACCCGCGGCGCGCCCCGCCGGCAGCGGCCACGCACACGCACGCACACGCACGCACGCAGGCACACGCAAGCGCGCACGCACCCTCCTCTATACTGCAGCGAGACGAGCATCATTCGATACGCCGATCGATACGGTTTTATTAAATGCACTGCCGGGCTCCGGGCTCCGGCCTGGACTCCCGGGGAGGCTCGGCTTCTTGGTCCTGCGGCGCCTTGCGCTGCCCGGCCCTCTCTAATCTCGCGGACAGATTCGATTTCTGTTTTCCCTCAATATGTTACGTTTCCACGGCGTTTCGCGAACGATATCGACGAATCACAATCTGAGTTTGATGGGATTTTCGGATCTTTTATCATGCAAAATATAAATACATAACTCTTTTCTCGGGCGTCAATTGGACTACTCCTAGAGAAAAATGCTCTTAGGCTTAAAGCATTCTAGAATATTTTCTTGAATCAAGCCAGTCCTAGAATGAAATGAAGAAATGGGTCAAGAATTGTATTCTTGAATGCTTTTAGTATACGCTGTTCTAGGCTTGGAGCAAGAGTTGTTTTCTTTGTGTGCGCACAGTCTAACTGTCCGTCCGAGGCGCTGGAGAGCCATTCATAGCGGTTTTATCGCAGCGGTGACGTTTACACCAGCGTCATTCATTATCGGCCGGGGCCGGCGGGGGCTGGGGTGCTGGGCCCCCGCAGTTTTGGACCGTTTTGCGCGCCGTTCGGCCACGCCAGGCAGTGCTGTGGCGCCGATAAGATAACGATTGTGGCGTCGACGTTTTATTTCGATAAGCAAGTCCTCCGTGATGGATGGCAATGTGCTCATCTCGCTTCGCATTTTCAGCGCAGTATAACGTGGAGTACACTCTCACCAGTAGTACACTGTGTTCACCGCCGAGAGAAGCGTGCGACGGGAGAACATTCGCGTTGCTATCATTGAGTCACCCGGGTCTATGTGGCCTGCATAATCGGAAAGGGTGAATTAAGGTGAAGATGCTCATCTTGTTCCATTTTTTTTGCACGTTATTGTTTTCGCTGCGAAACCGACGTCGTTATCCAGAATCACTTACGACGTGCTGCCCCCGCCCCCTCCTCATCCCCCCGCTGCCCCATCTTTCCCCCCGGGAGAGGAGGGCTGCTGTTCGCTTGCCAAGATTCTCTCTCCCGATCCCTGAGCGGAGCCCGGCGGGGGCTGGGGCCGGGGGCGGGGGTTAGGGGAACGTCACGGCGATCCCCTCCATTATCTTTCGCCGCGGGTTCAAGTACTGGCGCCGCAGCCAGCGGCGGGGCTGGCCTTTCTTGCCGTGGCGCGACTCCTTCTGCCCCTTCTGCAGCTTCCCTCAGGCCAAGGGGGAAGCAGAGCAGCAGCTGCGGCGGATACACTGCGGCAGCCTGTGTCAGCCCCCGCCTGTGTCAGCCTGTGTCAGCCCCCGCCTGTGTCAGCCTGTGTCAGCCCCCGCCTGTGTCAGCCCCCGCCTGTGTCAGCCTGTGTCAGCCCCCGCCTGTGTCAGCCTGTGTCAGCCCCCGCCTGTGTCAGCCCCCGCCTGTGTCAGCCCCCGCCTGTGTCAGCCCCCGCCTGTGTCAGCCTGTGTCAGTCCCATGGCAGTCCCTGCCGTTCCAGGTGGCAAGGTGGCATCCCTGTCAGCTGTGCTCCCGGCCAGCTGATGGCAGCGCGGCCCGTGGCTGCAGACACACCTCATGGCACGCGTCACCATCTCACACATTGGGGGAGCAGGAGCCATGCCGGAGGAGCCGGAGGGAGGAGAGGTTAAGGAGCACCACACGAGTGCCTCTGAGCCTAATGGACGAGTATAGCACACTGCGGCCAGAGAGCAGCCGGCTGTGTCGTGTCACTGCCCCCCCCCCCCCCCCCCGGCCACATGTGAGACAAGGGAATGGAAGAGAGCTGTTGGAGAAGGAAGAAGAAGAAAGGAAGGCGCAAAGTGTCTGGCAAGTGAAGGGTGAAATGGGGCGGAGAGAACAGTGTCTGGCCGCGGACCGCAGCGGGCGACGCGACGCCAACGCCCCCGACCGCCCCCGACCGCCCCCCGCCGCCCCCGGTCGTGTACGCAGGCGCACGCAGGTTCCTGGAGGCTTAATGCGTGAGCGCATGGACCAGGCAGCCCGCAGCGCCGGGCACGGAGTGGTACAGAGCCCCGCACCGATATCGGGCCGGAATTGAATGACGTCGTCCATCAGCCCCCCCCCCCAGCTGATTGAATTGGGATACACACTGTCTCCGTCTGGCGTGTGGGCGGGCCGGGGCTGCCGGGGACTCGCGTCGTCGCTCTCACTCGCTGGCCCATTCTTGTCATGTCGGGGTAAACAAATCGCGGCAGGCAAATTGCAGCCCCGAACCGATCCCCTCCCCCCTCCCCCTTCTCCGGGTGATGTAAGACCCGCCCCGGGGCGACACCGCCCCCCTCCCCGCCCCTCGAGATGGACCCCACTACCCGGGCGGCCAGGAACCGGCCGTCATATCTATCGTCTGCCAGCAGGTGGAGACCTGGAGAGGAGGGAGGGAGGGAGGGAGGGAGGGATATTACCCGTTCCGAGCTGCCGCCTCTGATGCGGCGCAGGGATCCGCTATCCGCTGGTCGCACCGAAACAGCCCTGCCTCTCCGGCCCGGGCAGGGATTCACACATTCGAACAGATGGGAAAGACACATTAGCTAACGTAGAATGGGCAGAGGACCTTGTGAAGTGGAGATCGGCGTCTGCAGAAGAGTCGTTGGGGTTGTCCGCCGCGGGGGTGCGGGGCAAGAAAGCTTACCGTGCAAACAACCCCCACTCACACCCTAAGCAGGTGCACAAAGGGACAAGCGGCTCCGCTCGGCTCCGCTCGGCTCCCGGTCCTTTTGTCCTTCCCTCCCTGTGCCGTAATCCGTCGGCACGCCGCCGCCCTGCACTGCTTCATCGGCGTCAGCCCGACGCCCGGAGCTCGGCGCCCGGAGTCTGTTACGAGGCCGCGGCATCATCCAGCACGATCCCAAGTATCTGCCGCCGCCCCTCGAACCGTTCTGTTCCCTTTCTGGCCGCCTTTTTTTTTCGGAGAGAGACAAGAAGGATTGAAATACGAGTGAAAGAAGAGGGCTTCTTCTGGGGAGAGGGGACAAAATGTACGGGAATACCAGAAATTTGGGGCAGCTTGGGCTGCCGCTGGTGTAGGTAGCGATTCGGAGAACACCGTTGTCGTCTCCTGTATTCCCTTTATTGGCACAAAGCCTTCTCCAGGAGAGCTGCTGGCTTCGGCTGGAGCCATTACCTTGATGATTGCTCAGAAAGCCCTCGGCCACGCTGCTCCTGCGGGTCCCCTAAGGACGCCGCAGCACCGCAGCCAGTGTCTGTGCTGTACCGTAGTGTGCCGTGCAGGAGGACGTGCCGAAGGCCTCCCGATGATGTGGGAGAGGTCTCAAAGGCGGCTAGGCCGGGGCAGGTTCGGTTACAGTGAGGTTCTGTGATGGAGCCTGCGGAGCCGGGCCGCTTCAAAGACTGTCCCCATCGCCTCGGCCCGGCCTGCATTACCCGACCATCGGGCCGCGGCCCGGTTATCCGCCGTGGAGGAGAGAAAAGCTTTTCAAACTTATCGTTATTAGCGTCGCTGCGAAGTGGTGCGGTGCCCCGGCCGAGGCCTATGGCCGCCAGGCCGCCGGCGAAAGGAAAGTTCCAACAAAGTGGGGCTTATATTTCTTTGGTTGCGTCCTCACCGGGCGGCGAGAGATACGTGCTGCTGCAGACGTCACTGAAACAAAAAACTTTTTGTGTGTGTGCGGTTTTTTTTTTGGTAGAAATTAAGGCGCAGGGCGCAGGGAGTTTAAGTACGCATGGGTTGCGTCGCTGTGATGGGGGCTGCGTTGCGTGCGTCGAGGCGCTGACGGCTTGAGGGGCGTACACGAACCACGTGGTCAGTAAGGGAGAGGGGTGTATACGGCCAAAAACCACGTCCCTGGAAAGGTGAGGTTAGTCTGACCACGAAAGGTGAGGCGGTGGTCTGATTTCGGTACACGTTTGACCACGTGGTTCTAAGGCCCCTTGGCGCGGTGGCCTGGCCTGGCGCTCAGCCCTTGGGCCCAGCGCCGTGCCGTGCTGTGCCGTGCTGTGCCGTGCTCTGCCGTGCTGTGCCGTGCTGTGCCGTGCTGTGCCGTGCCGTGCTGTGCCGTGCTGTGCCGTGCTCTGCCGTGCTGTGCCGTGCTGTGCCGTGCTGTGCCGTGCCGTGCCGTGCTGTGCCGTGCTGTGCTGTGCACTCGGCGGGAGGAAATTATCGCAATGGCCGGCGTAACACTCTGAGCAAAGCGGCCGAGCGGCGGAGCAGCGGAGCGACTCCGCCTTTTCCCCTTTTTCGTTTTCCGCGGGCTAAAAAGGCTCAGCCAGGTTTTCAAACCCTTCCCACGCCGCCACCTTCCCGTCCTCCCATCCCTCGGGACGTCCGGCCGAGGGATGGGCTATCCACCATACCGCGGCCACTCACTGAGGAAAAAAAGAATTTCACTGCTCTTTGTCCAAGGATCAGGGAAGGTGGAGGATGGTCTTTTCTTTCTTTTTCTCTTTTTTTTATCACGCTGGGCGACCAAACGCTTTGGCAAACGCGGACGGCTTGTCCACGGCCGGGGGCGGCCGAGGGCGCGGCTTATATACTGACCCCAGAAGACCACCTTGCGTGTGTGTGTGTGTGTGTGTGTGTGTGTGTGTGTGTGTGTGTGTGTGTGCGGTTGTGTGTGTTCGGTCGCCTGTGAAAGTGACCCTGCTTGAATATAATACGCGTTTGGGGGGCCCTGTGTGTATATGTGCGGGCGAGTGTGTGTGTGTGTGTGTGTGTGTGTGAGAGAGAGAGAGAGAGAGAGAGAGAGAGAGAGAGAGAGAGAGAGAGAGAGAGAGAGAGAGAGAGAGAGAGAGAGAGAGAGAGTACAGGTGAGTGCAAAAAGAGGGGGAGAAGGACAGAGTGTGTTTGCTGAGGTGAATCGTGGCGGACCTTTTTGGCGTACCAAGCAGTCCTTTCTGCCCCCCCGCCCTCACCCTCTCTCCCTCCCCGCACGTGTTCAGGTGTAATGTCCCTTCCCCCTCTTGGTTCCTTGCGTCGCCCCGCCCCGCACAGCACAACCCCCTCCGAGGAAGAGGAAGAAAAAACACTGCTTCCCCTCGTTCCCCCGCCATCCGCCAGCGAGCGAGCCGAGCGCATGTCGCGCCCCTGGCTGGTTATACGAGGCGCCTAATATGCACCAGCCTTCCTACTCCGTGCAGCCATCAGGGGCCGCCGGGGCCGCCGTGGTGGCCATGCTGTCTGGGGGCGGCGGCGGCGGCGGCGCGGGGACAACGCCCACCTGAGCCGGGGCAGACCCACGTACGCGCGGACCACGGCGTGGCGCCCCCGGCCTCCGCGAGGACTCCGCCGCCAGGTGCTCTCTTTACCACCTGCTTGTGATTAAACAACCTCCAGGACGACGACGGCCGGCGGCGAGGAAAAGACTCCCCCGTCGGGCCACGGCCACGCCACGCCACGCCACGCGCCACGGGCCCCGGGGGTCTCGCCCTCGCCACCGCCGTAAAGCCGTCTGGAATGACGACAACGCTGTACCCGCCCCGCCCCCTTTTTATAGGACACTGTTTAGCGAGCTGGAATTTTAATGAAACCCCGGCCGCGTTTTCGCCGAGTGTACTGAAATTTTACGGCCGTTTGGCAATAGAGATTGCACGGCCGAATTCTCTCCCCCTGATACGCGGTCATATCAAAGTGGGGCACTTCCAGCTCGTCGGCGCTCCATTCCGTTGCATTTCCATTCTGAGGGCGGTTTAGATCATTAGGGGGCCCTCCCCTTTCTCCCGCACCTCTCGTGCTTTTTGCTGTTTTTGGCTTGTGTCTGACGCATCCTGGCAGCGGAGGAGGACTGGACAAAATGGATGTTCTGCGCGCCCGGCCAAGGCAGAGCCGGGCGGGGAGCGCCGGGCCGCCCGCCTCGGCTCGGAGGATATCCTGTTAGCTACACGCGATTTGCGATCTTGCGATCTTGCTATTTTGCTACTAGCGATTTGCGATCTCGCGAGGCGATCTTGCTACTTGCCGACTTGTGAATCGGCGATTTGCCGACTTATTGCGATTCTGCTAGCACGCCGCTTCTGCTAGCAGAATCGCAAATCGCAAATCGTCGATTCACAAGTCGGAAAGTAGCAAGATCGCCAGATCGCCTCGCAAGATCGCACGATCGCCAAATAGCCTCGCAAGGTCGCAAATCGCTAGTAGCAAATTAGCAAGATCGCGTGTAGCTAACAGGATATCCTATCGGCTCGGCTCTGGCAGAGCGGGCTGCAACTTCATCATGCCAGACCACACTGGGCCGGACTGGACCCGGACCGGACCCGCCGCGACCCGCCTCCGCGCCTCCCCGGCCTGGGCCCAGCCCAGCCGCCCCGCTCCGGGGTCAAGGTGACTGGAATCCCGCCTGGCCACGCCTGGCTATAAATCTGGTTCGCGGCCTGGTTGGGGTCGGGCCGAGTCGGGCCGAGTCGTGCCGGGCGCTCGAGACCGGCGTAACTCGCGGCCGGGGCTCGTGGCCCACTCCAGCGCAATGGATGGCTGCTGACCATAATTATGCCGAGCTGCAGGGGGAGGGGAGGGAGGGGGCAGGGTGCATTGCCCGGCGGGGAGGGTGCAGTAGTGAGGGGTGCGGCGTGGGGTGGGGAGGGGTTGCACCCCGACGGGCTGGGGCGGGCTGGGCCGCTACTACTTGCAAGAAGTGTAGCTGGTATAGCCCACCGGGCCCACCCCTATGTGTGGCCCAAGTATTTAAATAAAAATGATTTCAAAAAAAAAAAGATACGACCAAACGCAACTTGTTGGAAAAACCATGCCGATGACGTGTTTGACAAATGGCTGCCTCTCATGTGAGGTGTAATGCCGGCAGTGCAAACAAACGCATGAATTATTACCACACACACTCACGCACTTTTTTTTCTTCCGCCCCGAGTGCAGGACGATGTCATGTACAATCACTGCCTGAAGCACGCTCTCCACGTATCACGACGGGTAGTGTGGTGCTGCATTTATTCTCTTCCTTCTCACCCTGTTCCTTTCCCTTTCTCGTCGTGTTTTTATTTTTTTGTTTTTGTCCTGCTCCCCCCTCCCCCTTTCCCCGCGGGCGCTGCGCTGCACTTTCTTTTCAAATCTATTCCCCATTCCGCGCGATTGTTCTCGTCGAGGTTCCCGCCGAGCCGAGCCGAGCCGAGCCGAGCCGAGCCGAGCTCCGCACAAGGGCTTCATCCCCCGGTCCTACCCGGCATCCTCCGGCATCCCCCGGCATCCTCCGGCATCCTCCGGCATCCTCCGGTACTTCCGTGCAGCGCACAGCGCGGCCAGCGCGGCCCTCCTCGGCACACTGTTCTGTACCGAGGCCAGGCTCCGGGTCATGTTCCACTTCTTCGTGCGAGGAAAACAACCAAACAAAAAGTACAACTAACTGAAATAAAGCACGCGGATGTAGAGTCAACATTTGAGCTGAAGCCGGATTAGTTTTACTCTTAATCCCGGCGCGGTTTATTCGTGCACGCGGGGGAAGTCGGTGGAATAGTAATTTGTTTTAAATTCTGGGTACCCGCGGTCGCATATACCCGCACTCGTTCGCCCGCACCCCCGATGTTGGAGTTCGACATCTGTATGTTTTGTCTGCGCTGTTCCGGGCGAGAGGGAAAGCGCGCGAGCTTTTAAATGAGAGGATTGTATGGAGCGCGTCCAATTGAATAATGCCTGCCCAAATGATTCCCCGAGTAACCCCTCGGTACCCTCGTCCCCGTATTCTATCGGGCGTTTTCATGGGACGGTCATTATGGGTCGGGAACTATGCCAGCCAGCCCAGCCCAGCAGCTGGGCGGGGACTGTTCACGAAACACCTAAAAACACCGTCTGCAAATAATGAATCGGAGCGACGCGTTTGTGTGCATCGCCGTGTGCCTCAAGACCCATTCGGGGGATGTCTCATGCCTCATGCCTCGTCGTTCGCTCGCGAGGAAGGAGTTCCGTGTCAAAGTGCATTAGAGACAGTCGGGCTAATGACGGAGTGAAACAACTGCCATCAACAAATCCACCACTGCCGCCGCCACCGCCACCATCACCAACCCTCGCGGCACCGCACCGCCACCATGTCAACCACGCCCCATCCACTACCACCCACACCGCCTGACGCCACCCTGAGCCCAGATCGGATTGTTACGCGCTGTGGACAACGTCACCCCGTCTCTCTCTCTCTCTCTCTCTCTCTCTCTCTCTCTCTCTCTCTCTCTCTCTCTCTCTCTCTCTCTCTCTCTCTCTCTCTCTCTCTCTCTCTCTCTCTCTCTCAAATGAAATATCGGCAGCGCTCGGCCGTGGCTCCGATGCGAAACATGCCTGCATGTGTGCAATGCGAGCAGCAGCAGCAGCAGTGGTAGCAGCAGCGGCAGTGGCGGGGCCCGGCGACATAAAATGAAACGGCATTATGATTGGCGAGTGCATTAGCACGCGCTAAATGCCGCACCGCGCCGCTCTGCTCTGCTCTGCCGTTGCCCGATTTCTGATCACATCGTATCGAACCGACATGACGGAACCAAAAATGCAGAGTGCGCTTGTCATGTAAACTGCAGGGTGCGTATCAGCAGGAGTTCGCTCCGCCTTACACTTCTTGATTCAAGAAAACCCCACAAGCACCAAATTATGCCTAAATCGAACATGCGTTTTTGAGAGTGTGGACGCAGCAACGACTCCAAAGTGACGAAGGGAGGAAAAGCGACGTGCGGTCCTCCACGCGGACACCGCCATGAGCGTCACGGCCATGGCGGGACGGGGACGAGTAATTGAAAATACGAAGCCCCTGCAAGCCCTGCCTGGCTGCCTGTCCCTACGGGGCAGAGGGGCCGTGATTGGTGAGTGTGTGTGTGTGTGTGTGTGTGTGTGTATGTGTGTGTGTGTGTTTGTGTGTGTGTGTGTATGGGAGCTGACGCGCCATCAGATCATTGACCTCACTGTGTTTCACGGAGAAAAAAAGATAAGTGGCCGCGCGTAATTTTTAAGTTGATATATAGACAAGCAAGTGAATTTTGTTTCCACGAACTAAAATATTGGTGGGGGGAACTAATTTTTAGTTGCACTAACGTTTCGTTAGTGCAAGTAAAATGTTTCATTAGTTGCTCCAATAAAGAGGTTCGTTGCAGGAGCAAAAAGCAGAAAAAAAAATGTTTGGAATATCTGTATAGTGACTATCGTTCAGTTGGTGCAAATAACAAAGGGTTCCCCCTAAATAATTTTAGTTTCACAAACCAGAAATTTACTGCTTGTCTGAAAATCAACTAAAAAATTAGTTTGCGACCACAATCCTTTCTCTCCGTGTTGGCGCGTCGCAATCGGACCGTTACCTGCGGGCCGCGTTAATGATGGTTGATAATTGATCACTTGAAACAAATGACAATGACGTCAACGCTACCCTGCCAGCTGATATCACGGCAGTGCAGCGCCACCACGGTGTCGTTGTTGGGCTCCAGATTGGAATTGCATTTGCCGGGCGTTGTCGCCCGCCCGCCCCTCCGCCCTGCCCGCCGCGTCCGGGGCACAGACCCGCACCGCAAACCCTGTCATTATCCTATTAATTGCCTTGGCGTGTGCCGCGCGCCGCACGGCCGCCAACCCCTCCTCTCACTATAGGCAGCGAAGCCGGGGTTAAAGAAAAACAAAAAGGAAATAATCAAAGTGAGCAGGAATTTGTGATGAATAAATGAGATTACCCCCCCCCCCCCCTCCCCCAGCCAGGAGAGAAACTTTCCCAATACCGATGCGAGCCGCGTTTACACCGCCACGTTGGGTCGGATTTCAATTTGATGCTAATTCACCTCATTGGCATGTGGTGGGGGAGGGGGCACTGGCACCATCGAGCAAGCAAACAAAACAATGTACTTGTTCGTTTGAATTATTTGGCATGGAATCGTAGTCAGATATTTTTTTTTTTTCCGCGGACGTCTCGCGGCCGTGTTACGTCCCCGAATGGTAGGCCTCTCTCTTATCTGGCCTCCGGGGCCCCAGCGGGGGCGTGGTCTGGGGCCCCGGCGAGGCCCTGCGGTGTGCCTGCGGTGTTCGGGGGGCCGTCTCGCTGCTCGCGTCCCGCCTCTGTCTCTCTCCCTTTCGAATCCTGTCTCCAGGCACTTGGCCGCTATCTCTCTCGTCGCTAACGACTGCTGCCTGGCTGTGTCAGGAGCGGCGCGGGGGCAGCACGGGGGCGGCACGGGGGCGGCGCGGCGGGGGCGGGTCAGGGAGCGTCTCTGGACGCGCGGCAGCAATGCCAAAGCGACACTCAGCGCCTTCCTTATCTCCAATTCATTTCCTCCTCCGCGCGGGGCTGCGCTGGGCTGGGCTGCGGGCTCTGTATGCGAGTGCGTCAAGGTGTGGAACGGCCCCTTTTTCTCGTCCTCCCCTCCGCCCCCGCCCTCCCCCTCCCTCCCTCCCGGCCCCGCCCCGGTCCCTATCGCGCGCTCGCATCCGCTCCTTTACGTGCGGTGTGTTGTGTGGGCACGGCCGTGTGCAGCACATGTAAGGCGCGGCGGGCTTCGTAATTTTCGATTACGTCGTTCCTTTCTCACCGCCGGGCGCGCACACATGGGAGTGGCAGTCCCTCCCTCCCCCCCCCCCCCCCTCCGGTCCGTCTCTTCACTTCATGCCTCTCCCGACCCCTCCCGCGCTGCTTTCGCAATATTTGCCATGCCAAATATTTGCCCGCGCCCGCCCGCGGCGAGGTGAAATTAAAAGAGGGAAAAAAAGATTTCTGCACTGAATAATGCTGTGCAGGAAAGCTCCCGCACCTAATTCTGTAAGCGTTCGCGAGGTCGCGAACGGCAGGCTGTTCCCAGCATGATTTTCATCGTAATCATTATAAACTTTTTTTTTTGCATTGTCGTTTTTTATTCTCAATTTTTTTTAAAAAAACGTTTTAACCGCGTCGTATTGCCCTTTACTGCGCTTGCGCGTTTCAGACTCCTGTCCAAAAAGATAATTAACCGTGCGCTCGCAGCCTGTCCAACTATGTTTCATCGCCCCGTCCCCGCCAGACAGGGCTGCAGCCGCAGCAGAAGCAATAGCAAAGCTGTGTACTGCGCGAAAACTAACCAAGCTGCTGTGCCGGAGCTCCCAGCACCGTGGCTGTGTGACTGTCTGCTACTCAGCCGCCCACAGCCCACAGCCCGCCCAGGGTCAGCGCCTTGCGGATACCGTCCCGTTACACAGCCGTGCGGAGCGGGCTTGCCTACCCAGCAGGGCGCTCGGGCAGCACAGCGCAGCTTCGCAGCTTGAATAGGGAGGCCGCGCCGCCCTTCTTCTGCGTGGCTTTAATGTGACGGAGAGGATATCGGCGGCTCAAATGCAGGGTAGGAAAAGAAACACCCCACCCCTCCCCCACCGGGAATCGAACCCGCACCCGTGGCGGCCGCTGCCGGCGTGCCGCTCGACAGGGGATTTTCGGCTCTCCAAAGGCGGCGTCCCGTCCCGGCTGGTCCCGCGGCCGGCAGCTCGGCAGTGCGTCCTGGAGGGCCTCAGCGTCCCGTGGGTCTGGGTCCGCCATCCTCGTGAGAATCTGCATGAATAGCGGGGCAGGCGGCGCCGGCGCCCGTCCTGGGGCTGGGTGCGTCGCGGCCGCGGCGGCGGAGACCAGTCTGGCGGAAGGCGGGGTGGGCGGGGGGGGGGGGGCACCGAGTGGGGGCGGCGGGCGGCGGCGACCAAATGACGTCCGAGCAGGAAGGGGCTACTAGCTCCCCGTAGGCCGAGCGCTGCTCCGCGCCACGCCACGCCCGCGACCCAACAAACTCTGAAGATCATGGAAATGTAGCAAGCGAGAGGCGGTGGTGCCTGGCGGTGCCCAGCGGGGCCCGTCGGAGCCTGGCGGGGCCGGCGGGGCGGGGCCGGGTTCGGATGCTGCACCGACGCTTGTCGTCGCACTCCCCCCCCCCCCCCCTGACAATCCACCCCACCCCTTCCCTTTCCCTCGCCGGTCCTCGCCGGCCGCCCCGAATGTAATCAGCACGAGAACATCATAACTTTCCATTAGCATTTTTCCTCTCATTTTCGAGGAGAGAGCGTGCAGCCCCCACGGCCCCGCCAGGCCAGGGCGCTCTCAGGCCGCCGTAGTCATACCGTTAAAAGTGACAATTACACCGGAGGGGGCTCGGTGCGGAGCCAGGCCGGGGCCCCGGCAGCCGGCAGCCCTCCGGACGGGAACACCGCTGACTCGGGCCGGGGCCGTTGATGCAAAGTTACGCCCCGTGATGGTCGATCTCTGTTGGAGCTGAAAAGTGTAATGAGCGCGTCGGAGGTGCTGTGCAGACGAGAGAGGGGCGAGGGGGAGTGGGGGTTGGGGGGGGGGGGGGGGTATAGAGTGAGGGACAGACAGAAAGAGACAGACAGATACAGACACATGCGACTCATCTGGAGTCCTTCCGTGATAATGCGGCACGACGCCTGTGGATATTCCACATGGGATCCGTGAAGGTTTTATCAAGTATCATTTTTTTTTCATGAATTATGTTTTATACATTCCGGAGAATCTAAATGGAAATGGTGTCGCTGTGTCGGCCGGTTGTTGTCCTGCCGTCAAGATTAACACGCCGGGGAATAATGGGCCCTCGCCTCCATTGATTCAACAGTAGACGGCGTGAAACAAAAGCATGGCGAAAAGCAAGCTGCTGCTGTGAGTGCCTTTCTCGTCAACGTCAGTCATCGTCACGAGTGTGCTGGCTGGGAGAAAGAGTCTTTTGCTCGGCAAATTAATTATACCGAGAAAGGGGGAAGGGATTAAGAGTGAAGGCTTTGGGTAGAGGAAGAAAAGGGGTTGGGGGAGGGGGAGGGTGAACGGCAATGGGGTTGTGTGCATGGCGGTCGTATGAAAAAGCGCGTTTTTTGAAAAATGTTTCTCGCCGACCGCAGGCGTGCGCGCTCACTCCGCAAGTCATAAGGCGTCCTCTCGCGTGCTTTCGCGGCCCATTTCAGACCTTTCCGGTGTTGTGCGGACCGCGGACCGTGAGGGTGCGGGGCGGGGCGGGGGGGCGGGGCGGGGCGGGCGAGGCGGAGCGGGGCCCGCCCTCAACAACAATGCAGAAACTTTTAAGCGTTGTTTCAAGGAATTTCGCGTTTGGAGTGTGGAGGCTCGCGGGGGCGGGCTTCATATTAAATCATGCGAGCGGCGCGGCGCGGCGGCTGCCGGCGTGTGGCCCGGAACTATGCGTCATGCCGTTGTCACGGGACACCGCCGGGGCCGGGGCCGGGGCCGGGGCTGCCGGGCTGAGGGCGCAGGTGCCGTCGCCCGGAGCCGCCCGGAGCCAGCCGAGACACCGCAGCCACTGGGGCTTCCAGGCAGGAAGAGCAAAGAAAGCTCTGCGGCCCCTGCAGGAGGAGACCAAGTTGGAAAACTTTTTTTGAACCCGTGTTCCGTGTATAGTCTTATGGGAGCGGCTCTGGCTCTAGCTTCCTGCGTCGCCGTGTCGGGGGAAATCCCCCCCCCCCCCCGTGCCTCGCGAACCCTCCCCCTCCCGCCTTCCAACAACATCGACACGACACCCCGCTTCGGCCACGGCGCCGCGGTTTTCCCGGTGCGTATTCGAACCCGCGTGACGCGTGGCGACGCCGCTTTACCCTCGTCCCGTGCTGTCCCCTTTGACCCGCCGTTTCTATGGGGCGAATCGCTAATCAGACGGTCCGCCCCCTTTGACGGCGTCTCTCTCTCTCTCTCTCTCTCTCTCTCTCTCTCTCTCTCTCTCTCTCTCTCTCTCTCTCTCTCTCTCTCTCTCTCTCTCTCTCTCTCTCTCTCTCTCTCTCTCCGCACCTCGATAACCCTCCCCCCCTGCCCCCTCGCGCCCCCTAATTTTCTCTCTTTGTGCGCGCCTCCCCCTTCTCCCTTCCTGTCCTTGTGTGTTGGCGGCCGTGTGCCGAGCCGTGGGCCGTTGGTCCCGGAGCGTCCTGAAAGTGCTGAGTCCGACCTCCGCAGCGAAGGGGAGGGGAGGCTGGGCAGACCCGCGTAGCGATGTGGCGGACGGCCGCGGACCCCTCCCCCGGTGCGATATTGTTGGGGCCGTATTGGACGCATCCGCATCCACGCACGACGAGGGGCGTTTGCCGGTTGGGGGCGGCGGCCGCCGGGGGGGAGGCGCGGCCGTCCGTGCGGGGGCAGTCCCGTCCGCAACTTTACAGCAGGGCAGCGACGACGCCTCGCACGGAGGCGGCGCGGAGGCGGCGCGGAGGCGGCGCGGAGGCGGCGCGGAGGCGGCGCGGAGGCGGCACGGAGGCGGCGCGGAGGCGGCGCGGAGGCGGCGCGGAGGCGGCGCGGGGGGGGGGGAGCACAAGTACTTACAAGTTATTACCTCGGGCAGCCCCTGGCCTGGGCTGCAGCCGCATTGCAACGCCGGCGCGACTTTGCGACCGCCGACGCCGGAGACGTGGTGAGCCGATGAAATAAATGATCGTGACATGTCGAGTTCGTTTTCTCCAGTTTTGTTTGCCGTTCCACTCGCACCTCAACACACCGAGGTCGTGGACCTCTGCCGGACCTTTAGCGCTGCGCGCGTGGCGCCGGTCTGTGGACTCCCCTCCCCACCCCTCCCCCCTGCCCACCCCTTCAGCAGATTCTGAGAGCAAAAGCAAAGTTTATCCAAGAGGAGCCAAGACCGCCACGAGTATTGCTGCTGAGGTGGCCAGGTCGGATATTGTAAGCTCGATAAGTTTTGGCGCCACTCCGGGCCTCCGGGCCTCGAGGCTCGGGGCCTTCGGCCAAATACCGTGACCCCCATCGGCCCCCACCAGCCGCGCGATCAGCAAATAATGTCCGATGGCGGCTCCGTTTGTTGCACATGATGACCGCCCTGCTCCTGCCCCTGCTGCTGAGGTCCGGAGGTCGGTGCACATGATGACCGCCCTGCTCCTGCCCCTGCTGCTGAGGTCCGGAGGTCGGTGCACATGATGACCGCCCTGCTCCTGCCCCTGCTGCTGAGGTCCGGAGGCCGGTGCACATGATGACCGCCCTGCTCCTGCCCCTGCTGCTGGGGTCCGGAGGTCGGTGCACATGACCCTGCTCCTGTTCCCACGGCCTCCTCAAGGCCGTGGCCCGATATCGCCGCACTCGGCACTGCCAACGCACTCCCAGGCGCTGCCACTCCCGCCGCGCTCCGGGAGACAGTCATTGGCCCGTGAGCGTGAGCTGAGCTAAGTCCACCTTCCCCTGATAAAAACAGCAGCGGCCGCCCCCCGCCCGCCCCCCGGCCGCCCCCAGCCGCCCACGCGGAGCGCCCGGTCCTCATAAATCCCGGACCCAATGCGGTTTCCTCGTTCAGGGCGAAAAGGCAAAAAAAAAAAAAAAAAAAAAAAAAAGCGGCGGCACGCGCAGACTTTAGTCCCCCGAAGACTTTAGCGCGGGAGGGTAATTCATTTATCTCAATTTGAATGCGGCGAGACTCAGGGGTTTACGTGGATACTCCCCCCCAATGCCGTGGCCTCCCGAAGTGCCCGCGCCTGCGCCGATAAATATCAGCTTAGAAATGAATTCAGGGCACAGAAGTGGTTTTTCAGGTTGCTATTTAAAAAAAATACTATCCCACTCTGTGAGATACTGGTAGGCCCGGAGTTTCACGGGGGTTTGGTTAAAATAGACGTTGAGTTTATATTTTGTTCTTTTTGGTTTTGTTTGCCTTCTTTTATTTTTTAATTCATGGAATAAGGATTTTGGTTGAGCCTTGTTTCAGTTTGGGGGTGGTTATAGAAGTTAAGTTTATATTTCTTTCTGGTTTTGTTTGCTTTCTTTTTTTTTAAATTCATGGAATATGAGGATTTTGGTTAAGCCTTGTTTCAGTTTTGGGGTGGTTCGGGGTGGTTTGTATCTCCTTCGAGGGGGAGAGGGAGTAGTTGAAGAGCTAGGGCGTCTAGGTAGCGGTCAGTGTAACGCTTGCATTCTCATACGCGGGCCACCTAGCGCTAGCCTCCTGCAAGGCTCTCGCACTGTTGTCCCCCCCACCGGTCCCAAACGGTTCTGACTCTTGAGTCGCCTCCCTTTTAGCGGGGCCTCGGCGTGCCTCGGCTCGGCTCGCCACATCGACAATGGGTACCCGGCAAAGGCTACGCAACAAAAAAGAAGGACGTCCGATTTGGCTGTGCTCTGAAGAAGGACAGAATTATACTGAGTCAGG
Source organism: Odontothrips loti (assembly GCA_038380765.1). Lineage (NCBI taxonomy): Eukaryota > Metazoa > Arthropoda > Insecta > Thysanoptera > Thripidae > Odontothrips > Odontothrips loti. The sequence continues at coordinate 17,883,363 of CM076243.1, read as the reverse complement.
CAGAGGTTGCTGATGCAGCCTGCTGACGAGTCGAGCATAGCTCGTCTAGAGGCGTTGTAACAGTAGCTCTGTCTCTTGCTATCACCATTGGATGGAGAGAGCAAGCTGAAGTTTGAAGTGGTTTTTCTGATCACTATGATATTTTTTGAATGTAACAACACGCTAGACTATTTAATACGACTATTGTCCGTAATTCTGTTAGACAGATTTTTGATTTTTTAGATCGTTTTGATTTTGGACTAGTGGTACCTGTTGACGAGGTGCTCTGTCTCTTACTTTCCCCATTGAAAGGAGTGAGAAAGCCGACTTTAAAACTCGATTTTAAACGGTGTGTGATATTTTTGAAGTGTGTAAACACGTCACCGTGTCTTGTGCGAGTACCCTTCGATAATATGGAGAGTTTGAAAAACTTCTGTCAGAGGGCCATATGGGGCTATGCTTCCAAGAAAAAAAAACAGTCCAATCTGACGAAACTATAAGGCAACTCCGTTTCACTCCGTGCCTAAAAATATAAAACGTAAAAGTACTACTACAGAGTATCATACTGCGAAACTGAAAAAGGGGGAGGCGGGGTAAAGGGCGGCGCGATGAAGCGAGACACTTGATACGTGTGATCGTGGGGCACACCGGAAGAGCCCCCCCCCCTCTACCGCCCGCCTCGCCTGCACACGACAGCTTCGCGGGGGGAGAAAAGGGACGCGATGCGATATCGTCCCTCGCCGTACGCAGCCAGAAACTCCAACTCGGGCGTTGTTTGTCCAAAAATTGCTGCGCGTTTTTTTTTTCGTCGAAAATTTTGGAAACGGTCTTTGCGGCATGAATCCAGCGCAACAAGAAGGGGCTTGTCCCTCGTTCGACTTCGTGTCCGACTGGCCAACCAGTTAGAGTTATAAACCGCGCACGGATCCCAACGGTCTCTCGCAAAGCGATGTAATACATTCGGTTCATCGAAGCGGGCGTCGAATTTCCTCGTATACGAGACACCACGAACGGCGACGCCGCTAGCGCCCGCGAGAGCCAGGGTAGGCCAGCCCGCACGACACGCGTGTGTGCACAAGTCATGGTTTGCCTACCCCGCAGGCGCCATCTACCAAGACGGGACTGACCAAAGCATATGTTGTAAAGCTGTCCGGGTGGGGGGGTGGGGGGCGGAGATGGCACCTGGGCGGTGGCTGGGCGGCGGCCCGAGGAATAGGATGCTCATTATATTCGCTTATTTCTTTCTTGTTTTCCCCGTTTTGCGCCCTGAATGAGGACGGATCGGCGTGCCGTGCTCCGGCCAGAGCAGAGAGGGATGCTCGAGTCTGATTATTGAGAAACTCAGGTGTTCCGCTCCGCTCGCCTGTACCTCCTGTACATGGGCACAACGACTGAGCCCTTCTTTCACGTGCACACCCCCACTCCCGCATCCGCGCCCGCTCAATTTGAATTTTTCCTTTCCGTTTATTATCATTATTGTGCCATTTCATCCCTCCCTACTCCATTTTTTCCCCCCTCCGCCCGTTCGCTACATCTTTTCTTTTCCTTTTATCTTACGTCTCCCTCTTTTGGCTCGAAACTTGCGGTCCAGTGGGAGCATAGCGCAGGTGCGAGCCCGTGCAGGCAGGGCTCTCTCTCTCTCTCTCTCTCTCTCTCTCTCTCTCTCTCTCTCTCTCTCTCTCTCTCTCTCTCTCTCTCTCTCTCTCTCTCTCCCCCTCCCTCCCCCCCTCCCTCCCTCCCTCCCTCTTCGTTCCTCTCTCTGCCACCCCTTTCCCCACCCTTATCTATTCCCCGTCATGATTTTTGATGCTTCATCATTCTGTTTTTCGCTGGCATTTCAAATAACGCCCGTCTGCGGCGCTGCTGGCTGCGGTCCGTGCCGGTCCTTGGCTCCGAGGCCCTGGGCTCTGCCATGGCTCCCCGGCGGTGCGGCTGCACCCCTCCCCACCCCGCCGGCCCTCGCCCCGCTGTTTGGAATCCGTGACGATTATTACGACTCGCCCTGTCTCTCTCGCGCTCACGGGCGGTGCGGGCCGCGTGCGACGGAGACCGACGGAGACGAAGACGGGGTGTGACGAGCGGAGGAGAGGAGCCTGGCGGTCCGGGCGGCGGTCCGGACTCATCAGTAGACGGTAGACAGCGGTGCGGTGCGGTGGCTGCGGGGCGGGGCGGGGGCCGCCCGGAACTTCCGTGGCGGCATTCCCGCAACGCAGAGGTGCATTCCGGTCGGATGCCCACCGCGCTCTCGGCTGTGGTTTGTGCGCGGGCCCCGCGCTCGCGGTTTCGGTGACGCCGACGCCGCCGCCGCCCTCCCGCCGCTCCCGCCCCCGCCCCCCGCCGCCCGCCGCCGCCGCTCCCGCCCCCGCCGCCACCCGCACTCCTATTTAATCCTCTTCCCGGAGTGCACTGCTTAGTCCCATCGTGATGAAGGCCCCGCCCCGCCCGGCCCGGCAGCCCCTCCCCGAACTCTCAGGCCGCAACCGAGTCGCTTTTTATTATAATTCGTTTTACACGCCATCTTTACCGTTCGCAATTAGAAACGAGTGAAAGCAGGCAGCGCGAGGAGGAGGGCGATGGAGCGGCGGGGCGGCGCGGGGGCGCGGGGGCGCGGGGGCGGCTCAAAGGGTGCCGTTCCCTGTAATTAAGGCGGCCCCGCCCGGACTCGGCCCCGCCGCTCAGCCTTGCGTACCTCGCCGTCCCCGGCCGACAGAATTAGGCCGGCCATCGCTCCGGTCTCGGTGTCCGACGGCAAAGTCGGAGGCGGACGCTGAAAAGTGAGTCAAAATTCCGAGTTGTAATTGAAAATGCGGTCCATCTTTGGCAGCTGAGGCAGACGCGGCTGACGCCGACCCCTCGAATGCTAAGCAGCAGCGGCGCGCGGCGCATAGCGGCGCAGCCCTGAGGCGGTCCTGTGGGTGGTCCCGGCCGCCGCCGCCGTGGCAGCAAAGCCCTTGAATAGCAAGGGAAGTCGCAAGATTCATGGCGGAATAGGCCCCTCACTCGGCAGCACCTTCATATCCGGCCCGGCCGGGGGCGGCAGGGAGGGGGTGGAGAGAGGAGGCAGGGAGGCGTGTGGGCCCCGAGCCGTGCCGGGCCGGGCCAGGAGGGCAGGATGCAGCTTACAAACAGGCTGTGTAGGTGCGTGCCTCCTACCCTCCCACTATGCCTCCCGGCCTCCCTCCTCCCCTCCCACCGTGCCTCCCGCCTCCCCTCCCACCCCGCTCCGCGCCCAGCAGAGCCCAGCAGTGCCCTTCGCGGGGTCGGGGGAATTCCAGATTCGGAATGGACCGGAAAAAAGTGAAGGAGGGGGGAGGTTCCGGTGGGATACTGTACGCTGCACGGTGCACGGTACGGGCGGGGAGCGGGCGGCAAAAGGAATGGCTTCCAATTTTGTTTTCTTCTCCCCCGAGTTTTTAGCGGTGGACGGTGCACCAGTTCTGCGCATTTTCGCAGTGTGTGTGTGTTCTTTATTTTATTTTTAAAAGAAAAAAAATAACGGTTTCTATCGCATGGAAAGAGCCGCTTCTCGATAGATTTCGAGCACCTAGGTATTAAGTGGGCGAAACAAACGAATGGATGGGGATTATTGAGGAATGAGAGCGCTGTTGGCGAAGGGACCGGGCGGATAGTGAGCCAAAACACAAGGACGGTGGACAAAGGGGAGGGGGGAGGAGGGGGTATTGTCCGCATGCTGGCGCTCTGCTGGCGCTCGTCCGCGATGGCCTTCCCTTCCTTTCATTCTCCTTTCTCTTCCTTTTTTCCCCTCTCCGTTGGTCTAGCCTTTTCTATAGTGTGTTTGTGTGTTTTGGGGCCGAGCAGCTGAGAAATACGGTTGGCCCATTACGGACCTGAACCGCTGGAAGGGAGAGGGGGGGGGTAGCACCTCTCCGCCGATATGCCATTTGCGTGGAGGCTTCCGAAGGCGACGACGCGAAAGTTGCGATTACTATGCGGATCAGGGGGGGGGGGGGGGCTCCCGATGCGAGACTCAACTCACTCGTTAGAGTAAAAACTTATTTTTATTTTTTTTTGTGGATGGTGCTTTAGGTTGGGATGAAGCTGAACTAAGAGGAGGGAGGACGATTCGGTTGGGAAACAAACGGGAAAGTTAAACGTCAGCGAAAGTGTACTGATGGGCAGGGGGCTGGGCCGGCCCTGCCGGCTGGGTGGGGGTGGTCGGCTCGGCCGCGGGATTGTGCCTGGTCTGATGTGCTGCTGTGCTGCTGTGCTGCTGTGCTGTTGTGCTGCTGTGCTGTTGTGCTGCTGTGCTGCTGTGCTGCTGTGCTGCTGTGCTGCTGTGCTGCTGTGCTGCTGTGCTGCTGTGCTGCTGTGCTGTTGTGCTGCTGTGCTGCTGTGCTGCTGTGCTGCTGTGCTGCTGTGCTGCTGTGCTGCTGTGTGCCGCAGTAGACACAGTGCAGCGGGGCAGTGGCCCGTGACACCAGCATGACTCCGCCGCCCCGCAGATGTGTGCTCAGCGCTCAGCCAGCAGCGCCGCTGCGTAGTGCCGCACTACGGTACTACGGTGTACCCAGGGCTAACAACGCCCCCCCCCCCCCCCGAGTGCACGTGCACTGCACGCAGCCATCTGCCGGGGGGTGGGTCGCTTCCGTAGCACCCTGGACACGCCACTCCGTACGACTTCTGTAATACATTGTAGTACTAATGTAATACTAGCCTGTAATACCGTAATACACCCTTAATACAGCCAGTCATACTGTTTGTAATAGTAATACCTGTTACTAGTAGTAGCAGTATCTTCACCCTGGAATACCTACTACAACTGTGCACCTGTTCACCGAGTGAACGCCCCCTACTCCTCGTCATCTGCCCATCTAACGCCTCCGCTCTCACCTCAGTCTGGCTCTGTTCCGCGGGTGACAAAAACTGCAGGCCAACCCGTCCTCCGTTGTCACGGGCAGGGCAGCAGCGGGACAGCTGCAGGGTAGTTCAGTTGGCGCGAGGCCGGCGGGGGCGGCGCGGCGCGGCGCCAGCCCTTTGGATTTAGGATCCCCCCCCCCCTCCTCCTATGCAAGGCCGTCCGTACAGTCATTCCCTTTTGTAAGCGACAGGAAATGGGGTGACGGCCCCTGCCGCCCGGCCCCCAGCCCCCGGCCCCCGCTCCCCGCTCCCTCCAACCCTTTACGCCTGTTCCCTATCTCGCTCGCACTCTCTCTCTCTCTCTCTCTCTCTCTCTCTCTCTCTCTCTCTCTCTCTCTCTCTCTCTCTCTCTCTCTCTCTCTCTCTCTCTCTCTCTCTCTCCGTCTCATTCTTGCAACGCCGCAACCTGGATGCCTACTGCCCCGAACCGACCCACTTGCCTCTGCCCCCTATCCCAAGGGGTCCCTCACTCAAAAACTCCGTGTACACCTGATTTTATACTCCTAAAAACTCCCACATACTCCATAAAACTCCTCCATACTCCCGAAACTCCAGCATACTCCCGCAAAACTCGCAGAAACTCACACATACTCCGTCAAAACTCGCAGAAACTCAGACATACTCCGTTAAAACTCGCAGAAACTCACACACACTCCTCAAAACTCCTCCATAGTCCAGAAACTCACGCATACTCCCGAAAAACTCGCAGAAACTCACACATACTCCTACATACTCATGAAATACTCCTCGAAAATTCGAGATACTCTTTTACTCATTCGCTCGCGGCACTCCTGAAGTACTTTCCTGTGTTTTCATAAGTGTGCCACCAACATTCTTCTTGTGGCTGTTGTATGTAGGGATTTAAAAATACCGGTAAGATTCAATCTTACGGTAAGTTACGGAAAGATTGGTAAGTTACGGGTATTTTTGGTAATAATGAGAAAGATTGATTTACAGCGGGTATTTGTTGAAAAAGTGTGTTTTTTCTACGTTTTCCCCGTAACAGTAGTCAATCCTTGCAATGCTTGATGTGCTATAACACTTCATACCTTTCATCACTCGAAATATGAGTTTGTGTCAGAATTACGGATTGTATATGGCCACGGCTGTCTTCCAGCGAGAAGTAAGATAATTGCTTGAACATGCAAAAATAATCTTGAAGGATGTGCTTTAGAGTAGGTTCAAGCTTTGCAGTGATGGTAAGAACCAAAAAGATACACTTTTCACTACTTGTAACAGCAAGCACAGCTAATTTTCAGAGTTTTGCAAGTCTGAATATTACCGAAAAATACCACTTTTTTCGAGGTCAGGTAATATTACCGTAAGTAACGGTAACTTACCGAATCTAACCGGTAATATTACCGGCCTTTAAATCCCTAGTTGTATGTGATATGCAATGTGCACACTCTCCTGAGGAACAGGATTTATCTGAAAATTGTGAAATTGGCTTGAAATTGGAAGAAAGAAGAGTAACTTTCAAAAGGATTGGTGCCCTGAGAGCTGATGATTTGCTAAAAATAATCCATACAGATGTGTGTCAAATCACTGATGGTGCTTTCTGGAATAATTAAAGATATTTTTTCACTTTCATTGACAATAAAATAAGGTACACTACTGTAGGATTTTTGAATTTAGAAGATGCAGTTTTAGAAAAGTTTAGACATCACAAAAGCATGGTAGAGAGATACACTGTAAAGTTGATAAAAATAATTACATCCTACAATGGGGGAGATTATTGTAGTACATGCAACAATTTTGTCTTGAATAGTTACCAATAAATAGCTTGCAGGGGTAAGAGCTGCTTAAAGTAAACAATTGTACTCTTGCAGATTATATGGTTCACACTTCATTCAGTATGGACTGCAGGTACATAGCCGGAAAAAAATTATGTTGCTTTTAAAATTAACTTGCCTGTAAGCTAACCTGACTTTCGAATTAAGTCTGAAATGTGGATCCAATGGACGAAACGGGACACAATGTTGAAAAAAACAACCTATTGCAATACACTCAGGTGTGTTAGTTTCTGGACAAGAACTATACACTCCACAATCGTTTTCACGTTCGCATTGGCGCCTGATGGGTAGGCGACCGCGACTTGGGCACACACGCGTGTCGAGCGAGCTGGCCAACCCTGAGTCTCGGCGTCGTCGTCACTATTTATGTTTTTTTCAACATTTTTCCTACATTCTCATAAGATGCTCATGCATACTCCCACACACTCATAAAACACTCACGCATACTCCCTTTTACTCATGAAATACTCATGCACACTCCTACATACTCATAAAATACTCACACACTCCTGACAAACTCCTAATACTCTCAAAACTCCTTGATACTCACGCATACTCTCAAAACTCCTTGATACTCGCGCATACTCCCTTATACTCATGAAATACTCAAGCACACTCCCACATACTCATAAAATACTCACATACTCCTGACTAACTCACTAATACTCTCAAAACTCCTTGATACTCGTGCATACTCATACTCTCAAATACTCCTGTGTACACCTTTCAAGGGAGTGAGGGACCCCTTGCCCTATCCGCCGCGCCCTCCGCGCCCCTCTGCCCCCTCTTGGCCTCTATACCCCCGCTGCCCCCTCTGCCCCCGCTGCCCCTGCTGCCCGCCCTCTATACCCGTCGTGCTGGAGTGTCTCCGTAACACGTTACGTCACGGATCCCCTGCACTCGCTGCAGGGATTTAAAGGCCCGTAATATTACCGGTAAGATTCGCTAAGTTACCGTAACTTACGGTAATATTACCCGACCTTGAAAAATGTGGTATTTTTCGGTAATATTCAGATTTTCAAACTCTGAAAATTAGTTGCATTTGGTGTAAAAAAAAAACGGCAAAAATGGGTGGGTCCTACCTCGTCCCAGACTTCCGTCCGGAACCGTTCCTGCTTAACTTCGGTGTTCGGATGGGAACCGGTGTACCAGGAGTTGACCGCCGCTAAGACACAGGCACGACGCAGCCACCTTGGTAGGCAGGCTTCCGCAACGGCCAACATCGCCCCTTCCGCTGACCAGATTTCAGGAGTCAGCCCCCTTCGACCAGCCAGTTGGTCTGTGGCCCTGAGGCCACTCCCTCGCGGATTGAGAGGGAGGTAGGATGCCCAGATCGTACACGGCCGAAGCCGATTGTACTCTACTCTTCTACGCCATGTATCCAAGTAGGTGTTGCCCGAATACTCCAGATTCCGAGGCCTTACGCTTGAAAAATGTAGAAGGCCGAACCCTAGGCCTCTACATTTAACTCCTGCCGAGTCTTGGCAAGCACGCTCGGGCGTCGAACCACTGAGTCAACGAGTGTATTCAACCTCCGGGGAATGGCCGCGGCCCAACGTCCGCGGTCACTCAGACAACACACTTTGAACACGTTCTTTTGGTATATTTTACCCACCATCCTCGGTCGGCAGACTTCAGAAAAATTTTTACTCCGGCAAAGAGTTGAACCTCGAACCTTGTGGTCACCGACCAGTCCGCTAGCCCACTACGCTACGGAGCTACGATGGAGAGTGGCGCGCTCTTGGTGCTTACTGTGGTCCCGCAGAGAGCAGAACCGATGGGATGATTTGGCTACTGTTATGTGGAAAAACATACTAAAGCGTGCTATTTTTAACAAATACCCGCTGTAAATAAATCTCATTTTTACCAAAAATACCCGTAACTTACCCATCTTTCCGCAACTTACCGTAAGGTTGAACCTTACTGGTATTTTTAAATCCATAACTCGCTGCGGCGTTCCGCTCGCTTCGTAACCACGGATTTCTGGGCACTGGACTCCGGTGTTCGGCTTACGGGCCCCGCCCCCTCCCTCGCCCCCGGCCCCACCCCCGCATAGGCTTGTCCGGCCCCCGGCTCCTCACACGGCCGACGAGCACCACACCAAATTTCCCCCCATCTTGTGACAGGCGTGAGGTTTGCGGGGGGGGGGGGGGTACTTCTGGATAATCCCCGGACTCCCGACAGGGTCGGGGGGGGGGGGGGCAGAAAGGGCCCCTAATCTGCTGCCTGAGTGCATCGCGGATAGCGCGGCAACACCATCAGACCACCCGCCGGGGCTACCAAGAGAGTAGTTTTCGCTAAAAGTCTCTCAGTACGAAATCGTGTAAAGTAGCTAGAATTTGGAATGGCTGACGAGACGAGTGGCCGGGCGGTGCTTTGACGTCGAGGCCGTCCGGCGGGGGTCCAGGGCTGGCCGCCCCCGGGCCCACCCCCACCCCCACCCCCACCCCCACCCCCGCCCTCTCCGGCGAGGAGCACTCAGAGTCTCCCACAGCGGCCCCCTTGGCTCCCCCGCCGGCCCCAGCTCCCGGCGATGGCAGCCTCGGTGGCAGCGGGGCGGCAGCCGCGCTCTTTAGAGTTTGAGTTCATCGCACCGTTCGCTGCGTCCACCACCGGCATCATCCTCCGCTTCTCGGGAAGGGGAGAGAAAAGGAGATGCCAAAGTGTGTGTGTGTGTGTGTGTGTGTGTGCGCAGAGAAAGAGAGAGTGAAGGAAGGGGGGGGGGCAGCATTTGGCCGGCCGAAAAGACGCCGACAGAGAATCGAAAATGGTCGTCGTGTGTGACACTGTGACGTCGTTCTCTTCCCTCCTCCAATTTATACGGCGAGTTTAAGTCGGTTCGGCTGGACGTTGGTGTACAGAGGGTGGACAAAGGGTGGACAGAGGATGGACTGGGTGGGCAGGGCCGCCCGCCCCGATCCCCGAGCCCGCCGTAACGACGTTTCTGCGGTCCATTGAGCCGCCGGCTGGGCCGATCGGCCGACTCCCGCACCGTGGTCAAGACCGTGGCCGAGACCGTGGCGTGGCGTGGCGCAGACCGCAGGCCAAAGTGGTCGGGTCGCCGTCGTGGCGGCACACCGGCCATAATCCGATTCGAAGACGAACGAAATACGTTGCCGCAGCCGGGACTCGAACCCGCGGCGTAGAGTGTCAAGTTGGCGGCGATGGTGTCAGGTGCGGTGCGCGATGCGGTGCGCTGCGTGCCGCGGTGACAGATGTGCGCTGCCGCTGCTGCCGCTGCTGCCGCTGCCGCTGCTTCTGCTGCTGCTGCTGCATCCCCTCCTCCCCACACCACTACCGCTACTCCATCACTCTCGCTGTCCGCTCCCCCGCCCCATCACTCTGTCGCATCATGTGTATACGTCACTACGTCACTTTGGGGAGGAGGCACTTTCACTAATTTCGAAAACAGTACGTACGGGGTTTTGGAAATGAGCCCCCAATTCCAGCCCGCGCTTGCCGCCGAAATAAAACCAAAAACAAACTCTGACTATGGTAATTCCATTTTAGGCTAATCGAATCCCTTTTTTTTGGCGGTGTACGTTGCGTTCACCCCAGCAGCGGCCGGCAGCGGCGGCTCAGCAGCGGCGGCTCAGCAGCGGGGGGCCGCGAATGGGTAGCGGCCGATAAGGACGGATCTTCTCTCTCTCTCTCTCTCTGTCCAGCCGCGGCTCCAGCCTCGGAACTTCTCTCTCCCCCCCGCTGTCCGCGCGGACCGCGATACACAGAATGAAGGACGGAGGGAGGGAGGGAGGGAGAAGGCGTTATTTTGTTCCTGGCGGCCGAACCGTATTCGAAAAATAAATGTGAAATGGTAAGAGGGCGGCAAGCGGCCCCTGACGTGACTTGATTAAAATCCCCCCGTTGGTGCCGGTGGCCCCCATGTCTGCCTGCTCCCGGCTGGGCCAGCGGTGACCTTGGCTATTGACCCTGGCTGAGCTTGCCGCACCATGCGGGGGGCTGCGGGGGCCTGCCGTAGGGGTGGTGGCCCCTCCGCCCCCACAGGGGTCGCTAGGGCCGCTAGCTGATGCTTCGGTGCGCCGCTCGTCCCATCCGGTCTAGTCCGCCTGGTTTGGAGATTTTATCTGCGACGCGTGCAGCAGCGGTGGGGGCGGCGGGGGCGGCGGGGGCGGCGGGGTGGACGACACGGCCAGATGAGAGCGTGGACCGGAGGGGTTCGGATCGCGCCTCTGGAATATGTTATATATGGCGTCATAGCGGCGAGGGCGATGACCAATAAACTCTGTAAAACTAGAAAATGTTGGTCCGCACCGCGTTAGGAATGTATATTTTTAGAAAACTCGTGTACTTAATGGTAAAGTCGTGCGGAAATATATTGTCGACCTGAAGTTTATGTGCGAAGAAATTGTCGCCACCGAAAAAGAAATATCAAGACGCGGCAGAAACTCGTAGTTTGTCACCGGCGGGGCCGGGAGGCCGTGGGGCCTGGGAGAGGAGGCCTGCCCGTGCCCTGCACTAGCCCGGCCCCGGCCGCGGCGCCGGAGAGATGGATAAGTCGTCTTATCCTTATTGCCGAGTTCCTCGGGGACAGGAATTGGAGTAGCACAGAACTCGAAACATCTTTTCGCAACTTTGCCTCTCTGCTCCTCACTGATTATCCTTCACTCTCTCTCTCTCTTACTCTCTCTCTCTCTCTCTCTCTCTCTCTCTCTCTCTCTCTCTCTCTCTCTCTCTCTCTCTCTCTCTCTCTCTCTCTCTCTCTCTCACTCACTCACTTTTCCCATAGCTATATGTACCTCCTCTTTCCAAACGAGGCGGAAGCATAGGCTGTGTCTTATCCTCGCAAGTCGGATCCCTCTGCGCGGCTGTAGCCGCCGATCGCAGACTGGCCTACCGCCCACTCGACCCCACTCCCCCCCCCCCCGGCAGCACACTTCCTCACATATCCTTCCCGAGACGGAGCTGGCGGGGCGGGGCCGGGCCGGTGGTCGGTCGCGGAGGAACGACTTCCCTTGCGTCGACCGCGCGCACTTTATGTGCCGCAAAAGTGGACGCGTAGTTCTGACGTCGTTTAAAATATGCTGCTCTCGTAGGGCAGAAAGTTTTACTGGTGCGCTGCAGCGGCAGCGGCCACAGTAACGGATGCCGTGTCCTGGCCGCAGAGAGTGCGCAGAGAGAGAGAGAGAGAGAGAGAGAGAGAGAGAGAGAGAGAGAGAGAGAGAGAGAGAGAGAGAGAGAGAGAGAGAGAGAGAGAGAGAGAGAGAGAGAGAGAGAGAGAGAGAGAGAGAGGAAGAGGGAGAAAAGTCCGCGCGGTGTAAGCAGCGGCCGCGGGTTCGAGTACCGCCAGCGCGATATGGCATTGTCCCGGAAGTCGTCTCGTTTCCTTGGCGCGGCGCGCGGCACTTCTGCCTCTGCGTGTGGCACAACGTGAGGCCCGATCCCCGCTGTGGCTGCGGGGGCTGCGGGGGCTGCGGGGGCTGCGGGGGCCGCTGCGGGGGCTGCGGGGGCCGCTGCGGGGGCTGCGGGGGCACAGCAGAGCTCGGGGCAGGTCGGGTTTCGCCCGCGGCTCCCGCAGAGAGCATTAGGCACCTCGGCCCCCCGGCCCCGCCCACAACCCCGAGGCGAGGGGAAGACGGAGGATTAGCAGCAGACGACTCGAAACACGATAAGTCCCCTTATGGAGGCCGGCAGGGCTGGGCGGGGCCGAGAGCAGCCAGCAACTCTGTCGCTGCTAATCTCAAAACTACTTTCATGGGCGCTCAAGGTTTGCGAAAGGACAGCTTGCCTGCTGGCTGCGGACTGCGGGCGGGGCCTGTTGATCGGGTCTCAACTCTCGAGCCGTCTGAACCTTCAACACCCTTGGGCCGGGCCACTGGCACTACACTACGGGGTGGCAACAGCTAAGTCTTAGCTGCGACTGCTCAGCGTCAGCTGGTTTCCCTGTTCCAGATCACGACGCTTTAGCTGATGTACCGCGTCCTGTCTACAGGGCCACAGGGTCTGTCCATGTGAGTACGCTCAGTCCACGTTGTGATTAGGCCGGGCTGTGGGGGCGCCGGGCGCTGTGCTGTCAGCAGGGACCAGCGACTGAAAAATTTACAGACAGAGCCGCCAGCCGGCGCCGCGGGCGGTACTCGAACCCGGGCACGGTGACAGCCGGCTTGACAAGGGCCATATTCGACCGCACCGCACCGCACCGCACCGCACCCACCCCCAGCCCAGACAGACTGTGCACAGCGGGCTCGGGCTCGCCACGCGAGTGCAGCGCGCCGTAGGGGCAGGGGGGGGGGGGGGGGGGAAGGGGCAGGCAGGGGTCGGTAGCGCCGGGGAGGGGAGGGTGGAGGGTGCTGTCTACCGCGCTCCCCAATGACTCACCCCTCGGAACTTCCCCATCTCGGCTCGGAGCGCTGCGAGGCGAGGGCCTGCCGGTCCGACGCCACCCTAAAACCACCGCGGCGCCTCCCCCTCCCCCCTCCCAGCCCCTCCCCGTCCCTCCCCGAGTGCTCCGGACAGGGAGTAACTAAGGGCGTTGCGGCGTTGCGTGTGGAGCTCCGCCGCTCCGCTGGGCTCCGCCAGGAGTGCAGCCGTGCAGCGATGCATCGGAAGGTCAATGGCCCAGGCGGGGAGGCCTGCGAGTGCCTGCGAGCTAAACCAACCCGCTGCCGCCTGCCGCCGCTGCCAAACGCCAAGCCGGAGTGCGCGCTGCAATTTCTCATCCCAATTAAAACGTCCCGAGGGCGTCGCCCGCTGGCTGGCTGGTGGGACGTCCCCGTCCCCCCGAGGCCCCCGGCGTCCTCAGCGCGGCGCGAGGCGCGGGCCGGTGGCACGACGGCCAAGAACCGTGTCAAGAAGAACGAGTATACACGGCGGCGGCGTTTTGTTTTTAAAGCCCTCCGACGGGGACCATTCGGAGAGCCTTCACCCCGCCGCGGTCCAGGCCCCTCCCCTCCGCACCACCCCTCTCTCTCTCTCCCCCCCCTCACCCTCCCGACGGCGGCGTCACATTTACTAGTCCGAGTGAGCCGGGGACGCCGGGCCGGGCAGAGGCTCGTGTCGGCAGGGGAGGGGGTGCAGCGTGTGGAGGGAGGCACAGTACTCTGTGGAGGGAGGAGGATGGAGGACGGACGGTGAGAGCAATAAAGGTTGGTAGGAGAGAGAAAGAGAGAAAGTGAAGAGGGAGGAGGAGGAAGGTTGGCGCTTGTAGGGGTGCGGTGGGTGGGGGCGCGGGGCAGGGGTTGCCCAGACAGGCAATCCGCTGGCAATTCATTCACTCGTCCGCTGCTTTCTCTCAAGGACGCCACGCCTCGCAGCAGCGACGCGACGCTTAGCGTCCGCACCCGTGTAGCCGTGTAGCCTACATGCTGCCGGGATCGTCAAGCGCCCTGACCGCCCTGGAGATGCATACAGTGTGCTGACCAGTGTTGCCAGAAAAGTAGGCAAAAAGTAGCCAAAATACACAGGTGTAAATATTGTGCCTACCTGCGCCTGCCTACTCGGCAACATGCGGTCACAGCTGTTGGCAATTTGCCCAGTAGGCAGGCGGAGTTAGGCACAATCTTTCTGGCTACACTGGTTCTGGCACTGCAGAACACGCCATCGGACAATCAGTCCTTCAGCTCTCCTACAGCGCGACTTGCGACACATGGCTCGCAGCGTCGCAGCGCCGTTCAGCCGTGCCGCTGCTCAAATTCGTGTTTGGCGCGCTAAAAATGATGGCTGGCGATCTGTTCGGCACTACTCAATCGTCGAGCAATACGTTGGGGCGATATGTCCGGGGCAAACAACTTTGTTTCCCTTCTGCTTGTATCTGGATCGGGTCCCGTCGGGTCCCGTGCAGCGGCGGCCCCGGCCCGGCCCCCCTGCGGGGTCTGCCGGGCGGCAGCCGGTCGGAAAAGGGTTGCCATGAATATTACATCGAGCATGGCGGGCATAGATAACGCGGTGCGCCGTGCTCGAGGCCGGGCTCCACTTTTAAAGGCTTTCTCTCCGCCTACGTGTGTTGGTGGCAGGCCGTGAGTGGCACCGCACCGCACCGCACCGCCTTGTGAACGCCCGCCCCGTGACGGCCCGCTGGCAGAGCTGGCAGGCGGTGCCCGCGGTGCCGCTGCATGCCAGCAGAGGGCGCTGACGTGACGGCTGTGTACTGGCCGTGTCGGCGGACATCTTCTCAGAGGGACCCTCGATAAATTTTCTCAAGTTTTTCGTTTATTTTTGAGTGTAAATAATTCACCGGGAGCAGGCGGCTGCCTTTGGGCGCCACTGCCGGGGACTCCCACGCCGGGCGCTGGATCAGGATAAGGATCGATACCAATCCCTCGGATCGTCTTCTCTGTTTCAGGTTGGTGGCGTCTTTTGAACCGAGCCCCCGCCCCGATGAGCAGGAGAGTGATGACAGGACTGGGAGCGGCGAGTGAGTCTGTTTGTCCGCGCCGAACGGGGCGCCGCAGCTGCGAGAGCCGAGCCGCGGAGAGCCCTCCGGCACCCGGCAGCCCTGGTTTTAGTCATCACGTGGTCTGCAGAGAAAACAGTCTCGTGAGAATGAGTTCATTTTGATGATGGATTCGGGGAGTCGGTGGAAAGGGGGAGCTCGGGAAAGGCATCGGGCCAGCAGCCGTCGTCGCTTGACCCGACGGAGCCCCTGTACTCCGCGCCAACGCGCCAAGGGCAGACAGCGGTCACGGTCCCTACGTTCCCTCGCGAATTTAAGTGACCGTCTGAAGTTCTTTGCGTAATTATACATGGAGCGCATTCTGCGGTAATAATGCAAGGGTAGTCGTGGAAGGGCTGCCCTTGAGCGGGCCGGGGGTGGGCCGGGGGCGGGCCGGGGGCGGCCCTGCCGGGACCGCAGGGCTCGTCCCTCCTCCACCTTCAGAGATGTCCGTGGGGTGGCATGGCAGCAGCTATTTATGCGGAGGAAGGGTTGGCTGGGAAATTAACAAAACCGCCGAGTCTATGAAATGCGGCCGTGGGGTTCCGTGGGGTTCCTTTGGGTCCCTTTGGGTTCCTTTGGGTCCCCCACCGTGCCGCTTTGTGTTCTACAGAGGGACTACACGTTGGCACCACTGCCCCTTGAGAGTACAACGCTGCCCGTGTCAGCCCGGGCTGTTGGCATCCCCGCTTTGGGCGCCAAACACGCCATTGGAAATACCCTTTTCTTGCGTTCAAATTGTCCCGCCTTTTTCATCCCAAACGACATGTGTCGGCGGGGGACGCACGTCGGATGCACCGCCTGGCTGCAACGACGACCGTCCCACCAAGAGGGGAAAAAAACGGGAGCCTGCGAGAGTCGAACCCCAGCCCTGCGGACGTACCGGCACCGCCGACTCCATTCTAGTTACGTGGGTGTTTCCGCAGGGTTGCCGGGTGCGCGCGCGCGCGCACACGGATATGACCATCCCTTGCCGTGCCGAGCGCAGCAGTACGATTCAGATAAAAATTGTGGACACGTTTCCGTGTATATGCGTTCGCCCTTTTTGCCATGTGCACACGGCTCGAGACGGCTACAACTTATGGAGTTCTGCAGCCCTCCCCATCCCCTTTCGCACTAAGGGAAAGTGTTGACCCTCCACCTTGCCTCTCTCTCTTTATCTCTGTCTCTCTCCCTCTCGCTCACTGCCCCCCCTCCCGCCGTGCTCCCGAGGGAGTAATCGTTCAGCCAGAGGGTGAAGGGCCTAGGTCCTGCCTCGGTCCCCCTCGCACTGCTGGTACGGGCGGGGGATGTTCGCTCGGCTGCCGCGCCGCTGACCGCGGCTGCTAAGACGGGGCCCAGCCCAGGCCAGGCCAGAACCCCTGTGCAGGCCCACCTGTGGGTCAGGGCACGGCTGCACGGCTACACCAGCAGCAGCAGCAGCAGCAGCAGCAGCAGCAGCAGCAGCAGCAGCAGCAGCAGCCGCAGCAGCAGCCGCAGCAGCAGCAGCAGCAGCAGCAGCAGCAGCAGCAGCAGCAGCAGCAGCAGCAGCAGCAGCAGTGTCATGGGCCAGCTGATCAAGCCTGCACTGGTTGCAGCCAGCTTGGTCCGGGGTCGTCCCGGCGGCACGGACCACACAACAGTCAGTTAGTGCCCCATCCGTCCGCCGTGGCGACGCGTCCAGCCGGGCCGGCCGCTCCGTCGCGGGGTTTCCTCCCATGAGACACCCCCCCCCCATCCCCCCCCTCCCCACCGGCCGGGCTCGGGGATCGCGTTTCAGTCTGTGAACTGGCTAATTAGCCAATAACGCTTCGTCTGCCTCGTACAGAATCGCCCCCTCTCGCTCTCGCTCTGTCTTTCCCCTGCGAAACACGACACCGTCACCACCGCTGCTGGGGGAGGCGCAGCGACAACAACAACAACAACAACAAATAAAACAGACGAACAGCGACCGCGGACAACAAAAATAATCACGGAAAGTAAAGGCCCGCGCGATCTGTGGCAGTAAAAGTGCGCCATAAACGTGTGCGTGCTTCGAGATTAACAGCATTATTACCGGTACTTTTATCATTTATTTGCGTCAGCGGACATAAAATATGGTCTCAGCTGCGTGGTTGTCGATGTAGAATAGCGGAGCAGATCGTGTGTGTGTGTGTGTGTGTGTGTGTGTGTGTGTGTGTGTGTGTGCGCGCGCGCGTCCGAGGTCTGCAGGCGATCGGTTTCGGGCGGACCGCCTCGATCGCCTGGCTAGGATCGCCTCGTACCGCATCCGCCTGGGCCGGGGGTTCGACACAGTCGGACCGCCGCTGCCGAGCGGTATCCGCCTGGTCCACTCGGTCGCCTTCGGCCGAAAGCGATCCGGCGCGGCTCAGCCGGCGTCAGCCGCCCGCTTGGTCGACTGCAGCACAGCCAGCGCCGCTCTGCGGGCACAGTGTTTCTCTGTCGCTCTCTTTGAGCGGCGCTAGGTGCGACAGAGACAGAAGTACTACAGGTGGATGTGCGGCGGTGGTAGCCAGCCCACTCGCTGCGCCTGCTGTGCACTGCTGTGCCAGAGAGACCGCTGCCTGTCGCCCGTCCGTTCGGCACCCAGCTACACCTGTCTCACTCGCACAAGCGAGTCTGAGCAGGCGATCGAGCCTCCAAGGCAGGCGATCAGAGACGGATCGCCTCGACCGACCGCCTGCAGACCTCTGGTGTGTGTGTGTGTGTGTGTGTGTGTGTGTGCGTGTGGGTGCGTGCGTGCGCACGCCCAAATGCGCGCCTATACGAGTAATAAGGTGACAACAATGGCACCCTCCGATGATGCCGCATCGTACGACACCCATTTGCTGCGTGCTGCCGTGACACTGTCCTCGCACACGCAACACACACGCAACACGCACACACACACAAACACACAGGGTTGTGCAAACGGCGTGCTGGCGACGCGTGTGCTCTCGTCCTCCCTCCCCGCCCCGCCGTAACTGTGATGGAGTGGCCCCAGCAGCTACGCGGGTCCGGAGGTCCGGAGCTGCCCTCACAGGCTGCCATCAGCACACATGAGAGCGGCGGCAGCGGCGGCATCGCAGTGATTGCGCCCCGGGCGGGGCCGGGCTAGATCGGGCCGTCACATTGGCAGCCCCGGCCCGGGCTGCTTGGCTAGGCCTCGGGCCTCATAGCGGTCGGCAAACGTTTGCAGCCGTCGCCGGTGGTGGCCGGTGCCCCAGAGCAGCATAGCACACAGCAGCCGCCCTACGGGGAATGTTACCGACACTGACACCGCCCGAATGTAAATTAACCGAACCCAACCCATTTGCGGCCAACCATAATCTCGAGAGCTTTACCGTGCTCGCCTGAAAAGCACAGGATCCCGTATAGAGTGCCGTCGAAGTAAGCTTTTGGACGTGTGCGGTAATGTGTCAGAGAGACGCCCCTGCTCCATCCTCTCTCTCTCTCTCTCTCTCTCTC
Organism: Odontothrips loti; assembly: GCA_038380765.1. Lineage (NCBI taxonomy): Eukaryota > Metazoa > Arthropoda > Insecta > Thysanoptera > Thripidae > Odontothrips > Odontothrips loti. The sequence continues at coordinate 17,864,898 of CM076243.1, read as the reverse complement.
TCTCTCTCTCTCTCTCTCTCTCTCTCTCTCTCTCTCTCTCTCTCTCTCTCTCTCTCTCTCTCTCTCTCCGGTCGCCGTATATATACATCACTTTTATCTCGCCCCCTCCCCTCCCGTCCCACGACATCCCTCGGGAAGCTCTTGGGGGATCTCCCCCGCCCCCTCGGCCCGGCGGTCCCGACCCCCTCCAGCCGTCCCGGATGATTGTCCAATCACCGGACAACGCCCATCTCGCCGTTCGACACGCGCGCGCACGCACACACGCACACGTACCCGTGGGGACGCAACACTACACGAGGCGGCGGCACAGCACGCGTCGTCGCCTCCGGAAAAGTAATTTTCTCGGCCGGAACAAAAACTCTCTGGTCCGGCCGTTGTTGCGCCACTGGCCTGTGCTGGTCCGCGCTGGGCAAAGCTGAGCTGGGCTGGACCCGCCGGCCCGACGGCGTCCTCGGCCTCCCCCGGGGGGCGGCGGCGGGGTGTGCGACCCGTGCCCCCGCCGCCCCGAGGCCCGCCCTGAGGGCCGCCTGCTCCGGGGGGACGCCCTCGGCCACCCTTGGGGCCCTCTGCGAAGACCGTTTCCGTTCTGACTTTATTCCTTCCCACCCCCGACAAATATCAACAATGGCGGCGCCGGGCGGCCACGGGCGGCGCGACCGCGGAAGGCCGGCGGGACGAGTATCAACAGAGGGAGGGCCGCGGCACTGTGCCGCCTCCGCCCGGCAAACAGCAGCTGATGCCCGGGGTCCTGCACTGTCAATTCTGAATTCTTTTGATCAAGCAGACTTGGTGTGTTTTTTGGCAACTCTTCTTGTAGCAAGGTACCGCGCGAAATACATAATACATGCTTTCTTAACGATACTTGAGACAACTTTTGTCCAAAACCCGTATTTAAGGCAATACTTAAGGTAGCACCAAGGATCTTCGGTTTGCTTGGGAAAAAAATTCTGGAGTCAAGTATACAGAATTGAGGGTGTGGAGTGGATATGTTTTTCAGAACCTAGAGTGATAGACAGTGCAGTGCCCTGCTCTCCGGTAGCTCATGCTAGATTACGTTGGGGGTGCGAGGTATAAGTGACAAGTGACATACACAAGAGTGCACAACGGTTGAAATTTTGACGGCCGCTACTGCGGGAGGCCGGGCAGCAGGACCTGCTACAGGGTGGACCTGTCAGACCCGTCCCCAGGCTGTCCGCCCCGCCCCGGCCTCGTTTCATAAACTGCGTCGTTATCAGTGCGGAACGGAAATGGCATTGATCTGCCTCCTCGGCTGGAGGAGACAGGTCTGCGTGAGCCGGCCGTAGTCTGTGAGAGGGCCGCCGGGCCCGCCGGGCCGGCCACGAATCTAGGTCGGGGATGACGTTCCGCTTTCCTTACTTCTCTCCCTTTCCCTTCTTTTATTCTCTTATACCGGTCGATTTGAACCACCGCCGTGCATGCCGACTGCGCCGCGTCACCAGCGCGCCGTGCCAGCTCTGCTAGCTCCGGCCAGCTCTGCTGTGCAAGCGGCAGTAACAGCAGCAGTAGCAGCGGCAGCAGCGGGGAGCCAAGCCCCTCATCCTCATCTCTGTGCGCCACGCAACCTGCGACTCGACTTATCCCCCGGGCCGGCGCTGTCACCCTTGACAGACAGCAGGGTGCAGCACCGTCCCTCTGATTGCCGTGGTATACAGAGCGCGCCCCCCCCCCCCCCTCTCTCTCTCTCCCTCAGTTGACAAAGGATTTAATTATGCAATATTGGCAACGAGCAACGCGAGACGCCCCCCCCCCTCCCCCTCCCGCCTTCGTGGCTAATGCTGTTCAGGTGCGCTGTCTGTCCTGGCGAATGTCAACAGTGATGTCATCAGCAGAGGTCCCCCGCCCCGCTGGTGCCCGCTGTTCTGGTGTCCTTCCGCTGCGCGCTCTGGCGGCAGCTCTGTCGTCTCTGCCGGCGCACCCGCACCACCGGCTGCTGGTGTTTCGTCGTTTTTCACGCGTGGTTTCAACTTAAATTTTTTTTTTATTTTTGTCTGGAAACTGTTTGGGAATTTTTAAAACCTCTAGGCCAGGCCACAAGCTGTGAAAACGGTGGCCAAGGCGCCACCGGGCGCCGCCGCTGGACAGGACACCCCAACCCCATCTTCTGCCGCGGTCCGATGAATCTGGCTTCGGGATTTACGACCCGGTTATGCGCGTCCCCATCCGCTTTGGAATACGACAATGATACGACGCCGTAAAAAATGAAGGGGGAGAGAGAGGCGAGGAGGTCAGAACGGCAGCAGCAAGTGCGGGGATGGGATGGATGAGGCGCTCATTCATTCGTTTATGTTGTCGTGTTGGTCGGCCCGTCTGGATCGGCTACCTATCGGGCCGGGGGCGGGGGCCTCACGCGGCGGCCGGTGGCGGCCGGTGGCGGCCAGTGGCGGCTCGGCGCGCCGCGGGGGCTGCTCGGCGTTATGGCCTCCGTAAAGCGGGCGAAGCGGGGAGGCGTCGCGACGGCTGGCGACGTCCCGGTTTACTGCTGCCGTGCCCTGCCTGCCTGCATGCATGTTGCCTGCCTGCCTGCCTGCCCTCTGTCAGCGTCCCCGGCGCTTCCAACAGAACGAAACACCCGGCCAGGAATGCCGTGGCGGGGACGCGTGACGTGACGAGCCTGGCAATGCCCCGCCCCCTCCCCCATCCCCGCCGCCTACTATAGTTTGTAGTAGCATTTCTCCGACTGCAATTCTCGCCCGGGTCCGTCGGGACGATTTAAAGCGGGCTCCAGCAGTACAGTCTCCAGCAGCCCGGGGGATACGCCCGTCTCCAGGGCTCTGGGCCCCGGAGCGCCATGCTCCGGGCTCCAGGCTCTAGGCTCCGGGCTCCAGGGCTCCTGCTTCCGAGCGCCAGGCTCCGGGCTTCAGGGCTCCAGGCTCCAGGGCTCCAGGCTCCAGGGCTCCTGCTTCCAGGATCCGAGCGCCAGGCTCCGGGCTCCAGGCTTCAGGCTCCGGGCTCCGGGCTCCAGGCGCTGGGAAAAGGAGTGGAGAGGAGGGTTCTTAAATCTCGTTTCTTATACGCGCAACCAGCCGAGCAGAGAGCCTGCAGGCCCTGGCCCGGCGCCCATCTCCTCTCTCGCTCCAGCAGCCGGCTGGAGCCGGGCTGGAGCCGAGGCTGGAGCGGACATGCAGGCTCGGGTCCGCACGGGCCGCTGCACGCCCCAGCACGCCCTCACGAGATCAGCACGCGGACGTGACTTTCGTCGCACCATTCGCCGAGAGCGAGAAAGTCACGCGAAGAAAATGAAACTAACAAGTCGTAATAATATACTCTCTAGAAAACACACCAACTGCGCAAAGTAGGTTTAAAGTGAATTTATGTCAGATTTTAATTAATAATTAGTACTGATTAAAATTAGAATTACGTATTTGTCGAATAACAAGGAGCCGACTTTCCTCATAGAAATTAACTGTATGTCTTAGTGTAGTGTAGGTTGAAACGGTGTGCGGCGCTGCGGCGTCACTGATGACGGTGCCGAGCTCGTCTGCCGTGTTGTCTTTCCCTCCGAACCCACTTTCCCAAGTCCACTCCCCTCTCGAACCCGACTGACTGGTCGCCGCGCTTCCTCCGCTCGCCCCGCTCGCCCCGCCTGCCCCGCGGCACGCGCAGGTTCCCCCTCTCCTCTCCTCCTTCCCTCCCGGCGCTCGCCCACGTCACCCTCGCCTCGCGCGGCCGACCGCGTCGCGCAGCAAGTGCGGCGGCGGCATATGACTCGGCCGCGGCGCCTCTCTGTGCAGGCACGGCTCGTTGGTCTAGGGGTATGATTCTCGCTTCGGGTGCGAGAGGTCCCGGGTTCAAATCCCGGACGAGCCCTCAGAGGTCCATATTTTTATATGAATAGTGTGCTGTTCTGGAATGTATTCGTATCAGCTAACGAGGCTGACGACGGGAAGATAAACTCGAGTCCGTTGGGAGACCAGGAATAATTGCTACTGTACAGCAGTGCTGTTTCTTGCGAAACTGATAAATGTTTCGCCGCTTAGCCATACAAATCATTCCGGATATTCACAATGATCGTTTGCAACTTGAGCCACAGTGTTCTATGGTGAGTTTAGCTTTGCTTTTCTGCTTCCCGCCGGTCGCAGGACTCTCCGCTCGCCTTGTTTTATTTGCCGCAAAGCCATCGCCGATCCCATCGGGCATCAATCTCAGGCAGACGATTACGGCGGAGCGGCCGAAGCCCGTAGCCTGGAGCCCGGAGCCCCGCTGGTCTCCGCCCCGCCCCGACACTCATCGCCCCAAATCTGGGGCTTTAGTGCTGGGCAGTAAGGGCCGTGCACACAGCAGGACGTGTTCCAGGAAGTACCGCGGCGGGAGGGGGTCGGCGAGAGGCCCTGCGGACCCCGCAGTCCCTCCGACTGGCACTGGCAAACACTGCACGACTGCTTTCGCCAACTGGAGATGACGAAGGAATTCCTCGACGAGTTCGCCGAAATGGGACACCGGGCGTCCCCTCCAAGTCCAAGGCCAAGCGTCAGTCCGTCGGGGAGGCGGAGGCCTCGGGGGCCTCGCGTGCGAGTCATCCGCCCTTAGCGCGCTTCCCTCCAATTTGACGAATTTCACAGTAGGCTGGCGGGGGCGGACGTCGGGGACATACCCAGGGGACACCAAGGGGTCAACCAGGACACGCCCTGGGGACACCCTCAACGCGGCGGGGATGGCGTGGTCACAGGCAGGTGTACGAAGTCTTACACCTGGCCTCGGCGGTGGAGTGCCTCACTCAGCACACCCACGGATTTCTCGTGGCACGTGAACACTTGCCCTCTTGCCCACGTTTCCTCTCAGCGCCCTGTATTCGCCGCATTCACCCGCTCTGCTCGACACGTATTGGGTTCGGGGCTCGGATCTCTGTCCCCGCTGGCCTGGCCGAGGCCCCGAGGCCGAGGGTGTATCGGGCGCCCCCTGCGGCACGCCGGCACGCCACCGCAGCCCGCAGTGTGTCGCTAGCCGCTGCTAGCTGCCCGCCAGCTCGCCCCCGTACCCTTGTCCTGCTTCTGCTTTTGCATTCCTCGTGGTTACGACTGTTCGGGCTGCGGGGACTGCGGAAAGGGAGAGGGGTAGCATGCGGCAGGGGGCGGGGGGCCATCCTTGTGGCTCTTTGACGGCGGTCACAGCGGCCGCCGCCTGCCGAGCCCGGGACAGGGAGCCCTAGCCATGGAGGGGGCGTCCAGTCCGGCTATATCCGGGCTCCGGGCCTAGTCTGATCGGCCGGCTGCCGGCCATCATGGTTTCCAGCCGTGTGACTGTCGTGGTGCTCGACTTACGCCCGCGGCCACACCCAGGGCTACCCGCCGCCGGCGGGGCGGGGGCCCCCGTGCGGTCGTGCTCACCTCGGCGCCGTGAGCCCCCGCAGCCCCCGCAGCCCCCGCGTGCGGCAGGGAATGCTGCGGTGATTCTTTGCAGTTGATGGCGCGGACGTGCAGCGCGAGGAATGGTGTCGGTGCCGGCCGGGGCGCCGCTCGGGGCGGAATGTCGCCGCCTCGGTCCCAATGCTCTTTATGGGCTGGAAATAACAAACAATGGACCTTGCAGCAGGGGATGACCGTGCCGCCGTGCCCCCGTCGTGTCCGACACGGGGACCGCTCTGATGTGTGTGTGTGTGTGTGTGTGTGTGTGTGTGCGCGCGCGCGCGCATGTAGCGACCCCGCCCCGTACAGGTTCTGCCGGACTAATGATTGGCAGAGAATGGCGTGGGAGTGAGGGGGAGCAGAGGGACCGGCCGAAGAGGGTGAGCCTGGGGGTGAGGCGGGGGGGGGGGGGGGGGGTAGCCGAGGGGTAGGCGGGGGGTCGGTGGGGGCTGACCGCACTTCCTGCAGCAGGCCGGCTGCACACAGCGATCAGCCCCCGGCGCCCTTTGTGTGCAGGGTAGTGACAAATAAGCCGCTCCGCCGTATGGACCCGGCTGGCCTGCCCTGCCCGCTCCCGCGTCACGGCCGGGTGGGGCACGTATGGCGCGCGATGGCGGCGCTGTTTTTGTCGCCGTGCGACAGGCGGGCGGACTGCAATCATGTTATTTGAATGGACGATTTCCCGCGTGGCGAGTTGCGAGCGCTAAAAATAGAAGGATTTGGGTTGGGTGTGGGGGGGGGGGGGACTTTTGTTGGTCCGGTACGGTCCACGGTCCCGAGGTCGTCGGACCGGAGCCCTTTGCGAATGCGACACCGCGGCAGCGCACCTGTCCGGGAGGGGCCGGGAGGGGCAGCACCTGTTTCACTGCCCGGCCAGCCCGTCGACGCCTGGCTGTGCCCGCAGCAGAGGGGCGGCTTGTTCTTGGGGGACATTTTAGGGTGGGATAATGCAGGACCTAGTTTGGTCCCATTATTGTTGCGATGTCTTTTTCTGTTCTGCAATCGATATCGTGTGACATTGTGGGACAAGGACAAGGCGTGCGGTGTGTTCCTCGCGCAACCCTCTCTCTCTCTCTCTCTCTCTCTCTCTCTCTCTCTCTCTCTCTCTCTCTCTCTCTCTCTCTCTCTCTCTCTCTCTCTCTCTCTCTCTCTCTCTCTCTCTCTCTCTCTCGCCCTTGCCGGGTGTCAGCCCGTGTCCCTAGCTGTGCCGGGGCCTGGAGGTGTCGGGTCGGGCTCCGGGCTCGTGGCTCATCCCCCGGGTGAGAATGCCTCCATTAAATCCGGGCCTGGGCCGGAGCCGCCGGAGCCCGGAGCAGCAAGGGCGTGGCCTTCTCTGTCGTCCGCACGGGGCGCCGCAGTGCGGAGAGAGAGAGAGAGAGAGAGAGAGAGAGAGAGAGAGAGAGAGAGAGAGAGAGAGAGAGAGAGAGAGAGAGAGAGAGAGAGAGAGAGAGAGGGCGGCCACCTTGCATGGGACGGGGGGTGATCCTCGGAGTGTAATTCTCATAGCGAAGGCGGGAGAGCGGGGCAAAACCCTAAACGGCACTGTGGGGATTATAAGTCACTTCTGTGTGAAATGGAGGAGATCGCGGCGGCGGCGGCAGCGGTGGCGGCAGCGTTCTCGGCGCGCCGCCCGCCGGCGGCATAGGCCTCCCGCCCGCACGCCCGCCCGCCGGGTCTGCCTACCCTCCCGGCGCTCCCCGCTCCCCGTGTGCCGTGGCCGCCTCCTCATCCGTCTGCTGCCGCCGCCGCTGCTGCTGCTGCTGCTGCTGCTGCTGCTGCTGCCGCTGCCGCTGCCGCTACCGCTCGCTCCATCTCTATCCATCTGCAGCGCCCCGCCCCGCGCGGGCCCCTCCTCTCCGTCATGAGGGCTGGTTTGTTGCATGCTGTGTGTAAGTTTTGATAGATGGGCGGAAAGAAAGCGGTATGGGAGCGTAAAGGAAAGGGGGAGGAAGAGGGGGAGAGGGCAGGAAGAGGAGGGCCATGATTCACGTGGCGCGGCTTCCGCGTTCGACGTGGTCGCTGCCCCCCTCGCCGTCCCCCTGTGAAACCCACGGCAGCGACGGGAAGGGAGGGCGGAGAGGGGTAGGGGGCAAAAAAGTTGTTTTAGTGGAATAAAAGTCATGAAGCGGCGCGCGGCTGGATGGCTGACTGACTTGTTTGTGATACATGTTTGGCCCCACCGTGTCGTGCCTTTGTTTTTTCTCTAGGACCGCACGTACACACACTCACACACACACGCACACACATGCGCGCGCACACACACACACACACACACACACACACACGGTCCGACACGCGGTAGCAGCTTGCCGGTGATTTTTTTAATCCCCCCCCCCACCTCTCCCCCGTCCGCCCTCCATCAGTGGGCGTGGCCCGGCGGTGGATGTCCGGGAGGCGAAAGCAGCGAAAGCAGCGAAAGCGTGCGCAGGGCTTTTTCAAATGAATGAGAAGGCCTTGGTGGTTTTCGCCCCCCAAATGAAATGAGATAATCCCGTGGCCAACGCAGCAGTGGCGGCGGCGGCGGCGGCAGAGGACGTGCGGGTGGGGTGCGAGAAAAGGCAGGGGAGACCGTTATAGCAGGGGGAGGCACATGACGATGCAGGTTTGAGTATGGAGACGGTATATAGACGAACCCTCGTGAGACAGAAACCAGACTGACTCAGGACCGCTCAGAAACTCTGTCTGTCTCTCTCGAAACGACGATCCTGGTTCAGTTTCCCTCCTAGCATCATTACCCAGCCGTGCGTGCAGCAAAAAAAAAAACAAAAAACAAATAGCAAACAAAAAAAACACCCATACAAACAAACAAAAAGAAAAAGCTCACGTATAGCAAATGACGCCCTCAAAGTTGTGAATGCCATCATGGCGGATGGACCTCCGATTCGAAAAAAAAGGAATAGAAGCGCACATATAGAAGTTTCCATGGTCGTCATGTTACGAGGAAAAGTGCTGAAAAATATAAATTATAATCTGACCATTTGCTCTGGTGCCTCTGGCCTGGCGCCTCTGGTCGCCGAGCTGAGATTTAGATCTGGATATGGCCGTCCGGCGGAGGCTGTTGGCGCGTGAGCCCGTGAGGCCCGTGAGGCCCGTGAGGCCGGACAGGTGAGGGGCAGAGGAGCTGTACAGATACACATTCATTACGGCGTGATTTATCACTCTGCGAATCCTCGGCGACTACGAGGACCCCCTGCAGCACGTGTCTCTGCTTCACGCCTCTCTCTCGCTCTCTCTTACTGCTTCCCTCTCGCCCTCCTTTTGTACTCCACCCCCTCTCCTGCACATATCTTCCATTCTCTCTCTCTCTCTCTCTCTCTCTCTCTCTCTCTCTCTCTCTCTCTCTCTCTCTCTCTCTCTCTCTCTCTCTCTCTCTCTCTCTCTCTCTCGTTCTTCGTGTGTTGCTTGTTTCGGTTTGGTGGAACGGTACACATTGGTTTGGAGAGCTGGGGACCAAGAGCGCTAGACAAACACCCACCCCCCACACACACATAGAAGCAGAAGCTTCCCCGATACAGTAGTTGGGCCGCGGCCGACACGGTCCAGTGGATTAGCAGGTACTACCACCCGCTCCCGCCCGTGCTCCAGGTCATCAGCGGGCCCAGCGGACTGGCAGGACTGGCAAGAGCGGCTCGGCCTTGGGCCCGGGACAGGCAGATAAAGAAGACCGCACCCCACAGCGTGTCCACACCTCTTCAGAAGGGATGCCATCTTGACACCCAAAAGCAGCGCGGAGTGCAGCAGAACCTGGGCTGCCAAACCATACATTCGCCATACCACCCGAACCGGATCCAAATTTTTCATACTGCAGCCCGGAAGCTCGGACCGGAGCCCCGCAGGGCTGGGCGGCAGGGCCCCCTTCGACAGCCTGGCGCCTGGGCTGCAATGAGTGCATCACTTTAACCGTCCCTAATCCGCACCTCCCCTCATGGCACTCTCTCTAAGTTTGTTACTCGTAAAGTTTAATGAACTCACTTTCCTCTTGCCGCCTCACCGAGCGGCCCCGGCTGCCCCTGCGGCCCAGGCGGGGGCTGGCCCAGGACGGGACGGGCTGGCCGCGAACGATGCGCCACGCATATTCAGCACCTGACTAGGCGAGGCGCGGTGCACTTGGCAGCCTCGGCCCAGGCCTCGGTCACGCCTCAGGGGCGCTTACCGGCGCTGCGTTATGGCCACACCGTGTTGAGGGGCCTCCGCACTCGCAGTGAGACTCCAAGACACGGAAGGACCGGAAGCGGAGGGGATGGGAATGACTGTGCCTCCTGTGCAGCTTAGCGACCCTTAATGGACAAAGCCTCCAGTTAACCGTAAGAACGTTTTTGGAAAATGGGGTAAAAAATGAGATAATTTTTTTTGGCAGGAACAAATTCTAAAAGTGTCCATAAGAACCGAAAACATGAGATTCTATGCGCGGACGAGTACGAGTGTTTTCATGCCGATGAACCAAATATAACGTATTAATATTGAACTTTGGAATTTGCAGAAAAGTTCGGAAAACTTCCAAACAATTTGGAATACAAATTTTCCTGACATTTTCTTGGGAATTTCCAGAAAAGTTTCTTATGGTCGTCCACTGGGTCAGAGGGCTGCTCGGCGCTGCTGGGCAGGGATTTTCTTTTCCTTTCGCACAGCTTGTGCGAATATCCACTTCCTTCTGTCAATGCCCGGAGATAGGAAAACGGGGAACGAAGCAGAAAAGGAAAGGGAGAGTACCAGGCAATTAGATGAGTGCCCCTCGGTCTCGGTTCCCTTGGACCTTGGACATCGTTGTCACATCACACAAATAATTGGCTGGGCTCGGACTTATCCGCAAGGGAGCGAGAGAGTGAGGGAGAAGAACAGAGATCGGCGCATGGAGGAAGGAGACCGAGAAGGAGACGGAAGACGAGCGCCGCTTCAGCGTCCCAATAATTGTTGCTCGCCAGGGCGGTGCTCCGGCCCCCGGCACTAAAGGGCTGCGTGGCTGCGTCCACTCCAAGCTACCTTAACACACTGCAAAAGCAAATGCGGGCATTTATTAGAGTTTAGTCGAGTTTTGTACTTAATTTCGACCAAAGGGTCCGATATTTGGTCGAATCGACTGTAAATTTTGGTAATCTGGGTTCCTTGTAGAGTTTTGTTTCGATTCTAAATACCAGCGCGGTGTTTCTCCCCGATTCCCGCAGTGCGCTAAGCAACAACCGTGCCGTATTCGCCGAGGAAAACCAGAACTCACTTTGTCTTTGAAAATCGCATTTGTACCGGAGGCGCATTTCCTGATGACGGTCGGATCGGCGGCAGGGCGGCAGCCAATGGCAGCAATGGCGGCAGCGGGGAGCTTCTCCTGCTTCCTTACACATGACGTGAGCCGCGGGGCCCCGCCGCGAGCTGGAGGGTCTGGGGGGAGGGGAGGGGCAGGACTAGGCAGCAGCGGGGGCGGGCGGAGGTCCAATGAGGCAATTTATCAGTCTGGCTGGAGTAGGCCGGCTAAGGCTGTCGGTTCTGCCCCGAAGGCGGCGGCGGCGGTGGCGGCGGCGGCGGCGGCAGTCCAGAAGGATGGCCTTTCGTCACAGAAGTACTCGGCATCGGTCAACAGCCGTCCGCCCCGAGCCGCCCCGCCGCCAAAGAGCAGGGAGGGCCCTCTGCTGCTTCCAACCCATTTCCTCTGGTTCCTCCTCTGGTTCCCTCTGGCTACAGTCCGCGGGAGAGCCGCGGGGCCGCTGGGAAAATATCCGAGTGAGTGCGGTCAGGGGTGAGGAGGGGGGGGGGGGGGGCAGGACCCGAGGTCCGCCCAACGCCCTCATTTTGTCTTTCTGGATCGGCTCGATCAAAGGACCCGGTCGAGTAATTAGCTGGTCGTGTTCGAAAACCGCCCGGCTAGCGAAGGGCCCCCTCCCCCCTCCTTCCCTCCCCCCCCCTCCTCCTCCTCCTCCTCCTCGGTGGTCGTGTGTTTGTTACGCAAAGCAACACCACGCCAACCTGCTGCCCGGCCCTCGGCCCGGGCCCGGCCCAGTCCGCAACCTTGTTCCCGAAGTTTAAGCTTTCCGCGCCCATCTGGGTCAAGCAGAACATTCAAACTCGCTAGCTACTGGGTGTCTGCCCCCCTCTCCCGTTCCCGTTCGGGTCCCGACCTCCGGTTCTTTCCCTTTCGCAATGGGAAAACTCCGGGCGCGTTGCGTTCGGACCGCCCCGGAGCGGAGCGCGGCGGTGAGCCCGGCACGGCTTGTAATTGTTGGCACAACTTTTCGTTTTCGGAGCATCAACGCCAGTCCATCTGTCAGCCACTTCATTCATATGCAAATGAGGACGTGATGCGGCAGTTGGCAGCCGCGCCCGCCGCCGCCGTCGTCTGCTTTTGCGGCCAGAGCCAACACCCCCGCGCCGCCCCCAGCCGCCCCCAGCCGCCCCTAGCCGCCCCCAGCCGCTGCGCTGCTGCGCCCCCACCAGCTTGTTAATGAAATCACGGCCGAATCTTTGGCTGGTGCGGACGTGCACACAGAGTGGCAGCCTGGGCCCCGGAAGCCTTCAAATCTCACGCAATTCTGTCCTCTATTCAGCCTCCCTCACGTCGCGGAGGCTGGGAGGCACTGGGAGGCCGCCGGAGGCCGCGATACACCAGCAGAGGTCTGGGCCCTGGCAGACACTTCTGCCCTCGGCCCCAACTCTCCCCGCACTCGCCGGAACCCCTGCACAGTCCGGGCCCTCGAAGAGTGATTGGGGTGTTCAGGTGACCCGGGCCTCCGGGCCTCCGGGCCTCCGGGACCCCGCATCCTCGGCCTCGGTGCCGAGATTTAGTGCAGGCCGGAAGTGGCAGCTGACACGGCGCCTGCAATTTAGGGTGACGGGCGAACGGCCTCGGCCGCTTGGTCCGCGAACCAAATTATTTTGTTGTGTTTTCTCCGCGGTGAGTAGCGCCCCGTGTTCCTCCCCCCTTCCCCATCGTAAATGAGCTCCGAAATTAAATTCGGGCGCCAGCAGAGCAAGGCGTGGCCTCGGCGTGGCCGGGCCCGGCGCCCCCCGCGTGGCAGCGGCTCCCCGCGTCACGGCTGTACTCGCTGGGCTCGATTTAAATTTCGGCCATTATTTCACGTGTCGTGGGCCATTTGATAGTAATTGCAGGGCCATGGGGCCGCTTTCTGAAAAATAGCGTTCGGTGGGGAAAATTGCTGCGGGCTGAATCACAACCGGAGTGGCAGTGTTGCCATGCGGCCGGCGGGGTGGCCAAACTGCGTTCACGCTGCGGTCACACTGCGGCCACTGTCCAAACCCCCGGCCCGGCGCGGCCGCAGACTCGCGGGCGGACCAAATGTATTCACGGAGATAAACAGATAAATCATGGCGCCCTTATTCGGAATACGGCCGTTATGACCAATGGACGCATCGCGCAGAAGAAAAACTACATTCCCGCGAACACACGCCCGCACACGGGGCTGTGACTTTAGGTTTTTTCTCGCACATATGTTCCGATTGGCTGACCCCCGTGCAGCAAGAAAAGGCCTAACCGAACCTTAGTGAGTTTTCACATTTCGTCGGCACATCTTTGCCCCCCCCCCCTCCCCCCTCTCCCCTATGCAAACGCACCCCCACCCCCCTCCCCGCTCATCCGTTATCTTAATACTGCAGCGTGTCGTCCCTCCGAGGGGGCGTGAGGGCGTTTGAGCCCGGCGTGGTTAAAATTCAAACAGAGCCCGGGGAATGAGAAAGGGGCTGAAAAGAGACCGGCGGCTTCACAGACGGCGTTTTTTTTTTTTTTTTCTCTCGAATCCGCGCTTGCTCGTTGGCCGAGAGTCCTTCCCGTTGGAAAGTTTGGACGCGCTGCGCTTGCTGCTTGCTGCGCCCGCCGACACGCGCGGACACGCGCCGACACGGGCGGACACGCCTGCCACTGTACGCCGCGCATCTCGGTCCGGGATTGAAAATAAAATGGGTTGATATCGTTTGTGTGCGCCTTCCTACTCCATCACGGGACGTGTCAATTCCTCAGACAGCGCTGAGCATGACGAATAGCTGCGGCGTAGCGGTGGCAGGGCAGCCCTGACGGCGGCGGCGGCGATGGTGGCAGCGGCACCGCGGCACAACCACACAACCCCCACCGCCACCACCACCGCGCCACTGCCACCGCCACCGTCACCGAGCTCCGGAGGGAATTGGATTTAGATCAGAGCCGCCAGGAGTACGGGTGAGAATCGCCTTCTTCGCATCGGAGCCTTGAGGCTCGTGCGCAGGTCCTGCTGCCTGCTTTGAGGCGCCGGTGGTCCCGCCAAGGGGAGTTTCTCGGAACCCGCCTGGCGATCGCCGGCGAGGCCCAGTTCTGGGAGCAGGCGGGCTGGAATACCGAGCTGCGGGCTGCAGGGCGGTCACAGCGGCAACGGGATGGCAGAAGGCTGACCCGAGGCCTGGCTGGCCTAGGCCGACTCTCGCTCACGCCACCGCGCCTCCTGCTCGCTGGTCGTCATATTTTTCATTTCCAGAGGGAGATTTCGGAGAGGGAGAGGGGGCGGGGGAGGGAAAGTGTGTGTGTGTGTGTGTGTGTGTGAGAGTGAGAGAGAGAGAGAGAGAGAGAGAGAGAGAGAGAGAGAGAGAGAGAGAGAGAGAGAGAGAGAGAGAGAGAGAGAGAGAGAGAGAGAGAGAGAGAGAGAGAGAGAGAGAGAGAGAGAGAGCGAGAGAGAGGGATTGCATCATTCATGCGGAAAGCAACGCTTCCCTCTTGGCCCCTGAATTATTCCGGCATTCTCTCCTGAAATGCTGTTTCATATTTCAGACTTCTAAAATTCATCGTTTGGCGCGGCCGATCCCGTGGCGGGGAAACCAAGGACGCCGGGAGATGAGATATTGTTAATTACGCTGACAACAGGAGGAAATTACACTTTTATTCTGTCTCTTATTTGCCCGCGCCAACGCTCCTTACTGACCTATATTTTCAGTCTAGAGACGCGGAACACGGCTATAGATCGAGAGAAAGATCGTATTTGGAGATGCACCGGCACCGGTCGGGCTGCCGTACCGATGTCGGCCACCCGAGACGTCCTGGAGCCCGGAGCGCAAAGCCCGGAGCCACTCGCTGGGCCTGGAGGAGACTGCCATAAACCAAGTCTCTTTCTTTCGAGTGGCCGTATATTTCTCGGGGCAAGGAACTCTTCCTGGAAGGAGCCGAGGAAAGGAACAAGGACGCGGAAAGGAAAGGCAGAATTCAATAAGATTCCGTGTCTTGAATCATCCACTTTTCCCCTCCGCTGCCGTGCGCCCCGGGAAATATATGAAAGCGGACAACAGGTCTTCTTCCTTCTTTTATTCATATTTGATGACGGCACCGCGCCGCTCGAGGCCGAAAAAGGGAATTTTTGTGCCAAAATGGGCCACGCCTCATTTATCTTGGCGAACATGAAGCAGTGACCGCTGGGGGGAGTGGCGATGGGCAGGGCACTTCATGAAGCTCTCTGTTGCTCCATTACCCGACAGAAAGTGCACGAGCGAGCGAGAGGGAGAGAGAGGGTTGGCAGTTGGCGAAGCAGGCGGAGAGATGAAGGGGTGCGGGGAGCGCTGCGGAGCGCCGGGCCGGAGAAGTTGGGGGGATAAAGACAGAGGCGTTGGGAACGGCTGCGAGAAGGAGATGAAAGATAGGCTTATTGCGAAAGGGCCGTGTAAGAAGACGACAGCCACGGGAAATGGGAAAGGGTTTTAGGAGAGGGGGGGGGGGGCTCGGGGAGAAAAAGCTCGGAGATCTGTCCGCGCAACAAGTCGAAGGTAGCGGGGGACCAAGCGGGATGCGTTGTAGACGAGGGGTGACCGACTCGCATGCTATACTTCCAACACGCTCCAATAATACCAGGTATAATACTTCATAATACCTATAATATCGTCCATTATAGTACACAATTTTCCCCCAAATTAGCCAAATTTGGCCAGTATTCCAAATTGTTTTTTTTATCAAAAATAAGGCATCACAGGCATGTAATTACTATACTACTCCGTACACCCAACCCTGTCAGCCTCTCCTCGGCTGTGGCTGACGATGGATTGCGGCGCAGTGCGGCGCCGTCATGTGATGTCCGGGTGGAAGGAAGGAAGTAGTGAGATACTTGTTGGCAGCACCGTGGTTTATTGCAGACTGGAGCGACACACACGAGCCGCACGCAGGCGGCGGGAAGAGGGAACCAGTGGCGGGAACTATGAATAGGTACGGGTACATATCACGTCATGTGCCCCGTGCGGTACGACGAGGAGCACGGGACTGCCGCCTCGCCGGGGCCGCCGGGCCGCCCCGATCGGTCCCGACAACGCCAAAGGCTGCCAAAGGCACCGAGGCCAGTGATATCAAGCGTAACGGAATGGCGCCAAGAGGAAAGAATGTAACGATAGGGTAACGCACGGGGGAGTCTCGGTCCCGCCCCCGGCATTCGCCATCCGCCCCCGGTAACGGAAGTTCTCATAGCCCTGTGTGTGGCCTTTGAACGTGTCCCGCTTGGAGTGCCGCTAGGAGTGCCGCTAGGAGTGCCGCTAGGAGAGCAGCTAGGAGAGCAGCTAGGAGAGCAGCTAGGAGAGCAGCTAGGAGTGCAGCTAGGAGAGCAGCTAGGAGAGCAGCTAGGAGAGCAGCTAGGAGAGCAGCTAGGAGAGCAGCTAGGAGTGCAGCTAGGAGAGCAGCTAGGAGAGCCGCTAGGAGAGCAGCTAGGAGTGCCGCTAGGGGAGCAGCTAGCACAGCTGCTAGGAGAGCCGCTAGAAGAGCAGCTAGGAGAGAAGCTAGGAGTGCCGCTAGGAGTGCCGCTGTCACCGAGCGGCTGCATCAGTAGCATGGGATTAGTATTTCTGCGGTTTTATTTTCGGGGAGCGCGTGTGGAACATCTCCATCATGCAGCTGACATATCAAGATTGCCATAAGCCCGTCCCGGTGATGATCCGCCTCGCTGCACCCGCGGCACAAATAGTGTGCATCCATATTCATTACTTATCAATTATGCTCTCTCTCTCCCTCCCACACGTACCGGTGGAGTCCCCGCAGAGCTCGGCACGGGGCGCGCACACAGCACTCAGCCATGCCATGAGAGGAGAGAGAAACAATTTTCTTGTTCACATTTTTTGTGGTCGATATTTTTTGCTGTGGAATAAAAACGACGAATGGAAAATGGTCGAATTCTGCCCCATCCCCCGTAACGGTGCCCAGCGCCCGGCCCAGCAGCGGGGCGGTCGGCGCCCCCTTGAGCGTTGCACGTCTGTCTTTGTCGTGTTGGTGGTGACAGGTGACCGAGACGTTGTTCTGGTCGGTTCAGGTCCGGCGCCTGGGACAGGACGGGGCAGGGTGTATATGCGAGCTTCATTGTGGCAACTCTGCTAACTTGCTCGGAACAGTCCAGCTGGTCCAGCGCACCACCGCGGAGCCGAGGACCTTCGCAATCGGAGTGAACTGGAGCGGACGCACTGGACTGCGGTGCGGTGCTCCTCTCGTCCCGTGCAGTCCGAGTCCCACTGGGCAACACCTTTCTTCCCCGGCCTCCGGCTTTCAAATGAGAGGGGAAATCATGCAAATGCCTCGTGTTCGGCCTGGAAACGGGGGAAATGAGAGTCGCTCTGTCTCACTCGCACACACCCCGCAGCAGCAGCAGCCGCAGCAGCAGCAGCAGCGGTCCGAATCCCTCTGGGATCAATCAGTGCATCTGGTCCTCTCGAGGAGCGCGCTGAGATTTCGCTCCGCCCGGCTCCAGCTGCGGCGATGTGGCGGCCGTCCCGGCGACGATGTTGTCCGTCCCCAAGAGCGGTCCTCGACGCCGCTCCGTATACAATGCGGTGGTAATTGCAGAGACGTTGCTGCTCCAGCGGCCTCCAGCAGCCTCCAGCGGCCTCCAGCGGTCGTCCGGGTGACTGGCTCTGGACGGCCGGGTGTGGAGTCTCTGGACCTGCCCATAAATCAGCAGCTGTGCGTTAGCGTGTTAGCGCCTCAAAGCAGGCTCCAGCGGGCCCTGCGGCTCCAGCGGCTCCAGCGGCTCCAGCGGCTGCACCGAGTGCTAATTAATCTATACTGCACATGCTGCACCGCTGCCGGCGCTGCTGGCACCCTCCCAACCGGCGCCTGTCCTCGCCGTGTCTCTGGAAGGCCCCCAGCCGCCCCCAGCCGCCCCCACACGCCGCACTCCTGGGGGTGTTTAGAGCCCGTGCGCAATAACCTGCGCATTTAAACATTCATCTTTATGGACACATTCCATTTTTCCGGGCCACGCATGGTTGACAAGAAAGTCGCTCGGGGGTCGCGTGCTCCAGGGCGCGGCACGTGGCGGAGGGCCGGGCGGCGGCGCGGGGCCGTTTATCAGCCCGCGTCACTCCGCGGCTCACCGGGCCAACGACCCGCAGCCGGGAGCACGCCGGGAGCACGCCGGGAGCACTGCGCACTCAGTAAATCTGATACTGCCGCGGGTAATTCTTCGCCGTGTTCTGGTGCGAGGAAAACAAACAGGTTGCGTGCCGCACTGTAAACCCCCCACCCCCGGTCAGTCGGCTGTAAAACCTGTGACGAATTTTTCGTGCACGTGGATATATTGTCCGTCACTTTTACGGCGTTTCTTCGTCACCTGCTACCTGACTTTCATAGCGGTTTTAGTAGAAATAGTTTGGGTGGCAACACAGACCATCTGGTTGCGCCATCGGGTGCGGAGGAGAAATACACAGAGAAGCCAATACAGTGCGGAAGGTGGTACGATATCTTCCGGTTTAAATTAAACGGATAGTTCCGTCGCGTGTTGGTGCTTCCCTACCATTTCATCGCTATCCGTACCTCCTTCTGAAACCCACCCTCGTTTTTTTTTGTAGTGTGAAGTTCTGCATGCCATTCAATGCGGAATCCCCGCAAAATGCCGCGCCGAGTCTCGATTTTTGAGAACCGCGGCGAGGCGAGGCGCGGACGGCGCGGGCCCCGTGTTTCCCGTCCGGAGAGACTTCCAGGACTTCCAGGCTGACTGTTCAGCTCGAGCTCGAGGGCCACACGGTGACAAGAGGGGTCCCGGACCTGTCCACGGGAGCTGCACGCTGAACTTGTTCCCTCCGATGTACACGGAAGTTGCCTCGGCCGCCTCGCACGCAATGCGATGGACGGCTGTCGCCGGGCTGTCGGCACCCTGTCGGTTCGGTGCCGTGTACACACACGACCTCTCAGCAACACATATGCACTTCCTCCATCGCTTCCACAACTCTCCCCGTCCACGTGTGTGCTGCCCCCGGCCGTCCCCGGCCGCCCCCGGCCGCCCCCGGCCGCCGGCCCCCGGCCCTCGCACTCGGAGGTAAAAAGGACATCCAATATTGACAAGAAAGAGTGCCGTGGGCCTGCTGGGTTCCAGAGCGGAGGGGTGGGAGGGGACGGGAGGGCGGGAGGGAGGGGAAGCAGGGGCCGACTGACTGAAGCCAAACCGAGTTTGCGATGCACCCGCATGCCGTGGGGCCTAACTCACATGGCTCCCTCTGCAGGGCATTTATATTTAATCCGACGACGAAAGGCGCCGCCTACATGCGCGCGCTGGACTGGAGGGTGGCGGAGCGGCGCGAGGCGGGGCGGGGCGAAGAGCATTTGTCTTGGTCGGGGCGCGGTAGGCAACCCACATGACAGCGGGGAACAGCCCCGAGCCCCGCCCCGCCCCGCCAGTGCCCGCCCAGCCCTGTCTAGTCGAGTCGTGTAGTTTGGAGGCGCGGCGGCCGGGGGCGGCCGGGGCCGACTGGGGGCGGGCGGGAGCGGCCGGGGGCAGCCACCCTCCCCGAGGCACGCGTGCCCAGCAGATAGGCCCCTCGCTATTCGGGGCGGTAAATACATTTCAATAAGGAAAGCAGGGGCGGCGGCGGGGCGGGGAGCAGTGAGTGCACCGAGCGGGGGAGCGGGCCGGGCAGGGCAGGGTGGGGCCGGCGCTGCTGCTGGGGGCGGGCACGGCGGCGCGGACCGGCTCCACAGAGAATATCTGCACCGCCCATCACCGCTCGGAACACACATGACATGCACAGGGCCATGCAGGCAACACTTTACACCGTGAAGGAAACGTCGATGCGGACATCGCTATATTTTCCAAGCTATGGTGATGGTTTTACATGATGGTGATATGTTTTTGCTGTGGGCAACACTCGCGTTACGGATTGATCGTTACCTACTAATTTTATTTACATAGTGATCACAGCGATCTCAGTGTCGGGATTGGCACCAAAGTGCACCTATTTCCCACAAAAGTAGTGCCTGTTTTCCCCGCCGCGCTCATGCGTCGCGGTCGTCGCACGTCCCCGCCGTGTGGTGCGGCGGCGGTGGCCGGGGGGCGGCCCTCAGCCCCCAAGCACGTCCGCGTCGGCGCCCTCGGGGGCCGGCCGCCGGAATAAGCTTCGGATTGGGCGTTGTGTTTCCCATGGATTTTCCCCCACGTGCTCCCATAATTTTAAGTTTTCGTATCGAAAAGGTTACGCAGGGTGGTGTTGACAGGCCCTATCCAGGAGGCGGTGGACGACGACTTACTGTCTGTGAGGCTGAGGCCGCCGTACTGAGGCCGCCGTACTGAGGCCGCCGTGCTGAGGCCGCCGTGCTGAGGCCGCCGTGCTGAGGCCGCCGTGCTGAGGCCGCCGTGCTGAGGCCGCCGTGCTGAGGCCGCACGGGGACAGAGAGGTGCGGGGCCGTGTGCGCCTTGCCCAAGTTTGTTCATTTGGAAGTAAAGTTCCCTTGTGTGTGTGTGTACGCGCGCACCCGCCGATGATCGTGTCGAACAGGCAGGGCGTGCTCCGTGCTCGCACGCGCGCGCAACACAAACACTCACGCCTACACTCACGAGACACACACACACACACACACACACACACACACACGCACACGCACACGCACGCACGCGCACACAGTGTTCAATTGGTGTGCTCCCCTTCCCTCCCACCTTACTACACATATTCCGCCTATGTTTCGTTCCCCCCGCCGGCGTGTGTCCTCCTCTGCCCTCCCCGCGCCCCAAAACACACACACACACACACACACACACACACATATGCTTACAGTGCTTCCCCCACGGTTAAGGTATAGTAGAAATGGCGATCCCCGCGTTGCTGAGGATTTGGGGAGTGAGAGAGAGAGAGAGAGAGAAGAGGGGGAGCTAACAAGAGTTTTGTGTAGCCATATAGCAACTACCGCACCGCCCCCCTGCCTGCACCCACCTCGGCGCACGGCCCGACTAACTTGACTACACTGACAAAATAATATGTGATGCCGTGAGAGCTAGCCCGGCGGCCGTGTGTGTGTGTGTGAGGGGGAGGCTTGTAACGCGGTGGCGTGGTGCTATTCCGCGCGTACGTGTGCGGCCTGAACATGCGGGGAAGGAAGGAGGGAGGGGAGCGAGGAGGAGGGGAGGGGGAGGGGAGCGGGCCGACCGAGGAATGTGTCCGCCTGCCGAGCAGCGGGTAGGCCAGCCCGCCGGACACCGCCGCCCGCCGGCACGGCCTACCCCGCAGGCTCCAGGCTCCCGGCTCCCCGGGCAACGCGAACGGCCAGTCTCACCCACCCACGCTCTCACACGGCCGGCGCAGGTTACATGGTCACGTGACCAAAGGGCACCGACCATAGATTACGCAACGCCATCTCCATGGCACAAAGCATTCGCTCGCTCGAGCACCCTCCCCCCCCCTCCCGGAATCCCTTCTTGGCCGTCCCACTGCTGCCAGCGATGGGTGTTACGTAACTCGTGGAGGCCCTCGGGACCCTCGGGCGGCAGTGTATCTATATGGATGATGGCAACACCATCACCACGCCCCGGAGGCACGGCCGAGACAGGGCCAGGGCAGCGCCAGAGGGCCTCTGTGACATGTTCGACCTCATTGGGGAATCGATGAGCAAGTGATTGGAGCCGGCGGCTGCCTCTGTGTGTGTGTGTGTGTGTGTGTGTGTGTGTCTGTCTGTGTGTGTGTGTGTGTGTGTGTCTGTGATTGTGTGTTCCCAT
Source organism: Odontothrips loti (assembly GCA_038380765.1). Taxonomy (NCBI): domain Eukaryota; kingdom Metazoa; phylum Arthropoda; class Insecta; order Thysanoptera; family Thripidae; genus Odontothrips; species Odontothrips loti. Next base: position 17,843,633 of record CM076243.1, on the reverse strand, counting down.
TGCAGTGAAGCCCCGCGTGTAGAGCAAAGGGTGATACAGAGAGGTTCGTGAGGGAGAGACAGTGGGACAGAGGGGGAGGGAAAGAGATGGGAGGGGAGGTAGACGAGAACAGGGCGCGCCATGGCGTCGCACCCCCGGCCCGGACCGGCAGGTGGCACAGGACAGGTGCGCGGCAAGACGCCAGCAGCGGACCGGAAACATTGCCTTTGCCGATGAGAAATGGCGATAGAGATGGGGGAGGTAGAGGAGGGGGGGGGGGGCGGGGCTGCGGGGCCGTCTGGTCTCTGGCAGGGCCGTCCTTCTTGGAGCCGGCCTACAGGGAGGAGAGGAGAAGGGGAGACTGGGGAGGAGGCCAGCCGGCGGCTGCATGCTTCTGCTGCTGCAGCGGCGTGCATCGTGTTTACCTCTCCATCGGCCTCCCGCTGCCGTCCCCTGCGGTGCCGGCTAATGAAGAGTGATGGTATTGGTGCAGTCCGACTGGCAGCCAGCCACTAGCGGGCCGGGCGGGGCCGGGCGGGGCCGGGCGGGGCCGGGCGGGGCCGGGCGGGGCCGGGTGGGGCCGGGCGGGGCCGGGCGGGGCCGGGCGGGGCCGGGCGGGGCCGGGGGCAGCCGCGCATTGGAAGGCGCCGGGGTAACACACCACCGAGCCCTGCACCCTGTCGTGCATCCCTGCCACCCCTGCCACTGCCACCCCCGCGGCCCCCGCGCGGGTCACATTGTTTGTTGTGAGGCGCACTCCAAAGGTGCGTCGCCGAAGCCGCAGCCGCGGACCAAAGTTTTCATCTGGGAGGTCGGAGGCCGGGCGGGGGCAGGGCGGGGTCCCGCTTATACACTCTGCGTATAGTCGCGGCGAACAAGAAGACTCGGCTCTGCCGGCTCTGTTATGCGTGAAACTTTGATCACGGCCTTGAGCCTTTGAGCACAAAGAGAGAACGAGAGAGGTCACTGACCGTGCCGTGTCCTGCCATCCCTGTGCGTACCAACAGTCACCCCGGTCGCTCTTACACACACACACACACGCACACACACACACACACACCACACACACACACACACACACACACACACACACACAGGACGGAAGCTCCCGGGGAGAGGCCCCCTCACGGTCTAATCACCGGTTTGTAAGAAGGAGAAAGGGATTCGACGCAGGGCGCAGGCCTAGCTATAGAGCGGAGGGCCGTGGCCATGCCGAGCCGGGGCTGAGGGGAAGGGAGCGTCTAGGCTGGCGATGTCAGGGCTGGGCTGGGCTGGCTCATAGCGCTCAGCTCCCCCGGGGCAGAGGGCGCAGGCCAGGGGGATATTAGTGCCCAATTACACGGGCGAAGCGAAGGTCTGGTCGCCTTTCGCCTCGCCCCGGCCTGTCTAGGTCCGGCCTGCCCCCCGCGGCTCCCACCTCGGGATGCGTGCGTTGTAGGGCTTGCGCGCCGGTGCTGGCGGTGCCCAGGTAGCCGTCCTGCGGGGAGGGGAGGGGAGGGGGTACTCCTGCCCCGGCCCCAGCACGGCAGCGGCACGACCACATGTCCGATCAGGACGGCAGTGGCCGGGAGACACGAAGGCTCGTCGGGGTCGGAGCGGAGGTGCTTGAACCCGCGGGGCGCCCGGTGAGGTCAGGGTTCGAGTACCGACACCGGCCCGGCCAGAAAATGGAACCGTCAGAAATAAACTGCGGCTCTGACGGCCGGACTTCGGACCCCGGAGGCGCGCGGGGGCGGGCCGGGGCGGGCGGGGTCCCATACAGCACCAGGCCACGTACCCACCTGGCGGACGCCGGCAGCTCGCATGCGAAGTATTGAGTTTAACGACTGGGTGCGGTCGGCCTGTGGCCCGTGCTGTGGACTGAGGGGTGAATGTATTGTTAAACCTCCCCGCCCGGCTCCGCCCGGCCCCGAGCAGCTCATCCCATTAGGTAGGGCAGGGCCGGCAGGGCCTCCTCATCGGGGTTCGCTGAGGGTTGCCGTTTGAGGGTGAAAGGGTTGGATAGGTGCGGCGCTACAGACAGGCGACGGGGCGTGTGCCGAGCGTGTGCCGAGCGTGTGCCGAGCGTGTGCCAAGCGTGTGCTTGGGGCCGCGCCTCAATATCTAACGCTGCAAGTCCCGCACCCGCGCACGATTCGTTTCGTTGTTTGGCGTTGGACAAGTGTGCCCAAGTCGCGGTCGCCTACCCATCAGGCGCCAATGCGAACGTGAAAACGATTGTGGAGTGTATAGTTCTTGTCCAGAAACTAACACACCTGAGTGTATTGCAATAGGTTGTTTTTTTCAACATTGTGTCCCGTTTCGTCCATTGGATCCACATTTCAGACTTAATTCGAAAGTCAGGTTAGCTTACAGGCAAGTTAATTTTAAAAGCAACATAATTTTTTTCCGGCTATGTACCTGCAGTCCATACTGAATGAAGTGTGAACCATATAATCTGCAAGAGTACAATTGTTTACTTTAAGCAGCTCTTACCCCTGCAAGCTATTTATTGGTAACTATTCAAGACAAAATTGTTGCATGTACTACAATAATCTCCCCCATTGTAGGATGTAATTATTTTTATCAACTTTACAGTGTATCTCTCTACCATGCTTTTGTGATGTCTAAACTTTTCTAAAACTGCATCTTCTAAATTCAAAAATCCTACAGTAGTGTACCTTATTTTATTGTCAATGAAAGTGAAAAAATATCTTTAATTGTTCCAGAAAGCACCATCAGTGATTTGACACACATCTGTATGGATTATTTTTAGCAAATCATCAGCTCTCAGGGCACCAATCCTTTTGAAAGTTACTCTTCTTTCTTCCAATTTCAAGCCAATTTCACAATTTTCAGATAAATCCTGTTCCTCAGGAGAGTGTGCACATTGCATATCACATACAACTAGGGATTTAAAGGCCGGTAATATTACCGGTTAGATTCGGTAAGTTACCGTTACTTACGGTAATATTACCTGACCTCGAAAAAAGTGGTATTTTTCGGTAATATTCAGACTTGCAAAACTCTGAAAATTAGCTGTGCTTGCTGTTACAAGTAGTGAAAAGTGTATCTTTTTGGTTCTTACCATCACTGCAAAGCTTGAACCTACTCTAAAGCACATCCTTCAAGATTATTTTTGCATGTTCAAGCAATTATCTTACTTCTCGCTGGAAGACAGCCGTGGCCATATACAATCCGTAATTCTGACACAAACTCATATTTCGAGTGATGAAAGGTATGAAGTGTTATAGCACATCAAGCATTGCAAGGATTGACTACTGTTACGGGGAAAACGTAGAAAAAACACACTTTTTCAACAAATACCCGCTGTAAATCAATCTTTCTCATTATTACCAAAAATACCCGTAACTTACCAATCTTTCCGTAACTTACCGTAAGATTGAATCTTACCGGTATTTTTAAATCCCTACATACAACAGCCACAAGAAGAATGTTGGTGGCACACTTATGAAAACACAGGAAAGTACTTCAGGAGTGCCGCGAGCGAATGAGTAAAAGAGTATCTCGAATTTTCGAGGAGTATTTCATGAGTATGTAGGAGTATGTGTGAGTTTCTGCGAGTTTTTCGGGAGTATGCGTGAGTTTCTGGACTATGGAGGAGTTTTGAGGAGTGTGTGTGAGTTTCTGCGAGTTTTAACGGAGTATGTCTGAGTTTCTGTTGGCGTTGGATTAGGGACGCGTACCGGAGTTTTTAGTGAGGGACCCCTTGGCGTTGGAGGGGGCCTTTAGTGCGAGGAGGGAAGGAGGGATGGAGAGAGAGAGCTTCCCGACCACTGGGCCCCAATCTGGGGCCCACTATTGCTGCTCTCTCTCTCTCTCTCTCTCTCTCTCTCTCTCTCTCTCTCTCTCTCTCTCTCTCTCTCTCTCTCTCTCTCTCTCTCTCTCTCTCTCTCCCTATCTCTCTCCCCTATCTCTCTCTATCTCTCTGTCTCCTGCCCGACACTCTGGGCGGCGTGTGTGCACACAGTATCCCACTTGTCTCACCACCGCCATCAGGAACTACTACCGCCCTGGGCCCCAAGCCTGCGCGCGTGTGCGTGTGCGTGCGTGCGTACGTGTGTGGGCGGTCGACTATAAAACGTGTCTAGTACACGAGTGGGCCCAACGACTTTGCAGGGGCGGCGATGTGGCCCCGGTGAGGGGGTGTGCGGCGAGGGGCCCTGCGTTTCGGTTAGCCGCGTAGAGAACATGAAAATAGCACCCATCCTTGGCGTCGGGGGTCGTCGGGGGGGGGGGGGCGACCCCCTCCCCCCATCGGCCGGGAAGGAGACTGGCTGTCTAGCAGGGCACGCAGCCGCCTGGCCGTCATGAGGCTGTGATGTGGCGCAGTCTCTGCAGTCTCCGTAGGGTTAGGCCAGGCCGGGGGCTCACGCTGCCCCCGGTGCCCCCGGTGCCCCCGGTGCCCCCGGTGCCCCCGGTGCCCCCGCTGCCCCCGGTGCCCCCTCTGTACACACACGCTCGGCTGCTGGGGACTTTATGTATTCCTCATTACGATACGAGCCGCACCCTTAGCGGCCCCCTCCCTCTCCTACCCCACCCAGACTGCTCTCGTTTACGCATGCATGTGTTCCGTAAATGGAATTCAAAAGGCTTCATTCTTGGATGCACCGCGCCACGCCGCGCCACGCTATGCTGCGCCACGCCGCGCACCACGCACGCCCCTTGCATACCAACTACGCGCCCTTTCATCCCCCGACACGGCGGCGCGGCGTGGCGTTGTGGGGTGGGGCGGGGAGGACGGGCCTGACCGGAAATCTACTCATATTTCAACATGCTGACGGTTACGGTTACGGCCTCAGCTGTGAGGCCCCAGCCGGCCCGTGGCATGGCGAGTAAAGAACACACGTGAGAGTGTGTGCTCGTCGGGGTTATAGCGCACCCGGCACCCGTGTTATCTGGGCCCGGAGCACGGTCGCTCCGCCGAGATCGAAAAAGTCATCGTCATGATTTTTTAGACCCCGCTTTTGGAATCCAGGCGCCGCGTCGCCTTGGTCTTCACTCTGTTCAATCCTTACAAAGCACGATTTCAGAATGAGAAGAATGTGGCAGCATATAGTACATAGCTTACAAAATAATTTGTTTGCATTACGAAGAATTCTGCTACATATAGCCTAGAGAACTAGTTTGTAAGCTTGCAAACAAACAACTTCATCATATAAAGTAGAATTCTTCGCAATACTAACAAATTAGTTTTTAAGCTACATAAATGCTTCCTAGTTCTTCGCATTATGAACATCGTGAACAGTGCCATTTCAATACACTCTAATTTTTGGGCAATTATCTATGGCCGCTTGGGAAGTGTGCGGTGCTCGCATGACTGTTTCATTCCCAGTGCGGTCTCATTTCCCGGCCGGCGGGGGGACCGCCTGCATGTGAACCGTGGTGGCGCCCCGCCCCGACTGCCAATAGGCTGCGTGGGGCCATCAATCACGGCCACAAGTTTGTGGCGGCTCCGTCGGGCTCCCCGTTCATGCAGACGGGCTTTCTCTCGGCGCCGGTAAGTAGGAGCCGCCAGTGCCAAACAGCGCTCGCCGCTGCCGGCGCCTGCAGCCACCCGACCGCACCTCCAGGGGGTCCATAGGGGGCCCAGAGTCGAGATTTTCTCGATACACGTCAATCTCCCGAGTTTCCAACTGTCCGTGACGGCTTCAACAGTTCCGGCTCTCCCCGTTGTTGTTTCAGGTACGGCGCGCGGTTCACACACGCCCTGGACCTGTCGCTGTCGGTGTGCGCGCTGAGAGATCATAGCGCCTGTTGGGTAGGCAAACACGACGCGTGCATGCGCGCGTGTCGTGCGGGCTGGCCTACCCTGGCTCTCGCAGGCGCTCGGCGTCGCCGTTCCTGGCTTCAGGTAGGATGAAACCCGGACGTGGTTGTGGTTGATGGACGTCGCCTTGGCAGTGTGGCGGGGTCTGGCCGCCCTGTCGCCCGCCGGGGCCCGGCGCTGGGGGCTCGCTTTGTAGGGGCCGCCGGCCTGTCCAGGGCTGCCGGTCAGCAGGCTGCGCAGGGCTCTGGTATGCAGCCAAGCGCAGCCCTCTCTGCGAGGGGGGGGGGGGGATACGGCGCCGCCCCCTCCACTGCCCTCCCCCTCCACCCCCTCGCTCGCTCCACTGGTTTCTTTGTGGCGTCGCGCTGCCAAACTGCTGCACTGCGCTGCCCCCGCCGGCCGCAAAGCGGAGCCTCCGCCCCCCGCCGCCCGCGCGCACCGCACGGCCGTCACTGCCTACCAGCAGGCGCAGCAGGCGCAGCAGGCGCAGCAGGCGCAGCAGGCGCAGCAGGCGCCCTGCAGCAGCTGCACGTGCCGTCGGTGATTAATGGCACAGGAGGCGCGGGGCGCTGGTTATTCGAGCCCCGCGCGGGGACAACGTCATGACCCCCGAGCATCACGACCAAACACGTGTACGTGTAGAACACACGAGGCTGGCCGGCGGGCGGAGGCGGTCCGGGCCGGTCCGATGTGCCCACAGAGTGTGCCGGGCAGTGCCAGACCGCTGGGTCCGCGGGGCGCTTATAACGCAATAACGCGTTTCGCTCCTTTTGTGGTGGTTGTGGGTGCTGGGGGTGCCGGCCAGCACCGCGGCCAGCCCGGCTCTGGTGCCGCCCCCGGCTGCCCCCCCCCCCCCCCCCGTGCAGCCCCCGGCTGCGGACGCAAAGCGTGGGGGCGGCGCGGGGGCGGCCATCGAACAAAGCCATACACACACGATAATACTTTGAGATCCAATTAGTTTGCCGTGTGCCCCGGGGGTGGCGGGGGCCATGGGGGCGGCGCAGTGCAAATCGCGTAGTAAATCGCAGAACGCCGGTGGAGAATCTTTTGTGCCCTCCCCGGACCCCGTGATGTTCCACTGATAATTCCCCTGTCGAAGTGGATTGGGGGGGGGGGGGGAGGGGGGAGGGTCTCTGCCGCGGAGGTAGAGTCGTCGGCCAGACCGGTGGCGGGGGTACTTTGCGGCTTGGGGCAATTTGTAATGCTTTTGTCTTTTGTGGTTGTTGTCCTGTGTGTGTGTGTGTGTGTGTGTGTGTGTGACAGAGAGAGAGAGAGAGAGAGAGAGAGAGAGAGAGAGAGAGAGAGAGAGAGAGAGAGAGAGAGAGAGAGAGAGAGAGAGAGAGAGAAGATGGGGAGAGCGGCCTCTCTCCCCCACACGCTTGGCGGTGGCACTACACACAGACCCACACACACACACACACACACACACACACACGGTGTAGCACATGTGCCGAGAGCTGCGAGTCGTTTCCAGGCAGTGGCGAGCCCGTTATGAGGCCGTTGCCACCGCCACCGCCACCACAGGGCCTGCCGCCTGCCGGGTCTGCCAGGGCCACACACTTACAGGGAGCACTTACGGGGACCTTCTTTCGCTTTATGTCTGCTCACTGCACGCTTCCTTTACCAATACAAATAAATACGAAAGTACGAAAATATTATTTTCCAATGTACTTCTCGGACTGCCTCATATACAGATGCCAGCCCGTCAGCCCCTGGAGCCGCCGCTGTCCGCTGTGCGCCGTGTGGCTGTCATCGTGTAACCTCCCCCCCCGTCAACTCCACCACGCAGGAATGCCGCTTGTGTGGCCCTTTACGCCGGAAGAGAAGGGGAGGTGGGGGAGGGGGACGGATGGTGGTCAACCTTGTAACTGCCGCCAGCTTCTCCCATATCACACGAGTGTATCATCATGCCATGGTTTCCGCCTCTGCGCATTCCCCAAACTTTTCGATGGGAAATGTTGCGCTCGCCCGGTGGAGCCCCTCGCGCAGCCCCACAGCCCCAGCAGCCCCGCAGCCCCACAGCCCCGCAGCCCCACAGCCCCACAGCCCCGCAGCCCCACAGCCCCGCAGCCCCACAGCCCCGCAGCCCCGCAGCCCCACAGCCCCGCAGCCCCACAGCCCCGCAGCCCCGCAGCCCCGCAGCCCCGCAGCCCCGCTGCCCCGCAGCCCCACAGCCCCGCTGCCCCGCAGCCCCGCAGCCCCACAGCCCCGCAGCCCCGCAGCCCCACAGCCCCGCAGCTCCGCAGCCCCACAGCCCCGCAGCCCCGCAGCCCCGCAGCCCCACAGCCCCGCAGCCCCGCAGCCCCGCAGCCCCACAGCCCCCGCAGCTCCGCAGCCCCGCAGCCCCACAGCCCCGCAGCCCCACAGCCCCGCAGCCCCACAGCCCCGCAGCTCCGCAGCCCCGCTGCAGCAAATATGCGCTAACAATTTTTAGTCTATGTGGCGAGGTGGCGGTACTCGCTAATGAGGCTCTGCGGCTATGCGGAAGTATTTAGCCGGCCGAGTCGACCACCGGACTCGTGTCGGGGCCTCGGGGCGACACGTGTGCACGGTAAACGAAAGTCTCTCTTTCCTTCTTTCAAGGTAGAAGGAGACAGCGCATCCGAAACCGAGACAGGCGCACTGTCATTTTGTGATGATCGTTCCAAAAATTTGTAGTGGACGTCACAAATTTTATGATGACCATCAATCATTTTTTTTTATTTTTTTTTTCAACGTTTCGCTGTTGCAAAATTTTGTGATGAACGTTGCAAACTCAGAAATCACATCCTCCTCAGACCTTTGTGTAATATCCGATGATACCCATAATAGAGCCTAAAACTGTGATGTATTACTCCGGCTCACAAGAATGTCTGGCGTGTCGGTCACCATGGCCCGCTGCTCAGCTGCAGAGACCCCTGTTGCTGTCCCCGCCCCGCCCGGCGTGCACTCGTGCCTTCGTGGTCTTGGCTGCCGGCCTGTGGCCGCCTGTGACTGCCTTTAGCCGGACCGGACCCGAGGAATGTGTGTCTCCTGCCCCCCTTCCGCCCCTATCACAGTGGCAGTGGCGGCAGTGGCGCACGGGGCCCGGCCCGGACACACACACACACCCTAACCCACGCAGCACCAGTACCCCCCCCCCCCCCCCCCCCCCCCCGATGAGTCCGCTGTCGCCGTCACGCACCCCCAGTCCGGCCCGGCCCGGACACACACGTAGAAAGAAGGTTAGTTTGGGCGCAACTAAGAGTTGATTTTCAGACAAGCAGTCAATTTTTGTTCTGAAAAATAAAATTTTGTTGTTGGAACTCTTTGTTAGTTGCAACAACAAAACGATGATTGCTCCAACAAAGAAATACGTCTGCGGGCACTGAATAAGTTTTTTTCTGCTTTCTGCTCCTGCAACGAACCTCTTCGTAGCAGCAACTAACGTTTCGTAAGTGCAACAAAATATTAGTTCCCCTAACCAAAATTTTAGTTCTTATAACCAAAATTCACAGCTTGTCTTGGAAATCAACTGAAAAAGTTCGTTGCGACCACTAATCGTTTTTCTCCGTGCACTTCGCCCACGTAGCACCAGTACCCACCTGAGTGCGAGAGAGACGGACGCCGCTCGGTCATAGCCTTGCCGTTGCCGTGTCATGCAGAACACTACACGCACCCTTAGCCACAGCCCTTCGCGAGGCCCTTCACCCTCACGGTCACCGACCGACGCTGACCGCCGTCGACGTCTGCCATGCATTAAATACCGCAGCACTCTATCTGAACTGCAGTGGCGGGGTGGCGGTGGCCTCAAATTCCAGTCCTGATAAGCTCTTCTCACTCCCGCTTCCTCTCTCTCCCTCCCTCTCTCTCTCTCTCTCTCTCTCTCTCTCTCTCTCTCTCTCTCTCTCTCTCTCTCTCTCTCTCTCTCTCTCTCTCTCTCTCTCTCTCTTTCTCTCTCTTTTTCCCCCCCTCGTGTGTGTGTGTTGCGAGTTTCTCCGTTGTTAGTAGGGCTTATAGAAAATAGCTTGGCCAACCACCAACCATGCTGCGCCCCGTCACTGCCTGCGAGGCTCCTTGTGTGTGTGCGTGTGTGTGTGTGCACTCAATTTGATGGCATTCCAGGGATAACTGGCGCAGCATTCCCCGCCGGAATTGCCCGCACCAGCGAGCCGCTGGCCGTTGCACTGGCCGGGGGGCTGGCGGGGGGCTCACGTCGAGTGCTTAGCCGGGCTGGGCAATTGGGCATCTCAGAACGCACACCGGTTTTGACCTTCGGCCGAGCCCGAGGTCCGAGGCCGGCCGCTGCGTGCTGCCGGCGTGAGACGCTACTTCTTGTCCCCCGGGGAGTCGAGAGGCGGACACACGGTTTTGCCCTTGTGGTCATCAATTCAATCGTGTGCGTGGCATCAAAGATAATTCCGAATGTGCATCTGCACCGAATGGTGGAATTTCTGATGTTTGTCAGAATGTTGTGGTCCCCGCCCTCGCGCCGGGCCGCGCCGGGCTCGAAGCTCGCTCGGCTTCCAGGGTGCCGGCCTGCCATGCGGGGAGCCCTCAGGGGAGGGGAGGGGAGGGGAGGGGAGGGGAGGGGCGCCCTGCCGCGATGAGCTCCCGAGGAGCGCCGGCACTCGGCCCCGCCCCGCCCCGCCGGCCTTAACGCTGTAGCAACACGATGAGCCGAGCGAGCAACAACTATCGCGGAACAGGGAGAAGAAAAACAAGAGGAGGGTAACAATAACAACCCCCCGATATGCGGGCTTGAGAGGGGGAGGGGGAGAGGGGACGAAGGTATTGGGAGGTAGAGGGGGAGAGGGGGCGCAGGTGTGGGGGTGTGAAAGGGGATAGGGGGCGTAGGTTTTGGGGGTGTGGAGAGGTGGAGTGGGGGCATGGGTGTGGGAGTGTGAAGGGGGCGAGGGGGCTCAGGTGTGGGGGTGTAGGGAGAGGGGGCGTCAGGGTGGGAGAGCCGAACCGCCGATGAAGCGGGCGAGAAGCATATGTGAAGACCAATACAGCACAGCACCAGGGTTCGCGGATAGGAGTCTCGCCTCCTCTCCGTCTTCACTCGCATGTGCACGGTCCCGAGTCAGGGCCGGCAGAGCCACGCGTACGGGCCAGTCGAAAAGTGTGTTCTCTCTCTGTCGTTCTTTTGAGACAGAAAAGGGGCAGGAGTATTCGGACGCGCCCAGGTATCCGCTGCCTGCCCGTTTCTCGGCTCTGTCCGGTAGTGCGGCCTCAGAGCAGTTCCGCTGCGGGCCCGGCGTGTTGGCGGCGTGTATTCGGCGGCGGACTAGGTGTAGCCCTCCGGCCTCCGGGGCCGCAGCCGCAGCCCCCGCCTCCATCAGCACGGGTGCCGCGCCGTGCCTTTCATCCGAGCGGGGCGGGGCGGAGCAGAGCTCCCCCACCCCACACAACCCACAACCCCTTTCATGCACGCGCGTACACCAAACTCGGGCCGACACGGCGCATCATCAGGGAGTCCACCGTCTGGGGGCGGCGGGGGCGGCGGGGGCGGCGGGGGCGTAATGGACCACTTACTTCCTCACTTCCGGCTGCCATTCCGGCGCCGCAGACGCACCGCACGGCCCCGCGAGTGCGGCCTTTAAGCAGCCTTGACGAGCCCGCAGGACCCGCAGGACCCGCAGGACCCGCCAGGAAGGAGCCCCGGCTCAGTCCGTTGTGGCTCTGACAACCCCATTTGGGGCCGCGGTGCGCAGCCTGTGTGCAGCCTGTGCGCAGCCTGTGTGCAGCCTGTGTGCAGCCTGTGTGCAGCAGCCTGTGCGCAGCCAAGGGTCGTATCGTAACTAATCAGCACTCGAACCCGCTACCCGACCACATTCACTGCTTCTGTTACAGTGGCGTCAAGCAGGGGGTTTTGCCGTAGCGGCTGCTACAGCTCTGAGGGGGTGGGTCCCCCCTCGAGAGGGTGGTGAAAAGTGAAAGGAACAAGACAGGCATGGAGAACGCTTTACCGTTCTAGGACAGGCTCGTTCTTTGGGGCTGTTCAGATACCACGTGGACACTTAGAGGGGAAGGGGGGTTCACGAAATGTTCACAACTGTCCCGGTGAATTCAAATGATGAAAAGTTTTGATTTTTTTAAAAAGTGATGAGCTCGTTACACTCATGCACTATTGGTCGAATTTGTTCGCGGTTTTCCTCTTTTCTCTATTAATTGGTAGAAAGCGAGTGGGCTGTAGCGGTAGCGATGGGTCCCCCCTGAGGTCAGCTTGCTACACCACTGGAATTCAAGCTTGACGCCACTGTTCTGTTATATGCCAATTCCAGTGTATGCCGGAACAGCCCGACAAAGTTAACCGCGGCTGCCGCAGCTAGCAAGAGAGAGAGAGAGAGAGAGAGAGAGAGAGAGAGAGAGAGAGAGAGAGAGAGAGAGAGAGAGAGAGAGAGAGAGAGAGAGAGAGAGAGAGAGAGAGAGAGAGAGAGAGAGAGAGAGAGAGAGAGAGAGAGAGAGAGAGAGAGAGAGGGGGGGGTAGGGGGTATAGGGAGAGAGCAGTAAGAGAAAACACCCGGGTCTAGAACAACAGTTACTCTCGCTGAAGCACTCCGACCGCCGTTACCGGGGATTGAATGAGGGAGTGGGAGGGATGGCGTTTCCCACCGCACTCCATATGAAAACTTGGCCGCCGCCAAAGTCCCTGACACGGGCATCGGCACGGCCGGCACGGCCCCGTGTTTGTCTCTCCTCTCTCCGATGCCAAACTTAAACGGCGAGGCCTCGCTGCCTGTGGCAGCCCGGCAGGTAGGCCGGCCCGCCGCGCACCGCTGCCCGGTGGTTGCCTATCACCCGGTTGGCAGGCGCGCTTGCCTGGAGACGCGTAGAAGGCGACGCCGATGACGGTGAGGTGTCTGTCGCCGCTGCTGCTGCTGCTGCTGCTGCTGCTGCTGCTGCTGCTGCTGCTGCTGCTGCTGCTGCTGCTGCTGCTGCTGCTGCTGCTGCTGCTGCTGCTGCTGCTGCTGCTGCTGCCGCTGCCAGCCCGCCACAGCAGACTCCCACGGCATTACCATACTTCCGTGTCCTTCTGTATTCCGCCACTGTTTGCGCGGCGTCTTTGCGCAGGGTAGGGCGCGCGAGTTTGTTTCCTCGCGGGCTGCCGCCTCCGCCGCTACCTCCGCCGCTGCCTCCGCCGCTGCCTCCGCCTCCGCCCCCGCCGCCTCGCAGCTCCCAGGTCTGCTAGGTTGTCTCCGGCCGTTGCCGTCCGTATTGCGCGGAGATACGAAGCCATTGTGAGGGGGAAAGTTTTATACACCGGCGGAGGGGGCGAGGCGAGGGAATCTGAAAAACTTGTCACCTGTCGCTTTTCTCAACGCAACGGATCCCGTTGTCTTCTGCCGCGTAACGCGAAGAGGCAGGTGGCGCTCGGTGGCGGGTTCTTGTGTAGGCGCCGGTCCGGGCCAATATAAAAGACAAGCCGAGGCGGCCGACGGCGGAGTCGAGCCGCGCGCACCGCCGGTGTGCCGCGTGCTGCCGGCCGCTGGCGTCGAGCTGCAGGGCTCTGCAAGGCTCTCCACCGGAAGTTGTGACGGATATCCTCGCTATTGTCTCCCCCTCCCCTCCCCGGCCCCGGCCCGGGTATGGCGCCTAGCGGGGTCGCGGACGAGGCCTTGGCCCGCCTCGGCCCCCGACTTCCCCAACTTTGTCCTTGTCGAAGTGATGAGTGGCTGAGTGGCGCGCCCTGTCGGTGCCGATGTCGTCACTGCACCGCCCGGCGCCGCCCCTCAGCCCCCCCCCCCTCCCCTTCCCCTGCTCGACATCAATCTGCTCCCGGACAGCGGGCGAGGCGAAGCGAAGCAAGGCGAGTGAAGACAAATATGTCCCTTCCTATTGCAGCCGCCAAGTGCTCCTTAGCGCGCGGGGCCGGCGGGCACAGTGAGTGAGCCATCACCGCCGGGAGCCCTGATGCCCTCACGGCCTCGCTGCCGCCCCCGACGCCCCCACCGCCCCCGGCTGCCACCCTCTCCCCCGGGGGCGGCGCGCTCCTCCTCGCTTCAGTAGTTGTTGTCGACACTGCCGCCCCGTGGCCGATTGGCGGAGACACATTGCGCAGGTGGAGCGCCGCAGCGGGGCGGGGCGGGGCGCGGTATCTGAACCCGCGGCAGCATTTATTCCCCGTTTCCTCTGCTTGGGTTCAGCAAAACCCGCGAAACTGTCGAGGAAAATCTCATGTGGCATGCGGTATTTGAACCCGTTAAAACACAACAGGCATCGCCTCTCGCCTCGGCTTGCTGCGCCAGTGAGAGACAGCAGCGGTGGCAGCGGTGGTTGCGGTGGCAGCGGCGCCGCTATCTGCCCCCCTGGGATCTCTGCGTACGCTTCAGCCTCGCTTCAGCCGCCTATCAGCGTGGAGGGCCGCTGTTGTTGAGGTTGACGTTCCCCCGTGGAGACCCCGACCCTACTCCGTGGCCCCTGCTCTATCCCGCGGCCCCTGGTCCCCGCGGCCCCCCTACTCAGTGCCCTTCACCCACCCCACCTGATCCCGTTGTCGCCCTTCCGTCCTCGGCTCCAGCGCCGCCCCTTCCGACTGCTTCCCCCAGGGCTCCCCCCCCCCCCCCCCCCACCCCTTGCCATTTCCAACCCTTCCTCCGGCACGGCTCTGCTCCGCTCTGCTCCGTCGGCCCCGTCCTGGTCGCCGCTCATTCCGGGTACTGCATTCCTGTCGTGCGGCCCCGGGGCCCCGGCAGCCCCCGGCGGCCTCGCGGTGTGCGCGGCTCGGCGACGCCGTTTTCTCCCCCTCCCCTCCCCTCTCCCCGCACCGTCCAGGCGGGAGTAACGGTCTGGGAAGGTCACGCAAGCTCCCGGCAGCCCCCGTTCAGGCCGGCCAACCGTCAGGCGGCCTGCCACCGAAAAAAGGAGGCCCGCCGCCCGCCCTGCGCTGTCGAGACAGACCCGCGGAGAAAAAAAAAAAATAAAAACACATTAATGTTGGCACACCTTCGTGCCTAGAAACATTCTTTTCATTAAGAAAGAACATGTATATGGGGCGTTCTGCGGAACTCGGGCGGTTCCGCCTCACAGTGTGCGGAATCACGCTGCGTTATCCGCCCACCGTGCGCCCTCGGCCCGGCCCGCCCCGGCCCGGCCTGCTGTCCTGCCCCCGACGAGGACGAGGCACGCTTTGGGATGAGATGGGGCCGGATGGGACGTGCCCCGCTGAAAGCCTTCATTTACCGTCCTTTGTGCAACCACTCCTCTTCAGCAACAAATTAATTCCCTCACACAATTCACTCGCTTTTCAACTTTGGTCCCCCACTTTCTTCTTCTTCTTCTTCTTCTTCTTCTTCTTCTTCTTCTTCTTCTTCTTCTTCTTCTTCTTCTTCTTCTTCTTCTTCTTCTTCTTCTTCTTCTTCTTCTTATTTTCACTCCCCCCCCCTCGTGTAAGCTGGTCGGCTGGCTGCTCGACTGGCTGCTTTGCCTGGCTGGCTGCTTGGTTAGCATGCAGGCTGCGTGGAGACACAGTGGCCCAGTAAATTAAAAGTAGACCTGTGCGACGCGGCGGTGCGCCCCCAGCCCTTTATACACACAGACGGACGAAACACGAGCAGCACCGGGCAGGCACGCCCCCCCCCCCCCCTCCCCCTGATTTCCCGTTTCTGTGGGCCCGAGCTGTGGAGGCTGTTCCTCGCCCTGCCCTCCTACAAGTCCTCCGCCGTCGGTGAGTGGTAGTTAGTGCCTGCGGCTGCCTGCAGGCATCGGTCGTCTGCTGCACTGGGCGTCGCCTGCCGCGCCTCAGTAAAATGCTGCCGGCGGCAGCGCCCCCCGCCTCTTCCCCCCTTCCCTTCAGTTTTAATGAAATGAGAAACGCGTGGCGGAAACGTGAGTGAAACTGAGGGCGGCTGTCGTTGTACACCCGTCCGTGGGCTGGGGCCACTGGGGGAGGCGCTCAGCAACGGAGCCGCCCCCAGTCCGCCCCCACCCGCCCCCGGCCCGACCCTGGCCCGCTACCTGGGGCGACGCCAGTAGTATTGTGACTTCCTGCAGCCTTGCGAGTAATTATTTTCTGCGCGCGTCTGCCTTCCCGAGGCAATGTGCTCCTCTTCACGCACACAAACTCGCACTCGAATTCCTCTCTCTCTCTCTCACTCTCACTCTCTCACGCAGACACATCCCTGGGTGTCCTCTTCTCTCCCCTGTGAGCGATGGCGTACGTTTGTGCCGTACATATCCTCCCGCTCCCGCTCGGCTCGGCTCTGTCAGTCGGTGACGTTGCTCCTTCTGCACCTTCGTTATCACGTCGTCTGCTGTGCCGTCTGCTAGCTCGCCGCCTTGTAGTTATGCAACGGGTGTGCCCTTTTTATCTTGTACTTTTGTACGTCCTTTTTTTTCTTGGGGGGGGGGGGGGGACGGGCGGGTGTTAACAGAAAACCGGAAACGGGGACAAGAGAAGGCTGCGCCATCCGTGCCGCGAATAGCATGCAGAGCCGAACGCCAAGCAGCGGTAGGGACTTGTCTTACAGTCAGATAGCGACCGCGCTTCGAAAGAATCCGACCTCCGCTCCGTTCGTCGTCGAAAGGTGATCTTTCGTTAACCGTAAGTCCTATGAATCTGGGACGTAGGAGTGCACCTCTAGCATGTACGAGTTCTCTCGCTTGCCAAGAGAGTACCCCTCGGGGTACGACGGGGCCTACGGATGGCACAGCGGTGTCTCCCGGATGGCACTAACCTTGGAGAGCCCTTGCGGAATACCCAGGGCCGGGAGCCGTAGGTCTACTTTTTGGCCTTTACGATTGGCCTTTGGGCAGCCTAGTTTATTCTTGATTTTTAATTGCATTGCGGACGTGCGCGTAGCCCGGAGCTGTGAGTGTTGCCCCCCCCCCTCCCTCTTCGCCCCAGTGTTGAGCACGCGCCGACGCGTCTCCTGCCCACCACCGCCCGGAGACCCGGAGGCCCGGAGGCAGGCAATCACTTCATACTCACTTCACCGCCGCCGAATTCACTCTTCCTGCCTGCTGACATTATTTCCCCCACAAACAAGAGTTTGTGTGTACCGACTCCCCGTAAGCTGCCCCCACGGGGGCCGCCTGGGGGCCCAAGGGGTGCCTTCCTGGCCCCCACAGGACCCCCACAAGACCCCCGCAGTGCCGCAGCCGAGGCCTCAGCCCAACCCAAGGCCTCTGCCGGCAGTTTAGCCCCCAGGATATTAATAGAGACGCCAAGTGAAGTTTAATAAGAACAAGGAAAGTTAGGGGAGGTAAGGTGTTGTGTTGGCACGCCCCGCACGCTCTGTGAGACTCGTGTAATAAGGCATTACGCACACAGCGCAGGGGCGCCAACCTTCGCGACTATTAAGTCGGCAAGGGTGGCAGGACTGGCGGCGCCGCAAGTGAAACAAAAGACTGATGGCGCCGACAACAACAACTTTGGACTTTAGGGGACAAGGTGGGGCGTGCGAAGGCTTGCTGCCTAGTTAATTCATAACCCCGAGCAGCTCCCACAATTTTGCAAAATACATAATCTTCAATTTAAAAACAAAAACAAAAACAAAACATGAGTAGTGTGATGGTCATGCGAGTTCCAAAATGTGCCAAAGCAACGTCGAAACATGTCTCTGAAATGTGTTGTTGTTTCTTTTCTGTCCCCAGGCACCATGAGTTAGTCCAGCATGAGAGCCCGTCCGCCATGGTGGGGTCCAACCATCGGAATTCTCATCATCCTCACAGGTAAGTCGAAAGTTGAAAAAACAGTGAAACATGGTCTTTAGTCGGTATTTGAACCCTCGAATTTCATCTGGGGCATAAATCGTACCGGATAACGGCCACCTTCTCGTCGGTCACGGGTTCAAATACCAACCGCAGTGGAGTTCCGTTATACTGCTACTTGCGGCCTAGGTGCGGTAACCCCCCGAGGCTGGAATGTGAGTGAGCCGTGGGCGGGGCCGCAGCCTCGGCACACGCTGGCACGCGCTCAGCACACGCCTCAGCACGCGCTCCCAGTGGCCCTCAGCACGCGCGCGCGCACACGTCCGATTCAATAGCCTCTGCAGCAGTCGTCGCGGTTATATTGGACTTCTGTCAGCGCCGGCACGGCGCGCTCGCGATTCCCAAAATCACGTCGTAACTGCAAATCCAATCGTTTCCTCCCCTTCCCCTCCTCCTCTCTAAGCTTCCTCGTTTCCTCCCCTCCCTTCCCTCCCTCCGAGCTTCCTCGCTTCACCATGCCCTCAGAGATGCATAGCGCCGCCTCCTCGCTCCCATTTGCCACGCGATTCACGTTGGCGGGAAATCTCAAACGGCGGCGCGGCGCGCCGACGTTGTCGGAGAGAAAGAACACGGAGCAGGGTCACCGTCGCGGGTTCGACTCCCACCGGGGCGGCCGTATTTGTTCCCGTCGCTGCTTCTTTTTCGCTGGCCGGCGGCATGACTCATTTCCCCTTTTGTTGGTTTGATTGCCGCGGGGCGGTCGATGGCTGGACATGACGACAGATTGATAAACGCCCCTTGTGTCCTGGCTGCTGGCCGCGCCGTGTGCTGTGCCGTGCTGTGCCGTGCCGCACCGAGCTCTTTATGTTGGCGATCGCAGGAGCCACCAGCCACCAGCCACCGCCACCACCTCTCAGCTTTCAGCAGCCTCGCCCGGCACCACCGGCAGCGTGTCGGGGGCGTTCTAAACAAATATTTGCAATAAATTTGGTGCGCTGTATTTCCTGGCCATATTCGTGGCTGTCCCATCCCCTTTTCCACACACGCACACACACGCGCGCACATCAAACAACCCAGAGCAGGATATGCGGGTTGAAGGGACAGCGGTCGGGTAACCCGGGGTTATCCGGGGTTATCCGAGGTAATCCGAGTGTATTTCACCTAGAAATGCGGGGTAAACCGGGGTAGTCCATGGTAATCCGTAGTAATCCGGGGTAACTTCAAGTATCCGGGATAATCCAAGGTGACCTAGGTAATCCGAGGTAATCTTGGCCCACGAAATCTTGGGTAATCTTGAGTAATCCTGGGTAATCCGAGGTGAACCTGGAACCGGGGTAATGCGAGTAATCCGGGTAATCCGGGTAATCCGTCATCCGGCAGACACAAATTTTCAGGGTCGTTACCCCTCGGGCTGAACAGCTGACCGCAGAGGGAAGTGGTCGAACAGAAACAGACCCTCCAGGCTCCAGCCACCCTCCGGTGTTTGGCACTCGGCGCGATCGCTTTCAGCTTCAGCCTTCATACTCCCAGAGAAGAAGGACTGGAACAAGTGGAAGTTTGCGGGCGGTGGCGGACAAATGGTGCAACAGATAGCTCGACTCCGAGAGGCAGCGGGACGGGAGAAAAGGAAACAGCGAGTGGCTTCAGAAATCTTGCTACCGCCGCTGGCTCCGCCACCACCACCACCGCCGCCGCCGCCGGCGCGCGCGCTGCAATTTTTCTCTACTCGGCCTTATTGCTTCGGCAGAGGGCGCCGCTGTCGTCTTGACAGCCGCAGGATATTTCATTCCACGTAATATCATCGCTGGTGTGTCAACTCGGAACCCTTTGAGGGCAGGGCAGGGCAGGGCAGGCCCCCCCCCCCCCCCCGGCTGAGTGCCCGGCTGGCCAGCTGGCCGCTAGCAGCTAGGCTGGGCTGGGCTGGGGCCTAACCGAACCTGAGCATCGATATTCATGTCGAGGATATAATATTGCAGGCAGGAATTACCGGCATAGAAGCCCCCTGGCCCCCCGGCCCCGTGAGCCACGGCTGGCCTAATATTGGCCCAGGCAGATGATGCTGCCAGCGACCTTCGGATACGTCGGCGGATAGGGGACTCGAAATTAGTGTTTGCACGCAGACCTGGCTGGCGAAAGATTTCACTATTTTCGTGCTCTATATCGGCCCCGCTGAAACACATGGACGCTAACACACACGTATTCAACAGACCAGCTCGCCGTCACCCCCAGTCCCCACTGAATTTCCTGCAGTTCCAAACCGCGCTAACCCCTGTTCCTGTTGCTGCTTCTGTTCCAGGCCTGTGCCGCGTGGCGCCCTACTCGCTGCGCGTGGCGACCAACTCGCCGAGCGCGGGCGTGGGGCTGGGCCTGGGGCTGGGGCTGGGCTCGGGCCCCGGCCGGCCCCAGACCTACATGGCGCTGTCGGGCGACCTCCTGGTGGAGATCCGGCAGCTGCCCGTGTGGGCCCGGGGCCGCAAGCTGCAGCTCATGCTCCTCGAGCACGTCTCCAACGGGCCGGGCGTCCCCGTCGCCACGGACAACACCGCCAGCATCCCGCCCGGTCAGTAACCTCCCCCCAGCAGGCAGGCAGCCACACCGACCTGCTGTTCTAAAGGAACTTCCTGTCTTGAAGGCCCTCGCTGACTCTCGTTTCTCCCACAGAGTACACGGTGCAGGGCTCCGTGCCGGTGAACGTGCCGACCGGGGCGCCGACCACGGCGGCTAACACCGGCGGCCGCCTGCAGTGGGTGCGGGGCTACAACCGGAGCAGTGGCGGCAGCGGGGCTGCGGCGGGCCGCTCCCTGGGGAAGATGACCAGCACCTGGCGGCCAGACAGCAGCAGCAGCGGCGGCAGCGGCAGCAGCCCCGGGGCGCCGGCAGGCCGGGCGGGCAGCCGTCCTCCCCGACGACGCTGAAGCCGCTGGTGGCGCGCTTCCCCTGCGGCTTCGTGTCGCGCGGCGGCCGCTACGCCCTGCGCCTCTCTGGCTTGGACCGCATCAAGAAGTACCGCAACAAGGATGACGCCGACGACGGCAGCAGCGAGAACGAGAGCGGTGAGAGGTCGCCGACGTCCAACCGGGTGCCCAACGGCGGAGGGTCGCTCAAGCCGGCGGACGTGGCCTCGACGGCGACCTCGACGACCACTACCACCGCCAGCACCACGACCAGCACGGCGTCCACGACCTCCGGCGGCGTGGGCTCCACGACTAGCACAAGGGGCGTGTTCATTGACCCGGCCCTGCCCGCAACCAACGAGGTGAGTCGCGGGTTCGAATGCCGCTCCGGTTTAAATTTTATTTTTCCCCGGAGAGCTTTCGCTGATGCTGACACGGCTGACGCCTTCTCTTGCAGACGGGCGGCCTGTTCCTGCTGGACGTTCTGTGGCCCCGGGCCCGTCTCACGCTCAGCCCCAAGGAGATCGTGACCTACCCGGAGGAGGCGGTGCGGGCCAGCGTCGAGTTCATGGGCGTGCGCTGCCCCTCCGCCAAGGGCTCGCCGCTGTCCGAGTCCTGGCTGGAGCTTGTCTACTGCGGGCCTGTGCTGTCCGACTGCACCTACAACAACTACACCCAGCGCCAGGTGAGGACAAGATGAGGACCGGCCAGAGATTTGAGCGTTGGGGAGAATATCGAATATCGTCCCCAAACAAAGTACGGCCCTTACAAGGCGGCGCGGGGGAGGGGTGAAAAAAATGTCTGCCATCTCTGCACCTTTCGTAAGCCTGGGACATTATGGGGCCTGTCTGAGGCAAGGGGCATGGGGCATGGGGCATGGGGAATGGGGCATGGGGAATGGGGTGGGGACCTGGGTCACGAGCATGGGGCCTGGCCTCGCCATGATTATCCGTGTCGATGCCCTGGTTCAGTAGAGACGCGTGTGTTCCCACAACTTGGGCGGTTAGGTTAGATTTGTTGGTCGGGTCGTCGCGGTCCCGCTGGCTGTCGGCACAACATGTCGCCAGAGTCCCAGGCCCCAGGGGCCCTACCCGTGGACCCCGAGGCCGAGGACCCCGGGGACCGCAGCAAGGTGCTCCTTCCCACCAGCCAGCCAGCGGTACGGGTGCCGATGCCGGGGCCGGGCTGTGGCTGGAGCTAAGCTTCTGCGAGCGCCACACTTGCGCCCCGCCCGCCCCGCCCCCTCCCCAAACCTTTGATGGCAGTGAAAGGGAAGTCCTATTACAGGTCGAGTCACCCCCGCGTCTCCTTCGTAATTTATGGATGGACCCTAAGTGAAATTTGGTCCCCGCGGCCGCAGCAACACGTGTCCCACGCCACCTGCCTCCGTAATCCCCAGCCGAGCCCCGGCCAGACGCCCCGGTCCCCAGCGTCCCCAGCGTCCCCAGCCCCAGCGTACCCAGGTGAGCCGCTTCCAGACGGCTCACGGCTCGCGGCTCACGGCTTGCAGGTGTTCTCCAGCCGGTACCCGAACACGCTTCCCGTGGAATATCTCTGTCGGTCCGACCGGCCCGACCCTGTCAGAACTCTGCTCCGGGAAGAAAGTAATTGAGAGGAGACTGCGCAGTGCGGCTATAGCTGCGGCCGCGGCTCGCTCGATGTAACAGTTACAATCTCTGGCGGAAGTTTGGCCCGCGGTCCGTACCTGCCCCGTACCGGCCCTGCCCCGCCCTGCCCTGCCCTGCGGGGGGCACCACACAGACCCTGCCGCCGACGCTGTAGCTCAACTGAGTTATCAACTCTCGCGGCATTCCGCATTCATGGGCTCGCCGAGGCCATGGAGGATCCCCGCAGGCTCCCCACAGGTTCGCCGCAGGCTCCCCGCAGGCTCCCCGCAGGCTCCCCGCAGGCTCCCCGCAGGCTCCCCGCAGGCTCCCCGCAGGCTCCCCGCAGGCTCCCCGCAGGCTCCCCGCAGGCTCCCCGCAGGCTCCCCGCAGGCTCCCCGCAGGATCCCCGCAGGATCCCTGCAGGCTCCATGCAGGATCCCCACAGGATCACTGCAGGATCACCGCAGGACGGCACCGAAGCCACCCGCGACCTTCGTTCTGTTCGTCCAACACACTCTGTGGGTGGGTTCTGTGGCGGCCGGGATATCCATACTGACGCTTCCCCTGCCCTCCTCGCTGTTGCAGATCCTGCACTCGGAGCAGGTGCTGGGCTACCCGCACCAGCTGACCGTGAATCTCCAGTGCGAGCTGTTCGGCATGGCCGGCCACTACAGCCTGCGTCTGCGCTCCGGCCGGCCCTCGCTCGTCGACTGGCCCGTGGAGGGCGGCGCCAACGCCACCATCAAGGTAAGATGCGGCTGCCTGCTGTCACAAGAGGCCATGTGACCACACCCAGCTCTTATTGCTCTCTCTCTCTCTTCCCAGGCCGTGTGGAGCGACCGCTTCGTGTTCAACGTGCACGCCGCTCCATCTTCCCGTGCGCGGCGCACAGCGGGGTGTCGGCGCTGTTCACGTACCCGGGCTGCGTGCTGCCGGCCGGGGACCGCGTGCGCCTGTTCGCCCGGCTCCGCGCCGACGTGTCCACGCTGCTGCCGCCGCTCACGCTGCAGTACGTGGCGGAGCAGCGCGTCGCCAAGGGCACACACTCGGTGGCCTTCGACTGCGACCTCTTCTCCGAGCGCTACGTCGAGTACTGCTTCGTCTACGTCAGCCAGGCCATCACGGGTGCCGTGACGGACGTGCGCATGGACTGCGTGCCTACCCTGCCCGTGTCCGGTAAGTACCCCGCTCTGGGGTAGCCGCCATCCCCCGTCTGCGTCTCTCGGCGCGGACACGGCGTCGAATGCATTTTTCATATTTTTCCAACGCTCTTTTTATTCCCCTTTTCAAACCATTCACCCGAAGAATTAAAACTCTGAATATGAATGAAGAGAATGGATCGCCATTTATCATCTTGATGCCCCCGCCGCCGTGCTCGCCGCGGTCCCCTCCCCTCCCCACCTCTGCCTGTGGAGGCACGCGGATGCAGGGCGAAAGAGTGCAGCAAGCATAGGCCACGGGATTTATGAGGTGGAGGTGAGCGGTGCGCTAACCGCGCGGGGCGGTGACGTGAGGGCCGCCGTGTGGCTGTGCTCCCACGCCGCCTGCGTGGGGAGAGAGCGAGAGAGAGGGGGAGAGGGGGATAGAGAGAGAGAAAATGGCTTTCCATATGACCCGCCACCAACAGCACAACAGCCACCCAACCGGGGCGCGACCAGCGGCAAGCGGCGGGCCATGTCCCCGCCAAATTTAAATCATCGCGCTTTTTGGCGGGGCTGCGTTCGAAAGCGCTCGCTTTGCGGCTGGTGGCTGCTGTGCAGGTGGGATAGAGAGAGAGATAGAGGGTGTGGTCACTGTACGCAGCGCCCAGCGCTCGCGCTGCCGTGTTGGGATGGGAGGCGTGAGGAGCAGTGAGGAGACGCGCGGATCTTTTCGGCTGACCTGGCAGCGCCAGATTTATTGTTGGCCCGCCCTGAGAGCGGAGCAGCGGAGCAGTAAATCTGGGCGCGCTCTCCTGCGCGAGGATGACGGATTTATGGCTGTGTACTTTAACGCTAAGCTCATTACGCGTTCGCCCTGTTAAATTTAATGAGAGCTAGTTACACGTGAGCGCGGACGCGGCGTGTGTGTGTGTGTCGGCGGCAGCACCTGTGCGGGGATGGGGGTGGTGGGGAGAGAGAGAGAGAGAGAGAGAGAGAGAGAGAGAGAGAGAGAGAGAGAGAGAGAGAGAGAGAGAGAGAGGAATAGACCATGCCGCCCGCAGCTGCGAGTCGGTTTACACCATTGGAGGGGTCACCTTTCTGTTCTGAAGCGGTTCTGCTTCTCGTCCACCGCCTTTTCTCCGTTCTCAGTGTGACGCAGAGTACCCGGGCCTCGGGCCTGTTCCTCTGTCTCGGAAGGGCCGTGACCAGCCGTGACGGTTAGCAGGCCGCTCCCGCCGCGCCCGCCGCGCCGCAACAGGTGCGGTACGTTCACACCTCACACCGCGGCGCCCCTGTGAGTGTGCGGCGGCTGCGGCGCAAGACGTGCAGCAAGCAGACGACGCCGAGCAGACGACGCCACTTACGACACGTCGTCTGCTGGCGGTGGCGGTGTTAACACTCACGAGCAGGAGGAGAGGAGAGGAGGCTAGCCCGCCCAGCCCGCAGCCGGCCCCAAAGTATTTCCCCTCCGCGCTCCTCGTCGCAAAGTGTGTGTCAGACTGATGGATGACTTTGCAATCACGCCGGATTAAACGCTAACGCTGCGCGTGCAGTCGTGGCGGAGGGGACCGGAGGGGACGTTCCGGAATAAGTTTAGTCTGCGCCCCATCATATTGAAGACTTTTTTTTTTCTCCTTCTCATTGAGGACCTTTCTCTATCTTCTCTCTCTCTCTCTCTCTCTCTCTCTCTCTCTCTCTCTCTCTCTCTCTCTCTCTCTCTCTCTCTCTCTCTCTCTCTCTCTCTCTCTCTCTCTCTCTCTCTCTCTCTCTCCGTATCCCTACTGCAACAAGTGAAGCTCAGAAATGCACAATTAATGGAAACTGCGGGGCATGCGGCTGTGATGAGGCCGCCAGAGTCCGCCTGGTGGATGGGCCATCCCGCCGTGCGGCGCAAGGGAGAGGAAGGGGGGAGGTAAACTTTGGGCAGCACAGATTGATATTGCATTTATTCTCCGGATGAAGGATGAAACAATGCAAGATGTGCGCGAAGAAACATACTTCTCGGCGAACGCATCATTGGTGAATATTGGCACTCGCCTTTCCGGAACACACCGGGACCACGTGGCTGGTCAGACCCTGAGCGCAGACGGAGCACACCGCGCGCAATTCCGGCGCTGTCCGAGAGACAGCGGCGAATGGCGAATAGGACGAGGCGGCTAGCCAGGCTCAGCGCGCGGACAGAGCACACTGCGCGAGCCAACGGTTTCGCTCTCTGCGGGACAACAGTGGCTAAAGTATCAATAGCGCGCTGCTCCTCCCCACCACAGTTCCGTAGCGTAGTGGGCTAGCGGGCCGGTCGACGACCGCAAGGTCCGGGGTTCAACTCTTTGCCGGAGTAAATATTTTTCTGAAGTCTGCCGACCGAGGATGGTGGGTAAAATATACCAAAAGAACGTGTTCAAAGTGTGTTGTCTGAGTGACCGCGGACGTTGGGCCGCGGCCATTCCCCGGAGGTTGAATACACTGCTGAGGAACAGTGGTTCGACGCCCAAGCAGGGGAATGGTGCTTGCCAAGACTCGGCAGAAGTTAAATGTAGAGGCCTAGGGTTCGGCCTTCTACATTTTTCAAGCGTAAGGCCTCGGAATCTGGAGTATTCGGGCAACACCTACTTGGATACATGGCGTAGAAGAGTAGAGTACAATCGGCTTCGGCCGTGTACGATCTGGGCATCCTACCTCCCTCTCAATCCGCGAGGGAGTGGCCTCAGGGCCACAGACCAACTGGCTGGTCGAAGGGGGCTGACTCCTGAAATCTGGTCAGCGGAAGGGGCGATGTTGGCCGTTGCGGAAGCCTGCCTACCAAGGTGGCTGCGTCGTGCCTGTGTCTTAGCGGCGGTCAACTCCTGGTACACCGGTTCCCATCCGAACACCGAAGTTAAGCAGGAACGGTTCCGGACGGAAGTCTGGGACGAGGTAGGACCCACCCATTTTTGCCGTTTTTTGTTGTTGTTGTATTTTTTATTTGCAGGGTCTGAATCTTGAGGATTCAATATACTTTTGAATTAATTTTTTTTTATTGAAATGAAACGCTTTCTACCAATTAATAGAGAAAAGAGGAAAACAGCGAAAAAACAAATTCGACCAATAGTGCATGAGTGTAACGAGCTTACCACTTAAAAAAAAAATCAAAACTTTACATTATTTGAATTCACCGGGACAGTTGTGGACATTTTGTGAACCGCCTTCCCCTCAAAGTGTCCACGTGGTATATGAACAGCCCCAAAGAACGAGCCTGTCCTAGAACGGCAAAGCGTTCTCCATGCCTGTCTTGTTCCTTTCACTTTTCACTTTTCACCACCCTCTCGAGGGGGGACCCACCCCCTCAGAGCTGTAGCAACCGCTACGGCAAAACCCCCTGCTTGACGCCACTGGGCTCATGCGTTTTCATCCAGAGGATGAGAAATGCCTTGGTGAAACGTCGGATCCATTTCATCGGAAATTTTGCAGTGGCGCGCGACCTTCCCGCGTGTCCTGTGTCCTGTATCCTGCGGGGATGACCTGGGGGAGCACGATACGAGGACGTACGAGGGGCTCTCGCACACGCGGGTTTATAGGCCGTAAAGGCCGCCGTGCTGTGAGTCGGGGGGGGGGGGGGGGGCATCAGGGGTCCTGCAGGACTCGGCTGTTATTGGGCAATGCGTTCACACACCGGGCCAAGAAATATCCGCGGATTGCAGACCAGAGGGTTTGCCATGAAACAAGGTAAAAATTGTTCTGGGATGGTTTTTCTGGAAGTGGAAATCGTGGCATATTCACGCCCTTACGCGGTGAACTCGGCTGTCTTAGGCCTTATTCGCGCGGAGTGCGCACGTTGCTGACACGGAGTGGTCTGCGCAGTCATACCGGTCCTGCGCCCTTGGCCTGGCGGTCAAGGTCATGCGGGGCGGCGGGGTACCCTACTGCCTTGTTATACCCTGCGCTGCACAGGACCGGGGAGGGGAGGGGACGAGTCAGGGGGATGGAGCTGGGCGAGCTGGGCACGGGACCATAGCGGGGGCCGAGCAGCCCTGCGGAGACCCCGCCTCAACTGGATCCCCGTTTAGTATCGCTGTCACACGGTGCTGCAGAGCTGCAGAGGGGTACGGTGCGGGAGAGTGGATGGTAGTTGTAAGTTACAGTCACCCTGATCGGCGAAAAGGGGAAAGGGGGGGGGGGGGCAAGCGTCGTGTTCTCCGGAGAAAATAATTGTGACATCCTCCGGACCCGATCGTGCGTCCCTCCTCTACCTCGCGCGCTGGATAGAAAGATTTAATACGCCGCCGTCTCGTCGTCGACAAGGATTCGTGTTTCCCAGCCCGCGCCGTCCTGGCTCAGCGTTCCCACTGTCACTGCGGGCAGGCGGCCGGCTTTTAAACAAATGACGGTGGTGTGGGGAGCTGCGTTCGCTCGGAGAGAGGCTCGGAGAGAGGCTCGGAGAGAGCATTGCGCGGAAGGCGACTCGACTTTTCGCTCGTCAGCACTCGCACCAATTTTACGACACTGTGGCTCATTTCTTGTGGAAAATTCGCGTCGGCGCCCCGGCCGCTCGGCTCCGGCTCCAGCTCCAGCTCCGGCTCCAGCTCCGGCTCCGGCTCCAGCTCCGGCTCCGGCTCCAGCTCCGGCTCCGGCTCCAGCTCCGGCTCCGGCTCCAGCTCCGGCTCCGGCTCCGGCTCCAGCTCCGGCTCCAGCTCCAGCTCCGGCTCCAGCTCCAGCTCCGGCTCCAGCTCCGGCTCCAGCTCCGGCTCCGGCTCCAGCTCCGGCTCCGGCTCCAGCTCCGGCTCCAGCTCAGCTCCAGCTCCGGCTCCAGTTCCGGCTCTGGCTCCGGCACCCGGGGAGCTCCCGGCGTTTCGTCCACAGCACCATTAAGGGCCCTCGGCGCGATAACCGATCTTTCCTCCTTCTTTCTTTTTGCCTCTCTCTGTTGCGCCGCGAGAGGGACGGAGACGGCGCCGCCAGAGGACCCCCCTCTCTCTCTCTCTCTCTCCCTTTCCTCTCAGCCTCCTGGCCGGTCCGTCCTGGCGGGCGGCCTGGCGGGCGGCCAGCACCAGGCATTAACATGGCCCGATAGATCTCCCGGCCGGGCCGCTTGGCACAAGGAGCCGCGTCGCTCCGCTCTCTCCTCACGTGCTCACATCCCATCCCACACCCCGCAGGCCGCATAAGCCGTGTGTGGCAGCGCACCGCCGGACACCGTAGTGCCGAGAATGAAGAAATCACCGTCATCACCGCTTTGTCGAAGTGAAACAGTTTCTTCTAGTAGCACTTTGACTTGGCTTCAAAAGTTTATTTAAAGAAAAAAGTAGAGTGCAATCTTATTTTGATGGCGACAAATCGATGTGCGTTGTCATTGCACTCTGCACTCCTATTCCCAAGCTGCACAATCTTCTGGCTTTGCTTCTTCCTTCCGACGATCATTATACTGAACTGCCCGACATATAAAACGATTAAATATAGGGGCACGCTCTCTGCGATGGTCGTTAAGACGGTTATCTCTTTACATCTCCTTAAAAATAACGAATGAGTGTGTTACACCGACTAAATATTAACGCTGCCCCCCCCCCCCCCCCCCCCCCCTCTCCTCTCTCTCTCTCTCTCTCTCTCTCTCTCTCTCTCTCTCTCTCTCTCTCTCTCTCTCTCTCTCTCTCTCTCTCTCTCTCTTGTTCAACACCTGTGCGCAACAATGCCGCTGCGGGTTGTCCGGACGCGCTGTCTGGACGACGGAACGTGACGGTAAATTATACGCAACAAAATGGAGGAAAAGCGGAAAAAAGAAC
Organism: Odontothrips loti; assembly: GCA_038380765.1. Lineage (NCBI taxonomy): Eukaryota > Metazoa > Arthropoda > Insecta > Thysanoptera > Thripidae > Odontothrips > Odontothrips loti. Next base: position 17,814,875 of record CM076243.1, on the reverse strand, counting down.
ACAGGGAAAAAAATCAACAACAACAATATGAAGAAAGTTTGCGGAGGTAATTTAGTCCAAAGGAGGTCGTTAAGTGGCAAAACTTCATTAATCCTCTCATTTCCCCGGATGCCGGGGCGCGGCGCGGCCTCCCCTTGGAGACGAATGGCACGGCCCGGCGCGGCCCCCGGCACCCCGCCGCGCCCCTGCGCCCCATCTGTGGTCCTCCCTGGTCCTCCCCGTGTCGGAGGCCTCTGGGCTGTCTGCTGGTCCTGGCGCTGTTGCGCTGGGTTGCTGTGCTCAGCGGTGGCCGTACGGCCGCGGCCTCACGGCGGGGAGCGGGGAGCGCCCCGCGGGTAGGCAGTGCCGCCGGGCAGCCGTGTGCGCCGGGCTTGCCTACCCCCGACTTCACAGGCGCGGAGCCACAGCAGGTCGGCCCCGGCCCCGGCACAAACACCTCCATATCTCAGCCGCGAATAAAACCGTTCTTTATGCCCCGACCCCGCTGTCAGTCATGCTGGGGGCATTTAGCTCTGTTTATTCGTTGCCAACGCGGCTGACGACGGCTCGTGTGGCCACGCTGACCACACACACACACACACACACACACACACACACACACACACACACACACAAGAGGGGTGTCGTGGCGTAGCGTAGTTGCGCCGTGCTCGGACACCCAAATTACCGGTCGTAACGGGTTATGGGCACAACGGGGGGCACGTGGGGCCTAAGTCCGCGCCAAACCCACGCAGCTATACGGCGTGGGGAGCTGATGGTCCGCTCTGACTCCAACCCCCGCCCTCCCCCTTCCGCCACTCCCTGTTGTTTTAATCCCTTCCCTCACCTGGAACAAACATTGCGCACCGTACACACACACACACACACACACACACACACACACACACACACACGCACACACACTGCTGCGGACGGGGGCGCGCCACCAACGACACCCATCCTTCTCACGCTCCATGGTCTCCCGGCCGCCAACATGGGGACCCGCGTTAGCGTTGGCCGTTCACCGCGGTTGGTTAAACCCGACGCAATCAGACGCATATTTTCGGGCCGTCGGCGCGTAGATTCTAATTTTTGCCACCCAAAGAAAGCTGGGCCATGCGGGGCGCGTGGGCGAAGCGTGGGCGGCGTTGTGGCCTGGACAGACACAGTCATCGTCGGTCCTTGACGGCCTGCGGCGCCTGCGGGCCCTGCAGACTCTGCGGTCTGCGGCCGCAGCCCTCTCGAATGTAGGCCGGCTCTGCATGGTACGATGTACGGGGAGTGGAGTGGAGCGCCCTGCCCCCGACCCCCCCGGCCCCCGGCCGCCCCCGGCCGCCCCCGGCCGCCCCCGGCCCCAGGGCTGCCTGCCGTGCAGATGATGTGGGCCGCATGTTTTTGCGCGCGGTCTGGTTTTGGTTCGGGGCCCAACGATAGCTGCTGCTGGCTGGATCATTCCCTCTCTCGCTCGCACTCATGGAGGCCGTGGGAGGGGCCTGGACCTTAACCGCAGGGGCGGGACCCTATCTACCTATCTATCTATCCAATCCCGGAGCATTTACCAGGACCAGGCCCAAAGTGTCCAAACAACTGTCAATTTTATTTTCGCGACGTCATTTTTCTCTCATCAACTCTTTGTCTTGCCGCCTGCCGCTGCCGCCCGGACGAGTTTTGCACCGGCTGCGTTGAACCCCCGTAACCCGGAGTCACGCCTGGAGGCAGACCCGGAGGCAGACCCGGAGGCAGACCCGGAGGCAGACCCGGAGGCAGACCCGGAGGCAGACCCGGAGGCAGACCCGGAGGCAGACCCGGAGGCAGACCCGGAGGCAGACCCGGAGGCAGACCCGGAGGCAGACCCGGAGGCAGACCCGGAGGCAGACCCGGAGGCAGACCCGGAGGCAGACCCGGAGGCACACCCGGAGGCAGACCCGGAGGCAGACCCGGAGGCAGACCCGGAGGCAGACCCGGAGGCAGACCCGGAGGCAGACCCGGAGCCACGGCGCCGGCGCTGGCCCTGTCAACACGAGAGCCGCGCCGGGGCCGTGCTGGGGCCGTGCCGTCTGCAGGCCCCGGCCGACGCATGTCTGTGCTGCCAACCATTTGAAAGGCAAAGCAGCCCCCCCCCCCTCTCTCTCTCTCTCTCTCTCTCTCTCTCTCTCTCTCTCTCTCTCGCTCTCTCTCTCGCTCTCTCTCCTGCTCGCTTTCAATAATGGAGGGTCGGCGGCGGCCGAGACAGGGAATTTGAATCGGCGGCGAACGACAAGGCGGCGCATGGTCAGCAGGTGAGGTGAGCCCCCCCCCCCCCCCCCCCGTCCAAACTTCGGCAGCCCCCGGCAGCCCCCAGAAGCCCGCCGCCGCGCCGCTCACTGAGAACCAATGATGCGGAGGAAAACAAAGAACTGCAGACTCACTCCACCATATTTCGGATCGCCCCTCCTTCCTCCCGACCCCCAAAGGCGCGCCGGCCTCCCCAAGTGTGGCCCTTTGTCCGCACGCCCCTGCAGACCGGCTGTTGTTTTTACCTCCCCCCCCCCCTCTCAAACCCTCCTGGGCTAGGCACGCACCCACGTAACCACTCGCCGGCAGCCCGGGGTTCAAATACTGTTACAAAGGTTTTATTTTCTTTGTATTCTTTTTTAATTTTTTTATTTTATTTTTCTGTGGGTGAAACGAGTCGGCAGCAAGCAAAAGCTCCGCTCCTCACGTAGCGAAGCGTGAGGTATGCGTTTGTGCCCCAGGGGCGCAGCCAGCGCAGCCCGGCCCGGCCCTCGCGGCGCGACGCAGCGGGCGGAGCGTCACAGGCACGGGGTGGCGGAGCGGAGTGAAGTGGGGGGGGGGGGGGGGGGGGGGCACCGCGCTCAAAAACCGAACCGCGCACCCCGACTCCGGCTGCCTGGCTCGTCCCCGCCCGCCTTGCCTCGCCTGCGTGCCGCCAGGATGCACATGCCGTATTAATGCCCCTCGCCCTCACAGCCGTGCCGGCCGTGGCCGTCCCGTGGCCGTGCCGTGTCGGCGTGTGGCGAGCGCTGCCCCGGGCGTGTTGCTGACAGGAGACCTGATGCCTGTGGCGGCCGCTTACACCTGCCCGTTTGCTACAATTGGAAAAGGATTTGAGCCCTCGCGAGATTCGAACCCACGTCGTTGTGTCGTGTTTCTCTTTGCTGTATGTCCGCACTATATCACTTTGTTGCTGTGACCACATAGTTTCCGGCACGTTCTGGTGCAAAGTTTTCCCCGCGCGTTTCCCGACGGGGAATTACCGGGAGCCGAGGGAATAGACCGACCGCCTCGCTGCGGGGGGGGGGGGGGGGCAGCGGGGGACAGTGCGGGGCGGGGCGGAGCTGGGCAGGAGGGATAGAAATGCCAGCAGGTGCTGTTGAGGAATGAGACCAGGCCAGCTGGACTCTAGCAGCACACCTGCGCCCATAAATTATTCCCTGACCTTTCAATTTTTGCAGCCGTGGGGCGTCCATGAGGCACACAACCCATGAGGCACGACCCCTGAGGCCCTGCCCATGACACCGCCATGTATCATTCACGCGGGACGCCATGATAGCTTTAATTAAATTGAACAACTCGAAATTCGATCGAATTGATGTCGCTCTGCTACATTATTCTCCCTCTCTCCCTCTCTCTCTCTCCCTCTGTGCGGAGCCACGCGCGGAAAAAAGCGCAACCCGCGGCTGGTGCTGGTGGCAGGGGCCTGGCTGGGGACAGGCAGGCGATACGGTATCTGACCAGTGTCCAGTTTGGTGATCAAAGCAGCTCGCTCCCGACCAATCAGCAGCCAGCCCCTGGCCGCGCCGGTGGGGCGCTGCCTGCCGGCCACTTGACCGCCCCGGCCAGCTCTGAGTGGCTGTAGGCCCTGTAGGCTCGCTTGTAGGGCCGGGCTACCACTGCCGCTGCCGGGCTCTCACCGCCTGCCTGCCGAGTCTTTATCTCGAATCACATCGAGTGGAACCGAACGGCCTCCTCCCCGCCCCGGCCGGGGAAGCCCTGGGCCCCCTGGGTGCCGTCCTCATCGCGCGAATGGTCTCCGGTCTGGCAGCGCGGGCCGGGGCCGGGGGCGCCGATGGCCCTCCGCGGGGCATTTAGCGCTGCATAGCTACTAACGGCCTCGGCCTCGGCCCGGCCCCGCCTCCAGACGCGACGAGAAGCCTCCGCCCTCCGCCATGCCAACTTTTTCGCCGGATCCGGCAGCGTTCGAAAGAGGGGGAAATGGGGGTTGCGCTCGTCCTCTTCCGCCGCGCTGATAAAAGAAGAACTATATAGGATTTGCGGGCGTAATATGCCCGACTCGAGTCGTATGTCTGCGGCCTGCGGCCTGCCCGAGGCCCTGCCGTCCTCCCTCCGCTCGCTGCCGTGGGTCCCCGCAGGTCCCCGCAGGTCCCCGTGGGTCCGCGGCCATCAAGGCGGCTCGTAACACCGCACCTCCGCCGGCTGGGCCAGAAGGGTTTATGGATTGGCGAGGTGCGGTAAATCCGATAACTATAAAGTGATAACAGTTGAGACATGACTTAACGGGGCCTCCGCGCCATCCTCGAAGACGATTATGGCAGTTTAGCGCCCCTCGGGGGGCCCCGGGGACCCAGTCCCTGCGGCCTGCGCCGCTCTGCCGCTGTGCCCCTCAGGGGCCGCCCGCCGGCCTTGGAGAGAAGTATATGCACTCGCGATATTGGACGTTCTGTCCCTTAAAGTGGTTTTCCCTCGAAAGGGTGATTTAGCGGCCAGCGAAACAATACGCCCGGAGACCAGCCGCCTCGGAGGCCGTCCCTTCTTGTCTCTCACAGCATGTTTAAAAAAAATGTTTCTATTCTAGGTCAAAGAATCATTTTAAAATGCCTTTTCGTAGTTTCAAAACAAAATCGGGGAATCAATGAAAAAAGTGAACCTACGGTTCCCGGTCCTGGGTATGCCGCAAGGGCTCTCCAAGGGGGCGGAGGGTGGAGGGGGGGGTCAAAAAGTGCCCAAAATGTGCCCACGTGGTATCTGAACAGCCCCTCGTAGTAGTAAGCAAAGAACGAGTAAAAAAGTTCAGCGACCAGCAAGAGTTGAACCACCGACCTGTCAGTTGCCGACTGGTCCGCTAACCCATGCGGCTACTGGGCCACAATGGTTACTTCAGCGCACCTCGGGTACTCTATCCACCGTCGCTGAGCCTGGCCAGCCGCCAGTGCTCCTGTACTTATACATTTTGCTCTGCTGGGGTGAGAGTGCGACGAGCCGCACTGCTCGGTTCTAGCAGCGAACCCCCTCTCTCCGGCTCCCCTTTCAAATTCCACCCCTGCCCTGATTCGCCATCTCTCTCAATCTCCCTCTCCCTCCCTTTCTCTCTTTCCTCTCTCTCTCTGTCTCTCTCTCTCTCTCTGTCTTCTCTCTCTCTCTCTCTCTCTCTCTCTCTCTCTCTCTCTCTGTCTCTCTCTCTCTCTCTCTCTCTCTCACTCTCTCACTCTGTCCCTCTCTCTCCTTCTCTGTCCCTCACGGGCTTTATCAAGTTGGTGCCAGGTATTTATTACTGTCACTACTGGCCGGACCCATGGCAGCCCACGGCAGCCCATGGAGCCGTCATCCCCCTTCAGTGTCCGCGGCCAGCCGGGCGTGCTGCCGCACTATCAGCCCCCCATGCATCGTGCGCACCAACGCGTTACTGATAAGGGGCCGTCCAGGAATGACGTAACGCCCCCGTCATGTTACGTACACCCCAAATATTCCGACATTTCAGGAAAATGTCGCAGCAGCATGCCAAACAATAAATCGCAATCGAAATTCGAATGTTTCGTCAAACTCAAACGAAATTCACGCATAATTCCGCCACGTTGTGTACGAAAAACCACAAAAATCGTTCTGATGTTCTCCAAAGTTTTCAAAGTCGCACACGCGCCGCGCACGCGCCGTCAAGTCGTACGCGCGCTCGAACGGCCCCCGCCTCCAACGGGCATTAAACATACGGGGCGGGGCGCGTGTCGCGTTATTTGTGAGCGTCGCGAATGAGAGAACGCCGGAGCGGAGCAGACCGACGACTGACGGCCACGCCATGTCGGGGAGGGGGGGGGGGGGGGGGTGCTGACGGGCGGGACCGCGGTGCTCGGACAGCGATAGAAGGACACTGATTGTTTAAAAATGCAAACGGAACGAGTCAGACATGTGTTTAGCCGGCCGGGCCGCAGACTGACAGCGAGCAGGAGAGGATAGTGCGCCCTGTTCTGTACTGTTCCGAACACTGCTCTGGGAACGCTTCGGGTGTTCGTCGGAATTATGCGTCGCGTCGATGAGACGAATGGTGGTTCGAATTGTCCCTTTTTATGAATATTCTGGGAAGAATACTCTTGAGAATGCTTTGCCGCCGTATACCACAACCCAAGAATACTGAAGCTGCACACTCTCGGAATTTCCGCCGTGGAGGCGTTCATGTGGGGCGAGCGATAAGTGTGAGGTCCGGTGGGGGGGGGGGGGGGGGGCTGCACTCGTTGGCTTCGTGTTTCGCTTTGCCGGCTGTGCCGCGGCGGTGCCCTTGTGGCCAACATCCCTTATCCTGCGCCGTAGGGCCGAGCATGCGGGCCCAAAAGGGTTCTGAAATCCAGTATAAGACCCCCCTCCCAGGGGACCGAAAACTGTCCGCCAGCCGGGGCCGGCGCCGACCACCCCCCCCCCCCCCCCTTTCCCTTTTCTGTCCCCAACACCACGCCGTCGTCTCTTGTGCTGAGCGGTGCTGAGCTAACAAGCTCACACTCGGCGCAGCAGCAGGCAGCGTGCCGCGCGAGAGAGACAGAGAGACCTGTTGGCCGAATCTGATTGGTCAGCACGGAGAGCGTATGCGTGTGTTGCGTTGTGTTCCGTCTGGTGGCGCAGCCCATTGGACGCCATTCATATCCGAGGCAGAGTCCTGTTTTCTGTTTGCGCCCCTCGGTGTCGGGACTGACGCCTGGCATGAGGCCTGGCCGGGCCTGGCGCCTGGCGGGTGGGCAGCCTCGACTCGAGCACGCGCACGTGCCGTGCGGGCTGCCTACCCCGGGCCGCGCGGGCGCTACCTGTGCGTGTGTGTAACGTCGGCGTGTTTCTCTTCTCGGCTTGCAGAGGCGGACTCGGGGTCGTGGGGCGGCTGGAGCCCCTGGTCGGCGTGCACCTCTACGTGCGGCGGCGGCACCCGGAACCGGTACCGCTTCTGCGACAGCCCGCCGCCCAGATACGGCGCCAAGTTCTGCGAGGTAAGCATCGTCACCGTGCCCGACGGACCTGCGATTATTTCTGCCCTCGTCCTTGTTGGTGGCATTCGAGCTCACATTATTCCGGAGCAGGACTTGACCGGAACAAGACGAAGACAAGGCTCGCCAAAACGATACGGAAGTTTACGGTACGAAAACTGACGCAGCACGAGCCGCGCCGTCAGCCACGAGCCGACTCAAATTTTTGGAGGCTTAGCTCTCGCTGACGATATGTCACGACCATTTGGTACATCACAACGCAGACTTCCTCAGCGCAGCTTGGGGAAGTGTTTCATCAATCCGCCAGTGTTGGCGCTCCCTGTCCCTACCAAATGGTCGTGACGTATCGTCAGCGAGAGCTAAGCCTCCGAATTTTTCAGCCGGCTCGTGGCTGACGGCGCGGCACGTGCTGCGTATCTTTTCATACCGTAAGCTTCTGTATCTGCTTCTGTGATTCTTGTCTTCCTCTTGTTTCCGGTCAGGTCCTGCCCCGGAATACCCCATTTGTAGACGTGCCCCGGCCGCTACAGGCTATGCGAGTTATCGTACCCCCGGTGCAAATCTTTAAAAGGTACATCCATCGCACGACACCTGGCAAGGTTGGGCTGAGCCAACTGTGGCCGGGAGCTGCAGATCTCAGTTAGTTTGGCGCCGGCTCCTCGTCAGGGCGCCTCCAGCGCACCAGCCGAGCGAGCGCCTGCACCGGGCCCTATCAAATCCTAATCCCAAAGTTTTCAGCCTACCGGGAGGAGGGCGGGGCCCGCAGGGGCCCACAGGGGCCCACAGGGGCCCACAGGGGCCCACAGGGGGCAGGGCTGCCGGTTGCTGTCGCCTCGAGCAAAGCTCTCTCAAAGAGACGCGCAAAAGCGCTTTGCTCAAACTATCGCCTCGAAAAGTTGTGTTGTCGGCGTCGTGGTCCTTTTGACCCAGATCGCGCCAACGCGGGCTCGGGTCCCGGGGCAGAGAAGCTGGAGTCTGGGGGCGCTATGGCGGGCGCTATGGCGGGCGCTATGGCGGGCGCTAGGTCCGCGGGATATCACTCTGTCCGCCCGCCACAGTTGGAGCTGTGTTGAACGAGGCGGGCAAGGGCTGCCGTGCGGCTGGCCCTTGTCAGCGCGGCGCGGGGGGTCGGAGTTGGTGGAAATGGTCATCTGACAGGGCGGCAGCAGCAGGAGCGGCAGCAGCAGTGGCAACAGCAGCAGTAGTCCGGTGGTCGGGCTTGGGGGAAGCGTTGAGCGTTGTTCCTGACGCTTTAGCGCGGCTCTCTCGGCCCGGCCCGGAGCCCGAGAGAATGCGTCACCGCGGTCATGAAAGTCCAACAGGTGGGTATTCGAACCCGGGACCCGGATCGTGACCCCCGTTTCTGTGTCTTTTGTCCGCAGGGCTCCTCCCTGGAGACGATGCGCTGCGGCCCGGAAAACGAGTGGGACTGCGCACCCGAGGGCGTGAGCGCCGACCTCCCCCTCGCCCCCGTCCCCTTCCCGGCGGGAAAGCCGGGGGCGGCGGCAGGGGCGGCGCAGGGGGCGGCGCCAGGGGCGGCGCAGGGGGTGAGCTCGGGCTGCAGGTGCGGCTGCGTCGTGCACCTGGGCACCACCAAGCCCGCCACCCTGTTGGCGTCCTCTTCCAAGTCGTGCCCAGGCCGCTCCTTCTGGCTGGTACAGGTGAGTGCAGTCCATGCCGGATAGCTTCGACCAGATTTTTGACGGTGTCTCCCGGATGGCACTAACCTTGGAGAGCCCGCCATATGGGTGCCTATCAGCTGTGACGTTCCTTATACGCGATGATTGAAACTAATAACTGAAATATTGTTCTTGTAATATCTTGAATGTTCCTGAATATTTATTAATTAATTACAATCAAGCGAGCGAGCGACGCGAATTTCGAACCCTAAAGGACTAAAACTACCACTACGAAACACGTGACACAAATTCGCCCGCGTTTGGCCCTTGGGCAGCCTAGTTGTTGTTAGACGATGAAGTCGTGGTGGGTCGACGAACTGCCGCCAGCAAACCGCTCAACTAGGGAGGGATTTAAATAGCCGCCGCCCCCCGCGGGGTCCGGCTGAGATGTGGTGTAAACTCGCAATATGTAAAACAGTCCCCCCCCCCCCCCCCCCTCCCATACTTTCTCCCTGCCTGGCGTTTCCTGTCGCTTCGCGTGACCCGAGGCCGAGCTGCGCCCTCGTCGTCTCCGTGCCAGTAACTTTGTTTCCGGTCGAGATTAAAAAGAGCGACGCGGAGGGGAGGAGGAGGGGGGGGGGGGAGACGGTGGGGCAGAAAGTCAACGCAGCGCGCGGCGTTTAGTGCCTGAGCTGGAGACCGACGGAAGTTAAATCGCTAATTTTAGTCTGCAGAGCGACCGAAAATGGGAAGTAATAATTGCTGTTGTCTCGTCGTAAACTGGCCGTGACCACCCCGCATAGCCCCACAGGTAGTGTGCCGGAGGGAGGCCGGAGTGAGGCCGGAGGGAGGCCGGAGGGAGGTCGGAGGGAGGTCGGAGGGAGGTCGGAGGGAGGCCGGAGGGAGGTCGGAGGTCGGACCGGAAGGGATCCGGAGGAAGAGACACACAGATCGTCTGTTGTTCAGCGAGGTCCCTTTTTAAAAAAAAATAAAAAATTAAGTATTCGAGTTGTCAATTAAAGGCATTTCCAACGAGGCTCTATAGAACGGGAACAGGTTATTATGAGAAATCGTGCAGAGAAAAGAATGCAGCCACAGGTCAACCGCTAGCCTCTTTGCTGTTGGTTAAATCGCAAAGTCTTGCCTACAACAAATTGTTTACCGACTGTTCTTGCACGAAGTCTGACACTTTTTTCCAAAAAATAAAAATAAAAAATAATTGTAAATAAAAAAACCAGAACTTAAATTTTGTCGGTGTTGGCGCTCGCCCTGTGCGGGGTCGTCGCTGCGGCTTGGCGTCGCGTCGGCGGTCACCGCGGTAGTGGCGGCAGCAGCAGCAGCAGCAGCAGCAGCAGCAGCAGCAGCAGCAGCAGTAGCAACAGCAGCACGACGGCGCGGCCAGAAGTTTCCTCCCGCCGCGTGTGCCGTGACAAGGCGACGCATTGCATTACCACGCTGGGAGCGGCACTGCCGGGGACAATTAGCCCTCCTTAAAATTTTGTTCGCTGACGTTGGACGCGATGGTGATCGCCGCGCTGCCTTCCGCGCCGCAAATGATTCCCTCCGCCTGCACAAGGTGTTGTTCCGCACATCAATCAAGCCCCCCCCCCCTCTTTCCCAGCTCCACCTTGTCGGAATCGAAACGCAGACAGCCGGAAGGAGATCCGCGCCGCGGCCGCCTGCAGCAGACAGCGCCGTGGTCATCCCCCCCCCCTGCGGCCGGGAGTGATAGAGCGAGCCGAGCCAAACCGAGCCTAGGCAGGGGCGTAACTTTCGCGCGGCTTTTATCTTTTTCGGCGGGAAGCTTTTTCATTCATCACCGGAAAACGCCGTCGCTCGCTGCTCCACTCAGTGTACTCCGCCGCGCTTTTCGCGGCGAAGAGGATGACTGGTTCCGCGTTGAGATGGAGACGCGGGCGTCGTCCCGGAGCACAGCGCAGTGCAGCACAGTGCAGCACAGCGCCGAGAGCAGGCAACAGCGTTATGCACAGCAGCCAGGCCGGGGATTAGTGGGGGTCGCTGCGGCCGCGGCGGAATGACGTTAGGTCGCCCTGCACCGAGTACCCGGAGTGCCCCGGAGTGCCCCGCCGGTGCCCGAAGGCCGCAGGCCACGCAGGACGGCCGGCTGGGCCGGCTGGCCGAGACAAGCAAGAAGGACGACGTGACAAATAAATTTTTGTGACGACGCGCGCCGTTCTCTCCGAGTCAGGCTGGGCGCCGGCCGGGCCGTCGTGTTGCGTGCGCTCAGCCCGTTGCGGACCGCGGTGGCCCCGGCGGGGGGGCTGCGGGGGGCTGCGGGGGCTGCGGGGGCTGCGGGGGCTGCGGTGGCTGCGGGGGCCCGGGGTCAGCAGCCTCGGCCTGCGCGGTGTTCATGGACAAACTGGCGCTACAAAAGCACACTACGGGCAGCGCCCGGGCAGCGCGGTCTCATACACCAACTCATCACCACCTGAAAACTAGACTGTCCTGTTTCAAGCTGGTCGCGTAAAGGTCTAGCAATTTTAGATTCACGAAAAATTATTGGTAACTCAGTGTTGTGGCTTCTAACTCCCTGCTTCTGTTTCCCCCAGGCGGACGCGAACCACGTGGTGCGGCTGTGGGTGCAGCAGCAGCGGCTGTCGTGCGGGGCGCAGTGGCTGCGGGTCCGCGACGGGGACTCCCTGGGCGGGCGGCTGCTGCTGGCGCTGGACTCGGAGCAGGGCCAGAGCCAGGCCAAGGCCAAGGGCCCGCACCGCCGCCGCCAGGGCCTGGGCCAGGGCCTGGCCAGCGCCGACGAGGCCGTGTCCTCGTCCAACACCATGCTCGTCGAGTTCTATTCGGACGAGGCCGTGGCCGCGCTCGAGGAGTGCGCCGCCGGCTTCCTGGCGCACGCGCAGCAGGCTGGTGAGTAGTGCAGACTTGGTTCGTCCTCGGCTCTGCTGTTCGTCCTCGGCTCTGCTGTTTGTCCTCACCATTGTTCTCTGACCCGCAGTGCCCCCCAACGAGACCCTGGTGGGCTACCCGCTGGCGGTGGCGGGCGCGGGGGCGGGCGTGGGGGCGGGGCTGGTGGCCGACGACGGCAGCTGGTGGGCGGCGGGCCTCCGCCTCACCGTCGTGCACGCCGCCGCCGCCGCCTTCCTGGGCGGCGTGCTACTGCTGTCCACGTGCCTGTGCGCGCAGTACGGCCACCGCTACCGCAAGTACCAGCTGACGGCGGCCAAGGAGGACCAGGAGACGCTGTCGCTCACGGACAACGAGGGTGAGTTCTTCTGACTGTGTTCGTCGTCCGTCACCCGCGGAGGTAGGCAAGTCCCGGCGCACAGCGAGGTGCTCCGGGTTGCCTACCCCGGGATTCACAGGGGCGCGGCGGCGGGGCTGCTGCTGCTGCTGCTGCTGCTGAGCCGAGACCCGGACCCGGACCAGGTCCAGGAACCGGGCCACCCCCTCCCCTTCTGCCTCCGGAACATTGTGGCGGGTGCCTGCATAACATGACGCGAACAAAGCTTGTTGGGGGCTTGTGCTGGCATTATGGGGGGGGGGGGGGGCTAGGCGAGGTGTACACTACTAATGGTCAGCATTCCTCCGAGTGGGTCGGGCCGGGACGGGCCGGGACGGCTTGGGCCCCGCTAACTACTAAGTAGTCTGAATTAGTCCGCACAACATGGCACGATGGCTCGCCCCGAGACTTGGCACGGCTGCAGAGGCGATTAGCGATTTGATTGATGGCGAGGACCCACCAACGATGTACTCCCCGGCGGTGGGGGTGCCGGAAGCGATGGTAATGGTGTTGTTCACCATCGCCGATGGTCGTGGTTCTGCGAGATGACGACGACGGCGGCGGCAACCCGTGTCTCCCATGTCCGCCCAGGGCTATTGGCTCAATACCAGCCTCCGCCTCGGGACGGATTGGATCTTGGATCGGATCCCTCCAAAGCCAAGGCCGGCACAGCCCGGGCCTGGCGGCGCTCCGCCTGGAGTGCTGCAGTCATACAGTCAATGGCCGGGCCCGGGGACAGGACAGGGAGCCGGCACCTCAAAACTAATTCGGTCCGTTTTGGCAGCAATACAGTCACAGACGAACAGCAAACAAACTTTACAGAGAGAGAGAGAGAGAGAGAGAGAGAGAGAGAGAGAGAGAGAGAGAGAGAGAGAGAGAGAGAGAGAGAGAGAGAGAGACAGACAGACAGACAGAGACAGACAGACAGACAGACAGAGAGCAGGCGGTGAGTCGGGTCAGTCACGATGTTATGGAGAGGCCATTCACTCAGTTGAGTGAGACGTGCACAGGCAAAGAGATTTAATAACGCCTCGATTGGTACCGTGCGCTTTCGATGCGGTGGCTGCGGGCTGCGGGGCCCGCGGGGGCTGCGGTGGCGGGGACCGGTCTACGGCCCCTTTGTCGGCCCGAGGCGACTCCACGGCTGGACAGATAGGGTCGGCCAGGGTCGCGTATCGCAAACGTCTTGCTTGTCGGGTCAGAGGAGGTCGGAGAGGGTCGAAGCGGGGCGGTGGTGTGGTGGGTAGGTACAGAGCAGGACGGCGGGGGGGGGGGGGGGGGGGGGTCCACCGGCGCGCGGTGACATTCAGCGAGCGCTGTGGCGTCCCCGGCCCGCTAGGCCACAGCATCAGGTGGTCCTTTGATGTGTGCCCCTGATGTGTAAACAGGGGAGCATGGATGTGTGTCCGAGCCCCCCCCCCCTCCCCGCAACACGCCGCTCTATTTCGATGCCCCTCCCACCTCCCCCTCTCCAGGTTGTTCGGTCCCACAAATTCCAAATTGGATCCTGTACAGAATGGTGACTGGGCCCATATTGACGGCTGTGTTCGGTCCGGCCCGGCTATGGTCCCGAGTGAAGGGAGGGAAGGGAGGGGAGGGGAGGCCAAGGGGGGCAGCAGTGGCCAGCAGCCCCAGGGCTTGAGGGAGGGAGTGGGGAGCGGGGGGGGGGTATTTCTTTGTGCAGGGTGTGGGAGTTGTCGTTCCGTTCGCTAATTGACGTGATTTGTTCCTCTTCTGCCCTAACAGAGACCGGCGTCCTCGTCCGGGCGGCGTCGTCGGCGACCCTCGTCTCCGAAGTGATGTCGATGAAGGGGTTCAAGATGAGCCGGGAGCCGCAGAAGCCGCAGTGAGTTCCCCACATTTCTGTATCCGCTAAGACAAGTGGTAAGAGTTGCAGAGTTGGCGGTGCTGACGGTGCTGACGCATTCTGTTTGTGTGGCCGCAGGGAGGAGACGAGCGTGCTGTGCGGCTCGTCGGGCTCGGCCGACTCCGTGTCGGGCTCGGTGACGGTGTCGGTGGGCTCGCCCTTGTCGGGCACCGGCAGCGGCAGCGGCGTGTCGGCGGCGCAGGGGCCGCTGGGGCCGCTGGGGCCGCCGCTGGACGCCACGGCCTCGCTGCCCAACTCGCCGCAGCCCAACCCCTCGCCGCGGACGTCGCCCCTGGCCGGCATGAGGCGCTCGGGCAGCTGCGAGCGGCCGGCCCTCGGCCTTGCCGCCCTCGGCGCCCACCCGCAGCCGCAGGGTCCCCGCCGGCCCACCAACGTCCGCGTCTACAGTGTCCTCGCCGGCAGCGCAGCGCCGAGGTCAGTACCGGGGGTGTCCTCTCGGGTACAAAAGTGAATTTTAATATTTTAGATATTTTTTAGTGAATTTTAGGAATTTTCCAAGGTAGGTCTCTGAAGAATTTTCGCCAATTATTTCGGAGGACTTTTCGTGAAGTTTGGTTAAATTATTCTTAAATTTAGATTCAACTGACATTGGGGATGGTGGCGGCGGCCGGGCCCCTGCCTGCGAGGTGGACGTAGACACACCCGGCAGGCGGCGGGGCGGCGCGGGGCGGCGCGGGCGCGCCGTATTTCTTGTTCGGGAAGAGGGAGGGAAGGCAGAGTCGGCGCCCGCGAAATTGGAGAGGTTCGTCGTAGGAGCGGTTTGACGCACAGAACGCCACCGCCTCGCCTCGCCTCCTCAGCGACAGGGACAGGGAGGCGCCGCCACTCCCCGCCCCGTGTGGCCTAGAGCCCCGTACCACCAATGCGAATGTCACGTGAGAAGCACTGTCGGTGCTTGGCGGTGCTTGGGCTGCTGGGATGAGCTGGGCTGGGCTGGCTCGTTTCTTGGCTCGCGCACACGTATGTGCGCTGTTCTGTGCGCACAATCAAACGACTGCAAAACTTCTTTTCCCGAGGTAAAGGCAGAGGCAAAGGAAGGGAGGGGATGTGGTGCCAGACTCGGCCGGAGCAGCAGCCGCGGCAGAAGCAGCAGCAGCAGCAGAAGCAGCAGCAGCAGCAGCAGCAGCATCAGCAGCCTCAGCAGCAGCAGCAGCCTCAGCAGCAGTAGCAGTGTCACACAGCGCCGCAAACGGCTTGGTGCCGCTGATTGCCCGGACCGTTGTAGCGGCTGCCTCCAGGCGCGACAAATCGACAAAGTTGAGACGTCGGCGGCGTCGAGGACGTCACTGAGAGTGCGAGGGAGAGAGACAGAGGGAGACAGAGAGAGGGGGCGAGAGCGAGAGCGCACGTGTGTGGTTTATTGTCTTGAGGAGTGGGGAGGCGGGGGTTGCAATCGTGCTGTAGGGGGTGTGGGGGAGGTGTTCCGCGAGCACCCCGCCCCTCCCCACGCCGAGTTGTGTGTACATGCGGTTAACCCGGCCCGGCCCCGGCCCCCCCGGTGCGGTGCGGAGGCCCGCTCCTGCTGTGGGGGACGTGCGACAAATGGGGAATGGGTCCCTTGTTTGATACTTCGTCAGCGCCGCGGCCTAACTAACTACGCGGCACCGGCACGGAACGGGCCTCCGCGGCAAAAACAACAGCAGCCCGCGAACTAACGCTGCAGCAGCAACAGTTTGTGCTCGCGCCTGTGTGCGTGTGTGAGTGTGTGTGTGTCCGGAGGTGGGGTGGGGGAGGGGAGGGGGCGCATCGGCTGGCATCATGGGCGGGGGCGGGGGCCGGGCGGGGGTGTCGTCGTGCCGATTCGTGGAAGAGTCGCTGCCATAAAACAGTGCAGATACAGAGGCCAGGCCGCGACGGCCGTTTACGACTCGGCTAGTGCCGCTACCGCCGCCGCCACACTGTTCCTGGGAGTGATTCTCAGAAAAGCTGAATCTCTCCCTCCTTCCCTACCGACCGGCCGGCCGGCCAACGACTTCAAGTCATGTTCCCCGCGCTGTGGTGGTCGCGGTCAAGGGGAATAAAATCGAGGCAACTCTGGAGGCGAACATGGCCGGGCTTCGGTCGGTCTTTGCGCCGCCGTAAACTACTCGAAGTCTTTTTCGCGGAGCGAGCGAGCGCTTTTAGCGACTAAAGATTTCTTTGTCCGTTCGTCACCACGGTTTTGACCAGTCAAGTCATCATTCTCATAAGTTTGTCCGCTCAAGTGTCCGGTCTCACTGTCCGGTCATCAACCTTTGGTCCGGTCATTATCTCCGTAACTTTGTCCGGTCACACTGTCCAGTGTCCAATGTTTGGATTCTAGGTCAAAGAATCATTTAAAAAAGCCTTTTCGTACTTTTAAAACAGAATCGAGGAATTATTGAAAAAAAGTAGACCTACGGCTCCCGGCCCTGGGTTATCCTGCAAGGGCTCTCCAAGGTTAGTGCCATCCGGGAGACACCAGTCGTGCCGTCCGTAGGCCCCGTCGTACCCCTCTACTTTTTTTCAATAATTCCTCGATTTTGTTTTGAAAGTACGAAAAGGCATTTTTTAAAAATGATTCTTTGACCTATAATCGAAGCATTTTTTTAAACATGCCTTTTTGGCATTAGGCAGAGAATTTGAATTTACTTACGGGTCATTGGGGGCACACCAGCTCAGGGACCGTGTGCCCTCCTGCCGACCGCCTTATGGGGGCACACCAGCCCTAGGGACTGTGTGACCGCCTTATGGGTGCCTATCAGCTGTGACGTTCCTTATACGCGATGATTGAAACTAATAACTGAAATATTGTTCTTGTTATATCTTGAATGTACTCGAATATTTATTGATTAATTACAATCAAGCGAGCGAGCGACGCAAATTTCGAACCCTAAAGGACTAAAACTACCACTACGAAACACGTGACACAAATTCGCCCGCGATTGGCCTTTGGACAGTCTAGTTAGTGCTGCATTTCCAGTGCTGGCCGTGAGCCGGCTGGCCCTGCCTGCCCGGCCCGCTTCTCTCCAGATGTACTGCTTCTGCTTCTGTCATCAGCCTTTGCCTTTGTCTGTTGCAGGCTCAAGAGCGGCTCCGGACTCGTGAGTCCTGTCCGCGAGGAGGACCAGCAGGGACCGCTCGGGCTCGGCGCCAAGGAAGCGGCCACGTCTGAGGGCGGTGATGCCGCCTCCGCCGGCGCGGGGGCGGGTGCTGCGGGCGCGAAGGGGGTGGCCCTGGCGGCGGGCTCGGGGGCGGGAGCGGCGCCGGGGCCGGGCAAGTGGAGGCCGCTGCCGACGAGGCTCGCCGGGCTTGCCCGCGGGGTGGCCTCCAACGCCTCATCCACCTCCACACTTGTCAACGTGAGTATCAGAACATCATACATATGGAGTTGGGGGAGGGGGAGGGGGATGCACCAGATAAATACGTCCCCTTGTTAATGTCGCGTCACGTGATCCGGGGGGGGGGGGGGGACGCCAACACCCAGTGCCGGTGACCCGTCGCGGCGGGAGTGACATGATTCCAATCCCGCAGTTTATCTCCATGAGAATGGCGATGGGGCGTTCGGCCGGGGCTTGGCTTTGGGGCCACGCTGGGCTCCGCCGGCGCCGCACCGCGCCTCGCCACACCACACCACCGAAGTACGTGCGATGCCACCACCAGGGGCGGGGCCGTTGGGGTCGGGGCGGGGGCCGGGCCGGGGGGACTAATTCAGATCAGGCGCAGGATATCGCCTCGCAGCCGGTTTCGCACCCGCCTCGCCTCAAATGTCATTTCCGGAACTGGAAAGAGGCCCGATCCCGATAACCTGCTCGGCTCTGCCTCCTGCCGCCTGCCTCCACCTCCCGCCTCCCGCCTCGGGCCTCCGCGCCGGCCACGCCCGCCCGCGTCCTCTGCCCCTGCACCTCCTCTGCCCTCTGCCTGGGGCTGGCGTGCACCCCCTCCCCTCCCCCTGCACCCTCCCTACCTCACTACCTTCCGCCCGGTGTCAGTCACACCTGCCTGCGAGGAGACACCTCTGCCTCTCTCCTCCGGTTCCACCCTCCCTTCTGCACCCCTCCTCTTCTTTTCGCTTAGACTCTGCGTCAATATGTCAGTCAGGAAAAGAAGGAAAGTGGGTGGGTGGACTCGAGATGAAAGGAGGGGGGGGGGGGGGGGGGGGGGGGCAACCACGACGTTCTCTAAATTCCGCAAAGTTTCCTGCGCAGCACACCTGAGTCCCGCCCTCGGCCTTCGCCTCGACGGCGCAGTTGTCTCGGGGTCTTTAAAGGGAACGAAGCTCTAAATGGCCACGCGTGGCACGTTGTGCTGGAGGCGGCTTGGCGGCGGCGTCCCCGTTGTGTTTGGATTCAGAAATGCCATACATGAATGACTGTTCTGTTGCGTTGTACAGGACGGCAGCACATTGCCGGCGGGTTCCTGTTCGCCCGGGTCGTCCGTGCGCAGCTGGAGCCGGGCGAGCTGCACCAGCACGACGAGCAGCATGGCCAGCATGGGCAGCAGCAGCTCCAGGACGGCCACGCCCACCCCGAGCAACCCTTTGAGCCCCGGAGCCGGCCCCGGAGCCGGCCCCGGGCAGCACCCGCACCACCATCACCTGCTCCGGCACCCGGTCAACCCCAAGGAGAGCAAGGACCGCCGCAACCGGGAGCGTCTGCTGAGGGCCGCGGGGCCGGGCGGCGGCTCCGAGTTCTCGCTGGGCCCGGACACGGAGCTGGAGATGGACTACTACGACTACAACGTGCACAACGCGTGCGCTGCGCCCGGCTCCCTGTTGGGCATGGACCCCGCCTACCTGCTCTGGATACCGCCCTTCACGCCGGGCTCGGCGGGATCCTGGGAGGTGAGTGCTGAGTTGGGCGCTGTGCTACGTGAGCTTCTGTGATAGTTTGTCGTTATGTGCTAAGAGAACCATTGGCCCTGCAGGAGGACGGCGAGGACGGCGTCGAGGGGGGTCAGCTGTTCGACAGCGACGGCGGCGGCTCCAGCGGCGAGGCAGACCCGCTGCACCTGCACCACCCCGACGAGGGCACAGAGCTGCAGGAGCTGCGGTCACCGCCCAGCCACACTGCGGCGCGGCACTTCGTCCAGGGCACGCTGCAGCTGCAGGGCGTACAGGCGCAGATCCACACGGCGCGCGTCACCGAGCTCACCGTCAAGGAGGCCGAGGCCGAGGCCAAGGCCAATAAGGGTACGCCCCCACCTCCGGGACCGCCCCCACTCACCCTCCAGGAGCTCACGTCGTCGCCGCGCCGCGTCGGCAGGCAGCCGCCTGCGGGACACCGCGAGGACGCCGTCGAGAGCGAGAAGGAGACGACCGTCGTCAAGTCCCCCAGCGACCAGAGGCTGCTGTACCGGCTGCACCAGGACGACGAGGACGACATCAAGTTCGCGGACGATGGCGATGACGACGACTGCGATGACATATTCGTCAAAGACTCCAAGGTAGACCCGAAGAGTGTGCCGCTGCTGGGCAGGCGGGGTGACTTGAACGTGTGAGCAGGTGAACAGGTGAACTCGTGTCGTGTGCGTGTCATCGATTTGTTCTTCACGTCATAAGATTTACCGGCCTTATTTCATCAAATGTATGGACAACTGATGATAGCAACATTGACGCGATAGGAAAAAAATATTATCCATGACTTACGAGGAGAAAAAAAAATGCTACCGCAGGTGGAACAAAAACAAATTCATGCCATTTGAAAATCACACATTACATATGTGAGAAATTTATTTTATATGACGTAATATTGTAGCATTTTTTTTTCTGTGTGGAACGAAATTGCACACACTCTCCTGTAGATAAAGTGTAAAGTATAAGAGAAATGTGGTGCAAGATAAGAAATACCAAAGAAACATTTATTAATGGACGTAAGATAAAAAATGTGTCTATAGCTTTGATGTGTTATTTAATTTATACAGCAGTGCCATAAAGTTGTTTTGTACCAAGCATGACATGCAGATTAATGGGCTGTGTGCAATATTTTTAGTGTAAACTTATAGTTACATATTGTTTTATATGGTGTAAAATTTTGTACAGTCTTCTGAGATGTGAATTATTATCCTTACTATTTTGATACCTGCTGCTCTTAGGTGAAATTGTTTTATTTTCTCCTTTTTTAAAAGATGATAAGATGTGGCGTATAATCGTAACAATGAATCCTAAATACTGATATCAGAAGGCTCCTCAGTCTCTGTCTGACTGTTTGACAACACCACATCAAATCAGTTTCATCAGCCTGTTTTTTTACCCAAAAGAATTTTGTGTTCCAAATTTTTGGGCAAAAAATAGTTTGGCGGGAGGTGTGTTTTGGGGTGCCTAAAACTGCTCGGCGTTAAGCAACATGAGACACCATTTTCATGACAAGCCGATGTTCAGGAGCTGGTCCAAACATCCTCTCAACCTATCAAAACGCTCCCAAACATCCCTCCGCTACGTGGTCTTCAAAATGAATAGGAGTCTTTCTTAACTGACATGACGAGCACAATACTCGTTTTCTTTTTTGTCTCTATGCCATGTGTGAGTAGTAGAGGAAGCAAAGAAGGAGTGAAAATTGCAAAAAGCAACTGATTCCGATCAGTTTTGTCAAAAAGCCTCTCAGACTCTCGGGTACCTTTGAAGCTTTGGAAATTTATTCCTGAAGCTAATAGCTAGTTATTCACAGCAGCTTGATTTTTTGAACTGACGCTTGCTGCTTAGCTCTGGAAATGGTATTTCAAAAGGGTAAAAAGACTGCTTTTTCTCAAGAAAATTTGTCATGAGGTATGCCAAGCATGCCATTGCAAAGGACATGGCAAGAGAAAAATTGCTTTCAACCCAGCTGGACAAAAATTTAGTTCGTGATTTATGCTTTCTCTTCAAGTTTGGTTCTAGTCATTGTGTTTGCATTTTACACTGTTATTTATTGCCTTATTGTACAATGTTGAATACTGACTCCAGATGTATGGAAATAATTGTTGATTTGCATCATTGTGGGTTTACTACAGGGTTTACTCTAGGGTTTATTCTTGCTGTAGTTTATTCTTGAATTTTAAGTCATATGCTTACAGTCACTAATGAATTTGCCATTTGCTTTAAATTAATTTGAAACAAGATTTCAAAACTTTAAAAACAAGTGAAATGTTGGCTGTTCTAACAAGCAAATAATGATTTTGTAAGGTATGATTGTGCAAGAGAGATGTCTGTCTTGCAGTCAAAAAACAGTATTTTCTGGTGGCCTATGAATTTTGAAATTCAAGAGCATTTTACAAATAAAATAAACTCTAATGTAAACCAGCTTTGTAACCATGAGATCTTTTAAGATATAAAAAGCTATTATCTGTTCAGCTTGCAAATAAATGACAGAAAGATATGTTGGTAAAGTTTATTTGTAGTTTGGCATCTGAACGAAGTTTCTAGCCTAGACTACTCTCAAAGCATTTAAACAGTAGCGCCAAGAAGGGGTCGACGGTGGTGCACGCGCATCACCGTCTGGCGAAAAAGGGAGGGAGGTAAGAGGGCGAAAGGGAGGGAGGAGAGGAGAGGGAAATAGGGAAAAAGGAAAGAAAAGAAAGAAAAGAAGGGGGAGGAAGGAGAGAGAATAGAAGGAAAGGGAAAGAAAGGTTTTGCTCTCTGCGGGACAACAGTGGCTAAAGTATCAACAGCGCGCTATTCTACTTCACCACAGCTTTGTAGCGTAGCGGGCTAGCGGGCCGAACGATGACCGCAAGGTCCGTGGTTCAACTCTTTGCTGGAGTAAAAATTTTTCTGAAGTCTGCCGACCGAGGATGGTGGGTAAAATATACCAAAGGAACGTGTTCAAAGTGTGTTGTCTGAGTGACCGCGGACGTTGGGCCGCGGCCATTCCCCGGAGGTTGAATACACTCGTTGACTCAGTGGTTCGACGCCCGAGCAGGGGAATGGTGCTTGCCAAGACTCGGCAGAAGTTAAGTGTAGAGGCCTAGGGTTCGGCCTTCTACATTTTTCAAGCGTAAGGCCTCGGAATCTGGAGTATTCGGGCAACACCTACTTGGATACATGGCGTAGAAGAGTAGAGTACAATCGGCTTCGGCCGTGTACGATCTGGGCATCCTACCTCCCTCTCAATCCGCGAGGGAGTGGCCTTAGGGTCACAGACCAACTGGCTGGTCGAAGGGGGCTGACTCCTGAAATCTGGTCAGCGGAAGGGGCGATGTTGGCCGTTGCGGAAGCCTGCCTACCAAGGTGGCTGCGTCGTGCCTGTGTCTTAGCGGCGGTCAACTCCTGGTACACCGGTTCCCATCCGAACACCGAAGTTAAGCAGGAACGGTTCCGGACGGAAGTCTGGGACGAGGTAGGACCCACCCATTTTTGCCGTTTTTTGTTGTTGTTGTATTTATTATTTGCAGGGTCTGAATCTTGAGGATTCAATATACTTTTGAGGTAAAAAAAAAATATTGAAATGAAACGCTTTCTACCAATTAATAGAGAAAAGAGGAAAACCGCGAAAAAACAAATTCGACCAATAGTGCCTGAGTGTAAAGAGCTCATCACTTTAAAAAAAAAAAATCAAAACTTTTCATCATTTGAATTCACCTTGACAGTTGTGGACATTTCGTGAACTTCCCTTCCCCTCTAAGTGTCCACGTGGTATCTGAACAGCCCCAAAGAACGAGCCTGTCCTAGAACGGTAAAGCGTTCTCCATGCCTGTCTTGTTTCGTCACTCACTGATTCACTGAATATCGCAGTAGTTACATGAAACAGTACACGATATACTACATATTCGCGCAAATCACGCACAAACGATAGAATTTCATGCATTTTACTCTTTCAATCAGGTGTTGAGTGGAAAAAAATATTTTTGTTTGCTGCGCAGAAAAAACGGGGGTTGGGGGGGGGGGGAGAAGGGAGGTTCGAGGTTAAAAAGGGAGGGAGGTACGACAGCTTGCACCACCGTCTTCAGATCGTCTTGGCGCCCCTGCATTTAAATAAGTGTTGGTCCCAGACGCGGGGCAAAACCGTGGTCGCAAATTTTGGGCGCACTGTGTTTGGTGTCAGGTATTGGGTGTTAGGACATGTTCAAGAAATGTAACCACAAGTTCAGAATGGAATAGACCTTTAATGTCAACACAGCACAGTAGGCCCTACTGTATCAGAAAAGGCCTGAGACTCTGAAAATACCGACGATTATAAGTGTGCACATATGTCAACTACAGTTTGAAACAATTGAGGAGATCAAACAGGCACACTTGGACCAGCATATAACAATTATGCAATTCTTGACAAGGTTTACAACGCAGTCCCCTCCAGTATAAAGCAGGCATAAAATATACATATGGATTTATTCCTGAGAGACATTAAGACATACAAAAAGTTGAAAAATAACATTTTACATCTGTTACAACAACAATAAGAGTTTTAGAATACTACTGTATATCACAGTCATTATAGGATGTTCACAAAACATACCGCACATATGTTACATGAAAAGGTTCGCAATTGCATTCACAAATCAGTCACAATTCCTAATATAATAGAAACTAAGGTAACCTAGTCGTACTCAGAATGGAAGAGGTATACCACATAAAATGTGAGATCCTAACATATTTGAAATTGCTACCACAATATGACCATTACTGCTATGATGAGGCAGTACAAAAACGGCCATGATTTCTGCTTGGAGAATTTTAAAATCCTTGGAGGAAGTCCTTCTTATAGGCTTTGTCACCAATAAATAGGCCTAAGCGTAATATAGCATCTGCACTTGCTTCCAGACAAATATCACTTTCACATTCAGTGCCATCAGCATCCACTGCAAGTAGTAAAAAATAAAGAAACAAATATGATTAAATTTGAGCGAAAAAAGCTTTTAATTAAAAAGTTAAAAATATTAGCAAAAATATTCTCTTTTTTTTCTTCAAATGAAAATAATTTACCTAAGGTAATGGTTCTTTGTTTTGAGAACAAGGTAGGTTTGTGAGATCGGATCAAGGCTTTCCATTGTAAACAGCCGAGCCTTTGAAGAATCTGGAAAGAATATGTCATATAAATTTGAGCAGAAATCATTAAATGATTTCTAATTTTGGGAAGACAAACAAAGAAGAAGAAATTAAAGGAAAAATACATTCTTTACTTTTGATATGTTACTAACCTCACATAGCTCCCTGGAATGATAAGGCTGAATTCCAGGTGAAAACCTCTCACCTACTTTCTCAATTGAGCACCCTGGGTTAGACATACAGTAGCCTAGTGCTGATCCCAACAAACGATCTAACACACGTCTATTCACACTACCATCAACTCTGATCCATGGTCTAATGCTCACTCTGATACGGTCAGAGGATCTGTATGTGAAAAGCAAAAACAAAACAAACAAAAAATGTACTTTTTTCATAGAAATAAATGGAAACAAGAAACAACTGTCATGCCAGTGTTAGCCAAAATTTCAACTTACACGCTGTCTATCTCATTCAAAGAACCTGGTGAACCTTCCTCCAGTCGTGCTCTTCCTCGTTTAGTGTGGACATTTCTCAAGTGAAGAATCCTCTTTGACTCACGTGCTGGCGTACTTTCAGCTACTTCATTGTCTGTAGCAGTGTCTGGATCATCAACTGACTCTTCATCTAATTCCCCAATTTCTTCAGCTTCCTCCTGATCCTCATCATCCTCAATGTCATCATTATTTTCCTCAACAACTTCTTCTCCCAGGCCTTCGATGATGTCTTCTTCTGGTTCTTTTAGGAATGGGAGGGATGTAAGTAGAGCAACAGAGTCAAGAACATCACTTCAAGTAGGTAAGCAATTTGAAACAAACCTTTCTCTTCAGACAAAGCAACAACTTTGCCATCAGTTGGGTTCAGCTTCTCACGATCCAATCGCAACAGTTTTCTTGAATGAATCAACCAAGGCCGAACTTTCTTATAGTGAACAATTACAAGTTTTGTTACACCAGCTCGCAACAAAATTTGAGCATCAGTCAGTGCCTCCAAAGTGGCAGCCAATAAGGGTTTAAAATCCTTAAACTCTTCCTACACAAATAAAATTTAACATAAGCAAATAATGAATAAAAGATAAAATACTTAAAATAAGAATCACTTTCCACACACCGTAAGATCTTGCATAGTTGCACCAATTTCATTTTTTGACAAAGTAAATGCCACTAATGCCTGCATTAATAACCTATCTAAACCTTTATTTGATAAATGATCTAAAACCACATCTTCTGAATCACTTGGCCCTTCAAACACTGCTTTCCTGGATAAAGCAAACACATTCACAATGAATTTGTTACATTAATTTAGAATAAGAGCACACATAAATAGAAAACTAAAAGAGAGAATTCACCTTTTGATGCTATCGAATACTTGACTTGCTAATGCAGCATTTACAGGAAGTAAGGACCTTGAAACTGCACATTTTACTCTTGTGCCATTTGGATCAATACCTACGAGTACTTCTGTTGGAGCATCAGTTGAAATATCTTCTTTCAAGCGGCAAACCACCTAAAAATGCCCACCACAAAACAAAACAAATGACATTGTGTTCTGATATTAGAAGTGAAAGAGATTATTGAATCTAGAGCAATATTCACCTTGCATGAGTTCACAACAAAGAAGTCATGAGCATGCTGTGTTTCTTGCACTTTGCTAACATCCGACTGTTCATTTTCTTCTCTCATCATATAGAGTGCAATGCGAGTAGCTGCTCGAGCCACTGCACACTGTGGAGTGCTCAAAGACACTATTGAACAATGGGAGGGACAAAGCATTACAATCACTCCCAAACAACAACAGGACATCAATGGCCAACAAACACGTACCTTTCTCAGTTTCATCATCTTCATCTTCACTTTCACTCAAGTCTCCATCTAGTTCAGATGATGACTGCCTTTTATACTGCTTTGATACTGGAGTGTCTGGGGTACCTGAGGTATTTGATTTCTCAGAACTCCTCTTCTTTTTGCTAGCAGGTTCAGCCTCACCTTGTATTTCTCCATCTTTATCCCAAACATCATCCCTTGTTAGAATGTCCATGAAAGGCTTCTGACTTGCTGAAATATCAGCATTTGATGCCACATCACGGCCAACTTTGTACTTGCGTAAAATATCTCGGTACCTCTGGAAAGTTTAGGCAATATTATACCTTTACTATATTAAAGATCCTTGCATACGATAATAACACAATATTGATGTAAATAAGCATACATACATCAACAATCCTGGTGTATGTTTCATCCTTTCCAGAAATTCTAGGGTCTAAAATGATCAGTTGGTCTGGAATAGTGATATGGAAGAACAGCTGAAAAGCAAGATCAACAGCAAAAGATTTAAAACATTACACCAGGGAAAATTAAAGGACACACATGAAAATGTATTATATTTAAACCTTGTCCATGATGATATATTCAATAAATGTGGCTGCGGAGCCTCCATCAACAACTAGAAACTCTAAACCATTTACATCAGTATTAAGAAGCATGTCCCAGGCAAGCTTCTGCAGTGTTGTAAATGATTCATTATATATTTCATACTGAAAACGTGTCTGAAGAAGGTGTTGGTAGCTGGAAAGGGCAAAGACTTTAAACTGAGTAGAAATGTGTGTACATGATAAATAATTGCTGAAAGGAAATTAAAGCTGAATATTATGATGGATAACAAATCCATATCCCATTACCATACCTAATAGAGAGTTGGTAAGGACAATTGGAGACTGGGAGAAACTGACCAGACTTGATTTTAGTTCTTGCATAAGGCCTCCGCAAAGAAATCATCTGGTCTGATCTAATTTTAGCCATGGTAGATCGGAGAAGGGGATCTGGGTACTGAGCATACACTTTGAACAGCTGGTATGCATATGATGTTTTGTCGTTGAGACTACAGAGAGAGCTCTGCAACATAAATAAACAACCAACATAAATCACAATTCACAATACTATAAAATTAGATCAAACCCAAATTCACACTCAAAAATAATATATACATGTCCTTACATATATCATTGCATTTATTACAGATGAATGAATATCAGCAACTTCACACACATCTTCAAATTTTCCTTTTTTACGAATAGATGCTTGAGGACTTGCAACAATGTAAGAGCTCCTGTCAAAACATTAGGTTGTAATTAACACAAACTATTGAAGCCTAAAAATTGTATTCCCATAAGATTCTTTGTAAGAATCTTCATAAGAGAGAGGGGAGTTGCATTGGTACTAGTGCTAACCTTAGTTCCTCTATGGAATCAGGAATCAATGCTTTCTCATAAGAAACAGAGTTTGACCTCATATTTTGGAAACGTCCTTGGAGAATGTCAACTAGTTCAGCAAATTTTTCATTCATAGCATTTTCAATCTCAGTTGCACTTAGCTCCTTGGCTTTTAAATTGCTATGAAGATTGCCAAACTCCTTGTTTATTTTGGGATCTTGTTTTATTTCCTCCAAGCACAAAGATACACTTCGCGCTGTAGATGGATTTTTCATCATATACAAGATTCTTCGCTGCACAGCACGGGAAGTTTTATTTTTTGCTCCATACACCAAACGGTGAAGTAAGTCCCTCCAAGCTTGCATAGATATTAATTGGTTCCGGGCATTAGGTGAAAGATAAGATGATGCTACTTTGAAGAGCAGTAAAACATTGTCTTCAGGTGCGGTCCATTCCACTCTCAGTTTGCTCATATTGGTCAAAGCCTCCAAGTCAGTACTATCATAATAGGGTTTTCTTTTCGGAACTTTAGGCAAGGGAACTTTCCGAACCTGGGTTTGCCGGGAGGACCGTTTCTTACCCCGTAACACAGCTTTAGGAGTTGATTCTGGTTCTTGAACAGTACTTTCGATGGGAGCAAAACGTTTTGGGCTGATGGTCTCTCCAGATAACTGCTTTTGTTTTCTCACAGGTAAACCAAGGGTCACTTTCCTACCCTTCTTAGATTGAGGTAGATGATCATTAACCACGGGTGTGGTGGCACCATCAATGTCTGAGTCTGCTGCATGATTAAACCAGTTCCAGTTCCTCTTTAAGTGAGCAAACAAAGCTGAGTCCAGACCAGCTGCACCACAGTGATCTCCAGGTACATCACCGTTGTCCAGGAGAGGTGCCTCTTCTGAACCACGGGGTTGAAGAGCTGCTTCCATTGCTGGCTTGTTTTCTAATGCTTCCAGTGTAATCTCTTTCCCAGACACACACATCCTGCCACCTGAATAAATAAATAAAAAAATGAACAACAGTTTCATGGAACAAGGTTAGCTGTTCCAATGAGTATTTTAACAGTCTTACCCAATGGAGTGTTTACACAGATATTCCACATCTGATACCAGTACTGATCAACATCTTGAAAAGAGCCAAACTCAAACCGCATCACTTTGTAATCCATTTCTTGTGAAATCTGATGATATCCAGGGGTGGAAGTTGTTGTATCCATTAGTGATGTATTCTTATTTAAAAAGATAAATACCTAGAAGCATAAGTATACGCTTGAAATTAAACAGTCTCGTAAAAAATTTAAAAAGTGTATCACAGCCACGAACTATAACACAGCCAGGCACAGTACCTGATCCTTCTCTTTCAGTTTTTGAGGGCCAAACTGAACAAGTCCTATGTAACACAGGCGAACTACAACCTCATGACAATTGAAAATATACCTAGAAAAACAACATTTAATAGGAATATGATACCTTTTCCCAAAGCTAATTTCAGTTTTACAAGAGATGCATTCATTATTCATTTACCTGCGAGCAGCTGTCAGTTGATTACGAATGGCAGGTGGGAGATGTTTCAGAAGATAATGCTTCCTGATTGGGTGAGATAGGTAATCATCAAGCCCAGACACCTCATAATTGATGTTGACAAGATGTAAGAAGATGGATAGCGGCAAACGCAATAGAATATCGCACATAATGGCCCACCCCTTTCTCCAACCTAACAGTAGGTAACATAGCAGGTTACATCAGGTGTCCACAAAGATAAGACAAAATACTGAGGTTCAATTATCGTACCTGAGTGAACAGGAAGAGGGGGAATAAACATTCTCCAATCAACTGCTGGGAAATACACTTGTGGCAATTCTTTCTCTAATTCTAGTGAGATAGGCGTAATGTCATTTAATGTTTCTTTTACTGCCTGTTGATCTATATCGGACACCCCACCATAGTCGTGAATCAAGTAAAATAGAAGTTTGTGCATAGTTTTCATTCGTACGAATTTAGGTTGATAACCATACTGTTTACCCAATTTCTGAAATACAGGTAAGGAATATACAACACAAATTTCAAAGAAATTGATTTAAGTTACATACAAAGAACTTACACCACTGCGTTTGAATGAGGGATTATCATTGCTAGGTTTGGATGAAATGGTTGAATTCAGAACATTCATTTCATTTAAGCTTTTGCTGATGGATGAAGTGTTGAACTTTATATTAGGATCTTCTGGGATCATGCTATTTCTTTCTGCCTTTTCTCTAGTTTCATGCATCATCTGCTGAAAATTGTCCTTGCTAGGTATGAACATTTTTATCTTGGCTGTATCCAAAGCAGATTGAATAAGACTGTGGTCTGAAAAATGGTACAAATATTTAAAAGAAAAGAAAGGTAAAGAAAAACAAGTTAACAACCATTTGACGAAAAAAAGAAGAAAAAACTTTCAAGAATCAAACAAGCAAAAGTTTGTTCATAAACTATCTCAGCATTCCGGTTTGACAATTTTATCTTACCTACGGTAACATGGGGCTGACAAACAAAATTGAGAGTTTTCTCCTTTGTGGCACCTTTCATATGGACCCTGATAGTTTTGATGTGACCATCCTTATTCAGTTTTTCAAGTAAACGATGAAGAGATTTTCTATCAATTTTGGTGTTCATTCCTTCTCTTTCTTCTTCTTCTTGGATCATCTGCATTCATACATTTTATTTAAGGTGAGGTATATATGAAATTTTATTAAAGTTATTTACAAGAATCATAAATGACATGCAATGAGCTTATTACTTACTTTTAGAAGTTTTGTCAGATCTTCAATGACAGTATGCTGCTGAACAGCTTCAATAATTAAATTAACTCTCTTGAGAACTCTTGTGGTTACAGCTGGAGCATCCTTGTTATTCTTGTTTCCATATATACTCTTCACTTCTTTTGTGAAACTGGAATTTGCACTAAGGAAAATAAATGAAAATGTATGAGAAAATTAAGCAAACACAAATTAGTTGTTTCAAAATTTTAAATGAGTTACAGAACTTACTCTTTAGTGTCTATGAAAGACACATCTTCTGCTATCACAATCTCTGTAGGGTTGCCTGTATCAAAGTCATTTTCAGGATCTTGAAGACTAACTTCTGTTGTAACAGTCTTTCTTTTCCTGGATCTTGGCTTCTTAAGTGACATTAAAGGGGTGGAATGCTGTTGTAATTCATTAAACAAATCACTTGAGCTTCCAGGATACTCTGTAGCCCTGAAAGAATCTACCCCATTAGCATCTACATCATCATCTCCCACAGCTTCCATAAAGGGCATATCAGGAAGCTCCAGTTTCACACATTCAACAAAAAGTGGTGCCATTTCCTCACGAGATAGGAGGGTGGCATCGAGGGTAAAACCATTTTCTTCCTCTATTCTTCTCCTCTTCTCATTCTGTTCGTATTCATCATCTAGGAGCAAAAGCATCATTAACTAATGATATCTTCAAAAGTAGCAAGAACTTATTATTAAGCAAAAGAATTAGACAGACATACCTTCAGCTTTCCTTTTATTTTCATTGGGTTGAGAGGAAAGGAGAGATAACATTTTATCCCTCTCTTTATGAAATTCTTGACTCAAGTGACCAGACAAATCAAATCGTTTTGAGCAATATCTATACCAGACAAAACAAGTAAACAAATGAATCAATGAGAAAAAAAATAATTGAAAAAATAGAACAAACCAGTGAGGACTTGATAATGAATCTCTTACCTGTAAAAGCGCTGCCGACCAACATCATGCATGAATGTTGAGACAAGATTTCTACGGAGTAAATTGCGACACAATGTCCTTGCCTGAAGTTTGGTCATGCCCAATCTTTTGGAAAGCTCTACTTGGGTTAGACCATTAGGTCCTGATGCATCCACAGCATTGAAAGCCTGAGTCATCAAGGGCACATCCAGCATCCTTGTGGATTCATCTACATATCCTATACAAAAGCAGTGGGAGTTGATAAGATCTGGAGCAAGATCATCTAGCTGATGTTTATGTGAACACACACTTTACCTATTCCTTCCTCCTCCTCTTCAACCTCTTCTTCCTTTACCCACTCATCTTTGACTGAACAGTTGGGATTAACTAGCCTCACAACTCTCAACGTTTTCTCTTTGTCAGATCCTTTATGCTTCCACAATTCCCGGGCAGCATCAGGGTAAATGGTACGGTAAGGCACTTTCTGCAAACATATTTTTAAAACATCAAATAAAAAGTGACACCAATTAAAGAACCAATTTATGAATATTACAATGAACTGCTTATACAAATGAAAATTACATCAGATTTCACAAATCTCAAAAAATCAGGAGTTTTAAAAAGCTTTTTGGGCAAACTTGTTCCACCAATTTCATTTCGGACTTCTTCATACTCTGCAACACCACTTGCTTTACTCTTTAAGAGATCAACTACTCTCTCTGTCCAAAAATATATCTTGGATTTGTGCTCTGAATAAAATCGGGGTAGGTGTAACAAACTTCCACTGCAGTTCTGAGAGTTTGACTTAAGATTAAAACCCTGCAAGAGAGTAAATCATAGGATCAAAGGATGCAAGAACAAGGCACAATAAACTACTAACAAAGGGCAGTTACGAACAATTACTGACCTGCTTTGTTATGAGCTTGTGATGAATCAATGTTTTTCGGTAGTAGAATA
Source organism: Odontothrips loti (assembly GCA_038380765.1). Taxonomy (NCBI): domain Eukaryota; kingdom Metazoa; phylum Arthropoda; class Insecta; order Thysanoptera; family Thripidae; genus Odontothrips; species Odontothrips loti. The sequence continues at coordinate 17,783,142 of CM076243.1, read as the reverse complement.
AACTTTTAGGATCTTCACCAGTGCAGTGTAAACTTATTTTGCCTTGAGTGACCTCTCCATGAAATCTTGCCCTGCCAATGCGCTCAAGTATGCAGAAATGCATTGGCGTAAACTCCAAACATGGATCTACATCATCTCCCATTAGTGCAGCAGAACGAACACTTTGACTTGCAACCAATACTAGTCGAAATCCCCATCTGTCAATAATAAACTTAGATTAATTATTGACAGAATAATTGGAAGATCTCACTTCAGAATTGTTATTTTAGTTTTAAAATTTTAATACAAATGACACTATGCAAGATACCAATTAAATACATACTTGCGGCTAGCTTCATCTAATGTAACTCGACGTGCTTTTTCAGTAATTTCGCGACGGTCATCATATGTAGTACATGACCCAACAATACCTCTTGCCTGATCATCAACAACTCTAAAAGGATAGATGTCCTCTGGTATAACTTCCTGGAAGTCAGAGTTTTATTTTAAAATTTAACATACAAAAATGAAAATTATAAGAAAGTTGCCATGAATGGTATAGACTTACAGGCTCTATGACATTGCCAAGTTCATGGTCAACTTGCTCAAAACGGTTAAATAAGACCAGAGGGGAACGCTCTGTAGGAAGTTCATACATCTCAACGTCTTCAAATCTTTTTACTATCTCCCAAATAAACTTTTGTGAATCATGATCAATGGTCATTGGAAAATATGGACACGCACCTAGTCGCACCCAGAGACCTGGAGACACATAACACAACAGTTAACAGATAAATCTATCCTGATAGATTAAGATCTAGAAGAGCAGACTCAGTGATGCAAAAAGTAAGTTCCATTATTTACTCCTCTCACCTTGTAAAGTTATACCGTCTAAGCCCTCCAGGGCAATTTCATCTAATATTGTAGCAGTGTAATCCAAACTACGGCTTGACAGCTCCTTTTGAGCTACATGTGCTGAGCGTCCAAACATTTTTCTGGTAAACACTAACGACAGTCAAGATCAAAGGACCTGCAAGACAGAAACAAAATTTCAAATATTATTTTTAATGGAAGAAACTGAAAAGTATATTAATACTACAACAATACCAGAATTATTAGTGTATTAAGAAAGGTCAAAATAAATCCAACAGTCTCTTGATGAGACCAACTGGAGCACCAGATAGCAATGTTCTTGTGGAAACACTGAACGCATGCAGTGCATACTTCAGGCTTGATGAGTTCCTCAAGACATCACCAATATCACAAAGGTTTTATGGTTGTCACATCTAGGAGCGACAAGAAAAGACCGATTCCGTAATAATACTGGCATGTTACAAGTTCCTAACCTGGTTAACCAGTAAACATCATTCAGACACCATCAAGACACCTCCATGTGCGATATGAGATTCGACACCAATGATATTACACTTAGGTTCTACCATCGTGAAACAAAATATACTAAAATAATAACATTTTCTCAATAAATTACACAAACAGGCGTTTTAACAGGTTTAAACTGTTGTCGGCAAAGTCAGTCTTCCTGGCGTCGAAATCACTTCGATTTTCGAGCACTCGATTCTAAATTTCTCATTTCCCCGCCCCGCACTGTTTACAGTAGAAAGCTAACCTGCCTTGACCTCGTTGAGTTGCTGAGCTGCACATGATGCAGTGTTTATTTTGATTCTAAAGTGTCTGCGAATTTCCAAACTACATTGCGCGATTTATTTCGAAATGACGTGTAGTATTTGTAAACAGGGGCTTCCCAAATACAAGTGTCCTTCTTGTCGAGCACCATAGTAAGTGTTCCATCTTTCTGCAGGTTGACTTCTGTTTCCGCGTTTTCTCTTATAAGATTTAAGCAATCAATTCATCATTGATGATGTTTTACCATTTCATTACCTTGTGTACCTTCCTCTCTATTTGTGGCGCTGCAGAAGCTTGTATTTAAATCTTAGCTTACTCATTTGTGCCACAGCTGCTCAATTCCATGCTGGAGAACGCATAAGAGCGATGGGTGTGACAAGGAGCCAGCAGCATCTTTACCCGTACGAACTGAAGATGCCAGTTCTGATCCACAGAAAGCAACCTACCTCTTTCCTACCGCAGATACTGTACCACCTGAAAAGCTCCAATTACTTGGTGAGTGTGTCGATGTGATTGTGGAATTTGAAGTTTGCCAATTAATGTTGTCGCCTGACCATTGTACCACTTGATTAATTCCTTTTTTGTTTTCTAGGTGCTAATGAGCAATTGAAAAATATCCTGTCTAATCCACATGTACGGACAATATTAACATCCCTTGACAAGTCCCCCAACCCAAGCAAAATTCTTCAAGAAGCAATGCAAGAGCCAATATTCGTTGAATTTGTAGACGAATGTATGAAAACTATCAATCCTCCAACTCAAGAAGAATTAGATGAGGCACTTATGCAGTTATAGAACATGAGTGTACTGAGGAGTGGGATTAAGCACTGAAAAAAGAATTTATGTGATGGAAATTTTGTTTTGACCAAGCATTTCACAAATGTGACTACGCACATCAACATAAATGAACTGGTCTCTTAGATTTTACTTGTTTTCTGAACATATTATAACTAAGCCACCTATTGTTAAGTACTGTAGCAGGTTGAATCAATAAATAATAACAAGTTTTTCATTCTTACAGGTTCCTATATCATCTGTAACACTTTGGTTCATTACAATTTTGTTGTACAATACTCATAACATCATTGCATTTATACTTTCTGTATGTACAAGATTTATTATCCTATCTTAGTGTCTTCCCAACTTCACAATGGTCACTTATCAATAATATGGCTATCATTGAATCAGATAAGCATTTGTATTGTACAGACATTCATAGATATAGTAATGTTAGTTGTAAAAATAATTCTTATGTTATTTGTGTGATTCAAGATATTTACATTGATTTTACCCTTAATGGAAATGGAAAATAATAAAACTATATACAATATTTGATTTTGTTTTGAATAAATAAAATTTCACTATACTGTCAAATAAATCTAGATGCATTGAGCACAATAAAACAGTAGCCAGTTGCACCATTTTTCTGGCAAGACAATCGATTGCAAGAAACTGACATTGGGACGTCAGTTAAGACAAATCGGCAAACAAACTGTCGATTTCACTGAGAAGGCACCGCATTGGTGGCATAGTTTTTTGTTTTTTTTTTGTGGAGGAGGGGACGATTTGCGGTCTCACTGTCTATGGGATCGTCCATAAATTACGTAAAGCCATCTCCGTGACTGAGACACCCTCAAAAGCATTCCAGAGCAGGGCGCTCGAGCGTGGGGTATCTCCCAGAATGCTTTCTCTTCCGGCGAAAGACGGCAGATGGCTGTCAGGCGATGGGGCTGTATCCGTCGGTGGATGTTACGCAGCTCGTGGACGGCCCCTATCCACGACAAGCAGACTCACTCTTTGGTGCATTTTGGACAAGAAAGAGATCAAGGGCCCAGCGCCCCGGACTCATCAGGAGGGCGAGGGGTGGGGGTGCCCACTACCACAGGCATACCGCAGGTACACAAACACTGAGATCACTCAGAACGTCAGGGCGTCTTCAACTGTCCTCGGCCACCACTGCAGCCGCCGCCGCAGCCGCCGCAGGGGCACTCTTTGGGCACATGGTGGGTGTGCGCCGAACCAGGGTTGGCTGGTGTCCTTGACTTATATTCGACGAGCGTTCGGGCTCAGGCTGCCAAGCGCTGTGTTGTGCGATGTGGGCACAATACGCACACCTTGTGTGTGGTGCACCACTCGCCACAGGAAGTCGCTCCTGCCGCCTCGCCTACACTCCGTAGACTCCCTACAAGAAGTCGCTCCTGTTGCCCACCGGCGTGTAGACGTAGGGCGCCAGGTCCTCCGGCAGGGTGTAGCCGTCGAGCTCCTGCGCTAGGGCAAAGTACCGCCTCCGGATGTGGTGCGCGGAGGCCTTGGGCTGCCGCTCCCTCGTGAAGATGCCCTTCTTGTTGCCGCCGACGCGCGTCACGCCTGCGGAAAAAGACATAGAGATGAAAACCGAGACTCCAAAGTAAGTCGGTATAACGCACGGCGCCTGGTGGGTAGGCAGCCTCCGCTCTGCGTGTGCCCGTGCAGGGCGGGCTGGCCTACCCTCGCTCTCGCAGGCGCTCGACGGACGTCACCGTCCGCAGACCGTCCGCTGCTTTAGCGTGCAAACCCGCCGACCCCTACCCCTACCCCGTTCGCCGTACTCACTCTGCGCAGTCATGAAGTCGGCGAAGTTCCAGATCATCTCGCCAATGAACCAGCCCTTCTTGCGCAGGTTGTCGAACGCCTTGAAGCTCTCGGACATGAGCGACGTCTGGTACTCCTCGGACCAGACGAACTCGGGCAGGTGGTGCAGGCCGGCGTAAGTGTCGGCGCCGTACTCCATCATGATGAAGGGCTTGTTGGCGTACTTGTGCCGCCAGTTGGCCATGTCCGTCTCGGTGCTGAGGCGGATCGTCTCGAGGCGGCCGGCGTACGTGTACCAGCCGTAGTAGCGGTTCACGCCCACCACGTCCAGGTGCTGCGCCACCTTGTCCTCGTGGTACTGCCGGGCCAGGGCCGCCGTGATGGGCCGCGTGCGGTCCAGCTGCCGCACGTAGTTGGCCACGTTCCTGGGCGGAGCAACCATTCATGTTCAGTCCACAAACCATAGACGGCAACGGGAAGAGCACCGCTGGCGCTGGTGTTCGAACCCGCGACACTCACTTGAAGTAGGCGTCCGCGTCGGCGAGCTGCGTCCTGGGCTCGTTGGCGATGGACCACATGATGACGCTGGGCCTGTTCTTGTCCCGGCGGACCAGCTCCCACAGCGAGTCCTTGTGCTTCTGCAGCAGCGCCGGCGAGTAGTTCCTGGACCCCGAAAGGTGGTTAGACTCTCGCTCCCAAATAACAACAGCAACCACGAGGCGGTAGAAAAGCATCCTCGAAGCGACGGTATTTGAAACCACAACTATTTTTTTGGTACACCATCCGCACTCACTCGGTGTCCACGCTGGGGCACTCGTCGATGACCATGATGCCCATGCGGTCGGCGAAGTCCATGATCTCCTCGGCGTACGGGTAGTGGGAGGTCCGGAACGCGTTGGCGCCCACCCACTTGATGAGATTAAAGTCGCGCACGACCGTTGGGAAGTCGAGGCCTTTGCCTCGAATCTGGAGGGGTGACGTGGGGTCTCAGTGGTGACGTAAAACTTTCAAAAACTTTAATGCAGCACCATTGCCGGGGCTAGAACCCGCGCCCCTACTTACGTCGGCGTCCTCGTGCTTGCCGAAGCCGCGGATGTAGATGGGCCGGCCGTTGATGAGCACGGACGAGTTGGACCACTCGATGGTGCGGATGCCGACGGGCTGCCGGTACACGTCGTCGTGGCCCCAGATGTGGCCCGTCACCCGGACCTGACGAGGGGAGGGGAGGGGAGCGGAGGAGAGGAGGGAAGTTAATGATCCTTTCAGTAGACAACACGGCAGTGGCGGCGGGCTATCACCCGCCCAGACTCACCTGGAAGGTGTAGAGGTAGCCGGGGTCCGGGTCCATAAGGTAGGGCCACCAGAGGCGCGCGTCGGGGACCTCGATGCGGCCCTTGAGGCCGTCGTGGTCCGTGTGGCCGTACACGTAGTTGCCGTCGGCGTCCAGTACGTCGATCTGGATGCGCGGCGTCTCCCGGGACGTGACCCCGCCCAGCACCAGCACGTAGTTGATGAAGCCTGACGGCGAACAGTCAGTCAGCACACGGCGCAAGTCAGTTGCGCCAGGACTGTATCAGCGGACTGCACTCACCCGTGCTGCCGTCCACGTCCGTCGTGATGGTGATGTCGTCCAGGTAGGTGTGCGGGGTGGTGTACAGGTACACGGGCCGGTGGATGCCGGCGTAGTTGAAGAAGTCGAACGTGTAGGACTGGATGGTCCTGGGCCCCATGTCCCTGCGCAGCGCGGGATGGGACGAGACGGGGGAGATTAGCGGGCCGAGAGCGGAGAGAGCATCGAGGGAGTTGTCACTGTGGTCACTGTGGTCACTGTTGTCACTCACGTCTTTATCTCGACTAGCCGGCCCTGGGGCACCGACTGCTGCAGCAGGGTGTTGTCCACCTCCACAGTCACTCGGTTCTTGGCGCCGAAGCGCAGCTTGGACGTGATCTCCTTCTCGAACGGCAGGTGGCCGATCTCGTGAATCATCACCAAGTGACTGTTGATCCACTGGAGGACAAGAATTAAGAGGTGAGTAAGGAGAAATGAATGAAAGGCGTCGTTTCAATGAAAAGACAGGGAAGAGGGAAGGGTTGTTGCTCACCACTTTGGCCGCGTAGTGCACGCTGCCGAAGCGCAACCAGACGCGGGACGAGCCGGCGTCCCAGTTGGCGGGCACGTAGAAGGTGCGGTCGTAGAACACGACGCCCACGTGGTCACGGATGTAGCGCTCCGTGGTGACGTCGTTGTAGGAGGCGGGCACCGGCATCGGCAGCACCTCCCCCGTCTGCAGGCGGACGACAAGAGTTCAGAGTTGGTGACGAAGACATACCAGTGGGGCTACACTCAAATGGCGCGCCTCCGTCGTGTGTGCGAGAGAGACAGAGAGCGCCCCCCGAGAGTAGTGTTGCCAACGTCTGCACGTCAAACACGCTGCTGCGGGTCTTCTCCGTCCGACTGCCTACTAAGCAGCTCCAGGTCCCAATCGCTCACACCACCCGCCGCAGCGCAAGCGGCTGCGGCGTCGCCATTCATCTCCCGGATGGGTCGGGCGGCACGGGTCCGATACCCGCTCGTTTCAATTTACTTTTCCGACAAAAATTGCTTGCCTGCTCTCGGGGGGAGCCCCTAAAATTAGGCAACCCGACCTTCTCTGGACGTTCGAAAGCACAGCACTAAGTCAACACCCTCTGAGACATACGCAGGGAGGGGGGAGGAAACAAAATGAAAAGGGAAAATATGACGGAGAGAGAGAGAGAGAGAGAGAGAGAGAGAGAGAGAGAGAGAGAGAGAGAGAGAGAGAGAGAGAGAGAGAGAGAGAGAGAGAGAGCGGCGATGCGATAGGGTTTGGTCCGGCGGGCAGCAGCGGCGGCGGCAGAGCGCACGCGCCAAGCCGGCTGGTGCGGCGGCGACACGGCCCCGCACAGAGCCCCGTATCTGCCGCGCCACACGCACTCACACCGCGCTTGACATTTTGTCGAAACAAACATGCCTGGCTGTGGGAGTGGCGGCGTGGCAGGGCAGGTGACTGGTGCATCATTACGATTTGCATAGCCGTTTAAAGTAGCACACAATGCGGGCGTCGCGTCACAGCCGCGCCGCGCCGCGCCACGCCACGCTACGCACTTTCACTGACTGACTGACTGACTGGTGCGTGGCGCGGCGTGGCGTGGCGTGGCCGCACTGCTTGACACGATACGGCCGAACGTGTGAGAGACACCTGCAGCCTGCCTGCAGCCTCCGCCCCGCCCTGCCCCGCCCTGCACCGCCATGCCCTGCCATACGCCACGCCGCCTCTCGCGCTAAGCCCTTTCGCTTGCTGCGTTTAGTTTGTAGTGAAGGCGCAGGCCGGGCTGGCCGCTAGATACAAGACTCGTGCGCGAAAGGGCGTTGGAAATGAATTGTGTGACGTCCTATCCTGCTGCCGCCGCCGCCGCCGCTGCAGCTGCAGCTGTGGAACAGAACAGCCGCACACACACACAGCGGCTCTGTGGCTCTTTCTCTTCCAAACACTCCAGGCCACCAGGCTGCGTGTTTGCTGTTCGGCTTTCGGCGACGAGGAAACACTTCGGCCGCCTCGTCGTCCCCGACCGCGGTATAGGTATCTCGGTCTCTGTCTCGGTTTAGGTCTGTCTCGGTCTCGGTCTCGGTTTAGGCCTCGGTCTCGGTTTAGGCCTCGGTCTACGCCTCGGCCTCTCGGACACGAGACGACACTGGTCGACATTCGTCTTCCATACAACGACAACGGGAGAGTAAGATGAAACTTGCGTCCCTCTGCTGAGAGAGGTCATGGTGTTCCCGGGACCCACCGGCAGCACAGGCACCGCCATGGACACCGCCATGGGCACCGCCCACCACAACAGCGCTGACGACGGATATAGATAGATTTGTGGGCGCCGCTTGGCCGCTTACGTTCCGCGCCCGGGCACTGACCTTACACTCTACACTCCAGAGCAGAGCCACGCAGGTGGTGTCGCGGGCCCGTACGGGTTACGCGCCGCAGGCTGCGGGCGCTGCGGGCGCTGCGGGCGCTGCGGGCGCCGAGCGCAGAGCTCGCCACCTCGGCGTGCCTTTGTGAATAATGATGAACGCATCCGTGCCACATAAATCTTGTTTCGATGGAGCGACATGGCGAAGCCGTACCGTGCTGTGCTGTGCTGTGCTGTGCTGTGCTGTGCTGTGCTGTGTGTGTCCGGCGGCGGCCCTCTGCCTGTGACCGTCCGCTCCGCAGCTCCGCACCCACACAGGCGGTGCCCAGACCAGCCCTCGGACGGCGGCCGCCTGGCAGGGTAGACAGTCCCGTCACACGCCGGCGCACGGCGGGATGGCCTACCCCGCACTCGGCAGGCGGACAGACGCCGTGAGGGTAGGCAGTGCCGTCACACGCCGGCGCACGGCGGGATGGCCTACCCCGCACTCGGCAGGCGCTGACGGTGCCCTACTGACCTGCGTGAGCTCCTGCTGGTACCACTGCTCGCGCACGCCCTGCTCGGGGTCCTCCTCCGGACAGAGGCGGAAGTTCCATATGCCGTCCAGGCTGCGCACGTCGCGGGACTCGGACTCCCGGGGGAACAGCATCCCCCCGGGGGAGACGGCGGCGTGGGCGGCGGCCGCGGCCAGGGCCAGCAGCAGCAGCAGCTCCAGGGGCGGGCTGCGGAGCCTGCGGACAGAAGCAATAGCTCATGAAAATACGATATCATTCTGTTCTGAAATTTCTCACACTTGTTCTGAGGGTAGAAAACAAAAAAAAAAATCAGACGGCGATATTTTGTAAGTACCATGCTTGTCGTAATTGTCATACATAATTCTAAAACACTTTGAACTGCAAAATCGTAATCTCAAAACAAATTAAAACACAGGCAGCTGAATTTAACAGCCAGCGGCGGTGTATCGTGGCGGGCTCATTTTCCGCAACTTTACCGTCCCGAGGCGAGGACAGAAGGTAACCACTATCACTCTCTCACCCATTCGCTGCACGAGGAGACCCTGGCCTCACCGCCATCCCCCGCAGCCCCGCAGTGCCGCACATCATGTGCCTGACCTCTCGTCGAACCTCCCATCCTTTTGTGGTCAGTGGAGGGAGAGAAGAAACAGTGGCTCAAAATGTGCTCGATGCACTTGGGCTCTACGGCTACTGTAGGGCACGCTATGACGTTGCCATTGCCTAACCCGATTCTCCATTCATTCGTTAATTGTTCTTACTCCGGCCGGTCTGCAATGGCCGTCCGGCCCGGCCCCTGCGCGCAGTCATGACAGCCTTGTAAACTTTATAAGGCGTAATGTGGAACTGGGGGGAGAGAGAGAGCGAGAGAGAGAGAGAGAGAGAGAGAGAGAGAGAGAGAGAGAGAGAGAGAGAGAGAGAGAGAGAGAGAGAGAGAGAGAGAGAGAGAGAGAGAGAGAGAGAGAGAGAAGGTGGAGGACGAGGGTGCGTCGGGGTGGGAGGTTAGTTAATCAATCAGAATGACAGAATCACGCAGTCAATGCCCGCACCCCGCTGGAGGGGAACCCCACGGGCCGCGATATTTCCTTCCCAATTTCGCATCATTTACAACGGAAATAAACAAAGCGAAGAGTCAATAAGAAACAAACCGAACGGAATTTGTTTACCCTCTGGTCAGGTTGTCGGCGGGCCTGAGTGAGGACCGATTCTATTCGACATGAAGAGGAGAGGAGAGGAGAGGAGAGGAGAGGAGAGGAGAGGAGAGGAGAGGAGAGGAGAGGAGAGGAGAGGAGAGGAGAGGAGAGGAGAGGAGAGGAGAGGAGAGGAGAGGAGAGGAGAGGAGAGGAGAGGAGAGGAGAGGAGAGGAGAGGAGAGGAGAGGAGAGGAGAGGAGAGGAGAGATTTGAGATTTATTGTCATTGAACTTAGAAGCGTGCGGTCAGACTCCCCTCCGCGGTGCTCCACGGTGACCGCCGGTGACGGTAAGGTGCGGTGTAGCGGCCGCTGCCGTGCGGGGAGGCCGCTGGACTCACTGGACTGGACACCGCCGGTGACGACCACGGTGAGGGCCGCGTCGTAAAGGGTACCGTGCGGTCATTATGACACGGGCTGCCGGTTAGAGCGGGACGGGAGAGGAGCGCACCCAGGCCCAGGAGGACCCAGGTGGACGGAGGATGGCGGGGCAGGGTGGGGCAGGGCGGGGCAGGGCGGAGCCGGACAGAGCAGAGCAAAAAGAGGTGGAGCAGGAGCAGGCTGCGACACACGGCAGCGCCGCTGCACCGGCACGCCACTCCACGCCATGCCGCTCTCTCGCGGATACAGTGTGATCCCGTCCCGTGCCAGCCGTGCTGTTGTGAATGGGCGATGGAGAGACGTGCGGACACTGCAGACAGCGACAGGTGAGGCGTCCGGGCAGACAGACGGGACTAAGACAAGGGATGCGCAGACAGAAAACATCGTAAAGCCATCGAGGGGGAGGGGAAGGGGAGGGTAGAGAAGGGGAGGGGAGCGGAGGGTAGGGAAGGGAGGGAAGGGTGTTCTGTCTGTTGTTTACGTCCGTCCGTCGCGTCCCCTTGTCGGAGGCTCCACGGTTCCGCGGCCGGGTTGCGTCACCCGATCAGACCCACGCCACTCGCACGCAGGGACAAGGCCTCGGCATGCTTCTAGGACGGCGACGGCACACGGTTCAACGACCCTGGCCGAGGCCTCGACACACCTCGCCGTCGACGTCGACATCGGGGGAGTCGATGAGCCGATTCTGCATTCTGGAGGCGCAGCCGCGTAGCCGCCGCGACTTGACCCGTGCCAGCCGTGCCGTGCGCCGTGCCGCGCCGCGCCGCGCCGGGCCCCGGCCCCGGGCCGTAGTACGATGAGTGGCGGCAAAACGCCCATTGACAAAGGCCCTGCCCTGCGGCGAGGCTCGGAACACCTTGCCCACGGCACGGCACGGCACGGCACGGCACACGTACGCATGCTCATAAGGCTCATGACGGCCGCCGACGAGCCCGAGTGGCTACGTGGTCCGGTAATGAATGGAGTGGGGCATAATGAATGGACGGACGTGTGCACAGGCGGAGGGGGATGAGGAGCCGTGGGTTCGAGTACCGACCGGTGCCGACGCGATGCTATCCTGAGGGTCGGATCAGAAACAACTCTTCTTGGTCCACAAACACAAGGGAGTAGCTGAAGTGGAGAGTTGGAAGAGTTTGGAAGTGGAATAAGACTTGGCACTTTTGACTCCATAAGGACTGAGATCGAACTCGGAAGATTTCTATCCGTATACGAAAGTGACAGCAGCGCAGCGATGCTGCCGATGCGCTGGTGACGTCACGTCTGGTGACATCTACTGCAACTGCAGCTCGCTAGAGTGCGGTGGGCCGTTGTAAGTCCCCCGGCGTTTACGAGCCCGGCGTGTGCGTGCGTGCGTGTGTGTGCGTGCGTGTGTGTGCGTGCGTGTGTGTGCGTGCGTGTGTGTGCGTGCGTGCGCGTGACGGGTATCGGGCAGGTCTGCCACGGCAGCAGACATGCCCGGCCGATAGTAACGACCTAATAAAAAAACGAGGTTTGACACCAACATGAGAAAAAAAAACACAGACGAAAAATAGGTGACGAAAGGTTTGGACGGTTCTTGTGTAGTGATCACGGGAGCAACTAACTGATCACCTACTCTACCGACGGTCGACATAATAACCAAAGCAAAGCCTGGGAGTGTACACACACGCGCGTATCACACCAGCGCAACATCTGTGGAACCGGTGGAACAGTGCCCCCTCCCCTCCCGCTCCCCGCTTCCTGGTTCACCGCGCCGTTTGGGCAATATTTGTTGTTGTTGCTGGCTTCCGTAACGTTCCCGCACTGATATGCTGATGGGCCCCATATGCATGCAGCCCGATGGCTATCAGTACTCACCTGCCCCGGCCCGGCCCGCCCCGGCCCGCCCCGCCCGACCCTTCTGACCCCGTTCGGAGCCAGCGGCTGCCTTTGAAGCGCGAGCGGGAACAGACACCTCTGCGCGCCCTCAGCCGGAATATTACATTGAATAGCCTAAAAAGTTCTGCAGAACGCTCGAAAATAATTTTCTGAAGAGTCAGCATTCCGTCAACGAAAATTATGAACGCCTGCGCGGTTTCAACACCATCCTTAATCTCGAAACTGTCAAAATGTTTGACATTTTTCGCTCGCTTTTGCGCTCAGTCTCTCCCCCTCCCCACCCCTCTCATGCGGCCAGAAAGCGGTCGTGCTGCTGGCGTGTGCTGGTATGAGTCCCCCCCCCCCCTCCATGCCCGGCAAACGCAGCACACACAACACCACTACGTATGCCCCGTGCGTAAAGCGATCACAGCTACCTGTGTTGGACGCGAGCCCGACTCGACTGCGAGGCGCGGGGCGGGTGTTGTTTGTCGCGCCGCCCTCAAACCCCCGAGCTATACTGCAGTGTCTTCGCATCGCAGAAGCAGTCCCGCCGTACGTCGCGGCGTCGCGGGTTCAAATTCCAGCTCTGGGCGTCTCCAGAATGTAGAGATAGGTGCGGGGGGGGGGGGTATGGCCAAGGTGGTGGTGTAGTTGCTGGCACGCCACGCATGTCGCACGTCGCATGCACGGGTCGGGTCACGGCGAACTTGTCGTGCTGCAGCGGGTGTCCGCTGTGCGGACCGCTGGGGCCGCTGGGGGCCGCGGGCCGAGCACGGCGCTGACGAAACGGTTGACGGCGGCAACGACCCCCGCGATTAGTCCACGACTCCACGACCAGTCCAGTCCAGGTGCCACACTAGGTTTGGCGCACCCGAAACGCGACGAGAAAATAAATTCACGGCGGACTGTGGCCGCGAAGCACAGGGCGAACCATTGATTCGCTGTCAAAGTCGACAGCAGCACGGAATACGTATGTTGCGGCTGGCATGGCAACTTGGGACCTCTAAGACTGGAAAGTGCCGTCGTCACGGAGTTAGTTTGGTTCGACGGCCCGGATTTGATTCTGTCCCTCCCTTCTGGTGCCGGCTCTTGTGTTGTTGGCGGAGACGTAGCGAGATGAATCGAAAGTGAAACCCGAGGTGGAGGCCGGGGACGGCCGGGGACGGTCGGGGACAGAGGACGTCTACTCTCAGTTTTATTGCCCTGTGACTCGACGGGACGGCAGGACAGGACGCTACCAGACAGACGCTATGCGGAGCTCTGCGGCTTCTGCGGCTTCTGCCCGTGCCCTGCCCTGCCCGTGCCCTGCCCTGCCCGTGCCCTGCCCTGCCCGTGCCCTGCCCTGCCCGTGCCCTGCCCTGCCCGTGCCCTGCCCTGCCCGTGCCCTGCCCTGCCCGTGCCCTGCCCCCTGCCCGTGCCCTGCCCGTGCCCTGCCCTGCCCGTGCCCTGCCCTGCCCGTGCCCTGCCCGTGCCCTGCCCTGCCCGTGCCCTGCCCTGCCCGTGCCCTGCCCTGCCCGTGCCCTGCTCTGCCCGTGCCCTGCCCTGCCCGTGCCCTGCCCTGCCCGTGCCCTGCCCGGCTCCCGCCCCAGCGTGTCCAGCAATGATTTTTCGCACCGTATAACACACGGGCACACACACACACACCATAAACGAGGAGAGGGGGGGGGGCATTCAGAACAAGGGGGACCGTAAGATGTCCTGCGTGCCGGAATCCTTCTACCCACTGTTAAACTCCTTGCGAGGTTAAAATTCATTCCGCCCCATGTCGATGCGGCGATCACTGACCCCCCGCGACTGCGAAAGGGCAACGACCCCGTGACCTTGACACTGTTGCGAGAAGAAAGTGCTCTGCTTGAGGATGAGCTCTCGCAGCTAGCTCCCGGCTAGTCTGAGTCTGCCTGAGCCGCCTGAGCTGAGGCTGCCTCCAGCCGCCTCCAGCCGCCTCCAGCCGCCTCCAGCCGCCTCCAACCTGTCCGCTGCTGGCTCTGCGCTGCTCGGCTCGCACCCCACCTACCTCATGTTCATGCTCGCAGCCGTGGTCTCGGGTCGGCTTGGTGACGGGGGTGCAGCGGCCCTGGTCAGCACTCGGTCAGAACTTGGTGAGGACCCAGTCGGGGGTCCGGCTGTGTCCAGCACGCTCCAGTCCGAGCCCTGGTGACCCCGGCGGTGACACACGCCTCCACAGCCGCGGACGAAAACCGGCGGCGGCGGCCTTCGCCGAAGATCGTCGTCGTTGACGCCGTCACCCCGATGGCGGGGGCGGGTCACCTCCGTGAGCACGTCCCCGACGGCGGCTGTCGGCACGTCCGTCAGCTGCGGACTCTGACGGGGGTGTCCGGCACAGTGTCCGGCGCGGGCCGTCAGCACGCTGGCGGGGGTGTCGTGGACGTGCAAGACGTCGCCGACGGGGAACTGCGAGGTTCGCCGACGACACTGGTTCGCGGTGGTGTTGGCGGCACCTGCCGAACCCCTGGGGGCCTGGGCTGTGCGCGATACGCCCGCGTCCCGTCACGACGTCCCGATACGTCCCTGTGATGTCCCCGGCCGCGCGCCGCAGACTGCACTCCACTCAGCTGAGCGCTGGCCCACACCGCCACACCGGAGAGTACGGCTGGCCGGGCCGGGCCGGGGCGTAACGGGCGGGGCCCAGCGGGGCGGGCGGGGCAGGCCGGAGCAGCATGCGGCAGGGGCAGGCCAGGGGCAGGCCGCCGGGTAGCGCCGCGCCGGCCCGGCCCGTCAGCCCGCCGTGCTGCGGTGGGTCGTGGCGGGGAGGGGCGTGGCGTGGAGGTCCGCGGTCCGCGGCACTAGCTCCACGCGGTCTGGGCCGAGCGGCGGAGCGGCGGGCTTGTCCAGACCAGAGGCCGGGGGCGGGGCGGGAAGTGAAGTAGCAGAGGCGGGCGTCGCCTCCCCAGCGCTGCGCTGGAGATGCCCTGCGGCCCTGCGGCCCTGGCCACACGCGGCATCGCATGTCCGCGCCCCATCCCGGCAGCCTCGCCCCTCCACCCACGGCCGCTTGCGAGCTCCACGGCCCCCGCGGCCCCCGCGGCCCCGCCGGATGCACCTACTTTACTAATCAGCGATTGATCGATTGATAGAAGGCGCCGCGATTGTAAATGTTGGATGTTCCGAAGGGGTCACTCTTCCAGTTCGTCCACGATAGTGCCGGAAGGGCATTCAAGCCTTGGAGCACGTGGCGCCCGGTGGGTAGGCTACTCCGACTTCTGCACGCCAGCGTGTCGAGCGGGCTGGCCTACCCAAACAGCCGCAGGCGGTAGTAAGCACCGAAGCTACTGCCTGAACAGCGTCTACTGCTCCAAACACCCATCACTTACAGCTTACAGTGTAGGGCCATCGCCGTCCACAGCCGTCATTAGCTCGGCCGAGCACGGCGGGGTGGGCCTCCGGCCTCCTCTGGCCCCTCCGTCCTCCTCCGCTATCGCCCGGCTCCTCGCGCACCACTTCGCCTTTATCGCCTGCTGGTCGTCGTGGTAGCCGTTTCTATCGTGGTCGCCACAGTCTTACGCCCCCCGTAATCGCGGCCCTGGCTGAGCCCTGGCCGAGCCCTGGCCGAGCCCTGGCTGAGCCCTGGCCGAGCCCTGGCCGGGCCCTGGCCCTGCGCTTTGCTCAGCTATGCTCAGCCACGCTGTGTCGGGGGCAGATGGCTCGATGGCTGAGACAGGAAGGCACACACAACAACACGGCACGACACATGGGCACCGCGTGAAAGTGCGAGCGCCGAGGGTGCAGCGAGGTAGCGGAGGGGAGAGAGAGAGAGAGAGAGAGAGAGAGAGAGAGAGAGAGAGAGAGAGAGAGAGAGAGAGAGAGAGAGAGAGAGAGAGAGAGAGAGAGGGGGGGGGGGGGCTGCGCAGCGGGCGCAGCACCTGCTGTCACTCTCCGATACACACGCAGCGGAACGGCATTCGTTTAAAACTGGCGAATACATTTACCGTGCGCCTCTCGGAAACGCAATCGAAAACGATACCGCGGGGATGTCATAAAATTCAGATGGAGTGTAGCCAGGCCGTCGCCCGGCCCGGCCCGCCCTGCCCCGCCCTTCAATGCCAACTTTCCCGCCGTCGCCCTGTTTGTGTTACTCTGCTGCGTGGTTTCGCCGATGGGGTATTCCGGAGAAGAACTGGACCGGAAGCCAGAAAGTAGAGAAGAATCACAGAAGCGGGTACGGATAACATGAGAAACCCAGCACACCACGCTTCGGACAAGAGCCGAGTCAAAAACGTGTGGAGCCTCCTGAAATTTTGAGCTGGCTCGTTGCTGACGCCGTTCCGCTCCATTCTGTTTGCACGTTTATTTTTCTTGGCGTCTTCTTATGCTTCTTGAGCTTCTCCGAAGTACCCTATTTTGTGAACGCCCCCCTATGACCAGAAATAGTTAAAAGGTGTTATAAGGCTTCTTGTCGCGGGGCCTGCGGTGCCTGCGGGGCCTGCGTTGCCTGCGGATCATGCGGATCTAGGTCAGTCAGAAGCAGCGGCACGGCGGCACGGCGGCACAGCTGAGCACAGCTGAGATCAGCCGGCCCGCTGCGGATGGGCTAACAAAGGTGGCCGGGCCGGCCTTGCGCGAGGGCATCTCCGTCCTTCGGCATGCCGACAGGCTCCCATATGTCTGGGCGCGGACATACGCGGGCGCGACACGCGTAAACTAAACTTCGCTTTCTTCGACGAAGTGGTTTCAGATAGGTGTCAGTACATGCAATGTCACTCACAACTAATTGTACGAGCTCAAGTCTGTGATTCAAGCGCTGAAGTGAGTGGCAGTTGGGATAACAGTGTTCTCTCTGACGCTATTTACGTGGATTAGGCTCGGCCTGCGATCAGGTCCAGACCAGCCTTTCTTTGGCGCTCTGCCTGGCTCTGTCCGGCTCTGCCCGGCTCTGCCCGGCTCTGCCCCGTTCCGTTTTGATTCCTGACCCGCCAGGCTTTGATGAAAATCACTGGCTGCTACTCAACCGCCTTCTCCACTCCATCACCTGGCCGTGGCCAGCCATGGCCAGCCGTGGCCCCCGATGGCTGCCGAGGCCGGGCCTGTGTTACACTTTAATTGGCAGACAAAAGGGAGAAGTGGTAATTGAAACACGTGCCGACCCATCTAAACTGCGGCGCCACGATCACATGGCCGCGCTTTGGTTTCTATGAAATAAATATAAAGAAGCGGAGGAAAAGGAAGTGAGACCGCGAGACCGGACACCGAGCAGAGTTGTTGGTGTGCCGACACGAAGCTCAAGCACAGCCTTTGGGGCAGTGCGTGTGCCCCTTGTCGTGCACCATGGCGTGCACCATGGCATGCACCATGGTGTGCACTACGGCGTGCATCACGGCGTGCACATGGTGTGCACCGCGGCGTGCTCCCTCCAGCTGCCTACAAGTAGACCCCAGGCAGCCAGCCGCTGAGGTGAGTTCGTTCGGAAACCATAAGCAGCCACGAAGAAGAAGCCACCGAAAGAGCGTTAGAGCCTCGTCCCGGCGCCGCCGCAGCCTGCAGCCTCCACCAGCACTGCTGTTACTGCGCTTTTATAGCGCGGACGCCACGCGGTCTATTAGACCATCCTCATCGCGCTCACCGCAGGGCTGACTGACTTGGTTACCGACAATTCTTCTGTTTGGAGGACGACATCACGTGGTGCGGACGTCGACCCGACGTGTCCGCATTGGGACGTATGCCAGGGCGGGCTGACGCCAGGCCAGGGGTTGGCGGGTTGTGGCTCACGAAGCTCAGGCCGCAGGGCCGGAGGGCGTAACAAGTGCGCGCTGCGCTCGAAACATGGACCCTTCTGCAAAGTGTTCCAGTTTCACTTTCTTCCAGCAAGCAAGGCGTTTCGATCACGGCGCACTCGCCCCTGCCAAGACCTCTGGCAACGTGTCTCGAAACCAGCGGCGGTGGCGGCGGCGGCGGTGGCGGCGGCGGCGGTAGCGGCGGCGGTGGCGACGGCAGCAGCAACAACTACACCGACGGCGTCAACCGGCGGCGGTCGCACTTCTACTTGTAAATCGCCAATCCGTCGCAGGCCCTATTCTGACCTTTGCCGCCATTTCGAGTGCAGGTTTATTGTCCGGCGGCCGGGCCGTGGCCGCCGTGGCCACCCCAGGCGTGCGGCGCAGGCGTGCCAACGGCGTGCAGCTGCGGGCGGGGCCGCGCGAGTGAAAACCTGACCTCGGAAGGGATTTGACCCGGCCAGCCGAGCGAGTGCGGCGAGTGCATGGGTGCATGCATGCACGGATGGCCGACGCCTCTTACTTTCTTTCTCTCCGTTCGCCGCGCTTTGACCAAGGCTCTGACCCGGCGGGGCTGTAGCCGGGGCTGGAGCCGGGGCTGGAGCCGGGGCTGGAGCCGGGGTGCGCCGCCGTCCTGGCCCGGTCCGCCCGACGGGGCCGACAGTACAGGGAGAGTTGCCATTGTCTCCGAGGCTGCTGCCGGCTGTAAGGTATACCTCACAGCCGTGTGGTGGTGGTGGTGGTGGTAGTGGCGGTCAAGAGCAGCCGACGAAGACGAATATCGGGCAGCGGCAGACAACGAGAATGTGGAACGGACTCCGATAGGCATACATACCTTCTTGAAGCGTCCAGCCGAATCTCCAGCAGTGAGTGACCTTTGAGCCTGCTGCCACATGCCTCATGCCACCGCCCACATTTGTGTGTGTCGCAGCGTCTGCGTGAGGCGTGCGGCCATCGAGTATTGCCGCGGCGAAAAATACACGGCGGCGGGTGGAGCTACGTTTTGCGGTTTCGGATCCGTTTTCACCTTGAACCTGGTTCGTCAGCGTCCTCTGCGGTCCCCTGCGGTCCCCTGCGGTCCCCTGCGGTCCCCTGGCCCAGTCGGCGCCCAGAAGCAGCAAGGGGGAGGGGCTGCGAGCTCTCCTCAGAGCGCGCGACGTATGTCCCGCCTGCCCGGCCCTGCCTGCATCTGCCCGCGAAAGGCGAAATCTCATTTTTGCTTTTTATCGTCTCGGACATCACCATCAGGTCCTGGCGAGTCCTGGTGGGTCCTCCTAGCGGGTCCTGGCGGGGCCTGGCGGGTCCTGTGGAGCGGCTGACAGTGCGCGTCCAATAAACTTGTTACCAGGTGTGAGATCACTTGCTAATCGGAACCAGTCCCGGCGTGCCCCGCCGTGCCCCGGCCCCGGGACTGCCTGCAGGCTGGCTCCCTCTCTCCTGCTTTCCGAAGCGAAAAGAAAAGTTCACATCCTGATTATTATTTCAGCGTTGTCTCAACCAGTCATGCGAGACCGGTGTGAAATGGAGGCGGGGCGGGCGGGGCGGGGTTCGATCCCTCCTGGCTGCAATTTCTTTTCTTACCCTTGGCCAGCAGTTTCATCGGTTCAAAGATGGATGGCTTCGGCTTCACTCTGGTCGCAGACACGCCGCGCTGCGACAAGTCCTTGGCAGAAACCGCGACGCGCTACCGACTCATTTACGGAGTCGCGGAAATGATTCATTTGATCCAAGTTCCAATCACAGAGAAGCGGCGAAGGCCGAGAAACCGCCAATCTCAGGCGAGGAATGGCTATCGCGGGCTTCCTACGCAAAGTTTGAATCGCAGCAAACAGACATTCCTAGAGAAGTAATTTAGTGTACTTTGTGGGAGGTCACTCGCAGCAGGTGAGGCATCTCAACAAATCAAGGTGGTATGAGCTCACTCCGCTATCAGTAGGCCTACGAGATTTATTTATTAACTATTTTATTTTATATCGTAAAATCTGGCCAAGGCAGTAGGCAGCCCTCCTGACTGCTTGGTCAGTCGGCCTTGGACTCCCCTTGTGTTTGTGGGGGAGACGGAGTCCTCGGGCCCCAGCCGGCCGGCAGCGCGGCGCGACTGAGCGGCAGAGGCCAGGATGGTGCTGGTGCCGGCTGCTGCTGCTAGCCCTGCTAGCCCATGCTGGCCGTGGCCAGGCCGAGAGCGGGCCTAGCGCAGTGACGTCACACCCGACCACTCAGGGGGCGCGACCAGCGGCGGCGCGGCGCACAGCGGCGGTCAGAGGCCAGGACCCGACCCGACCCGAGGACCTCGTGGTGCCGGCGGCTGGGCTGCCGTGGGCTGGGCTGCCTCAACAAGTACAAGGAGAATCAAGTCTAATCGGGCGGTCGGTACACACGCCGTATGTTGCTGTGCTGACGAGGCGTTGACCACAGCCACCCTCCGGCAGGACCCTGCTGCTGTGCCGCTCTATGTCATCCCGCGACGATCCGCCTAACAAGGCAATTGCAATTTTCATCCGAACGACGCAAAGTCTCGCGATGCGCGGCTACCAGCTTTGTTCATTGAAATCCGTCGTCCTCTCCAAATCATGTCTCACTGTTTACGGTTCCATCTTAGAGCCCCGAAAGTTTCTAGCATTCATATTTTCTACGGCGGAACAAAGCCTCTTTTTTCGAGGCAACTTTTCTAAGCAGATCGTGGAGAACCAAAAGCCAGCTGCGTTTGCTGTTCTCCCCCCCCCCCTCTCTCTCTCTCTCTCTCTCTCTCTCTCTCTCTCTCTCTCTCTGTCCCGCTCGCTCTCCCCTCTCCTCTGCAGCCCCACTCTCACTCACTCAAATAACTGAGGATGCTGGAAAAGGAAAATGATGATCCAGAGAGCCAAACAGAAGGCGCCCCGGGCGCGCTGCGCTGAGCTGTTGTCGGCGGGGTCCTGCGGGTCCTGTTTGGCCAGCGCTGGTATATGCAGCCCGGGGCAGGGCAGGGCGGACCAGGCAGCCCGTCAGGACTCACTCACCCTAGAAGAGCGGCCTGGACAGGCGTGAGAGGGAAAGGGATAGGAGAGGAGATGTGGCGGTCCTGGCGGTCCGGTAGGCCCAGTAGGCCCGGCCGGGCGTGATGATGTTGTGATCGTACATGCGAGGCGACACTCACGGTCAAGGGCGTCACCGCCACGCTTTCCCCGGCAAAGGTGTGGTATTGTGCGTGCTGTACTAGCAGTGACAACACACACACACACACACACACACACACACACACACACACACACATACGCACGCACGGGCACGCGACTACTCCATGCGGTGAATAATGCAGGGAGCTGGTATACGGCCAGCTCTCCATCTCTGTCACTCCTTCCCCTCTTCGGACCCTTCTTCTCCCGCTCCCTCCTTACCAGCGCGCGCCAGAGTGAACGCATTAGGACAGTGCAAATACGATGATCATCACTGATGATGGTTTCGTCATTCGCCACGAGAGAACAGCACCGCTTCGCGCCCGTTGCGCCAGCAGACCCCCGATGGGACGCATTGAGGATGCACCGGGACCATAGGTAACGTGACTCTGGCTTTTCTTCCGATGCAAAAGACAGAAAGAAAAGACAACAGACGCCGCACCTGCGATCGTTACCTGCTAACGGTCTCACGTTGCGAAATCGAAGGTCACCACTATTTGCCAACTAACTGAACAACGCGTGTTTTTTGTCACCAGAAGGCGGGAGAGACGGCTTGCGTCTTTGTGGTGTCTTTTTGCCATTCTGTTTTAAGCCCCGCGCGCGATTTAAAGCGGATTGAAGCAAGATCACGGCGCCTGTTGCAGTTGGTGGGACGACCACAGAGCAGCCTTGGGCCAAACATGACCAGGCGCGTAGCCAGACTTTGCTTATGAGGGTGGATATGTCGCACTTATTGCCTACATTTAGGGGTTTCGTCATGCGGGATGCTTTATTCTCCGGATGAAAGATGAAACAATGCAAGATGTGCGCGAAGCAACATAATTCGCGGCGAACGCATCACCAGTGAATTGGCACTATCGTTTCTAAGCCGCACAGGAACTAAGAGGCTGATCAAACCCTAAACGCAGACGGAGCACACCGCGCGCAGTTCCGGCGCTGTCCGTCGGACAGCGGCTAATGGCGAATGGGACGATGCGGCTGGCCAGGCTCAGCGCGCGGACAGAGCACACTGCGCGAGCTAACGGTGCTGCTCTCTGCGGGACAACAGTGGCTACTGTACCGGCAGCGCGCTGGTTACCATCACCGCATATCCGTAGCGTAGTGAGCTAGCGGACCGGTCGATGACCGTAAGGATTGAGGTTCAACTCTTTGCCGGGGTAAAAATTTTTCTGAAGTCTGCCGACCGAAGATGGTGGGTAAAATATACCAAAGGAACGTGTTCAAAGTGTGTTGTCTGAGTGACCGCGGACGTTGGGCCGCGGCCATTCCCCGGAGGTTGAATACACTGCTGAGGAACAGTGGTTCGACGCCCAAGCAGGGGAATGGTGCTTGCCAAGACTCGGCAGAAGTTAAATGTAGAGGCCTAGGGTTCGGCCTTCTACATTTTTCAAGCGTAAGGCCGGAATCTGGAGTAATCGGGCAACACCTACTCGGCTTGCTGGGTAGAGTACAATCGGCTTCGGCCGTGTACGATCTGGGCATCCTACCTCCCTCTCAATCCGCGAGGGAGTGGCCTCACGGCCACAGACCAACTGGCTGGTCGAAGGGGGCTGACTCCTGAAATCTGGTCAGCGGAAGGGGCGATGTTGGCCGTTGCGGAAGCCTGCCTACCAAGGTGGCTGCGTCGTGCCTGTGTCTTAGTGGCGGTCAACTCCTGGTACACCGGTTCCCATCCGAACACCGAAGTTAAGCAGGAACGGTTCCGGACGGAAGTCTGGGACGAGGTAGGACCCACCCATTTTTGCCGTTTTTATTTGCAGGGTCTGAATCTTGAGGATTCAATATACTTTTCAATTAAAAAAAAATTATTGAAATGGAACGCTTTCTACCAGTTAATAGAGAAAAGAGGAAAACCGCGAAAAAAACAAATTCGACCAATAGTGCATGAGTGTAACGAGTTCATCACTTTAAAAATAATCAAAACTTTTCATCATTTGAATTCACCGGGACAGTTGTGGACATTTCGTGAACCCCCCTTCCCCTTTAAGTGTCCACGTGGTATCTGAACAGCCCCAAAGAACGAGCCTGTCCTAGAACGGTGAAGCGTTCTCCATGCCTGTCTTGTTCCTTTCATTTTTCACTTTTCACCACCCTCTCGAGGGGGGACCCACCCCCTCAGAGCTGTAGCAGCCGCTACGGCAAAACCCCCTGCTTGACGCCACTGCTGCTGCCTGCTGTTTGTGAGCACCGCACATATGCGCCCATGTGAACCTAACCTAACCCAACCTACCCTTACCCAAAATAACCTAACCTACCCAACCTAGCTTAGCCTAACCTAACCTAACAGACGGCACCTAACTGCTGTCTTGCTGCGGTCCCGCCGTGCCGAGCCGTGTCCGTTGGGCTGCCTACCGGCACGGCGGTCGGCTGCCCACTACGGCCCGAGGGCCAAGACCCCCACCAGCGGCGCACTAGGCAAACCCCACCGCACGGCTGGCGGATAGGAGGCGAGAGCACCAGGCTGCGTTCTCAGCCCCGCATCCCAGAGCTGGTCAGTGTGCCTGTGCTCACACCAATGAATTCCAGGGCTAGACAGGCAGTGCCAGTGTGCTCACACCAACGTATGCCAGAGCTGAGCAGTGGCGGTGTGTATTCCAAATCGAGTGCCGATCCTCGACAGAATGATATTTCACGGTTCTTCATCCTCGACCCTGAAACCAAAAAACGAACCCAAAGACCCCACACTCCCCAAACTAGTAATGCCTCTTCCCAAACGAAGATTTTCCCCTCTTCGCAAACATTTAGCATCCCGTATTTCAGTTTTCCCGTTCTTTCTCTTTTCTGCTTCTGATGCGAGCGCCTCCCTCCTCACTGTCCGAGCCGGTTTCGGAACAGTTTTCTTTGTGTGCGTCGTCTGACCCAACACACCCGCCCATGATGTGACTGCAGCGGCACACTATCTCAACTTATCATGACCAGCCCCCACTCCCTCCCGCCCTCTCAGTCGACGGGAAGTGAAGGCGTGAAACAGACTTTCAGTGGGCCAGCCGGCTTTCAGTGAAAGCGTGCTTGGCTTTCGCATGTGTTCGCACGCGTTCGCATGCCTTCTGGCGGCGGCTAGCAGAACCTCAGCCCGCCCCGGCAGATCGCCGCTCTGCTAGAAGGGGTCTCGTGGGACCGCAGGCGCAGGCTGCAGGCCACAGGCTGCAGGCCGCAGGGTTCGCAGGGACACTTATGTCTAAGAGCGCCTTCTGCCGCCTGTCATGTGAACACGGGGTCAACGTCCTTCTAGTGCACCACGCAGAGACCGGCGCAGCCGATCGCCTGGCGACCCTTAAAGCTGAACAACATTTTCGTCTTTGATGTGCCTCCAAGGTGCTCGCCTGAGCGGACGCCCATGTCGAAGCGACACACACGACCATGGAGCAGAGACGACAGGTACCCCCTGCACCGCTGCACCGTTTTCACTGCCGGACGAGTTTCACATACAGGATTTTGCGAGCTCGGCTCATTTTGACGGTGTTCTCAGAACCTGCAGCAGGCCTTGATATTGCCGTGTCGGGTCTACCCTGCAACGCGTCTAGGTGAGCGCTGCCTTGCTGTCTGTGTGCGATACCAGCCCCTCCCCTCCGCTCGCGTGGCCCGCCCCCCGGCCCCCCGGCCCCCTGCGCTGCTTCCACGAAAGGGGTCACCAACCTCCTCCAGCTCAGCTCGCTCGGCTCTCGAGATTTCGGCTGTCAGACCGGGGCGGGCCGACGTGCACGCTAGCGCTAGCTGCCCTAGAGCTGCAGTATCTCGGGCTGCACGTCAGGGAAGTCAAAGCGCAGCGATTCCGGCCGTTGAGCATCAAGTGCTGCCCCCTGGCGGTGCTCCGGGGCCCCGCGGGGCTGCAACGAGTGCAGCGGGGGGCTGACCAGTTAAAACTGTTGGAAAAATACCAACATGGAATTACCAGGCTGAGGAATATTGAACTGTTTATGGACGAAAGGCAGCACAGCGTCCTGCCCAACAGTCCGGAGGCGAACGTGGAGGAGGTCGACTCTCGGTGCCCAGAGCCCAGGCCTAGGGGAGTGACACCGCGTAGTATAGTTGGTAGGTCCTACGACGGCCTAAGACCAGGCAGAGAAAAGCTTTCACGCCGCTGCCAGTATTTGAACCTAGAACGCCCCGCTTCCGATAAGGGCGCGTTATCCCGCTCGACCACGGAGTCACGATGCGCCGCTGCATGGACCTGCCGCAGGTAGGCCGCTGGGAAAGGGTTGGGGGCGTCCCTGTGGCCGGCGCTCAGCACTGGCCAGGAGGTGGACCCGGCGCCGCGACGCCGCGGGACGCCGCGGGGGGCCGCGGGGGCCGCGGGGGGCGGTGAGGCGGCAGCGTCGGCCCCCCACCCGCACGGCCACAGGCACGGCCACAGGCACCCGGCGCCGCCCACCGCACCGCCGGCGCCTCGGCGAACATGTTACAATCCCGATGCTCCATGCTGAATCTCCCCGTTCCCACTTTTATGGACGAACTTTGCCTGCCGACTCAGAGATAAGCCACTGCGGTATTACGATATTATAAATTGATTTTGGAAGGCTTCGTTTGTGAAATTCCGTGAACGGCAATCGAACCCACCTGTCAAATTCCAGCGCAAAAAGTTCACCTCCAGTTTTTCGTCATGTTTTTCACTTGCTGTCTTTGGCGTCAGCGAGTTGACGGGCCTTCGCGTCGCGCGTCGGTTCATTAGTCTCGAATTGATTGGCTCATTACTTGGCCTCTGCTCTGCCAGTGGCGCCGTTGGGGTGAGTGGTCCGGCCCGTCCCGGTCACTCACGAGGCCACAGCCTTCCATTCATTGATCCCTGCAGAGCGGCGGGGCCCCAGGGCTGCGACTGCGATGTGCATCCCTTCCTACCTGCGGCCGGCGGGTTTCCTGGTGAGCCTCCCCTGGAGTGGCCCGGCCCGGCCCGGCCCGGCCCGAGAGCCCCATGTGTCACCCCCACGGCGTGTGCCCGCCGCGGCCGGCGCGTGGCCGGCGTGTGCGGCCGCCTTCTCCGGGATAACACCGCCAGTCGTGCTCCGATCGCCAGTCCGTGCGCCAAAAGCCCCTAGTCGGGCATCGCTGCCAAATTGCGGCACCGGCGTGTGCTTCCAGCTTTGGCTGTGACCTACGAGGTGTGCTGAACAACACCCGGACTGAGTCCTGCGCGCCGGAGGTAAGAGACCCATAGCGGCACGGCACGGGGTACGGCGCACACAACGCACAGGCACAGGACTTCCATGGCCTCATGTCTCCAGCAATAACTTGTCTGGTGCAGGTGTGCAGGCTGTGTGTGCAGGCTGTGTGTGCAGGCTGTTCGCGGGGACAAAGCCTTTGCTTGCTGAGGGCGAATTTACGAGGTAAGTGTCGCGTGGACGGTTGAGCTCCTCCCGGAGGCCTCGACGGCGGCCTCGGCGGCGGCACTGCCGTGTACCGGGTACCTCCGGGTACCTCCGACTTACACTCCCAACGGGACTCGACTGTGCCTGGGATTTGTTTGGGTTTCGGAGCGGTTCTGTGAGGGTGTGTCTGGCGGCAGGCTGGTCGATACCCCGCCCCGCACGGGGGCGCCAGAGCACGGAGTATCTTCGCCGCAACCCTTATCGCCTGATCACAGAATCCGGCCTGGGCGCGCTCATATTGTCCACACGAACAGAGACCCTCACGGACTGAAGGAAATTCGCCCTAATAAGGTGTACCCCTCGGGCAGCTATGGTTTTCCGTCTCTTTCTGTCTAACGCGTCCGGCCGAGACAGAAAGAGACGGAGATAATGCGTTGCGGGACTGCCTAAAACCATAACTGCCCGGGACTACTGATCCACCTGGTATATGACACGAGGATTTGACAGTCCTGTCCCAATGGTACGCGGCGGCGGGGCCGGCGATGCCAGCGGTACCGTGCGGTGCGGTTCGGTTCGGTTCTGGTTCCGTTTTCGGGGGCCTTTTTCGTTTTCCTTTCACACTTGACTCACTCTCGCCTCGCACACATGTTGCTGCGCTGGCTGTCCTCCCTTCCGCCCTCCGTGCCCGCCCCCACCCCACACCACCCCCGCCGCACTCCACCCCGCCCCCAGCCGTCGGTCCCCCGGCCCCCAGCGCCGCCGCCACCGCCGCCGAGCCGACGCTCTGTGGGCCCCTGCCCGCACCCCGCCGGTCCCGGCACCGGCACGGCACCGGCCTGGCCACCACTGGCACCAGCACAGCCGGCAGGGCAGTCGCGTTGCGTAGAGCCGAGTCGTTGAGTCTGAGTGAGTTCAGTCTCAGTCCGCTGGTAGCAGCCGCGCCGAGCCGAGCCGCGCCGCGCCGAGCCGACGCGGAGGTGGGGAGTCCTGGCCGCGAGCACGCGTGCGCACCGACGCCAGCGCCGACCGGACGCGACGCCGCGTGTGCATGCGCGTGCGTGTGCGCGTGTGCGCGGGAGTGCCGACAGTGTGAGACACCGTGTCCAGCGCCGTGCACTACAATGCTGCCATGGATACAGTGCGGCCGCCACAGACGGCGGGCCGTCAGCTGATCGGCGCGCCGCCCCCGCAGCCGCCGCCGGCCCGGCGAGGGCGGCCGTAGCGGCAGGAGCTGCACCGCCCCCCGCCGGCCCAGGGGGATTCATGTAAGTCGGGTTGTGCGAGTCGGGCGCATAGCTGTGATGGACAACACCGTCGCGAGCTCGCTGGCGCCGTGACACCGAGGCACGTTAGCGCGTGACGTGTGCGAGTCCTCACAGGGTGGCGGTGGTATTGCAGGCCAGTTGCGGAGGGTTATTGCATCGCTTCTGCAGCAAAGGATTGTGTAAGATTGAAAGATTACAACCGGGACCATCTCTCCCCCGAGGCCCTACGCAAACCTTGCCTGGTGGTACCCCTCCCTCCCCCTCCTTCCCTCCCTCCGGTAATGTACCGGCCAGCTGATGGAATTGCCTCCATCCCCGGTGATACGGCATCTCATCTCGTCCGAATCTCCGCCTGTCATGTCATCAGCGCGGCTCCCTTTAATTTTTAAATTGCCCGCCGTTCCGCACACGGTTTGCGTCCCCCGGCGTCCCCCGGCGTCCCCCGGACCCGCTGCCGGGCACCGTACAGGGAAATGAGTGCTATCTTATTCAGGGTTATTACTGCCCCCGGAGGAAATGGAGAGCGGCGGAGGTGCGGAGGTGCGGAGGTGTTGTGCTGACCCAGGGCACAGGCCGGGACGGGACGGGAGGCGGTGTGCCGCCGAAACATAGGACGTTCGAAACTTGGCGCGCGCGCACTGCTTGTAATATATCCGTCAGTGTGTGTGTGTGTGTGTGTTGTGTGTGTGTGTGTGAGTGAATGCGCTCGCGCGCCGGATGTTGTACGCGAACCGATGCAAACGGAAGCGGGAGGCAGAGGCCGCGGGGCCGCGGGCGGCGGGGGCAGAGCAGAGGGCCTGTCAGTCCGCCGCCTCTGGCCGCCGCGCCGCTCCTCGCGGGCCCCGTCGCGGCCCCGCAGCCTCCCTAGCATCTCCTCGCGGTCGGCGCTCCGCGGCAAACGACCCCATGGGATCATCCTTTAAGCACGTCGACGACACGAAGGGGGCGCGCAAACCTAATTTCTACGCAATCTGGCCAGTCCGTGGGCACTGACGGCGCCTTGCTGGGTAGGCAACCACGACTTCTCCACGCACGCGTGTCGTGCGGACTGGCCTACCGCGCTGACCTCGCAGGCGCTTGGCTTCGCTCAGGCGGCAGCTCTTCTCAATTGATCTCAGACGTGTTCATCTGAATTCGTAGTCGTCAGTTTGAAATATTTTAACAGTGGTGTTGCGCACTCATTTCCTTTCTGTGAGTGAGTGAGTGGGTGAGAGTGTGTGTGTGTGTGTGTGTGTGTGTGTGTGTGTGTGTGTGGAGGTCGATCCCGTTTTGGTGAATTAAAACTCGGTTAGCGGTAGCGGGCTGCGCCGTACGCAGACGGCCTGCCGCCGCCCGCATGGCTTTGTTAACCGTCCACTTAATTCACAGCTTTATGAGCGCAGCCCATCAGACGTATCACCACAACTGTGTTCGGGTACCGCAGGCCGCGGGGCTGCAGGTGGGGGATGCGTCACAAGCCTTTTGTTCCGAGCCGAGCGCCGACCTCCGCGCGTCACAGCCGAGTGCCAACTGCGGCCAGCTGCGTTTCGAACGCTGCTGTACTTTATCTCGAGTCGAGCGGCAGAGATGTGCGAAGGCACGCAAGTCGTCGTGCGTTCCGGGATCGAAACCGGACATTGTGCAAGGCGTCCATCATCGAAGCGTTCATACTCCCAATATAACTGCCCGCGAAAATGTCATATGACTGTTATAAGATGCCGTAATTGCTGTTGGTTTTATTCTGGGGCAGCTGACTGAGTTGATAGCAGACTCTTGGGGATACTTTTCCTGGAGCGGACACAACGCCCGCCGCCCCCGCGCGCGATATGCGTCACACGTCACATGCTCGCTGCCGTTTCCTTGTCTCCCCTCTCCTTCCCTCCCCTCAGTGGGAAGTTGTCGCCGTGTAGCGCAGCTGGCCAAAGTTTTTGAGCTATTTGGGAGGGTAAGGGGGCCGGGAGAGGAGGAGGGGGGAGGGAAGAGGGGGGGGGGTGTAGGAGGGAAATAAGTGAGGGGAGAGCAACTAACTTGTCTAATCTGCCTCGAATCCCCATAATCTGCTCGTTTGGAAACTGTTGTACCACTAGTGCGCAGACACCGCCGGCACGGCAGTAGTTCGTCCTGCGGGACTTTAGCGGTCATTTATGTAATGGGAGCGTGCGGCGTGCGGCCGCTGTGAGGCGAGGCGAGCGGCGACGGCGGCGGCCGGCCCGGAGGGTCCGGAGGGTCCGGAGGGTCTGGAGGGTCCGGAGGGTGCGGAGGGTCCGGCCCGAGTGTACAGGATTTACAGAGACAACCCCCGCCCGTCCCGTGAATGATGGCGGGACAGCGCAGTGGTGTGAGCGCGCCTTTGGCCGGCTCAGCCCCTGCCGCCGCCTCCGGCCGCCTCCGGGCGTCTCCGGGCTCCTCGCGTGCCGGCGAGCCGTCTGCCGCCAACGGCGTGGCCATTCGAGCAATTCTAATATACTCGAGGGTAATTTTCACTGGCGTTGGGTGGGTTTTGCATAGGGCCGCGCGGCAGCTGCACGGGGCCGGCGGGTACTTCCGGGAACCGACCTCCATTTTTCAGGTCGTCGTTGCTTTGCTATTACTGCTGGGAAATATTGCCAATCCCGTAGATGATTAAATAAAGTACCGGGGTCGGCTGGTGCCGCACCAGTAAGGCGGCCAGACTTTAGAGAGTGTTGGAAAGTTCTGTCACGATACTCCGCGGTGTTTTTCCACAGCCCCCGTACAGGAATTGACTTGAATGTAACTTTCTGAACGCGCCCACAAGTTTAGCCGCCCTTTGCAGCAGTCACTCCCGCGCCGCGCGCCGAGCCCCCAGTGGCCCCCGCCCCGCCCCGGCCCCGCCCCGGCCCCGCCCCGGCCCGGCCGTGCCTCGCGGAGCTCGCGTCGCTGACAGCTCGCAGACGCCGACCCGACCCGACCCGACCCGGGTCTCGGCCCGGGGCTCCTCGGCTCGGAGCCGACGGGATGGAAGCTTTTCTTTTCTCCGCTGAAACATTCATGCGTTGGAATTGCTGAGGGATGCTGGCGGGCTGCTGGAAGGCTGCTTGAGGCTGCTGGAGGGCTGCTGGCGGGCTGCTGGAAGGCTGCTGGAGGGCTGCTGGAGGGCTGCTGGAGGGCTGCTGGCGGCTTTTAAAGCATTCGACCCGAAAGACAGTCGGCGTTCGGCCGCTAGCCGGCTGTTGCACACCGGAATGCCTCATTGAGGGCGGTAGTCGCCATTGTCTGGACTGCTAATTCCGAGCCCGCAGCGAGCCGCCACACACACACACACGCACACACACACACCACCCCCAGAGTTGCACAGGGCTGGGCGGAGGCAGCGGAAGGGCGGCGGTCACTGACCTCGGCGCCACGCAAACAGTCTCAGGATGGCCGTTGCATCGACCTCCGACCGAGGCCCCTGCGGCCCCTGCGGCCCCTGCCGGCTCCTTCCGGCTACCCTACTGTCCAGCTCGAAGCCACCACCACCCATGCGGCGTACTCTCGGCCTCGGCTGGCACCAACACCTACCCCCATACCTGTCTTTCCGTCCTCAGCCCTCAGTGCCCTCTGTCACGGCCCCCATCCGCCACTGCGTTCTTCAGTGATGCCCAGCTCCATAACCGCCACTTTCCTCAGCTTGTGCCTTAGTAGCCCCCGGCCATGGCTCGGCTGCCGTGCCTGCTACCAGACGTCACGGTTGTCCCGGGCGCTGCGCCCCGCACCCCGCCGCGCTGTCCGGAGCGGCTGGCTGGGTGTCCACAGCGCATTTGTTGACTCGGTTGGACCAGGGGGTGGGCTGGCGGGGCCGGCCGTGTACCCATCATGCCCGAGCGACCAAAATGAGATAAAAGAGGCTCGACGATATGATGATATACTGGCCTTGCCTCTTATTGACATCCACGGCCTGCAGTCGTAGGTGAGATCGAGTTACAGTTCGTGTTTGCTAAAGCGGGGGGGGGGGGGGGGGGGGGGGGCAACGTTGCCGCTACTACGTATGTCATTATTTCGTTTTACTGGTTAAACCCCCTTCATGTCCACACAGAGGCAGACGCGCACACACACACGCACGCACCGCGTCCACCCAAGCATATGCCGCGTCCATTCGTCTCCGGAGATAGAGGTGTCGAGATAGGCCCTAGTGTCGCTCCGTTGGCTCCCGACCGCTGCCGGCTCCCGGCGCAGGCGTGTACTGAATGCCGAATGTATCGACGGCATGTGGGGGGCACAAAGCCCCTACTGCCCACCCGGGGCCCCGGGACCGGGCCGGGCCGGGGCGGCTGTGGCTCCAAGAGTCGGTGGGGGCGTGCGGGGCGGCGGCCCTAAGCAGTCAGTTTTACCCGCCAACCCGCCGCTTGGCCCGCTGCTCTACATGTTTGCACGGCGGCGCGGCGGCACATCGGACGTGACGAGACGCGACGCGGCTGCCAGGCCAGACGGCTGCTGTGGTCGCCGCGCTCCCTCGTAAACCCCGTGCTCTAGGCCCAATGCCACGGCGCTGCAGTTGCACTGCGTTTCCGGCATCTGGGCGTTCGGACCGCCGGCCCCGGCCCCGGCCCCGGCCAGCACGGGCACCCGCGGCCACCACCGGGCCGACCGGGCCCCACCGGGGGCACAGAGTCATGGCCGGGGCCAGGGCCGGCAACACATCCGGGAACTGATTAGCCTTTGCTGCACTGGGCGTAATTCTCTTCCGAAAAAAAAAAAAAAAAGATTGATTAAATAGAGCAGTTGATTTTGCATAGCGGTGAAGGAAATGGGTTGCACTCCACGCGTACGTGAGTTTTTACACCCGAACACACAACATTCATACAAACACACACACACACACACACACACACACACACACACGCTCAGTCCCGAGGCGTCCAGTGACCCCGCATTTTACAACGTTGCGGCTATTTTCCATATTTCTGACGGTCGGGGCCACACGCGTGGCTGACGCGCGTTACAAGGGCGGAGGTCGGCGCTCGGGGTGGGGCCCGGGAGAAAGGGGGGTGGGGGACGTGGGCAGGGCGGGGCCACCTGAGAGAGATATCCGTCTCATTGTCTCCGACCGCAGCCATACTCATTAAATTTCATGAAGCCACGACACACCCGGGCAGAGGGGCAGGTCTGGACAGCTTGTGTGTGCTGCTTGTCGTGTCGACGGCATATCAGTTCTGTTTGCTTGGTTTTGGGGTTAGCGCTCAGGCTTCTCGTCCAACAGTTTCAACGCTGTGAGAATGAACTTGTGGGACCTGACAGCACCTTTGCCGCCAAAACGACCATTGCAGGCATGTTAGCGATTGGGTGGTTGTAGTCATTTTCCACGGTTGACGAAGAACGAGATCGATGAAATTCAACACAGTCCGTCCTGGGGCGGGGCGGTGCCCGGCCAGCCGCGGTCGGTCAGCGGTGCGCCATGGCAGGGCCGGGTCCCCGCGCCGGTCCGGTCCCTGTGGCTTCTCCCGCGTCCCGAGAGACCGGGCGAAGCCAGGCTCGACCTCACGGCAGTGTCGACCTCGTAGCGGTAGCAGCGGGAGCGGTGGGCACGGCCTAGCTAGGACCAGCCCAGCCCAGCCCAGCCCCCGGGACCTCGGAACTGCCCCGCGACACCCCACGGCGCAGCCCACGGCCTACCATCCTGACATCAAGGGGCTTAATCTGCGTCAGCTGATGGCTACCGCTGCTGCCGCTTATGAATGGAGCCGTCAGCCGTGGGCACCGTGTGGCCCCGGGCCGGGCCCCCGCTACCCGCCGCTACCCCCGCAGCTGCTACACACTATCCTTCTTGTGCATGCATGCATGCATGTACGTCGGGGCGCGGGAGTGTGTGAGTGCATCCATACGTATGATGCACACCTGACGTCAGGGGACGTCCAGAAACTACGTAACTCCAAACGTCCGGCGCGAGCGGGGCTCCCAGAATATACACTTGGCCACGGCTGCTTACTGACGTCCCCTCCCCTGGGGCAGGGGGTCCTGAAGGGGTGGGGGAGGACTTGCGGACGCCATTCCGTCAATGAATAGAATATTGGACGACATGAAAAATATAGGGAAAAATTCATCCCACATTTTGGAGACGTGATTGGACGTTATGGTGACACCGGCGGCGCTTGCTGCCCCCACGGTGATGCACGCGGTATGACAATTTCACCCCAACACCTGCTCTGTAGTTTGATTGCTGTCGTGTCAATAACGTTAAAGCCACTTATTTCTCCGCTCGTCAGAGTATGTAGGTTATGTATATGTGCAGGTCACTGTCTATTGGCCGAACGCTGGCCGGGGATCCCTTCATAGGAGAGGCCATCGGCCAGCCCAGCAGTAGCCCGAGGCCGTTTTAGTTAGTCAAGCACGAGTCGGCGGCATTGTCACGGCGGCCCCCCGGGGCCGGGCTGGGCCCCCCGATGGTCCCCGCGATAGGTGCGGCATAGGGCGTCCGCTAGTCCCCCGTCAGGACCGCGTCAGGCGTCGCCCGTGGCGGTGTATGGCGCCCCCCTCCCCTCCTCCCCGCGGGCCTTCGCAAGTTCAACGCACCGCAGACATGGCAGTCCATGGGGCCTGCATGGAGACAAAGTCGCGCCAGTCTCGCCCGTAGATGGACCAAGCCAGGACCAGCAAGGGCCGCGATTCGGGCCCAGCGCAGCCCAGCGCGGCCTCCCCTCCCCTCCCCTCCCCTCCCCACGCACTGCAGAGGTTCCCACAACCTTGGCGGGGCGGGACCTCACTTGGGGCGGGATTTCGGCTGCGTCCTGCCGAGGACCTTCCTCCGTGCTGCCCTTCTCCTCCTCCCCCCGCCCCCTCTCGCCCTCCCCTCCCCCACACCCCTTTCCCGCGGCGGCGGCGTGTGAGTCATCCCAAGTCTGCGCTACTCCCTGCGCTGCGCGGCGGCGGCTGCGGCGGCGACCAGACGGCCGCATGGGGGCCCGGCTCGGCTCCGCCCGGCCGCACACGCTGCTGGCTCGGCCAGGCTCGACCGGGCTCGGCGCGCGGTGCTGCTCGGCTCGGCACAGCGACGCCGCCGGTGCGGCACGGGCACGGGGCGGCAGGGGCGGCCGGCGCCAGCAGCGTCGGCTCGGCTCGGCTCGGCTCGGCTCGGCCCTCCAGGGCTCTAGGCTCCACTCCTGAATAAGTTTGGCAGCTTCTGGTCCTGGTCCCGGTCCCGAAGTTACCTCTGACCGAGTCCATCCGAATCTGAACCGAAAACGGCGAAGCAAATGGTCAAAAAGCAGTTTAACCTCCTAGTACAATAAATCTTGCACTGTATACAGCGAATGCACAGGGTCACCAGAGGCCCATTTTATGATTGCATTGTCGCCGGAGTGACGACGCAGGGCCCGTCGTGTGTGTGCGTGAGATAGAATGAGAGAGAGAGAGAGAGAGAGAGAGAGAGAGAGAGAGAGAGAGAGAGAGAGAGAGAGACCAGCCCCAACGGCCATTGCGGCCCTAAAGCCTTTCATTGGCGTTCCCGGAAAAGGCAGTCAGGCGACGGCGAGAGAGTTTGACAAGGAGAAGAGAGGCAGCACCCACACAGCGCGGGGGCCGGGCCGGGGGGCAGTAGCTGTGCACCGTGTGCCCTCTCTCTCTCTCTCTCTCTCTCTCTCTCTCTCTCTCTCCCTCTCTCTCTCTCTCTCTCTCTCTCTCTCTCTCTCTCTCTCCTCTCTCCCTCCGGCCGGTAGCTGTGCACCGTTTGGTCCCTCTCTCTCCCTCCGGCCGGTAGCTGCACTCTCTCCCTCACACAAGGAGGCTCAGCGTGCCTTATGGCCGTCCCACGCGTTTTACTTTTACAGCCGCGCGCGTCGTACTTTTGACGCATTCGAAATGAGTGAGTGTTCGCGCCTCCGCCGCTGGAATGAATCTCTGCCCGACAGCTGGGAGTCGTCGTGGGGTTCTGGCAGCAGCAGCCGCAGTGCAGTAGCGGTAGCAGATAGAAAAGAAGAGATGGATTTGACGGAGGAAGGAGAGAGATAGAGACAGATGGAAGGGGGTAAAAAGAGGAACATACAAGGTGTTGGTCGAGGGTTACAGGAGGGTGGGGGGGGGGGGGGGGGTTAACAGGCCAGGGGCGGCGAGTGCGGCTAGCGCTGCTTCCATTTTCGTTTTTACGCCCCGCTGCAGCCCCG
Organism: Odontothrips loti; assembly: GCA_038380765.1. Classification (NCBI taxonomy): domain Eukaryota; kingdom Metazoa; phylum Arthropoda; class Insecta; order Thysanoptera; family Thripidae; genus Odontothrips; species Odontothrips loti. The sequence goes on along the minus strand of CM076243.1, from coordinate 17,747,575 downwards.
ACAGAAGCGAGGCGGCAGCCGTCTGCGGCGGCAGTAGCAGCGGTGGCAGGGGCTAGGAGTCTGGCCGCCTGGCCGCAGCCGCGGGTCGGGCCTGGGAGGGGCGGGAATAACGCAGGAAGAAAGTGGAATATTCCGTAAATGTAAAGCATACTTTGACGTCGGCAGCTATCCGGGTTATGGCTCAAAAATGTTATCTTCACATGCCTGCTTGTTAAAGTATCCGCGATCAATCATTTGGTGCGATCCGCCTGGGTATTAAAACGATGGTCGTCCCGTCCGGCCTAGCGCGCACGAGAAGCGGGTGCCTTATAAGGAGGGCCGATGGCCGCCGGGAGTGAGGCGTCATCGAGGGCTCGCGCAGGGCTCGCGCAGGGCTCGCGCAGGGCCAGGCGCGGATCCAGGGGGGGGGGGGGGCCACGGGGAAAGTGCCCCCCCTTCGGGCCTATCGGCGCCCGCAGGGCGCCTGAAAGGTAGGCAACCTGCGAAGCCTCTCCGCCTGTAAGTTGGCAAAAAGTGGTACTTTGCCCCTCCCTTGGGCCGCTCCTGGATCCGCGCCTGCGCAGGGCTCGCAGGGCTCGCGCAGGGCTCGCGCAGGGCTGGCGCAGGGCTCGCGCAGGGCTCGCGCAGGGCTCGCGCAGGGCTCTCGCAGGGCTCGCGCAGGGCTCTCGCAGGGCTCGCGCAGGGCTCTCGCAGGGCTCTCGCAGGGCTCGCGCAGGGCTCTCGCAGGGCTCGCGCAGGGCTCTCGCAGGGCCACGGTGGAGAGAGATACGGTGGCGGCACGACCGTGGGCTTTCCTACCTGCGGGCGACCCCAAACGTGGTGCCCGCTGAGGTTTCCCCGTCCGGCCACCGGCGCGCTGCCGTCGAGTCGGGGCGAGCGGGAACACTCATCCCGACTACCTGCGGTCGGGGCGGCGGACCCCTCACGCAGGCCGCCCCGACCCAGCTTAGATCCGACCGAGTGTTGAGCCCGCAGCCTCCCGCCGCGCGGCAATTTTGAACGATGGCACGGTATGAGTGAGCCTGGCCGTACTCCGCAGCGGCACCGAAGCGGCTGGGTACGGCGGTTTTCTTGATCCCCGGCCGGCACCTCCTCATTGATATGGTCGTACCGTCCGGCATGACCGTGAAGTCATGCGTGAAAATGTCGGCGGGCTCAAAGTGTTTGGCGCACACCGTGGACTGCTGCAGGGTCATCGGAAGCATGGCCACTCGGGGCACAGCCGCCTGCCGTGTAGCTCGTCCGGCAGCCCTGGACCATACACTTCCTCCCCATGATAAATTTTTTCCCCGCACTGGTTCAAGTACGATGGTTTCCGAGCAGCTAGGCTCACTCAAACCGTGCCATCGTTCAAATTTGCCGCGCAGGCGGGAGGCTGCGGGCTCGACACTCGGTCGGATCTAAGCTGGGTCGGGGCGGCCTGCGTGAGAGGTCGGCCGCCCCGACCGCAGGTAGTTGGGATGAGTGTTCCCGCTCGCCCCGACTCGACGGCAGCGCGCCGGTGGCCGGACGGGGAAACCTCAGAGGGCACCACGTTTGGGGTCGCCCCAGGTAGCCCCGTGCCGCCACCGTATCTCTCTCCACCGTGCGCAGGGCTCTCGCAGGGCTCGCGCAGGGCTCTCGCAGGGCTCTCGCAGGGCTCGCGCAGGGCTCGCGCAGGGCTCGCGCAGGGCTCGCGCAGGGCTCGCGCAGGGCTCGCGCAGCGCAGGGCTCGGCATAGGGCTCGCTGGCTCCCTCCTCACGGACACAGCATCGCGTCCCGATTACCGGGGTGATTTGTGAGCGCCTCGGCTTGCGGTGTCAACCTCTCCTGTCTCCCCTTTCTCTCCCTCACTTCCACATGAAGGATATATAGCGCCAGCCCTGATCGCGTCTTCATCTTCTTTCTCCGTTCCTCTCACGTCACGGGACGGCTCCGCTGCCGCGCCGCTCGTGTTTTCGCTCCTCGTATTTCTCTAGAGCTCTCCGAAAGTGTGTCCCGCTTCTGCGTCAATGTGACGGAGGGGGTCTAGTGGGTGCAGCAAGGACCCTCTGTGAGTAACGCCGTTCTAGTGAAGAGGACGAGACAGAGACAGACATTGGAGAGACAGACAGACAGACAGAGCACACGACTCGCATCTTGCATAGCTAAATGGCTGTAAACTGATTAGTCATCCGTCCCGTGGGCGTTCGGCCGCATTCGGCCGCTGTTGGGTGGGGCGAGAGGGAGAAGGAAGTGAAGGGGGAGGGGAGGGGCGGTGGGGGCGATACATTTTAATGTGTGCCGCCGTCAGCCGCTTCCAGTTCCAATAATTTTGTAGTCGTCGCCCCCCACCGCCGCACCACGGCCGTGCGCTGTACGTGGTCCTCCTGGCCGTCGTCACGCTGGAAACGGTCTTGAACATGTCTGTCCTTGTCTGTCCGCAGGTGGCGTCCCCGTCTCGCTCTCTCCACCCAAGGGAACCGCAGCGGCCGACGGCGGCGGCGCCCGAACCGACTGCGGACGACGGTGCGCGCGCGGCGCTGTCATCGGGGGCTCCGGGAGCTCCTCCGGGTGGGCCTCCGGGAGGGCGGCGACGACGCCGACGGCCCCCACCGAGTCCCGGACCGAGCCGCCGAGGAGGCTGAAGAGGGACACGCCCAGCCGAAGACTCACCGATGCGGCCCGCGCTGCGCCCGCTGCGCACGCTGCTGGCCGCGCTAGCAGCGCTCTGCACGCTCGGGCTGCCGGGACCGGGACCGGCACCCCTGGCCGCCGCAGCGCCAGCAGCCGCCGCCAGCCCCGCCGGCCCCCTGGCTGTGGTGAGTGTTAGCTGGGGCATCTTAGATGTAAGCTGAAAAATAGGGTGCTCCGGAAGTAAGAAGATCAAAACGACTCCCTGAAGACAGTGCGCATGCGCACATATCGGCCCACCCCAGCCCCCACCACCGTGTTTTAGAAGTCGTTTTGTTCTTCTACTTCCTTAGTTGGAATACCCTATTGCAGAATTGTTGTGAGGGAATTTGTCTCCGAAATGTCGTGAATTGTGTGTTTGGTTAGGTTAGGTTGAGGAGTTGTGTGGTTATTTCGTACAAACGGCCGTCGTCAGATTTACCGTAACGGAGCCGCCGACAACCAAGTCAACCTCAACCCGCTTGTTGGCGACGCTAATGCCCTTGAAGAGGTGCTCGGTGGCTGCGGCCCTCCCTCGGCGCGCCGCGTTCCTCGTCGGCACCACGGCTTGTTTGACATCCAGACCGTGTTTATTTGGGCTCTCGGCGGGAAACAGGCGTTTCTCCTCAATTCCCTTCCCGAGACGGCAGTGGTGCGTCCTAAAGGGAGCAGGCGTCGGGGGAGCAATGAGAAAGGGAGCAGGACACGGCAGCAGGGCGGGGCCGTGCAGGGCGTGCAGGTGAGGTGAGAGGGTGAGGGCGTTTCCTCTCGCCACGTCATCTTGTCGGCGGCAGGGCGGCCTTAACCTCGCCTGTCTCGCGTTACACGACCGTACGACACGGCCGTAAGACCTCGTGGCAGCGGCCGTGGAATTTCTCATACGGCGCTAGTACCGGCAGATCACGCCTGCTCATTGTGGGCTTCGCACCTTCCCGGAGGGCGCGGCGGCGTGTCAGTCCGCACCGCACGCACGCACGCACGCACGCATGCCACGGCCACACACATGGCGCACTCCCCCTTCGTCCGCACCCTGCGCCCAAAGGCCCCCCACACGCCTCCCACGCTGCCACCCCAACCCTAACCCGGTACGGGGAGATTCATGCACGCAGCTGTGATGGACTCGGCCACTGCCAGGCCCAGCCCCCAGCCAGGCCACTGCCCCGCTCCGCTCGCTGCTGTTTCCCATTCTCCGTTTCCTACTCACCCAGAGAAGCAGATTCTTAGGCTACAAGCATTCAAGAATATTTTCTTGAATCAAGCCAATCTTAGAGTTAAATCAAGAAATATTCTTGGATCAAGAATTATATTCTATGTTCTAGGCTTGAATCAATAATTTGTTTCCCTAGGTGTGCTGGGGAGTGGCCGGGGCCGGCCCGCTCTCCGTGTGTGTGTGTGTGTGTGTGTGTGTGTGTAAGAGAGAGAGAGAGAGAGAGAGAGAGAGAGAGGGTGAGAGAGAGTGCATGTGTGTATGTTTGTGTGTGTGTATGTGTGTGTGTGTCCCGCCGTCTGCCCGGCGAATCGATATCATTTTAATGTTCCCGTAGCTCTTTTGGTGATGGGTGCGTGTTTGCCTTTCATATTTGTATTCTAGGGATCGTCTTCAAATGATGTGTAGCCCCTGTGACGTGTGCTTAAGCGGGGGAGGGGAGGGGGATGGAGAGGAGGGGCGTTTCCGAAGTATACCCATCTCCCGGATTAGTCGTTGACCTTGTCCGCTGTCTGATTCGTGTCTGATTATGGCGCTGTACCCATCGATAGTGTTATCTAATTTCTGAACGGCAGTGAAGCCGTGCGTGTCACACACGCACGCACGCACACACACACGCACACACACGCACACGAGGTCTGCATAGGCGGTCGGTCGAGGCGATCCGTCTCTGATCGCCTGCCTTGGAGGCTCGATCGCCTGCTCAGACTCGCTTGTGCGAGTGAGACAGGTGTAGCTGGGTGCCGAACGGACGGGCGACAGGCAGCGGTCTCTCTGGCACAGCAGTGCACAGCACGCGCAGCGAGTGGGCTGGCTACCACCGCCGCACATCCACCCGTAGTACTTCTGTCTCTCTCGCACCTAGTGCCGGTCAAATAGGGCGACAGGGAAAGACTGTGCCCGCAGAGCGGCGCTGGCTGTGCTGTAGTCGACCAAGCGGGCGGCTGACGCCGGCTGAGCCGCGCCGGATCGCTCTCGGCCGAAGGCGACCGAGTGGACCAGGCGGATACCGCTCGGCAGCGGCGGTCCGACTGTGTCGATCGCCCGGCCCAGGCGGATGCGGTACGAGGCGATCCTTGCCAGGCGATCGAGGCGGTCCGCCCGAAACCGATCGCCTGCAGACCTCAGACGCACACACACACACACACACACACACACACACACACACACACACACACACACACACACACACACACACACACGCACACGCACACCGCATGCTGTTGCGGGGGTGGGCTCTCCGATGCTCATGTGTTTTCTCCACGACATCCGTTTTGGCGCGAACCTAGCAGTGCACCAGTGCCTCGCAGTGCCTCGTGCAGCGTCCGGCAGCGTCCTCCGTCTGTTTGTCTGACGTTTTAAAGTCTGTTCGGCCAGCTGTGAGAAGTCTGTCTGTTTTCAGTCTGTGGCGAGGAGTCTGTCTGTGGGCGAGGTCTGTTGGCGAGCGCGCTGGCGCCTGGCGTGTTGTTGAGCGGGGTTACTGCCGCGGTGCACGCAGCAGGCTTCTGGCCGGCCTCAGGTGTGATAAAACACGCGTGCCAACTGCGCGCGCGCTGCTGACGAAAAGGAGAGAGAAAGAGATGAAGAGAGAGAGGATGAGACCCCCCGGGGCGTGCAGGTGTGAGAGGAGAGAGAGAGAGAGAGAGAGAGAGAGAGAGAGAGAGAGAGAGAGAGAGAGAGAGAGAGAGAGAGAGAGAGAGAGAGAGAGAGAGAGAGGGCCGTACCGGTCTATTTCTGCGTCTCAGGCCGAGCCCTTGCTGCACTTGCGCCCTGCACCCGCCCGCAGCGCCCTACGCCGGGGGTCATCACAAGCGGGCGTGCCTGCTCCCGCCGGCCCCCGCCGGCCCCCGCCTGCCCCCGCCGGCCCCCGCCTGCCCCCGCCGGCCCACGCCTGCCCCCGCCCCGCCCTCCTCAAGCAGTATATCTATGCATCTGTCATATACTTTCTATAAATATGTAAGGGACTTTCACGTAAATTCGTTGTAGGCGGTGCGATGCAGGCCGCCGTGGGTCGGGGGCGGGTTCGCTACGCTTGCTTACCGTCACCGTCACCGTCACCCCGGGGGTGCTGGTCCTGTAGCCCGGTCAGACGCGATGCCGCAGGTGGTTCGTTACCTCCCCCCCCCCCTCATCCGCAGGCGGCTAGTGCCCCTAGTGCCCTTTTGGCTGCGTGGCCACAGCCTGGGTGTTGTTGCTGATGTCGGTGGGTAATTTGCAGAGCGAAAATCTCGAACGCAGGACGTTTAATTTTAGCGCAAGTGCTCATTAAATTTAAAGTCAGGACGCGAGGGTGGGGCTGAAAGTTCTCTCTTGATTCCTCTGTATATCTGAAAGCGTTGCTACTGCAGCTTGTCGAATCTAGATCCTCGCTGCGCTGTGCGGCCAACAGATGGCCATGCCAGTCGGAGGCCGTTCGCCTTAACTGGAGAGTGCAGATGCCTGTGCGCGGGACCTGCTACTGCCTGCTACCCGATCTCGTACCCGATATAAACCTTGACCGCCATCGGAATCTTCATAGACTAATCGTGGATCGAAACAGTTTTCGCGTTGGCCAATCGAGACAACTTTCTGAGGCCTGTGAAGGGTTAACTTCAATTCGACGGTAATTTAAAAACAAATTATGTTTGGATAGATTTTACGAATATTTTGTTTATGCTACGACAGTGATTCACTTTTGTTGTTTTGGTACAAATGGAGTCGAGAAAAACCGAAACCGAACAACTTCCAGACTTAGTGGTGTTTAATGAATCGATAAGCGCTACGCACTCCCACGAACCGATAAAACTGGTCAAGATGAACTCTGCGTCAACGAGGTCATCGGTCTTGGTCTTGGCGGTATCATCCGATCGAGAAGAGGGAAAGTGACATTAGCGATGTGTCTAATTTTCCATGGTTGGAGACGGAGAAAATGTTGCTGACATTTCGGTGTCCGACATCGAAAAGGGCAAGAAAATTGAAAACGACATTGGAAAACATTTTTATGTCAAGGTGTTTGCATTATCATCATACACAAAATGGGTGATTGTTTTCCACAGACTGATGTGACCATCACTCAGTCGGTGTCAGCGACGTACTGTTGACGTGCGCACACCACGACATACCGCGAGGAACATCTGCGTGGCCTTCTTTTCAATCTCTCTCGCAACGGGTCACCAATTTGTTGGTGCGGATTTGTCTCTGCGATAACCCGGCTGCACGTGCGGAAAGCGTATCAAAACGACTAGAAAACGTAGAAAGATGATCAACTCGGTCCCTTCTCGGCAAAGCATATCAGGCACGGCCGGGGACACCAGGCGCACGACACAGCAGGGCCGTGCCGTGCCTGATGTCTAGCTCCAGCTGCTGGCGCTCTGTGGTGCACCAGGGACACCAGCTTATCGTCTTCATCGCTTATTGTGCGTCTTGCTTTTTCATTTTTACGGCTTCCTTCTTTTCTTCGGTTGCTGCGAATAAATGCGTGGCGCGTTATCCGTCGCCACCATCGCTTGCCATGCATGGCTGCCGGTGTTTGTTTGCGGCCTAAGGGTTAAGGCGCCCAGAAAAACGTAGACGATCGTTCCAAAACGAGTTTGGTTCAAGACTACAGACTTGAGAATCTTCAAGTTTAGAACTTTTTAGGTCAGACCAGACTTGATCGAAGAAAACATTTTTCCGGGTGGTCACTTCAAATCTTTGCAACAACCTTGGGACCAAAAAGCAAAGCCTCATCGCACGCACACCGCTATGACAATAATTTGACACCTTTCGACACTCTAAAATGGTTGGCTGGCTCCCTCATTCATCGGCTGTCTGACGCAACTTTTCCCGCGCACACGGAACGGAGATATCACGAATGGCAGTCCCAGGCCCGGCCAAGAGGAAGGCGGAAGAAGGGGAGGGGAGGGGCGGGGCCCGTTACGGCCGGACGTGTGTGATGTGTGCGCTGTGTGCGCTGTGTGCGTGAGGAAGGGCCCGACGGGAGGACGCACTCACGACTCCTCGATCGATGCTCGAGCCGGCCGACACTGCCGGGTATAAATGCTGTCGTTCAGTGTCTCGTGCGCCGGTCGGTCGAGGAGCTGAAACAAAGCAGAAACTGCACAAGTTGTGGACTCACGGAACACTTTGGCGACGCCGTCTGCAGATGCCGCGGCGGATGCTGGGGGGTTAGGGGAAGCTCATAAACTGCGTGACCGATTTGAGGCCACTTTTCGCCACTCCTGGCTAACCTAACCTTACAATGCATTAATGATATGATACCTTAGGCTGACCCCCCCCCCCCCCTTTTCCCAAGTTGGTCACGTGGTTTATGAGCATCCCCTTAGACCCGGTGCAGTGCAGCAGGACGGAAGCCGATGACACCACCCGCTCCGTGCCCTGCATGTCTGCATGGAGCAGGCAGATTGCTCTGCCGTGCCGCTCTAGCCGCGCCGCCAGGGATGCTGCGGTGACTAACGTGGTCATTCCCACGGCCCGGGCCGGCAGGACGGCACCAGCCGGCACAGGTGACGGACGGCCCGACGGCCCGGGGAGTGGAGCAGGCACGGCGCCAACCAGCCATGCGTCACAATATCCCCGAGTCGGTCAGAATTCCCCCGAATGACGGAATTAGAAGGCCTCGCCGAGGCGGTGACAGCGGCGGCCTGCGGCTTGCGGCCTCCCGGCGCGTAGGCTCTTATTGCACGCACTGCAAGACCGCTGCAGAGGTCAGCAGGGCTGTCTGCACCGGCGGACCCCTGACCGCAGCTGGCGGCGCGTGGCGTACAATAGCTGGCACGCGACCTCATCCCTCACGGCGCCGCTGCGGGCCTCTGGGCCCCTGGCCTGTCTCATACGTTTAGCATATTGCCCAGACTGCCGCACTCTGGCCGGCACCAGGCGGGGTCTTTGGCCCCAACAGCAACACGCGACGGAGTTGTGCCTCGAGGTGTGCATATGGGCCCTCCAGGCACGCTCAGGCAAGCCTGCTAAGGCCTTAGGGAGGCAGGATTTCATTTCATCTACCCTAAACCTTCGTCCAAGTCTTTGTCCCGAGCTTTTTACAGTGTACCTTGGACCGTCTTTACCTTGATGACTCGAACAACGTTGTATGCAACCATACCAACTTCGTGTCCTGATAAATAAAGGGTGTTCTCACAGCGTCACAGGGTTCCGTATAGATATCAATGACTTTTTAGACTTATTTGAAAAAGCAAAGCGATAGGAAATCCATCCAGTCAGAGCCAATGACCGAAAATGTCTGTTTGCAATGTAAATAAGCCACAAGCTGCTTATTCCGCAACTGCCGTCCGTCACCACATTCGCCATTCATTCACATTCACGTTCAGGTACAAGGTGAGAGAGGCTGTTGGCCGCGGTGCCAGCGGAGGCTAGTGAACTGTGCAGACTGTGCAAACGCAGGCGCTCGCATGCCCCGAGGGATGACAACAAGTGATGCAGTTATGATCCTGCCAGCAGAATCATCATGCGTTCATGCTTCGATGAAGAGTATTGCCATCGGTTTGACAAAGAGAAGGGCAGGAGTGGCGAGCGCTGCACGTCCTGTCGTTATACCAACGTCTTTGCCCCGACCTTTATTGCCTATCATTTTGACGATGCCCAGATGGCACACCCACAGGCTGCACTCACGGCCAGGCACGACTATATGCAGGAGACTCAGTCGCGATTAGCTGGAGACGGTTGGATGGAACACGCGACGGTTCGTTTGACAAGGCAGGGAATTTTCTACATGTTGTTTGGCAAATATTCGGCTGCCTGCTCTGCATCTTGCTCTGCTCTGCATGCCCCCCCCCCCCCCCACACACACACTTTTACCAAATGTTTGGACGGATCGGACCGGGTCGGGTCGCGTGCGCGCGGCGTGGCCGGGCGAGGCGGGGCGCGGCAGAGGTTCCCTTCCCGTCCCGTTATCGCTGCCGATGGCTGCTCCGTGGCTGCGCTCACCGCGGCCGGCTGCTACTTATGGTGCCGCCTGCCGAACGTGTCGCCACCAGACGAGGTGGCCGAGTGGTTAAGGCGTTGGACTGCTAATCCAATGGGCTCTGCCCGCGTGAGTTCGAATCTCATCCTCGTCGGGAGAAAAACTTTTGGTGCCGCAGACTTCGAAACGACAGTTCAAATCGATACGGACAACAAGGGAACGTGACGAGTTTGTTTCACAGCCGGCCCCATGGTGTAATGGTTAGCACTCAGGACTCTGAATCCTGCGATCCGAGTTCAAATCTCGGTGGGACCTGTCTTTTTTCTCGTCATATTTTTGTCGTGTTTCTTTAGTTGTAGCATAGAATAACTGGTTAGCAAGATAACTGACGAGATGAGACATTTTATCTACACACTGAAATTACATTATTGGACCCGGAGGAAACGCCATTTTTACTCCTCTTCAATACAGGTTGAATCAAGAACTCATACACAAAACTAATTGCAAATCAATACAGAATTTAGCACAGTCCCGCAAAACTTTAGTTTTTGACTGTGTTGTCTGTCGACCTGCCTCACAAACTCTGTTATGGTACCATCTCTCTCTCCCCGACTCTCACTGCTTACCCTCTGGTGTGACCTGTGAATAATGCAGGAGAAAAGTCGCTGAGATGGGTCTGCAAATAATGTAGAGATCTCGAAGCGCGGAGGCCGCGGCGCCGACAGAGTTCTCTGACCCAAGACGTGTTCCAGCCAGACACCGCCACTCTCTCTCGAAACGTCTCAAATATTCAGACGGGGCTAGATGTGATTTAGCACACGATTTAATGTAATCTAACGGTTGGCAGCCTTCGCTGCCGAACTTGCTCAGCACTCGACACTTCTCGACAAGGCTCGGCCGGCAGGCCGCAGGCCGCAGGGCACTCGTCGTGCGGCTCGATCCGATACGTCAGTGACGCCACAACAAATAAAGAAAGGCCCTTCTCCATAAGGCCCTTAAATGGGCGTGCAGCGGAATAGAAGGGAGACACAAAGGGCGCATTGTCAGCATATTGTGTGACGGTTTCCCACGTATGGGCCGTGCGCTCCGTCATACAACTGCCTCGGCGTGGCGGCCATGCAGGCCCCGACCCCAGCCCCGACCCGAGCCGACGGTGGGGAAAGTGGGGAGTGGGGGCCGCGGGCCGCGGGGACACCGGAGGAAAACTAAGTGGCTGTAGGGCATCATGTGCCCGCTGTGCCCGTGGAGGGCCGCCCCCGGGGCCGCCCCCATGAGCAGCGGCCACCTCCGCGACCCCAAGGCCGTCCCCGGCCAGCACTGACCTGGTCAGGGGAAGGCCTGCGCAGGTCGATGGAGTGCCGTGGACCGCACGAAACGGGTTTCCCTCTGAATCAAACGGTCGATCATCCCCTGCGAAGGTCGGAAGAATTGCACGAACACTCCCAACGTCTTGTATGTAGTTTATCCCCAAATGACCCGTACCACCTGAGGCCTGTGGCCATTGGCGCGGTCAGTTGTGTGGCCAATGGCGTAGCCGAGCCTTTTCCCGGGCATCCTAATGGTTTCCGGCGCGAGAGGTACTTGTCTGACCCGGGTGGGGGCGGGGCCGGGGCTGGGGCTGGGGGGCTGGTACCGGTACCGGTGGTACTGCCTCCCGCTGCCACGGCCCGGCCCGGCCCGTACACCGGATACGTGTCTCTGCCAGCGCACGAATCGGCAGGACCCAATGTGTGTCGTCACTTAGCATGCGGGGGGCGAGGGGGGGGGGGGGCCGGGTCGGCAGGGCCAGGGCCCCTCCAGCGAGTCAGAGGTTTCCGCTGGGAATACATTACGCCGGCGGAGATTTCTTTCTCTTTCCCAAAAGCAAAGCAAGGAAGAGGGTTAAAAGTCGGCAGTTTGTTTGTCGTGTTGTGTGCAAGCTTTGAAAAGACGTGTAAATTTGAAATGTTAAATCAGTAACGGCTTTTATGACTTACGGTTTCCTTTTCTGTCCGCAGGCCGCGTACCTCTCTAAGTACGGCTACGTACCCAAGCTTGACCCGCAGTCCCCGCACCTGCGGACGCTAACGGGCGGCATCAAGGACCTTCAGGTGAGGCACGATCGGAGGAACATAATTACCGGCCCATCGACCGGGCGATGATGCTTACTGCGAAGTGACAATTATACGTGGGAGGGGTGCCTGCGCGCTTCAGCCGGTGGGGGGCGCCTGTTTGCGCCCTGCAAATAAAGCGCAGACCAAGGGCAACAACAGGTTACAGGTGACGTCAACAGAGGTTACGTTAGGTTAGGTCACGTAATGTGAAGGGGCGGAGCGGGGCGGAGCAGGGCGCAGCAGGGCGGAGGGCCGCGCTGTAGCGAATATATTTAAATTGAACCCGCGCTCAGCGCGCTCCCGCTGCGCCGTGGCTGACCCCCGCCCCGGTCCTCGTTCTCTGCTGTGGGTCGGTCCTGTGAGTCACTCGGGCCGGCCGGGTCCCGGCCAGCTCTAGCCCCCGGCGCCAACGCACCGCCAAAAAAATAAAAACAAACGGGAATAAGCTACAGAAAACACACGGCAACGGCTTCATCTAGAGCATTCTCTTCTGTGAGCGGGCCGTGCTGGTCGCAACGAAGGGCTGATTCCTCTGGAGATCCCAGAGAAAAGGCAAATAAATGCCTACATGTCTGGGTCAGCAGCACAAGTGAGGGATATTTACATTTTAGCAACTGGGATGAGTCGAGCGCAAGGGTTACACTTTTTCGGTGTCTGACGCACGCATCGGCAAGTGTGCCAAAGATGCGCCTTAAAACCGCAGGCAGGTCCTAGTCATCGCAAGCCAGCACATCCTGCAGGACCCTCAGGATGAGCCTTCGTGTGGCGCCCGGGCTGCGTCACACACACACACACACACACACACACACACACACGTGAGCAGCTTGCCGATCAGTCAGTGTGTTTGCGTTATTAGAGATCGCACCCACAGGCTCAGGGCTGGGGTGGGGGCAGCAAATGGCGCCTGATGGGTAGGCAACCACGGCTTGTGCATGCACCCGTGCCGTGCGGGCCGGCCTACCCTGGCGTTGGCAGGCGCTCGGACGGCTGGGCTGGGCTGGTATTGATGGTCGCTCTGTTCTGTTCCAGAGGTTCGCCGGGCTGCCGGCCACCGGCGTGGTGGACGCGGCGCTGGAGGAGCTGCTGCGGCGGCCGCGATGCGGGATGCTGGACATGGACGGCTCGGGCCGGGCGGCGCGCGCCCGCCGACACGTGCCGCGCCACGCGCTCCGCCAGCTCCGGCACGCGCACCGCCACCGCCGCTACACCGCCCGCCAGGACATGAAGTGGCACAACACGCTCGAGGTCTCGTGGAGGTGAGTACCGGCTGCCGGCTAGGCTCCGTGCGCCGTCTATTCCCGGCTCCCCCGCCGCGGTGGTGTTTACCCCGCAGCCGCCGGCCGGACGGTGGTGTAGTGCAGGGGAGCCAGGGCTGGGGCCGCGTGGGCTGGGCTATGTGGCCACAGGGCTGTTTCTAGGGCAGGTGTGCCTCCATGTCAATCAGCGGGGGGCACATAAGCCCTAGCGCTGTCCTTAGGGATGGTGTGCTCCCAAAGTCAATCACCCTGGTACGCCCTTCATTAACACACGAAAATTTCGTCCATATTGCCCTCTTTTACCGATTTGGGTGTACAGGCTCCTCACTAGGCCAAAATATTAGTGCATATTTTCATTCAGAAACCTATAATCAATTTCTGCTACTCCCCGCCCCTCCCCTCCGTTTTTGAGGAAATTTCCCCTTTCTTGGGCAAATGCTGAAGCCGCGCTTCGCGCCTGATTCAGCCCGGCCGGGAGCAGCAGCTGACAGCAGCCTCCAGCTCCGGGTACGGCTCCGGGTACGGCTCCGGGTACGGCTCCGGGTACGGCCCTGGGTACGGCTCCGGGTACGGCTCCGGGTACGGCCCTGGGTACGGCTCCGGGTACGGCTCCGGGTACGGCCCTGGGTACGGCTCCGGGTACGGCTCCGGGTACGGCCCTGGGTACGGCTCCGGGTACGGCTCCGGGTACGGCCCTGGGTACGGCCCTGGGTACGGCCCTGGGTACGGCTCCGGGCACGGCTCCGGGTCCGCGGGGCTCAGAATGTGTAAAACAGGACTGTGCCTTTGCTCGACAGACGACGGGGACGGCGGTGGTCTGTCTGTCAGTCCATCTGTCTGTATGTCTCCCTCTGCGTCCCCCACAGACGAAGGACGAGTCCAAACAAAGTGTTGGCATTTATTTCCTCGCCTCCAGACGCCCCACCCTGCACGCCCCGCCCCGTCGCCCCTCTCCCCGTCCTCCCCGTGGCCATGCTCATGTCCTGCCCATCCCTTACCAGAGGCCCCACAACACGACGCAGCCGAGTGCCAATAACTCGGTCCGATTCGATTGAACCGCCGACACTTTTGCGAACGGGGGTGGGCGGGGTGGGTGGGCTTTTGCTGCTCGGGCTAGAGTGGAACACGCGAATGAAAATCAAATAGTTTTCAGAGAGTGTCATGAGAATGTGTGAGATTTGGCGGGGGGTTCGTGCCGTGCAGGAGGGCAGGGCAGGGCAGGGCAGGGCAGGCAGGGGGGCTGGCTGCCTCTTCCTCGTCCTGCGGTTCCCTGGGCCCCCGCTGCCCCCGCGGTCCCTGCTGCCCCTCGCCTTTTCGAGCCGCTCCTATTTCGGTCCGAGAATTGAAAGAGTTGCGCCGCTCTGCCGCCGCCTGTGCGCTTTTTTCTGTCACGCCAAGTTACCTCGGTCGCGTGCTGCACACGCGTAACGTCAAGTCGCGCTTCCGCTGCACGACGCGGCACGACAGACGCATTTCACGGACGAGTGGTTCGGAAGGAGAGTAAATACCAGCGCCGTCAGCTCGGCCCTCGGCCCCAGGGACGGGGACAGGACGGAGACGAGCGCGGCACCGGCTAAAGCATTGTGTATTCCAGCCGCCCCGGAGACGGAGACGGAGGCCGGGCCGGAGGGGCGGACAGCCAAGAAAATAACGCGAGGAACAGAACAGGCACACCCACCCTCCAGAGCCAGAGTATCAAATCGACTAAGGACTGAGGACCCTAAAACATATTTTAGTGCACGAGCTCAAGTACTGTGTGTGTTACTTTCATGTCTGTGGCGAAGACACACTCGGCCCTCTGTACACACCACAAACACCAGAACCCACTAGAAGTCGATGGTTGAACGGAGGGTTATGGTTAGTTGGGTGATGGATGAATGTTTTAGGCAGGCGCTGGCCGTGCAACGAATGAGCGAATGAATGAATGAATGAATGAATGAATGAATGAATGAATGAATGAATGAATGAATGAATGAATGAATGAATGAATGAATGAATGAATGAATGAATGAATGAATGAATGAATTATTGAATGAATGCCCCCTACATGGTGAAGGAAACACGGAGATCTAGAGGCTGTACGCGGGGTATCGAAGCGAGGCGAGGGAATGCCCCTCGTTGCCGCGGGAGTACGGACGGGCGCGGAGTATTTCCGCGTGCGGCTGGTGGCGCCGCCTGGCGGCGTCTGCGAGTCATTCCCTTCACAGCACAGCACAGCCAGGCTACGCCAGCATGACGCCGCCCCGTGCCGGGCGTTGGGCTGTGGGCCTGGCTGCGGCCTCCCTCAGCCTGTCGTCTGCTGTGCCGACTATAATACATCCAGCTGGGCTAGAAACGTTGCAGTTTGCAGTGCTCTCTCTACCGGACGATTAGCACACCATCACGTACTGACAGGGACTGGCAGCAGCTGCTGCTGACGGCCGCACCAATAACACTCGACATGCCACCCGTATCTTAGCCGTCATGAACGATTCGAGTAATTCATGATCTCTCTCTCTCTCTCTCTCTCTCTCTCTCTCTCTCTCTCTCTCTCTCTCTCTCTCTCTCTCTCTCTCTCTCTCTCTCTCTCTCTCTCTCTCTCTCTCTCTCTCTCTCTCTCTCTCTCTCTCTCGCACACACACACACACATAAACACACACACACGGCGCGTGATCCTGTGTGTCAACATCCACGGCGGCCGCGTCACAAAGTCATATAACCCCCTGCCCTGCCCATCTCCAGGTCCGCCCCTACGCCCGCCCCTACCCCGCCCTCACCGCCGCAGCTCACGCTGTTCCAACATGGACTCATGGTTCCAAAGCAACCGCACACGGAGCTCGGAGCCCTGTTTGCAGAGGGAAGGGAGGGCAAGAACATCGCTCAAAGCGCCTCAGCGCCAACTGCACCCCCTCCCCTTCCCCTCTCTGTCCCACTACCTCGGTGGCGTCGACGACATACAGCGTAATAACGAATTTACTCACGAGAGCTTCCGTCGCGCTATGCGTCAATTTTGCGCGGGAATTTTCAAACAGCACCAGCGCCGTTAGGTTTTACCCACACTGTTACTCGCAGTGATCTCGCTTATCGTTTCCTGATTTCCTAAAAGGGCGTGTAACAGAGCACATCATCAGGAGTTTGAAGGGAGAGCAAAGGAGAACGATAGTGTGCTCTGGTGTGGCAGAGCGGCTGTGGCGTGGCATGTGTTCAGGATCCAGATAGAGCGACGTGCCAGACAACCACACCACCACAGACGCGGAATGCACTCAAGCAAATCCCACAATTTTACCACTCGGGTGGGTGCGTTTGTTGAGGTGCTAGGAAAGTTTTTATTTGCATTGCCATGGTTATGGTCTCTTTGACAATTCGAAAAGAAAACTTTTGGCTAGATTGAAAAATAAATTCTTCATAACTTTCATAATGTTTTCGACTGTTTTCTGGCTAGAAACAAAGATAGTGCAACCCATATAAAAGGATTGAATTTTGACACAATCGTGTGAAGGGTCTCTCTCTCTCTCTCTCTCTCTCTCTCTCTCTCTCTCTCTCTCTCTCTCTCTCTCTCTCTCTCTCTCTCTCTCTGTTACCTGGTCTAAATGAAGGAATGAAGGCCCTGGGGGGGAGGGGGACACTGGCGATAAAAAGGTGATATCGGAGGGTGGTCGTGCACTGCTTGCAAGGGAGGAGGGGGAGCTAGTTCAAACAATCTAATCAGCCCCTCCTCCCCTGTCAACCCGTGCCATTTTTCCACCGAACGAACAGGCTGGGCTAGGCGGAGGGTTTCGGCTCGGAGGCCGTAGCCCTCTGGCGGCTGGCGGGGCGGGCTCGGAGCTAGGCCACACGCCGGCAAAGCCGCGCCAAGCCGTTTCAAATTAACCGGAAGTTGAAGATTACAAACAGCTTCCTGGAATGGTCAGACACTGATCGCACAGCCGACCTGTGAACTGGTTTCCGTTCGCCGGGGTGCTGCCGGGGTGCTACTCTGAAAGTATCAACGGGGTGAGGGAAGCGGGAGGGAAGCGTTTTGCGAACTTCATTTTCATCAAGCTTGATTATGTGTCTCCTCGGCCCGCCCCACCCCGCCCCCTTCCACGTCCTTCGGCCGGCCCGGCCCGGCTCCGGTCGTCGGGGATCAACTTCTTGTGACATTCACTTGATGGCGTGGCATTTGCACCGACTGAGGGGAGAGAACCGGAGGGAGCCGTGGGCGCCCGCCCCGGGTTCAAATATCACCCCTGCAGTGCAGCCCCCCCCCCCCCCCCCCGGCAGCCCCGGCCAGGCCTTGGCGCCAACGCTGTCCACCCATAGGATAGGGTGTATGCAAAGCAGGTCCACTCTAGTTCAATGAAAACCCCCCTAGAGAAGCCACTCCGTTAACATCATTTTTCGGTTCCGGGGCGGTATACTGGAATTTTCGTTTTCAAGCCTAGAAATCTGCAAACAAAACAATTACAGTCACTTTCTCTACCAGTTTTTAAATTCAAGTCGTCAGGGGTCGATTTCAGATTGAATAAACCCGATGTCACTAGACGCCTGTGACGCAAATCGGTGTAATGTCCGATGCGAATCCGTGTTGCGTGTGCGGCTCGAAGAACTCTGCGAACGCGTCCGATCCAGAGATATGAGCTGCGCGGACCCAGATGTACTGAATAGCCCCTATGGTGACGCAAGACGCAACCCTCCACTGCGCCGCCCCCGCGCCGCCCCCGCGCCACTCCCCCGTGGCCCCCGAAGCAGCCTGTGGCCCCCTGTCTGTGTTCTGTCAATGCCCGGATACCTGGAACGGGCTCAAACGAGCTCCGGCTGGAGGACAAAGACTGCATAACGAGATGGCTGGAGGAACAGGAAACGCTGGGTAAATGAATGTCTGGTAGCATCAATGGCTTTACGTTAATTTTTAAAATTTCGTTTTGGAAAACTGAGAGGGAAGCCAGAGGAAGTGTCGACGTTTTACAGCCCTAAAAAAACCCCATCCACTGACCCCGCCCCACCCCACCCCATAGCGCCCCGCCCCCGGGGGCAGTGCGAGTGAGGGGGCAGTGACAGCGGGGGCGGCGCGGGGGCGGTCGTCAGTGGCGGATCCAGGAGCGGCTCTAGGGGGCAGAGAGCTGCATTGGCTCAGGCCTGGACCGCCGGCCTGACCGCGCGGTCAAGAGCGGTCAAACCTATGCGAGTCGAGACCGGGACGGAGCTGAGACACAATGGCGACCGGGCATCGAATCCCGGCGGCTCCAGATAGCCGAATTTTTTTTGAATATTTTCGTTTTTTTCTCGATGGCTGCTGGTAGGGAACTGCATACCGGGGGGGGAGTCACGCTTTTTGGCTTCTTACAGGCGGAAAAGTTATGCCGGTTGCCTACATTTACGGGGTGGGCAATTGACCCTTGCCCCCCCCCCCCCTGGATCCGCGCTTGGCGGTCGTCACAGCGGACAGCGTATGTTTCTGGCCTAGTGATCAGCAACAAGAGTCCTCCCCACTTTCCCCCTTCTCCCTGGCGCCTCTTTTCTGGGCGAAAGGAGTGAGGGGTGGGGAGGGGGTGGGGAGGGGAGTGGGAAGGGGGGTGGGGAGGGGGGAGGGGGGAGGGCGGATTGGTCTCTTCATCAGTGCGTTGCAGCGCTCGCTGTGCGCGTCCCATTCAATCCAATCAATGAGGTTACATAACGAGAGCCCCCCCCCCCCCTACACTCATAGACTGTGCCTCCCATAGGGCGTTGCCCATTATATAAGAGCTCCCCTGGCGCAGGCCGGCGCCCGCTCTCTCTGTCAGCCCCATGGTGGTCTTCCCAGCCGGTGGTAGCGCCATGGTGATGGCCATAGGGGTGCAATGAGGCGAGCGGTCTTGTAAGAATACGAAACAACGACGCGTTTCTTTTGCTGGAAGGAATCAAACATAATACACACACGGAAATCGACAGGCCGCGGCGAAAGACGAACATTCTTGATAACTAGGATTTGGCGCCGGCCTTTGCCGCAAAACATTTTCGTGTGACATTCTTTCATATTGATCTCATTTAGATGTTTGGGCTTCGTTTCATTTTTATTGTTTTTCAGACAGCGGCATTAATTTTCTCTCCGTATTCTTTCCCCCTTTCCCTTCCCCTGCCGCAGCCCCTGCTTGCCAATAGCAACATCCCATAGCGGCTGGCATTTCGAGGTGACATTTCACTGGCACAGCCATAAGCAGTTTGCCTCGCTTGCGACCCGCTGCACGTGGGGAGCCCCCTGCTCTGCCCCTCTCTCCACACATTTTGGAGAAGATTCGTGTACATAATTTTTTGTGCCAGAAAGGTTCCGAAGCGGTTGATGGTTTTGAAAAGCCTCACGCGTCGCCCCTATTCCCTTTTGAGGATATGTGAAGTGTGTGTGTGTGTGTGTGTGTGTGTGTGTGTGTGAGAGAGAGAGAGAGAGAGAGAGAGAGAGAGAGAGAGAGAGAGAGAGAGAGAGAGAGAGAGAGAGAGAGAGAGAGAGAGAGAGAGAGTGAAGGGGGTGAGGGGGCAGGGAGGAAGAGGGGAGGTGGGTTGCAAGAACTCGATCATCGCGCCTGCCTTCCCTAAACAAGTTTGCTTGGCGTTTAGCGCCAATCAAGGACATGTTATGGCACAGCTTATACGGGCCATGTGCACACACACACACACACACACACAAACACAAACACTACAAGCATACACGACATACAATGTCTTCCTCACCCTGCTCAACCTGTGATCGGCAAAAATTGACCAGATCGTTACAATAAGATCATAAGATCACAAAGATGGAGATGACCGTTCCGTTCTTTCACAGGCAAACTAGGCCAAATAACACAAATTATTCAGAAAATAAAATATGTATACATCGTCTGTTGATCCTGTTAAAGCGGAGATGCACTGCACGAGAGCCTGGTGATATCGTCTCATGCGGGTTCCCTTTGCACCCCTTTGAGCCCCCCCCCCCCCCCGCCCCAACGCCCGCACCTCAAGACGGAAACACAAGCCGCTGCTGAGAGCGGGAAGAAGGACAAAGTGAAGTGTACCACGGCCTCAACTCCGCCTGAGACTCGCACGGACTGCGCTCGCAGTCGTTGCACCGAGTTTTATAGAAAATTCAGCAATTCATCGTCGCGGCGCGTTTGAAATTGATAATTTCCTGCGCCAGAATAGTCTCAGTAGGCCTTCCTATTAGTCTCGTTAAAGAATTCTCAAACGTGGTGTGTCGTATGGTCCCAGTTTGTGTGCACCGCGAGGGTGAGAGGTCCCGAGGTCCCTCTTACGGTCAGACGGCGCGGCCATACTTTCGGCAAAGGTCAGTTGGGCGCGGAGCCGGGACCAGCCCTCGGCCAAGCTTTGGACGGGCCCTCGGACGAGACCGCGGACGCGGCGCGTGGCGCCTCAGTGATAAATGTCATCCCGCGATTGTGAAGGGGGACTACCGCGGCACTACATCAGGCTGTGTGCGATTAGTTCCGGCCGGCTGCGGGCAAGTCCCGCACACTCCGCACGCAGCCCGCACGCAGCCCGCACGCAGCCCAGCCCCAGCTCAACCTTGCGAGGTAGGCAGCCGCGGGACGGACATGTCGCGCTGCTGCCTACCTGCCGGGCTGCCCAAGGCGGTGGCGCCCCTGCCTGCACAGAGTGCACACTGTGCACAGACTCTGTGCCGCAGGCCGCAGCGCACAGATTTGCGCCGCCGGGAGACCGGGACCACAAAACGGTCGGTGTCAAGACGGCGCGGTCTGAGCAGCGCAGCCACGCCAAGAGCCCCGCCCCGCCCCGCCCCGCCCCGCCCTAGCCGACATCAGCCGCCTTTTCTCGGGGTCATTGCTCTCCATTTCATGATTTTCCCGGCGACTTAGTCCGCTGCTAGGAAACCTGGTTTTGACGAAAACCGGCCCCTGCGGCCCTGCGGCGAGCCCCGGCAGCCCCGGCCCGCCCAGGCACCGACGCCTTGTGGCTGTCGTGTCCACCACCACCCGCGCCCAGCCAGCCCAGCCCAGCCCAGCCCCGTACCGCCCCGCGCCGTGCGGTTTTGACGCGGGCAGTGTATATATGCGGTCGTTGCTCGTTTATCGTCGAACAAGCGACAGCGAATGCGATTTTTACTGCAAGGGGCGGGACCTTCGAGCACGTGTGTGTGTGTGTGTGTGTGTGTGTGTGTGTGCGCGCGCGTGTGCCGGGCCTCTGTGTGCGTTTATGAGACCCCCTCCCTCCCTCCCTCTCTCCCTCTACCTTACCCCCGACCCTATTACCTCAAACTCTGTTTTTCTATCACCACCACCACTACCGCCACCACCACCACGTGTGTGTGTGTGTGTGTGTGTGTGTGTGCGTATGTTCACTCTCCCCTCTCCTTTACATGGGTGTGGTGCGGGTGTACACAGGGGGGGGGGTTGTCCCTAAAGCATGTCCCCCTCCCCTACCGCCCCCTGCGCACGTAAATAAAAAGGCGTTGCGGACGGCAATTAGGATATGACCCATGAGAGGAGCCGGCCGAAGCACCGAGTGTGCATGCGGGGCGGGACAGCCGAGGGACAGCCGACAAAACCGCACGGCAGGACTGAGAAGCCGGTGGGACGCTCACAGTGAGGTTAGGTTGCTCTCGTCCCGCCAGTGTCCCGCCTCATTCTCGTCCCTCGTCCTTCATCGCTCTGCCGCCGGTGTCCATCGCGTCGATATGTCGCCACGCCGCCATCAAAATTGCCCCACTTTTTCCGATGCTTGCCATTTCCACGTTTTTCAAGCTAGGAAGTTGCCGTTTTGCATGCAGTTGCCCCCATTGTTGTACTTGAAGGTCCCAAAGTGCCAGATCCGGGAGCCACCCCTTTCGGAGGGGTTGTCTGTGCGACTGCGGCGGGGTGGAAATTTCGACCGAAAAAGGTCCCAGAAACACCTTTAAATTTGCTGGAATTTCAAAATTTTTGGTGAGCAGTGCTAAATGACGGCCCTTGACAAGCTGACGTCAAAATTTTCACGATCGGTCATACCCACCCCCAGCCCCACCTACCCCCAACCAACCCCCACCCCCTAATAGGGGTTGGTGTGGCGGGTGAAAAAAAATGGTCGCATTGCAAGCCCTTAGTCCCGGGCTATCTGCGCACCAAATTTCATGCCGCTAGCACCAACCCCTGCCGAGCAACCCCTAAAAAACCAAACTCGATTTTTGAAAATTTGCTTTTTGGGGCACTTATCGGTATGCGAGGGGTCCAAAAATTTTGTCAGAGATGGACTAGGGGTGGAACATCAATCTCCCGTCAAGAAATCCGGCGCTTAAAATTCGCAGCCCTTAGTATGGGGGTTGTCACCCCCAGCCACCCCTTGCTACCCCCGGTAGGGGTGGAACTGATTTGGGGCTACGAATCGTTGAGGGCATTTGTGATGCACCCCCCCTCAAATTTGCAGCACGATTCGACCACCCGTTCGTGCTCCAGACCCGCAAAACCATCAAAAATGTCAAAACCCACCCCTTACTTCAACCCCCCATATCGCCAATTCCGGGTGGGGGTGGAAACCCGGCTATCATAACGGCGGGTGGTCCCGACCCTTACCTCGATAGTCCTAAGCGGAAAAGTCGCTGCGGCAAACGGTTTACCCGTGGGGAGTGTTAAAGTGAGAGCATTGCATTCTTCGCCCGGCCTGCGCTGCTACAGAGCGCCTTGTAAGCAGGCAGCCCACGCAGCTCCCCCGGCCGGCAGACGGCATCCAGAGAGAGTACGCCGGAAGATGCGCGCGCCCTGCCGGCGCGTCAGTCACGTCATCTGCCTGCCTACCAGGCGCTCGGTAGCAGCGCAGGCAGGGCGAAGAATGCAATGCTCTCACTTTAACACTCCCCACGGGTAAACCGTTTGCCGCAGCGACTTTTCCGCCCAGGACTATCGAGGTAAGGGTCGGGACCACCCGCCGTCATGCTAGCCGGGTTTCCACCGCCACCCGGAATTGGCGATATGGGGGTTGAAGTAAGGGGTGAGTTTTGACATTTTTGATGGTTTTGCGGGTCTGGAGCACGAACGGGTGGTCGAATCGTGCTGCAAATTTGAGGGGGGTGCATCACAAGTGCCCTCAACGATTCGTAGCCCCAAATCAGTTCCACCCCTACCGGGGGTAGCAAGGGGTGGCTGGGGGTGGCAACCCCCATGCTAAGGGCTGCGAATTTTAAGCGCCGGATTTCTTGACGGGAGATTGATGTTCCACCCCTAGTCCATCTCTGACGAAATTTTTGGACCCCTCGCACACCGATAAGTGCCCCAAAAAGCAAATTTTCAAAAATTGAGTTTAGTTTTTTAGGGGTTGCTCGGCAGGGGTTGGTGCTAGCGGCATGAAATTTGGTGTGCAGATGGCCCGGGACTAAGGGCTTGCAATGCGACCATTTTTTTTTCCACCCGCCACACCAACCCCCTTTAGGGGTGGGGGTTGGTTGGGGGTAGGTGGGGCTGGGGGTGGGTATGACCGATCGTGAAAATTTTGACGTCAGCTTGTCAAGGGCCGTCATTTAGCACTGCTCACCAAAAATTTTGAAATTCCAGCAAATTTAAAGGTGTTTTTGGGACCTTTTTCGGTCGAAATTTCCACCCCGCCGCAGTCGCACAGCCAACCCCCTCCGAAAGGGGTGGCTCCCGGATCTGGCACTTTGGGACCTTCAAGTACAACCATGGGGGCAACTGCATGCAAAACGGCAACTTCCTAGCTTGAAAAACGTGGAAATCTATAAACAACGGCGAACAACGCCCCCTGTCAGTCGAAAAATTCTCATCACACGAGCTCTTTCTCTCTCTCTATCGCACACACTCTGTGGGGCCATGGGGCGTATCGCGCATCACAGCAGCAGCAGCAGCAGCAGCAGCAGCAGCAGCAGCAGCGGGGACAGATAACGTTCGCTTCGGAACCACCCCGCCGCGCCCCGCCCCGCCGCCACCAAACAGTCGCCTCGCCTCACTCGCGCTGCCGTATGGCCGTCCACGCCCCTCAGACTGATACAAGAGACCCCTGGGCCAGCGAAAACATGACACAGGACAGGCCACGCCTGGGGGCGGGGGCGGCCGGGGGCTGGCCGGGGGCTGGCCGGGGGCGGCCGCGGCTTGGTGGCGGGTCATGTTCGCGATGCCGAGTCACCATCCGCGCGCTTTCCATGTGCCCTGCCGCCTTGAAGAGGAGTCCATCTGTGTTCAAAATCGCTGTGCGAAACGTCACGAGACTCGAACCCGCACCTCAGCAGCCAGGCCGGGGTGGGTGGCCAGCTCCGAGAGCACCCCACTCCCACTCTTGTCTTGTTGGTATCCGGTCGGGACGGACGGGACTTCCCCGCTGCCCCGAGCTGGCTCCGCTACTCCGCTGCTTCCTAGCTGGATATGGCGGGACGCCAAAACGCCAGCAAGTCAAATAACAGCATCGTTTCTCTTCCCACGACGACATCGGGCGGACCGGCAGCAACCCCCTGCCGTCCCCGACCGCCCCCGGCCAACGCCGGCCGCCCCCGACCGCCTCCGACCCCGGCCTGGCACTGCGTGGCGCCGCGGCTGATGAGGCTAGCGGATGCACTCGGATGCACGCAGAAAAATTTCCTCTCCGGTCGAGTCTCAGATTTGGCCTTAAAAGTTGCGGACTTGAGTATCCTCAGATTTTAATAGTCTTCCGGCATCAGCTCAAAATTGTCTCCAATATGAGAAGATGAATGCCGAGTCTAGGTTTTTGCCCCATGCCTTTAGTGCCTTTAGTGCACATTTCTTGCCTTGATCGGTGCCCTGCTGCCTCTTGAGGTTCACGCCCATGCCGAGGCCCAGACCGCCGGTGCCGCCAGTACCGCCAGTACCGCCACTCCAGCGGACCTAAAACTCGCAACCCTGCCGCTCCCGTCGCCGCTGCCGCTGTAGCCTCCGCTGTAACATATTTTTCAGCTGGAAGCCATCACAAAAGCCGCAAACAATTTATAGCTGGCGGGGCCGATGATGCTTTTTGGTTGGGGTGAGGGTTAAGGGTGGGGGGGGGGGGAGGACTTAGCTCCATGTCTGGCCGCCAGGGGCGCTGGCATGCGGGCGGCGGGGAAGGGGTCCTTGCCAGTGCCAGGCGTCGGTGGGGTGGGCGGGGAGGGGAGGGACGGGGTGCGCGGTAGGGTAGGGTAGGGCAGCCCGCAGGCGTGCTAGGCAGAGGCAGCCAAGCACCGAGTCCCTGCCCTGCCCGGCCTGCCCCTGCCCGGCCCCGAGGCGGAGGCCGAGCCGCACAGCGCCACAGCCAGGAGCCAGGCTCAGACCGCTCAGACGGAGCGCGGGCCGCGAGTCGGACGGAGCGCAAGCGCAGAGCAGAGCAGGACAGAGCAGACCAGTCCGCAGCACAGACGGCAAGGGTTCGGCCCAGCGGCAGGACGGGACGGGACGTGCGCCACGGACGTGCTCAGGACGCCGGCGATCATGGTGCCAGCACCGCGCGCCGCACCACCCGCGGGGGCTGCCTCCAGAGGATCCGGGGGAGGGACCCCGCCGCCCCCGCCGCCCCCGTGGCCCCCGCGGCCCCGGTGCTCGAGGTGGGGGCGGCGTGTGGACGAGCGGTCCTCCTCGTCCTCGCGGGGACACGGCGGACGGCGGGTGTGTGACACCACCGGGGGTTGGAGCGGCTGCGGCTGCGGCCACCGCCGGGGGCGTGACGTGAGAGCGGCAGCAGCGGCGGCAGCGGCAGCAGCGGCAGCAGCGGCAGCACGCCGACAAACGGAGATGGGAACGGTGAGTGCAGCAGAGTGATGGTGGTGTTGTGGCAGTGTCACGTGTGTTGTGACGCGGCGTGACGCGGGTACGAGCCCAGCAGGCCCATAGGGCAGGCTGTCAGTCAGCGGCGGTTCTCTCGCTCCGCATCTACATGCGACGCCTGTGGGTCTGTTTGAGGCCATGGCCAGCGCACGCGAGCGCAGCCTCGCGGCCTCGCCTCCCTCGTGTCAAGCAGCACGACCCCATGTCGGCCGTGGGGGGGGGGGGGGGGGGGTCTCTTCGAGTCTCTTCTCTCGGTCTGCACTCAGCTCAAGTGAGAGCGCTGCAGACAGAGGCGAGGCGAGCCCGTGGAATACACTCGTTCTGGCCTGGTTGGACATGACGGCGTTACATGGGAGCCTGCGGAGCCTCCGCGACTCAAACCCTCGAGGAGCGTCACGTGCAATGTGTGCTGCGTTTTGATTTAGAGGGCGTCGAGGCTGCGGGGGGTGGCTGGGGGGCCGCGGGCGGGCCGCGGGGGCCCATCCCCATCATGCGGCAATTTGCTGGGAAGGAACAAGGCTTGCCCGGGCAGGGCCGGCAGGCGGGCTCACGAAAACTGTGCTCCATAAAGTTGTGGTACGCGACCTGAATGAATGGGCAGATGGGCGTCATCTGTGTGCGTGCGTGTGTGTGTGTGTGTGTGTGTGTGTGTGTGTGTGTGTGTGTGTGTGAATGTGAGAAGACAGAAGGGAGAGAGGGGGAGGGCGGAGAGAGAGGGGGATGGTTACCGGGAGTGAAATCACACTCACCAGGAAAGCCCTTTTAGTGCGAGTGTGGTTGCCGATGCTGCGACGGGAAAGTTAAAGGCGTTGGGATTACTGGATACGCCCCCGGGCACCGCCCCCGGGCCCCGCCCCCGGCTGCACGCTGCACGCCCCCCGCCTGGTCTGCGCGGTTCCGCGGAGACCGGAAGTCCGTTTCCGGCGTCAAGGATATGGGCGCCCCGCGCTGTTCGTACAGCAGCAGCGGCGGGGTTTCACCCCGGAACGAGAGGACTACACCCGTCGGGGGAGGACGAGGACGAGGGCGAAGCGGGAGGTGAGATGAGAGGTGAGGCCCTCGGCGGCAGCGGATCCCTGTCCTGGTCCGCAGCTGCCCTCAGCTGGTGGCCCGTGCCCATGTCCTGGTCCGCAGCTGCCCTCAGCTGGTGGCCCGTGCCCATGTCCTGCACCCCGTGTCCTCCGGGTGAGCAAAAGGCCGGAGGCCCGCAGCCCACAGCTAAGCCCGCCGACAGTAAATCGCTGCTCGTTTCCTCCCCGACGCGTGTTTCTTCACCGTCTTCGTGTTGAAGGCAGAATGGTGAGAGGTGGGGGTGGGGGGTGCAGCGCCGTATTTAAATAAATACTTCCTTACTGGGTGATCGCTGGGCGCATGTTGTTGCTTTTTTGGAGGGGGGAGGGCAGGGCGGGGGAACACACGCGGGCCAAAAATTACGGGGGAGTGAGAAAGAGGGAGGGGGGGGGGGTCCCGAGAGGTGGGGAGTGAGAGAAAGACAGAGAGAGCGCACAGCGGGGGAGGCGAGGGAGAGAGGCCAGCTGCCGCAGTGCGCTACGCTACGCCCCTGCGCCACACTGCAGCCCGCTGTGCTGTGCTGGGCTGGCTGGGGGCAGTGGGGCCGGGCGGGGCGGGGCGGGGCCGGCCAGGGCAGTATGCGGCTGATAGCGGACACCTGCACAGCCTGCGCGGCACGGCCTGCACTGCACAGCCTGCACTGCACAGCCTGCACTGCACAGCCTGCACTGCACAGCCTGCACTGCACAGCCTGCACTGCACAGCCTGCACTGCACAGCCTGCACTGCACAGCCTGCACTGCACAGCCTGCACTGCACAGCCTGCACTGCACAGCCTGCACTGCACAGCCTGCACTGCACAGCCTGCACTGCACAGCCTGCACTGCACAGCCTGCACTGCACAGCCTGCACTGCACAGCCTGCACTGCACAGCCTGCACTGCACATCCTGCACTGCACAGCCTGCACTGCACAGCCTGCACTGCACAGCCTGCACTGCACAGCCTGCACTGCACAGCCTGCACTGCACAGCCTGCACTGCACAGCCTGCACTGCACAGCCTGCACTGCACAGCCTGCACTGCACAGCCTGCACGGCACAGCTTGCACAGTCCGCGGGACTGTGTATCGGCTGGCGGGTGCTGGCGGCCGGGACCGGCCACGTGGAGTCGTGCGTCATCGGCAGCGCGTGGCTAGAGTAACCACAGCTGGACCGAGTAAGTTGACGCCGCCTCCCGATAGGACATGGGCAAGACAGGTGATGACGGTGGCCGTAATTCTTCCGGCAGAGAGAGAGAGAGAGAGAGAGAGAGAGAGAGAGAGAGAGAGAGAGAGAGAGAGAGAGAGAGAGAGAGAGAGAGAGAGAGAGAGAGAGAGAGAGAGGGGGGGGGGGAGGTGCGCGGCGCACAGAGACGGAGGATGCGAACACTGCAGTGAGCACGTTCTCTTACTCTTACGCCCTGCTAGCCCAGCCCTCCTCCCCCTCCTCACCGCTGACACATTCATACCCTTGTCGGGTCGGGCCGGGAATGCTAAGCGCCAATGTGGCAGATAATCTACTCTGCACGTCCTGCCCTGCAAGAAATGTGTCCGTTGTTTTCGAGTTTATATGTCAGGTGTGCTTCCGTGTGAGTTGCTCCATAACCCCCGACGGGACCGAATTATTGGGTTCAAGTACGTGCCGACTTTATGTAGGATATTTATGTACGCGTGTAGAATGTCTTCAGTTTGTAGTACCAGTATGGCTGCGTTGTACGACGCTCCGGAACTGCTGGCCTTGAAGTCTATGGTGGTCGCTGTTTTTTATCGCCACTCGCTGTTATGTCCACACCGTGCAAAATCGTGCACCCGAAATGTCGCATGGGAACGTTTTTTTTTATTGGAAGATGCAATTTCGTACCGCACGGCGGCTCTCTGTGAACGGGGTATATTCCGGATTAGAACTTGACCGGAAACTAGAAGAAGACAAGAATCACAAACGCGGACTTGGAAGCGCCGGATCTGCTCCGCGCGGCCTGAGGATGCAGGTGCCCCTCTGGCCGCGCGATTGAAGTCTGCGCTGTGTGACCCTACCAAGTGGTCGTGACATATCGTCAGCGAGAGCTAAGCTTCCAAATTTTTGACTTTAGCGCGTGGCTGACGCCGTGGCGGAGATACTCTGTACTACGGTAACCCTTATGATACTCGCGTTTTGTATCCGCTGATGTTCTTCTTGACTTCTTCTCCATTTCCGGTTTGGACCTTCTCCGAAATACCCTATTGTCCCACGGCACTTGGTGTGCGCCGGCCGCGCGCCGCGCCCTTCACCGCCAGTGTGCTCCCGGCGGGGTTCGCAGTTGCTCGGAGCGCTCAGGGTGCTCACAGAGAGTGTGCCGCCGCAGAGTACCACAGTAGAGCGCGTTACGTCTCGCACAGCACTTGGCACCCTTCCGGCTCATAAACCAGCGATCTTTATCCCCGTGTCGTCCTCTCCCGAGTTTACCGGTGCCGTTTGCCGTGTTCTGGGGAGGCTTACCGCCGGCGACCGTGCTTCACAGCAATGCTCTGTCGACCCGTTCATACTGTTCATACTTCCTTCACATTCACCGGAGGACAAGGATAACTGTTTCCCAAAGTTTCGCTGATTCTCTAAATTGAACAATAGGGTATTTCGCAGATGGTCCAAACCGAAAAGGAAGAAGAAGTCAATATCAGCGGGTACAAGTCTCCTCGGTTCGCGCGGGAAAATTCTGCGCTGCCTGACCCTGCCAAATTGTCGTGACATATCGTCAGTGAGAGCTAAGCCTCCAAATTTGTGACGTTGGCTCGTGGCTGACGCCGTGGCGAAGATAATCTCTGTTGCTGTACCATTTATAGTACCCGCGTTTTGTTTCTGCTGATTTTCTTCTTGATTTCCCCGAAACACCCTATTGTCCTCTCTACCCCTCTTCACATCCTCCTTCCCGCTGGATGCTGATCCAGTCTTGTGTGCTCGCGCGCTCGTGTGCGTGCGTTCAATGTGTCGACTGTTGTGTTGGGAAGGCATTTCATGCCGCTCGGCCCAAAGTGCCCCTCCCCCCTGCCCCGGCCCCCGCCCCGGGCTCCATATGCAGCGGGCCGTTTGAGAGAGCGCGCGTGCTTTGGGCTGCATTCACTGCCGCCACACCACCGATATCCCAAGAGCGGCGGAGAATAACGCCACACATTCTCACCACTTGCTGGTGCATGTTTTGGTGAGAAAATGGGTCGGATTTCGGGCGTCGGAATTTGCTGCAGGCAGTGTAGGGGTGGGGTGTGTAGTCCGGGCGCCGTGCTGGCGCTGCTGGCGTTGCTGGGTGCCGGCGCGGCGCGGGGCGCGGGGCCGTCGAAGGGAGACATATGGCCGTTGGATTGGGCCTGCCTGCCGGGGCCTGCGTCTGCCCTGGCCGCTTCGCACCACGCCCTGCCCTGCCCCGCCCTGCCCTTTCCCCTCCCGCCTTCCCTATACGCTGGGTGTGAAGTGTAAACCGAGCAGCCCCGCGTACTACTTGTTATTTACACTTGGAGCAGCAGGGAATGCAGCCGATGGCGATTACACACACAGGCCGAGGACGTGAGGGCGAAGGCAAGGAGACGGCGAGGATCTTGAGGACGAAGCAGCATGGCAAGGAGCGCGGGGGCCGGGACCGTGGCTGCAGCAGCGGCGGCAGCGGAGGGCTGGAGTTCCCGCTGGTGGTTGTGGCAGGTCACGCGCGCACGGGGTGACAGGGAATGTTGGGGAAACGGGGCGCCGCCAGTGGTAGTCTGGAAGTGTTTCGACCGTCCCGGACTCGGCCTGGCTCCGCTCGGCTCCCTCCACACCACGGTCACCACGGTGTACACCACCGTGGTGCACACCACCAGTCACCTATCGTCACCCAGTCCGCCCAGCCGCCCCGCCCCGAGCCTCGGGTGTTGAGCCGGGCTGGACACGGGCAACTGCAAGCGGATAGCATGCGTGGGGCTGGGAACCGGGGGAGGGACTTAGTGCTGATGAGGCTTCAGTGGTGGTCGTTCCCATCGGGACCTGGCCGCCGGGCCGCAGGGCCCAGCGGGCCCAACGGGTGGAGCCCACCCTGATCCCCTGCCGAGCCATACCGTGCATTGCCCGGTGCGCTGCTATTAGCCGGGACGTGCGAAGGACGAGTCCCCCCCCCCCCAATCCATCCCCCCTTTCTCTGCCCTTTACACAGCTCGCCGCCTGCCGCACACAATCCAGTCCAGTCAGACCAGACTCAGCCAGTGCCATGGTGCCAGTGAGCACCGCGATGGTGGGCTGGTCTGCGCTGGGCTGGGGTCGCCTTCGGGGTCGGTTTGGGTCGGCTGTTTTATACACTGAGTTGGCGGACCCGGCGTGGGTCTGCGTGGCGGAGAGCGTCGTCGTCAACGCACAAGGCAAGGACTCTCCGGCGGCCATGACTGCCATAAGCCACAGCTGGCCAGAGCCACTACTGTCCCACTCTAGCGATGCCTCTGCCATAAGTGCCGCCGGCCCGGCCGCTGGCGCCTGCAGGGACAACGGCGGCCAACGGCGGCCCCTTCCCCCCTCCGCCTTGCCCTGCTTGCATCGTGAAATACATTTTTCAGAAATTTCTCCGATTTTCGACGAGCAGCGGGATCGCTGAACTTGGAATCCTCAGCTCAGGAGTCTCATTTTCCTTCTCCACTCCAAGAGGAGACGCGGTGCGGTGCGGTGCGCCCCGCGGTGCGCCCTGCCGCCCTCATCGGCGGGGTGCTGACGCCGACTATGTGCTCCCGCGGGCGTCCGCGCCGAGGGCCGGGCGCCTCCCCTCCTCACAGGGGGTCCTGAGAGCCCTGAGGACCTCCTTGGCATTGTGTAAAGAGGCTAGACGCCGTGTTCCGACGGCTCCTCAAGCACCCCTACCCTGCCCATGAGAACTCGGCGTAAAAACCCAGTAGAGGTATATGCAGTGGTGTGCGGAGGAGGGGAGGCGGGAGGCCGAAGCGCGGCCTCACCAGTCCGTGGAATACCAGGGGCCGTTCGCCCGGCGTATATTCAATCTATCAACCTCATTATACAAATACAGAAATGAACCGCTTGAAAAGGGTTTTGTGGTCATCACTCTTGCTCCCTCAGAGTGGGAGACAGTGGAGCTGGACAAGCTCAAAGGGGATGATTTTGACGAATGGCCACGAATGGGATTATCGTTCCTCGCGGTCCTCTACCAGTTTTAATTCATGCACCACTCGCCATCCTGGCAGCACCGCGCTGGCCGAGGGCCTAGCTCAGCCCCTCCCCCTCCTGTCCCCATCAACCCACCCCCGAAGGAACCGGGACGAGTGCATTACGGATGAGGCGGAGAACTGGAGGGGTGCCTGTGCCCCTCTGCCCCCTTCTCCGCCCCGCCCCGCCACGAACTGTCCTCTGTCCTGCTGTCTCCCCGTGTGCCGTGGTATTGCCTGGGCCATGCACGGCACCGGGGGCCTGACACTGACAGAGAGCGAGCTTGTCATGCGGGACATGGAGGGGGGGGGGGGGGGGGGGGGGGCGTGTGCTCCGCCGGGAGAGTTGCAGCGGACCGCCGGGCCGAGCAGCCCACAGCCCTGCCGCAGGGGCGGTGCGGCACGGGGCGGCCCACACTATTGTGATCGAACCCTTCCGTTCCGTCTGCCGTCTCGGCTACCCTCCTGCCGCGGCGACGAAGAGTGATCATGAGCGGGTCTTGCTTGTGGTTATCCCCGTGAGGCCGTGGGGGCGCCAGGTGAGGGTGAGACCAACGAGGATGAGGCTTAGGTGGGCAGAGTGAGAAGTGAGAGAGAGTGAGGGAGTGAGAGAGAGAGAGAGAGAGAGAGAGAGAGAGAGAGAGAGAGAGAGAGAGAGAGAGAGAGAGAGAGAGAGAGAGAGAGAGAGAGCGCAGTAGTCTAGTATCTGCCGCGGGGGGAGAAAGGACGCCCCTGAGGGCCGCGTCGCCGGGCATGCGGGCGGGGCGGCCAGAACCTCGGGCGGCCTCCTGGTCTCGGGCTCAGGTCCTTCCTCCCTCGAACAGTGCAGCCGGAACAACGGTAACACTCTCGACCCCGTTTTCACTGCTGTCATCCCCCGATCGCAGGATCACCACCTTCCGTCATTTTTCGTCCTGGACAAGAAAACAAAAAAAGGGCTAGGAGGGGGAGCAGGTTGTGGGGCGCGATCGAGGTATCGATATCGAACCCCCGTGACCCCGGGCTGGGGCACCGCAGGCCTCCGACATTCTGACCGTCTGATTGGACACACAACGTGACGTGAAAGGTTGTCCGGCCGACCGACCGCGACCATCCTGGCCATCCGTCCACGTCTCCCGGCACCCTTCGCCCCCCCCCCCCTTTCCCCCTCAGGGCCCCTCCGGACAGCCCCCCAGTGCCCCCCCCCCCTTCTGGCCCGGCCTAGACGCCCGTTGACAGCTGACCCATTTCATGTCGCAGCCGAGCTGGTAGCTAGCATGGGATGGCTATCGTGGCGAGTATGTCGAGTAGCACGCCTAGCAGCCCGCCGCCACGCCGCCGGCCCCGGCCGACAAACTGACCGCCATCGGGCGGCCGTCAAGGGCGAAAGCGCCGCGCCGCGCCGCGCAGGAGGGCGGAATGGATTGATCCGGCCGCCACCTTGAGCGATAGGCATTTCCGATCAAGTGTCTGCGCGGACCGGAAACGAGGCCCCGGTATGAGAAATCTGCAAGTCGAAAGCGCACGATTTCCCTGCGTCAAATGCAAGGATGCGAACCGCGGCCGTCGCAGCCGTTCTCTGCTGCAGCCAGTCGTCTGCTTCCACTTGACATGAAGACAGGCTCTGCGGGGCGTGGCGGGGCGTGGCGGGGCGTGTCGAGGCGTGCCCCCGCGCCGATCGGGAACAATTAGGGTCGGCGTGGGCCACGAGGAGCCAGCCAGCCAGCACCGCACCACACCACTGCGAACGGCTGCTGCCTGCCTTCCAGGCGCCCTACGCGCTCGGTGGCGGTTGTCGGCAACAGCGTAACCGAGAGCAGGTCGCGAACGCCTCTGTGTGTGTGTGTGTGTGCGTGCGTGCGTGCGTGCGTGTGTGTGTGTGTGTGATAACGCTGCTGTGTTGGCACGATGGCAGCCAGTGCACGTATTCGAAAAATTCTCCGGATCGGTCTCGGCGGACGGGCCCCGGGCTCTCTTCCGGTCCCTTATCGGTGCCCCCGGGTGTGTGTGTGTGTGTGTGTGTGTGTGTGCAGCAGGCACTGGCTGCCCGGGCTGCAGTCAGCTGCCGGAGTTGGGTTGCAGCATGCGATAAAGCAACACCAAGTACGCTAGAGCTCTTGAGCATGATTTCCCTTTCCCCGTAGCGCAGCGTATCCACTGACTTGCAGCTTGTCCTCGGTGACTGGAGCTGGGGGGGGGGGGGGAGAACTCAACACAGTGAGTCTGGCTCTCACGCGGATTTCAAATGAAATCCCGTTTGGACTACTGATGCGTTCGGAGAGGCCAGACGGATTGTTGACATGGCAAAGCCCCGGGACGCGGGACGCCCCCTTCGCCGCCGTGCAGCACGAGGCTCCGACCCCTCCCTCCCCCTCCCTACCCTCCCTCCCCCTCCCACCCCTCCCCTTCCCCTCGGCCGGCGGCAGCGCTTGGCATATATTGACCTCAATTGAGCACCGAACAATGAAAATCTCTGTCTTTCGCTCGGTTTGAGGCCGCGACGGGCCGCTCTGAAGTTAACTCTGGTGGCTTACATTATATACATGCAGTGCACCATGCGCTAGAGGGGCTGGTGTGCGCTGTGCTTTTCACGGTGTTTGACCGGGTTTAATTTCTAAATAATCAGGGTAGAAAAGGATCCCCTAGAATGACCAGGAAACCACCGCTAAATTTTTCATCTCGTTGGCTGCGGAAGACAAGGAGTGCGTTGTGAGCCGTGGACACCCCTGCTGCGACTAACTCCTGGGAGGATCAGGCGCTGTAGAGGAACCCGTATCTGTAGACGGAAGGTAAACATGCCCTGCCGGCATCGTGAGGGGAGGGGCTGGGGGTGTCTGCCTTCTGCCCTGCCAGCGTCTCCGGCTGCTCCGGCTGCTCCGGCTGCTCCGGCTGATGGTAGCCATCCCCTTTCCGGTCAGACCTAACTCTCTTCCGGTCGAGTGGAAACCCTTTCCCCGAACCTCGTGCAGCGCTTTAGATATGTGTTTGTGACAGCTGTTTAACGTGTTTAACCGG
Organism: Odontothrips loti; assembly: GCA_038380765.1. NCBI lineage: Eukaryota > Metazoa > Arthropoda > Insecta > Thysanoptera > Thripidae > Odontothrips > Odontothrips loti. The sequence continues at coordinate 17,712,625 of CM076243.1, read as the reverse complement.
CCGCGGCCTATCCCAATATTAATCCTTGTGTTTTCCTCTCTGGTCTGCAGGTGAGTGCAGAGCCGCGCGGGGCCACATTGCCACATGGTTGTTAGCGAGTGGAGTAGAGTGGAGTGGAGTGGAGTTGGTGAGTCAGCGCCGCTCGGCCCCTGCAGAGCCAACTGCATCCTGTCCTATCGCATTTTCGTGTGCGTGCTCTTTTTTTTTCTGCGCCGTTCTGCGTCAAGAATAACTGTCAAAATAAACTAAGAAAGTCATCATAACCAAAACTTGGTCAAATTTCGAACTGGATGTCGGACAGAACGACACTTTTCGTGATTGAATCGGCTATTAATACATTAGTCGTATATGAATCTTCTTTTTAGGATATTTGTATTTCACTATTCTGCTCCGTTCCGGCATACGAAAATCGGCCCATTATGATCGCGGTGCTTTCGTGGAAGGCGGTTATTGTGAGTCAAGTGGGGAAGTGGAGGGGGAGGCGTGGGCGATGGGCGATAGCCCACACAGCACAGGCGGCGAGCCTGGCGCGGCCGCCCTCCCCATCCCCACTCGTCCGCGTGGGCTGGCTGCCTACGTCAGGGGTTCTCAATGGCAATGGACGGGGGAGGAAGAGAGCTGGGCCTCGCTGACATTACGGTTGCAGTACGCCCCGCCAAAATGTTGGGCGAGACACATGAAACACGCCGTAAGATATTTTCAGGGCAAAGAAGGGAGTATCTCGGCCAGGGCGTCAGAGCCACGGACCAACGTCGAAAATTTACGGACCTACCTCTCGCTGACGATATGTCACGTCCACTCGGTAGGGTCAGGCAGCGCTGATCTTCTTCGCGCGACTTGAGGAAGTACCTCCCCGGGCCGCGCGGAGGAAGTATGCGCTGTGTGACCCACCAAAAGGTCGTGACATCGTCAACGAGAGCTAAGCCTTCAAATTTTTGACTTTGGCTCGTGGCTGACGCCGTGGAGGAGATACTCCGTGCTGCGGTAACCCGCGTTGATACCCGCGTTTCGTTCCCGCTGATGTTCTTCTTGGCTTCTTCTTCATTTCCGGTTACGACCCTCTCCGTAATACCCTATTGGCAGCGCCTTGCTGGCGCGTCCCTCCCCTTTGGGAAGGAGTGGAAGTCCCTCTCCTCTATCGGGACCTCGTGTTTCAGCTAACTGCGGGCACGTGCGGATGAGATGGGCATGAGCCCCCCGAGTTTGATCCCCATATAGATCCTAGCCAGGTGTTGGGGCCACATGGCCGGCTGTGACTGTTATGTAGCTTATCACGTGGGAGAGTGTGAGTGTGTGTGTGTGTGTGTGTGTGCGCGCGCGCACGCGTGTACGCCCCGTGTCAGATGTGGAGACTCATTCACAGGGGAGAGCCGATACCATTAGGCAGATTCAGATTCAAAGATTTTTATTGTCATGTGATTGTATATGTGGATTTCCGTCGTTCAATTTCGATGCTGCGAAAGCAGCACGTCGACCGGGAGTCCAGAAGCCACGAGGAGTCGGTCGCAGGGGGCAGCAGCGGTCTTTGAGGAGCCCAGGACCAGGAGAGTCGACGTGTGGAGTCATCGCGGTCAGACGGACGGCAGCGGCGGGGGTCCTCAGCGCTCAGCGCGGTCAAGGAGTGCCCGCGGATCCTTACTGGGACAAGCACCGCGACGACCGCGGACCACGACGTCATCGGCGGCCCTCGGCGCCGCACCCGTCGACGACTCCCCCTCCTCTCACCACAAGGACGACGACCGCCCCCGCGCCGCCCCCCGGCCGCCCCAGGCCCGGTGCCCGCGGTCACTCACTCAATCTGGATGTGATGTCACTTGAAGCCACCATCACAACCTCCTTGTGTGAGGGACTGCGGGCGCGCCTCGACGGGCGGCGCACGGCCACGGCTGGCCACGGCTGGCCACGGCTGGCCTCGGTTGACCTCGGCTGGCCTCGGCTGGCCTCGGCTGGCCTCGCCACGGCCATGGCGCCAGCAGTTACCGCCCGCCAACACCACCAGGACCAGCGGCTCGCCACTGCTGCATGCAGAAGTGTTCGGTGAATGCGATCAGCTCTAGGAGTCCGGCAGAAGCGCCACTGTGTGCTGCCAGCACTGCCAGGCCCCGGACTTGAGGCGCCGCTTCTAGCCCCCCTGGGCCCCACGGCCCCCTTCTTCTTCCGTTCAGCGTTCATCGCCGAGGTTTCGGCCGAGCGGGGGCGGCGGCGGATATATCGAACCATTCTTTCCCCTTATCGCCATGTCACGGCGTGACGCACACGCCAACGCCCAACGAGTGTGCGAGAGTGAGTGAATGAGTGTGTGTGTGTGAGAGAGAGAGAGAGAGAGAGAGAGAGAGAGAGAGAGAGAGAGAGAGAGAGAGAGAGAGAGAGAGAGAGAGAGAGAGAGAGAGAGAGAGAGAGAGAGAGAGAGAGAGAGAGAGAGGAAAAGTGAGAGGACCCTCGGAAACGCTCGTGCAAAGGATCAAAGGATAACAGACCTAAGGGATCATTCATTAAATACGTCCAAACCAAAGGCCAAACGTAATTTGGCCAGTCTGCGCGCGGATAGCGCCTGCTGTGTAGGCCACCGGACGACCTCTGTGTGCACGCGTGTCGTGCGGGCTTGGCCTACCCTAGCACTCGCAGGCGCTCGGGAGGAAAGTCGGAGACAGGCTTTGTGAACGAGGCGATCGGGGTGGTGGCTGCCGTGGCTGCCACACTCCTCCTCACTTTGTCGAACTATCCGTCTCCTGTTCCTCCGCCACCACACAACACAGCCTTAACACACACACACACACACACAGAGTTATCCGAAACTTGTGCAATACAGCCTGCAAGATGGCAACACCACTCCTATCCTCGACTTTGAGAGAACAGTGGCCAGCGTCGCCTAGCCCCGCCAGCCCGCCAGCTGGGGTTGGGGTGCAGCCACCCCCAGTCTGGTCTGGTGGGTCAGAGCCGGCGCGGCGGTAAAGTGTTTTCCGGAAATAAAAAAGTTGTCCTGTGGAGTGGAACCCGGAAACAATCAGGCGGTAAAATAGAGCGAATTCAAAAAATCGCCAGATGTGTTTGTGGCTCGTCATAGAGGCAGCCACGCGACAGGCTCCCGCGCGATTCCGCATTGCTGTTTTCGGCGCCCGCATGAGTGCCGGCCGGGCGGACTCTCTGGCCTACGCACTCGGGGCCAGCGGAGCCGTGGCTGGCGTGACCCCTTACCGACGCTGATGTAGGTAACCCGAACTCACTCGCGCATGCGGGAGCGGGACGGCACGACGGCAAGGCACGGCACGGCACGGCAAGTACAACCGCCGCAACGCACTCGTTTATGTTTTGTGGTCACTTGGTTGACCAGAGCCGGCTTGGAGTGGGCCGTGCTCCGCCGTGCTCCGCCGTGCTCCGCCGTGCTCCGCCGTGCTCCGCCGTGCTCCGCCACGCTCTGCTCCCTGGGCACAGCACAGCCATGGTACAGCGGTACAGCAGACGTGCCGACGTCCGGACCGGAGTGCAGCGCAGCCGAGCGCACCCGCCTCGCCGTGTTGCGTTATGCCTTTTCCTTCCTTTCGGCGCTATTTTTATCGCCTCTCATGAATGTAACAGCGCCGGCTCGGCTCGGCTCGGCTCGGCTCGGCGGTATTCGGGGGCGGGGGCTCATACAGCCGCTTTCCAGGCGCTGATTCTGAACTTAATTTTCACAAGCCTTTCCCACCCCAGCCGCCGTCGTTGCATAGGTGTCGGGGACGTGAGTTCTCACCGGGAAAATGGTCTTTATTTGACCTTTGCGTTTGCGTCGCGGCGTTTGGTACTTTCTGACCGACCTTTCCCACCCCACCCCGCCTCGGCCGGACCGGACCGGACCGGACCAGGCCGGCCGGGCCCGCTGGCACTGCGCCGTCTGCACCCTGCTGCTTATGGCGCGGGGTCGGGCCGGGCGGCAGCGAAGCCAAGCGGCTCCCGCACGCCCCCCGCCCCGGTCCCGGTCCCCCGGTCCCCCGGGCGGCAGGGCCCGTCCGACAGCCGGCTGTGACGTGATCCGAGGGTGGGCCACGGTCCCCAGGAGGTCACAGTTACCGCCCTCGTCAGTGACGGTGTTCTTCCACATTATGCTCTGCAGAGTCGTGATACTGCAGAACACTTTAAAAGAGCCCCGTCTACCAGTCCGGGAATCAAGGAGGTATCATCGTGACGGGCCTTACTGGGCGCGCGTTGGATTACGGACGGCCCCCGCCGACAGTGTGTGTAGCGAGGGAGCCTACCGAGCGACCACGCCCTGGCCTGGGACCCGGGGCCACGCCGCGGCCACGCCCGGCCACGCCCGGCCACGCCTGGCCACGCCCCACGCTGTAGGGGCTGCTTGCTACGCAATGATACACTTCCAGTCATCGTGGGCTTTATCGGCAGCGAGGGGTGTGCCTGCCTGCCTGCCTGCCTGGGGGACTCGCTGCCAACGGGCACAAATTATCGGGGGCATTCGGTTTTTAAGTTGATTAAATTCTGTCGCCGTCTTTTTCTCGTCTTATCCTTCCTCGTCACTTATTCGTGGCGGGGAGTTGGCTGTGGCGCTCTAGCACCCCCTAATGGGGGCCGGGGGGCGACGGAATAGGCATGGCGTGCGCGGCAGTGTTCGCGAACGTCGACTTTACATCAACGTGCTGTTGGCGGTGGTCTGTTCAGCGGGCCGCCCCGCCCAGCCCCGCCCAGCCCCGCCCAGCCCCGCCCAGCCCCGCCCAGCCCTGCCCCGGGTGGCCTCCGTGGCCCCCGTTGGCCCCCGTGGCGGTACGGCGTGACACCCTCTGCCCTCCGGCCGCCCTCCGCCTGGCCTCCGAGGGCTGCCCTACCCTCCCCGCTGTCCTTGGGAGTCAATCCCTTTAAAACGCCCCCCTCCGGCCCCTCCGTCCCCTCAGCCAGGGCTGCTACGCCGCTGCGGGCGCGCTGCACGGACTACCACGTCACTCTTGCCAACAGCCGCGCGCCCGCGTCATGAGAGCCCGCGTCGTTTTGCATTTTCCACTTTGGAGTTTAATCGTTAATGAAATGATGGACAGTATTTCGAGCCGACGCGCCATCCGGGAGGGTGAAATGAAAGTGGATGGCACTTCTGTGGGTTTGCGTCCGCGTAACGTCTCCTTCCGAAGTGCGCATTACACTTGCGTTACACCTGATCGGCTGGAACTGGGGAGTGGAGCGAGCGGAGCCTACACGGCGGAATGGCATGGAGCGGCGACGGTGGCCACCTGAAATATGTATAAGGGTCTCTTCATGTGGTGTCTCTTAGAGAGAGAGAGAGAGAGAGAGAGAGAGAGAGAGAGAGAGAGAGAGAGAGAGAGAGAGAGAGAGAGAGAGAGAGAGAGAGAGAGAAACATGTGTGTGGGGGAAGGCACTTTTATTCGTCAGGGATACAACCCATGACGGGCGCGGTGCCTTCGGTGCGGGGCCCCGGTGGCGTCCAGCTGTGCGCCTGCCTAGGGCGGGGCGGCCTGGGGACATCCCCTGGGCGGGGCAGGAGGTGGCCGGGGCCTGCAGCCGCCTACGGCCGCCCATGGCGCCGACAGCGGGAGTCAACACGACTAATTTCGTCCACCGCGCTGCAAAAACAATAATCAATCTTCATCCCTCTGCGAGCGCTGCCGGGGGCCGCCGGGGGCCGCACGGCCCGGACCCGACATGTCAGCTCTGTCGTCCATCCTGCGGCTCCCGCCCGCGGCCAGCCTGCCCGCACGGCCCCGCCCCTCCACGTCTATCCCTAGCTGACCCTTATCTATCCGCCATCACCCCCCTTACTTTTCCATTCTATGCAACCTGTCACGGCGGCAGAAGGGTTGCGCGGGAGGACAGGTGGGGAGGAGTGGAAGTGGCGCGGAGGGGAAAGTAAGACAGTCGGTGAGGGAGGGGAGGGGCTGTTTTGGTCGCAGCGGGCGCGAAGGTATAAGAAAGGAGGAGCCTCGGACAAGAGGGAGAGAGAAAGAGAGAGAACTCGACTGATATCAATACTGCACAGCGACAGCGGCGCACAGCGGCGGCCGCGACCTCCACACGGCTGGCTTCTGCTGGGATTTGAACCCGTGACCGTAAGTCCTCGGGGGCAGTGACTCTAGTGACACCTGTCCGACCTGCCGTGCCGTGCCGTGCCGTGCCGTGCCGTGCCGTGCCGTGCCGTGCCGTGCCGTGCCGTGCCGTGCCGTGCCGTGCCGTGCCGTGCCGTGCCGCACGGGCTGGTGCATCCGCGGTGCGTGCAGTTGCTACACGGCTCGGGCCCTCGGGTGGCGGGGCCTGACCATCGATCTCCTTTTACATGTACATGATGGCCTCTGCCTTGGGCCCGCCCGGCGTGTCTGCATGTCGATCTCAACGACGTCCTTGGCGGTCCCCGCGGCAGTCCCCGGGGCGTGGTGTGACCTCGATGGCCCCGCAGCCCGCGGGGTGGGGGAGTCCACAAGCAGGCGGAGAGGAGAGGAGAGGAGAGGTAGACTGCTGCCTAAAAGAGGGGAATGTCAACACAAATTTTGCACATTGTCAAACACGCGCCAGCGGGGCGGACGAAGTCGGGCGGGCGGGGCGAGGGGGCGAGGCGGGCTGACGTTACCGTCTTCATCCGATCAGGGCGGGGTGGAGCGGGGCGGGGCGGGGCGTTGGCCGCGCTATGGCCGCGCCCCTTCACCCCATCATTCACCGTCACCGTCGCTTCCTGCGGGGGAGCGCTGCCGGCCCTGCCCCTGCCGCCCCGACCAGCACACCGCCTGGACACTGACGCACCCAAAGAAAATTTAATCCATCGTGGAGGATCGCTGTAGAACGATGCCGTGCCGACTCCGGGTCACTGCACTATCACTGCAGATGTTTTCCAGGTGACACACGTCCAGTCGGGGACGCCGCGCCGTTCGCCGCTCTCCACAAGATCCTCCCCACCCCGCACCCCGCCAGTCAGCTGTTCGTGGCCGCTGTGGCGGCACTTGCAGTGTACCTTCCTCCCTTTATTGTTTTAATCCGGACTAAATTGGCCGTTATCGGGCTACAGGCACTATCAGACATGGGGGGGGGGGGGGGGGCTCGATACTGCTCACAGGGACAGCCGCGCCGCGGCAATACTGCTGATCGAGTTCCCGGTCCCGCCCGGCCCCGCCCGGCCCGGCCCAGTCCGACTTGTGCCTTGTCACGGCGCAATAATGATTTTCGGCGGCGCGGTGGCTCACCGGCTCACCTCTGCCGGGACTCGAACCCGCGGCCCGCGGCCCGCGGCCCGAGGGCGGGGCGGGCGAAGGGGACACGCCCGGAAGGGGGTAAAGCGAATAGCGGCCCCCGTCCCCGACGCCACCCCCCGGAAAATAATGATTTCCTGGATACGCCCCTGCAAGGGGAGGCCAGGGCCTGCAGAGACGGACACGCCGGTGTTTGTAGACCTAACGAATGGGGACGGGGAGGGGCCGCACATAACGCATCGCCGTGCCGTGCCCTGACAGAGCAGCCCGCCGCGGTCGAAACCCGCCGCCCTCGAGAACGCCGATGGCAGGGGCTCGTGCACGGGGTGTCGGTCGGGGTGCTCGGGGGTGAGCGACCGGGCGGTGGGTCCCCGCCCCCCGCCCCCACCCAGGCCGACAGGCCCCGGCGCACACTTGTACGTTTTCGCGCGGGCTTGGCGCCGGGTGGCTCGCCGCCCCCTCCGCAGCGCACACATGTGGGGGACTGTCCGTAAACAAACAATCAAGTTTCCCCCCGCATTGTGTAGAGAGCGGCGTTCTATGTAACGGAAAGTCCAAAACCAAACAGCGGGAAAATCGAAGGACGGCATCCAGGTGTGATAACCTTTGTCGACGGACATTTTCAAAGTCTTTCTGCCCAAACGGAAGCGAAAGAACGTAAAACATTACCAATCCAGAAGTGCTCTGGTTCCTCAACTCGCGAGTCGGAGGCGCCTTGGAATTGCGTCAATTCCCTAGGTGTTTCATCTCCTGTGGGTGAAGACGCCTCCTCACATCAGCTCGGGATTTATTTCCCTCTTGGAATTGACCGAGTTATCGAACTCCTGTCTGTGTGCGCGCGTTCACGTTACTACCGGAACCTAATTCTCCTGATTCCATTTTGCTTTGGCGCACCTCCCCCTCCCACACTGAGCCAGTGGAGCCAACCCCCTAGCGCACCGCGCATCGCGCACTCCCCTAACCGATTGGTTCAAACTACACCGTCACGGCGGCAACCCCTGGCAGTAGTGCCCACCGTTTCGTTGGCACTCCTGAGGTCTGCCTCAACTGAAAATCATGACTCACACAACCACAACCACCGCAGCCCATCACCGCAGCGGATGGCGGATGCTCTCCGCGATGCTCTCTGTATTCAAGGGCTCTGCGGGGCTCTGCGGGTGCCGGGCTCTGCTCTGCTGATGCCGCGGCTCTACGTAGAGATTGTTAGAGATAACAGGGAGGGTGGGGGGCAGAAGTGGAAGAGAGAGAGGGAGAGAGATATGACAAAGCAATTGCCCTACTTTTTTTTTGCTGTTGGCTCTCACCCTCCTTTGCCTCCAAGAGAGGTGGTCGAGTACCAGACACCCCACCGCCCCGCCCCGCCCCGCCCGCCGAGAGCAGACGACACAGCGCCCTTTGTGTCCTACCGTCCTCTGCTTCGCAACTTTGAGGGGCAATTTCTATTCATCTTTTTCATATTTTTTTCTTCGTCAAAAAGCCAGATAAGGGCAATGCCGGCTACGAAAGGTGCGGCAGCACTGAGGGGCTGTAAAACGTCTAAAACTGCGCCGATTGTGCGGAAGCATTGTAAAATAAAAATACATGTTCGCCTCGCAGGGTCCAGTGCCGAGGGTGTCTGAGGTTTTATGGCTCCGTGATTTTTCGCAAATCGCAAACGCAATCCGGTTGCAGAAGCAAAGCGCTGAAAGCAGCCGTAATGACCTCGGACCCCGTCCAAAGGGACTGAAGTAAAAACCGGGGCCGGCTGCGGTGGAGGTGGAGGTGGATTGGTCCCCGTGGGTTCCCGTTAGGTTCCCGGCCATTCGTTGGCACTTTGGTCGGTTCGGTTCGCTCCGCCACGGCTCGGCGGCGCGGCCCGGCTCGCCCTTCTCCCCGCTCCCAGCCACGTAAACAAACACACTGCTATTCCCGTGGTTGTCGGATAAACAAATGGCGTTCTGAACCGTGCACCAGGCTGCTCTACTGGCTGGCGGGCCGGGGGCCTCGGCCCCAGCGCGGAGGAGTACCAAACCGGGACGGGAACCGACTGTGGATGTGAGTGGATCTCCACCAGAACCAGACCCGAGACCCGAGAGTCCCTGCTGCCCTGCCCCTGCACTGCGAAGAAGATACAACAGATGGGTCGGCGCCTGCGGGTTGGGCAGTCCTGTCGTGCACTGCTGCGCTGCGTGGCTGCCTACCCTTCCGACCGCAGGGGCAGCAGGGGCAGCAGCGGCAGCAGCAGGGAGAAGCGTCTCTGTCGTGTCTCTCCGCCTCCGGCCTGCAGGGCCCGCAGTCTGCACGTTGTCTTCCCCCGCGGTCCAGTATGTGTTCGCGGCGCGCATGAGAATAACGCTACAGCGAAGCGACAACCGTTCTCACTTACTCTCCATCTCCAGCCCTCCAGCTCTTTGAACGGGCGGCCGACCGGTTTTGTTGTGGGGGCGATGCATAATGCAGAGGACGTCCCGGTTAACGCCTCTATGGACAACCCCCTCTCTGTCTGTCTCTCTCTGCCGCACTGTAAAGGACGCCCCACTGACTCTCTATCTCTCTCTCTCCCGCAGCCTGGCTGAGCACGTGCCCCGCGGCCTGGACCGTGCCCGCATGAAGCTGGAGCTGCGGCACGCCCTGGAGCTGTGGGCCAAGCCCTCCAAGCTGCGCTTCCGCGAGGACGACGTCGACCCCATGATCAAGGTGTCTTTCCAGCGGTGAGTAACCCGACTCGAGTACTTGAACCCAGAACTGCTGTAGTTAGGGGGAAGGGGAGAGCCATGGGAGAGCGATGTCAGTGTGGCTCTCCCCGTAATCAATTTTCCTTCATGGCGTGCAAGAAATTGTCAACAATGGGTTCAAACACCGGCTGCAGCTCCGGGTACTGGTTATGTAATATTCATTTCCAATCTGGCTCTGAGGCCCAGGGATTGCATATTTGGGAGGTGCGCTTGTGGAGATTTCTCATACCGATTCCCCGTCGTTTCCTATTTGAACTTGCATGTTTGCTTTCCGACTCCCGCATGGCGGCTTTGGAGTGTAGGTCGGAAATGACTATTTCATATCTGCCGACTTGGTAGGATGCGGTCCTCCCGGGTTCTCCCCCCAGGGGGGGGGGGCACACACACACACACACACACACACACACACACACACACACACACATCCACACCCCGCCGCCTGCCGGCGGGACGCCCCACCAGTCTTCCTATTTTTCGCACCTACTGCTGCTGCTCCGGCCGCGGTTCTCGTGTCGTGTGCAGCGGGCGGAGCGGGTGGCCGCTATGAAAAATGTATCAGCTCTAAATGGTAATGCGAATGTAGTGAGAGGACTCAATCTGACAAAGAGGTGGGGGGGGGGGGGCTTCCTGCGGCACGCGGCTGCAGCGGCGGCGGCTTGTGGTTAATTCAGGCACTGCCCGGATACGGAGGCCGGCCAGCGGCGCCAGCAGGGGATGATCGGGGACGGAGGAGGGAGAGGAGGGGAGGGGAGGGGAGACGGCGGGATAAAGGCACTCCTAAAGAGAGGGGTATTCCCATAGAGTAGTACGTGCTTAGTACTCTAGGGGTATTCCACGGTTAGAGTCCAAACGGAAGTGTATCGAAGGCAGAGTACGGGGCTGACCGCACGCCGCACGGCCGCGGTAGCGAACGGTTGAGACCGTATCGCGGCACGGCTCAGCACCCAGTTCGGTGGCGCCCAGCGCGCCCCGGCCCCGGCCCCGGCCCCCTGACCCCAGATCCCTGCCGAACAGCCGGCGGCACGGCCAGCAGAGCGGCAGTGCCCTCAGTCTCCCGTCCTCTCCTTGGTCCGCGGGGGGTCCGCGGGTGGCATGGCGAGACGCGACGAGCAGACTGACTGTATTATTAGAAATTGTGATCGCCCGAGTAACAAGTTTGATTGTCCTTCGCCCTCCGCTGGGTGCGACATTGCCTCGACATTCCGCTGCTAATGGAAAGCCAATTAACGGACTCTGCACGTCCAACTCGGGCGTCGAATACGGGGAGGCGGGGGGAGCCGAGGGAAATGACACTGGAAACGAGGCCCGGAAATGGCAAATTACGGAAAGGGCTCGGAACTGCGAGCGAACCATCCAGCCCAGCATCCCGGAGCCCCTGCAGTCAATCCGGTGACGTCCCGGGCTGGGGTCGGGTCCCGCCGGGTCCCCGAGGATCCCCAGCATCTCCCGCCCGACCCGAGCCAGGCGGCGCTGCGGGGGCTGCGGGGGCTGCGGGGGCTGCGGGGGCTGCGGGGGCTGCGGGGGCTGCGGGGGCTGCGGGGGCTGCGGGGGCTGCGGGGGCTGCGGGGGCTGCGGGGGCTGCGGGGCTGTTTCCCGCCCAGGTCGTCCACCTCAGGATGTAGAAATACTCCTGCGAGCTCCGAGCTCGTTAGGGGCCCGGGAAATGCGGCTCCCTTGGAGTCCGAGCTGCGTTTGCGGAAAGGAGAGGAGGGTTGGTTGAAAAATGAAAATCAAGCAGGTGAAAAGTAAACTCCAGAGCTGGTATTTGAACCCGACACGCACGCGAGACGAGGTTGTTTTAGCTGTGGTGTTTGTTTTTTCGTTCTCTCTGATCGTGATTGGGGTGTCTGGTGGTGTTCGCAGAGGTAACCACTCGGACAACTTCCCCTTCGACGGCCCCGGGAACGTCCTGGCGCACGCCTTCTTCCCCGGGACGGGGCTGGGCGGCGACGTGCACCTGGACGCGGACGAGACGTGGCTCATGGTGGGCGCCGACAGCAGGAGGAACGGTAAGGACCCGACCCGACAAAAACTCAAGCAGGAGTCGACAGCAAATCGACCAGAACTCACAAAAGTTCACTCAATTCATAGAAATAGGTCCGAAGACGCGTTCCGTTATTTGCGGACTTGAATGGTACGGAGGCCCTCGCCAGGACCCCCTGCCAGGCGCCAGGCCGACACCCCGACGCCGGCGGAATGCCTTTGCAACGGTTTGTCGGGGGAAGTGGTTTATACGAAGCTGTTGTTTTTATTCAGCGGCACCAGCAGCAGCCGCGGGCTGGCCTCAACCCGCCCTCACATAAATACTCCATTCGCGAGGCCGAAGCCGAGGCCAGGCGAGGCTAGGCTAGCCTAGGGGAGACTAGACGATGCTAGGATGGGCGCGCTCGTGCCGGGACGCGTTCTGCGTCTCGTGTTTCATAACGCATTTCCCTGTGTCAGCGCGAAGGGGAGGGTGCGTGCGTGTGTGGAAGCCCGGCCCAGCGGCCCAGCGGCCCAGCCCGGGGTGCAAATGACACTTTCAGTAGAGATTGGAGGAGTGCTAGAGGGCTGAGCCGAGGACCGAGGACGAACCTTACAAAGTCGCACCACCATTGTGGAGACAGTCCCTTTCATTGACAATGTGTCAACTGGGGAATCCCAACGCAGGGCGGATAGTGACCCGTTCCGTGGCCTTGTGTCTTGCGTTGGTCTGTTGACGGATCTGTGCGCTGGCACCTGACACTGTTGACCGTTCCCGGCCCGCAGGTACCAGTCTGTTCGGCGTGCTGGCCCACGAGTTCGGCCACTCCCTGGGGCTCATGCATTCCTCCGTCATGGACTCGCTCATGTACCCGTGGTACCGGTACGAGAACCTGGACCTCAACTACCAGCTCCCCTTGGACGACACCCGCGCCATCCAGCAGCTCTATGGTAGGTCATGTCGTGTGCTCCGTGCGCAGCCTGGCGCAACCGCGGTGTGTGGAATGTGGAGTGACCGTGTGTGTGTGTGTGTGTGTGTCTGACTGCTCAGGTTCCCGCGACGACCGGCTGTGGGCGCGCATCCCCGAGTACAAGCCGGTGGGCGGCGACACGGGCAGCACGGGGACCCCGCCCCGGGAGCCGCCGAGGCCCCCGCCGCCCCGCCGGCCGGGCGTCACCGCCGCGCCCCCCATCACGCCCCCGCACCAGCCGCCCTACCACGACCCCGACATGCCGGACACCTGCAACACGGCTTACGACGCCGTCGCACACATCCGAGGAGAGCTCTTCATCTTCAAGGGAAAGGTAGGGGTTCAAATACTGGGTCTACCGCTTTGCTAAGTTTGTCGCGCCCTGGTGGCATTTACCAACGCCTTGCTTCGCGCCCCCTGCAGTATCAGTGGCGGATCAGGGACGGCCGCCTGCTGCCCGGGTACCCGGTGAGGACCAGCCTCCTATGGAGAGGGCTCCCCGAGAACTTCACCCACGTCGATGCCGTGTACCAGAGGAGCGACCTCAAGATAGTGTTCTTCATAGGTTGGTTTGTGACGTGTAACCTGAAAGTGAGCAGAACGGTTCCCTGTTCACCACTCTCGCTGACTCCCTCCCTCTCTGTTCTGCTGCTGCCCCTGTTAGGCAAGAGGTACTGGGTGTACTCCGGGAACGAGCCGGACCCCGGCTACCCGCGGCCGCTGGCGCACCTGGGGCTTCCCCCGGACCTCAGCCACATCGACGACGCCATGGTGTGGGGCTACAACGGGAAGACGTACCTCTTCTCCGGCACCATGTACTGGAGGCTGGACGACGACTCGGGGACTGTCGAGTTGGACTACCCGCGAGACATGTCTATATGGCGTGGGGTTGGATACAACATCGACGCCGTTTTCCAGTGGAAAGATGGTAAGCTGGAATACGGAATCTCTTTGCTAAATTTGTGTCGTTGGAAATCGCGCTTAAACCAAGCATAATTTTGTTTTCCAGGTTACACCTACTTCTTCAAAGGCAAGGGCTTCTGGAAGTTCAATGACCTGCAGATGAGGGTGGAGAACCGTATGCCGAAGAACTCGGCGTCATTCTGGATGGGAGCTAAATGCCCGGAACCCGAAGGCAGGTGGAACGATTGGGAGGAAAACTCGGTGGATATTTACACCGACATCGGGGGGAAGTCCTATGATCAATTTGACTACGATGATGACTACTCTGCTGCTTCATCACATCTCTCGATCATCTCAGTGTTGTGTCTTTCCCTGACTAGTTCCCTTTACTTTGCTCTAGGTTTATAAATTTCTGTCCACATGCGTAGGAACACTCATAAACGCACTCCACATAATGCACTCTGTGTTATTCAAAGGTCGTCGCCCACCGGTATGTCTTGTGGTTCAGGTGGAAAGGGTTTGTGTGAGTCAAAACGCAACAACAACTTTTGCTCCGGCTTGTTTTCGCGTGATCTCCGGGCAGGGGGAGGAGGAGGAAAGGCAGGCCTTGTCTGCGGGGGAGGCGAGGCGCGGGGTCTCTGCGCTTGCGAGCAGGGAGTATCGCCTCGTCTCGCACTCGGCTTAGCCTGGCTGCGTTACACTGTTGCTTGCAACTCTGGTGTGTCCCCCGCGGGAAGACACTTGGGGCGGGTGCGAATGTACATATGTCCAGGACTATCGATATCCGTAGCGTTAATTTTAGTTTATATATGCAGCAAACACTGCCACTTTATTCTTTGTACTGCATCAGCTTTCACAGACTTGTTTGCTTTTTATTTGAGTTGATATTGGACAAGATGATATTCTGTAATGTTCCCATGACAAAAACTACATGTAAACTGATCATGGTAGGGCATGAGCAGTACTAGTCATAAATCAATGTTTTGATGTCCTTATACTTATCGAGATTGCTAATTCCAAAGGAATACAAAGCACAATTAATTGTTACCATAGATCAAACTTAATGATTGGCAGGTTGTGAATGCAGAAAATATGCAAAATTTTCTTACTTAGGTACCTGCTGCAAGACAAATTTATGCTCTCTTGTATCCCAAATGTCTCAGATTTGCAGCAGAGCCAATTCTTAAATTTATACAATTCAAAACTGTGCTCTTAATATGGTCTGTGATTGTAGTCATATACGCTATTCATCAAGATGATATTTGTAAAATAAGAAGAAGAGAATGATTTGCTTTTTGAACATGCATTTATTTAGTCTTTGTGTACATTTTTTAAAATGTTTTGATATCCTGGTTTTATAAATGTGATATAGAACCTTAAGTATTCTTTACTATTCAAACTTCCAGTGCCTTTAATTTTTTTAATTTGATACTAGTTATATTCTTTGATAATTGTGCCTTTGTGCAAAGAAAATAAAAACAACAATTCATATAAACGTAAAGTACCTATGAATGACACTTTATCTGCCCAGCATTCATTTCCTTCACGTGCACCGCCCATACAAACAAAAGATAAAAGGAGAAAACAAAACCAAAAAATCCTTGACATAGAATTCAAGAAAACACTCGCCTCAGGACACTTTTCCTTTAAGTACAGTTTTAAAATGTTCTACAAACAAGAAAATATCACACTTAATGCCATTAAAGTATGAAATGTGACCTAACATAAGTTGCAATAAGAGCTCTGCTCGTCAGAAAACACGTGCAGTATTTGCAAAGTCCAAAGAAATACATTGAATGGATATATACAAAGGGAAAGAAGAGAGCACACACAACATCAATGATCATAAATAATTACTAAACAATAGCAGTTACAGGGAAGATACTGATGGAAGAATTTTTGGGGCAAGTTAAAAACTAGATTTGACACTTTCAGCAGTCTCACTCAAAGTCTAGGAACTTGGGAAAACCTTCATGCTCAAACATCTCAGTACTTGGTATACCTTTGTCACCCTTTGTAGTCTGAAACAGAAAGAGATTGTCATTTAAGCAAATTACAACATACGCATGAATGAAAATCAAAGAGTGGAGTACTGAACAGAAACTTAAGTTTTGAAATTACCTCCCTATACTTCTGCAGGTACAATTTTAATGGCTCTACATAATTATCAAATCCTAAGGTTGTCATTGCAAATAAAATATCTTCACCATTGATGGTTTTGCGTTTCTCCATATGACATCGGTCACTTGCTTCTGATGTGATAAAACTTATGAATTCTGATACACATTCTTGAACACATTCTCTAGCATCTTTCGCAATCTTTAGAGTTAAAAAAAAAACATGTAAATTTCACACTAAAATTCATGATAAAATAACTTTCATTAGAGGATATACTACACAGCATTAAATTTGAAACTTACCTTCACTTTACCAGATTCTGGAATGGACTTTTTCATAATTTTGGCAACGTTTGCTATAGGTAAAAATCGATCCTGTTCTCTTAAAGGCAAGCCACTCTTATCACCGTCATCATGATTGGAATCATCTGTATTTTCAGCAGTCATAACTGCCTCTGGGTCATCATCTAAATGAACAGTGTTACTGTGATTAATGAGGAAGTGGAAACATTATCAGACATTGCATGAAGTATGAAACTGCTCCCTACCATCTAAGTCATCTGCCTGGACTAAATAGTGGGAGTTCTCACTCAAGAAAGCTGCCCCCAGGTCATCACCACTTTCACTGTTTTCCATTTTTCTGCAACAAAAGTACAAAACTGTTGAACCAAGGTTAGAGCAAAGTGTTCGACAGCTATGGAACTTGCAGCTTTGGCACACTTTAAAAATGTGGCAAGTAAAATGACAGAAGAAGATATGCTCAGAAACATAAAAAATAATATAGTCAGGCTAGAAATTTACAAGCCGCCAAAAGTGCCGAACAGACTGTTCTTTGTACATAATGAATGAATGAAACATAACCTACACGAGAGATCAAAACACGGAATCAATCTTAACAGTTCGCGCTGACGAACATAAATGTCTTAAATACCGTCAAAACTAAAATTATGAAACCACCAAAATCTATCTGAAAACTGCAGTTAGAAACAAATTACGATCTAGACAGACAGAAAAGGACAAAACCGTTGGCCGTTGTTTACCAACCAGCCCTCTTCGGTCGATCTCTCGAAGAGTGATTAAGCAGTTTTACCAGCAGTTGCGCTCTAAATTCTCCAGAAAAATACAACTGAAAACTGCGTCAAGGCACAAAATACTAAAATAACACCATAGAATGTAAATTGTGTGGTTTATTTAATTAATAGCGTTTCTCTTACGAACTGCCAGTTCCACTGAGACAAAACACGTGAGCAACAGCTGGAGGAATCAGCAAGGTTGAATCAGTCTGTGCTAATAGCAGACGGACGGGACAGCAGAAGACTTACACAATGACAACAAGAACACAATAATAGCAACGTCAGGTGGGGCGCAGCACATTTGAGCAGTGTGTGACTGAAATCTGCGATAAATGGCCGAAAATCGTCATGGAAAGATGCGATTTGTGACATTTCACTTGCCGTAGCGGTCGCAAGTGCTACTGGACGGCATTATTAGGGGTGACACCTTGGTTAGAGTGCTACCCAAGGACATTTCAATGATCACAAACTGGAGCATTGACAGGAATCCACAATGTCTAAAGCATCTAAAGCAGTCCCAAGGCCTAGGTCTGGCATCCCTAAGCCAAAGCCAACGATCAATGCTGTGCAAAAGAGGAGGTCAGCACCACCTGATGGTTTCGTCAACAACCTAGATGCTGTATTCCAGGGGCAAACTGATGACGATAAGTACCTGACTAAAAGACTTATCATCCATGCACGAAAAACCGGTCATCTGAACCTTTCTGGAAAAGGTTTATCAACTGGTAAGATGCAGAACTATAACTGCACTGTTGGTTTGTGATATCAGATTTTGATTTGCTCTGTATGACCATCCAATTTTTTCACAGTTCCTAAGCGAGTCTGGAGTCTAGAAGAAGCTGAAGAGGAACTGAAAAGACTTGACCAAACATTTTTAAAATCAGAACTTGACGAACAAACAGAGGAGGACGAAGGTGATGTTCGATGGTGGGAGAGGAAAGCCTTGACAGTCTTGGATCTCAGCAGCAATCATATTGCTTGTCTACCACCAGATGTGAAGAATTTAGAATTCCTGACGTCTCTGGATGTAAGTGATTTGTTGTAACTGAAGCTTTTTGTGAACTTATCAGATAAACCAGTACTAGCATTTTTTCTGAAATGTTGAATTTCATTTCAGCTGCATGACAACAACTTGGCAGTGCTGCCTGAAGAAATAGGTTGTCTTGGTCGCCTGGAAAAGCTGGACATAAGTCATAATAAGTTGGAGAAGTTGCCGAAAAACTTCTATGACTTGGGAGAACTGAAATCTCTGTCACTAGCTCACAATAAAATTAGTGAACTTTCTGAGGATTTGGGTAGTCTATATCGTCTGGAAACAATTGTAAGTTTAATGAAAAAATTACCAATTTAAATTTCTTTAAATCAGACTTTGAAAATGTTGTGTTTAAAATTGTTTTCAGGATGTTTCACACAACGAATTGTCTGCTCTGCCTCTGGGCATAGGATTTCTAACAGGCCTCACAAAATTGGATACTTCACACAATCACATGACCGAGGTTCCTCCTGAGCTGTCAGGCCTAATGGGTATGGTTTAGGCGGCCACTTTGGATACATTTGAAAACAGTATTAATATCATCTTATGTATCCCTAATGTTTTGGATTCTTGAATTGTAGGACTGACGCAACTGATATTTAGCCACAATGAATTGCTTTCTGTACCTCCTCTTGGTGACTTGCGTAAACTCCAATTACTTCATTTGCAAGACAATTGTCTTGAGACTGTACCAGATGTGGCAACTTGTTCAGCATTACGAGAACTCAGTCTCTCAGCAAATCAAATCAAAGTAAACTAAAATATCTTATAAAATCTAAAAGTAAAAGTAATTAAAATTCCTGCGACATTTTTCAAAGTTTTAAAATAATTTTTTTCCTTCAGGAAATACCAGGAGAAATGCTGCATCACATGGGACATTTGCGTGTTTTGAACTTACGAGAAAATAAGATAGAAATAATACCAGAAGAAATTACCCATCTACAGGGTTTGGTGAGATTAGATCTTGCCAACAACAACATAGAAGAGTGAGTGCTGGTGCCTGGGTGCTATGCTACGAGTAGCTTAGAACCATGTGTAGCCAATCTGACCAACCTCCTGCCTTTTCCTTCCTTTGCAGTGTCCCGTCCTGCATCGGATTCCTACCACAACTGCAGATCCTCTCCCTGGAAGGGAACCCTCTGAAGAAGATCCGCCAGGACATGCTGCACTGCGGCTCCGCCAGGCTGCTGCGCATGCTGCGCGGCCAGAGCGACCCCAACCAGCAGTCACCCCGGGCTCAGGCCAAGATCAACCTGCCTCGCTCTGAGAAGCCCACTCTGCCTGACAAGTACGACCAAGTCAACCTCTCATTTTGTGGCTCATTTTCTATTATTTCCAAGACGATTCATAAGGGCGTCCATTTTCCCTTAATTTGAAAAAAGATTGATAAAAGTGTTCCGCTGTGTGCAGATACCGCATGCGAGGCAGCCGGGCCCTGAGCTTGGGGATGCAGGGGCTGCAGGAAGTGCCCGACAGCCTGTTCGAGGACGCGGCCGAGGCCGAGGTGGAGTCTGTCGACCTCTGCAAGAACCTGCTCACGGCTGTGCCCCTCAGGTAGGCAGCTAGGCAGCCCGCACCGCACCGGTGCCCGCGTGGGTACCCTGGGTGCGCTGGGTACCTGTGTCCGCTACACTTCCGGCTGCCATTTAACTCGGTTCGCCTGTTAACGCTAGGCTGCCTCTGCTGGCCCTGACCCTGACGGAGTTGAACCTCAGCGACAACCGGCTGTCGACCATCCCCGCGGGGGTGCTGGGGGCGTGCAGCAAGCTGCACTACATCGACCTGCAGCAGAACGCGCTGAGCACCCTGCCGGAGGACATCGCCCAGCTGCAGTACCTGCGCGAGATCAACATCGCCTACAACAAGTAAGGTCTACGGCAGGCGGCAGCAGGCGGCAGGCCCACAAGAGCGCCTGCGAACGGAGGGGTAGGCCAGCCCGCACGGCACGCCTGTGTGTGGGCAGTCGGGATTGCCTACCCAGCAGGCGCCGTCCGCACTCAGCACTCACTCAGCGTGTGCCGTTGCAGGTTCACGGAGCTGCCGCGCGCGCTGGAGGGCATGCCCGGGCTGGAGATCGTCAACGCCCGCGACAACAAGGTGTCGGCCGTGGACGCGGCGCTGCTGGGCACACTGCCTCGGCTAGCCGTGCTTGACCTGGCCAACAACGACATCAACGTGGTGCCGCCCGAGCTGGGGCTGATGCAGCTGCGCTCCCTCAGCCTGGAGGGCAACACGTTCCGCATCCCGCGGCACGAGGTGCTGGCCAAGGGCACGGCCTCCGTGCTCAGCTACCTGCGCGACCGCATCCCCGCCGAGACCCTGGCCGCGCTCAAGGCATCCGCCGCCGCCGCCGGGGGCATAGCCGGGGGGCTGCGCGCCGACCCGCCGCGGCAGAACACCTACACGTCGCACATCGTGTTCTAGGCGGCGGCCTCCGGTGACGTCTGCTCCGGGACGGCTGCACCTGCGCGTCGGCCCGCCGAGTTTCTCACTTCGACTCGACCGGAGGAGTTTTGGAGACAAATCTAAGACGTTGACGTTTTTCAATTAGACCGTGCTCATGACCACGGTTTTCATATCCGTATTGATACCCGTTTTCTTTCGACCGCTGTGACATGGAGAGGGGGGGGGGAGGAGGTAGCTCCAGCGCCCGCCGCTGCCCGTTGCCGACGTGTCGACGCCAGCGGGCGCTGGAGCTACCCGCGCTCAGGAGGCAAAGCCACAGGGAACGCGAAGTGAGCATCGCTTGAAGTTGTCGCTTAAATAACACTGGGCATCACAGTTTTGTCACAGGGTGTTGTGATTGTTGTGCATCCCATTTCTGATTGTTACCCACTCAACCTGTGCACTTTGTACCTGCTATATTCCTACTCAGGACTTCTGATTATGCTGTCGCTTAGTTTTAGCTTTAGTTCCCCATAACAACCAAGTGTGTAGAGTCAACTTGTGGGTCTTCTTACGTTTTAAAAGCTTTTAGTCATTGGATCTTTCTCTAGTCCTCCTATGGGTCCTTGATATTTATATGGCCACCTCATGGTCCGAAACTTCCTCCAGTTAGAATTCAATAACTTCGATGGGTGATGTTTTTTTTTGTTTTTTGTTTTAAATGGAAACAAAATACACACAATGTAATGCTCAAAATGAAAACTTGGCATTGTACATTAGTATAGGAGCTTATCCTCACCGGACGAAGCTAGATTGATATTTTGCCTCTTCAACAGCCAAAATCATTATAAGATAGAAGAGTATTATAATTTTTGGATCCTATTTTAAATTAGCGTTGCGGAACAAACCTTTAATTTGTACCTGATGAATTTCGTTGCGCTGCAGAGTTTCAAATAACTCCCTTTGTGTTGATTATGTTGTAGCCGTTGCGTATGACCACCGTATGTCGTCTATTTTTGTATTTTTGTTTGCTTCGGAGCGGCGGGTGGAAGCGGGAAGCGGGGTGCGCGTGTCTCGTTTGGGCTTGTTACCATCCGTTTGTCCGAACACGCGTTGGGAAAAGTGAAAGTATCGTTTGGTTAATTAAGTAAAGAATTGATTTAATTCGCGTCCGCTCTGCAGCTGGTGCCAAGTATGTTAGCACATCCGTGTACGAAAGAAAAGCATACAGTTCCTCATTGTAGTGTACAAACCGGGGCCGGGGTGGGGGAAAAAAGGGGGAAAATTAAGCTACAAATTGTGTTTGTTTTTATCTATGTGTTTATTGTGTGTGAATTTGTGTGCTTTATTAGTTTGGGGGAAGGGAATTATAAGTAACGGGTTGCAGGCGCTAATAGAGCCCAGAAACGAGAGTTGCATCAGTGTTCTTTATTTTAGTATTCTGGGGGCTTTATTGCTTTTTTGTTGTTATTTTTTTCTTAGTTACCAACACTAGTACAAACGTAACTTTATTTTGCATCGATGCAAGCAGATTATGTCTTAACCATCACATTTATTTTGTTGTGTTGTATTTTATGTTAGTATGTAAAGAATTCAAGTTTTGTGGTGCTTTAAATTTAAACAGTATTCAATGAAATTGTATTTTATGGAATGTGATTCTGTGATGATGGAAATCTGGTTGTGGGGGTGGGAGTTTAGGAGTTTGATCCATGTAAAAGGTGGATTGTGTATACTATTGATATTCCAATAATGAATATGAGGCCCGGCTGCTTTTTTTCTTCTCGTGGCACAGTTAACGAAGCATTTTAAAGGAATCACTGTTTTTTTTGTGCTTGATTTTATGGAGGGCAAAGTGTGACGTTTTTGTGTCATCCTCGTTTTTACACTTCAAACCTATTCTTGATATTCTTTACACATCGCTTGATATTTTCAGTAATGCTCTTGTTACTTTTAGTCATTTTCTATTGTACCGCGCATCCTAGTCAAGTGCATATCTTTCAACGGGCGTTTACCCGACACTGCATGCTTACTAGTCTATACTCCAGTACCTCATAAATAGCGGGCACGGTTGTGGATTTTCGCGATTCGCGAATCATGTTTTTAGTTTGTAACTTATCGCACCGTAACTGCGATGAAAAAAATTGTCTTACCATCTATTTGTCTTATATTTTTAGTGTTTTTATAAGGACCGTACCTGGAATTATATTGTCAATACCATGCAAGAGATGTTTGTCGAAATACACCAAGTGAAAATGACAACAGGTCATATGCGCTTTCTTTTCCTCCCCTTTTATTCTCCTCGTGTGTACGGGCGGCAGCCTCGAAACGAACGAACTTACAACAACGCTTACGCTTTGGGCCCTTCATGCCTGGGCACAGCCAGCACAGCCCAAGTCGGGCACCGCGCTGGGCACGGCACCGACACGACCAGGCACTCAGTCGAAATCAGTAGAAATGCATGCGTTACGCGCATATGCATGTTTCATGAGCGGGTGTGCTCCGTTCCGCGTTTTGTCCTCCCTTTCCCCCTCCCCCTCTTTTCGAGTGTGTTTTTATACTTGCTGTCAAAAGGGCGCATCGGAACGCACCCAAGGACGTAACAGGCAAAACAAAAGCCAGGACGAGACGCTGGTTTTCCTCGTACAGGTGACGCCGTGCGCCGTGCCCGGGCCGGGACGCACCGGGACAGTGCACAGAGTGTTGCACACCGCCTCGCCTCGTCCCCGGCTTTCGGGGTTTACCCCAGAGCGGCGCAGCGCTTGAGGAGTGGTCGGCTCTTTGTATCGGCGGCGCCGGCCGGGTTTTTGTTTTCATGGCGCACCCTCTACCCCACCCTCCACTTTACACCGCCAACAAAAACAACAAAAAGAGGCGTGAGACGGGGAGTACTACTGAAGCCCTAAATTTAGATTTTAAGCAACGCGCAAAGCCAGTTGCGCACAGTGTCCTGCTCCCCTAAGACCATACAACAACTGCACAACACGCCGAGCTGCTGAAAGTGGTGCTCGATTTAGCGTCCTAGGCGGGCCAAGGTCGTGTTAAGGCGCACCGTGCACTCCGTACTTCGTGCACTTCTGCCGGGTCCGCCCGGATGCAGCAGCGGCGGAGGCGGTGGACGTAAAAACGCGCGAATGGCATCAATCAGCGGGCAGCCATTACGCTGTGCCCCCTGGAGCGGCTCAGCTGGACTCTGCTACGACCCGGGCGTGGCGGGCGCGGTACTTGTCTGCTTGTCGTCTGCTGCTGTCGGCTCCAGTGCCCGTGCCCAGCCCACCCAACGGCGGAAGCTAAGCTCGTGGAGAGGCGCACACGCCGCCCAGACCGATGGGATACGTGGGGCCGCAGGCCTCAAGCCCGCTTGCTTTTAGTTCACCGCCAACACTGACGTGAACGGAATTGCCGCTCTCCGTGCGCGATTCGACCTCCGACTGCTGCTTTCACTCTCTGAGCCCGCGGATGACCAGATGACCAGAGCGCTGGCCGTTTCGACGGCGATTGCGGCTCCGTTTCTCAACACACCGGAGCCATCGCCTCCAATGCCGTGGGATATCGACAAGGCCGGCGGTGTCCGGCGGTGTTTTCGCCCAGTAGCCCACATGGGATGCACCGCCCCGGCCGGGGTCGGGCGTGGCGGGGCATGGCGGGGAGGGGGCGTGGTGGGGGCGATTTGCAAGCAGCGGCTACCAGCTGCTCATTATCTCCGCATGACCGCTCCGCTGCTCCGCCGCCGCTGCGGCCGCTGCAGCGCGCCGACATGTCGGCGTCGTGCGAACAGCGACATGTCGCGCCGATCGCCGTTTAAGTACCTGCGGATGACTCGGGTCCCGCCCTCCCCCATTTCCTGCGATCTGGCCGAGGGCAGCAGCGGCTGCAAGACCGACCCGGCTGCGAGCACAATTTAATATTGTTCACACCCGCAACAGTCTCAGATGCAGACCAGTTGGGATGTTGGGAACGGGTGCTCGAACGCTAACTCGAACCCCGCCCCTTTTGTTTTCCCAAGGATCTAATGAGGGCCTACCGGCCCGCTCCTCTCATCACCCTCGCAACGAGCCTTTGTCGTGTGGCGCGCTGCTCTCCGTCCACCGGCCTTGACACCTGCAGGCCGCAGGTGCCGCGGCCGCAGCTGCAGCCGAGGCCGGCCGCCCTGATATCCGCCGTGCAGCTCCCTGCAGCGCCCTGCAGCTCCCTGCAGCCTGTCCGCGGCGCATGGCGCCTAGGAGGTAGGCAGCCCCGACTCTAGCATGCATGCGTGTCGTGCGGGCTGGCCTACCCTGGCAACCGCAGGCGCTCGGGCCTCAGCCGTTCGGCACAGAGCTTTCAAGCGGAAATCTTGTCCGCTTAGGTGCCCCTCTTCTGTCCCTCTCTTCTTATAAGGCCGGCATGAGAGTGACAGAGATAGAATATGCTCTTTCCCGAGCTTGCCTAGCTTGCCCGTCCGATTGAGAACATTGGTTCGGCTCGCATCGTCTTTCGCTGATAACCTTGGAGGAGAAACGTTCGCACGCCGCCGTCTGAGCTGCTCTGGCCGATTCTGGAGGAAGCAGTCCGACCACGCAGCACAGACTAAACAGTTGTTGAGGTGGTCAGGGGAAAGAACCCTACACCGAAACAGAAATATTTGAACTCGCAGCAAGGCAACTGTTCGATACAGTTGTGGCCCAGTTTCTCTCGCTGCCAAGCTCTGTGCCGATCTCACCTAAGCCTCATCAGAGGCGTCTCTCACCCATATGATCCATAATGCACCAGCATGTGCGTGCACCGCTGCCGGTCCCGGCGCCTGCCCAGCGCGTGCCCGGCGCGTGCCCCGGCTGCGCTCGGTCTCCGGTCCGCTCGGCTCGGCTCCGCCGCTGCCGCCGATCCGCGGACCGCCGGTACGAAAACGAACGTGAGTGGTCGGCGGGCGGCTTGAGCCTCGGCTTGAGCCGTGCAGCGCGGCCTACAGGTGACATCACAGGACGCAACCCGTGGCGGCGGGTGCAGGGGGGCCTGGTGTGGTGGGAGGGGGGGGAGGCGCGGTTTGTACGCGACCAGAGAGGCACACACGCGTCGCGTCCGCTTTAACCACGGCGCTCCGGCGGCCACCTGCTGCAGTCTGTACTCCGACTCCCCCGCTGTCGTCCGTCATCCGCGCGCCGCCGGTAGTTCGCGTTTGTCATCGTCGGCGTGCTCGAGTCCGCGCCGGGACACGTGTGGGAGGGTCACCGTGCGACGAGTGTGGTTGTCGGCCAGGGTGCGGGGCCCCCGGTGACGCCCCTGGTGACGCCCCCGGCCGCGGCCGATCTCTACCGACCCAAACAAGTGGCAGCGGCGGCGGCGTGGCGCTCGAACCCGGCGTCCGGAGGAGGGTGACCAGGGGCGAACCCGTGGCCTGCCAAGCGGCCTGCTCTGCTCAACGGATACTCGCTCGCTAGAGGTGAGCTACGCTGCCGCGGGAGTCATTGCGGAGTGGCCGAGGGATTCGCGCTGCCAGCGCTGCCAGCGCGCCTGCCGTGGCCAGGGTAGGCCAGCCCGCCCCACACACGTGTCCACACGAGGCGAGATTCAGACGCTCCGTAGCTCCGCACGGGTGCCGCCGCGGCCCCAAAGATCTAAAACAACCTGAATTTTTTATTTTTTTTTTCTGG
Source organism: Odontothrips loti (assembly GCA_038380765.1). Classification (NCBI taxonomy): domain Eukaryota; kingdom Metazoa; phylum Arthropoda; class Insecta; order Thysanoptera; family Thripidae; genus Odontothrips; species Odontothrips loti. The sequence continues at coordinate 17,686,668 of CM076243.1, read as the reverse complement.
CAAAATATTCTCCCGTCTCGCTTAAGGTATGAGTAGGGAATAACAAATCTCGGGGACGCTTCCAACGCATCCTTGATGCTGTCACCGGGTGTCATGGTGGGGTACCATTCAGCACAATGCTGCAAACTTCTTTATTCGGACAAACGGGCACGCTCCCGTCGTCGTCTTGGAGGTCTTTCCCATTCGTCTGGGGAGTCGGCGTACACACACACACACACACACGGACACGTGCGCCCGTGCACACGCACGTTGGAGATCGGGGGGCGACCAGCCAGGTCGAACGGGTACCGCTCGCTGAAGGATCGCGAAGGCTGCCGGCATCTCATAGACGTGCCAAACTCCCTTTTGTCTTCCCCTACTATCCGTTCAGCAGCTACGACACCGTGTCGTCCAGCTCGCTTACACACACCCGAAAATGTCTTGACTTACAAATTTGGACAACTCCATGTGACATTTAGGGCGGGAGTTTCTGCGCATGAATCTCCATTTTCCCCGCACATGAGACCACACTCGCAGCTTGATCGTGAGCAGCGGCAGTAGTGTGTTTGGGAGAGTTCTGCTCGAGCGGAGCGTGCCACCAAATGCACCCTGCAATTCTACACAGCGGGGCCGTGCGACGCGCCGCTCCGCGCCACACCGCGCCGCGCCGCGCCGCGCCGGGCAGGGCTCAGATGAACACGATATGCGTGCTCGGCCAAGCAGAGCTGGCGGCCGGCCGGACTTGAACTGTCGTCAAGGTACAAAGTCGCAGCCGAGCACGATCCTCTGTTCATCTTCTTCGGAAGTTGCCAAACTGAACGCTTCGCCAGCGAATTTAAAAGAAAAATCGGACGCCAGACTGCGTTTCAGCTGAATGACATCCCAAGCCGTTTCGAAAAATCCCGAGTGAAAGCCGTTTTCTCGTTCTCATATTGCTTGAAACCTCTGCACTCGCACAGGTGCTTCGGTGTGAGTCAGCGACCCGCGGCCAGCCTGAGTGTGAGTGTGATAGTGTGTGTTTGTGTGTTTCCACAAGTGCTAAAAAACGGGGCCAAGCCCTGCAAGCCCTGCCCGCCCAGCTGGCCGGCGCAGCGGCAGCAGCAGCAGCAGCAGCAGCAGCAGCAGCAGCAGCAGCAGCAGCAGCAGCAGCAGCAGCAGCAGCAGCACGGGCCTGGCAGGACACCGCAGAGCACCGCAGGGACCGCACCGCCGCACCGGAAGGGCTGGGCTGGGCCGGGCTGGGCACTCTGCAGGCCCTTGCGGTGCGTGACGCGCCCTTTGTCACCTGTCTCTATCGCACTCGTAGGAACGGCTCACGGCTCCGAGTGTGTGCGACAAGGATGCCCGCCCGGTGCGGTGCGTTATTTCCGCAGGAATGTGGAGCAAACCATAGAGTGTTGCCCTAGCCCTAGTCGTGTGTGTGTGGTCGTGTGGAAAGAGCGAAACTGAAAGTGACCTGACCACTGTGGATAATACAAAAGAAATGGAGAGTGTAAAGAGAAAACTCTAATTTCACGCGTTTCACCCTTTCCGCACGTCTAGGTAGATTGCACTTCAGAGTGCTACACTTAGAAATCAAGTGAGGAAATTGCGATAACCGATACACTTGTAGACCTCCCCACCTTTGGTGGACACATCTGCCTTTCTCATCAAATCGTATAGCTGCAAGATCTCGATTTTCTCTTATTTTTTTTTTTGTGAGAGTTCGAAAGAAAAGCTGGAAAAAGGTTCGAGTCTTGAGTGGGCCTCGAACTCGTGACACTGAGTTTAATTTACACCGTCGCCAGTCGGTAGGCAGTGCTCCGGGGTCACCTGCCAGGGGCGCCGCGGCGTCGCACCGCGCTGCTAATGTCTTGGGCCCCTCCGGCCCCTGGCCCGCCCCTGGCCCGCCCCTTCTCGCCCGGTGCCGGTGGCTCCTCTGGTGGCTGCAGCAGCCGGGTCTGGGGTCTGGAAGAAGGCGCAGCGACATGGGCCATAATCTTCTGACCAAACCTGCCATTGTTCGCTGCGCGATGTTTTATAGAGCCTCCATGCAGTGCACTGTACCGGTGTTGACCGTCGGCAGGAGGGGACCGGAGAGGACCTTGCCGAACAGAGCACTGGCTCTCGGACTGTGTACTATATACCCCCCCCCCCCTTTCCTCGCGTGGCAGCCCGATGTGAGAATCTGAAGCCCCCTCACAAATGTCGCTGTGCTGTTGCTTCCGGATTCCCTTGATCGCCAGGTTCCAGGTTCCCGGGCCCCGGGTCCGCTAGTCTCACCTGCCGCCCTCCTTGCACCTGTTCAGCGGGGCTCGGCGGGGCCCGGCGCCCCGAGCCCCCTAGCCGAGTGGGGCAACGCTTCAAAACATGAGCCGATCGCAAGACTCGCATAGATTTGTCAGCGATGCGCAACAACGGACAGGCGGACGGACCCCTCTACTTTTTCCTCCCTCTTTTTTCCTCCCGCTTCGCTCTAACGTTGAGCAACGCAACGCGCTTGCAGCGGACATAGCATCCAAGTTCTTCAGACATCAACTCTCCTGATTTCATGACCAAATGGTGAGCTTGACGACAAATCGCCACCCTCTCCCCTGCGCGGCTTGCACTCAGAAAACCGTTTCCTTCATTCAAAGACGCCGTCCTTCGTGGGGGGGGGGGACAATGAAATAGTTTATTTAATTTTAAGGAATTTTCCTTCATACAATAGAAAATTTACCTTACATCAAAAGCGCATCCATCGATTCAAGGGAAAAAATTACCTTGACCCAAAGTTTCTTTGAATCAAGAAACCGATTTTCTGGGTGTGTACGGAAACCTTCACGGGCAGGGTGTGGGCTCGGCCGAGCAGATATGGCTACCGTTCAAAAGGAAAACGCCCCCGACTGTGCCTGTGCCCTGCTGTGCCCTGCTGTGCCCGCCTGTGCCCGCCTGTGCCCGCCTGTGCCCGCCTGTGCCCGCCTGTGCCCCGCCCTTGGCCCCGCTCCGTTGTCAGATGGGGCCAGAGATGTCCCGCAGATGGCGCCGATGTCGTAACGAGCGTCCTCCTGCACTCCTTTCCTGGCCGCGCAAAAACTACCAGCAGCGTTATCGGGGCGCCACGCTCTCACAGACACCACTATTTTTAAAATTATTATTTTTTTGGGGCGGAGGACAATGGGACTTGATGAGTGTGCAGGTCCTCGTCATCACAAGTGCCGCCTGTATGTTTTGGGCTGCTTGTAGAGGTGTGAGAGTTATTCGCACTGGTTTGCAGCCGCGTGTGCAGTGCAGAGAGAGGCAGGAAGTGAAGTAGGCCGCCGGGCAAAGCGGCAAAGCGGAGAGTATTATGGAATCCATTATCTGCCCAGAGAGGCGCTAGAGGCGCGTATACATGCCTAATTCCTGGCGGCCTGGCTGCATGGCCGCATGGCCTGGCTGCCGCTCCCTCCCCGCTCCCGCTCCCAGAGGTGCATACATCACATCTCCCGCCCGACAAACCAACCAAACTGACAGGCAACACGTTCCGGCCCCGGGCCGACTTCTGCGCTCGGTGGCGCTCATAGAGTCATCTGCATGCGGAGACACGCGACCACATGCGTGAGAGAGAGAGACAGAGACAGAGAGAGACAGAGAGGGAGGGGGGGGGGGGGGGGGACTTCGAGAGGGCCCCACATGCAAATGACGGGGCGGAAGAGTCGCTCGTCCGAAAAGCCACTTTCCCTCTCGCTCCCTCAATAAGAAGGAGCGACAAAGATAAAGCGACCCTCCCCTGCGGCCCGCGGAATGCCGGGAATACCTGGGGGCGGGGCGCGGTCTGCTTTACAATGGCCGTCGCGAACGTGTCACGTCAGACCGCGTAACACCTCCATATACTGTCAGCACGGCCACGACTCCTCGAGGACTCTACGGCCTCTGCCGTCGGTGACTCATATTACGTGCAGCTCCCCATGGTCCTATGGTCCTACCACCGAAAACACCCCATGGTGAGATCGTGGTAACACTAGCAATGATGCCGGTTGGCGGTGTTTACGGGGCGGGCGGTGGTGATGATCCGGAGACGTCGGTGGTCGTGGTGACGGCGGTGGTGGTCATGGTTGCCCATGGTCCCCATGGTCCCCATGGTCATGCCGTGGCGGGGTCATGCCCGCACTCACGTCCACCCGCGCAGACGTCCTTGTCCGCGGCCGTTCTCGCCCGGAGCAGACCGTCCCCGTGCCGTGCCAGGCAGACGCTCTTTTGCGTACCAATGGCCCGCAGGCCACAGGACAGGCAGGACCCTCAGGACCCGCAGGTCGCTGTGGAGACAGTGACCACAGCGACCCATGTGACTCACGCCAGCCATGGCGCCAGCAAAGTCACAGTGTCGCACCATTCTCGCCTTTTTCGAAACACTGGATTTCTGAAATATTGAACTGGAGAAATATTTCTGAAATATTGAACTGGAGAAATATTTCTGAAATATTGAACTGGAGAAATATTTCTGAAATATTGAACTGGAGAAATATTTCTGAAATATTGAACTGGAGAAATATTTCTGAAATATTGAACTGGAGAAATATTTCTGAAATATTGAACTGGAGAAATATTTCTGAAATATTGAACTGGAGAAATATTTCTGAAATATTGAACTGGAGAAATATTTCTGAAATATTGAACTGGAGAAATATTTCTGAAATATTGAACTGGAGAAATATTTCTGAAATATTGAACTGGAGAAATATTTCTGAAATATTGAACTGGAGAAATATTTCTGAAATATTGAACTGGAGAAATATTTCTGAAATATTGAACTGGAGAAATATTTCTGAAATATTGAACTGGAGAAATATTTCTGAAATATTGAACTGGAGAAATATTTCTGAAATATTGAACTGGAGAAATATTTCTGAAATATTGAGAGGCTTTCGAAGACTCGCTCCGCGGCAGACAGGGGGGAGGGCCGCTGCCGCAGCGTGCATCTGTGCGTGGTCCGTGTGCGGTCCGTGTGCGGTCCGTGTGCGGTCCGTGTGCGTGGCGTGCGGCTGCACTCACGCAGCCACTTGCAGCTGCATGCAGTGCGTTGACAGGCCGAGCCGAACCCGCAATTCTTTTGTGCACCCCGCGCGGCCCCACGCCACTGCTTTGCTTTTTCGCTCTTTTCTGTTCCCCGCGGAGTCGCGGTATTCGAACCCGGGTCCGCCAAACGCGTGCCGAACAGAGGGCGGAGGCGAGTCCTGACCTTCTGCAGCTATCACAGTGACACACTCGGGAATGTGGGTCAGCCGAGGCCCCCCCGCACTCGGCTCGCCGAACTGCCGCCATCCAGCCTTCCAATCGTTCCCCGGTTTATTGAACTATTGAGCCGAAAGCTTTTGGCCTGGTCCGGCCCCCGGCTGCCCCCGGCTGCCCCCGGAGCCGGACCCTGGCTGCCCCGCCCCGCCTCGCCCCGGCCTCAGCTGCCCCAAACCGTTGAGAGCCAGCACCCTGCAGGGAGGGTGGCACCAGGCAAACAAAAAAAAAAAAAAAAAAAAAAAGCGTCGCAAATTTGAGGGGGAAAATGTTTCCGCCGTCCTTCTAGGACTCGTGTTGCCTTGGCGGACTTCCCAGTGCATGAAACGTGTGACTGTTAACTTGTCTTATGGCGGCCCCGTGACCGGCAGGGCGTGCACTGGCAGATGCAGGCACTGCAGGCACTGCACAAAAACTTCTACCGACATTCAAGTGTCTTTTTCTTCTTCAAAACTATCTTTCTTTCTTTTGAAATAAACTGGTACTGCAACTGGTACTGCAACTAGTACTGCCACCGAACGGCCACATAATAGGCCCGGACTGGGACAGAAAAAATTCCAGCGCTTCCAGTACTAGTTCGCCATTGTTAACCGATTATGTGATAACAGCACTTGCTTGGCGGGTAAGAATAAAAAGTAGAAAGAGCACCTCGCTACATTGGGGCTCAAAAAAGGCGAACGGTCGATGCAGAGAGCACCTCGCTTCGCTAGGGGCTATACAAAATAGCTGTCAGAAGTGGGATTCGAACCCACGCCCACAGAAGTGGACTGCGACCTGAACGCAGCGCCTTAGACCGCTCGGCCATCCTGACACACACGTAGTGCCCGGACCCCGCAACGATAGAGTTCGGCCCGGCCCCCGGCCCGGCTCACGGCACATGCCTGCGGCCAGAGCGGGGTCCGTTACGGCAGATGAGTCCACGCTTGCTATTGTTGGTGCTCGGCCTCAAGGCCCATGGCCCCTCATCCTCCTCCCCCTTCTCTCTCTCTCTCTCTCTCTCTCTCTCTCTCTCTCTCTCTCTCTCTCTCTCTCTCTCTCTCTCTCTCTCTCTCTCTCTCTCTCTCTCTCTCTCTTTCTCTCTGGCCGCAGGGTTCGCAGGCAAATGCGTTTTGCATGGTGACACTCGTGCTTCAGTTCCCTCCCACGCCACGACTTGCAGCGTTAATTGGAAACACGGCGGTGCGAGGCGGAGGAAAAGTATCCGTTGTGAGCAAATTGATTCCTGGGCCTCCCCGCGCGTGCGCTGGTGAGAATCTCTTCCGCGTTCAGTGCACGGAGTGCAGCCCCAGGGACGGCGATCCCCGCGGTGAGGGATCCGAACAGTGGCCACCGTCACGGGAACCCCGACCTTAACGCGTGATATATTTGACGATGAAAATCGCAACTGTAGCAAGAGTCAACGATCCGCCCGTCTCTTTTTGTCTCGACGACCGCGACCTCGGCCGTATACATCATCCCGCGTTGTAATCAGACTTGTAGAAGGGCACCGCAAAAAGTGAAAGTACGAACGACCGACGACGATATGTGAAACGCGCTCACTCGACAAGATAGTGCCCCCCCCCCCCCCCCCCTGCCGACTCCGCGGACAACCGCACCCAGCGGATGTTGTGACGTCACCGATTGGCCCAGCGGCTGCCAGCGGCCCGCACCCGCACACCGACTGAGCCGGCACGGTGCCCCCCACACACATACACACACAGCGCCCCGCCTCACCTAGTCTCACGGTGACCTTGTCCTTGTGCGGCATTACACACAGTCCGTCTCTCTCGCACTATGGCGGCATTATCACGCAGCCGCAGGTCGTTCCGTCTCTCTCGCACCCATTTAGCGGCCGCAGCGCGGGAACCTGCGGCCTGCGGCTGTCCGAATCCTTCCCGTCCTGGGAAGTGAAGACCGGCAGACCGGCAGCGCAACTTTAAAGCCATCCGCGAGGCGACGGGCGACAGGCCCGACAGGCCAGGCCAGGGGCGGCGCCGGTGTCATCCCGACGGCCGTGAGTTACTGCCGGGGTGCGCCGAGTGAGCGCCTCTTCGTAACGTACGCTACAACTGTGACAGTTTATGGGGCAGACCAATGGCAGTCGAACCTTGCAAACGTCTCTAGTTAACATCTGTGTGTCAACAGCAAGAACATAAACCGTTTGCCGTTTAGTAGGCTCTGTAAGAGTAAACACGATGTCGTACATATATATTGTTGTAAACCCCGATTGCGGTGGTTTATTTACTAGCGTGTGTGGTTCAGGGAGAATTGAGGATGCAAGGGTGTGATAAACAATTGGAATATTTATTGCTCAAAGCAAGATGGTAGCTCTCCAGCCAAGCAGTCTCAGCCAAGCGCGGTAGCGTAGCGAAGCTCTACGTAGTCAGGCGACGTCCGTCTCGAAGCGTAGCCCAAGTCCTTCTGTCCTGTGTTGCGCCGCGCCGCGCCTGTCCGGCCGCCCAGCCCAGCAGCCAGCCCGCCGGCCGAGCCGCGCCGTGCCGTGCCGTCCCGGCAGCCACCGCCTGCCGAGCCCGAGCTCGAGCCCAGTCGCCGAGTCAACCCGAGGAGCGGGGTGAGAAGGCCGGCCGAAGGGCGCAGTTCGAGGCTGGCCGGTAGGGTGCAGCACCAGTCACGCGCCCGAGTACCCGCGCGAATACGAAGCGGTAGACAAACGGTGCGCTACGCAAACCTGTCTGCTAACGTCGTGGCGCAAGCAGCTCACATCACAACACTACCTCCCCGCTTCTCAAAGAAGACGTGCTAATCGATCGGGTAACTCGGGGTGGCTCTGTCTGCGTGGCCTACTCGGTAAAACCACAGTTAAACCGGTACTAGGCCATGACAAGGTTAGGAGACCCGTAGCGGGTTGCAGCGAGTGAGTAGCTTTCGGCCAGCGACTGGCCAGTAAACCATTTTCACCTGACAGCTGACAAAAACCGTAACCAGAGCAGGGCCTATTTTCAAGTGCCGTGGCGGAATTCTTCCTGGCGATGCGAAAGTCCATCCCGGGTCCCATGTGCAGTCCAAGAAGTAGGCCGCGGCTTGGTGATACATGCAGGAACGGCGACAGCAGCCAATGTTGTCCAGCGACGAGTTGATGTCCAGCAGCAGGGTCCAGCAAGTTCCAGGTACTCGTTCCGTCCGGGCGGTGCACGAACAGCATTCATTTTGGCAGGGCGTGGGCCGCAGTGTTAAAGCACAACTGTGCCACCCGTAAAACAGTCAAGTAGGCTCAACCACGTTTTGGCGGGTGCACTGCTCCGGTCTCCGCAGACAGCCGAGTGCGGCGAGCTAACCCGACAGGCAGGTAGCTTTAGCGTCGAACCGGCCCGTGCCGTTGCCCCGGGTTCAAATACCCGAGAACAATCTTCATCGCTACCGAATTTAAAACTCCTAATATCGAGTTCGGTCTCTTCTGCGATGAGACTAGCCAGATTATTTCTGGGCATTAACTGACAGAAAGCTGCCAGCAAGCACCAGAGTGGCCTTAGCCACAGCGTTAGCAGACACTGCCTACGCCTAAAACTTAGCCAGCGATCGGGTTCGAATACCAGCCGAATTCAACTAAAATTTTAGCCCATCGGATAGGATTCTAGCGCCCTGAAAACATGGGACCGTGGCGGCCCAAAATTTCCAAACTTCGCTTGTCCACGCGGGCCGGCTGCCGGACGCCGCCCTTGCGGGTACGTCTGTCCTTGGCCGCGGCGGCCGGGGGTTCGAATCCCGTCTGGTTCCCCCACGGGGTACCGGGCACTTCTCCCCCTTGGCCGCGACAGCCGCGGGTTCGAATCCCGTCTGGTTCCCCCACGGGGTACCGGGCACTTCTCCCCCTTGGCCGCGACAGCCGCGGGTTCGAATCCCGTCTGGTTCCCCCACGGGGTGCGGGGCACTTCTCCTGCTTGGCCGCGGCGGCCGCGGGTTCGAATCCTAACATTCTCATAGCTCAGTACGGCCGTGTCTCACTCTCCAACATTCAGAAGCTGAATTTGGGGTCGTTGCACGTCGTACGTACCCAGGCCTACCATCGCCGTGTCCAACGCACGTGTCTCCGCCAGGGGCACAATGCTGGCTGCGTACGTCGGGGGAATGTCAGTCTCTTCTGACCACAATACCGGGCTTGCTAGGCCACGGTCTAGGTCTGGGGCTACCGCGACGGGTTCAGGTACCTGCCCGTCGGACCCTTTAGTTATCCTTATGACGTTTTTCGCCCGGAGACGGCCGAAGGTCATGTGGATAGCCCAGCCCAGCCCGAGTGCGGGCCGAATCTTGCAGGCTAGGGTAGTCCCTGCCCCGAAATATTAGGCTTCCCGCGCCACGGGAGCGTGGCGGGTGCCTCTAGTACTCAGTTAGAGCTGCAGGCCTTGCCCGCGTGCCAAAGGATACTGGTTCTCCCTGTCCTGCGATGAGATGCGTTGTTCCGTTTGTCCCGCGGTGAGATGCGTTGTCCTGTTGTGCCTCCACCGGCGTCGTTGGGTTCCGCGGACTGATGTCTCCGTGTCCGCCGTGCAGGACCCACTCGCCCCCGCCCGCGCGCGCCAAGCTCCTTGAAGTCCAGCCGGCGACCAGCTGGATCCACGGACACTTGGACCCGGGTTCGAATACCCGTTGGCAGGGTGCGATTAATTTGGCTGTACCGAGTTTGTCAGGATGCTGACATTCTCATAGCTCAGGCCCCCACAGCGTTCCTAACGCTGTTCTTTTTACCCGATATTCAGTGGCTGAATTTCGAGTCTGGATGCACACCGTGTGCATCCGGGGCCACTACGACCATGCCGCGTGCATGGTGCTCATACGAGGGGCTGCCTCTTTGACTGTTTCGACACCTGCCGGGCCACACCGGCCCCGGCCTCAGCCTGCGGCAGGAAACTGCCACGCGATCGTTACCTAGGACCCGAGATCCAACACAGGGGGGCCATTCCCTGCGGATTCGGGGTTGGTGCGCACACCAGAGCAGGGTTCAGACGGTACCGATCCTTTGTTAAACACTCCCATTTAACGATCTGCCTGAACCGGTCCCACGCACCGAGTCCTGACACCGGACCCACCAACTGTTTCATGGCCGCCCGTGCACCGCGACAACACCCTCTGCTCTGCGGGCTTCGGCCGTCAACTCCCACTGTAGGAGGCGCCGACAGTCGCGGGACGAGACGGCCATGTAGGGGAAACTTGGATAACCTTGGGTCGTCCACCGCCGACGCGGCAGTGGCCAAGGGGGTCCCTGCAGCTGCAACGCGTACCTGTCCGCTAGGACCGCGGCACAGGCGTAGCGCGAGGCGCAACTGAGGGGGGAGGGGTAGGAGAAGGATGAGGGCATAAGTGCTCCCGAACAGGTAGACAACGCGGGGCGCCATGTTCCGCGTGTCGGGCCTGATCGGGGAGCCCGCCAACGCCAGTCCGTGTGGCAGCCGTGGTGCAGCACGTGATGTTGATGTGCCGGTGCGTCCTCACCCCACCGGCCACCGGCGGGGGTGCAGAGGTGCACCAGCGGCGGCCCGCCTCTGTCAGCTTCACAGGGCGACCGCCTGCCTCTTGGGGGCAAGTAGTGCTTGCCCCCAGGTGGCAAACAATGCTGCATTTCACGACTACCTCCGCAAAGCGTACCGGATACGGCGAGGCTGCACGAATTCCCTCAGGAAGGGTTAAAGGAATGGGATTTCGTAACGACGACCAGTCAATAACAGTCAAATCTTTAGGTTTAACAAACCTCCCATCAGCCCTCTCGTACACTGGCTGCAACTGCAGTGCCACGAGCTTCACAGGGCACACCCGCGGCGGGCTTACCCCATTCACTTTTCGGATAGAAAGTAGCGCCTAGGCTGAAATTCTCATCCACACGGCGACCGAGTCGCCGCAAAAACTTACTGCCTCACGCGATGCAAGTGATCCACACAGATTCACACTTGACTCCGCCTCCATGAGGGTTCAGAGACAACCACTGTTCGTACCCGCGCCGGGCGAGTGGCAGAGGCCTCGGACAGAGTAGCCCGTCTGCGAGCAGGCTGTCCGCTGTCCACCAGGGATGTAAGCGAGACAAGTACGACTTGGGTAGGGTATGTCGCAGATTAGCTGCTCAGCCGCGGGCACTTCCCCCGCGGCGACTCCACCAGTCTTTACGCCTTTTCTCTGCTTTCATTTGGTCTCCCTGGCAACCTGGCCCTAAAGGCTTTACTTTTGCTCGGCCTTCATTAACGGGCAGTGCTTCTGCACATGTCCTGGTTTGCTGCAATGCCAGCATCCGGCCTTCGCCTTCGGTTCTATCGCCTTTCGGGGACAGTCTGCCTTGACGTGGTCAGATTGTTTGCAGAGCCAGCACGAGCGCACGGGTTGAGCCTTGTCGACGGCTTGCTGCAGCACGTGTGTCTGCTGCTTGGCCAGGTCGTGCAACTTCCTGGCCGTGGACACAAGGGCCTCCGTAACCACGCCGCCGCGGCCTTGCGGCGGCCCCTCAGTCCACTGCCCAGCCCCCCGGCTATGTGCGTGCGCGTCGACGACGTGCATCTTGGCCTGCTTGTCCTCGCACGGCACCTGCTGTGCAGGCCGGACCCGCGCCGAGTCCAGCACCGAGTCCAGGGTCGCGTGCTTCTCCCGGACAAGCAGCAGGGCCATGGTGACGTCGGTGAGCCCGTCAACAAATACCGTCACCATCTGCTGCTGCAGCAGATGCTCAGGGTACCCTGGGTACGCCCCCCGCACGGCATCCTCGATCTCGGTCGCATAGGCTTCCAGCGTCTGGTCGCCCGTCAGCCTGATCGATTTAACGCGCGCTCGGTACGAGTTGACGTCAGTAAAAACACCAAATCGTCGGCGCAAGGCTTTGTCAAGTGTCCCGAAATCCCGTAGCCGATCCGGCTCTAGGTGTCGCAGGACCTCAAGCGCCTTGCCTGTCAGGGCCTGGGACAGCTGGCTGCCCATAGTGGCCTCATCCCAGTGCATTAGGCTCGCCCTATGCAGGAATTGAACCCTGTAAAGGTTGTAGTCACTCTCGCCGTCGTAACGGCTCAGCTTGCTGAGGTCCGTACACAACTCCACGGGTTCCGTCTGCGGTCGCCAGAGCACGGGCCGTGCCGCTGCGGGGCTGTGCTGCGCCGGCGGCGAGGAGCGGCTTCCCCGGCAACGCGCTGCCCGGCGTCCTCTGTCCTCCGACGGAGAGCGGGCCTCGGTGCCGCGGCCGGTGCGGCCGCGGCTGCCCGACGAACGCCCCTCCCGACGGCCAGCATGACGATCTCGCCATGGGCCGCCGTCACCCCTGCGCGACGCAGATCGGCTGCGACGTGATTTGGGGCAGCGCGAGCGCCGCCATGACGGCGACCTGGACAACCCGTCCGAAGTTCCCCGGCGAGTAGAAGAGCGATAGCGCCCACTGCTCGATGGGTCACGCCGAGAACGGCGGCGTGTTGCCCCCCGGTGACCGTCGGTAGAGGCCAAGTCCTCGCCTGGCGGACACGGGGACGGGGTAGATGACGGCGACCTGCGTCGCTTACATCTGTCCACGGCCAGTCTAGCCCGCGGCGAGCCGTGGCCTGTGGTTCCCGACGCCGACCCTCCTGTTACCGTTCTCAACCGCGGTCGGTCCAAACGGCAAACCGAAGGTACCGGCGCCCGTTTGTCCCCATAGCAATGCCTGGTCTCATGGCCTAGGGCCGGGCTCTCGTTTATCAGGCGCTCCGACACGCAGCATCCGGCTGGGGAACACCCGGGAGGAGCCGATGCAGCCCTTTGGCCTTTTGCCTGTTGGCGGTGCCTAAGGGAGGGCGTCCGAGAGCGGACTCTGTGAAGCAGCCGGCACGGCCGCGAGCCCTGGACACCAGCACAGGACGCCTTTCCCTACGGTCAGCATGGTGGTCTCGGTGCGCACGGCCGTTACGCCCACGGGACCCTGACCGGCTGTGACGCGGTCGGCGCTGACGCGAGCATCGAAGGCCTTCCGTAAACCCAGGTCGGCTCCCACGGGAGCGTCCCTGACGAGCAGAAGGAGAGCGGGAGCGCTCACTACTCGACGGGTGGCGACGGCCATGGCTCTCAGCCGACCTAGGAGTCACAGTTTCTGACAGAAGCCGGTCCCTACCGCACAAGAATCCCCTACCGCGTCGCGCGGTTTCGGACTCCTGGCGTAGCGACGCAGGGTCGCGTTGTAAGGGTACCAGGTCCCTTCCCACCAAAACAAAGCACGACTGTGGGCATTCCCTCCGCCGGCGTCCGAAGACGGAACTGGCGGCTCGGACATGCCCCCGCGAAGTCGAAGACGCCCTCGACGATAGCGCCTGGGTTGCGTCTCGGCTCCTGGCCAACACCTTGTAGTCCTCCATCGAGTTCTGCGTGCACGGGAGAAAGGGCGGCAGAGCCGGGTGGTCGGCGCGACGCCTCTCGCGGCGGCGAGTATGCTCGCCGTGCAAGTTTGAACCTGCCCGGTTGCTCTCGGCGTCCTGGTAGCGACCCTCGCGGTGTCGGTCTGCACGAGCGCGTGCGTGTCCGGCGTCATGCTGTTCAGCTTCCTGGCCAGCACGACCGCGATGGCGTCCCTCCGACGCAGCCCTCTCTTCCCATAAGGCCACGCGTCCAGCCGAGGCGCGCCGCGCGCTACCCGGTGCCGACGCTGCCCTGGCTGGGACCCGAGCGGGGCCTGCCGCCATAACGGCCGGCTGCCCCGTTGGCGGGAACCTGGCGGGCACGGGCGCGTCGCCCTGCGTCTGCACCGCGTCCTCTGGCACGCCGACGCCGGTCCGTGCCATCGGATGCGAGCGCACGCGCGTGTCCGACTCGAGGAAATTTGCGGAAGATGGCGGGAACAGTCAGAATGCACACAAATCCTAACACGACGCGGGATGAACGCACTAGATTCGCGGTGAAACGGCACTCCCGAGCACTAAATCACTCTCAAACCTTGTTCTAGATGATTCTCCCAAAGCAGCGACGTGTGGACGTGAAGCGTCTTTTGTGAAAAATCCCAGAAAGCTGAGTTTTTACCTAAGACAAGAACCCTCTCGTTCCCTAAGCCCTTCGCAGCAACTGCAATAACGGGTGTTTGGGTTTCGGGTCTGTTTGGCGACAGAAGCTGCCCGCCAGACGCCTATCACCTCTCCCTCTCCTCTCTCCTTAAACCGCTGCCACCAGTGTTGTAAACCCCGATTGCGGTGGTTTATTTACTAGCGTGTGTGGTTCAGGGAGAATTGAGGATGCAAGGGTGTGATAAACAATTGGAATATTTATTGCTCAAAGCAAGATGGTAGCTCTCCAGCCAAGCAGTCTCAGCCAAGCGCGGTAGCGTAGCGAAGCTCTACGTAGTCAGGCGACGTCCGTCTCGAAGCGCAGCCCAAGTCCTTATGTCCTGTGTTGCGCCGCGCCGCGCCTGTCCGGCCGCCCAGCCCAGCAGCCAGCCCGCCGGCCGAGCCGCGCCGTGCCGTGCCGTCCCGGCAGCCACCGCCTGCCGAGCCCGAGCTCGAGCCCAGTCGCCGAGTCAACCCGAGGAGCGGGGTGAGAAGGCCGGCCGAAGGGCGCAGTTCGAGGCTGGCCGGTAGGGTGCAGCACCAGTCACGCGCCCGAGTACCCGCGCGAATACGAAGCGGTAGACAAACGGTGCGCTACGCAAACCTGTCTGCTAACGTCGTGGCGCAAGCAGCTCACATCACAACAATATTTTTTTCTTAAATTGCAGGAATCCGTGCGTGGAGCTGGAGCTGCCTACAGCGGCAGTGGCAGCGGCGGCGGCGGCGGCGGCGGCGAGCCGTACATCAAGTGCAGTACCCTCTTAGCGCCGCGGTGCTACGTGCGCAGACTCTGATGACGGCCTTGGGGAGGCTAGGATCTCGGCCACGACCCCCGCCGGGCGGCAGAGCGTGAGGACGAGGCATGGAGGCTGGGGCAGGAGCCGCTGGGGCCGCGGGGGCCGCGGGGGGCTGGGGGATCAGAGCCAGGGGCCCGCGGCAGGGCGGCGCCAAGGGTGAGTGCCTCCGCCGGTGCCTCCCGACGCCGCTGCCGCTGCTGCTGACTGGACTCGCACTCTCCTTCGCTCCTGCCGCAGCTGTTGGCACAGGTAAACAAACACACCTCCTACTTCTCATTTTCACATGTTGGCATGTTGGTAACGCTGTCTGACCCCAGCCGTGGCCGCGGCGCGCTGCCCGCCCGAGTCCGTGACGTGGGTCAAGATGACGGCGCTGGTGCCGGTCACGCTGGCGCCGCACTACCGCGTCTTCATGTACGCCGCCAGCCCCGGCAACGCCGTCACGGCCGAGTGCTACAACAGGTGAGGCTGGCGGGCCGGGCCGGCTGGGCTGCCAACCCCCCCGCTATGACAACACCGGGTTTCGGGTTCCGATGCTCGCACCGCATTAACGTGCCTTTTCGTCCCGGCAGGTGCCGCGAGTCTAACGACTGCCACGCCTTCCTGGTGGACCACTCCCGGTCGGCGTGCTTCAGGATCAACATGCTGTCGCCGAGCTCGTGGGACCAGCCGGGGGACACCCCTGTTACCGCGGCGCCGGCCTCCACCTACTTCGAGCGCATTTGTCTCAACGGTACCCCGCCCACCCCCTACTCCTCTCACCTTCACGATAATTACATCGGGAGGTGCATGACGTGCTCTGTCTCTGTCTAGTGCACGCCGCGGGCGAGCGGTGCGCGGGCCGGGCCTGGGCCGCGGAGCGGGTGCCGGGCTACGAGCTGGTGGGGTGGGACCGGCTCACCATCGCCTCCCCCGTCAGCCGGGCCGAGTGTCTGCAGGAGTGCGTCAAGCCGCACGGTAAGTCACGTGACATGGGCTGGGCGTGAGGCCACCGCGGGCCGCCGGCAGCGAGGCAAATGCTCCGGCGGGATTCGAACCCGCGATCCCTGATCCCGTTCCGCTTCCCGTGCTGCTTGCAGACGGCTGGGAGTGCCGGTCGGCGCGGTGGGACTCCCGCACTGGCGCCTGCTACCTGAGCTCCGAGGACCGGCGGTCGCAGCCCGACTCGTTCCGGGCGGGGTCCTGGGGCGTGGAGTACCTCGAGAACCAGTGCGCCGAGCCAGGTGAGGGAGCCGCAGAGTGCAGGGCGCAGGGCGCGCCGCGTGCAGCGTGCCCCAGGTAACGGGAGGGCGGAAGCATAAGCATGTCCCTGGTGTGTGCAGTGTCCACGGCGGCGTCCTGCGCCTACCAGGAGTTCGCCAACGTGTCCCTCGTCATCGCCGACCTGCAGATCCCCACGCAGAACCGGGAGCAGGTACAGCCGGCCGCATTATGTAGTATCCATCGCAGTCTCGGCTTCGAATCCCGGCGGACACCCAACCTTTGTCTTTTGTGTCGATTTGGTCCGGGCAGTGCCAGGCGCGGTGCGAAGCGGAGACCAACTTCCGGTGCCGGGCGTACTCGCTGCGGCCGCCGGAGCCGGGCCGGGGCGCCTCCTGGATGTGCGTGCTGCACGGGGACGACACCGTGAGCGCGGGGCCCAGCGCGCTGTACCCGCTGCCGGCAGGGCTGTACGCCGAGCGCGCCGCCTGCATCGACTGTAAGGACGAGCCGCCGACCCGGCCACCACCACCAGGGGTGGGTGGTGGATGAAGTGTCAATATCAATACCCAATATCTCAAATATTGAATTTTCGGTCAATATCAGTATTTAGCACTCATATTGATTGGATTAAAGATATTGAGAGTATGAAAAATATTGAAGTAGTGAAACATCGAAAATATTACCAACTGAGGTAATTGAGAGGCAATACATCGATATTCAGAATTCAATATTGATATTGATACTTTTAAATATCGCACTATTGAAATGGCATTGTCAAAAATATAGATGTTGAAAGTCAATACTGGAATACCTGAAATACCGCCCGCCCGCTAACCCCGAGTGCTCGGCCCAGTGCGCGTGTCCTGCAGCCGTCGGCTGATGACGGTGACGCTGCAGTCCGCGGCGCCCTTCATGGGCCGCCTGTTCGTGCTGGGCCGGTCCGACTTCTGCGGTGCCGAGGGCCGCGGCGCCATGTCCACCTCGCTGACGCTGCCGCTGGACCCCGACCCCCGCATCCCCGGGCCCACCGTCAACGACCGCTGCGGCCTCCGACTGGCCAGGGCCTTCGGCGACACCAACCGGTGAGGGCCGGGGCATGCCAGGGCGAGGGGGGACTGACTTGTACAGTGTACTTCGTGCACAGCCCTGTAATGCCTCTTATATACCACTTTATAGTTCTCGTAATATAATACTTACATAATCGTAACCCCTCGTAACCCACCGCCTCCATCGGCCACCCTTTCGACGGTGGGCTTGGTGCCCTCCGCAGGACGCTGGTGTCCGCCGTGGTCGTGGTGCAGCGCAACCCCATCATCCAGACGCGCGGCGACCGCGCCATTCGCGTGGGCTGCATCCTGACCGGGGACGAGGGGCTGCCGCAGAACCTGACCCTGGGCGCCTCCATCGCCGTGGCGAGCCCCGAGTGAGTAGCATATTGGTGGCAGCAGTGGCGGTGCGGTGCGGAGGGCCTAGCGCCCGCTGGGCAGGCACGCCCGCCGCGCACACGTGTCGGGCGGGCTGGCCTACCCTCGAGTTCGCAGGCGCTAACCGAGACCTGGGCTCCACCCCCACCCTCACCGCATCCCGTGCCGCAGGGTGGAGAACAACGCGTCGGCCGTCCTGAACGTGTCCTCGGCGGCGCCGACGGTGCGCCTGCGCATCACCAACCTCAGCGACAAGGAGCCGCCGCAGCCGCTGCAGCCGCACGAGACGCAGCTGGGCGACACGCTACGGCTGCACATCGACGTCACGCCGGAGAACAGCCCGTGGGGGGTGCGCGCCACGCACCTGGTGGCCAGCTCGGCGGACGGCCAGGACTCGTACCTGCTGCTGGACTCGCGCGGCTGCCCGCCCGACCCCCACACCTTCCCCGGCCTGCAGCCCGTCACCCCCGGCGCGCGCTCCCTGGCCGCCACCTTCAGGTAGGCTGCGGACGCCGCCACTCACCACTCACAGATCACCGGTGCCGCGTTACGTGTGCTGAGGGTCCCGTCACTTCCAGGGCCTTCAAGTTCCCGTCGTCCGCTCTGGTGCGGTTCGGCCTCAAGGTGCAGTTCTGCCGCGGCGGCTGCGCTCCCGTCAACTGCGGCTCCGGCATCAAGTCCGGGGGCCGACGGCGGCGGGCAGGCGCCACTGGCGCCACCACCACAGCTGGCCCCGACGCGGACCCGACCTCCGCCACCGTCCCGGAGGACGTCGAGTTCCCCATGCAGCTCGCCATCGTGGTGCACACACCCAAGGTGCTGACGGCCTCCGCCGGCAATGCGGGCAGCGGCATCATCACGCTCGACTCGGGTAAGGAGGAGTTGTGGTTGCGGTGTCGGGTTCTCTGCCAGGTCCTCTGAGCTCAGCCTCCCGTTGCAGTGAGCGGGGGCCGAACCGGCCGGGCGGACGACACGGTGTGCATGTCCGGGGGTGCTCTGGTGGCTCTGGCGGCCGGGGCGCTGCTGCTGCAGGCCCTCATCCTCATCGTCTGCTGCCTGGGCGCGCGCCGACACATCAAGAACCACATCAAGCTGCAGGAGCTGCAGTACATCAATCCGGCGTACACCAACCCGGAGGACCGCCGCGTCACGTGGGCGGACCAGTGAGCGGGCTGGGCTCGTGCTGGTGAGTACGGCGATTAGAGGAAGAAGAGGAGAGGGGAGTGATAAAGAATGCGCCGGTTTTAGTTAACAGTATTTTATTTATTTCTATATTCTTCATTTTTGGTACCCAAAACAAAATGTTAAAATGTGGTTGTAATCTTTTTTTTTAAGTCCACCCTTTAAAAAGACACACTGGAAGAAATAAGAAGTTAGCTTTTCTGCGTAAAATTTGTTCTTTGAAGAAGAGTTGATTGGTTTCTATCGTTTTCTTATGCCCTCTCGTTCTCTCTTTCTCTCTTACTCTTCTGCTCACACACTCACGCTCTCTTTCACACTTCTGTACTGGATATTCGGATTCTACATACCAACAATGTGCGATCAATAACATTGTCCCATTGGATGGGTTCTGGCCACAACAAAATCAATGCTACATATGTACATAGTGGGACATCCATGGGCTACTTGTGGTCACTCACCAAAATTAATGTTTGCGTAACCAACACAATTCGTACTATCAATTCGCCCTTCGGGCAATCATTGCTGGAAACTTGACAGCTATAATATTAGCTAACTACAAACCACAAGGTACATGTCTTCGTCCAATAAAACTACCAGCTCACACCATTAACGATGCATATACAGCAAAAACATTGATTTCTTTTTAAGTACAGCGAGTGACGCGACAACTGTTGCAAATCCAACAAAGCGGTAAAATTGCGTGTGGCCCATCTAAAATTCTCACAAAACACAAATTAGTAATAAACCTTAATTACATATTCCTTTCAGGAGAAAAATAAATAACAAATGCAACCAATAATTTAATATTCAAAATATAATCTGACTTAACAATAATATCCGTTTTGCTTGATATGTAGCCACTCGTTTCCGTGCGACTGGAGCCCATCAAGTCCTTCATATGTACATCACGTGAAGTAGCACTACTGCCAATTTCGGATTACTGCCATTTTTCATCCTTTTCCTCTTTTACGTCACTGATCCAGCCAGAGAACTTGCCTGCATCTCATGGATGCGGAGGAAAATAATGAAAAACGGTGACGATACAAGGCACAAAAATACAAAGGAATGAGATTAGCATGGCAAGGACGTTTTGTCGACCTCGCATCTCGAGGCCTACAGCAACACGTAGAGTGTCAGGCATATGATATGATGTACGCGAATTTCTAACAAATGTTTCGCTGTTCTTTGAATGGCAGTAGTGGAACTTCCCGCGTTTATAGTGATATTCACAAACGACGCACCCTCGATGAGACGGGCGGTCGGTTTGGTGCCGTCACGAGAACACGCCTCACGAGGGCATCGGTAACACAACAAACAAAGTAACAATATAATAAAAACAAAACAACAAAACTCATCTGAGGAGAAAAGTAAAGACTAATAAGAGTAACAAATGTTATTGTCAACGGATAGCTTCACAAAAGCTTGCGACTGAAAAGTGACAAAAAGCACAAAAAAAACCTCAATGAATGGACTGAGACTCGTCTCCTTCATCAACTTTTGCAACAAGTTTCGGCATGTCTGTACCCGTTGGAATAGTAATACTGAAGACATACATATCCAAGACTACACATTTCTATCTGATTACACATATCAGTGAAGAACCTTACATATTAGGTTACACATTTTGAAAATACCGTTTACAACCGAAAACAAATCGTGTCAGCTGCTTATTGAACGTTACGGAAGTTTTCTATGGGCGATTTACTTTTGGTTTCCAGCACAATCTCATGCAGAGCATTTTTGAAACGATGCCAAAAGAAATGACGCTGGAATGTGACCACAGTAGCTAAAATGGTCGTTAGTTGATACCATTGTGGACCCTTGAATTTGCTCTGACATGTCTAATCAAGGGAAGATACCATTATTTTTTTGACCCCATTTTTGCTGGGAATTCCAACGAGAAAATATCATAACTGTCAAACACAACTCTAGCAGGCTGCATGACGACAAATCCATCTTTACACTTTTGACTGGGTTTCAACTAATGAACTTAAGTACATAAATCCACGGGGATGCGATAATTCCTTCTTGCCATACAATGATTTCTAGTAATTTTCTCCTCGTGAGCAAATCATTCCGAGGATACATGAGGGCAATGTAAACGTGTTCAACTTTGCAAAGAGGCGGCACGAATATGCCAAGAGAAATACAAACAGCATGTTTATCCTGCAATGTCAAAGTTTCTATCTCCAAAAGGCGTTTAAAATATTTTCAAAGAAGCTTTCTTAAATTTTGATGGTGTCTTTTAGATGAAAGAAATTTACTTGGCGAACTACTGACGCCGCTATGTAAGGGAGAGAAGGGTCAGGAAAAAGATTACACATTTTCACTAAAGACAGTCGGGAAATAGAAAAATAGCTTCTCCAGAGATAGTCCGAGAAGAAACCATACGGATCGTAGCTCGCAAAGCCAATCCGGTAGTAGAAAAGAATTCACAAAGAAGGCAAAAAGAAAAAAGAAAACTAGACAACATAAAAAGCCGCCGTATGACGACAGGGTGTCGTCACATGCTCGTCCTTCATCACACACTCATTCACACTCACATGCACACATCACACTATCAAGCACATACCCTCTACACATATGTACATGAAATATTGACGTTCTTTTGTGTTAGTGCCGCTAGGCATTCATCGAAGAAAAACAAGAGTTATTCACAATTACAAAATTGAATGGTCACACGATGTGGCAACTTGGGAAAACGGAGGACACACTAGCAAACTGGAAACGGTAAGTGGGTGGCAGAAAATTTGGAGTGAATCCTTGAGTTGCCACGGCACCACCGAAAATAAAACATTTTGGCCGCAAGGAAAACGGCCAACGTACACAAGTCTAGTAAATACAATTACCATCGTTTTCTTTTAAGCATAGGAACATAAAGTCAGGAAACCTGATACCAACACGTCGTTGTGCTTAGCATAGTCTCACACCACAAGAATGTTTTCCAAGGGGATACGTTACACATTTTTGATTATAGGAACAGAATGATTAAGAACTTTAATGATCATTTCCAATTCTAAATCAATTGAATATGCGGGAATTCAATTCATAGAAAGCCCCATGACACGGATCCCAAAGGCTGGCAGGTCAACGAAATTTAGAGGCGATATTTTGGTAGGCCTGAATCCGCTACGCCGCAGTTGCTAGCTGAGCGAATGTTTAAAAGAAACATGGTAAAATGGGCGAATTGTAATTTATTTTTGAGATTAGCCGGGTCATGAGTGAAGACCAGAACTTGGCGATAAGAGCGGCCGCTTTCTTCCGAAGTTGCCTCTCGAAATAGTAAAATGACACTTATTTAGCAGTTGCAGTTGGGATTTTGAGGACCCTGCCCCTGCTGCTCCGTCAGTCGGGTTCCTTTGCTTCCAGCGTTCATAAGGTTGGGGTCAGAGTCCAAGCTCTCCGACATCTTGTCACAGATGATATCCACAAGACGTTCGAAGACAGCCTGAGGAAAGTAAAAACACAATAAATTCAAACGTAGAAGCACATCCCCCCAACTCAAAGGAAAACTAAATCTCAACAACCAGGCTGCTTTCTTCTCATTTTTTTTTCTACTACTGAATTTTTTTCCCTCTCCAGCACAACCCTTGGGTACCCACCTTGACTTTGATGTTCTCTTTGGCAGAGGTCTCAAAGAACTCGATGCCCAGTGTGTCGGCCAGTTGCTTGCCCCGCTCGAACGAGATGACCCGCTCGTCCTCCATGTCGCACTTGTTGCCCACCAACACTACTTGGGCGTTGTCCCAAGAGTACGTCTTGATTTGTGTCACCCTGTGCGCAAAAATCATTGTTCGTTATGAATCCGCGCCACCTTTCATCATAACATCCCCTTTTGCTGTTGCAGACTCACCAGTCCTGGACACTGTTGAAGGACTCCTCGTTGGTGATGTCGTACATGAGGATGAAGCCCATGGCCCCCCGGTAGTACGCCGTGGTGATTGTGCGGTAGCGTTCCTGCCCTGCAGTGTCCTGAGAAGCCAAACCCAACTAAGTCAGTTAACTGGCCGTGCTATGTCAACTACAGCTTCTACTACAGCTCTGGATTTTTCGTGATAACGTCAACTCAATTTTCGTGTTTGTTTTAAGACTTCAAGCCCGTTGTGGCATACCAACTGCCTTAATGTGTACATATTTTTGTTACCTCCGTGTGATAGGTTTAGGTTAACAAAGTTACTGGCCATACTAACATTTACGAAGAGTTTTCTTAATGATGGAGTTAGACATTAAAACCAAAGATTATTTTGATTAGATCGCTCGAGTGTACCTAATAAACCACCCCCGGTTCCGTTCACACATGCAGCAACCCGTGCAAACGCACCGATAGACTCACGATCACAATTCTCTCACCCAGATTTGAAGTTTCACCCGCTTGTCGTGTCGGAAAACTGTCTTCACTTTGAAGTCGATCCCTACGGTTGACACGAAGGCGGAGGTGAACGAATCGTCCGCGTATCGGAACAGGAACGAGGTTTTGCCCACCGAGGAGTTTCCGATGATGAGCAGTTTGAACATGTAGTCAAAATTTTGGTCGGCAGCATCTTTCTGCCACTTTGGATCCTGACCAGCCATCTGGAAACAAAAACATGGGGTGAATTACACTTTGTTTGAACGGCAAGTCTTCATGACATACCGTACTGTGGTGCGACGGTAAGGTAGTCGGACAGGGAGTAGCAACATTGTATCTGGAATTGCAATACACATAACTAAAATTTGCTATAAATCGTTATTGCAAAGAAATAGTGATACACTCCCATAAGAAATAAGGGCCACGTTATTAGAAACAGTTTTCCAGACAGCACTTTCTGCAATCGTATTGCAAATCTCAAAACAATGAGATAGCAGCTTGCCAGAGAGAGAGAGAGAGAGAGAGAGAGGGGGGGGGGTTGGAGGTAGAGAGCTCAAGGAGCGTCATTGATCGGATTTATCGGATCGCCTAACCTCACCCACGCCTGCGTGTGGTCGAGGTAGGCCAGTCGCACGACACGCACGCAAGCAGGAATCGAGAAGGAGCAGTTAAACCCACCCGCTATACCAACAAACCTCTCCCTTCATTATCTGCGCCTTTACGTATTACTGACAAATCACGGGTGGCTTCAGATCTTCCGTATTACGGACAATTCGTTTGTAAGGGCAGTAGAATGTAGTGACACATCACTGAGGCTCGGGCAGGGCAAATAAAACAACTTACAACCGTGCTCTTGCACCACCCACCGCCCCCTGCACCTTCCGTTCCGTAGCTGAAAATTTGATCATCTCGTCCGACGCTGGCCGCATAAGACATGAAAAGCCTCTGAAATTTTCTCCCCCCCCCCCTCTCTCTCTCTCTCTCTCTCTCTCTCTCTCTCTCTCTCTCTCTCTCTCTCTCTCTCTCTCTCTCTCTCTCTCTCTCTCTCTCTCTCACGCACACACACACACATACATACATACATACATACACAAACACACACACCACGCGGCGATACCGCCGCCGAGGAACGCAAAACGGGCGGGAGTGGCCGCCAAGCCGCTGAGCCCGCTGGGTGGGTATATAGGTCAGTGGGTCAGCCTCCAGGCGCTCCCGCGTACATGTGAGGCGGCGGAGCGGCAGCAGCGGCAGGCCCACAGGGTCGATTATTGGAGCAGCAGCCCCGATTTTTCATACATCACTCTACTGTCGTCTGCTGGCCGCCGTCTGCCTCCGCATGGGGGTTGTGAGTGGGGGGGCGGTCCCTATAGCGCGTCCACCATGTTTACAGGTGGCCCCCGCAGCCCCCGCCCCCGGGCGGGGTGTCATCGGCCAAACGTCGGCGCAGCTACCCCGTGCCGCACGGCGGGATTCGCTTTGGAGCCGAGATTTAACGCCCTCGCCAGTACCTGAGGCCCGGAGGTGGGGAGGGGTGGGGAGGGGAGGGGAGGGCCCGTGTTTACTGCCCCGTCCGCGGACGTGCCCCGGACCACGGCAGACACTGGCCCTCTCTTTCCCTTCCCAGGACGTCAAGGTGCTCGTGCTGGCCGCGGAGAGTGATCGCGGAACGGGTTTGAAAATGGCTGCGAGGACGGCACTGCGGGGGCCGGGGCCGGGCATGACATCGCTGGGGGATAATCGATACGAGAGCAGCGCTCTGCGGGCCTCGGCCGCTGGGACTCTTATCGGGGGCTGTCGTGGTGGCCGTCGACGGCCAGGGGGCTCCGGGAAGTCCTGGGCGCCGCCACCCCGCTGCAGACGACGAGGCCAGGGCGAGGCCTCACCTGGGTGGGGGCCTCGGCGGGGCCTCGGCGGGGGCGGGGTGCCTCCGGGCCCGGGGGCGCGCACTTAGCTCGCAGGCGGCAGGCGCTCGGCACAGCCGCGCCTGCCTCGGCCAGCGCTGCCGACTCACCCTCGCCCTCACCTTGTTCTACGACGGGCTGGTAATCCACTGGCGGGTCGGCTGTCACACAACACGGCGGTCTTGGCGAGCTCGGCGCGCTGCCTGGGCACGACGCGCGGCGGACGGCACGAGACCACGGGACGGGACCAGCGAGACGAGGGACACAGTCTCGCCTCTCCGTACAACTGGCAACGTCGATCCAAGATGGCGGACGCCAGGCCCAGGCCGCGGCTAGGCCTGGCCCTGCGCGCGCCCGCCGCCCGGGGTGGGGGGTGGGGGCTGCCGGAGCGGCGCGGTGATGGTGCGCGTTGGGGTGCTCCCCCCGACCCACCCCCAGCGCCCCCGCCCACACCAAGGGTGGTCCCAGCCTGCCAGCGTGCTGCCAGGGCGCGCGGGGGCGGAGGGACACGAGAGGGGGGGGGGGGGCTGCCCTCGCGGCCACTCCAATGACTAATTCGTCAAGTCAATTGGAGATGACAATAAAAGTGCTCAGGCTCCGGCTCAATGAGACATGTCCCGGGGAACACGGGAGGGGTCGATCTTTGCACCGCGCTGATATGACAATGCTCGGGGGAGGTAGGGGAGGTGGGGACGTGTGGTGCGGAGGGTGGCTCTTCGAGAGCTCTCCATGTCGGGGTCCAGGTTCTAACAACCCACGCTTCGGGCCGAACCCCGCCAGCGGGGACCAGGGCAGGCGCAGGTGGGGCGTTGGGGGAGGGGTGCTGGCCGGGCCAGGGCCGGGCAGGACGGGGGCCTGACACGTCGGCCAGCGAGTCCGGGAGAGCTGCTCTCATAGTGCGTGACCAAGGCCCCTCGGCCGCCGCAACCACAACGCTCAATGCTCCAATCATCTCCAACCCCTGTCAAGACATCGTCACGTCCTCTGGAGGGCGCCTGTGAGCGAGAGGGTAGGCAGCTCTGCACAGCGCGGGTGCTCGGCAGGCGGCCCGCCCAGCAGGCGGTCCCCGGTCCTAGGGTCCTACCACCACTCCCCGCGGGCCGTGCCTGGTTCCCTCGTCAACACCCCGTACCCCGTGCTCGAGAGCCCGGCGGTGGAGCGCATCGGTCAAAAATGTTTGCGACGCGAATACTACGCCGAGCGAGACGCCGAGGGCAACTGAAATGGGTGACGTGGTTTAAGGATGACCCCTGTGACGCGGTTCGTGGACGACCCCCTGGGGGTGTTACGTGGTTCGTGGACACTCTGCAGAGGCCCCGCACAGCGACGAGCCTCCGCAGCAAAGACCGCGTAACTGCCCTGCGTCCTCCCCATGCAGCCGGAGGGGCGTCGGGGTGGGGTGGGACGGGCTGAGGGGGCGGGGGGAGGTGCAGTGGGGTTGGCTTGGGTCGAGCCGAGCCTCACGAACCAGGCGGCCGCGGTGGGCGGGGGCGGCGGGGGAGGGCTGCGTGGCCGGAGGGGTTGAGGGGCTGTAGGCCTCGGCACTAGGCCCGCCTCTCGCCGTCGCGCCTGGGCCCTGACCGGGCTAGGCCCTGCCCTGCAGGCGTGCGGTTGCATTGGTCATGGCCGTGGGCTGCCGTGGACTGCCGTGGCCACTCAACATGGTTTATGCGTTACTGTACCAAAACGAGTCGCCTGGGGGGGCCGGGGAGGGGGCGGGTGTGGGGGTGGGCTGCGGGGGCCGGGACCCGCCCAGCATCTGTTATCGCGGGGACAGGGACGCCCGGGAGCTCGGCTCGGTTCGGCTCAACGAAACGAAGTCCATTTCCCTTCAACGCCCGCCGTTGGGGGCTGGGCTGGCCTCCGGCCGAAGACTAGGCCAAGAAACCAGACAGCGATGCCTCATATTCAAGGCCTTAATATGTCTCCAGCAAAATCGGAAATATTTATTTAAAATAATAAAATCGTTGCTCTACACTCACATTATAGAGTGAAGTTTCGAGCACAATAAGCTAAGGGGTTACCCCTCAACCTGTCTAATACTAGTTGCATTACAACGTTCTATAATACGTAATACTCAAAATTTGGGAGTGCTTAGCCTACCCTTTCCGTTCTTACATTCTGTATTACTATATTACTCTATCCCCGGTCCAGGCGAGTCGGTAACCCCTTGATAATAGCTACCTGATTCTTGGGTCTAATTCTTCTGATTTTTGTTTTTCGGAAAAGAACTTTCCAGCCGATTAGTATGTTTCTGGAACTTTTTGAAGAACCTGCGGCTCGTCTGCGCTCGCCGTGATAGGAAAGAACTAGCAGTCTGGCACCGACATGACAATCCGTTTCTGTAGGCGGCGGACAGCTGCGGGCAGCGGCGGGCAGCGGTCCTAACCCGACGCGCACTGCATTTCTCTTCCCTCTCATCCCTGTGGACTGCGCTCGAAAACGACCCCCCTTCTTCTCTCTCTGATCCATGTTTTCCCACACTTTTCTTCATTGCCTGTGGACGGAGCCAGAATTGCTGTTCTACAACGCCCCCCCCCCTCTGCCCCTGTCTTCATCCCCTCCCCGCGCTCCCCCCGCCCGGTGCGATGCCTGTATTGATTTCCAGCACGGCCAGGCCACGTTCATTCATGCTGGGTCCCAGCCCCAGACAGAGAGGGGATGGAAACTGCCAGGAAGAGTACGGGGGAGGGGAGGGGGCAGGGGGGAGGGGGGCAGGGTGAGAAGTGAGCACTGCGGAGGAGTCGTCGGACCCAGTGTAAGATGAGGGCAGAGGGGAGTCCTTCCGGAGACGGCACTCCGCAGAACAATCCAAGAAAGGGTGTGGCGAATTATTGATGCGCGGGGCGGACCGGAGGACCGAGGAGAAGGCCGAAGGATGGCCGAAGCCTGACCGAACGGGCTGGCGAAGGGCTGATCGGGACTACAAATGGGTCGATGTAAATAATTCGCTATCCACATGGCGTACCTGTACGCTTTCCAGGTGGGCCTCAAGTCCGACGGGGAAGTCCACCAGGGACATGAGCCGAACCCCCGCACCGGTCCGGATATCGAACACGTGGTCTGCAAAACCAAACACAACATGGTATCGTCTCTGTCTAACTTTGTACTCGAGGGTGAAATGGACGGAGCAGACACCTTCAGCCCTCGTCCGGATTATTGCATGTGACCTCAAACCGCATTCCGCCACGGCGACGCTGGGGCCTGCAAGTGCTAGGGTAGGCCAGCCCGCATAACACACGTGAATGGAGAAGTTGGGTTGCCTACCCAGCAGGCGCTACTGAGGCTTACAGTGTATACCAAGGTCCTTCATATCTTCCTTACCCGAAAACTTTCTTATCCCTCTTAGACAACGCCCCTCCTAGCCCCCCCCCCTCTCTCTCTCTCTCTCTCTCTCTCTCTCTCTCTCTCTCTCTCTCTCTCTCTCTCTCTCTCTCTCTCTCTCTCTTTCTCTCTTCCCCCACAAGGGGAGTCCTTGACGAGTCCTTTAAAGGACGAGATACCATCGCGGCCGATACATTCGGGGAGGAAGAATAGAATGTTGAAAAGCCGCCACGAGGCAGACTTAACACGCCATCACACGGGCAAAGTGGGCGGCGGCGTCCACGGGTTGGTGGAAAGGGGGGGGGGGGGGTAGGGGGAGATCTCAAAGTCCACACACAGCCCCTGGATCTTCCCACAAACTATTCGCTGTTAGAACCAGGAAATTTTTTAAACGTGCGTTTCTAAAGCATGAGATTAAGGCCTGAGGCGCCGTCTGAGGACTCCGCTTGCCACTTGTTGCGATGTCGATGTGTGGTCGACTGACACATCAATACGGAGGCTAAAGCCAATGGGAGTGGGCGAGGCGGACACCGGGTCAGACACGGCCTGCAACGGAAGAAAGCTACTATCGGTGTGTATCTGTCGGGCGGGTCCTCCCGGTATCTTCCAGGCTGTCGTCGGCGCAGCGTCGGGGCTGAGCGGCTCGTCGGCGTTACGTGGTGGACACCCCCTAGATAGACCTGCTCTCCGCTCCCCCTAGCCCGGGGATCTCCACTGGCCCTGATCCCCCCCCCCCCCCCAGCCGCCCCCCTCCGGTGCCCTCCGGCCCCAGCCGGGTACCGCACCGCCTCGTTGCCTGTCTCGCCGCATTAGCCTTATCCAACGTCCGCCACTCGGGACACGGACCGAACCGCGGACGGCCACAGCACAGCCAAGCGCCACCGCCAAGCGCCGCCACAGAGGACGCATTAGGTGATCTGTGAGCGCCATCGCCAAGCACCACCGCCAAGCTAGTACTATTCTGCATCGGCCGGGCTTGGCTCGGTCATGGCCCATAACCGAAATCTTCTGTTTCTGTCTACTCGTAAGAACCTAGTGAGTGCGAGAGAGACAGACGACGCTCGGTCATAGCCTTGCCGTGCCATGTCCGCCCGATGCAGAACACTGCGCCAAGCGCCGCCACAGAGGACGCGTTAGGTGCTCCGTTACGCGTCACGTACTTCGCGAACACCCTGTTCCCTGTTCCCTCTCTGCCGCGGCCGCCCCGATTCAAGTAGCTGCTGCGAGAGGGAAGCAATATGCCGAGCAAAAACGACAGAATGAAGTCGCAATTGAATTATGACCCGACGCTGCTGTGAGGCGAGAGCGGGGCGAGGGGAGGGGAGGGGGTTGGCGCCTGGGTCTTGAGGCCGTGCTGGAGGCCGTGCTGGAGGCCGTGCTGGAGGCCAGGCACAAGCAGGTCGGGTTGCAGGGGAGACCAAGCACGTTCCCTCGCGCTGGACAACGGCGCGGAGACACTCGGGCGCAGAGGAAGTTGTTTGTGGGCACTGGTGGGGACTGCCTAGACCCGCCCGCACCGCACTGCTGTCCGTGTGGGTGGTCGCCGTGAGGACAACATTTGACATCCTTAGGGAGACTTGGGACGACGCAGAGGGGGTAGGGGGTGGTTCCCACAACCGTGGCCTCCACAACCGCCCGCACGCCGCCGAGAAGAGAGACTTGCTTCTGTCGTCGGCCGGAGACAGGAAGACGGTGACAGGCAGACGCCAGACGGCCGACGCCAGCGGAATGAAAATAAAGCGCCTCGGGCGGGAATAGAACGCCGGCCCCCTGTCCCGCCCCGTCTCTCCATGATGTACCTACCTGTAGTCCCGCTCATGGGCTCATGGGCCCTGCACTCCACGCCGACCTGCAACCGACGCCGACGCCGTACTGCAGCGACACAGTGGTTCGTAACCGGTACCGCCGCAAGCCACACAGTGTGCCGCGGGCGGCCGCGGGGCTTCGGCCCGGGCCTCGGGGCCTGAAACAGCTGCCACAAGTGTCCCAGCCACGCCACGCCACGCCTCGCCACACGCCCGTATCCGTCCGCGGCACATTTGCGCCACCCGCTACTTTTCAGCGGCAGGGGCGGATCCGGGGGACGGGGCAGTGTCGGGTCGGGCCTGGGGGGCCAGGCCGCAGGGGGACTCCGGCCTCCCTGGCCGGGTCGGGGCCCCGGTGGTGGCTAGTCCTGGCTGATAACGGACAACGCGTCGTCCGAGTCCTGTGCGTCCCGTCCGCGAACGTGATTTGAAAAAAGAAGATAAATTAAAAGGTTTCTTTTTTAAACTAAAAAAAGTTTTGCACGTTGCCTATCTTTCAGACGTCCTTTGGAAACTGACTCGGCCCGGGGGGGGGGGGGGGCACAATTCCCGTTGTCAGCTCTAAAGAAATTGAGGAAAATGTATTGTGCGAACATGAAAATTTCGAATTTTCTCAGGTTCCCGTCAGTTTCTGACTGCTCGAGGAATCGATCATGTGACCAAATGAATCGATCCAGTCCAGAGCCAACACCACGGACTGAAAAGTCACCACCACGATCAGTTTTGGACACTGGCAAATTATAGGCCAGTTTCTATTTGTTTACATTACAATCCTTATATCCGGCTCTCAATATCAAAATAAAAAATATATTTGCACATTCTCAGAGGTTTCGAGGCGTGCGGGTACAGTTGCTGCTCTTCTTGAATTATGGGTGTTGGTAAGCATGGTGTGTTGTTTTGTTTTTTAGTCTTTGTTCTTTTTGTTTTTTGAACTGGTCCTTCAGCTAGCCGGGGCGTCTCGTCCCCTTTTCATGAGTTTATGTTTAGATCTTTGTTGTTTACTCGTATTTTTTTATTTTTACGAGTAAGTTGGTTCATTCGTCATTTTGAAGACTTTTTTGTTGGATGTCATTCTATGTAACTCGATCTAATTGCAGGTTAGCTCAGCAACGATGTCCGGCTCCTGCTCTTCCCCATCCAGTACTTCAAAATTTCCTTCAACTATCCAAGAATTTGGATATGCATTTAATGAAGGTTGTTATATGCTAAGCCAAATATCATCATGTACTTTCCCGTGACTTGATTTTATAAATATCAGCTTTGTAATGCCAGAGCAAGTACTTGTGATTAAGTATGGTCATTCGCTTTTATGTTATACTTTTGCTTCTGATATTTTTCCCCAGACGGGAAACTGTGTCAGCTGGATCCTGCTACAGGAAAGGCAGGCACTGAGCCCTTTGTATTCAACGTTAGTGAGGACCATTCATATAACCAACAGCGATATGAGGCATTAGGGGACGTGAGTGAGCTTGTCATATCTTCTGCTTATACATCTCTTGCTGTGATCTGTATTATGAGCCCGTTTTCAGTCTTTTTTCATTCATAATCTTGGCTTACAGCTGATCACTGAGTATGTGTATGAGCTCCTTAGCAATAAGGTTGGTCTGCAAAAGTGGCCTGTCCCTGAAGGAGGGAACCCATCATCTTTCATTTTTGCCACAGAAGATGCTCTCACTAACCCCGATAAACTGATGGTTCTCATTCATGGGAGTGGAGTTGTGAGAGCCGGTCAATGGGCAAGGAGGTAAGACTGCTTTTCACCTTTCTGATTGGTATGGTAAGCTATAAAACACTTTTTAAATGCTATACCATCCTGCAGCCTCATTATTAATGACAACCTCAAATCAGGAACTCAAATTCCTTACATAGAACGAGCTAGAGCTTTGGGCTATGCTGTTCTCGTGCTGAACACCAATGACAATGTGAGGGTTGTTGGTGATGAGAGTGTCCCCATCAAGGTCTGTCCTGTCTCAAGGCATAGCAATGAGTTCTTTTATTCTGAAAATAAAGTGTAAAACTTTTGTTGTGAAAGTTTTCAATTTCTGTTTCAGGGAAGCAGTTCACCAATTGAACATGCCACTTGGGTGTGGGAAAATTATGTGAAGCAAGCAAAGGCCAAAAAGATAGCTGTTGTTGCGCACAGTTTTGGTGGTTTCTGTACTGTTGAGTTGGTGAGTGCTGACTCTCTCTCTCTCTCTCTCTCTCTCTATATTATGTAGTGTAAAATGATAGAACAATATTTGGTTTCAGGCAGGGTCACAATTTGAAGACTTTTCATCACGTGTGTTTGCAATAGCCTTGACAGACTCTGTACATACTCTGTACAGATTACGAAATATAAAATCTAAAAAAGTTAAGGATTACCTATGCAGAGTGCGTATAGCTTAGTCATTTTCTTTTGTAAGTTCATTTTAGTGTGCCTTGTGCTTGTTACTATATCATAGTCTCTGATGTCCTGTAGGTTGGACGAAATTGGGTTTCTAGTTCCGAACCTTTAGATGAACTGATTGAAGACTTAAAAAATGAAGACATCATTTCTGTTTCTGCAGGTGATTTGTATTATTCAAATGGTAACTATGGACTTCAACATAAGAATGCCATCATCTCAACACTAATAACCTTCCTTTGCAGGTCATAAAAAACATGAAATGACATCCTGGTCTTGTATTGACTCCCTCTTTAAGTATGTGGAAGAAAGATATCACTCCGACAACTAAACTGGAATCCATGGGATAATTCACTATTCGGAAGACTGTGGTCTCGTTTCTGATTTGTTTTACTCAGTGATCACTCGATCATAATTTTTTTTTTAGTAAAAATAAAATCATTTAGCTTTTTTCCTAAAACCTTTAGAAATCCTCCAAACCCCAGAAAGTGTTTTAGCGTTTAAAGGGTTTCAAAACCTTTCAAACATCCCTGTAAAAATTATTTTTACTTCGCCCTCAGCCACACACGTCACGTATGCTCTCATTCTCTGCCGTGAGCTGTGCGTTGTTCGAGTTTCTCATACGTGGGAAAAATGCGTGGCACCGAGTAAAAGGGCAACTTCTGCAGGCCACTTCCCAGCGGCCACTTTGTGCCTTTGTGAAGCGGTTGAAGATGGCTGGAGCAGGCACCTTGCGCGAGGCTACTGCTCGGAAGCCGCAAGGAAGGTATGAAAATTTGGGATAGCAGAAGAACTTTCTGTTCTGCCGGCCACAGTGACAAGAGAACCTGTCAAACAGTTCACAGAGAAGAAAATTCGCTTGGTATTGTCGCTTTGACAGCCATTAAAGCACATATTTTAGATAACTTTTTTGCTGTAATTTTTCTGTTAATCCTCTGAACGGGTGCAGAAGTTCTGCTGCTAACCACAAAACTCTCATACTTTCCTTGCGGCTTCCAAGCAGTAGCCTCGCGCGAGGTTGGGACATGGCCTGCAGAAGTCGTCGCCCCGAGGAAAACACAAAACACCGAAGGTAGCTTAGTTCGGCGCGAAAGGAAGAGTGAATTCATTTAAACTTTTTGGCTCAGAAACTTGTTCTTCCTAAATTTGGTAACGTTTCCTTTTTGAAACAACAACAAAACTGTTGGAAGGTGAACACTAAACAGTCATTGACAACAAAAAGAACTGCACTTTTGTGTTGACATGGTTTTGGTTTACTACTGGTATTTAGTAACAAGATATATTATTTTGACACCGCTGTCCTCCTGTGTTATGTCATCATGAGTTAATATTCGAAAGATTTGTAAATATTTTTTATTTTCTGAATTCAGAGCTACTGTCATGGAATTCGCATGGAAATCCTGGTTGGAGATGTTTAAAAGTGGGAAGTGGAAGGACTGCGCCACAGCGATTGATTTAGAACTGAAAGAATCATCATTCAAAACTGACCCACTGGTTAATCATGTCCAGAGGCTGTTTCTTGAAAACAATCTCTTTATCTGCAATCAACTGGTAGATGGTCCGCAAAATTAATTGATAAAGTTGTAGCCTCCATATTCCCTTGACATATTCCATATTTTTGTTGCAGAGTGCGGATTGGGAGGAGATGAATGAAGATTTAATTTCCTCTAGTTGGGGTAGAAGCTATGATGTGTTCCATCAAATATTTAATGTAGTACGTTGTCAAAACGTTTGCTCTGAACTGCCTTTGGAGCTTGTTCTTTGTGTCACCTGCAACTTATTATGGTGGACCACTATGAAAGTAGATCCATTGCAGCAACATTCTTGTCAAAAAGATAGTCTTGTAGCAGCACTTTACTCTTTCAAGGCTGGTATGTGGAAAAACAAAATAATTTTTAAAGCACTATATTGGTTCTTGTTTGCCTGACAATCCTTATTTCCTACTTTGCCAGTCGGAAAGACTGTGGGTGAGTGGAATGTTGAGCATCAATCAACTGGCTGCGTGGAGACAGACTTCATTCTGGCAATCAAAACTTTGGTTCCTTGCCTTCCAAAATTAACGCCGATAAGGTGCCAGCTGGTCATTGAAGTCATCACTTTAGGCTCTCTCATTGTAGGAGTAAACAACGAAAATTGCTCTGATTATATTTTTGAGCTTATGTATGCCCTGGATCACGTTGTTGAGTTTTTGCCCCTGTTGAAGGTACATTTAGCTCAAGGTATGACAGCCAAGCCTGGCCTATTTTTCTACATTACAAAAACTTCTAAAAAGCTATCATTGCATATTACTGATGTACTGTTGTGTGATTACCCCTCTCTAATTTTTGTATATTTTACCCTTAGGTCAGCCTGTTGACAAGCTAGAATGCCTGTTAAAATTTGGGTGGAAAGATATAGGTCAAATATTAAATACAGAAACTTATTCAACTATTTCTGAAATCCTCCTGATTACCATAGCTAGTCTTAGTATGAGAGTAAAGTCAAAATCTTCAAAGGAAAATAGTGAAAGAGCTATGACGTATTTGAATCTTATTGAAAAGGATGAATTAGCTTTTCCGTTTTTGTACTACTACATGCAAGGTATGAAGCAAACGTATTACCTTAAATAGATTTTGTCCAGTTGTATTTGGTAATAGTAAAATTAACTACGTGTTTCAACAGCTTTTGCCAATTTGCATTGTGGAAATCTCAGCACTAGTTTGTATCATGTACAGCATACCTCCATGTGCAGTTCCAATTCTTTCATGCAGGGACGCTCTAAAACTTTGAAAGGGCAAATCCTTCTTTTGGAAAATAAACCTGCAGCAGCTTTAGAAGTGTTACAATCAGTGCAGTACAAACTCAAGGATGTTCAGATACCTATGTGTGCCTTCCTCATAGGGAAAGCCTATGGGATGCTGAACGAATTGAAACAGCAGGCTGAAATATTTGATTTGCTGTTGGAGGTGGTATATTTTGGGGGTAGAATTCTTTATTTTATTTGAATGCATTTTTCTTCATATCGC
Organism: Odontothrips loti; assembly: GCA_038380765.1. NCBI lineage: Eukaryota > Metazoa > Arthropoda > Insecta > Thysanoptera > Thripidae > Odontothrips > Odontothrips loti. The sequence goes on along the minus strand of CM076243.1, from coordinate 17,651,122 downwards.
CATTTTGTGAAGTGTTTATCTGCAGAACCAGCCGTCCAACCTAAACTTGTGTCTCCTTTGGCTGGAATGGAACATGTCCTGCTTCTATTTGTACATAATCAACCTGAAGTAAGCTACCAAGAAGTGCTCCAAGCCTGTGCCACAGCTCATCTTTCTAGCCAGGTACTGGACAGTTTCATTTTCTATCTGTTAAAATTGTTCATTCCCAATTTTGAAGAAAAACAGAACAATCTTTTTTCTTTTTTTTAGCAACCAAAGAAAGCATTTGAAAAAATAATGGAGCTTTTGCACGTCACTGTTGCTGAAATGAATGATGACATAGAAGACAGTAATTGTATGTGGAAATTGTCTGAGCTCCTGCATGATGCTGCTAGTGCTCTTTTGGAAGCTAACTCTACTTTTGATGCTCAAGAGGTTTGCGAGGCAGCACTCCAGTTTCACAACACTAGATTAGGTTTAAGTAAGTGAATATAAGTTGTACTTATCTTGACTTTTTACTACTAAAGTTTTTATTCAAATTTTTTATTCTTTCTTGTAGCTGCAGCTAAACTCACTGACATCAGTTCCCTCAAAGAAGACGTCATAGCACTTTTACTTTTAGCTGAGGCTAAAGAATCACAGGGTTCCTCTGATGTCTCTGATATGTTGAATAGGTATTATTGAACTGTACTAAATCTCACTTATCTGGTCTTGCTCATTTCGGATTACTATGGGTGAATGTTACCGTATAATTTTTCTGTCATGTCAGATGTGCAAGATTACTACAAAGTTTACTGGAAAAACAATCAAAATTGGGTAAGGAGCATAAAGAAGCTGTATTGTTGTCAAAGGCCCTTCTGGCTCGGGTATATGTACGTAAAGCTATTATAAATGCAAAGAAAAATTTTGAGGATGATGCAGTGGCTTGTTTTCAAAGAGCACTTTACTGGAAAGCAGGTAAACTTTGATATTTCTGAGACAGGGTCCTAACTTTATGTAATTAATTGCATTAAACATATCTATTATTTCTCTATAACCAGATGACCCAGAAGTAATACTTAGGTTTGCCCATCATCTGCTGGAAGCTAATCAATTAGAAGAGAGCTTAGCTTTATGGCAGATGTTTAAGGACTGTGAAAAAGTTTCCAAGAAGTCAAGAAGCTTTACATTAAACCACTTGCTAGGAGAGACAATGAGTTTGGACCAGAGAGAAGAAGTTGAACTTCGATTACAATCCCTTAGCTCTCTTTAAGACTTCATTTTGTGTATTTTGAACATGTGATACCTCTGAGTTAATTATATGTGAGCTTAATAAAGTGTTTTTTTTTTAATATTTCACAAAAATACTCGGCTATTTTATTACAATACATTTATTCCAATCTAGTCAGTACTGATTAGCACTCAGTAGCCAATAAACTAGTTGAATGGACTAGAATAATTGAGGATAACATGCTCCCGCCAAGTTTCTTAAAAAAAGCCACTCCCTCTAAGTTGTGACTGCGCTGGACTCCACACCGGCTGTTACACTACGACCGGTGCCCAGCCCAGTAGAAGCCAGACTGACTCGTATTAGGCGCCAAAACCGTACTTGAGGACCTTACCTCCCCCTTCCCCACCCTATTCGCTGACACGCTCGCTTATCGGCCAGGACTAGAGGTACTGATGTACTGGTACGCGTCTGAAAACAACCCTCCCCCTTCTCTCACTCCCTCCCTCGCGGCTGCAGCTCAACCGGAGCAACAAGGATGGAAACGGCGTGGGGGTGCAGACCGGCCCAGGCGGGTGGGGGTGGCACTGGCACCAGCACAGCACCACCTCGTATTGATCGGGGCAGAAAGAGAGAGAGAGGGAGACCCAGTCACTGGCAGGCACCCCCTCGGCCGTCCCTAGGCCCCACGCTGCGCGCGTCAGCTGGTGGCGAAGGGGAGGGAAAGGGCGGCGAGGGGAGAGGCAGGGCGAGCCTCGCAGTGAAAGGAAAGGAAAGACCTGCTCAGTGGTGCTGTGGCCGTCCGGCGGGCAGGCCGTCCGCCCCGCCCTGCCGCTGCCCCTGACCAGAGACCGGAGCGGAGCGGGAGGGGCGATACGTATTGTCACTGTCCAGCAGCGCGCTGCGGCGGCCGCCGCGGCCGAGAGCCTGAGGGAGGCTGAGGGCTCGACGCTTCTAGCCATGGGCCCGGCCTCCAGCAGGGACCCCGCCGACGAGGCGGAGTCCGGCCAGGGCGACGACCACGACGGCGTGGACGACGACGACGACACCCACCGATTCAAGGAGGAGCTGCAGGCCCGCATCCACGCGCTCGGCGCCTTCCCCCGCAGGGACACGGTGAGTGCATGACGGCCACCCTCGAGGGGAGGGCCTGGCCCTGGTCCCGGCCACAGGCCCAGGTTCCGGACCTGGGTCCGGCTCACCGCCAGGAAGACCGTCGCGTCGGAAGGAGGGCGCGAGGCGAGTGACGCGTCTGCCGCCCGCCCCAGCCGCGGCCCCCGCGGCCCCCACCCTCCGCCCGCTTGCCTTTGTTGGCGCCCTCAGCGGTCTTCGGTCTTTGTCTCCGGGGCCCCGCGCCGCGTCGAGCACCTAATCACCCCGCATTATTGAACGTCGATGCAGGCTAAGCACGGCTGTCGCTGCCGCTGCAGGCCCCGGTCTCCGCTTCGGCCTTCTACCATGAGAGGCAGGGCAGGTATGGACTGGAGTTGCACCGGCATTAGGACTGTCCCGGCTCCGGCGTGCTACTGCTCCGACTCCGAGCCCTGAGCCCTGCCCGGCGCAGGCCTCCTCAGCACCTCAGCTAGTCCGGGGATGCACCGAGCCGATTGACAGGGAGCCCATCGAGCCGGCGGGCCAGGCGGGGGCGGTACCAGGCCTCGGGGGATGAGGAAAGGGAAAGGTTAACGGTGAAGGGAGACGAGGACGCCGTGGTGTCGGTGTCGAGGCTGGCGGCCGGGCTGGACGGGGCGGTACAAGTTGCGAGAGCCCATTTCCCTTTCCTGTGTGCTACTGCTTCACCGTCCCCCCCCCCCCCCCCCCCCCCGGGGACCATGCCTGTGCAGTGCTTGTCCCGTGCCACCGTGCCCTGGCGTGGTTCACGGGGAATTCCGCCGCAGGGCACTAGACCAGGCACCAGGGCGGGGGCGGGGGTGGGGGTGGGCCGCGCTACAAGGCTGGGGGCTGGAGGCGGGGACGGGTTCCTACTCCAGGCCTCCGCGTCCACCGCCCCCGCACCAGGTCAGGTTACGCCGAGAGACAGTGGTCAGCATTTAATCTGACAACAACTCACGGCTACGGTCACCTCTCCCTGATCAATGTCGCAATTGAGTTCCTTTTCCGCAGAACAGCCATATGCAGGGGAGGAAACGTGCATTGTGAGAACACATACATTCCAGGATGTTCGCCTTCCAGCGTAAACGATGGTGGATTGGAAAAAATGTAACTCCGATTGGGAAACCCTTTTGCAGAGAACGAAATAAGGAAAAGGAAGGAAAAAAAGGATGGTGGAGAGAGGCCCCACGTTCCTTATGCGAGGGAGGAGTGCCACACAAAAGAGCGGGGTTGGGAGGGGTGGGGGGGGGGGAGAATGAACCAACCGTCGTTGGTGCGCAAGAGTGCGACAAAGAACGAAACGTTCATTCATTCAGAACTGCGAGTAACCCGTTTGGCCCCGAGGGGGAGGGGGATCGGGTGACGGGGAGGGTCTTGAAAGGCGAACGAACAAGTCAGTCGATGTACATTGGAGGGGGGAAATAAGAGCCTATGAGAAATAAAATGATGAAAATGAATAAATCAAAATTTTGCGTGTTGGCGGTAGCAACAACACGTACTGGTTTCGTCTCTCCGCTGGTCCTGCTTCGTTTGGCATGGGCCGGCTGTGAACTGCGAGTGCTGCGAGCTCCTGTGCGGGTGTGCGGGCCACCCGGAAGCCACCACGCAGCTTTTCGATCGAGCAGAAGGAGGCGGGAATCGAACCCGCGGTCCGCGCACCGCGGCTGTCAATACCGCGCCCGGCCCGGCCGCCGCGTTGCGCGCTCCCCGGGATCGGGAGTCTGGGTCACGTTTGCGATCGGAATGCCTTTTCGTCCAAACTTTGAGCACGCGGAGGCCGAAAACTCCGCGAACAAGAACAAGAGGGGTCGGGAGGGCCCGGGGCACGGGCACCCCTGTATCAGGACGGGCCGGGTCCAGCCGGGCGGGGTCGGTGGCAGGTTGCTTTGGGGCACTCGCTGCTGCACCGCAGCCGTGGGGCGCGTGGCGGGGCTGGGCGGGGCGGGGCTGCGGACGGGGCACCGCACGGGGACTGGGCACCAGCGCTAGCGCCCGCCGACGGCAGGGTAGGCAACACCTCGGCCCACCTGACACCGGTGCGCTGCGGAGCCGTCGCTGGCCTACCTACCGGGGGCCGTGGGCCGTGGCTCATGCCGAGCGGTGCTGGCTGGGGCTGGAAACTAGACCATCGTTTCGGTGGGTTTTTACACAGGGGAAAATGTTTCTTTCGCAAGCACTTGGTTGGCATTCCCACTGACGTGCTCAAAATGGCATTAGTGCGCACCTGCGTACAGCTGTGAAGGAATATGCAGAGAGTGCTGTAGAAGGGAGCAGCTTTGCCAACCCTATCGGTGGGCTTCGCTGTTTTGAACACAGTACATGACGCTCTCGCTCACCTTGGACCCGGGGGCGGACGGGGGCGGGGAGATAAGAGAGTGGTGATTGGGGGGGGGGGGGGAGATGAGGAGGGGGTAGGGGGGAGTGAGAGTCAGGACAGTTGGGGCGGTAATGTGGCGCCATCCCCTCCTACCCCCTCACCCCACGCCGCGACGTGCTGTCGGGGCAAAATGCTTCGGCACCATGCACCGACAGTGGCGTAGGGGAGAGGCAGGTGGGGTCTGTCGAGGGGGATGCAGCACCCGCCCGGCCACACCAGCTCCACATCGCTGCAGCGTACCGCCGCCCCTGCACTGTCACAAGAGCATTGCAAAGAGCCAAGCATCACACGGGCACACGCATGTGATCCGCTGCTTGGTCCGCACGGCTCCTGGAGGAGAAGCTGCGTCCGCTGCCGGTGACGGGTGTCTTTCGTGTCCTCCGCCGGCGTCCGCCGCAGTGAGTGTGCCGCGACACGCCGGCAGCTCTGTGCGGAGCCCCGCGCTTCGCCTGGGTGGCTGAGGATGACCCAGTTACCGGCCGGCTATAGGCGGCCCGCGGCCCGCGGCCCGGTGATAGGGAGGTGTGACGGCCAGTGCACGCCTTATCGGCGCGGCTGACCGAGTGTCCTGCTCGAGTGCTTTATTTGGCACCGTGAGGCACCGTTTTACGATCAGCTGATGCGTTGCCGGGGGCCCGGCCCGGTCTGTTGGGAAGAGCTTTACGCACCCGGCACCGGCGAAGGAGAGAGATCCCAGATCGGACTTCTCTGCATTCCCCATTCCCCAGTGGTCGCGGCGGTGGTGTGTGGTGGTAGTAGAGTCTGCTCGGCGGTCAGGCTGCCTGCCCCCTGCCCCCCGCTGCTTCCGGCTGCCCCCGGCTGCCCCCGGCTGCCCCCGGCTGCCCCCGGCTGGCCCTCTCTCCCCTTGCAGCGCACCAGCACCGTGTGGGCGGGTGCCCCCCCCCCCCCCCCCTCATCCCTTACATGTCGTAGCCGGGGTCGCAAATCTATAACGCAGAGAGAAGATTTATTGAACAACGTCACCCGGGCGGGAAAGGGCAGCAATAGCAATATCCTACAGCCACCCCGCGTGTGTGCCAGCAGTGCCAGCAGTGCCAGGTGAGGCCCCCGCCGGCCGTCCTGGCTAGACCCTGGCGACGGCACGAGGTGTGCGGAGGTGTGCAGAGGAGTGCGGAGGAGTGCAGAGGTGTGCGGACGAGTGGCGGTGTGGGTATCGGGATGCATTCCTTTTTAATTAGCCTGTCTCTCGGTGGTCGCGCGGTGGCAGGCCGCGCTCCGTTATCTCCGGGCCTTTGGCAACCTTTCGGATTGGAGGATTAGCCGGGCCTTGGATTAGGAGGCGTGCGGCGCGTTGGCGCTAGCCGGCCCCGCCTGGCCCCGCCCGCCGCCACGTGGGAGAGGAAAGAGGGGTTCCTCACTCCTGGTGCACGCGCACCATGATTTAAAATCAAAACTTGATCATTTTTTTCTGATTTTTATTTTTATTTTTTTCTAGGTTTTTCTCTAATTGTTACAAATTTTTCTGAAGTTTTCTTATGTTTTTCCTTAATTTTGTCTGAATTTTTGAGGGTGTACATTTTTTTTAGTGAAAGACCCTTTGGAGAGGAAGCTATTCCTCAGCTTGCCACATTCGCTAAAAGAAAATATCCGACATTAAAACCAAATTATTTTTAGGGCGATAAAGCGCGATGTGTCCTCTCCTGATGAAAACGTGCAGAACAAGGCAACGTGGAGTGGTAGCAGAGGTGGCAGAGCGGTAGCTGGATACTCGTTGGGCGGAGGCCGGGCCAATGAGCGGGATGCGAGACCGGCGACCTGCTCCCGGGCAGAGATCGGGGTTACGGAGTGACCAGCACACGTGACGTGACAAACAACAAAGTACAAAGAGAAAAAATACGTTCCCGATGTCTGCCCCTTTCTCTCTCGCCCTCGCTATTTGCCCTCGCCGCCGTTTCTGTTATGCCACATGGATTTTCCTCCGGCCCGCCCTACTCCACAAGCCCTCGGGGCTACCACCACACCACCACTACTACACCACCACCACCACCACCACCACCAACACTACACCACTACTAGCGCGCTGCAGCAGGAACAGCCAGTTCAAAAACGCGGCCTGCCGTCACCCAGTGCTGTCTCCTGTCTCACTCTAACGAGCTGAGCTCGTCATTGGGGACGAGAGAGACGGACAGCAGCGCGGACTCACCAAGTGTCTCTGTCTCGGCATGCGAGCCAATCTATTATATTGCTCTTGTTGCCCGCATGGCTGTCCATGGCTGGCCCAGGACGGGTTCGCGCGCGCGCGCGCGCGCGTGTGTGTGTGTGTGTGTGTGTGTGTGTGTGATGAGGCTTATTGAAACGCTGGCCCGGCCGGGCACGCTTGTGGCGCTACCACGGCCCTTTCGGCTTTGGCGCCGATAAAGATACTCATTACCCGTCCGCGAACGGCTAGACACAAAATTCTCTGGCAAATGCCAATATTCCTTGCCGTGGTCGTGTAGTCTTCTCGTCGAGCTGCGAGTGAACTCCGGTACGGTCCCTACTGAGAGTATTTGGGGCTGCACAGTTTTACCCGTTACCGAAATAGGCCGATAGAAAATTAGCGGTATGTAGAGGACTAAAGGGAGGGCTGAAAGAGGTCGCCAATCAGCACGTAGAACACCACACCGTGACACCGCTGGTGCCGCTGGCCTGCGCTGGCCAACCCGACGGCTGACGGGGCGCGGCATGGCGGCATGGCGTGCAGAGGGACAAGTAGTGGGTACGGCCATGGCACGGCCGGGGCACGCCACGGTGATGATAGGGGCTGGCAGGGAAGGGATTTGCATGGGGGAGAGTTTGAGGAAGAAGAGCGGAAGACAGCTGAGGGAGGGGGGGGGGGAGGGGGAGGGCATGGCATGGCCGGCACGCCATTAGTCTGCGGATGATGAAGTCACCATGGAAACTGCCAATGTATACAAATTGCGCGCTGCGGTGTGGCGTGGGGATGATGGCCGAGTGGAAGGGGAGGGGAGGGGGGGGGGGGGGTTAAAGGTACCCTACCCCCCATGCGGTGTCGTGACGTGCCGGCTGTGCTAGGCGGGGGCGTGCCGAGGCGGGAAGGGGAGAGAGTGAGAGAGAGAGAGACAGAGAGAGAGAGAGAGAGACAGAGAGACAGAGAGAGAGAGACAGAGACAGAGAGAGAGAGGGGGGGAGGGGGGTTGCTGACGTTTTCCGGAAAATGGCACCCCTCAACCTCCGCCTCTCTGCTGCCCTACCCTGGCGGCACACCCCTGTTTTCTGGGCCGTCCGGGGTTTGAACCCACGCCCGTGACACTTTCCCGCCAGTTTTTCGGCCGACATTGACTCGTTTAGAGGGCCGGCGATCTCTCTGTCTGTCCGCGTGACGGCGTGCGGTGCCGGCGAGGCGAGGCGAGTCGAGTCCCCGCATGCAGCGCGGCCGGGGACGGGCCGGGGCGTCGGCAGCGGAGGGCACCGACGTCGGCGGCGGGTCCAGTGTGTCGGCAGACGTCCCCGCGTTCGCACCGGCGTCGCGGAGACCCCCCGCGTAGCCCCGGAGGCCCCCCCCCCCCCCCCCCCGCGAACGTGCCTCCGGAGAGTGCCCGGCGTGCGCCCCCGGTCCGGTCCGGTCCCCGGCCGCGGAGTGACGACACCGTGTGATGAGGGCGGGCCTCCCCTCCCGCACCGACGGCTACAGCGCCGTCCGCGAGCCGCAGAGACCATCCTAGGGCTCACCGCCAGCGGCCAGCTCAGGCCCAGGGCCCAGCCCAGCCCAGCCCAACCCAGCCAGGGCCACTGCCAGCACTCATCACCACAGCCCAGCCCCGGAGATAAGGCGACATGGGCAGCACGTCCAACGCCAACTACCAGCAGGTAACGAGCAGGCCGACTAATCGTGTCAAACGTGGACCCATTTAAAAAGATGTGTATGCAGCACGTAGCAGGACGTGCGTGCAGAACGACACGTAGGTACGATGGGGCGGACGTGGACGGCGATCCTTTGAATGTTTCATCCCGTTCCTCGTCTGTCCAGGGGATGCCCCTCGGGGGGCAGACCGTGCCGTGCTATTGCCGCATACCGACTGAACAGAGGACGCCTGCCGGGATGGGCCAACCCGCCCGGCACCTGTGCGTCGAGGTTGCCTACCCACCAGGCGCCGTGGGCCCCGCCGGTTCTGTCCGCCCGGCCCCGGCTGCCCTGGCTGACCCCGGTGGACTCATCCCCCATCCCTCATCACGCTCCCCGCTCCGGCCTGTGGCTTGCTGCGTGGCGTGGCGTGGCGTGGCGTGTGTGCGGCGGTGGCGGCCGGCGGTGGCGGACCAATCTCTCATCTTTCGCCGGAGCGTCCCTCCGCACACCCCCGGGTCTGGGTCCGGGGCCGCGGAGCGTGAAGCCAGGCGGGGCCGCCGTTTGTGACACGACCCCTTAGAGGCCCGACGCTCTCGGCGAGGACGATGCTTCGCTAGGAAAGCTGAATTTCCCTTCAAAGCAAACGAAAAGTGCCCCTAGACTGGCCGCGTCCCCGAGGCCTCTGTGGCCGGGGCTGGGCGGGGTGTCTGCATGGCGACGCATGGCCCTGTCACCGCCATGTCGGGCCTTAGCCGTGATTGCGTTTATCTCACCTCGCCGCTGCAAGTTTGTACCTCGCCGGGGACCGGTACGGCGCCGCATGGGCCGGGCGAGGCGAAAACTACTGTACCCGGGTTGATAAGGCGAGTGTCTCTATTCGTGCCGTCGCGTCACCGGGTCGGCCGGGACCGGGGCCGGGCTAGGTCCTGTGGGGGTGACAGACACCGCGCCCGCAGGCTGCCGCAGGCTCTCCATGCCCTGCCCTGCGCTGAGGGACTCGGCAGCCCGGACCACCCGGACCGGACATAACCCCCCCAAAGCCTCGGCGGTGCAGCCGTGCGCCAGGCCCGGGGCAGAGAGATTCAAACGAGGCTCATGTTTTCCCGCGCATTCTTTTGATCTTTCCCGCTGCCGCCGCGCTTCCGCCGCCACTCATGGCGCTGTCGCGTGGACTGGCGCTTTTGCATCCGATGCAGCCATTGTCTGTCGGCACGTCCGCTCCCCGGCGCACAGCACAGCCAGCACAGCCAGCGCCACACGACACACAGCGGGGCCCGGCCCGGCCCGGCCCGAAAACCGAACCAATCCCTCATGCAGTGCAGCATATTGGGGCCGTGGCGCGGCAGACAGGACAGAGGAGGCAGACCGTCGTTTCGCTGTGGCTAAAGCGCTGTGTATCTGACAGCAGCTGCGGCTCCATCTGGTCACGTCACCCCCCCCCCCTTTTACCAATCTTCCTCCCTTGTTCTACCCCTGAATTCACCCCCCCCCCCCCCCACGCCCACTCTGTAAATCTCACGCCACCCCTTTCCCCTCCATCGTCACCCCGCGTCACGCCCCCGCTCTCACCGTCCTGTTCACCCTGTCCCCCCCCCTCCCCAATCAGTATTCCTCCCCACCTATCGCCGCTGCCAGCCCCACCCGCGTCCCCGCTCGCACGCTTCCCTTTCCGACGCGTTTTTCGAAAGGCCCTACTTTTGTACTCCTCTTCTTCTGTCGTTCCGGGAGACAGCTGTGAAGGTGATGGCCGGCCCACCCTGTTGTACACCCGGCCGGCTGTTCCTGCGTCCCCTGCGTCCCCTGCGGCCCCTGCGGCCCCTGCGGCCCCTGCGGCCCCTGCGGCCCCTGCAGCCCCTGCGGCCCCTGCGGCCCCTGCGGCCCCTGTGGCCCCTGCGCCCTCCTGCCACAGCCATCACGCCAGCGACCGCACATGAGTACGCCATGGGCCACGGGCCTGGGGCATGGGCCATGGCATGGTAGAACAATTGACAGCCGTCTCGATATAACTCGCCCCCCCGCCACACGCCACGACGCGCCGCGCCACACTGCCGTCTGTCTGTCCGCTGTCCCCCGACAGTGTCATAGTCGTAGTCCAAGCCTAGGCCTAGGCCTCCTGGCCCTGGCGGCGGCGGCAGCGGCCCAGCGCCTGGCTGCGTGTCGGCGCTGCCCAGCCGGCGTCGGCGTGAGTGTGCTTGCCTACCCAGCAGGCGCTGGCCGCTCTCCTCGGCACGAGCCCAGCGCCCCTGCCGGTCGCGGCGGCGCCCTTGGCGTGTGTGTGTGCGTGCACGCGCGCGCGCTAGCGGGGCGTTCGTGCAGATTGCGTGCTGAACCATGATGCCGACAAGCCAATATTATGCATGTGGAAAAAGAAAAGCAATTTAGTTTTGAAAACCTTAGCCTTGTTGGCCGCTGGCCGCTGGCGCTGCAACACAACATGGCGCCCTTCCATGGGGACAGTGGCGGGGCCCGCCACAGCTGGCTGGCTGACTGCTGGCTGCTGCTGACTGGGTTCTCGTCGCGCCCGCCACGCCCCCTGCCGCTCTGCTTCAAGATCGTGTTCACGCAGTCTTTCTCAAGTCCTTAGAACGGGGGCGTGGTTTTAGTAAAAGTTTCCTTTGTTCTTTCTCCAAACTCGATACCTGTTTAATAACTTTGCTCTCTCTCCTCTTTGTGTTCTCAGGTGGCCACCCTGGACGACGGCCCCCGGAGATGTGCTTGCAAGGTGAGTGGTGAGCAGAGGAGGGTTCCGTTGACGTCACGTCACTGGCCAAAGGTCACGAGTTCGGACCCTTTGGCGCAACTCTGTCTGCCCCCGCAGCTTTTGGAAACGAGCGGCTGTTTTGAGGGCGGGCGGCGGGCGGCGGCAGCAACAGCTGACAGTGAGCTGCCGGCGAGCTGACAGCAACGGCGCTGCATCGCGGCCGCCCAGGGCGTTTGTCCACATCAGCGGCAATCTAAAAGCCATCGCAGGCCTCGGTTACGTTGTAAAGGACGGCGGGAAACCAAACGACCTCAAACTCTTTGCGCTTCTTCTTCTTTTTCTTCCTGTCACGTTCTTTTGTTTTTACAGCCGCCCCCTGTAACGGCCGTGTGGCGTGCGGGGGCGGCAAGGCCAGAGAGCCGGGGGTGGGTTCCGGGGGTTGTGCGCCTGGGGTGGGCGCCGGGGGACGCTCTGGCCGTGACACGGCCATGACACAGCGAGGCATGTGTGCCGTGTGCTCGCCTGCCGCTGGGCTGCGTTCCCGGAACACAGCATGGCGTGGCTGCCGTGGCACCCCGCTATCGCCCAACTCGGGAATCCGCGATGCGCGGCAGGCAGCAGGCAGCAGTAAACGCACGGAACTACCGCAGAGCAGGCACCGCGACAACCCCAAGGTCGACTTTCCAGCGGGGCAGGAGGACATGCATCCGGCCGAATGGGGGGCTCCGGGCTCAAATACCGACATTCGCGGGCTGTGCCGGAAAACGCAACCAACTTACAAAGGACTTAGCAGAACTTGGTCATTGCGCTCTGTACAAAATGGAGGTGAATATGGGCTCAGTGGTCGAAGCTCGTCCGATCTTCATAGAGACACTCGCTACTACTTTAAAAGAGAAATGGCCATTATCGATCATCCAGCGTCCGAAAAGCTTCCTTCCCCTTTCTTTTCCGGCTACATTCGGACCGGGGCATTATGTGTCCCATGAGACCGCTCCGAGACTCTTGCCTTGGGCTGGCGCTGGGCTGGCCGGGCCCTTCCGCTCGTTCACCTCTCCATCCGATGTGGCCAAATCCACTATTCTCGATGGCCCCTAGTCGAGCCCCTCCACTCACCCCCTGCACTTCCCTTGATTGTGTCTTTAAAAGTAGTTCCGCTACCGCTCCACCCGGCTCCACCCTCTGATTGTAACCGTCTCCTCTTCGTCCATTCATTATACCATTCATTAATCACTCAGCTACCATCGGCATCCCCCACTCTGCATCGACAGTTTCACTCATTCATCCGCCAAGCAGTTCTGGTCTCTTCGCTGCCGAGGCGAGGCCTACGCCAAATCGAAATGCGGTTCCGCTAAAGCCGTGCTCCGCCCCGCCCCGCTGAGCCTCGCCTCATCACACCGCGGGATGCGCTTCACTGCTGTAGGCTGTAGCTCTTCGGCTGGGCCTGGTCCGGCATGGGTCATCGGGGCGCTGCCGGCCCATCACGTTGTCGAACAGATGTGCTTCATTCGTGAGGCGTCGCCCACTCTAGCACTACGCCCTCACACTTGCGGACAGCGGGCCCCTACGAATGCCAGGGTAGGCCAGCCCGCACGACACGCCTGCATTCGCAGCACGTTGCTGCCTACCCAGCAGGCGCCATAGATTGTCACTTCTATTGATTCTTCGTCGGTGCGGTATTTAGGTATTCATCCTCACTGTCCTCGTTGTCAGCCCTCTTCAGGGGGACACAGATGGACGTTCGCAACTCCACCAAATAACTGCCGAGGACTCAAGTCCAACAGGTTGGCGCCGAGCCGTGCCCGCCGGCCGGGCCATCAGCACCGCGAACCGAGCCTCGATCAAACATTAACGCGGTCACGAAACACATTATTTTTTGTTAGAGGGCGCTCGTGCCGGGGGCGACATCGAGGAGAAATGGCGCGCTGTGGGAAAAGGGGAGAGACAGAGTCCAGGGAGGGAGAGGCCTTGCTGCCGCCTGCTGCTGAGCCAATGACGATGAGCACCGAGCACCGGTGCTGACGCGCGTCGCGGGGCCTTCGGCAGCCGACGGCCCCCGCTGCCCCCACTGCCCCCACCGCCCGCGTGCCCCAAGGCGGGCCCCCTCCACGCTAGGTGTACTGCCGCCGCCACCACCACCACGACGGCGGCGTCACGGCCACCTCGAAGCCTTCCGCCGGCAAGGCCCAGCGTCGGGCCAGCGGAGGGGCGGGGCGGCGGGGCAGCGGGGCGCTCGGATCGGCTCGCGGGGGCCGTGCCGCGGCCAAGCCGTGGCTGTGCTGTGATCAAGCAGGCCGTGAGGCGTGAGGCGGCCCCGGCCCGGCCGGCCGGTCCCGGTGGCCAGGCCGCCCCGCCAGCCCGCCAGTTGCAGTGCGGCCGGTGTGGCGTGCCAGGCGTGCCCAAGGCGTGCCCGAGCCGAGGCGTGCTCGTGCCCGTGCCGCTGGCGTGCGGCGAGCGTGACGCGGGCGTGACGCGGGCGTGACGCGGGCGTAACGCGTAGTGCTTAGCCGACTCGCGTTCTTGTCAGGTGACGCGTGACGCGTGTGTCAGTGCAAAGGTGTGTTGTGTGTACCATGTGTTTGTTTTGCGCTTGAGAGCCGCCGTCGTCAAAAAAGTGCATTAATCTGGAGGACGACGACAACGCAGGAGGCGGGAGGATAGCCCCTGGAGCCCGCCGACAGCGATGTGGAGGACGAACAGGGAGCCGCGGGGTACAGGAGCCCGCCGACGAAGACGGGGCCAGCAGCCGCACTGACACCTCAGCCCAGCCCCCACACCCCAGACCAGACCCCAGCCGTCGCCTTGGCCGACGCCTTGACCGCGCCGCGGTGACCATCAGCAACATACGATAACGTCCGTAGGGCACGTCCCGTTGCCCTCGGTGCTCCAGGTGCCAACCAAACATCCGCACCCGCCGTTGATCGATCGGAAGGTGACTCGAGGGCCGCCGAGCCCATCTCAGCCCAGCCCAGCCCATCCCAGCCCAGCCCACCTCAGCTCGCTGCCCGCCGTCCGCATCCCAAATGAGCTGGCCTGGCAGTGGTTGGGCTGTGGGCTGTTTGCCGTGGCCCCGCCGGCCGGCGAACAGCTGAGTGACCTACCTGACCTGCTGTGTTTGGCCTCGCGCCCCGCTGGCACAGGCTGTACTGGCTGTAGGCTGTAGCTGCACGCCTTGGGCCGGGGCTGCCGGGGCCCTCCGGGGCCGTGCCGGCGCCGAGGACAGAGCAGAGCCCACAAGGTGTCCCCGTCCCGTCCCGGTACCGACGGATCAGCTCCTGCTCCTAACGCTCACGCCGGGCCCGGGCCAGGCTCAGCCGGCGGCGGCCGGCGGCCGGCGGGGCCCCCTCCTGGTGTTGTCGGCCGCGGCTCGGTCACACCGGGCTCACCGGGCCGGTCTGGGCGGCATGGCGGCGGAAGGTCGTTGACCTACATTCACACACAAACGCACCCACTGTGTTGGCTGGTAATGGCCGGCCAGCGGGGGCTGCCTAATGCATCGGCAGGGGAGGGGGAGAGTGAAAGGGAAAGGGGTAGGGCGGAGCGGAGCGGAGTGGAGCGGAGCGGAGGTCACCGCGCCGGCCCCGGCCGCGCCCTGGGGCCCGGCGCCACCAGGACATCCTCACGTAACCACGGCGACGGCTGGCTGCCGGCGGGGACCGAGGCTCGGCTTCGGTCGTTGTACCTATCAGCCTCCATGAACACGCCGGCGGGGCAGCAGGCCGTCAGGGCGGGGTGCGGCCCTGGGCATGCGGTATGTCCGGGAGGACTTCTGCGCTGACCGCGCTAAATGTTCGGCATAGCCACCTCCAGGAAGTGGGTACCTAACGGACGCTGCTACCCGCGGTCCCCGCCGCCGCCGTCGCTGTCGTCTGCGTCTTGGTCCTCTGTGCCTGATAAGCCTTCAGACGCAGACACAGACAGCTCCCCTTCCAAAGATAGCAGGCAAATTTGCCGACGTGTTGTTAATCTTCTCTTGTGTGCACCTGTATCCTGTATGGATTGCGAGAAAAAAATCCCATCACTTCTAATAGAGGCTTCAAACGCGGTTCAGAAGCGGTAGCTGACGAACAAAAACATGATGCGGCCGGAAACTCTCGAGAGCATGTATGAGAAATAGTGATGCACAGGGGCGTCGCAAAATATGGGAAATAACTTCCAAATTCACTCAAAACGCCATTCATGTTTCTCATGCTTGCCCTCGAAAGTTTCCGGTCTCCTAAGTGTTTTTGTTCTTCGGCTTCCGTTTCCAAGTCTCATTGGAAACCTCTATCAACCTAACCTAACCCAACCTTCCTCCGCCTGTTTGTTTACCTCAAAGCAGCGAGCAGTCGATCTATGGCTTTCGGCAGCTCTGCGGCTCAGTAACAATGGAATGAGTCCTTGTACCGTAACCCTGCTGAATAGCATGGCGCACTGTACGCGGATTTCCGGATCATGGTGTATCTGATGGACGCTGGACCCATACGGTGACTTCTCGGCAGCTTGCAGCTCTGCGCGGGCTTCCCTGTTGGACGCATGCTTGGTGCCCGTTGGTGTCGCCGGTGCAGCTGCGGAGCTGCGGAGCTGCGGGGGGCGTTTCCGGCGTTGCCATGCGGAGCCGTGGCGCGGCGTGGCGCTCGTGGCGGCCGCTGTGACGCCGCCGGCGTGCGCGCCAGGGACCATCCACAAATCGCGTGCCGTCGTGAGCCCGACAGCCGGCCGCGGCCTTCCGGCGAGGCCAGCAGCATTACGGTGCCTCTGCAGACGCCTCAGGTGCGGACGTGACTCATGGACGCCCCCTGAGGCCAACGCCTGGGACCTGCGACAGGCATACCGCTCGGGCACAGGCGGGAACTGCAGAGCATGCAGAGAGTGTGTGGGGAGTGTCCATGGCGCATGTTCAGGGCGCGTGCGAGTGGGGCCTCCGCCTCAAGCCGCCTCGCCGGCCGCCCAGGTTCGGTGTTATCTGTGCAGAACGTCCTCCTTCCGCGTCCCGCCCAGCCGGGGACCGGACGGGAGCTGCTCAGCAGCAAGACGAAAGCTTTCGTACGCAACATTGCGCGAGTCACTGGGGAGACCGGCCAAAAAAACGCGAACGCGACACATTTTTCACGCAGACTCAACAGGTTCGCCTCGTCGCGTAATCGTGCTGGAGGACTCTTGCTGGAGGCGCATGCAGGCCGGCAGGGGCCGGGCACACAGTTCCGCCGGTGGTCACGGCCGTGGTGTTTACGCGCTGCTGGATCGGCTGGAGCTGGAGCCGGTCGGAGCCGACGACGGTTACGCCTCCCTCTGCCATGATTTATCCGGCCCGCCGCGCCCCGTGCCCGTCTGTTTCTCCAGCGGCTGGAGAAACTCCAGACTCCAGCGCGGCGCCCCGCCAGCAGGCGCCCCCTGTCCTGTCACGGCCCCTCTCGGGCTTAAGCCCCTGTCGCGCGAAGTTATGTCAGGCTGCTGCAACTAGGTCATGAGCAGCCCGATCAGCCGGTTTTCCG
The DNA here is from genome assembly GCA_038380765.1 of Odontothrips loti. Lineage (NCBI taxonomy): Eukaryota > Metazoa > Arthropoda > Insecta > Thysanoptera > Thripidae > Odontothrips > Odontothrips loti. The sequence goes on along the minus strand of CM076243.1, from coordinate 17,634,466 downwards.
CTGCCGCCGACCCCGGGCCGTGCGGCGCGCGTCGCTGCCGATAGGCAAAACCCGGCCGAGCAGGATCGGACCGCAGACGGCCAATAAGCAGTTTCACCCGAAAGCGGCCTAATGCCGCTGCCGCCGATCCTGTTCCGCGCGAAATCGCCGGGTAAAAGTGGGCAGCGCCCTGTTTGTCATTGTCGCTGTTTAATCTCACTCTCACATTGCAATAAATAGGGGGGAGGGGCGTCTTTGGAGTGTACACCACATGGCAGCAGGAGCAGAGCATCCTTGAGCAGGCGCGGATACAAGGGGGTTTTGCCCCCCCCCCAAGATGGCACCAAGGCCTGAAATTTAGGCAACCCGCCGAACTTTTCGCCTGTAAGTAGGCAAAAAGTGGTACATTGCCCCCCCACAAGTGGCTCCTGGATCCGCACCTGTCCTTGAGGCTTGACACACCCCCTCCAGACGTAGGCAGGCAGGCTGATGCCATCAGCTGGTTATGTGCACCGCGTGCGCAGAGCACACAGACACAGGCGTTCAGCGGAGGCAGACAACAGACAACAAGACAGGCACTACCAGCCCGGCTCCCGACTGCCGCTGCCAGCCTGTTTGTTTTGCGTGTGCGTGGCGAAGCCGCGGCGCGGCGTGAGGCGGGAGGGAAGCAGCCTTGCCGTGTACTGTACTGGGGGGCGGGGAGGTGAGTGCGGACCACGCGTGGTTGTTGGCGCCACGCGGCCACGCGCCTCGTGCCGAGCGCCCCTTACACTCCAGCCTAGCGCCGCCCTGGTCGCTCTTTTCCGGCGTCGCGTCGGCCTTGACGCTGCTCCGCCCCGCGGCAAAGGCACAAGGTCTGCGACCCATACTGGACTCGGCCTCGGCAGCCGACCCCGGCCCCGGCCCCGGCCCCGGCCCCGGCCCCGGCCCCGGCCCCGGCCCCGGCCCCGGCCCCGGCCCCGGCCCCGGCCCCGGCCCCGGCCCCGGCCCCGGCCCCGGCCCCGGCCCCGGCCCCGGCCCCGGCCCCGGCCCCGGCCCCGGCCCCGGCCCCGGCCCCGGCCCCGGCCCCGGCCCTGAGCTCCGGCCCCCAGATCCAGCGTCCAGCGTCTCTGGGAGTTTTCCGCGCAGCCTAGAGCAAGTCCGGCGGCGCAGCCCCTTCTGTTTTTCATTTCCAATATTTTGCTCGGGACGGGAGCAGACACGCGGCGCGGGTTTGAGTCCCCACAGTGGCGGCACCGAATATCGAGGAACCCAGCCCCGCCCTCCTTTCTGCTCGGCTTGGGGCTCTGCTGCTGCTGGCGCTGCTGGCTCTGCGCACGCGAGATGCCGGTGTGGCGCCGACGTGGGAGGCGGAGGGCGGAGGGGCGGCCGCGGCCCGGCCACGGGGTAGGGCCGTAGGGCCCTGGGCTGAGTGCGGCGCGGCGGCCGTGACCCCGATACCGCCGGCACCGCCACCACTGTCCTGGGTATTTATAAAATGGCCAAGTGATCGGCGTTGGCCGCGGGGGCCCTAGCCTTACCGGGCCTCGCGGTGTTTACCGGCCGAGCCGAGCCCTAGCCTAGGCAGAGTTTGAGCGGAGCACTAGACCAAACCCTGGTCCGGGCTCAGTAGCGTCAGCGCCGGTCCAGCGCCCGGGCTAGCCTGGCCTAGCCCCCGCCCGCGCCGGCCGCCCTGTGCCCTGCACGCCCTGCCTGACATCTTCCGTACCTCCGCCCCGCCTACCGGCCAGGTGACCCAGTTCCGGACGTCGCTAGACACTCTCACCTAGTCGCACCCAGTGCACAACTTGGGCCTCGGCCGGCGAACAGGCATGGCACGGCACAGCAGGGCACGGCAGGGCACGGCAGGGCTTACAAGGGCACTGCAGGGGCCAGCCTAGTCCCTGGCTGGCACCACCGCCTCGCCGCGCCACGCCAGACTGCGATGAGCCAAGCCCGGTATGCGTTCTAGCGCGCAACGGCGGCGGCGCGGCGGTGGCGGTGGCGGCGGTGGCGGCGGCGTGTGGAGAGCGTCGAGTTCGCGGCCGCGGCGGGCTGAGCGCTATGACGCGCGTGATGAGTACGTCGTGGTGACTCCCCCCCCCCTCCCCCTCTCCCTTTTCGTATATTCCATGGACTCTGCGTCTTCGCCCTGTTCCTGTCTAACAGAGTGAAATGAGGTTCTTTCTATCAGTCACGCGCTCAGTAGCACAGTCATGGACAAAAACGTCGATGATCTTAGAGCTTCCGAAAAGAGCTGTTTCAAATTGCGAGCGTTTGCTCGAGACCCGATTCTTACCATCTCATCAGTGGCTGGCAGTTATTTCGCCGAAGACGAAGCAAGTGCGTTGCATCACCAGCGTTCCTAAAAAGTGTCCCACACTCTTCTTTTCCACGACATGTGCGCCCCCCCCCCTCTCTCTCCCTCTCCCCCTCTCTCCAACTCTTTCTGGTGACAAAGGACATATGATGAGCGCTGGGCCGGAAGTCGCTCTACGGTCGGATTCGGATCGCTTCTAGTCCGTCGAAACGTCGTTTAAGCGTCCTGAAAGAAAGACGATCTGATGCTCCCGTTGGTATTTGAACCCGTAGAAAACTGACAGACCGCTCGCATGTGTACCGGTGCACGGGACGGGACGGGGCGGGACCTGATACTATGCCTGAGGGAGGGGCAGCGTCCAGACCACAGAGCATTGCCCCCAACGCCTGCCCCCCGGCCCCGCAGCCCCCGCGGCCCCCGCGGCCGTTCGTCCTCGCCAACAACACCCTACAAGAAGCAGAGAAGCGCCGCAAGATGTACAGAGCGGTGAGGCAGCCCTGCCAGCCTGGCCCGGCCCGTGGGTTTGGCGCCCTCGCTTGACGTCGGGGACCGGCTCCGCGATGACCTCTCCTTACATTGCGTGAGAATCGCCTCCGTAAGGCTTCGCCGGGTTTCGCCGGGCTTCGCGCCCCGCTCACCATCTCGGCTCACATGGGCGCCCGGACCGGACCGCCCGCAGCGCCCGCAGCGCAGCAGCAGTGACCCGGGTTCGAACACCACCGGCGCGCACGCGTTTCATACCCGCTGGGTGTCTGCTTCCCGGTTCACTGACCCCTTGTCGCGCGGGGCGAACGGACAGGCAGTCAGTCAGACAGTCTGACAGGCGGGCGGAAGGGCGAACAGGCGGGCAGAAAAAGAGACGAAAGGAAAATGAGTTAGCAGAGCACATTTCTTGGCCGGTGCCGGTGTCGGCCGTGTCGGTCTGGTCGGTCAGGAGCAGGGGCAGGGCAGGGGCAGGGCAGGGGCAGGGCAGGGGCAGGGCAGGGGAAGGGGATGGGGCAGGGGCAGGGGCAGGGGCAGGGGCAGGGGCAGGGCAGGGGTAGGGGTAAGGGATGGGGCAGAGGCAGAGGCCTGTGGTCCCGCTGGTCTCCTGGCTGCGGGCGGGGAGTGCCGTGCCGCAAGGGGCAATGCCCACGATCCAAGTAGAAAAGAAAAGAAGGATCGGATCGGAGCACTGCGAGATGCGAGCCTGCTCCTCTCCGCTCCTCTGCTCTGTTCTCCTCTCCTCTCCTTTCCTCTCCACTCCGCTCCTCTCCACTGCTCTGTGCCCGGCGGCGCCCGGCCCCGGCTCGGCCTTGGGAGTGAGGCACCGTGAGGCACTGCCGGCCCGGCAATACTCGGCTCACCTCCGCTTTGGCCGCGGGGTCCGTGGTGGCCGTGAACAGGCCTCCTGGATCCTGGATCTGGCCGTGCCTAATCACCGCCGGGATTCCGTTCTCAAAATACGCAGCACAGCGGGGCCTCGGTACCTCGGGGAAGGCCGGATCTATAAAGGTTCGGGTTCAATCACCCGTTCCTGAGTGACGGTTTTGTCACCCGTCAGACTCCGCCGCTCCGCTCCGCATGCCGGCACGCGTCCAAGCAGTCGCACCGCACCGCCGGCACCGGCCGGGCCGCACTGGGGTCACTGCCCCCTCTAAGGGCTGCCATTTGCAACGGCTGTTGTGTAACAAGGCGCAAGCTGCCAAAAAAAGAGTGGGTAGAGAAATGAAGCTAAGGTGGCAGGGCGGCAGGGCAGCCAACGCGAGTTACGGCGGTTAGTAGCGCCGCCCCGCGCCGCCACCCCGCCCTGCCCTGTGCCCAGCAGGAGCAGGGGTTGGCAACGCCACCGCAGGCGGGGACAGAGCGAGCGCGGGAACGCATGAAACGCAGCCGGTGATGCGACGCGTCGCGGTGTCCAGTGGAGGCTGCTGACGGCCAGCCGTCCGCATTTCGCCGCCGTCACCCGATCCGCTCAGAGGTCCGATCCCGTCCGATCCCGTCCGACCTCGTCCTTTCCCGTCCCGTCCCACCCTGTCACCCCAGCCCAGGCCTGGGCGCCCACGTCCACTTCCACGTCGAAAACGACCGGGGAACGGTGCCAGGAATTAGACCAGCGTAAGGGCGTCAGAGGGTCGTACCGCTACGAAGATTTCTCATAAACACCCTGGCCTTGTCGTTTCCGGGTTGGGAGTGTGTTTGACTCTTGTTCTGCACTGCCACTGCCGTTTCCTGGCCTCGAGTATCCTGCTTGTCAGGGCCTTGCTCCCCTGCAACGCCGGCCCGTCCAAGAGCGCCGCTGTCGGCCTCCGCTCTCCGCTCCGCCGCGGTGTCACAACTTCAGCGGCACAACCTGGCCTGGCTGCCGGTGCCCGGCCGGCTGCCCTGCCGAGGCCGACATGGCCGGCCGCCAAGGTGCAACCTCCAACCTTGGCGTCGCGGGGCGGCCAGCAGATCACAGGCAGAGGCAGAGTACGGCGGCGTACCCATGTCTGCTGTCTGCTGCTGTGACGCCGGAGGGGCGGACAGGTATAGGCGCCGCCTCGGGTGGGCGTGGCCGGTGACGTCACAGGGGCTGATCTGCGGGCTCAACTAGAGGATGGGAGGGGGGGGGGGTCTGTCATCGGGAACAGGAACAGATGCCGGCGTTTGCTCAAGGGGTCGTCCACTGAGTACGTCCTACGGTACTGTCGCAAGTGAAAATGCAAGTGTAGGCACGAAAAGCGCCTGTTGGGTAGGCAACCGCGACTTGCTCGTGCACGCGTGTCGTGCGGGCTGGCCTATCCTGGCACTGGCAGGCGCTCGGTGTCGCCGTGGCCTGTGCTGCCGTGTCCCAACCCCCAGAGCTGCCGCGGACCACGCGGACCCGTGGGCCGCGGGCTCGGCTCAGCAGGTAGTGGTCCGTGGCGCGGCCGCAGCGGGGCGGCCGATATATGATCCAGCTGGGCAACTCAATATCGCCACCTGTCTTGGGCGGCAGTAGTAGTGGCAGTGGCAGTGGTAGGGGAAGTGGCATTGGTAGTGGCAGTGGTAGGGGAAGTGGTAGTGGCAGTGGCAGTGGTAGGTGGCGAAGCGTGCCAGCGCGGGGCGTGACTGGCCGGAGCTGGACGGGACGGCAAGAGGCAATCAAATTGCAAATTCAACACCTCCGGTGCCGCTGCCGGCCGGGCACTGCTCCTGTTTTACACGGACCCGCGGCTCGCGCTCGGCTGGGAATCGAGAATGTATGGATATAAACAATGTATGAATGAGTTTTCCGCGTTGGCGCTGCAGCGGAGCTCTATTTGCGCTGCGTTCGCCATCGCGCGGGTGTTGCTAGGGCACTGCTGCTGCTGCTGCTGCCGCTGTTGCTGCTACTGCCGAGACTGCGAATGCACCTTGCGAGCCTGCCAAGTGCTGCCAAGCCGGTGTGGCGGCGGCAGCGGCGGTGGTAGTGGTGGCGGTGGTGGTAGTGGGTGTGGGGGTAGGAGGGGTGCGTCGTGTGCCCCGTTTGGAGCGCCGCCAGAGACCGCCGTGTCGTGGGGCCGCGGGTGACCTTCAGGGGGTTCGCGGCCTTCCCCAGCCAATCAGCGGCAGCCCAGGCACCACGGCACGCCGGTCCATGGCGTCCCGCTTGGCGACCTGGCATCAGGGGGGGGGGGAGTCTTGGGTAACCGAATCACTATACACTCTCCCCAGGCCAGGTCCCCTGGGGCCTAGTGCTGCTGGAGCCGGGGCGCCGTGAGAGGTAGGCAGCGCGGCACGACTCCCGTGCGTAACGGGACTGCCTACCTCGCAGGCGTCCGGGATGCTATAGACCATGGAAACGAACACACGTGGAGTTGCAGTAGCAATGCAGCATAATTGTTAATGGAGAGGCAGCTGTTTCTTTTTTCTTCCTTCACCCCGGCCCCTTTGCATAGCTTTGGTGCTCAGAGCCGCACTGCGAAGTAAAAGTTTGGCGGAAGCGGTTTGGTCCCGGAAAACGATCAGACGGGTCTCTGTTCGGCCGCAGTTAATGACCCAGCGCAGAGGCAGTGTTGTCCGTAGGGATCTGTGTATCGCCATTTAAGCTTTCTTCGCGACGAGGACCCGATGGGGCCGGAGTGGGGGGGGGGAGGTCGCTGCATTTGTGTACGTGCACCAGAGATCACGGTGCGTGGCGTGCGTGTGGCGTGCGTGCGCGTGCGCCAGCAGCGATCGGCGGGGGAGGGGGAGAGGGCCGAAGACAGCCGCTGCACTCATGTGGCTTGATTGGCAGCTCATGTCTTCCTCTCGGTGCTGCTCCGTGCTGATGGCATTTGGAGAGGGCCCAGAGCGTTTCATCACCCCAATCTCTCCCTACCCCCTGGTTCGTAACGAGCCCTCCCCTTTGTCTCTCTCTCTCTCTCTCTCTCCCCTTTCCCTGTTTCTCCACATTTCGAGAGCCTCTGCTTTTCCTAGACTGCCCCCGGACAGAAGTATTCTACCGGTGTGTGCGCGCGGCGTACATACTCGGCGGGGTCGGCGTGACGTAACATGTGCACGGCCCCTGCCGCGGGCTGCCGGTGCCGGGCCGGCCGGGGTCCGCCAGATACGGTCTCGCTCGGACGCCAAACACAAACCCGGCCCGAGGGGGTGGCGATGTGACGTAACACGGCAACCCCGGCCGTGCCTTGCTGCTGCTGTTGTTCTTGTTGATGTTGTGCAACATAGTTTCGCGGAACCGAGGGAGAATTGTCCCCCCTTTTTTTGGGGGGGGGGGGGCGTTTTGTTGCCGCTGCTTTGGCTGAGGTTGTGAGGGTGGAAGCTCGCCTTGATATTAGGAGACGCTCTCTTCTCTGCCCGTGTACTCCGAATAGTTGAGAAGTGTAAAGTTGTTACGTTTGGCAGCCTGTTCCCTGCCCTGCACCGCTGCCGCCCGCCCGGCACCCGGCCCGGCACCCGGCACGGCCCGCCCGACTCGGCCGCCTCACTTCCGACGCCCGACTGCGCCCGGCACGGCAGCCGTCAGCTGATTCCGCCTGCAGCGTGTCGCCCGCCGCCGCTGATCTGGCGTTGCCATGCGAGCAGGCCGATTGCCGCGGGAGCGGCAGCTCGCCTGGTCGCCTCACATATGGCTCCCCGCCCCGATGAGTAATGTCTATGAAATCGGGAGCAGATCCTCTCGCCACCTGTCCCTCACCTGGAGGGACGCACGACTACCGGCTCGTGTTATCTTGGCATGTTTAGCACATCCATTACAAACGTTCCCAAAGGGCGGCGCGCTGCCTCTGTGCCGGCGTACAGAAGCGCTGTACTCTGTGGCCTCTGTCCTGCGCTGTCCGCACGCCGAGCACGCTTCTTTTGTTTGCACTGCCTGGCGGGGTGGCTGCTGGCGGCTCCCGCTCCCGGCGTCAGGGGACACTGCACACACGGCGCCCAGCAACAAGTAATATTACGAGTCACGCTCGAGAAGTAAAACAAAACTTCTGCTGCGCGCCCTCTCAGTCCTTGGGTTAGGTGAGCCGTGACTGAGGCGTCGGGACGATGACTTTTTGACCTTGTACTGGTCACATCAGGGTCACACTGAGGCAGACCGTTCTTTGGGAACGTCCCCCATGCTAGAGCATCTGTTTTTGGGCGGCACGGCCGATGGTAGTTTTACTGCATTGCCAGCCACGCTGCGGATGCATTGCATGCGAGTCGGTCGCTGGGACGTGGTAGTGGAGTCCTGGTGGCGGGTCGGCGTGCGCTGGGGGGGGGGGGGGGGGGCGGACACTTATAGAACTCTGTGGGGAGCGCCAGCCACGGGGCGGAGGCTGGGCTGGGCTGCGCGAGCTGGGCTGGGCTGTACCACGATCGCACAACGTCGTCTTCGCCTCATAGAATAATGCTCTCAATGCCCTGCAGTGGGTGGCAGGTCTGAGAACGGCCTCCAGTGGGGCGGCGCTGAGGCCCCACCGGGTGTGGCAGGGCCGGTCAGGGCGGCGGTGTGACGGGACGGGGGCGCACATCGGCACGGCTGCGGGTCGGAAGAAGGGCAGCTGTGCTTAGGGGACTGCAGGGACCGGACGAGAGCGGTGGGCACATAAGCAGGGGCTCTGCGAGCTCAGAGCCAGCCGGGCACGGCCGGGCGCGGCCTTGGGAGCTGAGCAGCCAGCTGCAGCCAGCGGCGGGCAGACCAATGGCAGTAGGTCAGAGCAGCCCTGGGCCACGGGCACAGCCATCCCTCTGACAGTGCCCGCCCAGCCATGCCAATGCCACGAGTTCGGTACGGCTTCGATACCTCGCGGGACACGTACACGTCATCCTTCTGCAGAGTACGCGGCCGGGACTCGGGCGTGGGCGTGCGTGCTGCCATGGGCGCTGCGGACACCGTGACTACGGCAGGCACTGTACCGAGAGCCGCCCGCCCCCACGGCATGTCGTTCCGGACGGATGCGTTTCAATTGGTCCGGATCTCGGCGGGAGATTCGTTGCGTTTCTGCTTCCGTGCGAACAGCCGCCGCGCAACGCTTGCTTGTTTGTGCAGTTCAGGGGGCATCTTTGCTCTGTGTCGACGTATCTCCAGTGCGTCCCGGGCCCGGCCTGGGCCCAAGCTGTCGCCACAAGTGGGTCCAGGCTGGTCCAGGCCGACTGGGGCCGCCACCGCTGCGGAGGAAGGGAAGGGGTGGACAGCACAATACTGGGGGGAAACGGGGCGTTTTAAACGTGCCGTCTAGTCGACCCCTGGCGAGGAAGTTAGACCGGGTGATGAGAGGCGAGGCGGTACTCGGTAGCCACGCGCCGGCCCGGGCGGCGCCGGCGGGTCTGGGCAGGGCTGGGGCGGGGCGGGGAGGGGCTGACGCACGCCGCCAGTGGCGGATCCAGGAGCAGCTTTTGTCACGCTTTTTGCCTATTTACAGGCGGAAAAGTTATGCCGGTTGCCTACATTTCCGGCGCCCTTTGGGCGCCTTTGGGGGGGGGGGCCATTGACCCTTTGCCCCCCCCCTCCCCCCCTGGATCCGCGCCTGACGCACGCGGCCCGGTTCGAACTTGCCGCTTCTTTGTTCGGCTGGTCACGTGATTGGCTGTCCAAGGACGCTCGGCTCGTGCCCGACCACTCACGTGAGCACAGCGTGCCGCCACGCTTCCTAGAGTCCTGCTCTTCCCTCTGCGTGCGTGCGCGTGGCGTGCGCGTGGCTTCCGCGTGGCGTGCACGCGTCGTGCGCCGGACAAAGAGCCCCAACAAGTGTAGCGTCGAGGCTCGGCGGCGTCGCAGTCGGAGCCCCAAGGCTGCTGTGATCGTGTCGACGCCTACCTGGACCCGGACCTGGTCGAACTGCGAGCCTACTCATCGTAGCGTCCTGGTTGTTGCGGTGCGGAGCCGAGCTGAGCCGGTCCCGCTTTGTCCTGATTTAGCGCAGCGGGGTGAGCGTCCTAGCGCCCTGGGTGAGGGACCAGGGGCGGAGTGCGGAGCTGCAGGGGAGTCCAGACCAGATGCAAACATCGCATTACCTCGGACGACACAATCTTCTCTGCCGCCTCCCCCAGCCCCAGCCTGCGCTTGCGAGGTAGGCAGAGCGGGCGCAGGCTGCCAGCTAAGCTGCTCCGCTGCTCTGCGGTACAGCCTACCCTCCCGGCGCCAGCTCTTGTGCCCTCTCTTCATGGGCGACGCTGTTGCGATTCTCTTTCTCTTTCCAATCACCCAGGGCGGTGGGAGAGAGACGCAGTCTGCCGATGGACCTCCACTGCTTGGCGGCCGAGAAGTGATAATACCCTCTCGGGTCCGGCCGCCCGGTCCGGCGTGTGAGTAAGCGCTGGCGGAGGCAGAGCTCTTGTTTTCTCACCAGTGAGCGGTGTGCGGTATATTTAGACAACCATTTCCCTCTCTCTTTCTTCCTCCCTCCTCGCTCTCCCTCTCCACCATCCCCCTTATTTGCAGAGGATCACTGTACCTTCGGACCCTCTCCCCCTCCCACCCCTCCGGCCCTGCGCTGCTTGCGACCCTAACCTTTCCACCACCTAAACCGGGTCCCCCCCCCCTCCTCCTCTTTCCCTACCAAGATGGCGCTGCGAGGCGTGTGGAACTCGAATCAAACCAACGCAACAGGGGAAGGGGGCGGGGGCCGTGCGGACTTAACATCAGGCCGAGCGCCGAGCATCAGGCAGTGCCGGGCCGGGCCGGGCCGGGCAGCGCTCCGCGACTGCGGCAGTCAGCTGATTTCGAAGAGGCGGGAAAAGACGTTGTGTGTGTGTGTGTGTGCGCGCGCGCGCGCAACGGGTTGTGCAGCGTCGCTATAAGGACAGTCGCGAGCTACTGCTCGCAGTCGGTGTGGTTCGCAGGAATGGCATAGTTTGACGAATGCTTGCACAAAACCTTGGCTGAAACGTGAAGCGAAAATGAAACGTCAGTGGAGGCGCGGCGCAGTGGCCGGGCCGGCCGGTGTCCGCCAGGGCCCGCCCGGCGCGGCCCGCAGCAGGCAGGAATAGGGTATTTCGGAGACGGTCCAAACCGGAAGTAAGGAAGAAGTTGAGAAGAACATCAGCGGAAACAAATCGTGTCAGGAGAGCATCTCCGCTACTTCGTCAGCCACGAGCCACGGTAACATATTTGGAGGCTTAGCTCTCGCTGACGATATGTCACGACCATTTGGTAGGTTCACACAGCGCACACTTCCTCCGCGCGGCTCGTGGAGACTCTATACGTCACACCACGTGGTGCACAGTTGCGCTGCCTGACCCTCGTGACATATCGTCATCGAGAGCTAAGCCTCCATTTTTTTGACGCTGGCTCGTGGCTGACGCCGTGGTGGAGACACTCTCTGCTACGGTAACCATTATGATACATGTTGAGACCAAATAGTTTCCGCTGATGTTCTTCTCGGCGTCTCCTTCATTTCCGGTTTGAACCTCCTCCGAAACACCCTATGGTTTTGTCCGCACGTCTTTGCAGCGTCCTGCTGCCAAAATAAATGTCGAGTTGCTGCTAATGAGGCTGCGGCGCACGTCCGCGATGTTGTCGTCGCCCCGCGCCGTTCCCTGACCCGGCGGCCCCCCGCGGCCCCCCGCGGCCCCGCTGCTGACCTGTGTACTTGTGTACTTATTCGGCGGCCTGGCGGCCCGGCTCGCATCGAGCGGCGCGAATGCAGTGGCAGCTCCGCTCAGCTGGGCGGCTCGGGGTTGTCCGTAAGTGACGTATCAGCACGGGATGCGTCGCCTTGTGGTTTGCGGACGCCCCCGCTCTTCTTGTCGCCGGTCGGAAATTATCGCGCGAGCGGAAACACAGCCGGGTCCGCTTCCAGCTGGGCGGGCTGCGCCGTGCCGTGGCGGACGGGAGCACACGATTGCTCGCTGGGCCCGGCCCGGCTCGGCCCCTGCCCGGACTGGACCGGGATGATAGGCTGAGTTGGACAAACAGCGGCAATGTAAATGATGCGTATCTGGAAGCCAACGTTTGCGGCCAGGCAGGAAAGGGAAGAGAGAGAGAGAGAGAGAGAGAGAGAGAGAGAGAGAGAGAGAGAGAGAGAGAGAGAGAGAGAGAGAGAGAGAGAGAGAGAGGAGGGGGGGCGCTGGCGCTGCGACTCTCCACGACGTCGTCGACGGCGGCCTCCTGGGTCCCGGGGCCCGCCGCCCTCATCAGTCGCCGGCCGGCCCGGTCCCTGGTCGGCCTCCGCATCGTCCCCGACCCGTCCTGTCCCCGTCGGCGGGCTCCTGTAGGCTCCCCCGGGCTGGGCTCCCTCCTCCTGCACCACGGCAGGCCACCTCAAGAGACGAGCCGCCAACAACAACCTCTGGAACCCTCTCGTTTCCCCCGCAGAGCGCCCGTCTCGGCTCGTCACCAGTGCTGCCAACGTTGTGTCGTGTGCGTGTGCAATGGATGTGGATACTCGCTTATGACGCGGCTGTGCCGTGGACGCTGTAGCGGGTAGTAGCGGTAGTGTCAGAGCCAGCGCGGCGCATGTCGGCCACCGCCGCCACCATGTCCACCCTGTCGGCCCCCCGGCCGACGCTCACCACCTCCCGCAGCCAGCCCATCATGCCTCGCTTCCGGAAAGTCAGCCGGGTGAGTACAGCGGCCACCAGCGGCCACCGACCTCGAGGAGGACCCGGGTTCGATTCCCGCGACGCTGTTTCTGTTTCGCGGAGAGCAGCGAGCAGCCCGGTGGGAGGGTAACGCCCGGCCGAGCCCGACCCGGCCGAGCTCAGATGATTGCGGCCGAAGTAAGGAGATAACACTGCGGTACACGAGCTCGCCGTGCCGGGCGGCGCCGGGACACATCAACGCGCACGCCCCTTTCCTCAAACACGAAAGTCCGTATGTAAACGCAGAAGAGCGTCAAAAAAGTGTCCAAAAAATGACCAAAGTATTTCCGCAAACAATTCACTTTTTCATCGTGCGCCGTGTCTTTCCCCGCGGCTGCCACGCGCCGTTCTGCTTGATGAGATCTCAACGCAGTCCGACTCCGACAACGCATTTACACGTAGGATCTTTTCACAGTACAGTGCAGCAAGAAACTCAAATAGAAATTTACAAAAAACAAAAGAAATTCCCACACACCTGCCTCGGAAACCCCCATAGGTGGCCGCAGCCGCAGAGGATGAGTTGTGTCGCGGCCCCAGCCTGCTGCAGCCAATCCGCAGGATAGGAGAAGACGCAGCTAGAAGAGGTTCGGAGTTAATCAAGTATGACCGTCAGACGCTCTGCTCGGTACGGCCTTCAAGGCTCGGCGCAGCGTAGCGGCCTAGCCCTGCTAGCGGCTCGGCACGTGGGCGTGAGCCGTGTGGCGTGTGTCGTGTACCCATGTCACCGCCTCCGGGGCCTCCGGGGCCTCCGGGGCCTCCGGGGAGGACGAGGATGGCAGCCTCTCCGGCTGCGGCCTCCGCCCTGGACGACTGACTGTGACGCCAGAGACCCAGCCGGGACGGGAGAGACGAGGCAGAGCTGTGTGCTGTGCTGTGTCGGTGAGCCCGCACGCCCCCAGCAGCCACCGGGCCCAGATAATTAACACGTCTCGGGGGGATTCGAACCCACCACCGTCCGTGCCCGGTCTCCGGGCGGCTGGCCTGGCGCGTGACCCATATTACCGTCGCTCTCGTTGCTCCGGGAGAGGGGAAGGGAACGGAGCGACGGCGTCTGACCGCCCCGGGCGGCTTGTTAACGATGACCTTGACTTGGTTGTGTGTGTGTCTGTCCCACTCCCTCTCACTGGTCCGGGCGGCAGGGCCGCTGGGCCGCAGGGCCTCCGCGCTGTGGCTGGGGGTTGGGGGTGGGGCCGTGACAGGGCATGCCTGCGCCACCTCGTAGGGGTCTTTATCAAAATTTCCTCGTGTGTCGCCCTTTAACTTTTCCACGTCGTCTCCATTCTCACGCTCCTAATGTTCCATTCGCCGTTCGCGGTTGGAGGGAGGGGGACATTCGGACGCACTTAAGGGACGACGCCTACCCCGCCCCGGCCTGTACACGAGCCGTGGGTCCAGCGGGTCCAGCGGGTCCAGCGGGTCCAGCGGGTCCAGCGGGTCCAGCGGGTCCAGCGGGTCCAGCGGGTCCAGCGGGTCCAGCGGGTCCAGCGGGTCCAGCGGGTCCAGCGGGTCCAGCGGGTCCAGCGGGTCCAGCGGGTCCAGCGGGTGCGGCCCTCCCCATGCTCTGCTAGGGCGGGGCGGGGCCTCGGCCCTCTGTCTGTCCTCTCCTCTCCCCAGTGAGTGGCCGCCGTCGGCAAACTCTGCTAAGCGTCGGGCGGCAGCCGAGCCGAACCCCCGCATCGCATCGCATCGCATCGCATCGCATCGCAGCGCCGCGTGGCCCGGCGTCGGGTTACGGGGCTTCGACCGGCCTCGTTAAGCAGGTTCCGGCGGCTTCAGCTTCTGCAACCCTTCTCTCTTCAGCTCGGAGAGATCTTCCGAGACTGGCGTGCGGCGGTGGCGGTGGTGGCCGCGGTGGCGGTGCGGCAGGCAGAGACGGTGGCTCTATTTGCCCTCGGCGCGCCTCGACTCCCGCCCCGCCCACCCAACTTTTTCAATATGATTTGTGCCGGAGGGGTCGCAATGTTTGTTTGTCGCTGGCCTTGGGAGCGTTTTGAGCCCCATCTCTGGCTGGCGGCTGGTGCCCCGCAGCTCCTCCCCGCTCGTCTCCTCGCCCACCACCCCCCGCGCCGAGACGCGGGTCATGACGGAGGTAGAACTCGCTTGTGATGTATCAATTTCTTCAAAACTTTCAAGTAGTTAGAGCTGGCTGGAGACTACTTCATCCCTCACCACCCACCGAACTTTCCCCAATAACATAGTAAAGGTTTCGGGCTTTCATCGGCTTACGCGAGGTTTGCGCGAGTATGCAATACTTTCTTCCACGCGTTGGGAGGGAAGTTCCGGCCGTGCCCTGGTTATTTGATCGACGGTTTGAGGCGTGGATCGCATCGTTGCCACTACGCTTTTGTGACAGAAACTTTTCTTCCCAATGTTCCAGACGGAAAGCGAGTGCTCATGCGGCGAGGAGAGCACCCGGCTGACCAGGGACGCTCCCGGCTACGGCGACGGCGACCCCACCTCCCCCGGCGAGGACGAGCTGTCCCTATGCGACTTCCACGATCTACCGCCGCCGCCGGACGGCGGCTACGGCTGGGTCATCGTGTTCGCCTCCTTCATGTGCAACATGATCGTGGACGGCATCGCCTACACGTTCGGCATCTTCCTGCAGCGTTTCGTCACCGCCTTCGGCGAGGGCCAGGGCAAGGTGGCCTGGGTCGGCTCCCTGCTGTCGGGGGTCTACCTCAGCGCGGGTGAGTCGTGGCTCAGTGATGTACCCGAAGTGCACGTAGCGCGCAGCGCCTGCTGGGTAGGCATCCCGGCTCACAACGTGCACGCGCGTACTGCGGGATGCCTACCCGGCCGAGTTCAGGCGGACGGCGGGGCGGGACGGACGTCTGATAGCCCCGCCGGTGCCATCTCCCGGTTGCAGGCCCGGTCGTGAGCGCCCTCACCAACAAGTACGGCTGTAGGGCGGTGTGCATTGCCGGCAGCATCATCGGCTGCGCCGCCTTCGCTCTCAGCACGCTCTCGCCGAACATCAACGTCCTCATGCTGACGTACGGCGTGATGGGAGGTAAGTGCTATACTCTGCGGCCGCGGGCCTCTCGGCCTGGGTCTGGAGTCTGGACGCTGGGCCACCCCCACCCCGCAGACTTCTGCAGGCCGATGGGCGCGCCGCCACTGCTCTGTAGTGGTGCAGCCGATGTACACGATTCTGCTGTCCATGCGTTCGGTATTGCTCCGGACGCCCCCGCTGCCCCCGCTGCCCCCGCTGCCCCCGGAGCCCCGCGCCTGCTCTTCCTCTCAGCCGGAGCCGGCAATCCGACCGCGGATGTTATGGTCGATGAGTCCTGCCTCGGGGCGGGGTGGGGTGACATGCCCGGTGGCCGGCCGCACCCGGTCAGCGCCGCACCCCGCGGCCTCGCGGTTCGCCGCGATCAGAGCCCCACCCCGGCGGCCGGCAGACCAATCAATCTGTTTTGGCCGTGCGCCGTGCATTATTTGTCGGCCGCCGCTGCGGGGACACAATGCAGCCGCTGCCCCCGCGGGGGAGTCCGGACAGGAGGGTAACGACGCTGTGACTGCTCCAGGGCTGGGCTTCGGCCTCATCTACCTGCCGGCCGTGGTCTGCGTCGGCTACTACTTCGAGACGAAGCGATCGCTGGCCACGGGCATCGCCGTGTGCGGCTCGGGCTTCGGCACGTTCGCCTTCGCGCCGCTCGCCTCCAAGCTGCTCGAGATGTACGACTGGCGGGGGGCCAACCTCATCCTGGCCGGCCTCATCCTCAAGTGCGCGGTGAGTGTGTTGGTGTTGCGCTGCGATGCGCCTGGTGTTCGGGCTCCACCCCCCGTCGTGCGGCCAGGCTCTCGGGCGCGGATGTTGCCTATACCCGCTCCGGGGCTCCGACTAACGCTTCCGTCTCTGTTGCAGATCTTCGGCGCCCTCATGCGGCCGCTCGAGTTCCCCAAGGGCTCGTCCGTGAAGCCGCTGCTGCAGCGCATGGCGGAAGAGAAGCGCTACCAGATGGAGCGCGGCTCCATCGGGGGCTCCTACTTCGTCGTGCAGCTGCCGGACGGGTCCATGGAGAAGCGCCTCAAGATGCCCATCAACATCGACCCGGGGGTGCACTCGTCCTTCAACCTGGACCAGCTGGTGCCCGGTACCCCCGTCAACCCACTGCCCACCGTGCCGACCCTGCCCACCATCACCGAGGCCAAGGTACAAGTACACCCCTCGCGCAGGCCACGCTCCCACGCACCCACACACACACGTACACACACATGCGCGCGCGCGCTTACATTTTCTCTCACAACATTTTTCAATCGTGTTCCGTTCTGCACGTGTGCCGTGTCAGTAGATGTTCTGCAAAGTATTGGCTCTCCCTGTGTTACCACCACCACCACCACAACAACAGCAACAACGACAACAACAAAAAGTAATTAAAAAGTTAGACCCGTTTCAGTGGTGGGGCTAGACTAGAACCTGCATCCCCTACGGACACGGGGGATGTGGTCTGTGGGCCCGTCCTGTGGGCCGGTCCTATGGGCCATGGGCCGCTGTCTAAAACTGTCGGCCCGTGAGGGGGCTACTGTACGCTTGGCACGGCCGCGCGGCCACCACACAGGAGGTACCTGTGACAAAGAGACAGTTGACGAAACGATAGCCCAGGTAAATTTCGCAAGCAGTGGCTTTCTGACTTTGCTGTAGGTAGCTTTGGAAAGCAGCGTCAACACCGCGACACGTAATGGCCTGCCATAAATACTCGCTTTTCCACAAGCATACCAGTTTTACACATTTTACGAATGCTATTCAAAAGGAGAATGCATTTGCATTCACAACACCCGATTCCCTATGAATTTGCTCCAGATCACCTCAGTATAAAGTAAGTGACAGAGTGTTGGTTTCCATACTTAACGGAAGTCTTGTTTTTGAATGACTCAGCAAATTTTCTTTGTTTTATCTCGAGCTTTTTGTGAGACTCGTGAGTCGATTCCCGTTAATTTTATTTTAGAGCTTGCTTTTCCAAAGCGCGTTTGGACATAACCGCCATAAATAGCAATGTAGTGTAGTCAGTACAATGTGAACCTTATAAAAAATACACTTGTACTTCTAACCTTGTGAGTTTTTTCAGGTAGATGTTGAAATTTGTACTAATCTGTAAATAGTCAAAGCGAATACCTCTGTAATTTTTTCATGGTCCCCTTATCGTGTCGTGTCGCATTAACTGTTATGCACAAGGCTACTTGTCCGTGTCGTTATTATCCCAATCACACACACCCCCTCCCCCAAACCCTACCACCCCCGCAGTAGCCTTCCTTCCTCCTTCCTCGCTGCCACGTCTCCGATGCTCTCTTCTCCGCGACGACTCTCCCTGAACCATTCCCTCTACGATTAGACCCCTACCCTCACCTTCACCTCCCCGATGACTCCCCTCTTTTCTCTCGCCTTCACCTCCCCGATGACTCCCCTCTCTTCTCTCGCCTTCACCTCCCCGATGACTCCTCTCCCTACCCTCTCCTTCGCCTCCCCGATGACTTCCCTCCATACCCTCGCCTTCACCTCTCCGGTGACTCCCCTCTCCCCTCACCTTCCTTCACCTCCCCGATGACTCCCCTCACTACCCTCACCTGCCTTCGCCTCCCCGATGACTCCCCCCGAGGCCCTCTCGTGTTTGTCCCACTGCACGCTGTCGCCCCTTCCCGTTGTAGGTCCAGGAAGCCAAAGACGGAGCCGCCAACGGCGCGGACATACGTCCGTCCGATGTCCCTCGGGGCCGCAAGAAGAGCCGAGTCGAGGACCTCAAGGAGGAGGATGAGATGCTACGCAGGGACCTGATCAAGGTACTGCCGCGGCGCTGCTGCCGCTGGGACCTCCAGGTCCTCGAAATCTCTCTCTGTCTCTGTCTGTCGGCCTGTCTCTCTATCTGTCTTTGTCTTTCCACCCCCCCTACGGTGGTGTTGATGAAGTTACTGCAAACGTAGTGAACCGTGTCGTCGATCTCGTTCTGCCCAAAATGTTTCTCTTTTATCTAAAAGTCTTCCTCACCCCCCTAAAAATTCTTTTAAGCGGAAGGTTTCCTTGTTATTTGCAGTAACTGGCATTATAGGATGCATCTGTTTGTCTTTTTGGAGACTCTGAGGTTAACCAAATCCTCAGACTTGTACTGTAGTGAACCTGTACCATTTGTCCGTTCACGCTTGGCTGCACTGTAGTTAGGTATGCATGGTGTCCGTTTAGTAGCTTCGCCTGCTCCAGCGGCTTTCTCGAGAAACCAGTAAGTAAAGCATAGGATTTGTAAAGAGGGGCCCCAGTGGGCCCAAGGGGGCCCAAGGGAACCCCAGAGGGAGCTCAGAACGCGCTGCCAGCGCAGCCTTCCGGCTTTCAGCTGCCTTCAGCTGCCTTCCGCTGCCTCCAGCTGCCTCCAGCTGCCTTCAGCTGTCTTCAGCTGCATGCCGCCCTCAATCCCACCCAGATTTGCTGTTTGCAGCACAATCTGTTGCGGGCAGTAGCGTATCGCAAACGAGGAAAACTTGTTTCAAAAATTCGGGGGACTCGGGCATAAAATCCGGGCCTTATTTACCGACCATGGTTTCCGGACGGCCCAGAGACTCAGTGAGGCTGCGGTCTCAACCAGGGAGACAATGAGTGGAGTTGAACTGCGTTGGTCTGACGTCCGCCATAACTGGAGCCCCCGTTTGCCTGTGCAGCAGGAGCGGGAGCATGACCGCCGGGTGTCCACCCCCGAGGCCCCCAACCCGGCCGGCCTGCAGCACGGGGACACCACCGTGCCAACCAAGGCCAACATCCCCAGGAACGCGTCGCAGCCTGCCTTCTCCACGCACGTGGCGGTATGTGTTCATGTGACCTACTGAGAAAGTACTTTCTTTTCCCCTGTTGTAATTTTTATGGACGGGAAACTCACTTTGCTTCTCTTCCTCTTCTTAATCTTCATTCTTCTTCCAGGGCCTGCCCAAGAATGGGTCCGTGCCGTTCTTCGACCGCATGCGCAAGCCGTCGACGGGGGAGCGGTTCCGGCCCACGCTGGCCGCCATCAGCAACTCGAGGAACACCATGACCTCCAACGGTGATGTACGCAAGTCGCTCCACCTCCGCCTGTCCAAGTCCTCGCTTGCGGGTCGCTCGAATAACAACGCCGACGACATGTGGTCTCGGACTGATGTGAGTGAGTGAGTGCGTGCGTGCTTGAGGGGCTCGCCGTGTGTTGTACGTTACCAACTACTGGGCGACCGCTGCTGCCGCCGGGAGGCAGGCCGCCGCTGGGTGGCCACCGCCGCCGCCGCCGCCACCACCACCGCCGCCGCCACTGCTGCTGCTGCTGCTAATATGATTGACCGACACACCCGCACAACAGTGAACTCCTGGCGACATGCGGTGCAGCGCGGGCGCCCCCAAGCTTGTCTGCGATGCGCTGTCGGGTCGGCTCCTCCGCCCAAGACTCGCATCGGGGTCTGCAGCGAGTCCCAGGCCCAGGTGGCTCCCGGAGCCGAGTTGCGGTCGCGGGGTCGCGGGCTCGCGGCCGCGGAAGTCTTGGGGGCGCTCCGCTGTTCCTCTCCGCCCGGCCAGACTGCCAGGAGAGGCCGAGGGGGACTTCACTTGAAAAAAATCGGTGTACAGTGGCAATAAAAACAAATCAGGAAAAAATCGAAAGTCAAATATACGACGCAAAATTTAAAAAAAAATCAAATAAAATGCCACAGAAAAACCAAAATACGTAGTCAGAAAGATTAAAAATAAAATGAGGCTGAAGCTGATATCATTTTTAGAAAAATCTGCTTTTTGTTGGGGAAGAAATCAAATTCAAAGAATCAGCCATGATTTAAATCGGTGTACAGCGAGAAGGGGCAGTGATGTCCCTCTCGGGCCCAGCCCACTGGCATGGCTGACGCCCGGCCTCCCATATCCGGCTCCGGCCTGAGTGTCTGACGTCTGTGTTTGTCCCGTCTACTGCCATAACACCCACTGCCCATCCGTCCGTCCGTCTGTGAATGTGATAATTCTTTTTGCAGCCAACTCACCGCTTCGGTTTTAAGCGAGAAAGTTTACTCCACGCGCTGCTTTGACACCTATTCCGGTCCGGCATCCGCGAGAGCGCAGCGAACCAGCGTTGTAAATACGCCAACACCGCCGGCCCAGCCCAGCGCACCCGTCCCGTCTCGGCTCGGCTCGGCCTGGGGTTGTCGCAGTCGCATGGAGTTGGGAACAGACGCACCTCACCGGGGCACGGTCCAGTCACTGGTCGCGGGTCACAGGGCCGTGCGGAATGCTTGCTTGTGTGGGAGTCTGCTTTACTGGGAATGCGAATGGGGAGACCAGTCACGTAGCTTTAGGGGTGGAGCATGGCATGGGTGGATTTAGGGAGAGGGTGCCGCCGTAGGAAAAAGGGGCTCGAGCAAGTTCTGAACCGTTTCGGCGTATTTCGGCGGATATCAGTAGCCGTTCAGTGAATAGTGTTGCCACGGGCCAAGGGCGGCTACTTCAGAAACACGCGACTTTCCTTTCGCAAACTGTGCGTTTGTCCGGCGCGTTAGCCAGCAGTCAGAGAGTGTGTACATAACCGTGGGCATGCGTTGGGGATGCCGAGCCGACTCGGAATGTTTCGGGCGCTTGATCGCTAACACAAAGAGGAGTGCGTGTCGTGTGATCGTCATTCCGTGACGTAAGGTAAGCCCTCGCCATTTACATTCAAAATATAGAAAAGTACTAGTTTGATTTTTATTCCGTGATATTCCTGTCCCTGGTGAAAACAGAGCGTAGTTCCGGTTCAAAGTCAAATCGCTTCTTTTTTCCCCATTCTGTAGTTAATTTCCTTGAATTTTCTTTTACTTTTGGCATAGAGTAAATGCAGAGTGACAAGTCGGGTGAGGAGTCTTTCTAGAGCCGGTATGAGAACTAAAAGCGTTCCGACCATGTGGATTCAGCATGAGAGTTCATTGACGGTCTGGGTTCAAATACTGCCTGTGGATGGTTTATTTTCTCACCTGCCTACCCGCGCTTACCATACTGTTTTCTCTCACGGTTCGGTGCAATCACAAAAACGAGCCAACGATCTCTACTTTTCCCTCGCGAATGAATCCATTAATTCATGAGTGCGTTGAAATGCGCGTAAGTTGCATGCTCTACTCCCGATCTCTGAGGTTATTATTTATTTGCATGCTGCCGCTCAGTGCCATCCCCTCCAATATCCAGTCCTCTTTTATTTTTTTATTTTATTTTCTTAAACATACATTTTGATTTACATTCCTCTGGTCCGGCCCGGCGTAATGCACTCTTGATGGTCTTGCAGCTGTCGGACAGCGTGAGCGTGATGACGGCCTCCAGGGTGAGCATGATGCTGGCCAGGGAGCGCAAGGAGATGGTGCGGCCGCTGGCGCGCAAGGACATCTTCTACTCGGGCTCCATCACCAACCTGCCCGAGTACCAGAGCCAGAAGTCCCTGGCTAACTACCGGCAGAGCGTTGTCTCACTGCCGAGGATGGCCGTGGAGGCGGGCGAGGCACGGGCTCGTGAGTATGCCAATACTTTCTCCAAGTGAAGTACGTTCCTGACCTGACCTGACCTGGTCCGCCGGGCGCCTGGTAGGTAGGCAGCTCCGACTCATGCACGCTCGGGTGTCGTGCGGGCTGGCCTACCCTAGCGCTTGCAGGCGCTCGGCGGCGCATACAATTCGGATCGCGTTTCGGACGTACTTCATGGACACCTGGTTAAAGACCAGAAAAATATGCTCTCTATGCAATTGTTTGACGTGGCACTTGTTGCCCTCTCTCTCCCTCCCCTAGCCGAATGCTGCCCTTGCTTCCACATCCCGCTGTCCGTCAAGCTGGCCCTGTCCCAGCTCATGGACTTCTCGTTGCTGGCCAACCCCGTCTTCCTGGCCATCGGCTTCAGCAACTTCTTTGGCTTTGGCGCCCTCTACGTGCCCTTCGTGTACATCGTAGACGCCGCCATTAGCAAGGTGAGGAACGTGCTGTGACGGCGACCCTAGCCACAGAAAAGAGAGAGAGAGAGAGAGAGAGAGAGAGAGAGAGAGAGAGAGAGAGAGAGAGAGAGAGAGAGAGAGAGAGAGGGGGGGGGGAGATTTGAATATTTGCGATTGAACTGCAGTACAGTTATAGACCAAATTCAACAATGCATAGCTGATAAATTCTAAGTTAAATTTCACAATCGATCAATTCTTCAGTAGAATAAAAAACATTTTATAAAAAAAAATTTCTTGAGGACTATCTTAAATCTTTTCATAGGCAGATCTCTTAATTCAGCAGGAAGCTTGTTGAATAGTATGGCGCCTCATCATTTTGAGAGACTTGACGGTCGCCTTCTTGCAGGGGGTGGATCCGGCCATGGCTTCCTTGGTGCTGTCCGTGATCGGCATCGTCAACACGGTGGGGCGTGTGCTGTGCGGCTGGGTGGCCGACCAGCCCAAGGTCAACTCGCTGTTCCTCAACAACGTGTGCCTGCTCCTGTGCGGGCTCACGGTGGGCGCCGTCCCCTTCGCGAACGACGTGTACGGCTTCATGGTCATCGCCGTCGTCTTCGCCTTCGCCATTTGTGAGTGGTCGCCGTGGCCGCGGCTTTGAATCAGGACGATCTTGCATCTGCGTCTATATGTCCCCCATTCCTTCCGGTCTCTCACAGCCGGATATATCTCGCTGACGTCCATCATCCTGGTGGACCTGCTCGGCCTGGACAAGCTGACCAACGCGTTCGGCCTGCTTATCCTGTTCCGCGGGATAGCGGCCACCGTGGGCTCCCCGCTGGCCGGCATGGTGCTGGAAGCCACGGGCACCTACTCCGTGCCCTTCTTCATGGCGGGGGGCATGTTCCTGCTGGCGGCCCTGCTCTCCTTCATGGTGCCGTGCCTGCGCCGATGCCAGCCGCCGCCGACCACCGCCGCCGACGCCTACGTCGACGACTACCTGGGCCCCATCCAGGAGGAGGACGACGAGGAGGGCGGCATCCAGATGAGCGCCACGGCTACCAGGGCCGCCGTCAGCAAGGACGTGGAGGCGGCCAAGCAGTGATTGAGCCGCGCCGCGCCGCGCCGCGCCGCCGGGACCGGCCGCCGGCGGGGACGGGGACTGCCGACTGCAGTGCAGTGCCCGAGTGGAGTGCCCCGCCCCGGGCCTGTCCTGTCGGAGGCGCGAACCTTTGTCGGAATTCGAAAGAGGGAACCGACGAAGCATGCATTCTGGATGTCGTTTTTATTTAAAAGCGCCAATTGTGTCCAGGGCAATGGAACTGGACACTGTTCCATGTGCAGGAGATTGAGAATGAGTGTGAATGTGGATGAACGTATGAATGAACTTTGTTTGCTCCGATTTCCTCTTTTGATTCGCCCAGTATTCTTGATTACGACACTATTAATATGTTTGTATATAGGTGATGAGGGCACGTGGAGGTGCCCTCCTGTTTGGTTAGCGCTACCGAAAACAAATGTGCCTTAATGTTTTTCTCCAACCCTTTCCTACGAATGATAAAACATGACGTGTCTTTGTAATACTTGAATAAAATATATTTTCTGTACTTGTACATATTTTCTCGAATAAAACAAACGTGCGTTTTCACCGTATTGTAGTCCTGGGCCACTGGGGCCGCTGTCGGATCCCCCTATGTTCCCGCTCATGTTGTCCTTCTTGCCGCAGCGAGCACCTAAACTATGAGGACGGTCCTAGCAGCAGCAGCAGCGGCGGCGGCAGCGGCAGCGGTGGCTGCAGGCTAGGCCGCGGTAGCGGTCTATGTAGCGTAGTCTCGTAGTGGTGACGTAGTTAGTCTGTCGCCGTGCCCGACCGTCGGCTCAACCCCTGTTGTTGGCGCAGGTGGACACCGAGTCCGTCTGCTACACCGGCAGCAAGCTCAGCATCCCCGGCGGCGCCCGCGTCCGCAGGGAGCTCATCAGGCCCATGTCGCGCAAGGACATCTTCTACTCGGGCTCCGTCACTAACCTGCCCGAGTACCAGAGCCAGAAGTCGCTTGCCGGCTACCGGCAGAGCGTCCTGTCCCTGCCGATGTACGGCCAGGGCGGCACGGGGGCCGTCGACGAGAAGCCACCGCGTGAGTACCGGCCGGCAACGGCCACAGCCAAGGCCCCAGCGGTATTGGAAAGTCTGTTTTCGTCAGTTTGACGTGTTTCTCATCCTGTTCCCACCCCTCTGTGCCTGCAGCCGACCTCTGCCCGTGCCTCTCGCTGCCCGACTCGATGAAGCACGCGCTGGCCTCCATGATGGACTTCTCGCTGCTCAAAGATCCCGTGTTCCTCATGATCGGCATCAGCAACGTGTTCGGCATGGCCGGCCTGTACGTGCCCTTCGTCTTCATCGTCAATATGGCCGTCTCTAAGGTGTGCGGGTTAGGGTCTTGTTGTTGTGGGATGGTGTCGGAATGTCGCAATGCTCTTCAGGTTCCTCTGCGCTTCGTAGCGGTTCGTTCTAAATGTTCCACCCCGTTCTCTCAGGGCGTTGACGCCGGTTGGGCCTCGTTCTTGGTGTCCGTCATCGGCATCGTCAACACCGTCGGCCGCGTGCTGTGCGGCTGGGTGGCCGACTTCCCCTCGGTGGACTCGCTGCTCATGAACAACATCAGCCTGCTGGTCGCCACCCTGGCGGTGGCCGCCGTGCCCTTCTGCCAGTCCTACGCCGGCTTCGTCGCCTTCGCCATCTTCTTCGGCCTGTCCATATGTGAGTTCGGTACTGGTAAGAATAGGAGCCTGTTGTGCACCCTGCGGTCCACTGACCAGACTGTTCCGCTCTGCAGCGTGCTACATCTCGCTGACGTCCATCATCCTGGTGGACCTGCTCGGCCTGGACAAGCTGACCAACGCGTTCGGCCTGCTCATCCTGTTCCGCGGGGTGGCGGCCATCGTGGGCTCCCCGCTGGCCGGCATGGTGCTGGACGCCACGGGCACCTACGACATTCCCTTCTTCATGGCGGCGGGGCTGTTCGCGCTGTCGGCCGTCACCTCGTTCCTGGCCGCGCCCCTCAAGCGGTGGACAGCGCGCGAAGAGCAGCCCATCCAGCAGGACGCGCTCACGCCCATCGACGAGGACGACGAGGAGGACGACGAGGACGACGAGCAGGAGGGCATCCAGATCAACATTCCAGAGATCCGCGAGACGGCGCCGTCGCCGAGGTCACCCAACCCGCCCAAGGAGATCAAGCAGATCGAGTCGGTGCTGTGAGGCGGGACGCAGCTCCCGTCGGCGACCTCACCCCTCACCCTCGCCTCGCCTGCCGCCCTGCACACCGATTTCTCATAACATGCAGCAGGGCGGCACTTTCGGCGGGGAAAACCGATGTGGACATTACGCTTATATTCTTCTCATCCCATTTCGTATCATCTTCATCACGCAGTAAATAATACGAACCCGCACTTTGGGTCTCGAGCACGCTGCGAAAAGTGCGAAAATAAAGAAGTGAAACGGGTTCTACAAAGGACAATAATCAGTGTGTGCGATATCGGGGGTATTACGGCACAAGGAAACTAACTGCTGAAGGAGGGCTCAAGGGCCCCCGTCAGTCCTGCCCATCCTTGGTCGAAGCGAATTGAGGCCGGTTAGGAGTGGCTAGGATGGGCCTCCTGGGAAGCAGGGCACCGAGTCTGCATCATATATTTTGTGAAATGTTTCGTGGATAATTCTGTATTTGTATAGACACTCCCCTCCCCCATGCCCCCTCCCCCGTCAAGGAGAGATGCAGGCGCAAGTGTCCTGTGCTCCAGGAGCCCCTCCAGCCTCCGCCTTGCCGGGTCTCGGTGTTCCAGTGAAGAGGATTCTCACTCCTGCCCCCTTTCCCTCGTCGTTTTGTGGCCGTTTTCATTACACTTTCTCCTCTTTCCCGGGCAGATCGTGATTCTGGAACTCCCCGCGTCATTGGAGATGTTCAGTGAGGGTGGCTACCGCGCTGTGGCGTATGCCACGCCCGCGCCCCCTGTCAGGGGTTTAGTGAGGTGTGGCGCGTGAGCGTATGAGCTCGGCGGCAAAGTATTCTTTTTTTACGGCTGTGCAGAACAACTGAGCATCATCACGGTTTTAGCGATAAGTGTCAATTTGTAGGAGACTGGTGTTTTTACCATGACTCCATGCTGTGTAATTTCGTGGCGCGTAAGTACGTGACAAGTGGCAAGATTTGTTTTAGATGCTAAAAAATGAATGTCAAAAGACCACAAATTTTTGAAGCTTCTCTCTCGGTGAGCTCTATCTAGAAATCCGCATTCGCGGATGCTGCAGACGCCGCATAGAAGTCTATTTCGGAAATTTTGTAGAGCCACCGGCTTCTCCACTAATTTGTGATCAAGAGAGTCATCATTAAGTGTTAAGTTCGGATTTGGGTCAATGTGATCACTTGGCTCATTTCACTCGTTCTGAAACGTTTGTTTCATCTGGTATAGGTTGAAAACATTTGTACAACTACCATAAGATGAAGAACTGTAAATAACTGTGAACCTATGTCTCACTTAAGTGTCATAATAATGATAACATCATAAAGCCAAATGTTTCCAATTGTGGTTGCAGTCGGGCTGGGCAAAAAAAAAAGCGCTCTCACGATATATGTTGGTGCACGAAACGTCTTACCCATGCACATCAAGCAGTTCTGGGCGTTTGTTTCCAGCTTCATTTCGGATCTTTTCGTTTTTAATTTATTTTGCACAATAGCCCTCTACTTACGCCGCTAATGAGCGGGATTGGTGGTTTTGAACCCTAGTCAACCGAGTGACCATTGTGTCCATGACTGCAGCTGCTCTGTACGGGGTCGCCGACACACCTCCTTGCCCCGCCGCCCCGAAAATGGTGTCGATAACCTTCTATTTTTGTATAATGACAGTGTGTGATCGAGAGTGTGTGTGTGTGTGTCACTGGCGGGGAGGACGCGTGGCCGGAGGCACCGTGGTCAGCGAACGTCAGAGCTGCTGAATTTTTATTTAAAACATGAAAGAGAAAAAAAACTTTTTGAAATGATTACACGCCTCAGCTGCAACCACGTCAGTACCGCCGGTACCATAGCTGTTTTGTCAATAAAACTGATCTTGCATAGCGATAGTGCTATTCTGTGCACTTTCTCTTGCCCTCTCCCCCACTCTCCCTCGATTTTATATATAGGAAGTTAAAACTGACACAAAACTCGACTTTGGATGGTTTTTTTTTCTTCTCAATATTTTTTTGATTTTTCTCCAAAGCACATCATTATGCAGTGACATACATAATTGCTGTAAATGCTTCCGAATACGCGGAGCTGAACGTGGAGTCGACGGATTTACGTGGTTTAGCTGCGGGATTCGTGCGTGGGGTCTTCCCTTGGCGGAAACACGCGGCGCCTGTGCTGGCATCTGCCGGCGGTATGCGCAAGGTCGCTGGCCTAGCACTGCCTTCTGCAAATCACTGGAGCACTGGAAGCTGGGCAGAGACCAGATCACACCACATTCACGTCGAAATGCTTGTGTCAAATACTGCTTTGTAGCTGGCCAGTGGACCCCCGTTACTCAGGTGCGCACTGCCGCTCGCCCACACGATGTCTGGCACCTCAGTCGGAGGAGATCTCGCCCTGTGTCCCGATCCTGGCCGCGGCGGCGATGAAACAAGGGAGAGAAGCGGCAGCGGCAAACCTCAAAGCGCTGGACCAAACAACTACCGCGTCTAGTACATCCTGGAGGGGCGGCGCCGAGAGCTAAGCTTACTAGTCTGTCTGCGCGTGTTTGTGGGAGAGATAGGGCGAGACAGAGAGAGAGAGAGAGAGGGAGGATAGGCTGCGGAGAAAGAGAGAGAGAGAGAGAGGCGGTAGCCGGCGTCAGGGCACTGGAGTGAGAGGTAAAGGGGTGGTGGTGCCGCGGCCCCGCGGGGGTGGCGTAGCCGGGCCGGGGGTAGGAGTCCGTCGGCCCGGTATCGATTGGGGCCCCGCCCCCGCAGCCCCCGGCTGCCCCCGACCCGCCCCCGGCCCGCCCCCGGCCGCCCCCAGCCCGAGGGAGGTTGGCCGCCTGCTCGCACGGCGCTCGCCGCTCGCCGCGCCTCGCAGCCCCAGTCGGTCGCTGGACTTGCACGCGCTCCCGTCTCTGTGCGCGCTCCCCTCGCCTCGAAGCCAACCGCACCGGCACGGCACGTCGGTGATCACAGCGGAACCCTACCCTGCCCCGCCACCCCCCGCCGCGCCACGCGCCACGCCACGCCCAGGCACCCGCCCGGACCTCACATCGCTCTAGCTACCGGCGCCCCCGGCCCCCGGTAGACCAGGTGAGACTCCGCCAGCCGCAGCAGCGCCGTGCCTCGGCCACCCCGGCCACGGCCAGGGCAACGCATCCGGCTGCGTGTGTAAGCAGTCGTCTGGGATGCTGCTGGGCTAACTGGCCGGCTCTGCAGTTAACCACGTGGGGGAGGGGGAGGGGAGTGGGGAGGGCTCCGGTAAGTGCCCCCAGCGTGCTACTGCCCGCCAACGCCCGCTAACGCCCGGGCCACGTGCGAGTCTGGGAACGCGGCACGCGGCAACGGGGGGCGACAGGGAGTCCCCACGGACCCGGTCGGTCGGTCCGGGACCCGTCGGGGGCCCAGGGGGGCCCAGGGGGGGCCCAGGGGGGGCCCAGGGGGGCGGGGGCTGGGCATGACTTTGCAGGGCTGTGCACGGCCGGGGGCAGACTGCCAACAAGATACCTCCTGCCGCAGTGCTGCGCTGCGCGCTGCGGTCTGCTGAATCGCCAAACGAAGGAAAGGCGCAGATCGATTTTATGTCGAGACGGTAGCGCCGGTAAATGAACCGTATCAAACTTGGAAGGAGTCGTCGCTGTGAAGCCGGACCTTGGCCCATCCCATATCGTAAGGACTGCAGACTGCATGCAGCCTATTCCAAGCGAATTCCCAGCCGGTCGGTGCCGTATTGTACTGGTGATTAGAATTATTAGAAACACGTGTCTCTGGATTCCGAGGTCTAGCTCGAAATCAGCAGTTGACCTTCTCCAAACGTCTCGCTCTCTCGCCAATTTCGCTGGCTTCGCTGAGTGCCCCCCCCTCTCTCCTCCCTCCCCCTCACCGAGGCCGAGGCAGTGTCAGAACCAGCGTCGGCTGGTAATAGGTCCAACTCCATCGCCATGTCTACGTCTACTAATTGCGTCACGACCCCACCTCCCAGCCGTTCCGCAGATTCGTACAAAATGGCAAAGTGGGAAGAAATAGGGAAAAAGAACGAGGAAAGTTTTGTCTCGTAACTGCGTTAACAAGGCACCGGGTGTGCCGGGTGCCGGGTGTGCCGGACTGCCAAATAAGTCCCATATTTTCCAGTTTTCTAAACTAACTTGTGACCGCGCCACTAAATGGACAGGTCAACCATCCCATGCATTTCTCCATCGAAACAACACAATCTCGTCCTCTTTCTGACATGATTTTTTTTTTTGGGGGGGGGCGACTAAAATACCGATTCCCAGTCTCCTCCTCGCCTGCCTTTGTTGCTCCTCTTTCTCTCACCAACGCTACCGGCCTACATAGCGCGCCAAGGTCATATCGGCCTAGAAGGAGAGAGGGAAAGGCTGGTGGAAAGCGGAAACGATGAGGAAACGGATCTGGAGGACGAGGAGGTGGCAGTCGGTACATAAAGAGACGGTGAGAGGACAAAGGCTGCACGACACGCAGCACGCACCGGCTCGGCCGCCCCCAGCCATCAGGGGTGCCACAGGAGACGCCCGGCCCGCCCGCACTACCGTTCGCGCACAGCCGTTCCAATATTTTCCTCGGGTGACAAAGAGAGCAACACGAAACAAGAAAAAAATAGAAAGAGGAGAGGGAGGTCAAGGCGGCGGCGGCGAGGTGACGTGCGAAGAAGAGCGGGGACAGCGAGGACAGCGGCAGCGGGGACAGCAGGGACAGCGGGGACAGCGGGGCCAGCAGGGGCAGCGGGGACAGCGGGACACAGAAACAGAAACAAAGGAGCCGCCCTGAGACGGCGGCCGGCCGGGGCTCGGGGCTGGGGCCGAAGGGGAGGGCCGGCCGGAGCTGCTCAGGCGATCCGCTGTCTCTGGACGAACGGCAAAGGAATGCAGGGCAAGCAGGAGATGGGTGAATATGGGATCCAGAGTCTAAAGTAGGGTGCCCTGTGGGCTTCTTAGGTTAGGTTAGGAAGGTTAGGTTAGTTAAGTTTAGGTTAGGTAAACGGAAAAGATTCGTCAATAATTCTGGTCATTCTGGGAATATTCCGCTAGAACTGCGCCCTCAGTGACTAGTTTCGATCAGCTGCCTGTTTTCCCGTTTCCTCTGGACCACTGGGGCGCCGGCCCATGTTTGGGAGGCGTTTGTCATTCCTGATTGTCAGGTCATGTGTCTGGCGGGAGGCGGCCGGGGTGCCGGGGTGCCGTCAGGCGCCAGGGTCCAGCCCAGCCCAGCCCTGCAGGGGTTTGGATTGTGGATCCCTCTCGATTCTCCCTCCCACACACAAATCCGCTCACCTTATCTGCCCTTGGGTCTCGCCCCAACTTTCGCATACGTAAAGCGAGGAGCTGGAGGCATCTCAGCAGAGGTCAAAAATGCGACCTAGACATAGAGAGGGGCGGGCCGGGGCGACACGGCAGGACCAGGGTGCCTCTTGGGGTGGCTGGAGACGAGGGGTGGGTCACTTCTCTTGTACCTTTTTTACGCCTCCGTAGCACTTCTGTAATACCTTGTTGTACTAGTGTAATACTAGCGAGTCATGCCGTAATATACGCTTTATACAGCCTTTAATACCGCTGTAATACCTGTTATACATCTGTATTAGCTGTGGTTGCAGGAATGAAGCCTTTCGGAGAAGGTCCAAACCGGAAATGAAGAAAAAGTAATGAAGAACTTCAGCGGAAACAAAACGCGGGTGGTATGGCACCGCAGCAGAGAGTATCTCCGCCACGGTGTCAACCACGAGTCAATGTCAAAAATTTGGAGGCTTAGCTCTCGCTGACGATTTGTCACGACCATTTGGTGGGGTGAGGCAGCGCAGGATTGCACCGCGCGGCTTTAGGAAGTGTCTCTTCACTGGCGTGTCGCCGGCGAGGGCTTAGCCTCCGTGGCTGACGCCTTGGCGGGCGGAGATACTCTCTGCTGCGGTAACCCTCATCATACCCTCGTCTTGTTTCCGCTGATGGTCTTCAGCACTTCTTCTTCATTTCCGGATTGGCTCTTCTACGAAATACCCCATTTCGCCCTGTGAAGACCTCCTACTCCTACAACTCCAGTACCATGTACACCTGCACACTGCGTGCACCACCCCTCGGCTGTGGATCCTCCCTGTCCGTCCGGCGACGCCCTCTGCTCCGGGCCGCTCAGACTGCCCGCCGCCATCCTACACGTCTTGCTGGCCGCGGCAGGACGCTGCTTTGACGTGCCTCACAGCCACATCATCAGAACCGTGCAGCAAGAGAGCATGTTGTGCGACGCGAGCATTAAACCTAATTACTCTCCCCTCACCTGCCCTGCCCTGCCCTGCCCTGCCCTGCCCTGCCCTGCCCTGCCCTGCCCTGCCCTGCCCTGCCCTGCCCTGCCCCGGGCTCTAACGTGCTGTTGCTGTGAACGGCCAGACACACGGTGATAATAATACAGCAGTAATTCGACGGCAGGGGCCCACGTCCATACGGCCCACGGCGCTGCCTATTACACCGTGTGGTTCGGCAGGGGGCTTGGAGCTCTCACCCCGCCAGTGCAGCGGCAGCGGGGGCAGCGGGGGCAGCGGGGGCAGCGGGGGCAGCGGGGGCAGCGGGGGCAGCGGGGGCAGCGGGGGCAGCGGGGGCAGCGGGGGCAGCAGGGGCAGCGGGGGCAGCGGGGGCAGCGGGGGCTTGTCGGCCCGCGCCACTTACAACCCCCGCGCGGCCCGGCCCGGCCATTTTTCCGTGACTGACGATAGCCCGCCGAGCCACGACACGCCAGCGCAGTGCTCGCACACACATCACACCCGTCCCCAAATGTAGCCCGAGGAGCGTTCTGTACATGGTAATAAACCTGCCGACACAATATCGCTCGCTCGGCGCACGCGCGCGCCAACACATACACACACACACACACCCACACCCACACACGCGCACACACAAAGCCCCGGCACTGCGATGTCAAAAATCGTAAAGCCCAGCCCTTCCTAGGTGTGACATACCGTCGCGTCGCGCTCTAAAATTAAAATCCGTGTGTTTGGTGTCCTGTTCAATGAGCAAATTTTACGATGCACGTTACAAAACATGTTTTTTTTTTTTTCGCGAAACTGACTGCTGTGCAAAATCAAACAGCGTCATAAGGCCGTCTTTATTTTATTTTCATTTTTTAATCCGAAGAGTTTGAAGCGCACATCCACATTGCCATCTTGTGGAAATTGCAGAGTGCGCTCTGCTCTCTCTCACCCTCTCTCCTCCTCCCCTCTCCCCTCTCTCTCACCCACACGCATTGTGTCCGGTTCCGCCCCGGATGGTGGTTACAAACTTCCTTCCCTCCTGGAAGAAGAAGAGGCGGCGAGCAGACGGAGCGGAGTGGCAGGGCTGGCAGGGCTGGCACTACGCGGAGCATTTCGCGAGGTGTTTCTCAACGCGCGGTTTACACCCCTCCTCCTTTTTAGTCCCCCAGCGGCCCCGCGGCCTACTGCCAGCCTACTGCGGTGGCTTAGGCCGGAGGGAGGCGGAGGCTCGGGCGCGTGCGAAAATGAGTGTCATCCAGATGGGCTTGGAAATTATCGTGCACGGGCGACGGGCCGACGGGCAGAGGCAGGCTGGGCGCCACGTTCGGAGACAGCCTCTCGCGAGTGTGGGGGAGGAGGGGGTGTGGCGTTAGGGCTGGTGGCACGCCTGCAGAGGACAGGGGGAGGGGGAGGGAGGGGGTAGGCCGTTGAGGGGGTCGACCAGCCTACGGAAAAGGGGGGCTGTGAGTCAGAAAGAGAGAGAGTTAACGGTCTGGAGAGAGTGCGAGAGCGAGAGAGACGGGGAGTCGGGGCAAGAAGGGTCGATAGCCCAGTGCGAAGCCCCCTGCCTCCTCCTCCTCCTCCCCCTCCCCTCCCCCTCCGCGGCGGGCCCGCACTCCCGGTGGTCCCCGCTGTTGAGTTCACGGGAGCGCAGCGCCCCCCCCCCCCACCTCCTACCAAACCGCTTCCCTTTCCCGGCCCTCCTCTCCCTGCCTATAGGCCCTCCCTTGCATCTGTTGCTTGAATGCAACCTCGCGCGTTGTGCTCGACCCTTAACTTTTCTTCACTCTCGGTGGCACAAGAAGAAGAGGTGTAACAATAACGCTGCTTTTAGAAAAAATATATATAACACTTATTTTGTAGATGGCAATTCGCACGAATACTTATTATGCAATCTTTTTGGTGCAACAAAGAAGAATTGGAAAGGTACATACAGTAGCGCCAAGAAGGGGTCGACGGTGGTGCACGCGCACCACCGTCTAGCGAAAAAGGGAGGGAGGTAAGAGGGCGAAAGGGAGAGGAGAGGAGAGGGAAATAGAGAAAAAGGAAAGAAAAGATAGAAAAGAAGGGGGAGGAAGGAGAGAGAAGAGAAGGAAAGGGAAAGAAAGGCAACAAATTCAGAAATGGTAGCGGTAGGGGTGGGTAGATAAGATAGAGGGAGGAGGAAGTTTGGGGGAGAAAGGAATAGGGAGGAAGAGAAGAAAGAAAGCGAGAAGGGGAGGACGGAAAGAAGATAAGAAGGAAAGGGAAGGGAGACATCTTTTCTTTTATAAAATTTATAATTAGTTTACTGTTGCGATGGATGCCTAGTGGAAAAAAACACACAAAGTGCGTCAATAAATAAACAGACGATGAAGGTAAAACATACCCTAATTCTCACTTTTTCAACTCGTTTTTACTCGTTCTTTGCTTACTACTACTACTGCTACGACGTAAAAGCAACTCTATTAATTGGTAGAAAGCGTTTACTGCAATAATTTTTTTTAATTCAAAAGTATATTGAATCCTCAAGAATCAGACCCTGCAAATAATAAATACAACAACAACAACAAAAAACGGCAAAAATGGGTGGGTCCTACCTCGTCCCAGACTTCCGTCCGGAACCGTTCCTGCTTAACTTCGGTGTTCGGATGGGAACCGGTGTACCAGGAGTTGACCGCCGCTAAGACACAGGCACGACGCAGCCACCTTGGTAGGCAGGCTTCCGCAACGGCCAACATCGCCCCTTCCGCTGACCAGATTTCAGGAGTCAGCCCCCTTCGACCAGCCAGTTGGTCTGTGGCCGTGAGGCCACTCCCTCGCGGATTGAGAGGGAGGTAGGATGCCCAGATCGTACACGGCCGAAGCCGATTGTACTCTACTCTTCTACGCCATGTATCCAAGTAGGTGTTGCCCGAATACTCCAGATTCCGAGGCCTTACGCTTGAAAAATGTAGAAGGCCGAACCCTAGGCCTCTACATTTAACTTCTGCCGAGTCTTGGCAAGCACCATTCCCCTGCTTGGGCGTCGAACCACTGTTCCTCAGCAGTGTATTCAACCTCCGGGGAATGGCCGCGGCCCAACGTCCGCGGTCACTCAGACAACACACTTTGAACACGTTCTTTTGGTATATTTTACCCACCATCCTCGGTCGGCAGACTTCAGAAAATTTTTTACTGCGGCAAAGAGTTGAACCCCGGACCTTGCGGTCATCGACCGGCCCGCTAGCCCACTACGCTACGGAACTGTGGTGGGGAGAAGCAGCGCGCTATTGATACTTTAACCACTGTTGTCCCGCAGATAGCGAAACCGTTGGCTCGCGCAGTGTGCTCTATCCGCACGCTGAGCCTGGCCAGCCGCCTTGTCCCAATCGCCATTCGCCGCTGTCTCTCGGACAGCGCCGGAATTGCGCGCGGTGTGCTCCGTCTGCGCTCAGGGTCTCGCCAGCCCCTTGGTTCCGGTGCTTTTGGGAAGGGAGAGTGGCAATATTCACCAGTGATGCGTGATGCGTTGTTTGACCTATTAGCCCCAACTTCAACATCTTTAGTACAACTTCTTAGTATTCTATCTTCCGTGTGTACATATATCTACGGAACTGTTCGTGTATCGGCGCCGGCAACGACACGGCACGGCACGGCACGGCACGGCACGGCACGGCACGGCACGGCACGGCACGGCACGTTGTACCTCGCAGGCCGGCACGTCCGTCGCGCCGCACCGTCTGTCAGTTGCTACTGAGCGGTGTACGTGTCCCGGGCACGAAACCGGATTGCGGTAGTCTCCTGATTCTTTTCTCACACCCCACGATTCTTTTCCCATCCTTTGTCAAGAGGAATAAGGTTTGAGTCGGAGGAAAAGCCGTTGCTGGGCGGCGACAGTTTCCTTGCTCCTTGACGGTCGGGGACGAAACTGAAGTTTGCTGCTGCCGCTTGGGTAGCAGCCTCCATATTTTTTTTTGTCGTGGTTGATTTTATTGCCGGGTGAGGGCGGAGGAGAGGGGAGGGGAGGGGAGGGGAGGGGAGGGGAGGGGAGGGGGCCTCGAAGCCATGGCTCACTGTGGCTGCAGCCGGCCGCGCAGTACAGATTGGCGGGCGCTGGAGGAGACTATCAATTTAAAAGCCGTCTAAATACGTATAAAACGAGAGTTGACAAATTAAAAATAAATGAGTGCGGGCGGGAGAGAGTGGATGATGATCGTCTTTTCTGTTTTCCGTTGCAGAGCCCGGCTTGAGCCGGCCCAGCCTCCCTACCCCGTGGCCACACCAGCACCAAGATTTCCTTCTCCAGCTTCAAACAATCCTTCACAACTAATGTCAATTACCTGAAACGAAGGTGAGTATCAAATCTAAATGTTTCAAGTTCGGTGACACAGAAAGGAACGTTGAAAATAAAGGCTCGCAGGATGGTCGATTGTTATTGGCATTGCTGCGCCGGTGTAGCGCCTGTGGATGGGAGGGTAGGCCGGCCCGCCAAACACGGCAGTGTGACGGGACGGCCTACCCTCCAGGCGTCTTGCCTACAACGCCTTCTCTCCGTCCAGGTTCTCCTCGGGGGACCTCTCCTCCGAGCTCGATGGCGAGGGCGAACCAGGCCAGCCGGGCTACCCGCCCGACCAGCCGGGGGCTGCCGCTCCCTCCGGGGCCCCGCGGCAGCCGGCACCGACGGCCGCCCCGCCGCCAGGACCAGCCCCCCCGGGGGCCGGGGCGGCGGGGGCCCCGCCTGACTCCCTGAACCTGCGGCCTTCGTCGAGGACCACGTCGGCGCCCTCGTCCCCAGCCAAGACGAGGGAGTCCCTCCTGCAGCGGGTGCAGTCGCTGACGGGGGTCGCCAAGGAGCACGGCTCACAGATCCTGGGCACGGCCGTGTCCGCAGCCACCTCGGTGCGGCCCAGCTTCAACAAGGACAGATGCTTCACGCTGCTCGTTATTGACGACCAGAACACCGACTGGTGAGTGGGAGGGAGGCGGAGAGCACCCGTGGGACACGCGCAAGCAGGTGCGTGAGAGAGAGAGAGAGAGAGAGAGAGAGAGAGAGAGAGAGAGAGAGAGAGAGAGAGAGAGAGAGAGAGAGAGAGAGAGAGAGAGAGAGAGAGGGGGGGGGGCAGCGGTGGTGACAAGAGGGAGCGGATGCAACAGAAGAGAGGGGCTTTGCAGAGTGCCAGTGCCAAGGCACGCATCCACTCAGCAACAGGAAAAACAGTCAAGTGTCGGAATGAAGATGGATGTGCACCTGTAGTTCGTCTGTGGACTGTGGAACCTTGTGCCCCAGCTAATATGCATGTGGCCTGAATGTAGACCGGATCAAGACAAAGAATTACTTCCTTTTTTCATTGAGGACGGCACTATGGGGGTTGAAGGGTGAAGGCCGCGCTTTCGATTCATCCATATGATAGCCGCCCTACGCGCTTACCCATCGCACATATGGAGGGGCAGGAAGGGGAGGGGGCTTTGCATACTCTCGTATGCATGCACAATACCCAATTCCGAGAAGAGGCCCGGGGGGGGGGGGTAGAGGGAGGGGGAGGGGACCTCAGTAGGAGTGGGGGAGGAGGGCCAGCGAAAATGTATACATCCATCGGGAGTGGCCAGCGCTGGACCTCAGCCGTCCCGCCCCGTCCCGTCCCCCGCCCCGCAGCATGGAGATGACCTTGGCATGATACGGGATGTGCGGAGGACGTCCGCCGCCACCTCCAGCCCTGCCAGGCCCTGACCCCGACCCCCCGGGGGGGGGGGCACGGAGCCCCGGGGAGCCCCCGCGGGGAGTCCAGCCCCCGCGGCCGAGACAAGGCGACGCTCCTGACTACAGGCGATACAAGAAGCCGTTTCTCCTCGTCAGTGTTCCGCCGCCCCGATGCCCCGCTCAGCGGACCGCACGGGGCGGGGAGGGGCGGGGCAGCTGTTAATGCCATTACCCCCTCTTTTAGGGCTGCACCCGCTGCGCCCCGGCCGCCGCCATGCCGCCGCCCTGGACGACGTGTCCGGGTCATGCCAGAAGGGTCGGAGTAGGGTCGGCGGCACGTCGCCAGACGCTGGAGGTCGGAAGTTAGGAGATAGGAGGGTCGACCCTTCCAGAGACTCGTCCGCGACTGCGGCTGAAATTAGATCAACAGATTGCTCCTGGAGGCTGCTGCACAGAGAGAGATAGGGGGGGGGGAGACGGTCCCAGAATGAGCCCTGGAGCAGCGGCACGAAGTGCGGAGGCCGGCCTCTGGTCCGGTTCGAATACGTTACGTCTGGACAAATGACTAAAGAGATGGGGGAGAGGCGGGGACGTAAAAACAGACAGACGTCCGGGGTGGGGGTGAGAGCACGACCAACGACACTTGAATGGAGCGGGCGGAGGGAGGGGGGGGGTCGTGGGCGGCAGGATGCTGCCGGCGAAATGGCTGGAGTGTGAGAGGGGGGTGGGGCCGGGGCCGGCGCTCTGTCGTGGCTTCTTATTGGCCCCTTTTCCACTATGAAGGCACTCCCTCACGCCGGAGACAGCCTGGCGTGGCGCGGCGCGGCGTGAGGCCGGCGGCACGTTGGTGTCGGCGCTGCGTGCCCAGCCCCAGCCTCCCCCAGGCCCTGGACGCTACACACGCCCTGCCCACGCCCAACACGGAAAGGCAGCGATAGCGCAGAAATGCCGGAGACACCCGAGCCGCCGCTTTGCTCGGTGTAATGAAACCAACTGGCGTTGTCCTGCAGAGGAGGGGCGGGGCGGGGAGGACTTGGGCTCGACGCGCTAAGGGGGGCTGCCTCATGTGTTCCAGGTCGAAGTACTTCCGGGGCCGTCGTCTGCACGGCGACTGGGACATCCGGGTGGAGCAGGCCGAGTTCAAAGAGCTGTCCCTGACTTCCAACATCGAGACGGGCTGCCACGTGAGCATGGCAGTGTTCAGGAACGGCACCAAAGTCATGAGGTGAGTCACCAAGTCTGCTGTTTCATATTACATTTCTTTGCAATACTGCGGCAAAATTCCAGAGATTCCAGGCGTTCCATTTGCCCCATGTCAAGGGAATGGTAAGCGAGCTCACAACCTACTAGCTGCGTCTCTCTCCCTCTCTCGCGTCTGGCCGAGGCTGTAAGAGACGGAGCTGGTGCGTTGCGGACTTGCCTACCTTTCCCTTGGCAAGGGGCAAATGGGACACCTGGCATTCCAAGGCTTTTGTGTTATAAGGAAAGAAATCGAAAATAAATGCAAATACTTTTTTGATTGGTCTCTACATGCGACTGCCGCTTCCTCGCCCCTGAGTTGCGCGAACAGCGCCATGTCTTTGCGCAGCTTTCTGGAAGAGCTGTCAACTTACCTGCCGGCTCTGGCTCTGCTCGTTCCAGATCGTTCAGGCCCGACTTCCTGCTCATCCGCCAGAACTTGCGCGACGCCGGCGAGAACTTTGTTAACATACTGCTCGGACTGAGGTTCGGCGGGGTGCCCTCCGTCAACTCGCTCACAGCCGTCTACAACTTCCAGGTCAGTACATAGGGCTAGGGGGTTGCTGTGGGCTGCGACGCGCTCTGGCACGCGCCGAGCGACGCCGCCCGGCCGCCCAGGAGGTAGGCCACCGCGCTGCTCCCGCGCGCGCCTGCCGGGGGGTTTGCCTACGCGGCACGGCGCTCTCCGTCCGCCACCGCCCGCTGCTTCTAACCATGGGTCACCCTGTGCGGACCGGGCTAGGACGTCTTCAAGCCCTGCGTAGACTTGTCTCCCGTCTTTCTTTTATAAACGTTTCCGTCTCAGATTTATTTTGTCAGACGGCCACACAAACTGCCGGCAGTGTGCGCGTGCGAATCCGACTGGAATGGGGGATGAACTGGTCTGCACACTGCGCAGCCCGCGCAGCCCGCGCAGCCAGCCTAGCGGGGTATGGCGGGGCCTCACGAACCTCCCCCGTGGCCATTCCACTAGTTTTCACCCCACTTGGGGGTCGTGCAGGGTTGAGCTTGTGTTTGGTTTTTGTTGCTGCCGCTGCTGTTGAGTTAACGCAGTTCACTCCTAATTTCGTGTTTTCTTTGTGGTGCCCGCAGGACAAGCCGTGGGTGTTCGGTCATTTGCTGCAGATCCAGAGACGACTCGGGAAGGAGAACTTCCCCCTAATCGAACAGACCTTCTACCCCAACTACAGGGAAATGGTGAGTCGATGAAATGAAGCGGCGCAGTTTCGGTTTGTAAACTTTATTTTCGACTCTGGCGCTGAGCGTAGTGCCTATTTACAGGTCTACCTTACATGCTATACATTTGTACAAAAATAGAAATTTAGTTGGTTGTTATTGCAAGCACTGTGCTGGCTACTCGTAATACGAAGATTCAGTGGGGTAACGTTACGGTTTGGATTCGTTGTTAATCGTGAGAGGCCTCCTCTAAAGACCTCATTTGGATGATGGCAAGGTCCTCTGAGGCGCGGCAGGAAAAGGACCTTGGATACTGGATAGTGGGCGCGCTGTTGACGTAGCCGCGGCCCGCGGCGCTGCGGCGTGGATAAGGTCATCTCATCTGCCAGCTCCGCGAACTGTGCGCAGTGAGCCGGCTGGTCCCGGCCCGGCAGCGCCCGGCACCCGCCTGCGAGATATCGTCTCTCTCCCCGAAATGCCTCTGCCTCTGCCTCTGCCGCCTGCTGCCTGCCGCCCACGCCGCTGGTATCGGCACCGGTTGGAGCGTGGGGCCGCGGGGCTGAGAAAGCCATAGACAGACAGCAGGTGGGTTCGAGCTGTTAGGGGTCCGGCAGTAGTTGGAGCTCGGTGGTGGAGGTGCCAGTGTCCGCGTGCGAGGCTCTCTTGTCCTCGAGGCCGAAGCCCGGGGCCGCGCCCGCGGCGGCCTTGGCCTCGGCCCCGGTGTCCTTGTCGGCCCGGAGCAGCCACCACGAGTGCTCGCCATCCACGTTGGCGACGCCGGCCTTGCGCAGGCAGGCGTCCAGCACTCGGCCGCGCAGCCAGTTGCAGCGGTGCTGCCGGCGCTGCCGGTGCTGCGGGTGCGGCGAGCACACCGAGTGCGCCACCAGGCAGTCATCCACGTCCTCGGAGCCGCGCCACCACGGGCACTGCGCGGGCTGCAACAAGCTCTCTGTTAGAGACACAGGGGTCCTTGTCCTGCAGCGGGCCGGGCCAGGCACACGTCACGCCACGTACCTTGCAGCCGCAGCTGTGGCCGTACTGCTGGCGCAGACCCTTGCGCTGCCGCACCGTCACCTGCCTCCAGGGGGTGGGCGCGTCGCAGAGGCTGACCCGGGGCTGGCTGTCGTACACGCGGCCCATCAGCAGGTACACGGACCCCGGCCCCGCCTCCAGGGCCACGCCGCACATGCTGTCCATGACGGGAGTCACCACGCCCGCCTCCTTGAGCAGGATCCGCGCCGCCGACCCGCCCTGCGTGCCAGAGAGAGAGAGAGAGAGAGAGGGCGTGAGTCTGCCAACGTCCACCG
This sequence comes from Odontothrips loti, assembly GCA_038380765.1. NCBI lineage: Eukaryota > Metazoa > Arthropoda > Insecta > Thysanoptera > Thripidae > Odontothrips > Odontothrips loti. The sequence goes on along the minus strand of CM076243.1, from coordinate 17,593,493 downwards.
CCTGCCGCGCTTCGCACCGCCTTCAGCCGCGGACTCACCTTGAAGGTCCGCTTGACGGCGACCTGGTACCGCCTGAGGAGGCCCTCCTCCTGGCTGCTCACGACCTCGGCCAGCACCGCTGTAACACAAGAGGGCGTGTCATGAAAAGGCGTGAGTCGGTGCGTCATGAGCGGTCCAGAAGCAGAAGCAGTAGAGGAGCTGCGGCGCTGCGGTCGCTTTGGGGCACCGTCTAGTAGGCACCGGTGGGTCTGCGCCAAGCGCCAGTAGCTGTGGCACAAAGTAAAAGGCGCGACCGCGGTCGGGGCGGGGTGGGGGCGAGGTGGGGGCGGGGTGAGGGCGGCGGTGGATGGGCTGCAACCAGTGGCCCCGCTGGCAGCGTCCACTGACGGTCCCCGGCAAAATCGCAGTACGATCCCAAACGGGGCGTGAGGTTTATTATGCCATAAACCGACCGTGTATGTAGGAATGGACCGCCGGGGGGGGGGGGGGGGGGTACGGGGCCCGGGGCCGGGGGCAGTGCAAGGGGCGTCTGCACCCTTACCCCTCGGGCCCTCGGAGTGCACCCATCACACCGACCAGGATTCGATGAGATTCAAGTAGGATTAACCCGAGTCGTTTCCCCACGTCGTAGCGGCGAGTTTTAAAACGTCCCTTCGCTTCGCCTCGCGTACCGATGGCGCTGTCACGCCACCCGGGTCGGGCCGACACCTCGAGGGTCCGGCAGACGAGACGGCGGCGGCGGCGCAGACTGCCGTGAGGGTGAGGGCCGCGAGCTGCACTCGCCGACAGCGGCGCGGTCGAATCCCGGCCCCACCGCCTGCCCTCATCCGTGCTTGGCTCGGGCCTGTCATGTCCGTCTACGAGCGCGATAAAACTTGAAATGTCCGGAGGCGGAGACGGGAACTGCTGCTCCTGCAGTCGGGGAAAGCCGGGGGCGGGGGCGTTGACGGGGGCTGGGGGCCGGCCAGGACTGCTGATACTCTCTTCCAGGTGTAAATATAGACGCCACCGGTCCAATCAAACTTGACGACGACGCCGGGTTTGAGTTGGAATCCCGCTCGTCCTTAGCCGACACGCTCGTCGCTTCCCAGGGGAGTCCTGCGTCGTCTGCCCCCGCCGCCCCCGCCGCCCCCTCCGGTCCTCCGTCGAACAGACTTTTGTAATGAGCGGGCCGCGAGACAAAACAAGGCGGCATGGTGACGGAGGGAAAGGTATTTTTACGCCCGCGGCCCGCCGAGGACCGAGGGCCGAGGATGGGCGGCCTGGTGGCGTGGCGGCCTGCGGGGGCGTGGCGCGGCGGCAGCGGCAGTGGGGGCGGAGATCGAGTGGCGGCGCGTCGAGCTCCCCCTACCCCCTACCCCCGTCCCACGTGGAGTGGTGCCCGTGGTGTCCCCGGTGCGCCGTGGTGGCCCTCGTGGTGGCCATGGTGGCGGCCACGGCCGACCAGATCCGCCACTGGACTAACAGGGTGGATCAAAGGATCAGCCACGCGGGAGCCGTTCCCTCTCCCTCCCTCCGCAGCTGCCCAGCTGCCCAGCAGTTGCCAATGCCGTGCGTTGAGCGGGACGGCGGCGCCTCGTCTCGATGTCCGCACTCTCCGCACTAGTGCCGCGCAGCGGGCCGCGGGCCGCCTCGCCTCGCCTCCGATGCGGCGCGGCAGGGCCGGGGGCGGCCGGGGGCAGCCGGGGGGCGGCTAACCGCCTCCGAGGCCGGCAGGCGGCAGCCTCAGGCCCCGGCTGCGCCGCAACTGCAGCTGACGCTGACACGACGACAAGCAAATGGAGCTGGCGTGGCGTATGGCGCGGCACGGCGGCGGCCCGGAGATGAGTCCGGCCTGGTCAATACAGTCCGCGAGGCCGCGAGGTCTGGGCGGCATCCGGCCGCCCGGCCACCTACCCTCCCCCTCCCCTCCTCCTCCCGCGGAGACCAGCTCTTGGACACCCATGGCGCCTGCTCGGTAGGCAACCACGACTTCTGCATGCACGCGTGTCGTGCGGGCTGGTGTTTGGCCAGCTTGACTGCCCCCCGAAAACGCTACAGCACGGGACGGTTAGGTTGGCGGCACTGCAGCCGATACCGATACCAGGGCTGCCGCGGGGCGTGTACCGAGCGTGTACCGAGCGTGTACCGAGCGTGTACCGAGCGTGTACCGAGCGTGTACATGCACTGTACTGTTACCGCTGCTACATACGTCTCGGAGCCGACAGCCGACCCGACCTCACCGCCCTCCGCCAATCTAAAAATAGTTTCGCCAAGCAGCGGCAACACGCGCGAGCTGTGCTTGTTTTGTGCCGCTGTATGGTCAGTTTACGCAACGGCAGCATGAATAACCCTGCGGCGGCAGCGGACACGAAAAGCGCGCGCGTCGTTAAGTTGTATGAGAAATTCCTGCCCGCCGAAACGGCGGCGGAGATGCGCAAGCGGGGCAGTGTAAATAAAAAGGGGGCCGCGTGGAAATGGTAAGGGAAATGGAAATGAGAGGGGCGTGGTGCAGGAATTGGCGGGAATCAGCTGCTGGATGCATGCATGACGGGCCGCCGTGCCAGAGGGGGGCGGAGAGGAGAGGGCAGAGGCAGAGAGGAGATGTGGGGCACCCGGCGTAACAGAGAGCAAGGCGAGGATTCGCGTCGCAGCCTGTTGGCATCGCAGCTGGCATTGACATTCACATTCGCGTATACGTTTCGCTATGCCGTGGGCGACAAACGCGATTCATATTGAATCAATAGGGGAGATAGATAGATAGATCGATGGATAGATAGATAGATGGAAGTGTGACTCGATAGCTACCCGCCCCCCTGGGGGCGCACGCCGGTACGTGTGAAGGCGCGAGGGCGTATCTCCGTTGGTAAACAAAGCCCTGTTTGCCGAGGAAACACACTCTCCCAATGGGAACCATTTAGTCCGTCACGGCGGCAGCTCCCCTCCCCTGTTTTTCCTTCTACACTTCCCTTTCCCTCTGGTCACGTCACGTTTCGTCCCGTTACGTCCCGTCACGTCAGCCCAGCCGCCGCTCCGCCACTTTCTGTCACGGTCCGAGTCCCACAAGTCGGCCGGCAGCCGATCCCGTTCTCATCTTGCGTCAGCGCAATAGTGATAAAAATTCGCGTGAAAATAGGGTAAGCGACGCGCCAATGAACATGCTTGTTGCAGGGTGCGGGTGTGTGTGTGTGTGTGTGCGTGTGTGTGTGTGTGTGTGTGTGTGTGTGTGTGTGTGCGTGTGCGTCTGTGGGAGGGGAGGGGGGAGGGACACTCTGCGTTTCCTGGAATTATCGGGCCATCGGCAGAGCAAGACGAAGACGGTGAGGAGGTTGATGGATACGTACCGAAGTCCGCCCTGCAGAACTGCTCCTGGGGGTGCGAGGGCTGGCACATGCAGGCCCCCGCCGGCCGGGGCCCCAGCGCGAGAGCCAGCGCCAGCAGCCACAGCGCGGCCGCCGAGGCGACCCCCTCCGACATGATCACTGCAAACAGCATTTGTAAGCGATTACTCCCGTGATGACACCAGGCGCTTCTAGCGACTTACTCCCTGGCTGCCCCCGCCCCGCCCCGCCAGGCCTGTCCAAGCGCGGCAGGGCGCAGGGCTCGGTCACATGTGGTGGTGGTGGTGGTGGGGGGCGGCAGAGGCGCTGAAAGGCGGTCTTTGTGCGCGACTGTGAGCCGCGCTGGGCGCTGGAGGGTTTGACACGTCACCTCCCCCGCCCCGCCCGGCCCCCACCCCGCCCCCGCCCGGGCTCTGCGGAGCAATGGTACTACATGTCCATACTGCGGGGCCGGGAGCGGCCGGGAGCGGCGGATCCTCCAGCCTGTGGGACAGTTAGCTCCGCACACAACAAATACAAACATAGCTATTAAGAGGAAGCGGAGAGAAACTGGGATGCGTTCACATTCCTGATATTAGTTTTGCCTTCTCGGCCCCGGCTGAGATGCGCCCAAGCCGCTTGAGTCTGCGGCGGTCGGTCGAGGCGATCCGTCTCTGATCGCCTGCCTTGGAGGCTCGATCGCCTGCTCAGACTCGCTTGTGCGAGTGAGACAGGTGTAGCTGGGTGCCGAACGGACGGGCGACAGGCAGCGGTCTCTCTGGCACAGCAGTGCACAGCAGGCGCAGCGAGTGGGCTGGCTACCACCGCCGCACATCCACCCGTAGTATTTCTGTCTCTCTCGCACCTAGTGCCGGTCAAATAGGGCGACAGAGAAAGACTGTGCCCGCAGAGCGGCGCTGGCTGTGCTGTAGTCGACCAAGCGGGCGGCTGACGCCGGCTGAGCCGCGCCGGATCGCTCTCGGCCGAAGGCGATCGAGTGGATCGAGTGGACCAGGCGGATACCGCTCGGCAGCGGCGGTCCGACTGTGTCGATCGCCCGGCCCAGGCGGATGCGGTACGAGGCGATCCTAGCCAGGCGATCGAGGCGGTCCGCCCGAAACCGATCGCCTGCAGACCTCTGGTTGGGAGTGGGGACCAGTGGGGACCAGTGGGGGACCAGTGGGGACCAGTGGGGGGCGCTCCCAGCGCTGGCGGCGGGGCCGGCGGCGTGCAAAAGATCACTGCGCCTCGAACGCCGCGGGGGGCCCTGCCCCGCCCCGCCCGACCGCTGGTTGCCGATGTCTGCCGTCAGCGGCCTATCCTAGCCGGCCCTGACTGGAATGTGATGCGGGGCTGTACCACACTGCCCCATAAAACCCCAGGGCAAAGCTCTGGTTCAGACCCGGCACCCTCCCTCCCTCCCTCCTCCCTTCCTGGCCTATTCGTTATTTCCCTCATTTTATTTCCTCTGTCCCTCCCCCGTTCTTCCCGGTAGTCTCTGTGTCGCTTTCCCTCCCTATCTCTTCTTGGCAGCGCTGGGCTCCCTTTTTGCGGGCGGCCCTGCAGCGTCATGGCGTCGCTGACCCTGGCTGGTATGCGAGGCATGCCGGTACAGCGGCCCGCCCCGCCCGCCCCCGCCCGCCCCCAGCCACCAACAGGCTTGCACAGTGTGTATGTACTTTGCCGCCCCAGCGACGCTGCCGCCGCCGCGCAGCTCCGCGCCGAGGCCCGCGAAAAAGAAATAAACATGGCCGGCCATCTCCGCGCGCAGAATCTGTGTTTTACTTGGCGATGGCGCGGCGGTGGCGGCCCGGATGGCGGATAGAGGACGTTCGGCCAGAAACCCTTCGAGTGTGCGCCGAGGGTGCGGGGGGGGGGGGGGGGGAGTGCAGAGCCAATGCAGAATGACCTTCCCCGCGTGAAATTTCAATTATCTTCTGCACGAGCGCGAGAAGAAGAAAAAATGGAATTAAGGGGAGGGGCCAGGGAGAAAGGTCGGGAGGAAAGAAATAATAATTAGAGTAGGGCTTGCCCGGCCTTCCCGCTTTCCGCTCGCAAGGACTGCGACCAAAGTTAGTTATTTCCATGAATAAATTGTACATTCACTTTATGAACAAGGCGCCAGATAAAAAAGAAGACGCATATAAAGAAGCTGGAACGCACCGGACCGGACCGGCCGCTCCGGCGGAGGGGTTCACTCACACTCACGGCCTCCTGGAGCTGCTGGAGCTCCGCGCAGCTCCACACCCCGCCGGCGCAACCCGCCCCCTAAGAATCAATTAGGCCGCGCCGGGCGGGCGGCAGCCGGCACAGCCAGTGTTCCGGGAGTGAGGGGCCGGGGGCGGGAGGCGGCGCGGCGCCGGGGACACCAAGCAGAATGTTGCGTTCATTTTCGCCCCGAGTGGCCGGCCGTGATAAGGAAGTTCTCCGGGTTGATCCCCCGCCACCCGGCTTAAGCTCCACACGCAGGTGCGTGCAGACACAAGTGCCGCGGGACACGCACCGAGGGGGGTAACCCCCCCCCCCCCCCACCTCACCCCCCTCAAGGCCGGCAGACGGAGTAGGCAACCCGCAAAACAAACGCCTGAATGTAGGCAAGAGGCGCGACAGAAAAACAAGAGTCAAGTCTAGCTCCGCACCTAGCCCGCCCGTACGGCACGCACGCACGCACGCACGCACGCACAGCGGCGGCGCCGCTTCCGCACAGCCAGGCCCCCGGCAGCCTCCGGCTTTCTCGGGGGCATAACTGAGCGTAAGAAAATAAAGACCGTGCAGGTATGGGGAGAGTAGGAGAGGGGGCAAGGGGGGGGGGGAGGGGGCACCGCGAGCACGGGCTGCTTATAAATCTGCGGCCGCAATCCGATTGCGCCGCGTCAAGTCTTTGGCTGCGCGGGCTGCGCCATCAATTGATTTCATCAGCGCTACGCGGCCATGCCGGTGGGAATCATCCTCTCGCGGTTTCTTGCCTCCGCGCTCTTCTTTCGCTTTGCCTATCAATCGCAGAACTTGTTCGCGGGGGCCGCATGAACTTAAACCCGACGGGGAGGGGTGTACCGGGCCGGGTTCAGCGGACCGAGAACGACCAGCTGAATCCTCTGCGAGCTCGAGGGCATAAAATTACCTCCCTCCTTTCCAATGAAAGGCCCCCGGCCGGCGGCCTCGGCCTCGGCTCGGTCGGCCCCGGCGCTGCTGGGGTCCGAGATCAGTCACTGGTGGACCTGCCTGCCAGGGCCGCTCCGCCCGCAGCCCTTTAGCCGGCCCCACCCGGCACCGCCCAGCCCCTTGTCTGCCGTGTTACCGTGTTAGTAACAAGAGCGGGTTCCGGGCCAGGGGGCCGGGGGAGCCAGCGGCGCCAGTGGAGTCGGGTCAGCCATCTGTGACCGAATCCTCATCCTCCTCCAACAAAGGGTCACAGTTCAGCTTTCGCCCCGCCGCCGCCCCCCCCCCCTTCCTCCCCGCTCGCATCGACCTACTGTCATAGGTCTGCAGGCGGTCGGTCGAGGCGATCCGTCTCTGATCGCCTGCCTTGGAGGCTCGATCGCCTGCTCAGACTCGCTTGTGCGAGTGAGACAGGTGTAGCTGGGTGCCGAACGGACGGGCGACAGGCAGCGGTCTCTCTGGCACAGCAGTGCACAGCAGGCGCAGCGAGTGGGCTGGCTACCACCGCCGCACATCCACCCGTAGTACTTCTGTCTCTCTCGCACCAAGTGCCGGTCAAATAGGGCGACAGAGAAAGACTGTACCCGCAGAGCGACGCTGGCTGTGCTGTAGTCGACCAAGCGGGCGGCTGACGCCGGCTGAGCCGCGCCGGATCGCTCTCGGCCGAAGGCGACCGAGTGGACCAGGCGGATACCGCTCGGCAGCGGCGGTCCGACTGTGTCGATCGCCCGGCCCAGGCGGATGCGGTACGAGGCGATCCTAGCCAGGCGATCGAGGCGGTCCGCCCGAAACCGATCGCCTGCAGACCTCTGCCTACTGTACTTACTGAGCTTGCGGCGCAATGAAAAATGCAGAGACAACCTATTCAAAGGAAGTCTCGTTGACTGGTTGCGTAAACAAAGACGAGGAATAGCCTGGGGCTGGAAGCGAGGCCGGGTATCGGCAACGCCGAGGGGCGATTCACTCGCAGAACCGATGTACTACGTACAGAGTACTACAGCTGTGTTACAGGGCCAGATACTCTGCTACTTCAGGTGTTACCGAAGTATTACAGATATTACACAAGTATTACAGGTATTGATGCGGTGTCACAGGACTGAAATGGCATGTATTACGGTATTACAGGATGGCATTACACTAGTACCACACGAGGTATTACAGAGGTACTACAGGGGACTTTTACAGGACACTACAGAAGTGACTCGTCCCGCAAACAGCGCTTGTTGCGCCGCCCTTCCCTGCATTATTAGCCGGCCCGGCCCGCTCGTGACCAAACACACCGCGCTCGAGATGTCCTCCCCGCCGGCCCGGCCCGGCCAGGCGGCGGCGCCGGCGGCTCCTTGTTGTGTCAGCAGCAGCAGCAGCCGCGGTCGCGGCGGCAGCAGCGGCAGTAGCAGCGGCAGCAGCAGCAGCAGCGGCCCGCCCACACCTCGTCCATGCAAAGAGCTTCGCGGAGGATCGGGCATATAAATGAGCCAATTTCTCAGGCCGCAGCGCCCGGCCCGGCCCGGGGTCACGTCCGCCACAGCTTCCGTCTCTGTCGCGCTCGTGCGGCGCGTGTGTCGTTAGACGAAGAGAGATGGTGCGTCAACTTCGGACGCGGCGGTCGTCACGTCAAAACCCGTCGTTCGGATGCACTCTGCGGCTGCTCTGGGCTGGGCGCTGGGCGTGGCGGTGTTGTCAGCGGCAGTCAGCGGGGGCAGGACCCGGCAGGACCAGCCACGCGGCCGCAGAATCACAAAGTCCGGGGTTCGAACCCTGCCCCCGCCAGTGCGTCCGCTCTGCGCCCTTCGCATGCGGGGAATTCCCTGCAAGACGGCCATTTCATCTCGCGCCCCCCGGCCTGTCCCGGTCGTCCCCGCATGTGGGGCCCGAACAAACGGGAATGAACCAACCGGAACCGACTACCCCCCCCCTGTCCCTCCCCCTTTTCCTCTTAGAACTGCGCTTGCTATCTGTGTCGGCAGCGCCGCGTTTCAAACTTTAGAGATGACAACTTGAAGTCGCTGCGCTGCCGCGCGCCGCGCCGCTCAACTGCTGTCGGCCACATTGTCTAAGAGTTGCAACGAAGTGCGGAGCGGGGATGACACGAAACACGGCCAAGTCCCACCCTGCGAGGCGCCACTCCGCTGCGTCAAGATACAATAGTGATACACCCATGGAAGTTGGCCGCTCTTTCCTGTTCTTTTCTTGCCTTGTTTTGTTTTTAGAATCCTAATCCTGAAACTCTGACGAAGACAGTGCCGTCACAGATAGAAAAGAGGCGGAGGGGATTGAGGAGAGGAGGGGGGAGGGGAAGCTCAGCTGGTTGTGCGGCTGTGGCCATTAGCGGAGCGGAGGCCGGGGGCAGCCGGGGGCAGCCGGGGGGCGGCGGGTCAAAGGGCCTGCTGCCGTGTCCGAGCGGATGACCCTGCGGCCTGCGGGGAGAGACAGGGCCTGCAGGACCCGAAGGACCTACAGGACCCGCAGGACCTACAGGACCCGCAGGATCACAGCGAGTGCCTGACTGCAGCCAGACTGCAGCAAGCCGTCCCGTCCCGTCCGCTCCCTCGCCTGAGCCCTCGCCTCCCTTTATCTGCAGGGGATTGTCGGGTCGGCCGGCAAAGTCAAAGAGGAGGCCAGGACGGGACGGGAGCTCAGCGCTCAAGAAGGGAAGCCGACTTTCAATAAAGCGTAATCGCTACAATTAAGAGGCAGCGCGCGACGTCATTCAAGGAATTATAATCAAGGAGGGGATATTTAGTGCCGAGGGCGCCCAGCGGTCCCCAGACCGGCGAGCGCCGCAGTAAAGCGCTGTCTTCTTCAGTCACCGATCTCAGCGTTGCCGCGGTTGAAGTAAGTACTTTAGGAAGCCAGCCTCCGCTCCGGCCTCACTGACCTGCCTCAACTGCCTCGGCGTCCGCTGGCCTTCACTGACATAGGGGCGTCACTGCTGGGCTCTGGGCCGCAGGGCCTCAGGGCTAGGCCCGGCCGGGCTGGGCCTCGGGTGCGCCGCAGTCACACCTCGTCACTGCGCAGGGCGGCACGGGGCGTGTCACTGGCCGCTGCCCTCGCTGATCATGCCACCCCCGGCGGCGTAGGCCGCACAGGCCGCTGTCTGCCACCCTGTCACTGCCTGTCACGATGGTGCTGTCACGGCGTGTCACGGCGTTGTCACGGCGTTGTGACGACGTAGTCACGGCGTTGTCACGACCCGGCTCGGTTCGGCTGGGCGCGCGGTGTGCCTCCGCTCCGTCCCCGTACGTCTAGCAGACTCAGGCTCAAGCTCAACCCGACACGACCCGACGAGGCGGACGCGGCGCAGTGGACTGAGTGACTGCCGCTGCCGCTGCCCGGGGCCGGGGGCCGGGGGCCGGGGGCCGGGGGCCGGGGGCCGGGGGCCGGGCCAGCGGAGGCAGGCAGGACGGCGCGGAGCGGCGCTGTGCGGCAAGGCGCGGCCAAGGCGTACCGGGCGCGCCGCCGCTGCTGCTACTGCCGCCACTGCCGCTGCCGCCGCGTAGGACCACTACACTGCCGCGTGGCGGTCCCGCTTCCGTCCCCTCTCCCTCCACTGTACCTAACCTTAGGGACCGTTGTCGTTAAACACGCAAGACTAAACAAATCAACTTATCCTCCTCCTCCCGCCTCCCTCCCAACCGTCTTCTATGGGGATCCCGTCATTCCTCTCCAGTGTGAACTCGCGCCGCCACCGAGCCGGGCAGGGAAGGACGCTTCCTCTTGTGCCCCGAGACCCATACCAATTTTCTTCCTCTCTCTCTCTCTCTCTCTCTCTCTCTCTCTCTCTCTCTCTCTCTCTCTCTCTCTCTCTCTCTCTCTCTCTCTCTCTCTCTCTCTCTCTCTCTCTCTCTCTCTCTCTCTCTCTCTCTCTCTCTCTCTCTCTCTCTCTCTCTCTCTCTCTCTTTCTCTCTCTGTCCCTCCCCTCTCTATGTAAACTCTATATCTCTCTTCCCCTTAAGTAGATCAGCAAATCTAAAATTCATCTAAGCCCCCTCGTCCCATTTCTTTACATCCCTTCGCCCTTGCAGCCTTATCATCGTGCTTTGGAAACCTCCGGCCGCCGGAAGCCAGGCCAGGGGCCGGGGGGGGGGGGGAAGCAGTGCGGAGCCAGCTGTCCACTGCGCTGTTTTGGCAGCGCCCATAACTAGGCTGCCCAAAGGCCAATCGCGGGCGAATTTGTGTCACGTGTTTCGTAGTTTTAGTTCTTTAGGGTTCAAAATTCGCGTCGCTCGCTCGCTTGATTGTAATTAATCAAAAAATATTCAAGAACATAACAATATCTCAGTTATCAGTTTCAATCATCGCGTATAAGGAACGTCACAGCTCATATGCACCCATAAGGCGGTCAGCAGGGGGCACACAGTCCCAAGGGCTGGTGTTACGTCCGAATTTCACCGAGCTGATAAAGCAAGCGGCAGGATAGGCCAGCCCGCACGACACCCGTGCGTGCAGACGGCGGCAAGGCCTACCCGGCAGCAGCCTCACTCCGCTTCGCACTCTTCGTGGCTCTGCCTCTGTCACACTCGTGGGGTGCTGCGTAGGAGAGCGAGAGAGAGCCACGGCTGCGAAGTCAGCCTGCAGCAGGCGCTGAGACTGGCTAACATAGGTTTTGCACTCGTCACATTGTCACATGCTGTAGATGTGCAGAGCGGCCCCTGCCCCTGCCCCTGCCCCTGCCCCTGCCCCTGCCCCTGCCCCTGCCCCTGCCCCTGCCCCTACCCCTGCCCCTGCCCCTGCCCCTGCCCCTACCCCTGCCCCTACCCCTGCCCCTGCCCCTGCCCCTGCCCCTGCCCCTACCCCTGCCCCGGCTCGGACCCCGGCCGGACCTCGCGGGTGACACGGCCACGGCCCGCCTCCCACTGCCCACTGTTTCCCGCCAATCCTCCCCTCCCGGCCCTGTCCCGCGCTGTTTCGCGGGAATGACGTCACGTCGAAAAGCGTCTCAGACACACGCGGCCCGCCGCGCCCGCCGCCGCCGAACAAGGATAGCAGTCCACGCGAGCCACGCCGGTGGGCGTGCGAGAGAGATGGCACGACAGGGGGTGGGGTGGAGGGGGGGGGGCAATGTTACTCAGAACGAGCCCCGTTCGTTTCGCGTCGCTCCCGGGATTTACCTCTGCCAAGAGTGCTTTGCACACAGGCAGGGGTTGTGGGTGGGGGGTTGTATCGAGGTCAAGGGCCCCCTCGGGAGAAGCGGGGGATTCAGGATTCAGGGAAACGTAAAACTGGGAGCAGAGGTTTGATTATTGAATGTTGCGGCCTGAGTGGTTAGGTCCGCGCGCAGGGAGGTGGGGAGCTGAGGCTGGTCCCTGAGGCCGCTGCGACACCCCCGGCAGCCCCAACCCCAGTCCCAGCCTCAGCCTCAGCCCCCCCCCCCCCCGCCCCAGCCTCCCGCGACCAGCCACTCGCGGCGTCCGCTTTGTGAAGCTACCTGCGCTGCGCGGAACGCCATGAGAAAGTCGCTCGCGTGTTTTATTCCTTCTGTCGGCGGAGACTAGAATAATTGACTGGAAGACCCGTGAACGCGAACAATGGCAGAATTAAGGCGGCGCTCTCCGCTATGCTACGCGGTCTCCGGACTCCGGTCCCCGGGTCCCCGCGGGCTTATATGGTCATGGCGCGCGGCACGGGTCTCTGGTCTCGGGTCTCGCACCGCACCATCGGGGTGATCGTAATTTGTCGGGTCGGGGTTCGGCCGGGGACCGGACCGGTACGGGGGCCGCGGCGGCCGCGCCGGAACGCTCACTTCCGAGAAAACGAGTCCGAGTCCAAGTCGAGCGGAGCCGGCCGGCCGGACGGAATGCGTGGCCAGCCGGGCCGGGCCGGGCCGGGCCGGCCCTTCCCCTCCGCCGACAACAGTGACGCATCGTCAACACCCACATGCGCGCTCCCAGCGCTCCTCACTCCCAGGACTTCCGTCCCTCCCCACTACCCATTCCCGTTCACTCGCACGCAAATAAATACGAGAATTAAATCACACGGAGATGCGCACGGCCCATGCAATCGCTGCAAATGGCGAGGCGTGAGGCGTGATCAAACTGGCCGACAAATGAAGTAGTGCTGCTGCTGTTGCTGATGCTGCTTCTACTGCTGCTGCCGGCTGCTGCTGCCGCCGCTGCTGCTACCCCGACGGCCCGACGGCCCTGCGATCATGCTGCGATGCCGCCGCTCGCTTTGATCGCCCGGGGGGAGGGGGATAGGGGGAGACATCCTCTCCCGTTGTACCGCATCAATGGCCGTAATAGCGGAGGCCGGAGGCCCAAGCCCAGGCGGCCCCAGGCGGCCCCAGGCGGCCCCAGGCGGCCTTAGGTTGCCGTGATTTATGCACCGAGCTCCCCGTGGCCCCCGCGGCCCCCGCGGCCCCCGCCGTACGCCACCCTCTGCAGATCCCCAATCGGCGCCGAGGTGAGCGTGAGCCGAGGCGTTCCAAATGCCAACTCGGCGACCTGTTGGGTCCGGGTAGGGCCGGGTGTGGGGGGGGGGGGGGATCAGATGGCCGGTGGGGGCCTGATGCGTGCGGGAGGACGGGGGGAGTTCTCGGGCTTCAATTGATGAATGGGGAAGCGCAGGACGATAACAAGACGAGCAGGGACACGCCAGACCGCGACGGTGCGGGGAAGGATCACGACACGCTCTCCGCACCCACGGGCAGGACATACACACCCTTGCTCCGGATGAATAATTTAATGGGGGAGACAGACAGACAGACAGAGTCGGAGTGTGAGCCGCTCCTATGCAGCCATGGATGGAGAGGCCAGCCCACCTGACGTCGTGACTTATGCAGATTAAGCAGGGGGGGGGGGCAGGACGTGGCCGGGCTCAGCGCCTCAGCGCCTGTGGGGTAGGCAGCCCGGCAGCGCCGCCAGACACCCAGGTTTGGCGGGGCGGCCTATCCTCAGCTTCGCAGGCGCTCACTCGGCTCGGCTCGGCTTAGCTCGGCTCGGCTCAGCTCGGTTCGGCTGGCGCCCCTCCCACGCTCTGGTCGGCCTGCGTACACACGGGCCGGGGCCGCGCTGTGCCGTGTCATGCCATGACATGGAGCATGAGGCGTCATTAGCCACTGCTGATGCTGCGAGCAACGTGTTTGGGGCCTTGTCGTGTGGGTGCGTTTCGTGTGTGTGTGTGTGTGAGAGAGAGAGAGAGAGAGAGAGAGAGAGAGAGAGAGAGAGAGAGAGAGAGAGAGAGAGAGAGAGAGAGAGAGAGAGAGAGAGGGGGGGGCGGACTGCGAAATTATTGAGGGGCGTGGCGGCTAATCAGAGGCGACGAAATGCGTCGAGGAAAGGTATTAGGCGGTGTTGGGGTCGCCTCTCCTCTCCTCTCCTCTCCCTTCCCTGCCACGGTTGCCCCACCGCATGCAGACACGTGGGTTAGGGCGGGGAGGGTCGCGTGGCGTGGTGATTGAGACGGTAGACTATCAAGTACGACGCCCCCCCCCTCCCCCGGGGGTGGGGGGATGATCTCAAAACTGTTGGTGCCGCTCGCCCTCCCGTCCCCGCTCATTGGCTGCTGCTGGATGCCGCTGGATGCCGCCACTGCGGACTCACCGCTCCGATTCCTAATGTCGTATTGATGGCTTCTTCGCTTTGGCGGCTCGGATCACGCCGACACCATCCCCGCTCCGCCACACCTCAGGCCACAGGCGGCCACAGGCGGCCACAGGACCAATGGGCGTGTTGGCGTGCTGCCTGGAGTGCTTCGCCTTATTTCCCATCTGCTTGTGTCCCTATATTTCCTGTTTGCGGTTATGCTGTTTTTATAAGGGGTCGTACCTATATTTCGTGACCGCATTGGGGTGCGGAGAGGGGGGGGATCCAAATATTACGCCCTATCTTAATTACATGGAAAGGTAAAAAAGCGGCCCAAAATCGGTCACGTAATATGGGTACGGTCCCCAATGACAGTTCTTTCTTTCTGTGGCGATGGCGGCAGGAGAGGCGAGATGCCTCTCACCATGCAGCATCGAACTGCGTCGCGTTCAGCCCAGGAAGTGGGAGGGAGCGCGACGTAGCGAACCCTTCATTTCATAAGTGGAGCGCCAGCAGCGCCATCGAGCTGACCTCGACATTGCCAGTCATGTGTGCATCAACAAACCCCCCCTCCCCTCCCCTCCCCTCGGGCCGGGGGCCGGGGGCCGGGGGACGTGGTGTCGCCGGTTAGTTTCGCGTTAACTTTCCGCCACCGTCGCTCGCGCCCGTTCGAGCGGAAATCTCAATTCCGGGCGACAAAAGAGGACAATTTTTCGGATAGAGACAAAACGGAAACGGAGCGGGAAGCGACATGATGGCGGATGGCCTGCGGATGGCCTGCGGATGGCCTGCGGATGGCCTGCGGATGGCCTGCGGATGGCCTGCGGATGGCAGCCGGTAGCGCCGCAGGGTACTATATAATACTCAGGGTTCGGATCGAGTTCCTCGCGGTCCATCAGAACTGTAGGGAGTGCCGTGGCCGGCCGTGGCCGGGCGGGCTGTGGTTTCTCCTGGACCTGGCCTGGGTGGTCTGGGGTCCCATCACTGTCAGAAAATGTCGCTGAAAAATGTAATGGACGAATGATTGCAAATCCCTTTCTTTTCTCCTAGTTTACTGGTACTCTTTTGGCAGATTTTTGTTACCGATTTCCGGTGGGGTATTTGAACCGGGGTTCCTTCTGTTTCAGCTGAGCACGCCCAAGTACCCAGTGGTGTTCAAGATAGGCCACGCGCACGGCGGCCTGGGCAAGGTGCGCGTCGACAGCCACGCCGACTTCCAGGACATGGCGAGCGTGGTGGCCGTGGCGGGCACCTACTGCACCACCGAGCCGTACCAGGACTCCAAGTACGACATCCACGTGCAGAAGATCGGCACCAACTACAAGGCCTTCATGTAAGTGCAGGCAGCATGACGACTCCAAACGGCCGTCCCGCGGTTTATCTGTATTCCCGTGGGAAGGAGACCCTTGATGATAGCAATGTTAACGACGCCACAGGCGCAAGTCCATCTCCGGCAACTGGAAGACCAACACGGGCTCGGCCATGCTGGAGCAGATCCAGATGACGGACCGCTACAAGCTGTGGGTGGACGAGGTGTCAGAGCTGTTCGGGGGCTGGACATCTGCGCCCTCGAGGTGGTCGTCAACAAGGACGGCCGCGAGTTCATCATCGAGGTCAACGACAGCGCGCTCACGCTCATGGGCGACTCGCAGGAGGAGGACCGGCGGCAGATCGCCGAGCTGGTGGCGCTGCGCATGCAGGTGACGTGACGTGTGACTGGAGGAGAGGTGAGGCCAGGTGAGGTGAGGGGAGGTTGTAACCCGGCGTGTGCGCGGCGTGCGCGGTGTGTGTTGCAGCAAGCCTGCCGGCCGACCAACCTGACCAAGGCGACGTCACGCAGCTCCGTGTCCAGCAGCGGGCTGGGCTCACCGACATCAGACGGCCCCGGCATCGGCCCGGGTGCGGACGTGACGGCCGTCGGCGGCGTGGCCACGTCGGCGGGGGCGCCGCGCCGGGACTCGCAAGGTACTCGCCCCGGCCACGGCCCCGGACACCACCGAGGGATCTTACAGAGCCAGCACTCCACCGTGGGCTCGAGCAACCCGCCGCTGGGCTCGCCCCGTAACCCGAGGCGGTACAGCCTCCAGCCCCAGCGTACGGTGCACTGATGAGTGGGGGCATTGGGGGCGGCGGGGGGCCGCAGGGCCAGCGGGGAGGGGGTGGGGGAAGATGCAGAGGCAGAGATCGGTTGTCTCGAGTGTAACACCGTCCCCAACCCGATTTATCCCCTCAAACATAATTTTCACTTCCCCTGTACGCCGATATAGTATTTCCAGTAGTAGGAACCCTACTAAAAACGGGATGATTTGTTTCTTCCTATATTCTGATTTTTCAAAATGTTCCCTAAGGATTATTCTTAATATTCTTCATACTGGCCAGCTCTGGCCATGGTGCGATCGTCGAAGCAGTATAAACCAATCTGTCGCCGAGTGGTAATCAAATTACTAAGCACCAATTAATTGAACCATTTGGGAATAAGCGTTGGAACAAATATATAAATGAGATTATTTTTTACCCGCGAACATTTTATGATAGGTTTCTTATTGAAACCGACTTCAGATAAATCTGACCTGAACCTTAGTCTATCCCAAATCCGCAATATATCGAACACCAAAAAAAATTCTACCTCAAACTGTCATGTGGTAGAATTTACCTACTTTAGGTTAAAAATGCACTCTCTACGGAAAGAATGATTTATTAAGGTAATTGTAAAGTAGATAACTTTGGAACTTGTACAGGCAAAATGTGTGTGAAAATTGATGGCGGTATCACGATTTTCGACTTTACATTATTTTACAATAGGGGAGGGCCCCTATGTCGTCGCTAGCTCAATGAAAAAAAAAAAGTTTACAATGACAACGCAGTCACTTAAACAATGCTCACTCGATACCTCTCGATTTTCACGCTTGTTTGGCCTTGATTTCTCCAGAAGACACCAACCAATTACGCTGATTGGACACCTGCCGGTCAGGGGACCCACCCGCTGTTGTGATTGGTGGAGTGGGAAAGCTGGGATCCCTGATAGGTGGCGTTGGGTGTCCGTGTGAGACATCTAGTCACGACAGTTGCTCTACTATGCGGATAGAACGGAAGCACAACCTGACGGCCTACATCGAGGCCTACGCGTCAGGACATAACTTGTAGGTGGCCTAAAAGCTTTTTAGTCACTTCGGGAGGATGCGAAACAGTCGCATTATATGTACACGAAGGAACGTACGAAAATCAGACCGTCGATATCTTTCGTGATTATCGGTCGTTTTGGCGATTAGGGACCGTTCACAAACCAGGTGACTGGGCCATTGAAATAATTTAAAGGAAGGAGTGCAACGGAACCACCTGTGGGAATCGAACCCACCAGGCCTGGAGTCGGTGGGGACTTCGGCCAGAACCAGTGACAGTTTGCTCCCAGCACCCTCCGGGTCGAATAAAATACATCCGGGAAATGTCACGTGGTTTGTGGACGTTCCTTTATCCAGTCTTCGGCTGGTCCCCCATTTATGTACGCGACCCCCACTTGTACATAGCTTTGTATTCCCATGTGTGAATGTGAAGGCCACATACATGACCAAACAATGTGAGTACTAGCTTTTGCCCTTGCTGGCTGTGATTGTAGTCCGGTCCATGAACCAGGTGACATGGCATTAAAATAACCTGAGTTGCGTTAGACGTCTCTGCCACCCCTTCCAGGTTAAATCTGAATAACAAAGGAAATACGTCCCGCGGTTCGTGGATATTCCCTACACGAGGATGCTTCTGTAGTAGCGTTCTTCCGGGGACGAACTCAGCTGCTGTGGTTAAAATGCTTTTTGAGAACATTTTCAATCTCTATATTTACGAAGTGCTTATTGTGTTCTACCAGTTCCATGTTGGCGGGTTGTATAGGCGTGTGAGTGTACGTGTGTTTATGTGAAGTATTTTCTTTGTACGATGCGGATATGAACGCAGAATGGCTTGGTTGTACAGGCTGTCAGAATGTCTCCCTATCGCAAGAGTACGGTTGTTCCGATTAGATTTGCCACAAGTTATTCACCCGTTCACACTTATTTGCCATAGTTTCTTTTTACACTAAAGAAATGCGATACTTCGGCACGAGTTTAAATGCACGATCTCGGACAGGTGACAATCTTACTCTGTGACATATGGGACACCTCCTGAAAACGCAATGTACTTTTTTGTCGCCACGTCGGTGCTTTCCGGTAACTGTGTTAGGGAAAGGTGGGGGCCCCAGTTGTCCTTTTGATTTAGAACACAACAAGAAAATTCAATCCGTGTTGCACCATTCTAAAAACCTTACTGTTTCAAGGTTACATGCTACGTACCGTTCGCCCCGTGTGGTTTTGAAGGTGTTAATGTTCGGAAATGTCCCAACCGACACCGACATGGGGGAATTCATAAAGAATCAGGGTACTGGAGGCACCCAGGATTCACTCACTCCCTACGAAACTTCTCGGGGCGAACTGCTGTACACTTGGTAGTAATAACATCTCGACAATTCATATTACGCACGTTTTGCAAATAAGTACAATTGCTTCAACACGCGATGGACATGCCAAACTGTTATAAAAACGGCTGTGCTGCTGGGTTTAACCCCACCTTTCCCACGGTTAAAATAAGACTACTTGAACTTAGACAGCGGACTCTTTGCCTACCAGTAGAGCTCAGATGCCAAATAAAGACATTTATCAAATTGGATATCGTGCAGAGTATATCGTGCAGATTGTGCTTCCTCCCTTCAACCGGTGTAGCCTTCCCATTTTTTTTTTTTTTTTTGAAAACTCCCAATTTTATATAATTTTCCGAACACAGCATCTTGCAGTGTTTTAATAGTGGCATTCGCTGCAAAGATTAGTCGTGCTGCTGATGCTTTTCTCCGGCCGTTGCAACGGAGCCCCTGTGGAGTCGAGGGTAGGCCACCCCGCCAGACACAGCTGCCCCGGCCAACGGCAGCCACCGGCAGCCTCAGCATATCTTTGATAGTGTTCGAATGCTTTCTTCAGCAGACAGAATTACGTCGTTCAACTGCGACAAACTTATGCATACCATTCCACCAGAAACTGCCCCACAACCGACAACACATTCAGCAAATGAAACAATTTCTTGACAAGATTGCGATGGGTGGCGGTGCCTTGACCCACGACGTGTCGCGTCATAAGCTGGGCAAGAGCTGGGTGAGCCTGGCCTGGCCCCAGCTGGCCGCAGCCTGGCCGCAGCTACTGGCGGTGACCTCACTCGGACAGTGACGACACCATTGCAGCCGATCCGATCGGCCAGGCCCGGCCCCAGTCACTTATGGCGGCCAGGCTGCCATTCGCAAACGACTTCCGCGAGGAAAATCAATGACGTGAAGTGTTTTGATGATTTGGCGTGTCTCTCCGCTGTCTCTTGTCTCTCCCCTTCACACTCTCCGTTTCGATCCTTCGCTTTTCCCTCTTTCGTCTGTCCTGGTCTGTGTTTTTCCGCCTTTGTCGCATTTTCCTCTGCTTGTCGCATGTTTTGCTCTTCCCTGAGAACTGGATACTGGAGGATGCCTTGGTCTGAGGGCTGGATTTGCGCCGAGATCAAATCGATGGAGGCCACGGCGTCTGAGTTAAATCATTCCGGTCGATAAGGGCCGGGCTCTGGCACCCGCGTCGCTGTCGCCTTGGCTTTCGCGGGAGGTCTCGTGGTAGATGGGGTGGAGACGGTGCAGATCTTACTGAGGGTGGGGTTGGGGTGAGGGTAAAATCATTGGGTATTCATGAGGGCGAATCTCGCAAGAGAGAGAGTTCAGAGAGAAAAGCAGGCCCCAACGCCACATGTGATGCAAAACTGCTACCCCCTCCCCCTTTCTACCCCTTTCACTTACTTCGCACCACCAACCATACCGCCAACCGACCAGCCCTGTTTTCCTCTCTTGCTCTCTCTTTCTCTCTGTCTCGCTTTCCTCTATCCCTGTCTCTGTTTTTCCCCTTTCTCTCTCAGCCTTCGCAACGACGCGCCCGTTCTCTCTGTCTGTTCCAGCCTCCCAGAGCTCGACCACGTCGGCGGCGGCCATCGCCGGCCGTCGGCCCGCGGAGGAGGCCCGCTCGCTGTTCGGCCGCCAGAGCTCGACGGCGGGGGCGGGGGCGGGCTCCCAGGTGGGCGCCGGGGCCGGGGCCGGAGCCGGGGCGGGGGCTGGCGTCGAGGGCGCCGCCGGCACCGGCGAGGACAACGAGGACACCATGAAGATACTCCGCAATACCTTTGCTGGACTCTTTGGGGATATGTAAAACCCAACGATGGGCTGGGAAATATTTTGTTTTCGTAAATTATATGGCTCGCGCCGCGCTTGTAAAAATGACTTATGTGTTTGGTTCCTCTGTTGTTGATGTTACTGACTTCATCCTCGTAGACTTGAAAGCATTTTTGCTGTGTTCAACTTTGTTGCAGGGTAACGTCAGTTTCCGCAACTCAGGTTCTGATGGATACTTGAACGCGAGCCTTAGGAAACGTTTCTGGTTTTACTTTGGGTTGTTCAACAACTTCACATGTTAGTAACTTTGCAATACAGTTTGTTTCTATTTGTATTTGTACTACAAAACATGCAAGTTCCATACAAGTCAATTTAGCTGTCCTCTGAAATAATACGAGCCATTGCTCCAGATGCATATTGTTTTTCATGAAGCTATAAGCAGTATTTCGTTAGGAGACTGAAGTGAGATTAGCACAAAGAGCTAGGAATCTGATTTTCTGTGGTCATTTTAGAACTCACTCTTTCTGTCAGTGACCAGTTTAAATAAACCTCTAAAAGATAAATTATTGGTATTCTGCTGGCAGTAATACTTTCAAATACAGGGAATGACCTAGATTCATAGATAAAATCAGATTCGCCTCACAGAGCTTTTTATCTCAGTTGCCTTTGAGGACAAAGATCTGCCTAGGTTTTGCACAACCACTCATTTGTTGCCTGCTGCTTCACTCACCGTCAGCAATCATATTGTTATGCGGAAAAGAAAACCCAAAGTCATTAAAGTGCAAACTGAGCTATTTGGTGCCTTAGATAATGCTTTTCATGTTTTTATTGAAAGGTGCTTCTATATTATTTGTTAACAATTTCTTGATAAGTTAAGTGAATGGAACTGGCAGGTGCCAAACAATATATATTAACCCCAGGCCCTGTGGCAGTTTTTCTGTTAATTTTCATGTCTGTTATAAAGTACCAAAAAGTACTATCTGTTCATGTATTACTTGTCATATCATTTTGGACTTTGTTAGAGTTTTTCAAATGTTTTTTGATTGTGAAAGATGTGACCTTCTCTCAGTTATATGGCAAAACCAGTTAGTGATTCATAGATGCTAGTTCACTCTGCTTTCTTAGAAATTAATAGTGATGTGTGTGAGGTACATTCATGCTTTGGATACCTCTCGTACTACTCAGGTTCAAGAAGATAGCATGAGTTCTTTGCTACTCCACAAGGAGTTTTTCTCAGATCACCACTGTGTAAAATAATGATACTCATGACAATATTTTAATTGGTTTAGTGTTAGTGAGCTTTAATAAAAAGGGCAAATCTGAAAGAGCGTAACAGTATTCAGTGTTCTCTACCCTGATGAGAGGAAAGCAAAAAGGAGGAAACTATCATGATATGGCTCTTTTTTTTTTTATTCCACAAAGTGTTCTAGTTGTTAACATGGGAAATTCAATAATATGATGAATGATGCAGATGTACACTTGTTAGGTAGTTTGGATATATTCAAATGTATTATAAGAGATTGAAGTAACGAGGGGCATGGGAGGAGACGCATTAGCAGAAATTCTGTTTGTCTAACAATGAGGTTCCATAAGCTTCTAAATTTTAAAAATACCAGTACCATGGCACAGAGGACTTAGATCCGGTCTATCTGGAAAGAATTAGTTCAGCAACAATGGAGATTCAAGTTTGCAAGTTTGATAAAAGCTTCCAGTCACATTGAAAATTTGACCATTTGTGAGAGAATATAGGTATAGGAACCTACTTTAATGTTAGATGAAAATTCCTCAAAATATTTTTGTTCCTATTGTGTGTTTCTTTCTAAAATTTATTTTAGTATCATCACTAAACCAGGAGATTTAACAGGGTCAGTTGATTTCATGATGAGGCACCAGACACATTAAATTTGCAGAAGCTGTTGTAAACTGCTCACCATGTGTTTTCTTAGACATGCAGCACTTTCAACAAGGTAAAACAGTCAAAATTTAAAAGAGCTGTGTATCCTCCCTTCCCCTTTGCTAGAATTTCTTCTCTTCCTTATGCTATTCAAAGGCACTGTTGGCAATTTTGTGTCAGCATTGAATTATCTTTATAATTATTTGTATGAAAAAATAAAAGGGCTGAAAGGAATTGACTTTGCATGCTTAGTTCTGGGCGGCACCTAATCTGATGGCAGATTATAGAAAAGCCAATCCTTTTATTTCCTCTCTTTGTTATGCAGGAGCGTTTCTTCTGCCTTACACAGCTCTTCACCTGAGTAATTGCAATAGTAAAAATGTTGTCAAAAAGATTATTTTATGCAGTTTGGAACTAGTGTGTCAATTTTGACCCCAAAAGCAGGTATATTTTCAAAATTGTGTAAAAAGTAAAAAATGTCCAGAAAAAAAAATTGATATTGGTTTTTAAACCAATATTTGTAATATTCACACCTTCTGATTTTGTATGAGGCTCCTCTTAGTGGAGGTAGTACTGTTTTCATGTGTGATATTGCTGTGGATTTAACCATTTAAAGAGCCGAGTACACATAATGAATGAATGATTTAACTTTCCTGAAATGGAAAGGGACTGAGAGAATGGTAATATATGGATACACTAGTTACAGCAATGCTCGGCAAAACAGCTAATAATTGTCTGAAGCTCACTGGGATGAAAAAAAAGTAAGAGGCTGTTGACTTATCTGCCAATTATTTTTCTTTTCTGTAAAAGCTTCATCTTTTATGATATAATTGATGTATACATGTATCTTTGTCTCTATTATGAAGCTACCACATTGAATGATCCATGTGGAGTTCAATTTAATGTATTAATATTTCATGTATGTTATATGTATCTTGACGTCACAACATTATGAGGTCAGAACTCAAATGTACCCTCAGCTAATGGACTCCCTCCACTTTCGTATGTTCACACCACCTGTACTAATTTTCAGTTTAATACTTTCACTGTAACATATTGATGGGGAAGTGAAGGTATTGATTACGTGAAAAGAGGATCAGCCAACATGCAGATTTGCAAAAACATGGAGGGACCTTAAAGCTGTACAATTGTTTCTTTCAATGAAGCTTGAAATGTCAGTAATACCATACTGTAGTTTAAATAAAGATGGGAAAGCCCCCAATCCAACAATCTAAAAAAAAATTCAGTAAAAAAAAAATTGTGCTTCCTTCACAGTCAAGACACACTGTCAGCCAATAGAGATAAGGACATCAGAAAGTACAGACAAGTCTAGAACACAGTGAAAAACTTAGTTTAATTTTATCATTTTTCACAATCAAAGTGAACAGTATAATTTGCAATGAAATTATAATAGTGACCTGAAGGACAGTGATGGAATTTATTTACACTAAGAAGAAACCTACACTGACAGCTGAATAGCTGGAAACA
The DNA here is from genome assembly GCA_038380765.1 of Odontothrips loti. Classification (NCBI taxonomy): domain Eukaryota; kingdom Metazoa; phylum Arthropoda; class Insecta; order Thysanoptera; family Thripidae; genus Odontothrips; species Odontothrips loti. The sequence goes on along the minus strand of CM076243.1, from coordinate 17,569,919 downwards.
AAACTGATTCAGACCACATTCATTAGTCCGCAGCAAAATTAATCACAGTCGTAGAACAGGGACAAAAGCAATCAATCCCCCATTACACTGAGGCACACTCTTGAAAAATACATCAGTCGTACAACCCCTTTTGAAATAACATATCAAATCATGATCTAACCCAACCTTTGAAGCACCGCAGCATTGAGTAGTCCTGCAGCTTGCACAGACTGGGAATCATCAGAAAGTTCCTTGCGTGGAAAGGTAGTGTGCAGACTGAAAGATGAAGCAGCATACTGAGGACGGGCTCTGAAATAATCATGCTAAGGAAATAACAAAACGATCTGAATACAAGGCAGAAATAAACACACACAAATAGAAAAGGATACATGGTGATGTATCGACGCAAGTCCGCAACAGTATGGGAATGATTCAATCGAGCTACAAGGGCAGAACCATCAGCAAGACGAACTTGAATAGTGGTGCTTGGTTGAGAACCGTCAACTGAAACTGCTTTCTTGGCAGCTTCTTCAGACTCTTCTTTGGTTTTGCCATCTGGCATAGCTGTAAGTGCAGCACTAGGAGTGTTTGTGGTTGGAACGGGGCTGTGATATAAGGTAAAACATTAATTAAAAGAAACAATACAATTTAAAAATTTAAAGTTAAAAGATGGTAATAGGAAAGACCATTACCTGCCAAGTACATTCCCCTTCCCCGTGAAAGCTTTCACTTTTGGTTTGAATGCTGGAGGGTCTTCATGCGAATGATCTTCCATGTTAACATGTACTTCACTTCCCCTTGCTTCGCGAATAAGCTCACGTGGTACTTCCCTAAAAACATATCAAACAGATATGGTCACAAACAATGAATCAAAATTATTTTCCTGATTCAATGAAAGTAGGCTCTTAAATTTTTTCAATTTTGTGCAGAATTCATACCCTTTGCGAATACACTCCAAGAACTCCTTATTTTCTGGGTCAGCATAACTCCTTAATGGGCCATCATTGACTGTGAACCCTTCCCTCCACATTCTGAGAGTTACATCTACTTGGGGAGGATGGCGTGTTGATGGTCCCCCTGTAGCAACTTCTTTCGGGGAATAAAAAAGCAGACTGCTATAAATTGTTCCTAGTACCGAACTAAAGTTCCAGACAAGAAAGTTCACATACCTTCAATTTCATCTGGAGTTTGTCCAAGACGATATCCTCTACCTCCAAAACTGCTAGAGGATGGCCCAGCAGGGCTTGGAAGTCGAATAGGATCAACAACCTCAGCTCCATGTCTGTTATGTTAAAAATATGGTTATTGTGCAGGTTTCCAAAGTCAAGATGAAACAACCTCCCAGTACAAAAATCAAGTTACTTACTCCTTGACTGATTTAAACATCTGAGATACAAACTCATCTTTATTGGGTTTGTTCTTGTTCTTAGATGGGCCTAAAATTTGTTGGCCACTAGAATCAGAACCACCAGCATAAAATGCCTGTCCTTCTTCATTCCCAGAATCGGAATCATCAGAGTCTTGACGCAAGCTAGCAAAAGTTCTCACACGGCTGCTGCAAGGCAATGGATATTATGGAGTTAAAGCTGGTGAAAACATATTACACAACATTGTGGTGCGCAGAAGCATACCTGGAGTAGGATTTGCTTTTAGATTTGCTCTTTTTGCTACTACTAGATCTGGCATGGGATTCATTTGAAGGTGGTGGTTCAGGACGTTCCTCCCTCTCGGGCTCTATTATCTCTGGGCTGCCTGGGTCCATCTCACTATCATTTTCAAAAAAGCTCGCCACTGCCACCTGCCATTCAAAAGAATTAATGAAGGATTAAACAAAAATTGCAGTAGCATCAATTAACATCAACAGACATCTAAACTCAATAATCAAGCGAATAAGAAACTACTATTCCGTCACTAAAAAGAAAATGTCGTAAATGAACCAGGGACAATGCATCTCAGCAGTATAAAAACTGCTTGTCCATCTCATATATTTAGGTTATGTGGCATGTAACTTCGGACACTAGATAAAATGGTACTGATTTCTCTTGCGAATGAATGAAAATGAAAACCCAAGTACACCGAGTGAAACATTATCAAAGTAAAGTTAGGTACTTTACAGGAATTTTACCTCCAACTGCCAGCCGGATGACTCTAAGAAAAACCTAGCCCTGTCTTCAGGTGCACCAGTCAAGTCAATAAATTGAGCCAATTGCTCTGATTGATTACTCATCGTATACGATAATTGTACGCCCACTTCACGCAAAAAAATGAGTAAATTGACGCAACGTCTTGTACGAAGATATGAACAATCAAATAAACTGATCGCTGTGAAAAGAACAAGAACCCCTGCAAGAACACAGAATCACAATGTATGAAAAATCACGCAGCTGTGTTTCTTGCTCATTCTCATTCATGCTGCACTTTGGGTTTTGAGCAGCTTAGCTAGAAACAGATGCTGCTGTGTTACGTTTAGCGCCCCTCTTCTTTCCTCCTTGACCATACCTTTCATCCTTCTGTTTTTTCTTATCAAGAGCCCTGTTACAAAACCAATATTGTTAGTTAGCTTCAATACAGAATGGTGCATAGTATAAGCAGTTGCAAAAACTTACTTCCTGGTCTGTCCTGGGCGTCTCTGCTGCTCATGCTGTTTCGGTTTACGTTTGTCACCACCAGGCTCAAGGAAGTCTAAATCTTTCCTAATGCCCTTACGGTACTTTTTAACCTGAAGGAGAAACAAAATTTATGTTAATGAGGGCTTCAAAGAGAATGATTCTGAAGTATATGCGTAGAACTAATAGGAAATAATACCTCTGAAATAAGCTCTTTCTTGGCTTTTTGGCGTTCCTGCAGAGCTTGGGACTGTAGTTGCTTCATCATCTTAGTATTCTTCCTTATCTTGCTTACTTTCTCAGCTACTTCCTGTCCAGCCTTTTTCCTCAACAGATTTGTCCGTATCTGAAATAAAATACAGCATTAACTAAGCACTTACTCGCACCAGAAATTAAACATACAAATCAGAATTAAATTTACAAACCTTTTGCATGTGCTCATCAGATTTAACCATTTGAGCAAAATAATCATCTGGCCTCTTTGTTTTCAAACCCAGCTCATGCAGTTTTGGAATGGCTTCAAGAACTGCAGCTTGAGCTTGACGATGGAAATTAGTCTCTCTTTTGAAATCATCCAGAGTTGGATCTAAGGCCTTGGGAGTCTTTACTTTTGATATTTCAGGTCTTGCTTCTTGCTCTGCAATCTATCAAAACAACCCAGGTTAGTGCAACACACTTCAAAATGCATTTGGCTTTCAATTTAACATATACATACATAAACAGCTATTTCAGGTGCCATGGGAGCCATTCCACATGAAATATCCAGTCGCTCAATCCATGGAAGGTTCTGTTGCAGGTCAGCAAGCCGCTGCTTGAGTCCTTCCTGTAACACAACGCAAGGTGAATAAAGTGAACATTTGAAGTCCATAAGACCATCAAACAAAATATTTACTAGGAACATACCACATTGTTAGTAGGTGGTTTTTTGGCGTCTAATTCAACATTGAGACCTGGCTTTATTTCTCCTCTAGCAAACGCTTCTTGAAGCTGTGAAGGAAATATCAACATGTATCAGAAGCAGTCAACATACAGATGGAACCACCAACAAGATTCACCGTTGCCGAAAACAAGCCTGTAAGCTGAGGAAACACACAAGAATGATAATTAACAAGGTTGTACATACCTCTGTTTCAGTATCATATCCATCCGAATCACTGACGAAACCTTCAGAATCATTATCACTAACATCGACCATTTTATTGAAGTTTAGGAAACGTCCATGCACAACACACACATTCACAGCCTGGAAAACTCCTCATGGACTGAAGAGGTTATGAATCCCATGTGCCTGTGGTTTTGTTCGGCAGAGATCAGCGATCGTGGTGGTCCTACCGGTGGTCAGAATTGAGCGACTCTCGAAATACAATCTGCACCTTGGTTTTTTGTGTTTAGACGAATTTTTCATACCAGGGATAAGATGGGCTGCTAACTCAAACTTTGTCTTCGTCACTGCCGTGCCGCATTTCTGAAAACAGTCTTTGACGTACCGTGGAGCACTTCGGATGTGTTTGTGTTTTCTTTAGTTGGGTTGTGTTCTGCTAGGAGGGGAAGTGTCAAAAGCGACTTGATAACTCCGTGGTAGCGATGTGTAACAAGTATTCAATATGTTAATAAGGACAAATAGATACATAGCAATATTATCTAAAAGTTGCCACTCGTTCCGAGTCGTGTTTTGGAGTTAGATCCTGGGACACAACTTTGTCCAGACACATCAGTGTTCTCGGGTAAGAATTTTGTCTGTTAATATGTGCCTTACGCACGGAAACGCATGACATTCCCTTTGGTGAAAACACGATTGCTCAATTTTCTTTTCGGAGATCTGTGTCATATGGACTTCCCTTTGGTTATGTTTTTGAATAGAAGTGGAAGTATATGGTAGCTGGTGACATGCATTTTTCTGTCATATTTTCTTGTTGTGTAGTGTCTTCCTATGCAATATTGCAAAAACAAAATAATAGTAATTTCAGTAACATAAAATTTGATTTGTAAATATAATTTGAGCTCATGATTCTGTAATTTATATCTGTTGTATCAGAGGTTAGGTCTACTGTTCAATTTGTAGTTTTCACTTCATGGCAATATGTTACGAATGATGGAGAAAAATACTATCTTCTATTGTCCTCTTAAAAGTGCAGTTTTTTTTTGTTTTTTTTTAAAGGCGGTTACATGATACATGGTCAAGATAACTAATGACACAATGTTTGTCTATGGTTTCAGATTTTTGCCACCTGGAAGATAACATTGGATGAAGAAAACCATTATAAACTCCAGTGAAAATGAGTGCAAAATCTAGTGTGGTGTTCGCGAGTGTGGTGATCTTGCTGGGCCTGTGGTCAAGTTGTGAATGTGAGACAATATTTCACAACCAGTTTGCTGTGTGGGTGCCCAGTGGAAGGTCAGCAGCGGACACTATTGCAGACAAGCATGGATTTGTCAACATAGGCCAGGTAAGACTTGAGCAGATGTACCTGTACCTTTTGATGTAGCGTACTTGCCAGCATGAGTGTCTCAGTTGTCCTTTTCTTTCTTTCTGAAAGGGATGAGTAGGTCGTGTGTTAGAACGAATGCCTATGTAAACTGCAGGCTTTTCTGCCCCTAGCAACTGGCCTCTTGTCTGGTGGGGATCGGGATCGGGGTCGGGGAGGGAATGACAAGTGCTGGGCGGGGCCAGCAGGCCAGCCGCGGCCAGCAGGCCAGCCGCGGCCAGCGGCTTACCTGGCTTAGCTCGCGAGGGGGACAGAGACAGAACACAAAACGGAATACATATCTCGCCTCTCGATAACAGAGAAAGTTTTCTGCGACCAAAGTGCGGCGGAGAGGGACGCCAAGTAGCCGTCATGTAGGGCCTGGGCCTGGCCGGGCCGCGTTAGGTAAACAGTGGGGGTCGTCGGACCTGGCCGGAGGGCTGATACTTCAGAGACGGAGACAGACAGGCAGATAGAGAGACAGGCAGGCAGATAGAGGGACAGACAGAAGGTGACGGAATGTCTTAAGTCTCACCCGACCCGACGGCCGACCCGACGGACCCAACTAGCCGGTTCGGTTTGCATTGGGAACCTCCTTGCCGAACTGACCCTGCCCAACCAAAGGCGGCCGCAAAAAAAGACCGCCCACAGCCAATGACGAGAAACGGGCGTAACGGCTCCAACCAATCAAGTCAAGCCGAGCTAAACCAAACCGCGATGCCGAATCAAGGAGTCCCGATCTGCGATTGGCGCCCAGTCTAGCCAGCGAGGTCCGCGGCCCGCGGGGCCCGTTACCGGGAGCGCCTAGCGCCGCCGCGGAGCCAGCACCAGCGAGCCGGCGGCCGGCGGAGCGGAGTACACTGTGGGAAACCGAGGAGGAAAATTCGAGGATAGTTTAGCCGGACTTTTCGTTTTCTTTTTCTTTTTTTAGAAACTTGTCATCATCCACAGCCAGTCTAAGGAAAATTGTTTGTCCGGAAAACGCTGCTCCGCGCTGCTCTCTATTCCCGTGGTGTCGTGCTGACGGTCAGCCGTGGCGTTCCATTACGAGCGCGCCTCTCCGTGAGTGGGATTGCGCTGGGCACGGTTATCGCGAGGGACATCGGGCTCGTATGGAAACCCGCGGTCCCCCGCGACCCCCCGCGGCCCGCGCGCCCCCTGCGGCCCCCCGCAGCCCCGGCACCGTACTCATCTCTTTTCCGGTCAAGGATCCACTGTTTCGGTGGCGGCAGTCCGGGACGAGTCCGGGACGCACGGCGGCGTCCGGCGAGGAGAGGAGGGGAGAGGGGAGGGACCAGTGGGGAAGGGCCAAGCTCCCGGTCCCAGCCCGGCGCCCCGCGTAGCAGAGCAACGACCACCGCGTGCCTCAGCGCGCGACATTGAGCCAAGCACCGTTTGTCCGGCAGCTGTTTGACTTTTACTCCATCATAATTCCATTTTTATTGGCGTTTCGCCGCCTATGATTGCGCCCAACGGCCCACCGCGGCTCGGCTCCCGGCCGCAGCTGCTGGGGGGGTCCGGCACGGCGGCGGCACGCGGCGACACGCGTATGCACACGTGGCAGGTACGTGGTTGTGTGCGGACGCGTGCCGGGCCGAACGCAACAGCCGCCCGAGCGGGACCTGATAGGGACCAGGACCAGACCCGTCAGACTGGAGCTGGACCCAGCGGAGCCAGCGGAGCGCTGTGGTTGTCGCCAGAGCCGGGGGCGGCCGGGGGCGGCCGGGGGCCGAAGTGCGCGGGGCACCAAGCTGGGCACCCGCCTCCGCCTGCATCCCGGGTGAAGGTCCCGCCCGCCCCCTCTCCCTCCCCGCCTGCCCACCGATGCCATGTCGTTTTCCAGGTTAATGTATCAGGTTGGCGTGCCTGGCTGCACCGGGCTGGGGCTGGGGCTCGGCTGGCAGGCGGTGTGCTGGCCGGTGCCGGTGATGAAATAATGCTTCTCTGGTGTCCACAAGGACGCGTCGTGGCCGAGCGACGCCCGGCGGCGGCTGCACCAGCCAGGCCTGCAGCGCAGCGCCATCGTAACCGTGCCCCTCCCCCCCTCCAGCGGCGTAGCACCACATTACGCGCTCACAGACAATAAGACAAGCGGGCAGCTTTGACGAGGAGCCGATCGAAGCCGAGGGGGCTGGGCGGGCCGGGAGCGCCGCGCCAGGAGAGGCGTTCGCAATCAGGGCTCAGGGCCCAGGCTGTCTGTCGCTGGCTGCCCTTGTGCGGGGCTCCGGCTTAGGGGCGCCCCCCGCCGAGTAGCGTTCGACCGCAAAGCGGGGCGCGGCGCGGTGGGGCACCGGAGGAGGCCGGAGCACGCATGCCGGACTGCGAGTGTCGTTTCCGGCCGCTGCTCAAGGGCAGTGGTGTAGGGGTGCTACCAGCTGACCTCCTTCCCAGCGCCCCCAACCCCCATGGCATGGCCCGGCATGGCCGGTCGCCCCCTGCCACCTGCCTGGTGGCACCATGGCGCTGTGTGGCTGGCCTCGTCGCCCACATTGGGGACGGAGTACGTGACGCTGCCAATCCCAGTGGAAAGATGTCGCGCCCCGGACGTGCCGGCGGTATGATTCCATTATATGTGACACAGTGACACACCCAGAGGCCAGAGGGGGAGAAGCCCGACCCCGGCTAACGGTCGCACCGAGCGCCTGCGACTGCGAGGGTAGGCCAGCCCGCACGACACGCATGCACACAGGCCGCCGTTGCCTACCCGCCAGGCGTCTTCTGTGCCAGGTTCGCGCGCTTGGTACAATATCGTGGACGCATCTAATGGATGGTACCTTAGGGTATGCTCTCTCACGTGGGCTTCAGCAAGTTCCTCCCCACGCCATGGCCAGTGGCCGCCAGTGGCACCCATACCGTACGAGGACACCGCAAATTTATTAATTCCGAAGTTTGGCCGGTGATGCTGTAACTTTTGCGCCTGCCCTGGGGTTTGTCCTGATCCACCAGTCCGGGCCGGACCCTCCTAGCAAACCTTTTTGTAACTGAAGTCCATTATTCGCACTCCGCCCTGCCAATAACGACAGCGTAGCCCGCGGTGGCCCGGCTGCTGGCCCCGCCGGCTGGGCCCCGCCGCCCCCCTGACAGAGACGTTGTATCGTTACGTGATCGTTACGCCGGCTACGGCAGCTCTGCGACAGTCGTTTGCCAATGATTCGCGCGGCGGGACGGAAGCGAAATTCGGGCCCGGCAGTGTAGGCAGCGCACGGGGCTACGGGCTCGGCGGATGTGTATATTCGCAGGAAAACCTGCACATAACCACATTTTAGCAGAAATTGTTATTCGCAGGAAAAAAGTCGTCTTGAAGAAGCGATGAGCCGGAGAGCCCGGTCCGGCCGGCCGCGTGACACTGTGCTTGTGGCAGTTCCGCCGGGACCTGAGATGCGTTTCTGGTGTCGGAGCCTCTTCCTCCCGGGCCGAGGCCCGGCTGCAGCCCACAGCCCACAGCCCGCAGCCCGCAGGCGGCTAGGATGCCCACGGGTGCGAAGGGCACGGTCGGCGGCCGTGAGGACGAGCACACGGAGCAGGGCCATTTGTATCGCGTTTTCCTCGTGTTCTTTTTTGTTCGCACCAGCGAGCCGAGGAGCGGTCGCTGCCTACCGTGCGGTGCGGCCTTGCTGTAGGAAGTTTTTGCAATGAAGCGCAAGGAGGAGGAGGTTTGGGGCTCCACTCACGCCAGTCGAGTGGAGCGCAGTGTAGCTCGCGTGGCTGCGGGGCGGGTCCGAGCGCGGCCCTGCCTGCCTGTGGCTGCCTGTGGCTGCCTGTGGCCCTGCTGTGCCCGACATGCACGCTGCCCCGCTGGAACTGCGCCCGGACGGGCACGGCCCCCAAAGTGAATCCACGGAGATGGGCACTTGAGACGTAACTGGGGTCTGCTGCTGTCGCTGGGTTCATGGCGCGTAGTTTGAGTCTGTGTGGAAGTGTCGGCTGCGGCCATCGGCAGTGGGGTGGCAGGGAGGGGTGCGTGGCAGTGCCTGCTGAGCCCAGCCTGATTCGTGTCGACTCGACATGCACGCGCCACTGCCAGCGCGCTCAATTCGCGTTCTGCTGGACAAGGAAGGTACGAGGTGCGCCCCGCCAGGCCCAGAAGCGTGCGAGGCGGCAGCCGCGGCAGCACAGCGAGTCAATTTGCCGGGGAATCGAAAAGGCAATGAATCTCAATGAACTCGCGTTTACTTTCCTCGCAAATCACGCGTATAAAGTTGGTGCCAAAATAATGTTTTTTTTTTTTATTGACACATTAATCCCTTTTATCCGAATGAATGTATTCACCAGCGAATGGACGGCGCTCGCAGGGAGACCGCAAGCGACACCGCCCCAAAGTAATGGGTGCCGGGGGTAACGTCACAAGTCTGCGGTCGAGTTTGAAAATGTATTACCCGCCTCATCGTCCGTATTTGTTGTCACGATGATTAAGCCACGCGGGTACACTCCGTGGACCTCCTCACCTCCTCTCACTCACTCACCCACTCGGCCGCACTGAAAGTGAAAGGAATCTCTGCAGTTGCAGAGTGTGTTACTGGGGCTGGGCCTGCCTGCCTGCCTGCCTGCCTGCCTGCCTGCCAGACGATCGGGTCGGGCGGACCCCTGGCGCGGCGTGGCGGTATTGGCCTGACACGACTCCGCGGGGCTCCGCTGGAATCTGGACCAGTGCGGTGACCCCTGGAGGGGCCCGGAGGGGCCGTGCCGTCGAAGACCTGATCACCTGCATCCGTGCAGTCGCCCCGCACGTGCGGTGCCGTGCGATGCAGGTGTGAGAAGGGCGCGGTACACACACTGTCGACATGTTCACAAAATCTTCTCCCTGGAATTCTGTATCCGATGTGTGTTCGTGGGGACGCCGAATCGATTTCAGTTTCGCGCAGTTTCCACTGCTGTGCGAGTGAATGCTACATGGTCCTGCTTTTCGCCGTGATTTAATTGGAGTCCCCCTTGTTGCCCGCGTCTTCTCGGCGGTGTTCCTCACAGACGCATCCCCGCGCTATCGACCTTAATTGCGAACCCGATTCGCCAGATCTACCGCAGTGGTATTTTTTTAATTTTTTTTCTAATTCCCCCTCTTATACTAGGTCAAACGAAACTGGTCCGTGTGTCGTAAAGGCGTTCGACTGAGTCGCGGCGTAACGGGCTACTGGAACCGACCTTGTTCGAATGAAAAACGTGATTATGAAATGTTGTCAAATGTCTTTGGAATCCGGAGGCAGCCTGCAGTGGGTGTATCCGTGTACCGAGTGGCGGCACCTGCGGTGTCATCCAGCCAGCCTCTGCTTGTGGTGTGGCGAGTGGTGAAACCGCCCGCAGTTTTAAGAGTTTTCAAAGCGATGAGCTGCGAACGAAAGTAGAGCCAAGGCTAAGAGTGTTGCCGGCTTGGGAATCTTCCGGGATGCTGCTGGAGGGGCGGCGCTGGGCCCGCCGCGCCACAGGCGCCAGCAGGCGCCGGCAGGAGCAGGCGCCACACCGGTGGTCCCCGCACGTCTCCACACCGCGACTCAACGCGAGGCATTCCAGATTTTCTTTAAAGCCGAACAAATTGTGAGAGTGTAGGAGGGACTCGGTCGGTGACGCGTGGAGGTGCGCAACGCCGTGCATGTGCTTCGGCTACCGGCAGGAAATTGCGCCAGGAGGAGCGGGGGGTGCTTGATGCGCGTGCCCGGCCGGCTGCTTTCAAGGATTCGGCTCGGCGGCAATCCGCGCGGCCCGTCCGTCCGGCCCGGCCCGGGCCCGGCAGCCCCGGCTACTCAGCATTAGCATGCCAGGGCGTGCCAGGGGCTCATGGGGCGGGCTGCTATTTGCTTACCTTGGCCCGTGCTGACCGAGGGTACAGATCGGAGGGTAAGAGTGTAGGTCCTGAATTCGCAGGGAACCAGACTCAGATAATCTCGGAAATGCTTTTTCGTTCACCGACGTGTGACTTTGAAGGGGCAAAGATGCCGAGAGGAAGTTTCTCTCGCGACGTGCATACATCATTTTTTGAATAACAACGTTTGAGAGTTGGTATGCTCATGCAACCGGCATTACCGCTTTGGGCGTTTTGTGCGATGTGCGTTGCGTAAGTTTTCATTTTGGCCCGGCCCGCCCTGCCCGCCCTGCCGTGCCCCCGGTCGGCCCCGCTCACCCGGTTCCGTTCCGTTCACTTCCATCTTCATCTCTCTCACCATACTTGCTCCAATTCGTGTGGCTGTGGCGGTGGCGGGGACCGAACCCGCAACTCACGTGCACCCCCTCCTCCCTCACCGCCCCCGCCCCCTTTTCCCTCTCCCTCTCCCACTCCCTTCTCTCGAGAAGACAATTTATACATCTGCAGAGTATCTCCAGATGTGTTACCCCCGGGTGCGAGGATCTACAGTGCAAACTACACAATGGAACTACAGTTGAAATGCAGGTTGTGTACAGAAAACAGTACTTTAAATGTGGGAAAAGTGGTATTTTTTTCGCACGCACTTTGCCTACCGTGCTGAATGCACTGTCACTGCATTTAAGCTGCCACAAAACTGTATTTTCGGGAACCGCAGTTGAACACTAACTTGACTGTAGTTTCAACACAGATCCTTCCACGCGGGAATGGACTTGGAAATTCTGATACGCTGGCGGGGATTGCATGATATGCTCGGAGGATACGTCTGTGCGCAGGGCGGGGCCGGGCGGGGTGTTGGCGAGGAGCACTCGGCCCCCGCCGCTCGCGCCCCGCTATTTCCAGCCCGGCTTATCCTGCCCGCGTCCGTCGGCGTCCGCACTCGGTTCGCACCGCCAGCAGCACTCGCCGCCCCGTGCCAAACGCTGCGGGGCCTGCGGGGCCTGCGGGGCCTGCGGGGCCGGGACAGAAGCCACGTGCCCAAGACTGACGGCACGCCCAAAGCCCAAAGCGGCGCTTTATGTAAAGGCCTTTCGGTTTGGACGACACCGCTGGCGGGGCGGGCCGGTCCCACAGTCGTCGTTGACGGAATAGGTAGGGGGAAAAAGTTTGGCACCCAACCCAAGTTTCGATTATTCCACTGTTAAAAAATAATATATATATATAATATGTAACACCAAAATGTTTCGCCCGGAAAAAGTAGGCAAACCGGTTTTAGTGTGACGCCCCGGCACACGCACACACGCCCGCCGACGTCTTCCCGACTGCTGCCACATATTTGGCGCGCCCAGCGCCCGATGTAGGAAGTCGCTAAAAGACGTCAAATTAACGGTCGATGGTCGGGCCGCTGCGCCTTACGTGTGACGGGCCGGGCGCAGCAGTTGGGGTGCAGGGGCGGTCAAGCGAGGGGCCGGAGTGTACACTCTGAGCCCACCGTGGGCGGGGTCGGCAGTGCTCTCGATAGTGACTGTAACAATGTTGGCCTCGTTGGCTGCCGTACTTAGAGGCATTCCAGACGAAAAAAGCCACCCGTTTTTCGACCCCTTCCGAATTTGATCCCACACGGTTTATGGGTTCCTTTCATGCATAGGGACTGCCGAAAATTCCCTATAGCAATTTACGATCATTCCTATAAGATCTATAGGGGTCGCAAACCCCCAAAACAGCTGTTTTAGACCATTTGGGACTAGATGGGTTCTCGAAGACTGCCGACCAAAAAAAGTCCCAAATAGGTGTCGTCAGACCAAAAAAGTACGCTCTATCGAATTCCGTTCCGTTAAAGGGTCTACGGTTCATGGTTTGGGCACCAGAGCCACGCAAACTTTCACCAAATTAAACATTTTAGTTATTTTTTTAAAAAAATTTATAAAAATATTTTCCCAGGGTAAACACATCGAAATAGAGCCCTATGGGCGAAAATTTTAAGGAAAATGTCGTATCTCCAACCGTTTAGCCGCTATACTTTAAAATCTTTCCTTATTTATTCACTAAGAAAAGAAAAACTGTTGGTTATTTTTAAAGTATAGCGGCTAAACGGTTGGAGATACGACATTTTCCTTAAAATTTTCGCTCACTTACCGTACTTGTCTCTTTGCCGACGCCCTGCCGCGCCGGTGCGCGGTGCGCTGTCGTCCTCGCTCGCACGCACCTTTTGTCAGGGAGTGACTGAGACAGCCGCATACCATGTCCGGGACGCAGCCCTGGCAGCCCCGGCGCTGACCGCCACGCCCTCTGCAGGAAGAGGCACATTACTGTAATAGGGGCGTTCTGTGCGTTCGCGCGAGAAGTGTGAAATGTGATGGTTTGTAGAAATTGGATTTGAGGGAAATCAGTGGTGGCGGGGGCGTGGCTTGGGCGTGGCGGGGGCGTGGCCGTGTGCCTGCCGCGGGTGCAGCCCCAAGGCCGAAGACCTCCACACAAAGACAAGTGCTGCGGTCGGGCATTAATAAGTCTTGTGTTGCGAGTATCAGCACACTCACACATTCACACTGGCGAGGTGGGACGGGGCGGGGCGTTGGGACTTGGGCCTGCTGCCTGCTGCGGTGCAGTGCTGGGCGGGGCGGGGCGCGCTAGGGTACTCCTTGGGGACGTAATCCTGCAGCCGGGCCGAGGGGCGGCGGCGCGGCAGCGGCAGCAGAGCCAGCAGTAGCGCCGAAGGCAGAGCAGAGCTGCAGAGCCAAGGCTCAGAGCGCCTTGAAGTGCTGACCTGACGAGAGTTCCCTTTTCGTCGCGGGGTATTGACCACGCTGGTTGAAGCGTGGCAAGAAAAGAAAAGTGGTGGTCGCTCACGTCTGCCCGCGGTGCGGTGCGGTGCGGTTTGGGCGCCCCTTTGTCAGCGCGGCAAGGCTGGCCACGGCGGTGTTCAGGAGGGATCGTCGACCTCGCCGCGGCGGTCAAGCGAGGGGCCAAGTCTCAAGTACGCCGTGCGCTGTGTGGTGCAGCAACGGCGGCCCTGGCAGCCCTGGCAGCCCTGGCAGCCCTGGCCGCACGGTGACATATCGCTGCGAGGGCGCCTCGCACTTGCTTGTTACCCGGGGTGTCCGTAGAGGTGACCGGGGGATCGCCTGCAGACCGACGGGGTAGGCCGCGTGCTGGACACTGGGAGGGGTGTGGGAGGGTTGCCTACCCTGCGTCCTGCAGGCGGCGGGGTAGGCCGCGTGCTGGACACTGGTGTGGGAGGGTTGCCTACCCTGCGTCCTGCAGGCGGCGGGGTAGGCCGCGTGCTGGACATTGGTGTGGGAGGGTTGCCTACCCTGCGTCCTACAGGCGGCGGGGTAGGCCGCGTGCTGGACTCTGGTGCGGTGCGGGAGGGTTGCCTACGCTGCGTCCTCCAGGCGGCGGGATCGTAGGGCTGCCTGCCCGGTTGATACGCTGCCGCTGACCACATGCGTGTCTTTGAGGACGACAAAGGAGGCGGTGCTGGTGCGTCGGCCCTTACGCAAGCGCTGGGACGTGACACGGCGTGCTGCCGCTAGCTGCCGCACTCGGCCGCCGCCTGCCGCCGCGGGCTCAGCTGCTAAAGACGTTCTGGCGGGCCGTAGTCTTTGCGGCCTGCGTGTGACGCTGTAAACAGGGCTGTTCGCAGGGGGGGGGGGGGGCAAAGATTGGATGAGGTTATTTGTGCCAAACTGGGGCGGAGGCGACGAGATGTTGATAGTCACGGTCCCTGCCGGGCTCTGCCGGTGCCCGCCCCACCGTGTGGCCCTCAGATCGGCAGTGCCGTTGGCAGTGTGGATGCGGTCAGAGAAAGGCCAGCGCGGCGCACAGCCGTCACTTCGTTAGCTAATTTGCTTCTTGCGTCGCCATTGCGTGCCCTTTTCCGTCGGAAATCGAGGAAATGAAAAAGGGCCCTTTCCTTTTCCTTCCCGCGCAGGTCAGGAGAAAAACAAAGAGAATGATAGAGACGTCGAAGAGAGAGAGAGAGAGAGAGAGAGAGAGAGAGAGAGAGAGAGAGAGAGAGAGAGAGAGAGAGAGAGAGAGAGAGAGAGAGAGAGAGAGAGAGAGAGGGGGGGGGGGCAGAGCGAGGGAAAAGAGTGTCGCCGTGTGGCGGTAAATTGAGTGGCGGGGGCATGGGCTCGGCGCAGACCGCAAACACAGAGGATGATCCGTCTGCGACCTGTGGGAGAAAGCACGCACCACACACACACGCACCGCACACACACGCACCACACACACACACACACGCACCACGCACACGCACCACACACACACGCACCGCACTAACGAACACGTGCGGCCGGCACCTGCCGAAGTGCGACAGCGCGTTAGCTTTTCAACGACAAAAAGTTGAAGAATTTACGAGCTTTTTGTTGATGTTTTTTTTTTAACCTAAATATAGTTTTTAATGTTTTGAAAGACTGCTGTCAATCAGTGCAAACTAAGTCGGCACTTTATATACTCGATTCCATAGCCAAGTGCCCAGCCAGGCAGGTGAAGTGGGTCGGGGCCAGCGTGCATGTGCCGCGAATAACACGCCTGCCTGCCAACATGTCCCGCGGGCCGCGGCGGCCCGGCAGCATGCAGCAGCACGCGCCGGTGTCATCAGGCGAGCGCACGTATGAGCCGGGACGGCGAGACATCGGAGGATCTGAAACCGTTCGTCTTCTGTTGCAAAGTTTGCATCGAGTGTTTTCTCAATGAAGACACACCTGCGTGCCGAATCAATCCCTGCTCATTGCAGGCGCGCGTGCGCTCCGGATCCCAGTGAGGCGCGCGCCTGTGTGTGTGTGTGTGTGTGTGTGTGTGTGTGTGTGTGTGTGTGTGTGTGTGTGTGTGTGTTTTGTGTACTGCTGGGCTGGGACGGGACGGCGGGGTCCGGACGCTGGAACGCTTCACGGTCGGCCAGGCGAGTGCAGCCGCAGCAGCTGACTAGCTGACTAGCTGTCGCTGCTCTGCCGCTGCTGCCGCTGCTGCCGCTGCTGCCGCTGCTGCCGCTGCTGCCGCTGCTGCCGCTGCTGCCGCCTAGGCCGCGCTCTGCCGGGCTCGAGGCCCGACTGGGCTTTGCCGCGCCGCCGGGCACAAGAGCGGCACAGAGCTGATTGTAGGTTCTTAGTCGACGACGACTCCTGTTGTTGTTTTTTCAGGCTGAATCTCCCTCGGGATGCTCCTCGCGGGGATTTTAAAAAAAGAAGCGACGTAACCGAAGCGGCGCGGAGCGGAGCGGGGGGGAACTGCGTGCACGGCGTTGTGCTTTTGCGAATCACGATCATGCCTTACACGGACGAGGTGGCGGGGAAGAGCCTTCTGTCTATTACCTCAGCAGGTCCGAGCCGAGCCGACTACACTGCCTTGCAGCCGAGGTGATGATTATCATTCGAGGCGGTCAAGTAAGGGCACGAGGGAGTTATGGAAGTTTCGTTCCTCTTTTGGTTGGTTGCTTTGTGCCTTGATGGTGTTTGTTTTCGGTGTCGGACACCAAATCTGTCCGTGACATTGTAATTACTGGGGTGTGTGGCCGACCGTTCCTCCGTATTCGACAGGCCATGATTACGTTTCGGGCTTGTTGAATGAATGGAGCTCCTGGCGCAGTCCGGCGTCCGCCCCAACCTGCTGAGGGAGACGCTGTAGGCGCGACGGAGAACGTGGAGATACCGGGTGGCACGGGTTCTAATCCCAGCCGCTGCCGCGGCGGGAGATATTTTCTCCGAGATTCCTTAGACACGCGCTAGTCGAGTGACCCCCTAGCGGAGGCATCGCATATCGCCAGCGCGATAAGGTTGGTGCAGAGAGCGGGACGACGAAATAAAGGCGGCTAGAGCCGTGTTGACCCTGCCCCCTCCCTCTCTCTCCAACCATGCCCCCCCCCCCCCTTATCTAAATTCGTCAAAACTGCACGCTGCAAGGCGTAAAGCGTGGCAGCGGGGAAACCGCGAGGCGTTCGCTCGTTATCTGCTGTACGGCGAGATTCGCCCGCGGCGCGTGAAAAATGTGACGATGTCGTCATCCGTGCTCGGCTTGTTGTCGGAGGGGCACTCTGTACTCCGTACCCCGTACCAGCAGACCCGCCCGCCTCGTCCTCATAAAGGTGTTCGCCGCAGGAGCAGGGCTGCTGTGCTGCGGCCCGTCGGAGCGCACACGGTGCGCCTGGTGGGTAGGCAGACGCCGACAGCTGCATGCAGGCGTGTCGTGCGGGCTGGCCTACCCTAGCACCCGCAGGCGCTCGGCGCACTCAGTGGACAACCACGCCCATTCGACTTTTTTTTTTTTTTGGGGGGGGGGGGGGGGGGCGGCCTGTGGTCACGATCCTATCCTTAATGCATGGTAAGGTTAGGTTAGCCTGGGGGGTGGGGAGGGGGGAAGTGGCCTTAAATCGGTCCCGTAGTTTATGAACGTCCCCCAACGGCAGTAGACTTCGAAATGAATTGTTCGATCGAAATCACCGGGGGAAAGGCGAAAAGCACTAGAAATGTTTTAGCACGCACACAAGCGGATGCCAGCCCGGGCAGCTGCAGATGCACACAGCTGGCCGGCAGAAGCCGACACGGCACTAAACGCCTGTAAGTCTGCGCCGCTGGCAGGATCTTGACTTTCCCTGCCGGAGTGGGGAGAGGGGAGGGGGGGCGCCGGAAAAAAAATAGCTGTTTGGCCGAGAGGCGTGACCCGACCCTGTGGACCGAGTAACCCGTTTGGGATGAAGCTGTCGCTGATGTCGGTTTGCGGTGCATTGCCCGTGTGGTGCGGTGCCGGACGTTTCACTGCGGGCCGCTGGGAATGATTGTGACTGGGGCTGTCGGATTATCGACGGGGCGGGGCGGGGTGTCGCAGCCCCGCATGCACTGCGGGGCTCTGTGCCCGCGACGGGGGCTGCAGGGGCTGCGATACCTACAAGCCGCCTCTCAGTGCCGCTGCTTTTGCCTTTATTATTCCCGATTACAAAACGTTTAAATGGCTTTGTGCAATCCCTCGGCAGTGTGCGCGCCGTCGGAGTGTCGGGAAGAAAAAGAGTTGTCGGGTTCCGCACGCCAGGCTAAGTTGGCTAGGCCCCGCCGCGCCCCGCCGCTCCAGGCCGGGGCCCCCGCCAGGTCTTACTGCAAGCCAGCAGGCGCAGCGCGGCGCAGCGGGCACAGTGGGCTCGGCAGGTGGCGCACTGGCGGCGAGGTAATTGAGAGTGCAAGTTCTGCGAGCAGGGTAAATTGCATGCATCGAATAAGCACGCGGCTATGCGGCTCTTTGGCGGCTGAAGTGTAGTGGGTCGCGCCCATGGCGGCCTCATGGCGACCTATGAATGCCGCTGCCTATGGCCCTGCCTATGGCCCGCCCTGCCTATGGCCCGCCCTGCCGCCGGCTGAGCAGAATGCGTCGCCTTCGGTGCGGCGAGTTGTTTTTAAAATTATTCCCCTTTTTTTTCCCAGCCGATTTGTTTCGGTGTTGTAACCTTGTTTTGTTGCAGGGCATGAATTTGTTACATGGCGTGTGTGCCTGAGCACCGGTTGAATATGCTTCTGAAAAAAAAAATAGTATCCGTAGGCCCATGTCTTTGGTTGTTTGTTATGGAGCTGACGGCGGGTAAGTGCTTCTCGCCCCCGGAGATGTCCCCGTCACGGTATCTGATAGCGACCTCAGCTTCTGCTCTGGGCTCGGGTCAGATCTCTCTCGAGTTGTCGCAGAAAGCGCCCAAGGTTGCCGTGCGCGGCGTGCCCCTCGTGACCAACTTCTTTTCTGGCCCACTCAGCCCACTTTTGTTTTCCGTTGTTATCATTTTCGAATTCATGTTTCACCGCGGGCAGCCTAGCCTAGCCGGCCGTGCAGAAGGTTGTGCTGCCCTGCTCCCGCTGCGGTGTTCACCCCATACCGCCCGCAAGGAGTCGAGTGTCTTCTCCCCACCGTCTGAGCAAACAGAAAGAGACGTATGGTAGCGGGTGCGCACACTTGACGCAGAGGCCGCAGTGATCGGCCAGGTGTTCCCCGCCGTGACGGTGAAGGGGTCCCTGACGGGGTCCCGGTGCACTTGACACGGCCGCGGGCCACAGCGCGGGCTCGGAGGCCCGCCCCTTCCGCGTCAACGCCCCCAAAGGGCCCAGATGGCCCAGAGGGTGGCGCCAGTGGCGGGGGTGGCGCCGTGACGCCAGGCTCGGTGCCCGCCCGCGCCCGCCCTCCTTCGGCGGCCCTCGGTGACGCTCGCGTGGCCCCCGGCGCGGCCCGGCGGGGCCCCAGCGTGGTTCCCACCTGATAGCGGGGGCGCCCGCTCGGAACGCCTGGCCTAGCTCCTGCCTGCCGTGCCGGGCCGGGGCGTTTGGGCGTCTCTGGCGGGCCGTCGGTGACGTCCCCCGGACGCCCGTTTGACGTCATTCTTGTGAGGTGGGAGGGCCCGTACTGTGCCGGTTGCACATGCGACCAGTAGACAGTTACTTTCACTATTGCAGCACGGGCCTGGCCGGGCTGGTGCTGCACTTGGCGGGGTCGAATGGTGCGGGGCGTGGCTGCGCGGGGCGGCGTGTGTACTGCGATGGCAGCGCCGGCCCAGCCAAGGTCTGCCTCACTAACTGTATCAATCTCCGCCTGCAATGCAAATGATTGCTCGGCCGTCAGTGGCGGCACACACCGGGTACACCGCAGACCCCCCCCCCCCCCCCCCCCCCCCCCGCCCACTCTGTCACGCACTGGTGTCGGCGAAAATTGGCAATAAGGTTGGAAGTGTGGGCGTTGTCAGGCTGCTATCGCGTCGCAGCCGCGCCTGGCGGGTCCTGGAATGGAACCGGAGGGGCCCTGATGACGGGGGGGGGGGGGGGGGGGGTATCAGCAGATCCGGGTGTGAACACTGTCCACTCCAGCCCGCTCCCGCCTGGAACCGAGGGGACCCGGGGGACCGGCGTGGCGGCCGCACTCATGAATAGAGAGATCGGGATTTTCACCCGTCGCCAGGCCCATAGATCCAACCGATGGGCCCAGTCCCAAAGGCCCAGGCCAGGCCAGGCCAGCCCCCTGCAGCCTGCCGCACTGCAGCCCTGCTGGCCTGCTGCTGCCGCTGACAGTGTGGCCCGTATGGCCGTCGGCCACAAGGGTTACTGGGTGGGACGCCCGACCAGGTTTCGCAGGAACTGGGTGCTGCAGGAAAACCCGTACGGTGTTTGCATCCAGCGGGCATGTCGTCGGATCGGCCCCAGCGGCCCTCGGCACGGCATCCAGCTCAGAGGGGCCAGCGCCGCCAGCGCCGCCAGCGCCGCCAGGCGAGCTGTTTCACGTGTGGTCACGTGCACGTGACCGGACCGGGCGGCGGCCGGACCAGTCTGTCTGCCACTCGTGTCTCTGAGTGAATCAGCGGGGTGGCGAGCGGCGACATACATGTGCACTCGACGCGCAGTGACTGCTTCTGTTGCTGTCGTCCAGAGGACAGCTGCGGGCTACTGGCCGCTGCTGGCCGCTGCTGGCCGCTGCTGGCCGCTGCTGGCACTGTGCACCGCAGAGCTGTCCGCGGCACGCCGTCCGCGGCACGCCAGCTCTGACGACGGTGTCGCTCGAGTCAGCTGAGCTCGGACTACGTGGTCACCTACGGACAAATCATCCGCTTCGACTGCTGCCACAATCCATACAATACTGGGGCCTGCTGTAGCCTGGCTGTAGCCCAAGTGGTAAAACGTTTCTGTTTTCCCGCCTAATTGATGGGAGCGCTCTAACGACGCCGGGACTTCCCTCGGCGAGTGCGATAAAGGCCGCGCCGGGCAGCGCAGAGCGTTGTACCGCGTTATTGTGACATTTGCTCGGTGCGTTGTGATGGGTGTGGGAGAGAGAGACCGCCAGGCCTCATTCGGTGCCTTGTGACCTTTCTGGGGAGGGCCGTGGAAACAGAGACAGACTCTGCAGTTTTCTTCTCTTTAGGATAAAAATACACTTGGCCTTACGCCCGGGTGACTTCAAATTTGTTTCAACTCAGATTTATGCATTCGATTTTATTTCATGTTTTTTAACTTTTCGGGTGAAAGAAAGATCTAGTAATTATAACGGATGACCGACGGAGCGGTGTCAGTGACCCCATCTGCCGTGCGTGTGGCGGTAGCGCCAGTCACGCGGGGCGGAGCGGGGCGGGGCGGAGCGGGGCCCCGGCATGCCCCGGCCCAGCCCAACCCCGAACCACGCCAAGCGCCACGAGACACTCTCTTTTGTTCTCGGCAAAATATAAATATGACACTGCTGCGCCCGCTGCGTCGTCAGCTGCGCCCGCTGCGTCGTCAGCTGCGCCCGCTGCGTCGTCAGCTGCCCCCGCTGCGTCGTCAACTGCGCCAGCTGCGCCCGCTGCGCCAGCTCCGCGGAAGCGGATTGTGCTGTTTGCGCCTCTGGTGTTGCATTTCGACGATGCAGGCTCGCGGGCGGTGAGAGATCGTACTGAAAACTGAAAGTTTTGCTGTGTAGAAAAATGGCCATAAAAAAAAAAAGGTTGATGTGGTGACCTTGTGGGTCCTGCCGACCGGACGCTTGTCATGATGAGGCTGTCGCTCTGCTGACCGCCGCGTCACACAAGCACCAAGTTTTATGTCACGTTTTGTAATTTTTCTTTTTTTTTTTTTTTTTTTTTTTTTGTTCAGGTGAGTTTGTTTGGCGCGCCCTCCCCGGTGCCGTCGTCGCGTTGGTTCGGTGAGAGTTGACTTCAGCAAACACTTAGCACCTGTGGGCCCGCGCGGCCTGGGGCCTGGGGGTACCGCCTCGGGTACCGCCAAGGCTCGCATGTCAACGTTCTCAGTCTACAGTTTTTCTTAAGAAAAATGAAAGTTTGTGTTGCTTTGTCCAACTTATATTTCATCTTAAATTTGGGGTCATTTTAAACGAGATGTCGACTCCTGTGGGACTCCTGTGGGAAATTGGATGAGACTTCTGTGCATCTACTTTGACTCTGGTGATATTTTCATTCCTCAGTCTGGTGCTTCTTTTCTTCCTCCGCTCCCCTCCCCATCGTCCTTTGGCCGCTCTTTAGAGTGCGGTAATTAACGCGGTGACGTCACCGCCTTATCGCCCAAAACGCATCGCGCCAAGTCGATTGGTGCGTTGCGTCCGAATAGCAGTCTGCACTCGGTCTCCGTTTCTGTCTGTGCGTCGGAGGCTTTTTCGAATGCAGACGTCTCTGGAACAAGGCCGAGGTCTATTGTATTATTAAATTAGCGAACGCTGCTGATGTTTGTCTTCGCGCTGTCTCGACTCGGTTGCGTCCTCTTCGAATGTTCAGCTGATCTGAATTGAAACATTTTCAAAATGTCTGTCGGAACCACTTGTTGTCGAAAGAACAAAGCAGGACTGTGCCCGCAGAAAAGTCAGGATAATTTGAGGCGTCGTGTGAATTTTCTCTCGTTTTCTCTTGATGTGGGCCACTTTGTCTGCCTGACTTTTATCTGATTCATTGCCAAATTCCGCCTTGGAATGCGTGGCGCACTCTGCGCACCCGGCGCTGCAAGTACATCCACTGCCATTACCGCACGAGACCTCGAGACCCGGCTAGGCCGACTCACACTCACACATGTAACTGTCGCAACGGGACCCGGGACCCGGCCACCGGCCACCGACCACCACACCGCCCGACCGGCTCAGCAGCCTGCTGCCCTGCACGCATCGTGCTGTGATGTAACCCTTTTGCTCCAAATGATACCCCCCTTGTCTCTTTCTCGTCTCTCTCTCTCTCTCTCTCTCTCTCTCTCTCTCTCTCTCTCTCTCTCTCTCTCTCTCTCTCTCTCTCTCTCTCTCTCTCTCTCTCTCTCTCTCTCTCTCTCTCTCTCTCCCTCCCTCTCCCTCCCTCCCTCCCTCCCGCTCCTCTAAGGCCTGTTCAATTAGTGTCAACACTGTGGCGTGCCGCAATCGAAGGACGATCGAGCAATCGAAACACTTTTCTCCTCCTCCTCGCCCAGGTCTGGCATGGCATGGCGCCGCCTGTAGCCGTTCCCCAGCTGGTTGCCGTGTGTTGTCCGCGGCGGGAAGTGGAATGCACTCGGTGGGTGGAAGTCTGGAGGTTAGAGCTTTGTGGGGGTCGCATTCGAAGGCTCTTGCTGGGTGAGGATGTCGCCAAACGATGTTCTGGCAAGGAGACTTGCCAAACCCACACGGGATGTGGCATGTGACCTTCCCGGAGAGTGGATAGCTGGATAGCCCCTCATCACGACCTCTGCTCTGCGCTGTGTGACACTTGTCTGCTCGTGGGACCTTGTCGGTGGAGCGGGCTGGCGTTGTGTTCCTCTTCACTTGCTCCCTGGCTGGTGGACTGAGCCAGCGGAGCCAGCCGGCCGCTGGGATGGGCTGGGGAATGGCCGGCCACGGGTCTTCGGCTTGGCTTCGGCCCTTCTCCGCGACGCGTATTTGAATGAGAGGCCAGACGGAAAGAGAACGCGAATGAGTTGGCGGCATCCTGTGTGTACGCCGGTGTGTGTGTGAGAGTGAGATAATGGCCGTCCTCCGATTCATTCTATTGCGGTGCGATAAATCCCCGAGGCTAGATGGACGGGCGCGATTCCATCCGGCACATGGGACGGCGGCATCACGGCACGCTACGGCTCAGCGGAGGCCCCGTAGCACAGCGTGGCACGCACAGCGCAGCACAGCGCAGCACAGCGCAGCGGAAGCGGCTCGGGTCGGGACACAACAAGCAGCCTGGGTCCTAAAGCACAGCTGTGCTGAGGCGTCTGGGAGCTTGCTGCTGGGTAGCTGTTTTGGCGGTGTAGGCCTCGTCCTGGCGCCCCGCACAAGGTCGGCCTGGCCGGGTCCGCGCGATCCGATCCCTCCGCTCCGCCAGAGCAGCCAGAGGCTCCGCCTGGCTCCGCGCTCCAGTGCGTGTGTCCGCCAGGTGCCCGGCCCGGCCTGCCACACAGGAGGCACGGCGCTGTCTGCCGCACAGCGACAATGCTCAGATAGCCTTACGCGAGGGGGACTTCACTTGAAAAAAAAAACAAAAACAAGTGTACAGAAGAAGAAAAAGAACAACAAAACAGAAAAATAAAAATACTATATCAAGTTGAGAAAAATTTTAAAAAAAAAATTCAAACAGACAACACAAAGATGTCACGACACAAAAATCGAAAAATTCAGAGAGAAGGCAAAAAATTCAGGTTGCAACCTATGTTGTTTTCAGAAAAATCAATTTTTTGTTGAGAAATCAAATCAAAAGAATCGGCCATGATTTAAGTCGGTGTAGAGAAGGGGCAGTCAGTGATGGCCCCCTCGACCTTACGTAGCAATGACCCCTTCTTCTTGGCAAAGGTGCCTTTCCTAAGAAATCCCATCACCAGGCCAGCCGCGCGATTGGTTGGAGCTAAAGAGCCTCAGAGCCTTTAGGCGGAGCCCGCCCGGCCCGGAGTCCGGCAGGCTGGAGCTTCGTTTGCGATGCTGTGCGGTGCTGTACGCGTGTAAGTGGTAATTATCGACTCTATCGATAATTTACGATTGCCAATGGGTTCGGTGAGCGCGTGGCGCGGGCTGCGCAGGGTAACGCTGGTAACGCGGCCCGCGGCGCCATCAGCGGCGCTATCAGAGGCGCGTTACCTCCATGAGTTTACTGCGAGCGCTATTGGTTGTTGTTAAGGCGTTCTTGGGCCGTTCAAGGTTCCGGAAGCGAAATTGTTTGCGGAGGCGGCGGATCGTACATTCGTGTCGGCGATTGACTGCGTGATTGGGGTTCCGGAACTCACGCGGGCGTCGTGTGTGATTTTGGATGCTTCGCTGTCAGTTTCACCCCAGACTAAAATTAACGCAATATTTTTTTGTGCGCGAATTCGTAAAATGCTGTAGGTGGATATTTTTCTGTGACGTCTGTGTCCATGCGCACTACATTTTAAATCCTTGGAGGCCAGTTTGTACATTACCTCTTCCTGTGGTAAATACACCTCGCGGTGGTACGTTCGTGTTTGGCGTCTCTTCCCCAGAGTGAGGCCGGGCTCGCGTTGCTGCGGCAGATACGTGGGTCTATGGGCGGCCGGGACAGGTATCCTTCTACACTCGTCGTAAAGTACCCGGGGTCGGCCGGGGCCGGACGGGCCGCGAGGGGAAGACTTTGCCACGGCCGTGCTCGAACCCTCTCCAGCAGCGCGCCCAGAGGCTGCGCCAGGCCGCTCCAGGCAGCCCCGAATCGTTAAATGATATGAGGCGCGCTGCACATTCCCGTCAGGGCGTTCACATTTCGGTGGGGCTGGGCCGGGGCGAGGGTGGGGACGGGGACGGACATGGCGGCGGCCGGCGGAGGTGGGCGCCCGGACACCACCGGGCACCGCCGGCCACCCCAGGGCCCCAGGGGCTCGTTGGGTCGGCAGTGGCCCCGCCGCCATGCTCATTCCTCGATAGTGCTGTACGTTTAGGTGGGTGGGACTTCGAAAAAAAACATTGTTTTCCCACCATCACAGTACGAAGAGCGACAAGAGGGAGTGGCATCGGCGGGGAAGTCCTGGGGAGCGTATTGTTCCTGCGGCATGCGCGCGCGAACTGTCTGCTATTCAATGTGCGCACCCATGGAGTTGTTTTGTTTTTGTGCGTGGGCGTGGCATTTATTTTCGCGGAGCGTCCCGTTCTGCCCGGCGCCGCTGGGCCCCACTGGGCCCCGCTGGGGCCCGCTGGGGCCCGCTGCGCCCCGCGCGGCAGCGAGGAGGAACTTTGCCTTTTCTCTTTGGCCTAGGTCAGTGAGGCGTTGCCGGGCGGTGCGGCGCGGCGCGGCTTTTGTTCCAAGCGCTCTGCTGCTTCTCTTCACTGTCGTGTCGGACGAGACAAATAAGCTTAGTTTGGTCGGGGCGTTCGTTTGCTTTCGGCTTCACTTGGAAAAAAAATCGGCGCACAGTGACCAAAAAAAAATCAGAAAGAGTCAAAATAAATCGTGATGTTCAAAAATGTTCAAAAACCAGGAAACTTCCACAGAAAAATCAAGATAATCAGAGGGGGAAGGGGGCGGATTGGTTCGTGCCGAAATTATTTTTAGAAGAAAAAAAAAATTGGGGGAAAAAATCAAACAAAACCAAAAGAATAGGACATGATTTAAATCGGTGTAAATCGAGAAGGGTCAGTCAGTGATGGCCCCCTCTTGCCCGGCCTGCCTCCTCCTTGCCGTCGTGCACCGAGACCGAGAATGAAGTCTGGTCTGGAGCAAGCGTCCACCTCGGAAGTTTTTGGTCGTGCCGCCGATGCATGCAGTGAAG
This sequence comes from Odontothrips loti, assembly GCA_038380765.1. Lineage (NCBI taxonomy): Eukaryota > Metazoa > Arthropoda > Insecta > Thysanoptera > Thripidae > Odontothrips > Odontothrips loti. The sequence continues at coordinate 17,543,932 of CM076243.1, read as the reverse complement.
ATGCACGCGGACGGCGAGGACACGGAAGGCGCGGCTCCACGGAAGGGAAGGGAAGGACCAACCGCACCATCTCCCCTTCACTTGACTTGACGCCCGCGCCGTGCCGCGCCGCGCCGCCACGGTCCAGCACTCGCCGTGCTCGCCATGCCCTCATCCCAGCAGGAGCCTGGCCGCTTCCTATAATACCAGCACTGGGACCCAAGTGCCAACGCGGCCAGTGCTGTGGTGCGGTTACCAGCTCGCGTAACCCTGCAACGGGCAAACTCTCCGCAGACCTGTGGTGTTTGAATCCTACGGCGGCGCCACGAGTTTGTATATATAAACATACATATATATTCGTTGGGTCTTTCTCCTGGTGAGTTACGCCCTGCTGGGGGAGGGGTCACCACGCTCGCAGGGCGCCGTATCTCCGACAATGTTGTCGTCTAGACAATCTAAAACACGACCGCACTCTTCTTTTTCCTCTCGTTTTCCCTTTGTCTTCGCCTGTATGACTAGACGACACGCGTTAAACGTCAGGGACGATGTACTGATATGGGATGGCCCATGGCAGTGCACGCACACACACACGCGCACATTGTTTCGCGGTGCAGTACTGCTATACCAACTACCGGCCTCATGTCAAGGCGGCCGCAACAGCGGGGCCGCGCAGACAACAGTGGAGCGGAACCCAAGACTTTTAATGGCAATGGAGGGGGAGGGAAAGAATCCTGCCCGCCGGGTGTCAGACGGATGTCAGACGGATGTCAGACTGGTGTCAGACTGGTGTCCGCCGGGTGTCCGCGTCGTCGCCTTGATCTGGTCTACAAAAAGACAAAGGCCTATGAAGCACAGCGATCGCCTCGCAGCACAATAACGAGGTACCTGTTCCAATGATACGGCCCCGCCCTCCCTCCTCACAGGGAAGGACAGGAGTGAGGCGACGGCTGGCGACAGCTTGGGCCGCGACGGGACGGGACAGGCGACGAGCTGCGACAGCGCACGGGGGGAACGGGGACGCCCGACGCGTTTCGTCGAGTTTCGTCACGCGTTCCGTTCACGTCGCCGCTCACACACACACGCACACACGTTCAAACACACACACACACACACGCTGTAGGTCGGCTCTCCTGGCTCTACCTGCCTCTCGCACCCACATCGTATTGTCGGTCGAAGAGTAGGAGGAACGAGGATAGAGCGACAACGAACGTCACTGGCCCCGCACTGGCAGTTCGTTATTGAGCAAGCGGGTGAGCGAGACAGAGACAGCACTAGACGGACAGCAACGCCACGCCAGGCACGCCGGCACCGCGGCCGGGCCACCACAGACTGGCCCTATAAAAGGGTCAAGGGGAGCGAACCGCACCAGGCCAGACGCCTTGCCGGTGCCGGGCTTGTGCCGGGCTTGTGCCGGGCTTGTGCCGGGCTTGTGCCGGGCTTGTGCCGGGCTTGTGCCGGGCCGTGTGTGGTGTGGCTCTGCAGCATGGCTGCAGCGCGCAGCGCCCGCAATCCGCGCTGGGACGGAGGAGACCCAGCGCCTGCTGCCAGCGCGGAAGGGCGTGGAGGGTGTGGAGCGAGTGTGGAGGCAGGGCGGGCGTTGTGAAAACCGTTTGGGCAACGAGTTCTGCTGGCGTTCGAACCCGCGGCAGTGCTTTCCCACGCGCACATGGCTCCCATCCGATTCGAAAGGAAAGGCGGCGCGAAATGGGAGCTGGATCGTTAAGCTGCACCGGTGCACTCGGTGCACTGAGGGGTCGTGCGGCGTGCGCACCCTGCGGGGCCGAAGGTACCGAAGGTAGCCAAAGCTGGTCAGCGAACGAATAGTGCGCCCATTTTCCCCGCAACCCGAGTCGAGTCCTTACTGGGGCTTTGTCATGCCAGTAACCCGGCGGGGCGGCGGGCTTCCGTGGGGTGCGGTGGACCGATGAAGCGCGGAGCTGCGTGCTAAAGGACAGTGCCCTCCCTGCTGCTGTCCTGTCTCTGTCCCACCTGTTGTCGCGTGGGCAGGAGAGAGAGGGAGAGGGAGGGAGGTCATGCTGAGGGATTCAATGTTTTTGTTGTTGTTTTTTAACGCAGTCTTCGGTACTGATCCGCGAGAGGGAACAGCAACAGCAACAGCCAGTGGCGTGGCCGGTGGGGGCCATGGCAGCTCAGGCGGGGCCGGGGCGTACCGTTTCCGGATCGGTCCATTTCACCCGAGGCGAGGCCGGCGGGGGCCGGGGGGTGCATTTTCTGATCTCAGCTCAGCCAGAACGAGCAAAGAGACACAGGCAACAGACATCGGCAGGTTCTCAGGTTGTCTATTTCGGGAGACACGCCCCCCGCCCCGTCCGACCTGTCATCAGATAGCTTGAGCCGGCCCCGCTCCGCCCCCTTTAGCCGGGTCACGTGGTCATGTGATGGCGTTCCCGGGCGTCAGCAGTGGTCAGCAGCGCCGGGCTGGGTTCACGCAGGCTACACGGGCCGCAGGCCGAATGCAAAGTGACAGACACGGTACGCGGGACGTGAGCGTTTGTGCGGCTGTGGCTGCCTGCCAAGCGCCAAGTCCTTCCCTATACTTCACGACCACGACGCTGGCGCGGGAGCGTATTCCTCTTTTCCCGCCGCCGCCGTGTCGGCGCGGCTCGTCAGGGCGCGGGGTGGCGCGCTGCGGCCCGGCCGCGCCATCTGCTGGTCGTCTGCCGAAGTCGCTTCCCGCGGTGCGCGCGCCGCTCGGGCCGCTCGCTCCCCCACCACACGCTCCCCACTCCCAGTATGTAATTACGCAGGCCCCGGCTGGTAGCAGGCGACGAGGTGGCCGAGTGGTTAAGGCGTTGGACTGCTAATCCAATGTGCTCTGCACGCGTGGGTTCGAATCCCATCCTCGTCGGTAACTTTTTTCGGACCGATTTGGACCGCGTTTTCGACCTTATCGCTTAGAGATGTCTTCTAACTCTGTTTTGCGTGTTTTAAATGTTGTTTTTTTTTTCAGGCCAATTTTATAACCAAAATTTTCTCAATTGTGATTAAAAATTTCCCTTGTGTTTTTTTTTTGTTTCAGATTGGAAGCCTTAAGGGCTACTACCTCTTTGAGCACCCTCATGTGAGGAAAAGATCAGTTGATCATAGTCCAGATCATAGGGAAAAATTAGAAAATGAAGATGATGTAAGTTAATATCTTATCTTTTTAGTTTTGAAAAAATGCTCTTACAAATGTGAGCTATTAATATGTTAATATTTTTTTTCATGTTCCCAGGTAAAATGGGTGCAGCAACAGCATGAAAAGAAAAGGGTAAAGCGGGACTTTAGTTCTCAATTTGCATCGTTCTTTGGCCCTTTTAGCAGTAGTGGTAGCTCGGGAGTAAGCAGTTCACACCACAATCATCACCGTGCTATTGGGCCATACAGCTTCATTCCAGACCCTCTCTTCAAAGAGCAATGGTATATGGTAAGTAATATTTTTATTATTAACACCAAAAAATTGCCTTTGAATTGTCATACACTAAAAATCACTTTCACTTAATATCACATTCTTTTCCCTTGTCTTTTTATTTTTTAATTTTTAGAATGGAGGAGCGAAAGATGGCTTTGATATGAACATTCAGCCAGCCTGGAAAAAAGGATACACTGGAAAAGGTGTTGTGGTTTCTATCCTGGATGATGGAATCCAGCCAAACCATCCCGATCTTGCTTTCAACTATGTAAGTCTTGAGGGGACATTTAATCTTCATGTGCCATCCATGTTTGGTTCTATTTTCTCAACCTTATTTACTTACAGGATCGTGATGCCAGCACTGATATTAATGACAATGATGATGACCCCACTCCTCGAGATAATGGAGACAATAAGCATGGTACTAGGTGTGCTGGAGAGGTAGCTGCTGTTGCCTTCAATAACTTTTGTGGTGTTGGTGTTGCTTACAATTCCAGCATTGGAGGTGAGTGAACTGAAATGTTGTCCTCCTGGTAGTAATAAATAAATCAGATGTTCCACTTCTAACTTACTTAATTTCTAGGTGTTCGGATGTTAGATGGTACAGTGAATGATGCTGTCGAAGCCCGTGCACTGGGTCTCAATCCAGATCATATTGATATCTACTCAGCATCTTGGGGTCCTGAGGATGATGGAAAAACTGTCGACGGACCTGGACCACTAGCTAGAAGAGCATTTATTTATGGAGTGACAAGTGTATGTTTCAAATAACTTGGCTAGTCCTGTTCAAAATTTGCAATTCATTTCTTTATTTAGTCTTGAACCAATGCTTCAAAATTTTGCAGGGTCGAAAGGGAAAAGGTTCAATATTTGTGTGGGCATCTGGTAATGGTGGCAGACACACTGATTCATGCAACTGTGATGGATATACTAATTCAATATTCACCCTGTCTATCTCAAGTGCAACTCAAGGAGGGTAAGGTCAAAGCAATCTAAATGTCTTATCTATTTGGAAAAAATCTGATGTCTTTACTTAATTTCTGTTTAATTACAGGTACAAGCCGTGGTATTTGGAAGAGTGCTCATCCACTCTTGCCACAACTTACAGTTCTGGTACGCCAGGTCATGACAAAAGTGTTGCCACTGTAGACATGGATGGTAAACTTAGGCCTGATCATATATGTACTGTTGAACACACTGGTAAGCAGAGATGCCTCTTTTTGACTTGTGTTGTAAGTTTTTAGCATTTCTCTTTAATATTATTTCAACTTTGGCCCTAGGCACCTCAGCGTCTGCACCATTAGCTGCAGGAATATGTGCCTTGGCTTTGGAAGCCAATCCACAGCTGACGTGGCGTGATATGCAGTATCTTGTTGTTATGTCATCACGGTCAGGTCCTTTGGAGAAGGAAAATGGTTGGGTTACTAATGGTGTTGGGAGGAAAGGTATCCTTCTCTATTTTATATTCCTTTTGTTAAAAGAAGTGGAACTTCTGCTGTATTTCAATTACCTTGGAATGTATTTTGAAACTGTCTTTTGTCTATTTTCTAGTGTCACATAAGTTTGGATATGGTCTGATGGATGCTGAACGCATGGTAAGGTTTGCTGAGCAGTGGATCTCAGTCCCTCCACAACACATATGTAAAAGCCAAGAAATTGCTGAGGATAGGTGAGACCTATTTGTTTTCCTGACTATTGTTTTTAGGAAGTTTTGTACTGATAAGCATTATATTTCTTCATTACAGAGTTATTGAAGCAACATATGGTCAAACTCTCCAAGTACATATGGATGTTAATGGCTGTGCTGGAAGTCTGAATGAGGTTGGGTTTACCTCATTTTAGCTGTACTACTTCAAGTACTGAAACTATTGCACTTCATTTTTAACACCTATTCGCTTTGTTCTGTGTTTAGGTTAAACACCTTGAGCATGTGCAATGTAAGGTGTCTTTACGCTTCTTCCCCCGTGGTAATCTTCGTCTTGTGCTGATTTCTCCTTCGGGAACCCGTTCCACTCTTCTCTTTGAGCGCCCTCGTGATGTAGTCAGTTCCAATTTTGATGATTGGCCTTTCCTCAGTGTGCATTACTGGGGTGAGAGAGCTGAGGGACGATGGACTTTGCAGGTTGTCAATGCTGGCAATCGTCATGTCAATCAACCAGGTAATTTTAAGTGGCCTTGTTTAAAATATTGTCGTAAAGTCAATTTTAACTTATCCAATAATTTATTTTTTTCTTTGAAGGTGTCCTGAAAAAGTGGCAGCTTATATTCTATGGCACAGATTCAAACCCAGAACGTTGGAGGAGCAGTGAATATGGCAGTGGTGTCAGTGGTTCTGGGGCATTCTCCAGTTTTGCATCTCAGCCACCTCCCGCTCCACAATCAGGCAGTTTTGTTTTCCCAGGCACTCACAATGTCCCTGTTTCTTCCCCTGTTCCATACAATGTATACACGGACTACCCTAGTGCTCCAGTGTACTCTGGCCAAGGAAGTGAAATTGACACAAGAATTTCTGACCCAAATGGCAGTGATGTGGAGTCTGACAATTTAGTTGGTGCTGGAGAGGATTCATCCAAACGTGTTTTCCATGATTGTGATGAGCAGTGTGACTCCCAGGGATGCTATGGGAAAGAACCTCATCAATGTATTTCATGCAAAAATTACCGCCTTGATAACACATGTGTGTCTCGTTGTCCGCCACGAAGCTTCCCCAACAGTGGTGGCAGATGTTGGCCATGCCATGAAACCTGTGAAACCTGCGCTGGGCCTGGCCAGGATAGTTGCTTGACTTGTGCGCCAGCACACTTGCATGTTACTGATCTCGCTGTGTGCCTACAACAGTGCCCAGAGGGCTACTATGAAAGTATGTAGTTTGTCAAGAGATTTTGTACAAATGTCCTATGTGTAATCAGAAAATTTTATTTACAAATGCTTTGGCAAAACTTCATTTCTAGACTTTGATCTACGCACTTGTGTCCCATGTGAAGCCAATTGTGCCAGCTGCCAGGACAGATCAGATTTCTGCACCAGCTGTGACCACCACCTTGTCATGCACAATCACACATGCCTTGCATCATGTCCGGATCGTACATATGAAACAGATGATTACAAGTATGTTGTTCATTAGAAACATCTGTGTTCCAAGAAATTAAGTTTTAGCTGTTCTGAATTTTCACTCCTGTATTTTCTTTCTCAGCTGTGCACCATGCCATTCATCTTGTGACTCATGCTCGGGTCCTGGTGAAGATCAGTGCATTACTTGTCGTCCAAACCACTATGCACTGGCAGGTTCAAAGTGCCCTGATACATGTCCTGTTGGATGGTATGCTGACAAGAAACGGCGTGAATGTTTGCCATGCCCGCCTGGCTGTCTGTCATGCAGCAGTGGTCTCTGTACTTCTTGTGCTCCTGGATGGAAATTAAATAAGAAAAATCGTTGTGTGCCTGAGAACAGCAATCGCTGCACAGCGGGTATGTTTCAATCTTGATTTGAATCTGGAGGAAGTCAATACAGATTAATTCATACAGTTTCGTTGTTCCAGCTGAATTTTTTGAAACTTTACAAGGAATTTGTCAACCCTGTCATAATTCTTGCGAGTCCTGTGGGGCATCCGGCCCCGAGTCTTGCCTCAGCTGTGTGTCACCATTGGTACTCTCAGGAGGCAGGTGTGTTGGCGATTGCCCCAAGGGAACTTTCCTGGAGCAAGGCCGGTGTGTGCCTTGTCTCCACACTTGCACTGCTTGTGAATCTCGTCTGAACTGCACATCATGCGTGCCTGGTCTGCATTTGCAGAATGGTGAATGTCGGTCTACCTGTGCAGATGGGTATGTATTCATTTTCGTGTAACTCCTCATCTTTCTTCTTTGTCATACTGCAGAATTGTTCTCAAAGTGATCTCCCTTGCATTCAGCTACTACAGTGACCGTGGAAAGTGCAGCAAGTGCTACCTTAGTTGTGCTACTTGTTTGGGCCCTCGCCGTGACCAGTGCGTGACTTGCCCCAGAGGCTGGCAATTAGCAGCTGGGGAATGTCATCCTGAATGTCCTGAAGGATTTTTCAAGTCTCAGTTTGGTTGTCAAAAGTGTCATCACTATTGCCGCACTTGCAAAGGTACCTGTCGATGCACCTTATCCCATGTCTATCTCCATCCTATATCTCATTGAGAAGTGTTTACAAATATCACTGAATTGGTTATTTCAGGTGAAGGACCATTAGAGTGCACATCATGCCCACCACGCTACACTTTGGAGGGTGGACTGTGCATGGAGTGTTTAGGTGGGCAGTTTTATGATGCGGCCACACAGCTGTGTAGACCTTGCACGGATCCCTGCCGCACTTGTTCAGGAGCTGGTTTCTCATCATGCACTGGATGTCGTGACCCTCTGCAGCTAGACACCCGAAGCAATCAGTGTCTAATGTGTTGCTCGCGGCCGGGTGAAGCAAACTGTTGCATCTGTGATCCACAAACTGGTAAGACTCGGTGCTTATTTGTCATTGCAGATGCTAAAAAACTTCATGTTTTGCATGATAAGGGATAATTTTTTGTTTTTATTTGTGTTGAGTGTTTTGGGTAGCTAGTGTATGGTAACCATTATTACATGTGCAAGTCCATATCTTACTTGATGATACTTTTGAAAATACCCTCACAAGAATAATCTGATTCACTGTAGAATTGTTTTTATTATCTTATTATTCAGAAAGATTTCTGTTGTGCTTTACGTGGCATATTTTACCTTCCTTTTGTATCCATCATCCAATCCAATTCCTTCATTTTCTGGTGGCTTCTCACAGGCAAATGCATGTCAGGGTCTGCCGGAAAGCGCAGAATAGCTGAAGGGCAGGGACTGGGCTACCCTGCCCAATCTGATGGCACTGTGAGCTTCTCCAGTCCTTTCGCTGTGATTGCAATCTGCTCTGGCCTAGTTCTTACTCTAGGTGTGACACTTCTTTTTGTGCAGGTGAGAAAAGATAGCTTGTTGTGTAAATATCCTTCCCATTAAACTAAAGGCTTTGAAATAGTTCAGGAATCTGCATTTTTATGGGTTGACTTCGTAATACCAGGTGTCCCATTTGCCCTGTGACAAGGAAAAGGTAGGCAAGCCCGTAACGCGCTAGCTCCGTCTCTTTCTCTCTCACGCGTCCGGCCGAGACAGAAAGAGACAGAGCTAGTGCGATGCGAGCTTGCCTACCTTTTCCTTGTTACGGGGCCAATGGGACACCTGGTATATCAATCCTTCATTGTCAAATAGAGGACAAATCAATTTGCCGTTATTTGTAACACCAACCAATGTTTGTTTTCTTAAGTATGTCACAGTTTTAACTAATTCAATTTGGATTTCCCACAGGCTTGTGCACGTAAAAATCGTCGCTCTAAAGATTTCTATGGCCAGCTAGCCACATGTGAAGTAGAAAGCCATATGTCCATAGGGCGTCCTAAAGACAAGGGAATGAAACCTGAAGCAGATCATGGGGAAGGAGCCAAACTGTTGCAAAATGAATATTGTGATTATGAAGACGATGGACCTGAGAGTGAAGAAGATGAAGTGCATGTATCCAGCAGAGGGTCCACTGTACACACTTGAAAGAAATTCTGTTATTCCCCATGTGTTTGTGACTTTAGCATTAAGGAGAAGCAAATGTAGTTCTTTTCATCAGCAAGAGCATTTGCTCCTGCGTGCATACTTATTCTCTTTGTTCCAGAAAAACAATTCAAGAATGACTGTTGTTTTCTGTTACATTATCATAAAGATGGCTAAGTATTGTCATGTAATGAGTGGAATTTTTAGTCTAGTATTGATCTGAAACAATGCAAGTTATGTTGATCTTTCTTACGGTCACAGGGTATTGCTGACATGGTTTGTTTGGATTTATCATTGTTCAAGTGATACGTTTGCCTCTCTTTAATTAAAGTGCTGTTGTACATAATTTTGGAATTTCATGCTTTAAATAAGAGTTCATACTTTGAGGAAGTAAGAGTTAAATGAAGTGACTGATTCAGATTGAATTTCCATCAGAATGTGCATGATTTAATCCATCTGTAAAGCCTATCATATAATTCTTATTGGCTGTTCATCAGCTGAATTAGTTAGTAATCTGGAATGCAATGTTATGGTGTTGGAGGATAAGTGCTCAAAAAGAAAGACTTCCTCTTAGAAAGTTCTACTATCTTTGCATTGTTAAAGTTATAATGATATGCTTTACTTATTGCACATGCAAACTCTCTGTGATATTAAGTTTATAAAAAGGAAAACAATGTGCCGCAATGGCAATGACACTGTGAATGATGGGAATGATTGGAGTCTCTTCTATTCTTTTCTGTGCTTGTTCCTACACAAGTCAACAGTAGCTCTTGTGTCTTGGCCTAGAAATTACAATTTTCCCTTGGGAAATACTCATTAAAAGGGGCTACTATTTGTTCGTGCCAATCTAAAATTAGTTCAATAAGGTGTTAGGACTAATATATTTTCAGTAAGTTAGTTTAAGCCTTTGATCTGCCCTTTCCTCTCTCTTTCTCTCTCTTTATGAGCTGGTTGAATTTACCTGTCGCTTAACAAAACATTGGGAAGCTGACCATAGCCACGTAAAAAGGGGTACAAAAATTTCCAATCAATAATGTCAATCGAGGTTTCCAGGTGCTCTGTGCCCAATGGCTAAGCTTGCTTTCATTTTTGTTATTTTATTTTCATATTGATCCAGAGTTCATTTTTTGTTAAGGCTTTTCAGTACTCAATACTGTGCTAAATGTGTTAAACCCAAATCAAGGCTTTTCTTAATCTATATGTGATAGTTGGAAATATTATGGTAGTCTTGATGGTGTATTCAAGATAGAACCTCATCTAAAATTTCCTAATATCAATCATTGTATGGTACTTAACAATGTTTGTGTGGAGTCCAATGCATTTTGTCTCCATTTTCTGGCTCTGTTATAAAATGGCAGATTTGAACCACAAGGACATCTGTTTGAAAAAATAATGTGTTGTTACAAATCGTCTTTAGTACAAAACATTATAGCCTCAACGTTTTTATTTACTTTTAGGTTGCATATGACTCTGTAGAGTTCTTTTAGTTGCATAGAATTTGTTTGTAGAAAGTATGACAGTATCTGAGATGGTGCTCAGTAAGTCAAAAGATTTCTAGGATGTGAAGTTTTCATCCATCAAGATTTCAGAAGCATATCAGATCTGACTGTAGGCCCTTGTGTACATTTTGTCTAATCAAACCAAGAACTTAACGGGTTTCAACTGTCTAAAACTCATATTTTAAGAATGAGGATCATGATAATTTGAGAATATTTTATCTTATGAGCCAAACTTGAAGAAATTGTTAACTGCTGATTTTATGTTTGTTGTAGCCCTTGAGGGCAATTACTGTATTTTAGAGAATTTTAATTACATTTTTGTTAAATAAATATGCATGGGATTACTGTTTGAAGAATTCCCGGGTTGCTTAGTGCTAATGTTTTATAGACCTGTGATAATAATCATGATCTTCCTTCCTTTAATTAGTGTCAGGAAGAATACTCTTTGCATTTGCTGTTGTGATATCCTACACAATGCTTCTGTTGAATGAATTTAGCTGCATCGTTGTTTACAACATACATATATTGAACCATTCGTAAATCTGCTTTAAATTTCTGAATGTGACAAGATTTTTGGGAGGAGTAATCTTCTGTCGTTAACATGGACGCCAGAAGGAAACCCTCCCAATCTACAAACTTATTAAGATCCTGCTTAACATTGCAGTCTATTTCTTATTAGAGCTGATTTATAAAGAAAATGCAAACTTTGTGCTCAACTGTTGCATTAGTGTCGAGAAAAGGAAAGAGAAGATAAACTGTGTTATTGTATATTCTGTGTACATTTTATACATTTTTGTAGTTCTACTGCTGCAACATCCATGTAAGACCATCTAAGCTTTTGTGTACAAAGTGTAAGGAAATATAGATATGGAGCTAAGAGTTAGTGTTATTACACTTGTTAGGAAATTGCAGATGGGTCCATGACCTTTACGCAAGTGCCTCTATCCTAATAAGAGTAAGGCATTTTTATTTCAATAGTATGTACAAAAATGTCTCAGAGCACAGGGTACTTAAACTGAAAACTGAGACCAGGCTCCTTGTCATTTTTTGAAATTTAAATCCCCCCCCCCCCATAAAATGTGGAGGAAGAGCGAAAGGTTAATTTTAATTGAAATTTACCTTCTTTCTTGAATGAGTGGAAGTATGAATGTGTCAAAGAAAGTACGCAATGTGAAAGTCACATAGTCAATAATTTGCAGACTTCATAAACTGTTTGTAATTTGTGAAACTTGGAATGAAATGGGATTCAGCTACATTAAAAAGTTTGTTGTCGTACCATGTTGTACACACTTGGCTGTATGTATCTTCACCATCTCGAATTTCAAATAAATTTACAAAATGTATATAAGTGCATTAGATAATGATATTATTTTTCATATTCAGTAAGAATAGTATGCTGTGAGATATTTAAACTAAGGTTTGTGACATTTGATTCAGGATTACCCTGATCACTTTGATTAGAAAATGTGTTCTTTGCCAGTGCAACAAAGAAACTGACAGTTAATTAGATGAACTGTGGTGCTACCATAATATACAATACAGGAACAACTTGTTTTCCTATTAAAAAAAAATAATTGTAATTAAAAAATCATTTTTTGTTAAAACTGTGTTTTAGTTGTCACCTGTCCTGCCAACAACACTTAGTACGAATGGAATAGATGGAAAATGGGCAGGGTCACATTACAAGATTTCAATAAAACGCCGTCTTTTAGCACTGATCTGGTGCGGATCCAAGCTCCACTACATATTTTCTCGGCCACTATGAGAAGCAGATCGCGAAAAGGGTACGGCGGTACGGAGAAGGAAAATATTTGGTGCTGGGGGGAGGGGGGAGGGGGGTCTCCAGCCGGCCTGCACTGGCAGCCGGCTGTTGGATACACAAACAGTGGCGCGTTCGATCGCGAGTGCGTTGGATGCTGTGCGAAAGTTGCGCTGCAAATATGGGGGTTCAAGGTTTCGAGACCTACCTTTTGAGGACTTTTCCTCGAGCCTGTCCACGTGTTAAAATCAAAAATTTAGTTGACAAATACAGGTAAAGACCCCGAGCGAGCGAAGTCAGTGTTTACATCACGTCCGGGCATGGAGAGGACTATAGTAAACAAGACGCATACATTTTGTCTGATATTGTCGGTAAAGCAATTATAGTACACGATAGATTTGAGCGCCTACATTCACACCATCTGTCAGCACTAGTACTGACTGAAATCCAGTGCAAATCAGAGTGAAAAATGCACAGAATGTTCTACAGGTAGAGACGTGTTTGTATTGGTGATTTGACTGGATTTTCTAGGGAAGAGACCGGCCAGTCGGAACCAGTAGCCATCGTGGATACGAATATCCTTATTAGACAGTGCTTGGGCGACTTGGACCTCATCGCCGGGGGCCAATTTCAAGAATACCGGCGAAATCTGACTGCCTACGTCCAGCGGCTGACAGGTAAGGAAGTGGGGTGAGGATGACTGGTCGGTATTTGAACCCGTAACTTTCTGTCCTCCAAACACTATTTCTCACGAAGGAGAACCTGCGTGTCGAGGTTTTTGGGTTCGAATACCGGCACAACATACGGCTGGGTTCCCCCCCCCCCCCCCCCCCCCCCCGTGCCAAACCAGTGACAATTTCGTCTTGCAGCCATGGGTATTTCGCCCGTGTTCTTCCTGGACGGTGCTGTCGATGTCGGCAAGATGCGGTGCTGGCTGGACCGCAAGGACGAGACACACCGCAGGACGGAGCTTATCTACAGGCACGTGGAAGAGGGACGCACCGGCTGCCCCGTCGCCGTGGAGAACTGCGTGCTGCCCGCCGGCATCTACGAGTGCACAATCCTGACGCTCAAGGAGGCCGGCTTCCCGGTGGGTGTTCCTCGGGTGGGGTGGGGTGGGTTCATGGGGAATAGACTTCCGCCCTTTTTAGGCACTCTCGGTTGCTGCTGTACGTTTCGAACCCGGGTCCTGACTGCGGCCTCTTTCACAGGTTTTCTGTGCCGTGTTGGAATGTGATCTGGAAATCGCGCGGTACGCGCGGGAGAATCGGTGCTTTGGCATTTTGTCCAGAGACACAGACTTTGTGATCTTGGAGGGGGCGCGGTACTATTTCTCGCTCTTCTACAAACACGTGGACCTGAGTGAGATGGAGATGTCCACGATCCTCTTCGACCGGGGCGCCATCGCGCGGGCCCTGGGTCTGCGCCCCGAGCACCTGCCGCTGCTGGCGTCGCTGCTCCACAACGATTACGTCGACGGCAGCTATTTGGCGGTGAGCCGCGAGCTAAGGTCTACTGACCTCGAGTTCGGGTTCGAGTCTCGTTTCGGGTGCCTAATTCCGTTTTTACTCTCCAGCCACTGTACAGCAAGTTGCTGGGCCGACGCAACGAGGCCCTATCGCCAACAGAAAAGTACTCCATGGATGAGTTGGTGCCATGCCTGGCGCAGTTTGTCCGGGACGAGATCTGGTTCCAGAAGAACCCTGTCGAGACCATATTGGACAGGACGTTCAATGGGTACCCTCCCTTCCTGCTAAGGAACCTAGCGAAGAGGATGGGCCTGGACAATCAGTTCTCTATGAAGGAGCGGCTGAGGCGCCAGCTGGAGGTCAGCTTGGCCATGCACGAGGCGCAGACGCAGAGCGGGCCTTCCCCGTCGCCAGAGCCAGAAGCAGACTTGGGCATCGACCTGGAGGGTGAGCTTCGCACTGGCGTGCATTCAAAACTCGCAGCGTTGGTAAAAAAAAAAAAAATTAAAAATGATTCTTTTGACACTTTGCAGTGCTGGAGATGGCCCGGGCGCGGCACCATTCGGTGACGTTCCTGAACTCTGCCGTGCTAAGCCTGCTGACGCAGCGGGTCATCCAGATGGGCCCCGCCCTGGAGGACCCCCGCCTGCCCGCGGCCAACACGTCCGAGGCCGCACTCCGGCCCTTCCGGCAGCGCGTGTACGGGCTGCTGCAGGTGCCCGGGCCCTTCACGGAGTGGGTGGTGCCCGCCAGGGCCCCGGCGCAGGGGCAGAGGCACGAGCCCGCCGTGGTGCAGCCAATTTACCCAGGTGACCCCCCAACCCCAGGCGCGTGTCCAGGATTTTCGTTTAGGAAGGGGTCATATCACGCTTTTTGCCTACTTACAAGCTGCATGCTGTGCGGGTTGCCTACCCTCCGGGAGACGCCCTTCGTGCGCCCAGGGTGTTCATGACCCCCCTTGATCCCCCCCCCCTCCCCTGGACACGTGCCTGCCCACCCCAGTGCTGCCGCTAACGCGTATTGTACCTGACTGACCTGACCTGCCCCTGCGCAGACCCCGCCGTGCACCCTCACCCGGGTCTGCTGTCTCTGTGGCGCGGCCACGACGAGGACGACGACGATGAGCTGAGCGCCGATCGCTGGCGCCTGTTCGCGTGGGCGCTGGCTGCGCACAGACCACCGTGGGCCCGAGTGGACGCCCTGGCCGGCGTGCTGCGCGGCCTCCCCAAGTACCTGGTGGTGCCCGCGGCCATCGCCTACCTGCTGTACCACTCGGGGGCGCTGCGGGGGCTGCCGCTGTCAGCCGCCGACCTTGTGTGCCTGCTGACGCGGACCTGCCTGGCCACGCGGTTGCTCTCCCCGGAGCAGCTCGCCGACCTGAGCGTGGTGCGTTACGACAGCCTGGAAGTGCACACCGCCGCGCTGTTCATGAGGGCCTTCACCTACGTGTCCTTGCTGAACGACGTCCTCGGCGCTCCCGTGCCCCTCGAGCAGGTATGTTTGGGACTTCATCGAGGTGGTCGAGCGCGGCCAGGGGTCGGGCGACCAGCGCGAATTTTAATTTTTAAAACTTTGTCCCTCCTAGCTGCACCCTGCTCTATATTTCAACGGCAAGCTGTTCCACACCATTTTGAGAGGATCGCCTTTGGATGCGGCGACGGTAGGTAGCTTCTGAATTTTTCATCTGAGTTAGCAAAGCAAATAAGTTAGTTCTTTCAGATGATCAACTGTCTGATTTTATTCTTTTACAGTGTGCGTCACTAGATGTGAACATGGAAAATCTCATCAATTCGACTGCGTTGGAGGAGGCAGAAGAGATTTATGCAGAGGAATAGTTATTTTCCGCAAGTCGATGTCATAATTTATTTGCGCAGGTTGTGATTTTTTGGGGATGGCTCAGGTTGTACTAAAAAGAACTGTACTAAAATTGATTCCATATTTTAAAAAAATGATTTATGGGATTATTAAAATTATTTATAAAATATAAAATAAAATATGGAATTAATATTTATTTTCCGAAAACGCGCTGTACTAAAAATATCTGTACTAAGATATTAGGAATTAATTTTAGTACAGTTCTTTTTAGTACAACCAGGGTGCTCCGATTTTTTGTACTACTCCAAATATTTATCATACATGATTGTCTTTCAAGTAAGTAGCCCTAATTAACATTGTTTTTATATGAATGACTAGTCATTTGATTTTAAGAAAGACAAATTATGGCATACTATCTGTGATGTAGTATTATTTTTACATGATGTGCTTGCTTATTTTCCTTAGTGTTTGTCCTTAACTTAAGAGGACAATTAAGAGACTGATAAGTCATTTGTAATCATACTTTTATAGGGCCATTATTTTGAAATTAAATTTTTTTTGCTACGTAATTTTATCCTTTATTATTTCACCCCTACCCCTAATTAAGATTCAATGAAAACATTTAAAACAAATGCATAACGCCCAGCTCAACCAACCATGTAATGAAATCTATTTGAGGAAATTCGGTTATCAATCAGCACAGCGCGTCAAGTTCGCGCGCTGTGCGCAGCTATGCAGGAAACGCTGGTCTCGCACTGTACGTATGTACTGCATGACGCATATGGTCTTTCGTCAAGCTGGAGGACTAAGATAGGCCCAGTAGATAGGCGGATCAGAGCTGAACAAAAAGTGCCCGCAGCGTGCACTGCAAATCCAAGTGTGTGCGGTTCACACCCCTTTACTGTCTCATTGGCCAATGTGATCCACGCCACCTTAGTACGCACATGGTCCCGAGGGGCACACCAATCCTGAAAATTTTGTAAAGACACTGAAAGACTAAATAACTGGATGTGACTGTAGAACGACTGGTGAGGGTGAAAAGCGAGGTTCGACATTGTCCCTCATGTCCTGCTTTGGGGACAGATGCTACCGTCAGTCAATGAAAATCGTGGCACATAAGCTGGTTACCGGTTAAAGCGCTGTTCTCCCACGGACACAGTGCCCCGGGTTCAACTGTGCCGCAGTAGCAGCCCCGGGTGGAAACTCGGGAGAGGTACGGAAGCTTCTAGGGTTCGGAGCTTCTGTTTTCCTTTCTCTGAATCTGGCAGGTGCGGACATGCCGCTACTCGGCGCGAAGCGGGTAGAGTACAGCGGCTTCGGTCGTGTACGATGGGAACCTATGTTCCCTGAATCTTCACAGGGGCGGACTCGCATGATTAAATGGAGTCCCCAAGGCCGTGATTAAGCAGTGACGCGGGCTAGGGGTTGCCGGGAGATCTGACCGGCGCGAGCCGGGTAGCGGGTTCTAGAGCTGTGTCCCGGGGTGTGTACCAGCCGCAAAGCACCGGTTCCTGTAAGATCACCGAAGTTGAAGGCAGGGGTCCTGGCGGAAGCTGGGACGGTGACGGTATACGTTTTTTCACCAGCGGTCAGCTATGCCGCATCGGGGGTTGATATCCCTGATTTTTTTTTTCGAAAACATTTTGGTGACTGAAAGGGTGACTTGGAAGGGACTAGAAGTGACTGCACAACGCTAGGTGTACAGTGACTTTACCATTTGATGTGCCCCTCGCTTTGTCCACATTTGGATGTGCAGTGTGGTACGAATTTCATTCCGAAGCAGTACTCGAACGCGCAAGAGTGTCCGACGATTTGCCTGCCGGACCAAGGGGATCGCCCTGGCCATTGGCCCGTCGTATGGCGCCTGGCATGTAGGCAACATCGACTCTTGCGTGCACGCGTGTCGTGCGGGCTGGCCTAGCCCGACCTCTCGCAGGCGGTCTCCAGCGACGATGGCCGCGCGTCTGGATCTGACCACGCCTCACGCCTCCGTGCGCGCGCAGCGCAAACGAGTGCCAAGTGCTCCATAGAACAGATCCACAGAAAAACAATGGCGTTACAAACGTGCCAAACCAAAATGCGGGTGTGGCTGCAGTCGGCTGCCTCTCCACTCTAACCTACTTGCAGCCCCGGCCCAGCCCGGCCCAGCCCCGCAGACGGTCCGACGGCGGCCTGACGCAACCTCCTTTTCAATTCTCGCCGGGATGACACCGAAAATTCACGAGCAGAAGGCATAAAACGGGCGCAGTCCGGCCGCGGCGGACCAGTTTTACCCGATTACCCCGCAGCAGCGCACGCGCGACCAGAGCACCGCGATGGCGACCAGGATCGTGACCCGTTTGTTGCTGTTGGCAGTGGCGCTGTTGGCGTCCGCTAGCGCCAGGTCCCTCCGCATGCCGGCCGAGCGCTTCGCCTCCCTGGACGCCATGTCAGTGGACGCGGGCGCCGAGGAGGCCATCCGGACCCCCCGCCACCTCATGAACTTCGCCGTGTTCGACCAGCCCCTGAGCGCCGAACCCGATCCGCACCACCGCAGCCCTCGGGACGCGAACCGAGACCTCATCCCCGAGATCGTCGAGTACGCCCCCGTCGATGAGGCCCCCGTCGAGGACAAAAACCGGACAAAAACCGAGAGTGCGTCCCCGCGCCCCGCTGTCGTCTACGAGTTCTCCGAGTTCTCCGAACCGCTCCCCGGCGCGGTCCTGACCACCGAAGACCTTCAGCTGGACGACGACCTGCAAGCCACGATCGATGAGGAAGGACTGGGTGTCGAATTCAAGGCCGAAGGGAGTGAGAAGAAGGCCGCCGAGTCCAAAGCTGAGAAAAAGGCAGAGGACAAGTCTGTGTCCAAGACTGAGTCCAAGGCCGAATCCAAGACCGAGTCCAAGGCCGAGAAAAAGGTCGAATCCAAGACCCAGTCCAAGGCCGAGGAAAAGGCCAAATCCAAGACCGTGTCCAAGGCCGAGGAAAAGGCAGAGACCGCCGACGGCAAGGCCAAGGCCGAGGCAACCGCTGAGGAGGACGCCAAGGGAACATCGGCCTCCGCGAAGGCATCGGCGTAGGAGTCTCAAGAATACTCTGTGAGGTGAGCGAAATGTTATCGAAGCTGTAGTGGGAAGTGTTTTTCCACATAGCGACCTCGTCGGAGAGGTCATCACCCTTTGTGCCGGGCCGGCCTCTGTCCCTTTGCCGTGTCTGCCATCCGTCCGGGGGCGGGGCCGGGGGTGGGGGGGGGGGGGGGGGGGGGGAGATACGCACACTGCCACCCCACTGCCTGGGCTGAATGGCATTCTCTTTATGCACCGCCCTGCACAACGCGGGGCGGTGAGGTGTCACGTTTCACCTTCGCTACCTCTTCTATTTCCATGACCTTTTTTTTTCTCTTTCAAACGGAAAACTATCACAGACTGCACCAGACCGTACCAGCTGTCCTCTGGGTTGGGTACCCATTTTTCTGCGTTTCAAACCCGCCAGGAAAAGACTCGTTTGCTGATTTCATACATTTTATATTTTCTCGACCCGTCAGCAGACGCCCAGGGCAGATCGAGTTACACAACGATTTACAGATCATGTGCAGATCGAGTTTTACTGCAGTTATTGCGTCGTCCGCCAGCAGCCCTCCAATCTGGCGGAGTGGGTGTCGAATGGTGCGAGGAGAGGGAGTGTGTGTGTGTGTGTGTGTGTGTGTGTGTGTGTCAGTTGTCTACATGTGCATGACGACTGCAGTTTGAACGTAGCCGTTCTGCGATTTTAGCAGTTCTCTCTTCTTGTTCCAGGGCACTGACTCGAGCCCCGGCTTCGCCCCGCCTAGTTGAAGCAGCGATCAGCCGCACCCAGCTCATCGTCAGCAACTGCAGTAAACCCGAATAGGTGGCATGATTGACCATGTCTGTGTGTCCCTCTTTCCCACATGCCCAACAACGGGATTTAAAAAAAAAAAAAATGTTGAGGGGGGGGGGGGATTGGAGCAACAAAAGGGGGTGCGTATCGCCGCTGTAAATTTACCGTGTACATACCTAGTTATATAAAGTAGTCAAATTTGTGTGTAGAAGATTAGATGATAAAACAATATTTATTAAGTTACTGTTTAAGTTTTATAATCTTGATCAGATTAATGGAGAGCAAATATGACTGATCTAGTTGTAAGTAACTGTACAGTATTTATTATGTGAAGATGAAATAAATGGAGAGTTGAGTGAAAAAAAGAGAGAAAGATGGTGATAAGTTTCTTCTTTTCTCCTTCCGAATTTCGCCACCGCGAGAGATGCGGTCATTGATGAGCACCAGCAACGCATTCTTTGAGAGCTCACATCTCAATCTTCTTATCGTAATTATCATAATTGTGAGACAATTAATTTCAGAATTTGCACACATGAAACAGAAAACACAAAACAGAGAAGAGGGAAGGGGGGACGGGACGGGACGGGCCCTGCGGACATGTGGACGGGGCGCAGTTGGCGATCGGAGGGCTCTGTGGAGAGGGGGGGGGGCATCACTCGAACCCCCGAGATACTAATGTATGAAATGAAGGTAAGGGGTGGAGTTGAAGTACGCCCTTAAAAATAAAAATAAGCGCGAGAGCTGTGCATGGGGAAGTTCCAAGCCATGCCGGCCAACATATGGGACCCAACTGAGTGGACACGGCACTCGGGGCAGCTGGGACCCACTCGCAGTCACGGCTTTACTCGACGCGGCGCTTTCGGGAAAGGCCAGCCGAGCAGTGTTCTCAATCGATCGGGCAAGCTCGGGCAAGAGCATCTTCTATCTCGGTCACATTCAGGCCGGCCTTATGAGAAGAGAGTGGCAGAAGATTCCCGGACAAGACCCTTGCACGCCCGATTGAGAGCACTGCAGCCGAGTGCGCGAGACAGAGCCCGGCATGAACGATCTTAGAAGTGGGCAAGATTTTATAGATATCGACGTCTTTACCGACTGACGTGTTACCGTTGGCTGTTCATAGCCGCCGAAGAGCGAAGAGGACGGGACTCGGTGCCGGGCCTGGGCCTCGGTCTGGGCCTCGGCGGGGGGTGAACGTGCACGAGAGTCACAGCTTTTGCATTAGAGCGGAAACCGCTTGCATGTGCTGGTGCGAGCTCAGCGCTCAGCGCCCCGCCAGAGGCCCGCCCCGGCGTGGCTCAGCAGTCCGGCTCATGACCGGTGCTGGTGGCGGCCGTCGGGGGTGTGGCGGGGTGTGGTGGGGTGGGGCGGGGCGGGACGTCGCAGGCCGGTGCCGAGCCGAGGAAGGACCGCGCGGACGAGCACCCCGTCAGTCGCAGTCACCTTGTCGCACTCGCGGGTACACAACTCCACAGCCGGCATGCTCGCCCCCACGTCCACCCTCACCCTCGTGGTGTTGCTGACGGCCTCAGCCGCCCTGGCCGCGCCCGCCGCCCAGGACGCCGGCCAAGAGGGTGCCGTCGGAGACAAGCAGGGGCAGGCGGCCTCGCACGCCCTCATGTACGACGCCGACGCTGTAGAGGACTCCGGCACCAGGAAGGGCCGCGACAAGAAGCAGACTACCCGCATCTGCATCGAGGTGAGTGAGCCGACAAGTGTCTCCCATACCTTTCGGACGTCCAAATTTCAATAGTTTTCAATTTTCGTTTTGTCTCGCGTTACGGTCCCCTCCCCTCACAGTGACTGTTTTCTGTTTCGTGCTTGGCTTCAGGTCGCTCCGGCTCACGGAGCCCAGCCCGCGCAGCTCTTGTGTGGTGATGACGACCGCGTCCTGGAACAGCAGCGGCAGCTGCTGCAGACGCCCGTCGTCACGGTCCAGAGCCAGGCTGCGCCCCAGGCCGCGTCCCTGTCAATGCCCGGCTACTACGGCTCGCCCAACACCGTCAACATCGTGCCCGCCTCCTACAGCGACTCGGTGGTGGTCGGCGCCAACCCCAGCTCCGGCCCGAGCTCCAGCCGCACCGACACGGTGGTCATCAGCCCCGGCGCCACCTCCCCGACCACACACGGCTACATCACCGTCACAACACCCTTCCGCAACGCTGATGGCGGCCTCTCGAACGCGAGGGACGCCGGAGCGCAGGGGCAGGCCCGGGAGGCACCCTGGTACGTCAGGGCCAGCGAGAACACTGCGTCCACCGTCAGCTCGGCACCTGCCGCCCCCGTCGCCCCCACGTCCGCCCCTTTCGCCGCCCCCGCTACTGCTGCAGCCCAGGACCTGAGGGACATCTTCTCGGGCGCTCAGCCCACCGCGCCCTCACTAACCGCAGCCACCCCGCAGGGCCACTCCCTGCAGGCCGCCCCCGCAACCTCCGCGACAGCCACGCCGGCCTCGCACCAGGCCCAGGGACGCAGCTTCGGCCAGGAGCAGATCATTGTCTCGCAGCAGCCCGGCCTTCCCGGCTCGTACGGGCCCTACGGCAGCAGCGGCGTCGGCGGGAGCGCGCAGAGTGTGACACTCATCAAGCAGAACCCCTACGGCCACAGCTCCTCTCAGGTAAGCCAGCCAAGCGCCTGCGAATTCCAGGGTAGGCCAGCCCGCACGACGCGCGTGCATGCAGAAGTCGTTTGTTGCCTACCCAGCAGGCGGCTGATCTGATCAGCCACCACTGTAACCCCGCCCTCGTCCTAACGGCCGCCATCTTTGTCTGTCCAGGTGGACATCATCAACGAGGCGTCCGTCCCCGGCACCTACCCTCAGTACCCGATGGGTGTCCCCGGCCCCGCCCTCATCGGCGGTGTCAACTACCGGGCAGCCGAGCTGACCGAGGCCGCAGCCAACGGCCCTGCCAACGGCCAGCTACAGCAGCAGCAGCAGCAGCAGCAGCAGCAGCAGAATGCCGACAGCCAGCAGGCGCGGACAGCGTCCGCGGTGCTGCTGCAGACGCCCATCGTGCTCAGGAAGGACGTGGTCATCCCCGCGGTCGGCTCGTCCTCGCTGTCCGTCTCCGCCCCCGTGGCCGGGACCGCCGGCGTTAGAGTGCCCACCCTGGCCGAGCTGCTGAACCCCGTGAGCCCGCTGTCAGGCCTGGGACACCTCTCCGTGCTGCCCTCCGCGCCCCCGCTGCCCCAAGTCCAACGCGTCGGCAGCAACGGAGCCAGCATCCCCGTCATGCTCAACTGCGACCTCAGCACCCTCAGCTACAGTGGACTTCCGCAGCAACTGCAGGTAAGACAAAAAAAAAGGGAAAATAATTACGCAGTCGGTAGGACTCGAACCTACGCTCCCAGAGGGAAACTGATTTCTAGTCAGTCGCCTTAACCACTCGGCCACGACTGCGGTGTTGAGAGCTGGTCACAAAGTGCCACTTTTATTCGTTGTCGGTTGTTGGGAGGGGGAGGGGGATGGGAGACGTGCTCGACAGTCCACGGCAGAACTGACATAACAACTTTCGCCAACACAATAAAAAGAGAACGAGAGATGGAACCTCACGAGTCAGCTGTTTTTCATGCCGAAGATGCGACGGCAGTGATTTTCGAACTGAGTGAGGAGGTGGCCGATCGGCGATCGGGCTGGGCTGGGCTGGGCTGGGCTGGGCTGGGCTGGGCTGGGCTGGGCTGTGCTGGGCTGGGCGCGATGCGACGGGAAGGTCAAAGTTCCGCCGGAGTGGGGGGTGAGGGGAGGGGAGGGGGGGTTAAACCGCGGACTGGTCGTCGGCTCCAGCTGGGAGAGGAAACTGCTGTTTGTGTCTTCTTAAATGCCCCCGACACAATCTCATGCCGCATTTCTGTCTCTGTCGCAGCTGAAGCTGGCCCCCGTGCCCGTGGCGGCCCCCGGATTCGGTGCGGGCTCCGCACGCGCTGCCGCTGAGGACGAGCAGCTCAAGGACGCGCTGAGCTCGGCGGTGGCCGCGGCCGCCAACAACCGCACCGTCACCGTCAACCTCGGCGGCAAGGCCGGTGGCCAGGCATCGCAGCCCGGCGAGTTGTCCGTCCTTGAGTCGTCCCTTCGCCAGGCCCAGCAGAGGGAACAGGGCCTTCTCCAGGCGATCAGCACCCTCAAGGCGGCGGGGTCAGGACACCAGGACAATGACCCCACCATCCAGGGCCTGCAGCAGATGGCGGACCAGGTCAGCAAGGCGCGCGCGACCGTGGAGGAGGCCGTGAAGCAGGCGGGCGGCGGCAGCAGCGCCTCTGACAGCGCGCGTGCGGCCGAGTCCATGTCGGCAGCCCAGCTGGAGCAGCTCATGCGCAGCAGCAGCGGTAGTACCAGCAGCGGCGCGCAGTTCCGCTACTTCCCCGACTCCAGCCCCATGGCGTCCTCGGTCGTCGTGGGCATGTCGCCCAGCGCGCACAGCCCCGGCATCCTGCCCTACCCCGGCCGCCAGCAGACCACCACCGTCGTCAGCAGCAGCAGCAGCAGCAGCAGCAACTTCGGACCTGAAGGCTTCCACGGCCGGCCGTATCACACACCCGTCGGGGTGGCCGTTAGCACGTTCGGCCAGCCGGGCAGCCACATCGGCTGGCGCTCCTCCGAGCCCCAGCCCCAGCCCAAGTCCCAGCCCCAGTCCCAGCCCCAGCCCAAGTCCCAGCCCCAGTCCCAGCCCCAGCCCCAGTCACAGCCCCAGCCCCAGTCAAAGCCCCAGTCCCAGTCCCAGTCCCAGCCCCAGCCCCAGCCCCAGTCACAGTCACAGCCACAGCCACAGCCGCAGCCGCAGCCCCAGTCATCGTCCACGTCCAGGGCGTCCGAGTGGCCCCAGTACAACCAGCAGTCCCTCATCCAGCCCGCGCAGCCCGGTGCCCAGCTGTCCCCGACGCAGCAGAAGTTGCTGCAACAGCTCCGCGAGGCGCAGGACGACTACGAGGCCTTGAAGGCAGCGTCCCTCCAACGCGAGGACACGGGCCGGGCCCGGCAGGCTGCGACGCCGCCGGCATCGCCGTCTCCCTCCCCGTCAGCCTCCAGCACCAACGGCGACGATGAGTTCCAACCGACGCCTGGCTACCAGTACATCGACGGCAAAGGAGGCAGCCGGGATGCCTCGTCCTCGTCGACGTCGTGGCCCTCGTCTTCCTTCTCAACCAACCTGGGCTACGGTTCCGGGATGTCGGTGAACGCCAACATGGGGCCCATGTCCCTGCGCGCAGCGGCCAGCGGCCCGCAGCTCCTGTCCGCCCCTCAGTCACCGCCGCCCGCGCTCGACTCCCGCAGTAGGCGGTACTGGTAACTGGCAGGCCAGGCCCATAGAGTTCAGCAACAGTACAAATTGAAATCGGAGCCTGTAAATAATTTTCCTTTGAACGACAAATTTGTGATGTTAGTGCTACATTTTAATCCCTTGGTACAAAAAGTGTTCTTTGACAACATTTGAGATGAGAAGTCCCTGAATAAAAGAAAATCAAATTAAGCGTGACGGAGGCATATAGTGTATAAGGCTTGTTTAATTGATAATGTATTTAATGTATTTATTTGTGAGATAATCAATTATCCGTGATAATAAAGTGTCATGATAAGCACCAGCAACGCATTATTTGAGAGCTCACATCTCAATCTTCTTATCGTTATTATCATAATTATGAGACAATTAATATCAGAATTCGCACACATGAAACAGAAAACACAAAACAGAGAAGAGGGAAGGGGGGACGGGACGGGACGGGCCCTGCGGACATGTGGACGGGGCGCAGTTGGCGATCGGAGGGCTCTGTGGAGAGCCTGATTCCAAGAAAAATTAATGTCTTACTGCTGGGGGGGGGGGGGGGGCATCACTCGAACTCCCGAGATACTAATGTATGACATGCAGGAAAGGGGTGGAGCTGAAGAACACCCTTAAGAAAAATAAGCTCGAGATCTGTGAATAGCGTAGTTCCAAGCCATGCCGGCCAACATTTGGGATCCAACTGAGTGGCCACACGGGAACCGCTTGCATGTGCTGGTGCGAGCTCAGCGCTCAGCGCCCCGTCTGTGGCCCCGGCGTGGCTCCGCGGTCCGGCCTTTGACCGGTGCTGGTGGCGGCCGTCGTGGGTGTGGCGGGACGGGGCGGGGTGTGGTGAGGTGGGACGGGGCGGGACGTCGAAGGCCGGTGCCGAGTCGAGGAAGGACCGCGCGGACGAGCACCCCGTCAGTCGCAGTCGCCTTGTCGCACTCGCGGGTACACAACTCCACAGCCGGCATGCTCGCCTCCACGTCCACCCTCACCCTCGTGGTGTTGCTGACGGCCTCAGCCGCCCTGGCCGCGCCCGCCGCCCAGGACGCCGGCCAAGATGAGGCCGTCGGAGACAAGCAGGAGCAGGCGGCCTCGCACGCCCTCATGTACGACGCCGACGCAGTAGAGGACTCCGGCACCAGGAAGGGCCGCGACAAGAAGCAGACTATCCGCATCTGCATCGAGGTGAGTGAGCCAACATGTGTGTCTCATACCTAAGCCTGCTCCGCTTTCGGACGTCCAAATTTCAATCGTTTTGCCTCGCCCCAGCCCCAGCCCCAGCCTCAGCCCAACTCATCGTCCACATCCAGGGCGTCCGAGTGGCCTCAGTACAACCAGCAGTCCCTCATCCAGCCCGCGCAGCCCGGCGCCCAGCTGTCCCCGACGCAGCAGAAGTTGCTGCAACAGCTCCGCGAGGCGCAGGACGACTACGAGGCCTCGAAGGCAGCGTCTCTCCAAAGCGAGAGCACGGGCCCCCAGTACAACCAGCAGCCCCTAGTCCAGCCCGCGCAGCCCGGCGCCCAGCTGTCCCCGACGCAGCAGAAGTTGCTGCAACAGCTCCGCGAGGCGCAGGACGACTACGAGGCCTCGAAGGCAGCGTCTCTCCAAAGCGAGAGCACGGGCCCCCAGTACAACCAGCAGCCCCTAGTCCAGCCCGCGCAGCCCGGTGCCCAGGTGTCCCCGACGCAGCAGAAGTTGCTGCAACAGCTCCGCGAGGCGCAGGACGACTACGAGGCCTTGAAGGCAGCGTCTCTCCAAAGCGAGAGCACGGGCCCCCAGTACAACCAGCAGCCCCTAGTCCAGCCCGCGCAGCCCGGTGCCCAGGTGTCCCCGACGCAGCAGGAGTTGCTGCAACAGCTCCGCGAGGCGCAGGACGACTACAAGGCCTTGAAGGCAGCGTCCCTCCAACGTGAGAGCACGGGCCCCCAGTACAACCAGCTGCCCCTAGTCCAGCCCGCGCAGCCCGGTGCCCAGGTGTCCTCGACGCAGCAGAAGTTGCTGCAACAGCCGGCATCGCCGTCTCCTTTCCCGTCAGCATCTAGCACCAACAGCGACGATGAGTTCCAACCCACGCCTAGATACGAGTACACCGACGGCAGCGGAGGCATCCGGGATGCCTCGTCCTCGTCGACGTCGTGGCCCTCGGCTTCCCTCTCAGCCAACCTGGGCCCCGGCTCTGGGGCCGCAGCTCCTTCCGGAATGTCGGAGAACGCCAACATGGGGCCCATGTCCCTGCGCGCAGCGGCCAGCGGCCCGCAGCTCCTGTCCGCCCCTCAGTCACCGCCGCCCGCGCTCGACACCCGCAGTAGGCGGTACTGGTAACTGGCAGGCCAGGCCCATAGAGTTCAGCGACAGTACAAATTGAAATCGGGGCCTGTAAATAATTTTCCTTTGAACAACAAATTTGTGATGTTATTGCTACATTTTAATCCTTTGGTACAAAAAGTGCTCTTTGACAATATTTGAGTTGAGAAGTCACTGAGTAAAAGAAAACCATATTAATCGTGCCGGAGGCATGTAGTGTATGAGGTTTTTTTAATTGTTAATGTATCAAATGTATTTATTTGTGAGATAATCAATTATCCGTGATAATAAAATGTAGAATTATTACTCTCCGACGGACGAAATTAGTCATCCCAGTAGAGTCTTCTTGTATGAAAAACAAACTAATAAAGACATGCGGCCAGCGCCGTAGCAATAGGCAAGACATCGAGCTCATGCGCCTTGGAGGCGTTAAACACTGGACCAAAAAGTACGCAGTCGGTAGGACTCGAACCTACGCTCCCAGAGGGAAACTGATTTCTAGTCAGTCGCCTTAACCACTCGGCCACGACTGCTGACATGCCGTTCTGAGGGCGGGGAAACTTACTGAATGGGTGCAGACGTGAGTGGTTCGTAATCGACTCGCGGCTCGGCAAAAGCGGCCACAGATGTCGCTGACACGTCTAGAAAAGAAACAAAAGAACGAGCCACAGGCCACGGTCCGGGCAGGGCCATTATGTCTCGTCTACTAGATGCCGGTTTGTGATGAGCTTTGAGCAATAATAGCCACCGCGTAAAATTTGACCTTGTCTAGCTTCTCCTATGCCATTTGTCTAAACAAAATAAAGGCTTAGCGCACATTTAAAAAATTCATGCTTACCAAAAGAGCCGGAGTAACATGGCGCGTGGCCCTTAGGTAGCCTATTCGAGGTGCGATCAGTGCGACCTGCGCAACATTTATCACCCCCGAGCAGGATTGCATTCTTTGCTTATTACCCACTACCCAGCAGGCATTGGCCATAAATGTAGCTTGTTCAGTTGTCCCTGCCGGTGCCTCTCATCAGTGCTGAAGCCTGAAGCCTCCCCCATGCTGACAGGGACGAAATGCTCGTAAGTAGCGCATGGGGCCCCCGGGCAGCGCTCGGGGGCCGCGGGGCCGCGGGGGCCGCGGGGCGGGGCCCACGGGGGAGTGCGAGACGCCCTCGGAGACGCCCGTTCAGCGGAATTCAGAACGAAATAGGGGACGACAGGCCGTGGCGGCGCGTAGCGCGCGACGTGCGTGTTTGGAGGTGAAGCACGCCCCCGTTGAACGTCCCCGTCCCAGGCGGAGCGGAGCGGAGCGGCGCGACGGTCTCCGTGCGCGGTCCCCGACGGTGTCGTAGTCACCCGAGACCCGTCTCCACGATCGCACGCACGCTCGCCATGGCGGACAACAAGGTCCTTGGCGTCTCCAAGGGGGTGGCCCGCGGGCACATCCTGTGCTGCTGCGCGGTCGTGTTCGTCTGCTTCATGCTGACCTGCCTCAACCTCTACATGCTGTCCAGCACCCGGGCTGTCCTCCGGCACCTGGACGCCAGGCTGGACGCGCACCCCCGCAACCTGCAGCGCCCGCAGCAGCTGCCGACCCTGCAGACCCCCGACGAGGCAGCGGCCGCGGCCGCGGCGGCCATGCTGCAGCAGACCATGATGCAGCAGCAGGCCCTGCAGGCACCCGGCGTGGCCGACGACTTCATCCTGCTCGCGCCCAGCGACCTGGACAACGCGTGGACCACGCAGACCGGCCGCCTGCTCGTGCCCGTCGGGCAGCCTGACCAGGAGGACGACGGCTGGAAGCAGATGCAGGTAAGCTGAGCCCTGTACGCCTGACCTGTGACCTGTCCCTGTCCCTGTCGGCCTATCCGTTCCAATCGCGCCGCCCACACCGGTTTATGTTACCAACGGTGCTCTCGGCGCATCAGCGCCTTGCACGTAGGCAGACCAACTTACACCACAGCTTGATGAGCGGCCTACTCCTTTCTCGCCAACGTGCCAACGACTGCGACAGAATTTGTTTCCAGTAGGGTAAGAGCTGGTAAAAACATCACGATAGGAAACAAATCACAGCGGGTGAAAAAATTGAACCTTTAAAACAACAGCAATTAAGCGTGTTTTTAGATAAAATGTCTATACTTTTGAGAAGGGAGTGATATTTTGACGTGCATGTGATTCCCAGCGTGATTTCATAACCTGCACTTACCCTGTGGCAATGGAATGAGAATTCTGAGATATCGTTCGGATTGGGGAAGCATAGTACGAGCAGGAAAGCTAAGCTCATGAGTGTGGCGGTCAGGTGCAGCTGGCAGAGCAGACGAGCGCGCAGCAGCGCCACATCGAGAACCTGCACGACAAGCTGGCGGACCAGTACCGCGCGCGGGATGAGCTGCAGCGGAGCCAGCACAGCCTGCTGCGCGAGCACCACAAGCTGTCCCTCGAGCACCAGCAGCAGCTGGCCAAGAAGGAGCGGCAGCTGCTCAAGGAGAAGCACCGCGCCATCAAGCAGGGCGCCAAGCACAACGACGAGGTGAGTCAAGAGCTGACCCAAACTCTCGTTCTCTGAAACACTGAATTTTGTCGTCACTGCACAATTGTTGCTTGCAGCTGCGCCGCGTCCAGACTGAGGTCGAGGAGCTGAAGAAAAAGGTGCTGGAGGACGTCAAGCCCGAGCAGCAGGCGGAACAACAGGCCCCGGTAGTCGTGGCCCAGCTCAGCACGGCCATGGACGAGGCCCTGAACCAGTCCCCCGACACCACCGTCAAGCCCGTCCTCGACAGCGAGGCCTTCCTTCTGCAGCAGCACCAGGTGGCGCCAGGCGCCACCGCTGAGCCTACGACGGAGGGGATCGAGCAGGCCGTGGTCGTGGCGTCCGCGCCGAAGGAAGTCGACAGCTCCCTGGAACACATCTTCAGCGCTGTGTTCGGACCCAACCCCGGCACCTACTTCTTCCCTAGCTACTCCGTCGCGCCCGACGGGGCCGCCGGGGCCGCAGGCAAGGCCACAGAGGCGTCGTCGGGGTCCTCGCGGCAGCGCCGTGACCTGGCCTCCGACCTGCAGGAGCGGCGGGA
This sequence comes from Odontothrips loti, assembly GCA_038380765.1. Taxonomy (NCBI): domain Eukaryota; kingdom Metazoa; phylum Arthropoda; class Insecta; order Thysanoptera; family Thripidae; genus Odontothrips; species Odontothrips loti. The sequence continues at coordinate 17,513,958 of CM076243.1, read as the reverse complement.
CCGTCGCCGGGCACGCCTTGCCTCTCGATTAGGCAGCCGTCGGCGGCGCCACGACGAGACGAGCGGCCCCCTCATGAGGATCGACGGCGGCCAGATGGTGCCCCTCTACGACAACCCCGCCGTCGTCCTCCAGGACGAGGAGGGCGCCTTCCGAGGAGCGCGACGACGCCGTCTTGCAGCGCAGCGCGTGCCGAGCCGCGGCTAACGCGACATGTGCACTACTCCCCGCGAGAGGGACTTTACGGACTCACTTGACTTAGCGGGACCGGGGCGGGGCGGGGTCCGGGGCGGGGCCGGGCCCCCGAGGTATCGACGTGGGTACTCTGCCGACTATCTTCTCTTCATGTAGGTCGTTCCCGTAGGCGTGGATGGTCTGCGCTGAGATGTAGTTTTGACAGGCTGGCCACTCGTGTCAAAACTGTCACAAGAACTCCTGCCCCCCCCCCCCAAAAAAAAAGTGGTACAGACATTTAACTGTTACAACCTTAAAGGTTACAACTCTACGAACCAAGACGAATCTGTTTGTGACCTGACTTTACCCTGCACACACAGCAGGTGGTCCAGAAACGCCGCGTTTTATCTGAGGTAGGCGATCCCGCAACGCACTGGCTCCGTCTCTTTCTGCCTCACACGACTACTCACACGTCAGGCCGAGAGAAAGGGACGGAGCGAGTGCCTTGCGGGATCCCATCTCTCAGATAATAACGCGGTGGTTCTGAATCACGACTGGAAACTATTGTTGAACTAACAATGGCTTTGACTGGCACTAAGGTTCCTATGGCTGCGACGGAACTGAAAACGTCGTCGAATTTGACCTGGACTGTGATTGCGACTGTGATTGACTTAGCTCAATGCTTGAACTGAAACTTTAACTTGACTTTGACCTTCCATGCCATGACCTCGCCACATTTTACTGAGTCGGAGCAAACTTAGTTGGTTTGTCGTAACTAGGCCTCATGAATATTGTATGTTAAAATTTGAATGTGCTTTTTCACGAAAATATTAAAAGCTGTCGCTGATTGAGAAGCTGCGTCCTCTTTTTCAAGCCAACCGGTTTACACTGCAAAAGTTGGAGTCTAACTGCTGCTCCATTCTCTGAAACACGATTGCATCACATTTTGCCTTCGCCAAAGATCCGATCCATTCGCTGCTCTGAGCTGTTGCCCCGGCTTCACCACAAAGCTGTGACGTCACTACGGGCGGCCACGTCACTCCTCGTGAGACTCTGACGTCATAGAATTGCCGAGAGAGCAGAGAAGGGAGACCAACAGGAGACCATCAGGCGAGACGCTGAGGCGCCGCGCCACAGGACGACGATGACTCACTCTCTGGCGAGGTTTCTTCTCATGTGGTTACACACATGGTAAAAGTTTGAACGAATGTTTGTTTCGAAATCGAACATGTGATTTTGATAAGCATGCGTTGTTTGGCTGAAGTATGCGTCACTCTGCTGCTTCTGCTGAAGGCCCTGAAGGCCAGGGGAGGAACTCGTCCGAGGGAGCTCCGCACACTCATGTCTGTGAGGCTGTATTCCGATAGGGTAATCCGCTGAACCCCAGAACGGAAGTAAGAATAAGGCAAGAAGTACAAAAGGATGGGCGAGGGGGGACGTGTTGGACGGAAACGGACACAGTCCTACCTTCCCCCTCACCTATCTTTTAGTACTTCTTGCCTTCTTCCCACTTTCGTTCTGGGGTTCAGTGGAATACCCTATTGAGAACGTTCGCGGCCTGTCCCATGCTCAACACCCCGTCCCGTTGGACATCCCGCCATGTTTGGGTTCCCGCCACGTGACCCTGCACAAAGGGATGTGGCATGCGGACGTCTCGCTGAACAGGCCTCAAGCCTGCCAACAAGATGATTGTCAAGCTGAATGCTGTGCGCAGCGCGCGGGACAGGGGACAGGGTGCCCAAACACACTTGACCACCGTGCTACCACGCGAGTGTGTGGGAAAGGGGCAGGGAGGGGGGAGGGCTCGGGACTCGTGTCAAGGGTTACGGTAGAGTTTGTTCCGCTGTCCTCGGGTTCAAATACTTCGCCGCCGAGGAGGTGTTTTGGGGCAGGTGCATCAGGGTGTCCGCGGCAACAGGGGACCCTGACCTGCCTTCTACCGTGCCCGGGTCCTGCACACGGCATGCACACGGGCTGCACGCTGCAAGGACCAGCCGGGGGTGTCCCGCCAGGTCCCGACAACGTTCAAAATAGAGCCGACCAAGTCTCAATTCCTGAGGCAAATATGCCAGTCTTCGTTTAGACAAGTGTCGCCGCATCCGGAGGGGGACGCCCAATCTAGTCTCGTTTGCGGATGAGCCCGCGGGAGCGACAGAGACAGCAGATGAGCAGATGACGGACAGGGAGAGCCGGGAGAGCTGTGGGTGAGAGTGAGAGAGAGAGAGAGAGAGAGAGAGAGAGAGAGAGAGAGAGAGAGAGAGAGAGAGAGAGAGAGAGAGAGAGAGAGAGAGAGAGAGAGAGAGAGAGAGAGAGAGAGAGAGAGAGAGAGAGAGAGGAGGAGGAGGAGGAGGAGGGCAGGGTGCGCGCGAAGGCCGGCCCTGCTGCTGCGGTGCTGGCGGCGGCGGTCTCCCCGCCTGCGAGCTGCGAGGCCTGCGTCAACGGCAACAGCTGTGGCGGGGACGGGGGGGACCAGGCGCGGGGCGCGGGAGCCGCGGGGTCGAGGAAGGGAGGGGAAAGGAAACGCAAGGAGGGGAAGAGTCCGGCTCGCTCCGCTCCGCTCCTCGCTCCGCTGAGCCGCGGGAGGCCGCTCCGCTACCGCGCCGCCGCCAAGCCCGCCCCGCCGCACCGCACCGCCCCGCACCGCACGCCGGTCAGGCGCCAGGCAGCCAGCCAGAGTCGGCAGCCAGGCAGCCTGCCAGTGGCTTCTCGTCTCGTCTCGCCAGGCCAGTTAGAGTTCGAGCTTCGCGCGCGCAGGATCTCGCCCTTGCCTCGTGCACCTCTGTGAACCCGTGCGTTTGTTGTTGTTTTGCCGTGATGGCGCGGTGGGGAGGCTTGAGGGCCCCAGCGCCGAGGGGCGCCGTGCTCCTCCTGGGGCTGCTGTGCGTGGCCGCCGTGACGGACGTCTTGGAGGCCAAGAGGAGCTCCGGCGGCTCCCGCAAGAGCGGTAGCAGCGGCAGCAGCTGGGGCTCCAGCAGCCGACGCAAGACGGGCACCAGCGGCAGCAACTACACGCCCGCGCCGGCCAAGCACGACAGCGGCTCCTTCATCAAGCAGGAGTCGAACCATCACCAGCAGGCGTCCGCCCCCAACTACCCGCGACAGCCCGCCACCAACCCCGGCTACCCCGGCGCGGGCTCCAACCCCGCCTACCCCGGTGTGGGCGCTCACAACGTGGGTGGCGGTCAGATGTCCAGCCGGCCGTCCAACCCCGGCTACCCCGGCGCGTCCAACCCCGCCTACCCTGGCGCGGCTTCGCACCCCAGCTACCCGGCGGCCAACCCTGGCTACCCTGGTGCCGGCGCGCACCCGCCACCGTACAGCCAGTACCCCCAGCAGCACGCCCAGCCCGGCTACCAGCACCCGCCGCCCCAGTACCCCCAGCACCCGCCGCCGGCCTACGCACCCGCCGTCGGGGCCCCCGCGCAGCCTAGCATCGTGGTGTTACAGCAGCCCGGCAGGCAGGCGTCCTCCGGTGGCGGCTTCGCGACCGGGGCCCTGGGTGGCGTTGCCGGCGGTCTGGCCGGCGCGGCCCTCGGCCACGCCCTGGCCCGTCCCTTCAGCGGCAGCAGCGGCCACTCCAGCAACACTCACATCCACGAGACCGTGCACCACCACTACCACAACGACTCCGACGGCGCCGCCCCCGCTGCTGCCGCCCCCGCCGCTGCCGCCCCCGCCAACGGAGCACCGCCACCACCCTACGACCCCAACAACCCCTATGGATATCCCCCTGGCCAGTACCCTCCTGGCCAGTACCCTCCTGGCCAGTACCCTCCCGGTCAGTATCCTGGTCAGTACCCTCCCGGTCAGTATCCCGGTCAGTACCCCCCTGGCCAGTACCCTCCCGGTCAGTTCCCTCCTGGCCAGTATCCTTACCCCTACCCTTACCCTGGTTACCCAGTGGACCCGAATGCTAACGGCACTGTCAACGGATCTGCCCCCGTCGAGCCCGCAGCGTGGCCGCAGCCTGCCTACCCCGGTAGCCCCGTGCCCGCCCCCGGCAGCCCCGTGGCCGCCGTCAACGGCCAGCCGGACCCGGCTCTGGTTGCCAAGTCAGGTGAGTGACCTGTAACTGCACTAACCTCCACCACCATTTTGTCGCACGTCTTTTGTTTCGTTGTTTTTCTTTTGCGGCTGGCAGTCGGTGAGAACCTCCCCTCCATGACGGGGTCGCCGATAAGTGACGTTGTTAGTGTTGTCTGCTTCCGGAAATAACCGAAGTGGGAGCTGCTTTAATTTTAACTTTGATTTAAACTGCGATTATTTTGCTTGCCCAACTTCCAAGGTTTGGAAGTTAAATTATTTTGAATTTTTTGCACTCGAGTAGTTCCCACTTGCCATGAGGAAGTCAGTCCTGCCAAAGCTTCCAAAACAGCATTGTCTGGCCCGACAGTAGTGCTCAGCAACCAAAGCCCTCATTAGCAAATGAAGGTGGAGGCCATCACGCAAAGTCATTCAAACATGAACGCTCTAATGCTAATTCAGTACCGAAACCTTAACCCGTTAGAGACCAAGACAAACATTTCGGTTCAGGGTTTGGCTTACGGTGTCCAGCCGGAGACTTGACCGTTGGAATAGAGTACTCCGGAGAAGCCCAAAACGGAAGTAAGAAGTTGTAACGGAGAAGAACGATGGACAAAGTATGGGGGCTTTTTCGGAACATTTTTCACTCGATTTCCCATACTTTGTGCATCGTTCTTCTCCTTCGTTACGACTTCTTACTTCCGTTTCGGGCTTCTCCGGAGTTTACTCTGTTGTATGAACTGTGTCCCTTGTGGTCGTCTGCTTGCTGGCAGCAGTATCTGTTGTCGGGGATACCTGGGATGTGACGTAACCTCGTAGATAAGATCGGTTTGCGCTTTCTGCATGGGGGTGTTCATACTGCGTGCTCAAATACCCCCCCCCCCCCCCCCCCCCCCCCGCCAGCGCTGACCGCGACAGCACCGCTTTGTACGACACAGTCCTCTGCTGGGCCCCCGCCGCCCGCATGCAGGCACGCAGACACGGCCGTTTGGATAAACAGGCGGGGATTTCCCTTGTCCTCACTCTCCCACTCGCTCCCTCGCTCTTCCTCTGTCGGTGCGAGGTTAGCTGGGACCCCTGCCCTGGTCCCATCCCATGTGACCGCCCCGACATTATCTTCTAATGCGTGTGTGTGTGTGTAGAAACCGAGGGGGGGGGGGGAGGAGGGATGCCTCGCAAGTGCAGTTCAGGGGAAGGCCAATATAGCCGCTGCCGCCCCTGTCGTGTGGAAGCCTGCTTACCGCCGTAACTCCGTTGTTGTGGCCGATCTGCGGCACCATCTACACCAGCAGCATAATCATCAACAACAACAACTACCACCACCACCACCACAACAACAACAACAACAACATGGCCGCCGGCACGTCGGGAGTGACGATGCCGGGTCGTTGCCGTGTCCTTCCTCTCCGGTCGGTACTCCATGGAAAATGGAACGCGTGAAACAAGGTCCGTGACGCACACGCCCGCCACGCCCGCCACGCCCGCCACGCCCACGGGGGACGCGACAGACATGGACGTCTCCTCTCGTCTTTGCCGGAGAGGCTGCGACAGAAAGCGGGAGTGTCGGACGTCCGGGGACCATTCGTAAAGTACGTCCCGCATGCGCCGGCCTTAGTTTGAGCACAAATGGCGCCTGTCGGTTATGCAGCTACGACTTTGGCATGCAGGCGTGCCGTGCGGGCTGGCCTACTCCAGCACCGCCCTGCACTCGCAGTGCAGGCGCCTCCTGCTGGACAGTGAGGATGTCGCGTTGGCCTCCGCCCGCACTCGGCATATCCCTGTCAGGTCAGAGACGAGTCTGGCCGGTGCTTGAACCTCCGCGGTGACCATGGCTGACAATTACTGGCGGGCCGAGACCCGGCCGCTAACGACCCGGCCGGCACACGGCACAACTGGCACAGCGCTCTACGCCGCTCTGCGCACCTCCCCGCTCGCAGCCACCAGACGATAGCCGACTCGATAGCTTGGGCTCGGCGCCCGCTGGAAATGGGACTGGCTTTTATCAGCGGGGAAGAACGACTTGGTGTGGTTTGGGTGGGCGGCGTGTGGAAGAAAGCATATATTGGCCTGGGAGTGGGGGCCGGGGACCGGTCCCCGGACGGGGCGGGGTTGCTACCCCCGTGTGTTCATGGCCGGTCTCGGCCCCCGGTCCCCTTCCTCATCAGGTTGCGTGGTGTGACACCGGCGTGACCCGTGCCGCCGAGGTCGTGGCCGGCGGGGCCCGCCCTGCTGATGGGGATCGTGCATAAATAATGATACGCGGCGGGGAAATATTTAGCAGGAGGCGGTGTGGGCTTTGGCAGGAACTGGGAATCGAACCCGCCTCCGGTGTGCTTCACACACACCGCGCGCGCGTAGTACGACGTAGAATGAGCGCTGGCCCGTGCGGGACCTCGCGCCGCGCGGGGACTGTGCATTTGTGTTTTTGTTTTTGCTTTTTCGCCGAGTGCCTGCGTATCGTCGCCACGATCTCGCGTGCTCTTTGCTTCGATCCCCTCCCTCCCCGCCTTCCCTACCTTCCTCTCCGCCTCTCCCGCCCTTTCTTATCCACGTTATGGAAGCGCGCTGGCCGGGGCCTGAAATCGATAGTTAGCGACCTTTCCCGTGGTCAAGCGCCGGTAGAGGGAGGCTTGGCTGGGCTCGAGTCGTATGCGTCATCGCCCTCCGCCCTGTGTGTGTGTGTGTGTGTGTGTGTGTGTGTGTGTGTGTGTGTGTGTGTGTGTGTGTGTGTGTGCGTGCACGCGCGCGAAACAATGAATCGATCGGTGCGTGAGGACTCGGCTGACATCTGCAGCGCACTCTGTGTGAGTGACTTTCCGCTCGTGCGCTCACTCACCAGTATCCGCGTGACGTTTTCGCCGCTTCGTGTCATCGCAGGTGTGCTGGGCTGGGGCATTGTGGGCGGCCTGTGCGCGGCCCGTGCGCGGCCAGTGCACCGCCGCCCTGGTGATTATGAGCGTGCGGCCGACGGCCAAGGTCACCTTGGTCCGGCCGGTCCAGCTCGGTCGTCACCAGGCCCTCTGCTTGACTGGTCTCATTTCCTCCCCGGCACCGTCGACCGAGGGGGCGGCCACTCGTGTATTAGTCGGGTCACCCAGACGTGCCATCACCCGTAATATTAGTGGAATTTAGACGAATTCGTCGCAAAATCGTTTCAAAAACTGATATATTGGGACGTGGTAGCTAGTAATAGCGTGTGGAAGGGAGTAGCCGGGTCACATTTATCGAGAGTGGATGCCCCCCCCCCCCCCCCCATCTCCACGCACAGCATCGCACAGCATGTGACGATGGTTGGAGCGCTGGGCCCAGCGGGTCCCCCCGGCCGCACGGAGGGAGAGGCGCCTCGGCGCGCCGTGCCGCCAGGGCAGTCCGGCCGGCGCCACTGGGTGGGTCGATAGCGGCGGCCCCCTCCCCCGCCAAACCTACCCCCACTTTGACCCGCTGCCCAAAAATGAGGACTTGTTGCGCAACGAGGTCAGGTCACGGTATGTATCCCAGGATGCACTTTGACCTTGGGATGAGCCCGGGGGGGAGGCCCAGATGGTCCTGGAGGGGTGGCACACAATCTTGGGGAGCTTGATCACCCGCCCGCCATTGGCCGTGCCCTCGGGCCCGGAACGATAGTTTTGCATTTTGACAACGCATTTGTGTCTGTCCCCGAGGATGTGCCAAATTCTGATTTGAAATGAATGATATTCATGGGGTTCATTTGGCTCTCGGCTCACTTTCCGCCATTGAGTCATACTAGCTTTTTGACCGTCGCATAATTGTCGTGACGCCATCCGTGGCAGACGAAGTGTCCCAGCGTGTGCGCGGTAGAGCTGGCTGGGCGCGCCGCCTCAGCTACACGCCGCATCCTACCCAAGGATGTCTGCCTGGAAGCTGCGACCAGGCTTTGTATATTCCGCGCTTTCCATTTGCATCTCTCTCGCTCCCGACTGCGCTCCCGACACCATTTGTAGCGAAAGCTCCCCCCCTCCCCGAATCGAGTGCCGGCTTCACAAATTCAAACAGTAATTAACTTAATCTTGTCATATAGTAGCTTACCTCATTCTACCCGGCAGTGGCGTAATTAGGGCTGATGAAAGGAGGGGGTGATATGCTTTACATGTTGCCTACCTTCAGGGGCAAAGCTTTACGGGTTGCCTACATTCGGGGGCAAAAGTCCCCTTCGGGGACCCAAAAGGGGGGGGGGGGCGATCGCCCTCATCGCCCCTCCCCTAAGTACGCGCCTACTACCCGGGCTTGTTCACGTCCGTTGTCAGGGTAGAAAATGTCTTAGCAAGAGACGGAACAGACGTAGGGGTTCTCTGCAGCGACCCACCCTCCTTTACCATCTTAACCGTTTTCGCCGCTCGCCCCCTTCAGGGACATTTTTCCCCCGTTTTTATTTTTTTGCCGTGTCTGCAATCTTCGTATAATCCGTGGCAAGCGCCGCTGCTGCCAGTATCGCTGCCCTGACGCTCGTTGCAAAATCACCCCCCCCCCCTCCCACCTTTCGTCTTGGCCGGTGAATGCCGCTGGGATGGAAGTCTGCGCTGCGGTGGTCCGCTTCACTGGCTTCTTTTTTATATTTTTTTTCCTCTGCCGGCCGGCCCGTGCCGGGGCTGCCCGTGGTTTGCTTGTCCCGTTCCGCGGGCCTACGCTGCTACTCTGCGCTAGCGAGCCGAGGCGTACCGATGGCAGGCTGCCTGCTGCCTCGGGGGCTCGGCGCCAAACAAGACCGATCCGCAACGCGATGAACCTTCCATAGCAGATCTGAACGCGGCGTGCGAACGGCGCCGGTCTTACGGCACTTCCCCGATTTGAATGTCACCGCTGCCTCCGCGTTTTCGAAACAATAAGAGCCGTTCCGCCTGCCGCGGCTCCCACTGGTCAGACGCTGGGCGGGTAGCAGCAGTGGGTAGGCTCTCTCGGTCAGTGGGCCGGGGGGCAAGCTGGTGCGTCGCCGGCACTTGTTGTTGTGGTACCTGACGGACCTCGCGTCTTGTTCATCGACCTCCTCGGCGACACCACGGCGCGGCCTTCCAGCCTGGCCGGTGTGCTTCGCTATGATATTGCCGTGGCGAAGGAGCGAGACTAAACTCGCGAATAACGTGATGAGGAACGATAGCGTCCCTTTTGGCCTCGGTGGGCCGGGCCGGGCCGGGCCGGGCACCACTGACACGGCCGCGGCACGGCCCCGGTGGAGCGGAACGGTTCGGCGGGCCCCGGCCCGGCCGTCAGCCCAAAAGCGTTTCTGTAAACACTAGCAGGCGGCGCGCCGAGGGTTCGGATTTCGACTCGTCGCCGCGGACGGGGCGCGAACGTCGTGCAGAAATGTGAGGTTCACTCGTGTTGTGACACTCGGCCAGATTCGATTGGGGCCGGGGAAATACGGAGAACGCGGACGCGGACCCCGGCGGTAGGATGGACGTTTCGAGTGAAGCTCGCGCCGCGGGATGGTAGGCGTCTGACTGGTGCTGGGGACCTATAGCGACTCGGGAGCAGTTCTGCCGGACGCGTTCCGTGCGATATGACCGTGTCAACGTTTTATCGCGGAAACCGCGAGTGTCGGGTGAAGATTTTACGCGAAAATTTATTACTAGCGTTAATATTTGTGTTTGTCCGTGGCGCCGGTCGGACGTGGGTCACCTTGCCAGGGCTCCGTGCGTGCGGTGGGGGCTGGTCGGCGGACCGGTTCCTCCGTCCGTACAGCCCGCTTTTGTATTCAAACAAGTCGCACCGTCCTCAACGCCGTTCTCTTCTGCCTACCCGGCGTGTCGCGCTGTTCTCGCGCCGATTTCATGCTGGCGTTACGACTTGGCTGAAAGGGTGTCGATTTTCCCCGTACGTGCCGGACGCTTAGGAGCTGACAGTGCGGCTACAGTTGGCCATGCCAAGCCACGCCACGCGGCTCGGCTCCTCTGCCGTTAGCAGGCTGAGGTAACATATTTGTGTCGCGAAAACACTTGTCGGAGACGGTGTTAAAGCTTCCTGTCTCCAAGCCGCCACACGTCTCTTATCGCTGCTGTTGTAACGGAGAGGCGTGTGCGCTCACCGCCTTCTTTAGCCGCGTCAGCCACCATCTAGCAGCCGACGAGACACATGGAGGGAAACACTACATATAGCATTACGCAATCAGCTCGGTGAGATATCGCCGTGCTGATTTCACATCCGAGCATGCATCCGAGCTGAAGTGTGAACAGTCCGTTTACGGGAAATTATTTAATGAATCAGCACCATATGGTGAGACACCGACTGTCACCTGATCGGGTACACGGTGCTGTTCGCGACCACAGGAATTCCACCCCTGCTCCTTGTTTTTTCGTGTTGCGTTGTTGAGGGCACTGTCGGGTGTCGTCAGCGGGCACAATTACGGTCTTCCGCCCAGCGTCCCGCCAACAGACAGCCAGTTGACTGACGGACTCGGAGGACCCTTGTGTGTCCTTGTCCCACCTGCAACCGAACCCTTATGAGGGCGTTTTCAAATTCCAGACCCCGTTGCATCTAACGAGACATTGAACGCCACCACCCCGGAGAACCCCGCTAACTCGACAGTCGTGTCTGAGACCCCCTCCACGCCCGCACCCTCGGGAGCCCCCGTATCCCCAGGGGTTGTGGTGGACACGACGACCACTCCTCCCTCAAACGTGACGGCATCGAGTCAAACTCCAGCAGGTAACCCAATAAACTTACTGGCCACCGGCTTGTTCACGGAGACTGCCCAGGCATGACCGAAACGAGACTTTCTGCGACGGGGGCACTTGGCACTCGCCGACTGTCATGTTGCTAAATGTGACACGTTTTGTGCCGACGCAACTGCCCCTTTTCATTCTCTAAAGCTCTTTTCTGAAGTGTTTGGCAGTTTCCCGAACCTGCGGGACCGCTTGTGAATGTATTTAATGACTAACTAAGACGGTGGTAGGCGTTACTAGTTGAGTCCTGTGGTGGAGGTGTTAATATTTTATGGTGACTGGGTGTGACAATGGAACAACTTTAGAGAACTGACTTTGAATATGCCTGGAACATCGACCATCTTCGAACGGGTAGTTTCGACAATATCCGACCCCGACAAAACCCCGTCATCATTAATGTGTTGCACGTTTTTCATCGCATATGCACTGCTTTATAACGATAGCTTCTGCTGCAACTGCTTTGCTTGTTGTGTTTCGAAAATATTCATGCATGAGATTGTGTTTAAAATATAGTAATTTTTTCTCTCTCCCTTTTTGTTGTTTCTAGATGTTGTGTTTTATTGTAGTGTTATTCCTGTGCTACTCTTCCTATGTGTTTTCTTACGAATATCAGTTCTCAGTATTTTGACATCTTTGATACCGTCGAGTCTTAGTAATTTAAAGTTCTGGTTATTTTGGGGAAGGATTTGAATGGCCTGCTGCATGAGCTGTTGTCTGTTTGGTTGCACAGGGTCTGCCGCTCAGCTCTCCTCCGGGAATAGCGTCCCGGTCGTCGGTCCACGGGGCAAGGGATCAGCTGGTTTGGCCTCCCCAAGCTTCATGGTGAACCTGCTCCTGCCCGTCCTGGCCCTCAGCGTTTACCTCAGGAACAGCATTTCGTGATTACATTCATCCGCCAAGTCAGGGAAACAAATGGATTATGAATGCGCAAGTGAAAACGTGAAGACCCCTCTACTGTATTAGCCGTTTGTTTTTGTATAGCAGGTTTTGGCGTTTCCCTTAACATTGGTCCATCCTAATGAATTTTCTGTTTCATGGGAACGATAATGGTTTTTGGTTCACAAATTGTTATGCTGGTTTATCTGAAATGATGTTTTATTGTTAATCTTTGCTTGTTTGGAATCAATGCATTGTTTTTGTTTGTGGTACATGGATTGTATGTTTCTTGTTCTGAGGGGAGCACGATCGGTGCGCGAGTTTTACTTTCGCTTTCTGGTTTTTAGCTCATCTGGGAATAGTGTATGGTGACATGTAAATTTTGTCTAGAGCACTAAATTTGCCTAATGCAAGTTTTCCAGTAATTGCGAGTGAACGTGTTCAATAAAGTCTCTTATCGACGAATTCTTTTAAACACTGTATTTCTGCGTACCGTCACTTTATTAAAATTGCATTTTGTGGTCGATTCGTGTTCATTCCGTTTTAAATTATTGAACTTTTTATTAGCTTTAAGGATAGGATGACAACAGGTATGGCCGCGGTTGGGCCGCGGTGCTAGCATTTTTTTAAAGGCTGTGTGACTGTGATGCCAGAAGAATGTTCTTGCCATTCGCGGGTGTGTTGAGCATGCACCGCTGCCTCTGCATGAACGGACGTGCGATAGGCCCTGAGTGTTTGGTGCCGGGGGTCCCTGTCAAGAGTGAAAGCTGGAGGGTCAGTGAACTATGTGTATGGCCCGCAGAGCAAGTTACGATCTGGATAGTTGTGATGCGAGGAGCGTGATAGAGTTGTCTCCAATGTCTAAGTAAAGCACTCAGGCACTGGACATTTTCTTTTGTACAAAGTGTATTTATTTTCATCTATTCGTATATTTTAGTGTTTGCTGTACATTTGATGTAATTGTTTCGACCACGTTTCAACCTTAGTGGGCCAATTGCTTAAGCATGGCAATGTCACCAATGGAACACCATCGTTCAACCTCCCAAAACCCGATCCTGGCATTCCAGAAGTCATTGAAGGTATGCCAGGGTCTGTTTTTGGTGTCATTAAAATTGATCATTTCAATTGACTGAATATTGAATCGTGTGTCAATCGGGCCTTTGATGCAGGTGGTGGTCTGTTTGGAAACTAGTCGACGCTCGCTTCATTGATCACTTGTGTTGAATGGAGGTTGATAGATTTCGAGAACAAAGCTAAATAGTTCTGATTGTTATGATGCGTGGCTACCTGATTCGTGAAAAAGAAAAGGAAGCAATTCGTATAAATTAATGGTTCCTAGTTTCTTGGTCTTTGCTTTCATATGTTTGATCTTGACTATTGGGTGTAGCTTTTCGTGCACGATTATCTCTGTAGCAGCCACAAGTTTCCAGTTTAACTGAGTTCAAACCATTAGGACCTTATATGGATGTCACATGAGTGCGTAAAGTTCTAGTTTTCGGAAATATTCAAACGAACAATCTTCTGTGGTTTTTAAACTTATTTATCTGTGGTCTTGTCTGTCCCAAATGCAACCTAATTGTGTTCGCACATAATTATTTGCTACATGTAACAGATACTTTCATTATAATCAGGAACTCAAGGGTTTAGTTCAGCCCTCAGTGTTAAAAAATTCGACTGATTATGTTAAACTTTTCTTATAGAATACTCGTTTGTCAGTGTTTCTACCGCATGTGTTTACTTAATATTTTATTACCTTCCAATTCCAATACTTTACTATCCGAAGATCTGAATAAAATAATTCTCTCTGATCTATCACATTGTCGTACAGCGATCCCTTTGCTATTGACACACTCAGCTTTTAGGGGGGGGGGAGGCACGTATATAGCAGGAACACCGTTGAGCAGCCCATCAAGGCAAGGCCGAAGAAAGCGTCTTTTTCTCTGGACACGTAACATGTTACACATTAATGCACAAATAATCCTTTGTACTTACGAAACGAATGGACCGCAGCAACGTATGACAACGGGGCGTTAGGAGCGGTTAGGAGAAAGCAGGCGGACCGGGGGAGGGGAAAGGAGGGCCTCCAGTGACGCAATCGCTGGAGGACGCGGACCAAGGTCTAGAAGGGGGCAGGGGAGAGCATTCAGGCGAGATTTTTATCAGGTTAAGTTTTGCAGGGAGTGAGGATTGCACTTCTGCCTGAGCACACCGCGCCCAGCAGGCAGTATCGCTACGGTGCAATGGCGTTTATTTTAGAACAGTTGGCAGTGTACATATGTGTAACCGGCCAATTCGGAGAAGCGAATACAGCAGCCGGCCGATACTGTACAGCAGCAGAAGACGCGGCGCTGCGCTGTGTACCGGCCGCGACGGCCGCGCGCCAAACAAGGAACGACTGGGAAGTCGGACGTGAAGAACCGTGAGGAGGCGGATGGCCACGTGAGGTTGTCGCTGTCTGCTTCCTGGTCCGGGGTGAATGTCGTTCGGAACACTTTTAGTTGGGCTTTCAGAGGGCCCCATAACAACATGAGCGAAGGGTAGATCCCCCGATTTCACCAGAGAGGAAGTGTGGCGTTTTATTTGTGTTTGGCCTACATGGGCCTATTTTGTGGGATTCGATCGAGAGAACGCAAATGAGACTTCCGTTTTGACGTCACCCGAACACCACGAACAAGCGGCGCGAAGTCTGCAGAGTTTCCATCAGTTGGCGAATTCCGCGTAACGCCGAAACTGCGGCGGCTTTGTGTTGTCGTGACTACTCGACGTGATTTAATCAGAGAGAAAGTCAAAGGGTAGTGACATCCGCCACCAGAGTCAACATCCTCCAGCAAAACGCCAATACTACTTCCAGGGCCTTCCTACATTCCTCGCATTTTATTCTTCTTTCTTTTCCGAAGTAAAGTTCCGACTGGATAATTGGCTGCGCCGATCGGGGGTCTTTTACCACAATAACGTCCCAAAAAGTAGAACGAACCAGGATCCTGGAAATGTTGGATTCCTTTCCTATGCTGCTGGTATATTCTTCTTTCTGTGGGCCCCATTTTTCTCCCGGCCAAAGCGCTCCAGGCATTTCCATCGTGGGTGAGAGGGAAGGGGAGTAGTAGGGGGACGGGGTGTCGGAGGTGAGGCGGGTACCTGCGGAATCGGCGAGAGAGCGGTGGCGAGCGGCAGCCGGGGAAAACGAGGGGAAGTGGGGGGAGGGAGAGGGGCAGAGGTTTGTGTCTGTGCCCGTTTGGGGCCGCCGCGCCGCCGCACAGGCGCCATCTCGCGGCACGCTGCCGAACAACATGGACGCCGGGACGGGCGGCCATGCTGCGGGTCGAGTGGAGCGCGCGCCAAGTTTGAAGCGAGGCGCGCCGAACGATCGGTACGCGGCCGGCTGGGCCGGTACAGGAGGCATGCTCAAGCCAGCTCTGGCCGTCCTGCTAGCGACTAGCGACGAGCCGCAGCGAGCATTGCGCAGGTTACTCTCCTGATAAGTGTCAGGCCGCGACTCGTGTTCGACAAGGTCAGTAAGGAGCATCCGAACTCCACACCGTGGCTGGTTGGGTTCACCTGCGCTAGTGTGGCTCCAACAGCTGAGAGGAGGCTATCATTGGGGCTTCCCCGCGGCCCCAAAATTGATGTTCGCCACGTGTGTGTGTGTGGGGGGGGGGGGGGGAGGAAGGGGGTCACCAGGCGGATGGTACCTGCGCATGAGTTAGCACGGAGTCAGTCCGCCTGGCTACCATGACCGCATTGGCCTTCATCGCGTTGGCGTTCACGGCGTGCTCTATGGTGTTCGCCTGGCCGCCATCGCCGTCCTGGCGGGGCGACGGCGACGTTGCGGCGACCACCGCGTCTCCGGGTGGACTAGACCCTTCACACCAGGATCCTGTGCCCGGCCCTACCGACCCCGTCGTCTAGGAGGATCCCCAGACATCGCGGCCGCCGGCTATCATAGTGGTGCCTGTGTGGAACTCTTGTCCTAAGGGCGAGTACAGGGACGCCAGTCTGAAGTGCAGGAAGCGCTTCCGAACAAAGTAAGGGTGTTGGGGGTGAGTGGCCTTGAACCCTGTCGTGTGCTCAGGCTGCTCAGGCCCACTCGGGCCGCTCAGGCCGCTCGGAAGGCCCGGCCGCTGGGAACCGCAGCCCGCAGCGCTGACTATTTAAGCGTCGGAGCCAGCCTGTCGCTAAAGCTGCATCGTCGTCCTCTGTGCTCGCCATGTTCCCCGTGTCGTTCCTCTGTGTCCTGGTGGCGTCCTCGGCGTTGGCGGCCCCCTCCGGGTGTCCAGCGAGGCCCCCGTTACGGAAGACAACACCACCAACCCTGGCCCAACCCCTGGAGATAATTCCCCCCCGCCACCGAGTAGTATTATCGTGGTCCCCGTGTGGAACTCGTGCCCGAACAGGGGCGAGTGGCGTACCAGCAACGGCGAGCAAGTAAGGAATTAGTGAATTTCTTCCTTTGACCCGCCAGCGGCGACTCCGACGCCGAGCGCCTGCGAATGACAGGATAGGCCAGCCCGCACGCCACGCGTGCATACATAAGTCGCTCTTGCCTACCCACCAGGCGCCTTCTGTGCTCAGACTGGGTAGACAGCATCGTCCAACGGGCAGGCTGGTAGGGCCGGCAGCCGTAGGGGTGTACGAACAGCCCTTGTTCAGATTCGAGCGAACCCGAGCATTTTAATGAAAACTCGAACCGATCAAAATCAACTTCGCTTGAAACCGAACCGAACACATCCAAACAACATTCTTTCTATTTCGTACATTAAATGCGAATAAAAACTGAAACATTTTCTTTGGCCGGGATTTGTATTCAATGGCGAACGCAATTTCCAAATATTTCGAACAGTTTGCCCTCGATCGTGCAAATTTTGTGTTCGGTTCCTTCGTGTTCGCTCGGATTCGAGCATGTTCGCACATCTCTACGGAGGTGAGTAGGGCTGGTTCTGGGCTGATTTTCGCCGCCTCTTCCGGCAGCTCTGGGCGGAACTGCGTCGGCGTGATACCGGACCGGCCTCGCTGTTGTGCTATCGTCGGCCGGCCGCCACTGTCGCTGGAGAAGGACTCGCAGGCCGCCTCGGAGGCCGTCTCTGATGCGACGCTCCAAAATGTGGCCAAAGTGCTACTTGACAGTATGACGCGGTCAGAGTAGTAGCCTGGCCTGCCAGCACCGTGTGTTGATACAGCGCGGCCTCCGGTCCGGCGATAGTCTTGCAGAAGGTCACGGCGGCCACCGAGCGGGGATAGGGTGAGGGGGGCCGCCGCCGTGCCGCCGCGCCGCCCCGCGCCTTCAGTCCGCTGCCGCCCGCCGCCACGGCCGCAGCCACCGCCGCCGCGTCGCTCTACGATGAGGGTCGCCGTCGTGCTGCTCTTGTTCGTGCTGCTGACGGCATGGTCGCTGTCGTCCCCGGCGCCCTCTAGTCTGAGGCTGGCTCGTCGCGAAGTCCCGGTGACCACCGGTCCCCCGCCTACGGAGACGTCCACCACAAAAACCGAGAAACGCAGCAAGACGGAGAACAGGATCATCGTGGTCCCCGTGTGGAACTCGTGCCCCACGGGGAAGTACAGGGACCCGATGGGGAGATGCAGGGAGCCCTGGCGGTAGAGGCGGCACAGTGACACCAGCGGCCCTAACCCAGGTCGGAGGTTTTCTTCTGAATTTTGGTGCTGGGGACCGGGCTTAGTGATCCATGTACAACGCCACGCTGGAAGTGCTTTGGTTCTGCAGCACGAGCCTCCGACGAGGTGCCTCCAGCGGCCGGCCTCATCACCGCGCTCCGCCCGCCCCGGCTTCGCCGCCGTCCTCCCCCTCCCCGCCGACGGCCGCGGGTACGCAGGAGCTGGTCGGCGGGCCGGTCGGCTCAGTCTGAGCCATGGTGCGGTGGTGGCCGCGGCTGCTGGTGCTGCTGCTGTCGGCGCACGACCTGAGCGCCGCCCCCTGCCACGGGGGCTGGCTCATCGACTCCCCGGAGACGCAGACCGTGTCCCCGCACACGCCGACAGAGCCGGAGCCGCTGCAGCAGCAGCAACAGCAGCTGGAGGTGCTGCAGGAGCGGCAGCAGCAAGCTTCGCAGGCCGCCCCCGCAGCCCCCGCCCTTCTGCCGGACTACCCCGCGCCGTCCGTCGAGCAACCAGCCGCGTTCAACTCCCGGGACCCGGAACCGCTCCCGGACCCGGGCTCGCATCCCGTCGGCGTCGGCCCGCACTCAGACAGGAAGGAGGACGCGTCCAACAGGATCATAGTGGTCCCGGTCTGGAACTCCTGCCCGCCCGGACAGTACAAGGACCCGATGCAGCGGTGCAGGCAGCGCTGGCAGTAGACAAAGGCAGGTCGGCCTCTTCTCTCCTTTATCGGCGGACTCGAGACCCACGGGACTCCCCCGACCGCCCCGCCCCGCCTCACCCCTATCCCTCCCCGTGATGTCGCGCGGGCTCTGGCAGCCAGTCTGATTACAAGCATGACCCACTGCACTGGGGTCACCAGGGTTCACCGAGGGTCACCGCTCAGCAGCACTGCTTGCCGACGACCCCCTGGAGGTCCAGCTGTGGCCAGGACAGCCTCTCGTGTCGCCGCCGCTATCCTCCCCCTCCCCGCCGACGGCCGCGGGTACGCGGGAGTTGGCCGCCGGGCCGGCTCAGTCTGAGCCATGGTGCGGTGGTGGCCGCGGCTGCTGGTGCTGCTGCTGTCGGCGCACGCCCTGAGCGCCGCCCCCTGCCACGGGGGCTGGCTCATCGACTCCCCGGAGACGCAGACCGTGTCCCCGCACACGCCGACAGAGCTGCAGCAGCAGCAACAGCAGCTGGAGGTGCTGCAGGAGCGGCAGCAGCAGCCCTTGCTGGAGGCCGCCCCAGACCGGCGCGCCTCCCCCCGCGTCAGTGGGGCCGGTGAGGCCGGCAATGCCAACGGCGGTACGGTTCGGGAGCCAGGACGGAACACGTGTCCCGAGGGCATGTTCCAGGACGGGCTGGGGAGGTGCAGGAAAAACTGGTAGTGGGATAACGGTGAGTGAGAATGTGTTCCGGAGTTCTACATGGCCGCGGGTCGGCTGGCCGGCGAGATATGATGTCCATGCTTGTGGTTACGTACCGAAATGGTGCATATTTTGTTTTTCTCACGGATATTTTTGATGTCGGCCTCCGTGGATTTGATTAAATTGCAAAGTGTGTAATTTGGTCCGGTGGTTATGTGATGTGGCAACTCTGCCTCATGTTTGACGTCCATTTCTCGGTAGACACGGGTGGGAGATTGTGAGAAATGGTCATATCTTCTTATGCTGCTGTGGCCCCCACACAAACTTGCTTTCATGGTACGCACAACGCGGATGGAAGTGACGTATGCCCTATTCTCATTTTAGGACGTGTAGTAGAGTAGTCGTAATCAGCATAAGCTAGTTTGGCTTTCCGGCCTCGCGGGTCCCCGCCAAAGAAGGAAACGCAGCGCCTGGTATCAGCGCTGGAGGACTGGGCGGTCCGTCAGCGCCTGTGAAGTCGAGGACTGCACGCCACTGCACGCCACTGCATGCCCACGGACAGTCGTGCATGCCGGACCGGGCCGGGCTGGGAGGTGCTATGGGGCCCGATGAGACGTTGGCGGTGGTGAAGGCGCGTCTTTTACATTACTTTGTTTGTGGCTAAATTGCGGTGCAGGAAAATGGCCGTCGAAGTGGAGTAGATATCTGTAAAATGCGTGTCTGTTGCAGGTGCCCCCGCGGAAACGACGGTGACAGAGGTCCCGACCACCACGGTGCAGCCGCCAACCACCTCCACGGCCACCTCTACGTCCGCCGCCTAGGCGGCGTACTTCCTCACGCCGCTGTTCCCTCTATGAGCATATCCCCATGACGTATTCTGTTTCCATTTTTAGGAAAGGTCGATTTTTGTAGACGTAGAGGCAAGCTCGACCTGGTGCTCAAATCCTTGCCAATGAATACTTTAGAAAATTAGCCTGGATTAGTCATTGTCGTGTTTTAGTGAACCCGACGTTGAGTCATTATAACGAGTGGATATTTTGTTAAGGGCCAAATACAGCAATCAAAGATATTATAGTGTATGTATAGTGTGAAAAGACCAAAGATTGTCTGGCCAAATGAAAATTAAATTGAACTTTTTCACATGATTTTTAAGCAGTGTTTTCAAGCAATCTCTTGTGTATGAACAAATTATTCTGGTTCATAAGCTGATGTGTGGGTAGTGATAAAGGAAAATAAATGACATGTGAAGCTCACAGAATATCTTCTCTATATTCCCCTAATTATTACAGTACGAAAACACGCAGAAAGACATAGACATTATCAAATAGGTTCAGTCGATAGTTCTAAACAGCCTGAGGTTCGGGTTCATTGCTCTGCGATATGTACAAAACCTGTGTGAAATACGAAAATTACTGCTCAGAACCTATACAAAACTATTTACATAAGGCATTTTAGCGCACAAAAAGGGGCTACAGAAACTAAAAATATAAATTCTCAATGTTATACAAAACATTAGACATAAAAACATGAAATCACAGAAGTGTGGACGTAGTAATAGCACAAAATAGTTTTACATGAGCTTACATGAGCTCTACAAATTGTTGTGTTTTGTTTTTTTTGACACTACAGCGAAAATAATTAATTTGTGCGAGAAACTGATTGCACTTTCGCATATCACTGGGTTGAGGAATCCGATAAGAACTATGTACAAAATTCAGAAAAAAAGAAGTTCACACCGAAAGATGTTGTATGTGAAGACGGCTTTGTCGGTGATAAGGTGACAATATGCTTCAGCTTGGAGCATTCTGTATGCGTAAGTGATAACCTTACTGGGGTTTCTTATACGACAGTGTGGGCAACTCACGTAAAAAAATAAATGCAGAACAAGCGTTCCCATAATAACTGTTTAAGAAACGAGAGTCGCACACTAAATAAGTGCGACGTCCCTATATATCAGAGCGCGAGGTTGAACGCCATCATGCCGTCGAGGACTACGCATTACCACGCATAGGTTCGTCTCCTCAGTATTGCAATGTTAGACGACAACCTCCCGACCTAGAGATTGCAAAATGAGACAAGAATAAAACGGCAGTTCGGGTATAGCTATCCTGGAGTGCTCTGTTGAGTCATCGCCTCTTACGAACATTATTTTAGAGCTCATTCTAACAATTCGATCCGAAATCACGAGTAACGTACTGAACACCCTTTGGCACAGCCAGGCTTCTCTTCTTTGATGTGGCACTTTGGTTCCTTTCAAAGATGAAAAATAAAGTATCACGATGATGATTTTTTCCCAGTGCTCCGGTTCCGCGAGGACTCCGCACCTCCAGCTCTGGCTTTTGACGTCCTCTTCCCCTTCCCCTTCCCCTTCACTCCTCACCCCCAAAAGGCGGCGCGTTCAGTCCGGTACAGTCTCAGGTTCTGACTAGCTTAGTTTCGCGATCCCTTGCTGATCACACTTACTCACTAGGGTCACTCGATACGCGGCGTATCGTTGGATTTATCACAGTGCAGCTTGGTTACACAAGCGGACGGGGAGATCGAGTCGGAAGCCCGCCCCGCGGCCGCGGCCGCTGCCCGACGCTGTGCGGCACGGCGTGGGGTGTCAGGAAGGGAGGGCTTCCAACCTGTCCGTCGGTCCCGTCTGTCCGTGGCGTCGCAGGGCGGCTCGCAGGGCGGGTGATGCTGTGTGGCGCCGCCAGGACGCAGGACGCCTTCGGCAAGAGCACACGGCCGTGGTGCTAACTGGGGTCCAGGCTGATGGCTGACTCCATGGAGGAGGTGGACGGCGACGACGAGAGCAGCGACGGCACGTCCTCGGCGTCTGCGAACACTGCGTCCACCGCGTCCACCGCGTCCACCGCCTGCTCTGGCGGTGCCGGCGGTGCCGACGGCACCGGCGCCAGGACGGCGACAACGAGCGCCGGCGCATCGTCCTTAGGTTGGCCAGGCGGGAACAGGACGCCGTAGGACGGCGGCTGATCCAGCTCCTCGTACGGCGGCGGCCGCGAGGTGTCGTCCTCCAGGTCCGAGTCCAGCACCAGGATGCCGCCGGTGGCACCCACCTGCGGCATGAGGACGGTGGTGGGGGTGTGGCTGGGGGCCGCCGGCGTGGTCTTGGGCTGGCGGCAGCAGCACTCCCAGAGGCCGCACAGCATGAGGAACGCACCGCACACCAGCATCCCCAGCATCAGGTAGCCCCAAGGGCCGTAGTTGGACAGCGTGTCCGGGCTGGCCTCGTCTGCGCAGAGAGAGGGAAGAGAAGGAGTCAGCGCGGTGTGCTAGGCGGGGTGCTAGGGCCGCGGCAGGGCTGGGCAGGAGGGCAGACTTACGCAGGCTGGTCTCATGAGTACGGCTGCTGCCGCCGTTCTGCTGCTGGCGATGGTAGAGGTTGATGAAGTTTTCGAGGAAGGAGTCCCTGGCATCAGCCGGGGTGGTTTCGGTGTTGGCGGCTTCGCCCCGATGCGCCGACGCGTCTAAGGTTGCAAACAGCAAAATTAAAATGGAAAGACCGGAGTTTTTGTTCTGAACATCCAAATTTTCGTTCGACGCAACTCACCCATGGAGGATAGCTTGGGGCTGCAGAAGACGGAGCTCTCGTCGTTGCCCTCGGGACAGTTGTAGTAGTCGTCGCAGGCCACCTCCGCTGACACGCACAGCGCCGGGGACCGCGGCCGGCTGTAGCACTGCGCGAACTGGCTACTCGAGCACATTTCGCCTGCACCAGTAACCGACATCAGCATTGTGTGTTAAGCGGGGGTTGGGGCAGACCGCGCCGGCTGGCCTCCAAACATACGCGGTGAAGTTACCCGCGGCGCGGCGCGGGGCGGGGCGGCGGCGGCGGCGGCGGCGGCGCGCCCCCGTCGGCGACACACGCAGACTTACCCACGCCGACGGCGGTGAGGATGACCGTGTTGGAGAGCTGGTGCCCCCGCTCTGACGCCGGGGGTGGCGACCAGACCAGGGTGATTTTGCCGGGGGTGAGGTTGGTGAAGTTGAGGGTGGACGAGAAGGCGGGGTCGCAGAGGTCCACCGACAGCAGCTCGTCCCCACAGCCGTGTTGCTGGAACAAACGTGGTCAGACGTGTCAGGCAGGCGGTGGCTCAGCGCGCGGCCCCCGGCGGGTAGGCAGACCTTCGTGCTCCCGCGCACCGCCGCCAGAGGCACGGACGGCGGACGGCGGGCGGGGAGGGGTGGAGAGGGGAGGGAAGGGGACGGCTGGTAGTGAGGGACATGTAGCAAAGTTGGTGAAGTCAAAGCCTTTAGAGAGGTAATAAATAGTACTAAAGTATCTTGGAATACTGTGACTTTCAGTCGCTCCTGCAGTCCGAACATAAAACATGGTACAGGGAGTCGGTCCTTACCACCGAGAGCCTGCACGATGGCCGGGAGGCCTCCGCGTCGTCCTCGGCGGCTGTATCATTCTCGGCGTCGTCCACAACGTCAGTGTCAGTCGAAGCGTCCGCGCCCTTGGCGTTTGCGGACTCGTCCGAGGACGACGACGCCGACAACGAGTTGGATTCGGAGGAGGCCGCGGCCACGGCGTTCCGCACAAACAGCACGGACATCTTGTAGGCGGCCGGCGCCTCCACTTTAACCTTGCAGGGGCCGACGCGGTCCTCGGGCAGGCGAGAGTCGTGCAGTTCGAGGGCGACGACGGATTGCATGCCCTGGCTGGCGAGTTGCACCGTCCCCACGGAGCACAGGTTGGCGGCGGGGTAGTCTGCAATCAGAGGTGGTGGGTCCGTGACGGGCCTTGCTGCGATGCGGCCTGCTGCCCCTGCTGCCCCTACTGCCCCTGCTGCCCCTGCTGCCCCTGCTGCCCCTGCTGCCCCTACTGCCCCTGCTGCCCCTGCTGCCCCTGCTGCCCCTGCTGGCCCTGCTGTCCCTACTGCCCCTACTGCCCCTGCAGCGCTACGTCCCCCAGGCAGTGACACGCACCTCTCTGCACGGTGGAGATGTTGAGGGCGGTGACCCTGAGGCTGCGCTGGTTCCGTGGCGGCACCCACTCCAGGGTCACGTTGTGCGGGACGTCGTCGATGAGGGTGGCGCCGAGGACAGCGTTCGCGTCGCACAAATCTACCGACTTCCAGACGAGACCGTCCACGACCTACGATAAAGAAATAATAAAATTAAATCAAAGAGCAATCAGTTGTGTTTAAAATCTCCTTTTCTCAAGGTTCCAGGAAATCCAGATTCCGCGGCTATCGCCGCATACCACGCCGCAAAAACAAATAAGTGCTGACGACACACACACACGCGCGCGCGCGCACACGCACACACACACAAATCTAATGACTATGTATATCATCCGACGGAAACAGTAAAATAATTATCTGATGCAGCCAAGTGCTGTCCGCTCGGCAGTGCTTGCTGTGCCCCTCCGAGCACGTGACCTCTCGGCACATGGCTGGCTGCGGGACGCCTGTGGCCGCTCCACACTCACCATGGACAGGGGGCAGGACTGGCCGGCGAGGAGGGCGTCCCGGAGGCGGATCACGCCCTCGTCGTGAGCAGCGTAGGGGCCCAGGAACATTTCTGCCAGGCCGCGCACCCGACGCCCGTCAAGGTCGTCGTCCTCGTCGTAGGCGGGGTACCCCGCGACAGGTGTCATCTCCAGGCGGAGGGCGTTGGAGGACGGCGCCGTCACCCGCAGGCGACACGGCTGCGGCTCCGGCTGCGACGGCGGCGCCAGCCTCAGCTGCACCGACCAGGACTCCGCCGAGCCCGCGGCCAGCTGGACGGGCTGCGCTACGGAGCAGAACTCCGGACCTGCGGGGAGGAGAAGAGACGGGGGGGTCAGGGTGGCGGAGCAGACAGCCCGAATCAGACATGACATGCGTGAGGAGTGTGTGAGGTGGGTTTGTTCGGGCCGCCGCCATGACCCTTGGCCTGCCATCTGTTATGGAAAGAGTTCCGCAGCCGCCGACTGCAGCGGCCAGCGGCAGTGAGCGACAGCCTCGGAGACAGTCCTGAGGCGGAGGCGTGGCTTGTGGCTTGGCTGAGGAGCGGATCGCTTACGATCAGCAGATCAGTGACTTGTGCGGAGCGGTTCATTGTCGATTCATTTCCGCCAGCGTCCCGTCCCGTCCAGCGCGACACATACGCACACACACACACACGCACGCTCTGCGCACCGTTCCCCCGACAGGAGGAAGATGATGACGAAGACGAGGAGCAAAGCAACGGACGAGAAAAATAAAAAGCGACAGCGCGTATTGGTCGATAGATGGCCGTCTCCTCATTTCCTCATTGCATGAACTGGGTGGCCTTCCGGGCCTGAGTCTGGAAGCTGGAAACGGGAGGGGGGGGGGGGGGTATGGAAGAATGCCAGAGCAGATTATCAACTGCACGTAGGTCCGGGCCGCAGGCTCCGCAGGCTGGGAGGCTGGGGCGGGCTGGGGTGCTCACACCCACCAGAGGTCTGGCCGCCCCCATGCCGACTCCTCAACGCCGACGTAACGCATCGTCCATCCCTTTCTCGGCTCGTTTTTACGCCCCTGCCAACATATTTCAGGGCCGTCGAAACGATTAATTGAAGTTCTCCGACGGCCGATGGACGGGACGGGGCGGGCCCGCTGTTATCGTCGTGCCGTCTCTCTTAGCCCATCTCTTAGCCGGTGGGATCACGTGTTCCGTGGTCGACGGCGGCGTAAGGCGAGCTGCAGGCGGTGACGTCAGATGTGCCGCACCGCGCCGTACCGCGGCCTAACCCCTACCAATAGCGGTCACCAATCACGCATCACGCCTCGCTTTGGGCGCCCCTCCGCCCGATAAGTGTTTGATAAGCGTATGAACCACGCCCAGGGCCGGCGAGAGGAGAGCCTGCTAGAGCCACAGAAGCCAGAGCCCGTCCCGTCCGTATCACCTGCGAAGGGCGGCTGCGGCTGCGGCTGCTCCGGTCTGCTCCGCAGTGGCGGATCCAGGAGCGGCTTTAGGGGGGGGGGGGCAAAGTCCCGCTTTTTGCCTACTTACAGGCGGAAAAGTTATGCCGGTTGCCTACATTTCCGGGGGGGGGAATTGACCCTTTGCCCCCTGCGCCTGCTGCTCCGGCCCGGTCCGGTCTCCCAGCAGGACCGTGCCGGAGCAGACCGGAGGTAGCGGCTGCCTAGGTCTGGGGCTGGGCTGGGCCGGGCTCCGGGCCCAGTGTGTTACAGCCACTTCCCTCCCCGTGCTCCACGGCGGCTGTCAGCGCCGTGCGGAACACGAAGCGCGCTGCTCCAGAGTGCTTTCCTAGTCCGGTCTGGCGCGGTGCGGCGGTGCTGTGTGGCCTTGTAGCTGGAGTCGCACAGGGAACCCGCCGGCGGGGCGGGGCGGGGTGGGCGGCACAGCGGAGTGGGAGTTTATTAATGATTTCTTTCGCCCCGAGAGCTCGAAAGTGCGCGCGGCGCGTAGATACATACAGCGTGCTGCTGCTGGACCAGGAAGGAAGGGCCACCGACCACCGCGCTGCGGCGCTGCAGGGCGTTGCCCGCGTTCCGCCACGCCCCGCCACGCCGCAGAACGTGGGACCACGCAGCAAGTCCAGAGGTCCAACACACACACACACACACACACACACACACACACAAATACACACACACACACACACGCACGGCAAGGTCAACTTGCCATGCCGTTGTCTCCCTGGAGATACTATGGCTTTAGTAGGCAACCCAACACCGGCTGTCTGGACGAGATTGTCTGGCCGACGACGGCGAATGAGCAAAAAAGGAATCCTAGACCTAGAGACGCCTGGCTGCGTTATCTGCGTGAGGTTCAGAGGTGGTGCGGCGGGACGGGAACAATTCGCTCATCGCAATTTGCCGTCACGTAACGCTGGGAGCCTCTCTTCCTTCCTAATACCGTCGGCCGGTCCCTTGGGTCCCCACCGGCCCGCGTGTGCAGCAGGCGACTCTCTTAGGAGATGGGGGCCGCTCCGCCTCGCCAGTGCGGCAGGGGTGTACGAAAACACGTCCGGGTGCCCCTGGGCCGTGGGCCCGCTGGGCTCCGCTGGGCCGACCGGGCCATCGCAGAGGTTATCAGGCAGCCAGGATGGCACCAGCGGACCGCGGTCACCGCGGCCCGGGCCCGGCTCGGCTCGGTGTCGTCCCCACCAGCGGCACGGCCCGGCACGGCTCCTTCCGCTCGGCTCGGCTCGACTCGGACCGTTTTCGGCTGAGGTCTGCGCCGAGCAGCAGCAGCAGCAGCAGCCGGCTGAGTAGGCTAAGTCGGACGTTGCCGCCGACGCCATCTCAGAATCAATAGCGGTTTGTTTATTCCTATTTTTTATTTGCGCCACGCGCTGGGAGTGCCGGCGGGGCAGCGGCTGGGTGTTGTGGGCCTCGCGGAGGAGTCGGGACTGGTCCGGCTGCCTTTGAGCCCCGCTGCTGCCGCTGCTGCCGCTGCTGCCGCTGCTGCCGCTGCTGCCGCTGCTGCCGCTGCTGCCGCTGCTGCCGCTGCACAGTCCGTCCCTCCCCAGCCGGCGTGCGGCGGCGCGGCGGCGGTCGCTGTGCTGGCGGGACGAGGTTGTGTGCCGCCGGCTGTAGCGTCCTGGGTAGACCGACCAAGAGCAAACGGGAGGGTTGAAGGCCGCTGTGGAGGCTGCGGCCGGGGCCGGCGGCCGCACAGCGCCGACAGCGCCGCACAGCCGGGTGGGGTCGGGAGGCGCGGCACGTCGGCACGATGCGCGGCCGGAGTGGACCGGGCCGAGCCGAGCAGCATCCATAAGCTCTCTGTCTCCCTCATTCACTTATGTTCGTGCCGTCTTTGTTCCTGAACGTTCACAATAACCTCCGGGGGGGGGGGGGGGCACCTTCCTCTACCTCGGCGGGACGACCGCCCCCGCCGGGTCCCGCCCGCCTGCCATACATGCATACCCTCCCCCTCCGCGACGTCCGTCTCTTGGCGTCGCGTCACACGGCGTCGTCACTTTCACTTTCACGACAATGGACATGGGCATGGCGCGGATATTTGTGGGCGCGCGGCGGGGCGGTCGTCCGTGACGGTCAGGCACCGCGCCGTCACCAGCACCAGCACCGTCACCGGGCGGACCGCCGGGAGGGAGAAATTGTTCGGTTTTATCGCGCCAACCTTGTTATGTGTCATCCGTGTAAAGAGGAGATTATGGAGTCAACAAGGTTGGCCGTCTGCTTCCCGCCGTCCGTGGAAGTCTGTCCGTACCGTCTTCCGGGGGCCGTCGGGTCGGGCCGTCGACCTGGGCGTGCGGGGGCCGTATCCGGGCCGCTCCCGCCGCAGCGCTGTGCCCGCTACACCCCTGTGCCGCAGACACGGAGGGCCGGAGGGCCGAAGGGCCGCAGGGAAGCCTGGCCGCGGAGGCCGGCCAGGCGCCAGGCCCCGACAAAGAGCATAAATTTGCCTACGGAAGGGCCGGGCCGCGCTGCTGCCGCCGGCGACCCCGTTCCATGCAGTCGGGGTCAGCCGCCGCTCCGGCCGCTCCGCTACGCGTTCGTATCACGGCCAGGAAGGAGGAAGTCGGCGCGCCAGAGCTGGCAGTGCCGCCGGACAGTCGTGCTAGACGGGCTTGCCTACCCCGCAGGCTGAGGGCGCCTGCGAACTGGAGGGTAGGCAGTGCCGCCGGACAGCCGTGCTAGACGGGCTTGCCTACGCCGCAGGCGCTCACGGCTGGACAGACGGCATTGGCTGTGGATGTGTGGCCGACGCTGGCTGCGTAGATGAGCGTGTAAACAGGTCGGCGCGGAGGCCCCCGGTGGGCGCAACTCCGAACTAAACGTCGAGTTATCACTGCGATTGACGCGGCGCTCCTCCTCGCCGGGGACCCGCAGAGAATCCACTCCACTCCATATGCATGAAGCGTCACGGAACAGCAGCGGGCCCGTGTCTCTCTAGGTCCGTACCCCCGCGGTCCAGAGCAGCAGCGGCGGTAGCGGCGGCAGCGGCGGCAGCGGCGGCAGCGGCGGCAGCGGCGGCAGCGGCGGCAGCAACGGGAGCCTAGTGGGTTCGGGCCGCACTGAGTACACTTGGTCAGCACCGGCCGCATTGAAGAGTTATGGGCGGGGCTTGCGCCGGCTGGACTGGACGCATGCGAGGTCGCGGCACGCTGAGCCTGATCCCACCGCGAGCGAGCGCATGTGTGTGTGCGATTGGAAAGGACTTAGTTCCGGGAGCCTCCTCCTCCTCCTCCTCCTCCTCCTCCTCCGGGTCGTGACAAAGACGCCCTCCCGCAGCTTTCCCCAGTCGGACCCGGACGACGACGAAGATGTCACCGGAGCATCGGTGTGGGATGGGCAGAGGCAGGCGCAGGCAGGCAGGCGGTCTCTGCAGCAGCGGTTGCCATGCGACGCGTCAAGCCCAGTCCAGTGGTGCCACTAGCTCAACGAGACATGACTTATTCTGTTCTTTTTCTAATGTAATTTCCCGACTTGTTAAACTTAAAAATTGAACCTATTTCATACACTTCGTCCAGGTTTGTCGTTCTCTGCAGCATGACGGAGCCGACGGATCCTGGCGGGGCCGGCGGCGGCGGTCCCGGATAGCTCTGCTGCTTTTCCCCCTTCGGTTACCCTTTGGCTGCACGCCGCATAGGGAGTGGAGAAAGGAGCAGTGGCGGCGGCGGTGGCGGCGGCGGACTGCGCGCTCACGAGGACGGTTAGCCTCCGACCTCCTCCCCCACGACTCCCCGCGAGTGCTTTTGCACGGCGTCACGTAATCCGTTCGACGACATGATTTGAGAGACCGGCAATGAGCACACGACAGATCCAACCTGGTTCGTGATACCGTTGTTATCACAGGGTGAGCAGAGTACATGACGCACTCTCCGTGTACTTCTAACGGACCCCGCCCGCGCGCACCCCGTCACTGTGAACGTATATTATGGACAGCCTCTCAACCAGCGTGAGGAAGAGGACACGGCGGTAGAGAGTTTGGTCGGTCCGTGGTGGAGAGGCGGCGACAGCAGCAGCAGCAGCAGCAGCAGCAGCAGCAGCAGCAGCAGCAGCAGCAGCAGCAGCAGCAGCAGCAGCAGCAGCAGCAGCAGCTAGGCCGGCCGGGCCGTTACGCGTGGAGACGCGGGCAGTCGGCGATGAGAGTCGTCAAAACAAGTGAGATTTCGGATTCTGTTGATGGCTGCGGAGCCTGCGGTGCCTGCGGTGCCTGCGGTGCCACAACCAGTTTCTCTATCGTCCTCTCCTCCAGGCTCTGAACCCTTTCTGTACCCCGCCCCGTGTCATGTACTTCACACGTCACGTGACCTTTCTGCACACCCTGTAGCGTTGTGGGAGCAGTAGCCGTGCTGGAAGCAAACTGTTGCTGTGACTGCAAGCTTGGTAGGCTCGAATTCTGCAGACGGATTCCCCCCCCCCCCCGCAGATTTTTCGCGGAATCGTGTCATGTGGTTTAAACACTCTCTCTCTCTCTCTCTCTCTCTCTCTCTCTCTCTCTCTCTCTCTCTCTCTCTCTCTCTCTCTCTCTCTCTCTCTCTCTCTCTCTCTCTCTCTCTCTCTCTCTCTCTGTGTTTCTTCCCGTATCGATACGATGATAAACAAAAGAGCGGGGACGAGTCCATTTCATTGGGCATCTTAACCATACGAAATGCGTCTCTTCTTTTCGTCCGGAAAGCGTCCTCTTCCTAAGAGACAACACTCGGCCAATTCTTGTGCAAGGTCAAATGCCAGCGCGACGCTGGATCCTTAAAGGCTATTTCTGGTTTTCTCCCCTCCCTCCCTCCTCTGCCTCCGCTGCTCCGCGGACACGCTACCCGTCCGTTGGAGCCTCAGACCCCGGGTAGAGCCTCGGGGAGGGGGACTGGGCGCCGGGCTGGGCTAGCTGGACACCGCACAAACCGCTCCGTCATCAGTCTATCTTCTCTCTCAAAAAGAAGGATAGAATATATTCCTTGCCTGCTGTAGGGGCCACTTTACTGATCCTTACAGTGGGTGGCGATAGCAAACAAACAAACAAACAAACAAAAACAAAAAAGATTTGAGATTCTCTGACTGAATCTCTGATTGAGATTTCGTTCCCGGCTGTGCTGCTTTTCCTTAAATTTCCCTGTCCACTCTCTCATTTCTGAATTCTTTGATCAAGCAGACTTGGTGTTTCTTGGTGCTGACGGGGAGGTCGGGCGCGCTGCAGAATATGTCGCGGTCGGAACGTTCGGGACCCGTGTCTTCTGTGCACGGATTACGTAATGGGAACTATACGTGGGGACCACGTGGGGACCACGTGGGGACCACGTGTGGGAGTCGCCGGCCGGCGCCGTCACCTCGCAGATGTCTGCAGCAGTGCGATGTACGGCCCTTATCGGCCACCCGCGCCGTTCAAGGGCAACGAGTTTCTCATCCAGGAAGCATTTTTGGTGGAGGGGCCGGCGGCGGGGGCCCTGACGGGGCGCTGAGGTTGAGGATCCATCCAACCTGCGCTGAAAGCGCTCTGGGCCTGCTTCTGCAAAGCTGTCTGCGATGGCCACTAGTAATTACACCGACTGCGGCGGTACATGTCGGAGCGAGAGAGACGGCAGATGGCACAACGAGTCGGACGGTGACAGAGAGGGGCCGAGGCTTCCAAGGCTGGACGCACAGTATGATTCGGCAGGACCCCTCACGCCGTGGCCCCCGCGGCCTCACAATAGAACTGGCAGGGCCGAGGCAGGACCACACTGCACTCGCGGCAAGGTCTGTGTTGCCGTGTGCGTGTCCAATGCACCGCTCGTGCATGCAAAGGGCCGTGAACGGGGACACCTTTTCAGGAAACGAAACGTTCATCAAGTTTGTTCTGATGCATTCTCGTTTGCACTTTGCAGAGTTGCACACTCATGCCTATATAGTTCCACACATTCGTCTCTGGTCGGTGTACGGCACCAGTCTGGGCTTTCCCTCAGAACATCGTGCGACTTGACGTTGGGGGAGGTTAGGGAAGCCCAGCACTTGACATCGGCATCGGCACCACACCTTGTGATATCACGCCTAAGAAGTTAGCAGGGCCGCGCCCGCGCGCACACACACACACACACACACACACACACACACACACCAGGGACTTTGCCAGCAGTGTAGATGGATGTGCGGCGGGAAGCTACCCGTGCGGACAGAGCCGGGCCGCCGGGTGGCAGCCGAGTGGCTGCCGAGCAGCTCCCGACGACCTACATATAAACCCATTTTATCATTATCGCCGGAGATGACGTGCCAGATACTACTTTCTTCTTCGTCGCCGCGGCCGATTTTTAGAGAGAGAGAGAGAGAGAGAGAGAGAGAAACGCAGAAACGCGCGTGAGTTAGGCCTAACGGACTTCCACGCAAGCTCGGGAACGCAAGAGAAGTATGTCAGTGTCGTGTCGAGAGAGATAAACTTGCGTTGCATATTGACAGTCTGACAAAGACTTCCAAGAAGAGCGGACCGGTAAGATGAATGGACGGCCGGGATCAAAACCCTCACGGCCCCCTCGACTGACGGCAAAAGACGACGAAAAGCAGTCTAAAACTATCTGACCAAATACTGCTCAGACCCGCATATTACCGGCCATTGGGTGGCTTAGCGGGGGAAGAGGGGTGGGGGGAGATAGCTCCAGGGCACATCGAACTACGTAGCGGAGCACTTTGCGGTTTGAAGGACCAACCGACTGAGAGAAGCACAGAGATTCGGAGACGTTCGTCCCGATCAGTCAAAAGACTTTTGCGGTCTTCGGTGCTCCCCCCCCCCCCCTCGGTTTTCTTTTGTCGATTTCAGTGTGAATTACAGCAGTAGCAGAGATGAAGGCGACGGCAAGTGTCTGACGGGAATCACGCAGCTGCCATCGCCAGGGTGACGCCAAGGACCACGGCGTCGCCGCCGTGCCGCCGCCACTGGCCAGCCAATGCCCCGTCCGTGGTCGCTGGGCTGGAAGGGCTGGGGTGTGGTGTGGACTGGAGCGCTGGGTTAGCCGCGGCCGCCGGCTCGGCTCAGCCCGCAAATACGTTTCCCGCCTCTGCTGCACACACCCCTGCCCCGCCATCCAAAGGATGCGGTCGAGCCACACCCGCAGGACCCGCAGGACCCCAGCACAGCGTACCGGCCGGCAGCCTGGCACTGGCAGGCAGGCGGGGCAGGCGCTGCAGCTGGAAGTGGACGAGCCCGGCGAGCTCTTCTGTCTCTCTCGCTCTCACGCGTTGGTTCCCTCGCCTCTTCTTTTTATTTCCCTCCGGCTGCCAGTCTTTCTGCCGGTCTGCCCGTCTCTGCCCGGTAGGCGCATCTCCGCTCACCAAAACAAGTCCTGCCCCCCACCGGCCCCCGCGGGAAACTTCCACGGTCGCATTTCAGGCTGGACATCGCCTTCTGCCCAGCCCAGCCCGTTTTGGCGCGGCTCCAGAGCGCCCCCGGCAGCGGCCAGGCGGCCTGCGGGGCCCTGGGGCCTCTGCGGAGGCGGAGGCCAGGATCAACTGAGCTGCTCCGGGGAGGGGCGGGCGGCACCGGGGGCTAGGGCTCGGGCAGGGGCACGGACCCGCACATCACCGGCACCTCCGGCACGGCCAGGACCAGCACCAGCGGGCGCGTTCGCGGCCTCCACCGGCACGGCACCGGCACGGCCTCCGGCCCCGCAAACTCTCCCCTCCCCTCCCCACGTCCCCTCCTGCGGCCCACCCTCCACCCGGACGGTAGGAAGCAAAAAGAAGACGATAACCCAATGTATGATGTTCGTCAAAGCGATCGTCTAGGAATGACACGAAGTTGGACTACTACTGTGCAAACCAGAGCGAACTCGGTCGCGGCCGTTGCCAAGAGATACGTCACGTCTCCGGCAGCAGCAGCGGCGGCAGCGGCAGCAGCGGCAGCAGCGGCAGCCGGTGGTGATGGCGGGGGCGGCAGCGGCCGGCTGTGACGGGACGGCGACGGCGGCAAGGGAGATTCCCAATCAGCGAAAGCGACTCGCATCGCCTGCTTCTGCTTTTACATCCACCGCGAGACCCAGTATCCATCCACCCCCACCCAGCGTCACAGTTGCACGACGCGCCAAACGAACCCCATTCTGTTTCCCAGCTCGTGTAAAGCTTCATTCCCGTTATCTTGCAGGGTGACCTATGCAGTGAGGTGGACGGGACAGTGCAGTGCCTGCCGTTATGCTGCCGCCGCCTCCCCTCGCGGGACGCGCGGCACGCGGCCACGGCTGCGGCCGGGTTGCGGTTTGTCGCGGGACGCGCGGCATCGCGGCATCGCTGGTGCAGCCGGAAATGATTTGGGGTGCGTTCGCTTCCAGCTAGCGGTGCACTCCTCGGCCCGCCCCGCCCCGCCCCGCCCCGCCCACGCCGCCCACCGCTCCCACGCACGCGCCGACTAGGCAGTGCAGGCAGGTCGCAGACAGCGGGTCTCCCCGGTCGCACGGTGCACCCTGTGAGTGAGTGTGTGTGTGTGTCTCTCTCTCTCTCTCTCTCTCTCTCTCTCTCTCTCTCTCTCTCTCTCTCTCTCTGTGTCTGTGTGTCTGTGTGTGTCGGTCTGTCTGTTTTACGCGGAAGGAAAGCGAGTTCCATCCGCGCCCGCTTCATGTGAGCATAATGCTGCGCTGTGAGCAGCTGTAGTTGTTGAGTCGGACGCGGCGCGCCTCAGCAGTACTGTAGCACTGTAGTACTGGGCGGGCGGGCCACACCGATGTGTGCCCACGCCGTGCCGTGCCGTGTCCGTTCGGCCCGTTCCGTTCCCATAGAGATAAGCGCGGAATACAAGTATGAGCGGCGCCGCCAAGAGCGTCATCCATCGAACATGGAGGGGAGCGCGATTTAAATTACTGAACAACTCATTTATGTGGCGGAGGGGGCGGAGACCACAAGTGGTCAACAAAACACCCGACCCGACACACGTGGATCGGGGGAAACACGGCCACCGTAGTACTTTCCGGCGAACTTTGTTATCAAACAACCCATACCGCGCTGCTGGCCGGGAGAGCGAGAGGGTTCGAAATGACTGGGCAAAGGGTTAGGGGAGGGGTGGGGGAGGTGGAGGAAGGGTGGGGGGGGGGGGTCAAGCAAGAGGTCACGTCGCAGTGATAAGCTGACCGGAGGGTGGGGGACAGCGGCCTGCAGCGTGGTCCGGTCCGGCCTGGGGCGACACGACTTTGACCACGCCGCGGTTAGGCCTGGGTCAGGACAGGTTGGCTTAGGTGGGGTCAGGAGGCTCCGAAGCCTGACGCAAGTGCAAGGGATATCTACAACTAAACCTGGAATTTTGTTTTTGTTTTGATTTTACCCTGTCTTTTTCGCTCGGTGAATTTAGAAACTCGTAACCCTGGTCCTTACCTGAGGCGGCTGTGAGCGCAGGGGAAGTGGAGGTGGTTGGGGTGGTGGTGCTGGGGGTGCTGGGGGCGGCCCTGGGGAAGGGGGCGGCGGAGACGTGCACGGCGGACACCAACAGCAGCACGCCCGCCACCAGGGCGGAGGCAGACGTCTCCATCTTCAGGGGTGTCCGTCGTTGGGGTGGCATTCACTGGCGTCACTGCTGCCCGTCCTTGCTGGCATATAGGCGATCAAGGGGCGGCAGCAGCGGCGGCAGCAGCAGCAGCAGCAGCAGCAGCAGCAGCGGCAGCAGCAGCGGCAGCAGCACTCGCGGCTGCGGGCGGCTCACCAAGAGGCATTCACAATCACAATTCTCCAAAAACACTCGGCGATAATGCCTTTAATTGTTGCGGCGCACTCGCGGACGGCGGCGGCGAGGGGAGGGGAGAGGAGAGGGGTCACTGCTCGCGGCACCACAGGTCCACAGGTCTCCGCTAAGGTCTCCGGTAAGGGCCTCCTCGCGGCACTTGAGCGCTGCGCGGCTTATTGGACAGATTTTCCCGATTTCCGCGGCTTGGGGACTTTTGGCGGGGCTGCAGCACAGCGGCGCCAACCTCCCGAAACCGGTGCGCTCGGCCGGCCGATTCAAACGGAGCGAGATCTCCTTGGTGACTGAGGCGAGGCGAGGCATCGCCGGGCCGGGGCACAGCATGGCCGGGGCCGGGGCCGGGCGGCGGCGCGGCGTAGCGGCCGGGTCCGGGGCGGACGGGACGGGACGGGACGGGGACGGGACGGGGACGGGGGCCTAAGCGGGCGGGCTGCGGCCAGGAGCGGCCAACGCCGGCGCAGCGCACCTCTGTCCGCCCGTGCTCCGTGCTGTGCACCATGTACTTGCTGTGCCCGGCCCCGGCCCGGACATGCTCGCAGCCCGGCCCTGGACCAGGCACACGCCGCGGTCGCGGTGGTGTGGCGCGGCGGAGCGCTAATTGCCGATGGGGAGGATTTTCGACGCACGCGCCCAGCTCGGACTCAGGCCACACCACTGGAGCACGCGCACGTGTGTCGGCTTCTGTTTTCCTCCCTATCGTTTCCGTATTGTATGCATTTTGCCCACTGGATGAGATGAGGACCACGGCGGTGCCGCTCCGCGGCTGGCTTCCTCTTCCCCTCCTCAGAACGCCGGCTGGGTAGGCAGCCCATCCGGGGCACGGCGCGGCACAGTTGCCTACCTGCCCCCCTGGCTGCGCTGGCGGCGGGTTTGGAGTGGCTGGGTATAATGGCCGGAGGTGGTATACGTATTTGTGCCCATGCCCAAGTACGGTACCAAAGCAAAAGACGACGCGATAACCACAAGCTTTGAGAACGCGCACATCAAAACAAGCATATGGCCCACGCTGTTCGGAGCATCGGGCCAAAGAGCTTGAGTTGGAGGAACAATACCAAGAAGCTATTTGAGTTGGTCAAACAGTTAGCTAAGTAAAGGTGTAACGAAGCATTGAAGCAGTGTATCTATACCCTTACGGGTGCCGCCAGGAGTCCGTGAGTCCGTTCGATATACCCCGCGCAGACGGGAGCGGTGGAGGGCGGACGTGGCGGACGCCGCGGCACTACCCTGCGCTGCTGGGACTACTCCTCGCTGTTCGGTACCCGGTGACGGCATTCCCTCGTGCGCCCCCACGAGGTGCACCCGCGAGGAGCCCTTCAGCCGTGCTCAGCTCAAACTTGTGCAGAGGCAAGCAAATGCCGCGCGGGACAGGCGGCTATCGCGACAAGGTGAGGACCGTGCTGCCTGAGCCCCTACAGCAACACAGCTAGCAGCGGTGGGGATGCCATGGGGGCTGGTAAAATAAAAGACACCGACGTCGTACTCGTATAAAATGGCAAATTTTATATTTCAACACTATACCGCGCGATGCTAAAATGGCGTGAAATAGACAGGGAGTAGCGAGGAGTGGGATATTCGACAATACCAGCTACTGTACATGTTAATAGGCAAAAAGTGGTACTTAGCCCCGTCCAAGAACCGGTCCTGGATCCGCGCATGTATGGTCTTCGGGCCCTCTAGCTGCTGTGCAAAACCACTCTGACTCGGGAGGCTAAGCAAATATGGCACTATGAGAAACCCTTGTCTTGAACACGACGGATACAAACGAGTTTTGTGACATGAGAAATATCACAAGCATGTAAAATACGGCCTCAGGCTGGCGCTGATCCAGGGGGATGTGCACGGGGAATGCCCCCCCCTGTTCAGGCCTATCGGCGCCCTGCGGGCGCCTGAACGGCAGGTAACCCACGAAGCCTTTCTGCCTGTGTGTAGGCCAAAAGTGGTAGATTGCTTCTCCCCAAAACAGGTCTTTCCCGGCGACAACTTCGATGCTGTCATTAATGAAGAAGCTTGAAATCATGCTCCCCAACTGCTCCCCAACCACGGCCAACACCCTCCCGGACTTGTTCACCCACAGATAGAAGGGGGCGCAACCAACCATCGCAGCCATGGGCGCCATACAGTCGACGTATTGCCATATTGTCCTTATCCCGGCGCCCGCCCGATATACGGAGAGCGAGAGGGTGGCGAGGGCTGGCGGGTACCTGGCGGCGCATCGGCCACACCAGCCACACCGAAGCCGTCGAGCCAACCCTCCACCTCGGACTCTCGACTGGGACGAGGTGCATCGCGACGTCGAGCGCACGCGCCCCAAGTACGCGGGCGCCAGGCTCAGCCCCGAGAGCGAACACTCGGACGAGACCCAACAGCAGCACGAAGTGCGCTTCGCTTCGGTCCTCACCTGCCATGAAGGTTGGTAAAATAAAAGACACCGACCGTATAAAATAATACATTTTATTTAATTTCAACACTAAAACGCAATAGAAACATGATACAAAAATGGGGGGGGGGGGGAGCGGGTGGAATAGGATATTCGACAATACCAGCTACTATAAATCGCAAAATATCACAGGCAGTAGAGTCTTGAACACGACATATAAGAGGTTTCCAGCGAGGCTTGGAAGCGGAAGCTGAAGAACAAAAACACTTCCAGACCGGAAGCTCCCGACATCAGCAGGCGCGGATCCAGGGGCGGCTCTCGGGGGGGCGATGTACCGCTTTCTGCCAACTTTCAGGCGGATTGTAACGCGAATTGCCTACCTTTCGGGCGCCTGGATCCGCGCCTGGACATCAGGTATGAGAAATGTCGATGCACACGAGCCGCGACCGGACGGTGGGACCCAACCCCCAAATTCACTCAAAACGCCAATTAAGTTTCTCATACCTACCTTCGAGAGTTTCCGGTCCGGAAGTGTTTCCGTTTCTAAGTCTCATTGGAAACCTCTATACTAACGAGTTTGTCGTCAATCAGGGGACAAGGAAGAACGCCGTCGGCAGCATCTGCGCGTCGTCCGGGATCAACTCTGGGGCCGGGGCCGGGGCCGGGGCCGGGGCCGGCACCAGCAGCCCGACCAGCAAGCCCGCCGCCACGGAGGCCGTCGCCAGCCCGATGACGAACAGCACCACCCGCCGCAGCCGGGCGTACTCTCGCGCCCGGAATCTGAGGACGGGCAGCAGCAGCACGAGGGCGTGTAGTTTGCTAGGGTTAGGTGATGATAGTGTTATCAGTGGCACCCTTTTGGGAGATGTCTGCTTACCGGGGGTCGTTCTGCAGGCCTGCGTCGGCCGCCGGCGCGGATTCAGCCCTCGCGATCGTCGCGTACCCGGAGATCCTGGAGCCTCCGGAGCCGGGGGCAGGGGCCGCCGACACGCCACGCGAGGGCGCCCGCGGCAGCAGGGCCGTCTTCTCGTCCTCCATGTCCGTTCCGCGTCAGCTATGTGAGCACAAAGGGCGGGACTTGAACGCACGGACAGATGTGCTTATTACTCCTCTAGCAGTCTATGACATTTAGTGCTACACGGTACACGACGAAAAAATCTGCACTTTGTCATACAAGCAAGCCAATTGGCACACGAGTTCTTTCAACATAACTCTTGGATTTGAGTCGAAGCGTTATATGAAAATCGCGTGCCGACACCCTTTTTTCGGCAGGTGAAAACCTTCCAATTTCGAGAAAATTCGAAAAGTTGAAACAGTCGTTTCGAGGCAATCTGAGTGCGGATTTCGAGCATGAGCATGACCATCACGAAATGAAAACATCTCCGCGGAAAAGAAATAACCCACATGTTGAGTGCACCCGACCTCTTGCGTGCGCGGAGTGGGCATGGACAACGAAAAAGGGGGGGGGGGGCGATGGCGATGAGGTTGCGTCTCGGGTTGCGTTTGGGGATGATGAGAAGAGAGAGAAAAGGGCGAGTATCCATCAGGTATCCATTCGGCAAATAATTAGTTTGGCATTCTGAAGCGCAGCCGCAATGAACTCGAAAACAAGAACAATAACAGCGTCCATGCCGAGTCGTTGGTTTCGGTGCCCTCGCTTGGATCACAACAGGGCGAGACGCAAAACGGTGGCGATATGTTATTGTGACAACACAAGAAATGCATAAACTGGAGCAGTGCGAACGAGCAAGCTCGCTGTGGCTGTGACACTGGCGAGCGACGCATCGAAGTATTTCGCTCATCAACACAGCACGGTGCCGATAGGTGTCGTCTGCTTTGCCTGGTTCCGCCCGCTGGGCAGACGCAGCGGTCACAGCTTGCCGTTGCGTAGGGGATTCCGGTGAATCTTAGAACGGAAGGAAAACGTTGGAACGAGTCACACGGCACTCTCGTCGCATTTGTCGCAATCGCAAACAGTGCGAACTTAAGAAAAATCGCCCAAAAGATCCCCAAAATACACCAGTTTTCGGACACTATCTTGAAAAATCGTAACTTCCGG
Source organism: Odontothrips loti (assembly GCA_038380765.1). Lineage (NCBI taxonomy): Eukaryota > Metazoa > Arthropoda > Insecta > Thysanoptera > Thripidae > Odontothrips > Odontothrips loti. The sequence continues at coordinate 17,474,231 of CM076243.1, read as the reverse complement.
TCACTGCACGGACTTCCGGTCATCACCATTGACCTCGCAGTATCCGATTTGGTTGAGATCCGCACTCAGATTGCCTCGATACGACACTTAAAACTTATCGAATTTTCTCGAAATTGGAGGGTTTCACCCGCCGAAAAAGGGGTGTCTGCACGCGATTTTCATACAAAGCTTCGTCTTAAATCCGAGAGTTATGTTTAACGAACACGTGTGCCACGTGGCTGGCTTGTTTGACAAAGTGCAGGTTGGTTTCAGCAAGCCGTTTGCACTAATTGGCTGGGAGAAGTCGACACCTTAGTCACTTGAGCTTGCCCGCCCGCACCCTCTAGTCTCGGCCCCAAGGTCGCTCTTGGCGACCCCTCACCCCTCCCCCCGCAGCGGCAGCAACGAGACCGCGTGTTGGGGCTGCGATGCGCCCTACGCGTCGGGCGCGAGGCTTGCGAAATTTGACGACGCGCGGCGGCGGACACTAGAGACTATACACTAGAGTCTGCCTGCATCGCCGCGCCCACGGTGAGTCGAGGGCTGGAGCAAGGGGAGGCAGTTGTGATCGGGACCCCGTGACGGACAGACGCTCGCGAGTGGTATGTACGGCCCTTGACCCACGGGGCGCCACTAGGAGCCACCTGGGAGTAGGCAGCCGGGAGCATAGGTTTCGTCAGTAAGGAAAAGGGAGATAAAACTGTATAAAAGGGACCATGGGACTCTATCACTTGCACTTGCACCCCTACCCTTGTCAGTCCGAGAGAGAGCCGCATGAGAACCACCAAGCGGACGCCAGGAGGGCCAGGGTGCAGGCATTCCACCAGTCGGTCAGGCTCGGAGCCACCTACTCACCCCTTTGCTTTGACTCGACTGAAACTTGGTTCTGTGCCGATGCCCCACGTAAGTACTCACCGCTCGATTGCCCCTGTGCTTTGTGGCTTGCCCTGCTCGCTGGGAGAGCAGCCCACATGTACTACGGCGCTGCACAGCACAGCTTGTCTCGCCTTTGACCACAACGCAAGTGACAGCTTTAAGTAAACGGTGAAGACGACTGGGGGGAGCGAGAGATAGATAGGAAGAAAGAGAGAGAGCAAACAGGGAAGCCTGCTGCCCTATGAACTCCATTCGCCATTTGCCGTCGTGGGGAGAACGGGAGGGAAGGCCCAGTGAAACGGAATGCAGTGTCTGGTTCGGCTTCTAGGCCCCCTTCAGGCTTCGCAGGTTGTCTACCTTTCAGGCGCGGGGGGGGGGCACTTTTCCCGTGCCCCCACCCCCGGATCCGCGCTTGATCCCCTTATGATACCGTCTTCGGCATCGCGGCATCAGGGGGTCAGGGGCGTAAACGAACCGAGAAAGGGAGGGACGATGCTCTACGGGTTGCCTACCTTCAGGGGCAAAGATCCCGAATGTGTCATACCGGATACAGTTTCGGCAGTCACTATCGTCTTCTCTGGTTCCGGTTTGGATGTGGTGAAATACCCTGCGCAGCATCGCCCTGCTTCGCCCTCTTCGCCCTTGCCGCGCCCCAGCGGGATGGGCGATGATGTCATCGAGGGTCACGGGGACTATCACTACCACTACCACTACCTACCACTACCCCGGTGCGGCGCGAACGTTTGGACACGGAGCGCTGATTGGCCGGGAGAGAATCGAAGGGGAGGGGAGGGGAGGGTGGTGCGGCGGCCCTGCGGCACGGCACGGCACGGCACGGCCAGGTCGGCAGGAGCAGGCACGGACGCCCGGCCGGCGCGCCAGGCTTCTCATTCGCCACTTGCCTTCGCTAGAGCTGACCTGGAGCCAGGGCAGCTCCACAACACCACGACGCTGACTCGGCTCCGGGATTTGGACACGAGATGACCTGCACTGATTGTTCACAGGAACCTCAAAGGTACGTCCGTGGCTGGCTGGAGCCGGCACGAGAGGCTCAGGCGGTGTCACGCGATGCTTGTGTTGGTGGGTGAACGGCGCAGTTTTTTGGTGTTTTGGTTCGGTTCGGCGGTGCGCGGTGCGCGGCGGTAGGGGTAGCGGTGCGGGACGGATCTGCGACAGGTCTGGATACACGCTGCCGGGGCCGGGGCCGCTCTCAAACCGCGTATTGAAATTCGTACCGGAATCGGATGCTCGTGGGCAGCCTAACCTAGCCTGTCCTGGACTTAACTGTAGAGATGCGGTTTTTGGCCGTGTAGCCTCCTCCCTCTTTATTGACCACATGGTGTGACACGCCCCCCAGTACTTGTTTCCCATGCTTTGCCAAGGTCTGGGCCGTGGCCAGCCGCGTGCTGTTCATTTTAACCGCCGTTGGATGTTCGAGACAAGAATGCTACGCGAGTGTTTCTTCTCCACGCGCTTTGGTTAGTCTGTGGCGGCTCTGTGGCGACTTTCCGTGCAGTGTAGTATGTGACTTTGTGGCGCCAGTCGTCCAGAGTCGCCGCCTTATGTTTTGGGGGTTTTCGATTTCTGATTTCCCGCGCGGCCAAATGAGCTATAAAATACCGCGCCCGCGACACCCGCTTCAACCGCGCCGCGCTCTGACTCTGCACAGTGCTTGTATATATTAGTAATAAATCGTATACTATTGTATATAATCGAACGCCGATCACTTGCCTACGGCCTACGGGCGTTGTAGGAGCCCACCTTGACTACCAACACCTACAAGTCCACCCGCCTCGCTCCCTGCATGTGTGACAGTTGTTGGCGGCGGGCTGGTTTCGCGATTTGAGTTGTGTTCCAGCTGCGGCTGTGTGTTTGGGCTGTTCGTATCGACGGGGCTGGTGATGGTCCCCGTGCCCGTGCTGTGCCGCCGACAACGAGCAGCACAGCCGGCGGGCCGAGGCGTGCTGGCCCCCACCCCTTCCCTCCACCCCGACCCCCCAGCACTGTTTGACGAGGGGGGGGGGGGGGGTCTCGTGTTTGTATGTGAAGTTCCAATAATTTAGTCCGCCCGGCCGGCTCTTTCACGGGTTCTCGGAAACGGTTTGCGTATAGTGCTGGTCGGGTCGCGCCGCGCCGCCCCACTTCCTGTGCGGGCCCAGATCTGTTCGGCCAGCCCCTGCCCAGCCCCTGCCCAGCCCCTGCCCCTCTGACCTTGGCAGACATGTGTTTCAGACCCACGGCGTCATGCGGCGCTTCGCCCCCCGCCAGCTCTTTCCTGGCGAGTGCCTTCCGCGACCCTCCCCGACGGCGGACAGGCCCGGCGGCGGCGTCTTTACAAGAACGGGGATAGAGTACGTCTGCACCAGCAACTTCAGGCACTAGAGGCGATGCAGCGGTGCGAACAACAACAACAACATCACTACAACGGCGGCTACGACCATTACGGCAATGCTTCGTGTGGCGACAGCGGCTGGGGCTCTAGCTGGGGGCAGTCGATGCCGCCCGTCCGGGACCCGCGGCAGCAGCAGCAGCAAGGCCCCGTCCATCCTGGCCACCAGGGCCCCGTCCATCCTGGTCATCAGGGCCCCGTCCATCCTGGCCACCAGGGCCCCGTCCATCCTGGCCACCAGGGCCCCGTCCGTCCTGGCCACCAGGGCCCCGTTCATCACGGCCCCCAGGGCGGTCATCCTGGCCATCATGGCCCGGCCGTTCATCCTGACCACCAGGGTCCGCCCGTTCATCCTGGCCACCACGGACCCGGTCATCATGGCCACCAGGGACCCGTTCATCATGACCATCAGGGCCCTGGTCATCCTGGCCACCAGGACCCCGGTCATCATGGCCTTCCCGGTCCCGGCTACGGCCCCGGCCCAGGCCCAGGCCCAGGCCATGTACCTGATTACGTTTACGGAGCGGACCCTATGGGGCGCTATGGGGATTACGGGGCCCAGCAGCAATCCCACTTCGACCGGAACTACAATGGGCAGTACTACTGTGAGTCGACGCCGGTTGAGGTATGGTCACGGGCTTCCGATACGTATGTCACTGCACGCTTTTCACATTTTAAAGTTTTCCTTCCTGTTGAGCAGGAGCAGCGTCAGTGGAACGTCCGTCAGTCTCATCGCGGAGGCGGCATGGGGTCGACCAGGCTGCCGTCCGTGCAGTCGTGGAGCAGGCCCCCGTTGACGGAGATGGCGACGCCCTATGCGCCGTCCTACGAGGACCGCCGTTGGAGCGTCCCGCCGCAGCAGCCACCTCAGCCGATGCCGCCGACGCCTTCTGGACGACCTCGCAGTGCCCCGCACCAGTACCAGTGCGACAGGGCCCGGAGCACGATGTCGCCGAACCTTGTCCCTGTTCCTCTCCCTGCTCCCAATGCCGCCCCCGCCCCCTTTTCCACCCCCTGTCGTGTTTCAGCCCCTGCTCCTGGATATCAAGCGCCCGCACCTTCACGTCCAGCCCCCCGCCCTGTGCATGTGTCCACTCCTGTCCGCCCCACTCCTTACCCTCTGCCTCGGCCCCCTCCGGTGGCTCGCCCCGTGCGCGCTCCGGTACCCGCTCCGGTACCCGCTCCGGTACCCGCTCCGGTACCCGCTCCGGTACCCGCTCCGGTACCCGCTCCGGTACCCGCTCCGGTACCCGCTCCGGTACCCGCTCCGGTACCCGCTCCGGTATCCGCTCCGGTACCCGCTCCGGTGCCCGCTCCGGTCTTTGGAAGTGGCGTTAAAAGGTAATTTATTTTATTAAATGTATGTGTGCAAGTTGAATCGCTAAAGCCTTCAAAAGCCCTGAAATGCTGCCCCATGTACAGATTGATAAATGCCCAGGGTGTCTAGTAATCGGGGGGTGTCCCAGGAGTCTGAGGAATCTTACGAACAGGTATTAAAGAATTTCGTTAGCGAATTTCCCGTGTGGACCACGGCCCCGAGTTTTCCCGGATTATGAGCTCCGGTCTTCCGGTCGCCGCTCGTGGGCCACCCCTGGTGCCCCTGGTTATCTCCCGGAGGGTCGCCTCTCCCAGTTTGTGTGTGATTGTTTTGTGTCTGTCGGACATGGAGCGCTTTGATAAGGGGTGACGGAAGTGGGTTGGATGCTTAAAAGGCGCCGTCCATTGTTGGTGCATTAAACTAGAGAAGGCGCAGGGTCGTAGTCAAAACAATCGGCCATTCGGGACATGCCGGCCGGCGCATCCCAGCCTAGCCAGGCGACGCGGATGGTGTTGGCGGAAATATGCAGACTGAGCAGAGAGTGAATCGCGGGCTTGAGTGGCGGCATTACTGTGCCTGGTTCAGCTACCTAGCCTGCTCTCAAGTAAGCACTCGGGTGTCGGTCCGGCCGCGACCCAACTGACATGTTGTTACACCTTGTCCCTTTGTTGATGGAGGACCGCGGGGCACACTGCGTCTCCTTGCCGTCGATCTTCCTCGTGCCGCACCAGCCGCAGTCGGTGGCTGTCGTGCCGAGGCCCCGAGAGGGCCGGATAACGCCGTGCACCCCCCGCCTGGCAGCAGCAGCAGCAGCGGAGGACAAGACACCCAAGGCCGCTTGTGCCCGACCACCTCGCCAGCGCCGGCTGGCTCGTCAACCTGCCTCTGACCGTCGCGGGGATGCTGACGATCCCCGGCGGGCACCGTGCCGACCTGGACAAGCCGACGTTCCCCGTCCCTATCCCAGACTTAGACAAGGCAGGCCCCGATCTCGGCCCCGGCCAGCCCGCAGCCGCCATCCGAACGACCCCTGCCGACAGCGCCAGCCGCGCGCCAGTCCTGGGGATCAGGCGCGCCGACCGTGTGCTCCCCACGGCCGTCCCCACGGCCGTCCCCACGGCCGTCCCCACGGCCGTCCCCACGGCCGTCCCCACGGCCGTCCCCACGGCCGTCCCCACGGCCGTCCCCACGGCCGTCCCCACGCCCCGCCAGGCCAGCGGGAGCGCTCTTGCTGCGGGTACCGTCGGTAAGGACCAGGACCCTGTCAGCCGGCACGTCATGACGCCCCAGTGTATGTACTCACTGTTGTAGTCATGTGCGCTGCTGGCTACTTGAGGAGACGCTGGTGCTCGACTGGACTCCCTCAACGCTGTCCCCTGCGGGCCCCTGCTTTGTTCCTGTGCCGCGCACCCCGCTATCGGTCATACTGGGAGGGATGACCGATTGTCCTCTTGTTCCCACCTTCTACCCGCTGCTCAGGACGGCAAGGAGTCGAAGCCAAACAAAATATTGCACTGAATACCTTCACCTTATCAACCGAAATAATCACGGTTAGACCCCTGCCTCGTGTTAAGTAACTGGAATATTTGGCGTCGTGATTAGCCGTGTTTTGGTAATTTCATGTCTTCCGGCAGTTGCACCATCCTCACTGTCGGTGGCTTGCGGAGCGGAGCTCACAGCTGCCAGTTCTTCCTCTCCCGCCGCTTGCCGCTTGCTCCCTCTCGGCCCACGCCCCCCCCCCCCCCCCCCCCCCCCCCCCCCGGCCCCTGCTCCACCGTTTACTCCACCGGGCCCCGCGGCCTCGCCCATGCGTGGACTTCGTTTAGGTTCGGCCCGGTTCGGCTCGCTGCTGTGCTGTGACTTCGGCCGCGGCGGCGGCCGGCGGCGGCGGTGGCTGGTGGCTCGCGGCGCAGCGATGTAGCAGTAGCGAGCTGTTCTCCGCGGAGCGTGGTCACGCCCCTCAGTCTGGCATTGTTGCGTTGGGTTGGGTGGATGGCGGTGCCCGCGCTGCCCTCGCCATGAGAGGCTGCCGATGGAGGCCTCAGCAGCACCGGCCGCGCTACCCGGGCCCCGTCAGCCGGCAGGTTGACGGCGGCACCAGGGAGCGCGGCTCTGAGGTGCTGCTGCCGCCTCCGGCGTGGGCTCAGCACGCGTATTTCGGTCAGGGCCAACACCCACCACCACCGCCCGAGTTTCGGCCCGTCGGCAGTTTTGACTATTCGCACAAGTCGTGGGGCGGCGGGCACCCCGGCGCGAGGCCGCCGTCGACGGAGTTACGGCACCACCAGCAGCACCCGGCCTACCCGGATGACCGGGGCTCCGTCGGCCAGCACAGCCAGCACGTCGGTTGGGGTGGGCGGCAGTCGTGGCCGGGCCCTGACTTTCACCCCGGTCAGCGCCCGCCCTCGGACATCCCGCACCCTGCGCCTGTTCACCGGCCGCCTCCAGGCCCGCCCCTTTTCAGCCGCCGCGCGCCCGCTCCCCCTCAAGGCCGCTGGCATCACTACCCCCGCTCTGGCCAACCTGCCCGCCCGGACCCCCGTCGTCAGGCACGCAGGAATCCGCCCGGCCTGCCCCGTCGTGCGCGACACTCGACTCCTAGTCCGCCCCGAGCCTCGCAGCGCCTCCAGGACGACCAGAGCCCTCGCCCGCGGGATGCCCCCCGTTCAGGCCGTGGCCCAGATGCCGCCTCAGGCAGAGTGGCCGTCAGCGCCGATGAATGGAAGAGGAAACGCCGAGAATGTGGCCAGTCTGAAGAGTAAGTGCCGGGCCCGGTCCGGTGCTTCTATGTCCATGTGGACTGCGTGCTGTGTCCCCAGCCTTATCTCTTATCCGAGTGCAGCTTCTCTTGCTGTGGTGCATGTCTGAGTGCGCTTCCCTGAACCCATATCGATCCACGGTCAGGTCACATGCTGGCACACGACGGGGCGTTGAAGTTGTAGCACGTTCGTTGTTATCTGGTCCTTCCCTCGTCCGGCCTGCCGCGTCTCCATCCCCAGCTGGCCGCTGCCTAAGCCCCGTCCTGCCTGGACTTAATTAGACGAATTAATGCACAGACGTCGTTAGCGTTGGGGCAGGTGCGCTCGATCGCTCCGACACCGTCCACAACACGTGCGGCCGGAAGTGGGTGCCAAAGTGCGGGGCCGCGGCGAGCACAGGAAGCTCGCTCCAACTTCGTCGTAGGGAAGGCCAGGGACTCGTTCGGGTCCCAAGCATTTCGTCAGAGGGCAAGGGGAAATTACTGTACTCAATGCAGTCCTGCAAACGCGTCTTCTATATTTATGTAATGAGGCAAGAAACGCTTCGTTCATTTTACTAGATCCTTTGGGGTTACCGTGACGAATGTGGATAGTTCTAGGCCAGTGATAACTTTATGCTGTATGGTGGATCGCGCCTTAGCGTTTGTTTTGCACATTTGCATTGTGAACGTTGCAGACTTGGTTAGTTGGAATTCGGTCGGCAACTTTGTCGGACCCCACGGGGCGCGTCTATTTTTAGTCGAGCCGTCCTCGCACCCACGATGCTAGTGCTGAGTAGAGGATGAGGTTTATTGCATCCAGGGCATGTTTGGGACAAAATTGCACCTTCTCAGCATCTATTCAGTCATTCTCTTCAGTATTGCTCAATATATCTCTCAAATTAAAATATCGCTTTCATGAACCCTCCCTCAAATGGGATGTGATGTATGATTTTCTTCTCCTGTTCTGTTGTCACATATTTAGTTAATAATGCAGTTTTTATTTGTTCAACAGCACTGTTGCTGAAGGCCCCTTAAATTTTCAAATGAAGAATTTAACTGCTAATGCCATAGCAAGGTTCAGTATCTTCCTTCTGCTGTGTTCCTTATGTACTTCCTGATGTAGTGTTGTTATCAACAACATTGTCATTGCTTTTCCAGGTACCAAACAAGCTCGCCTTCTAAAGAGATTCAGAAGCAACCCAAGAAGTCCCGGTGGGATTGCAGGACACCAAAGAAACCTACAGTTCAAGTAATATGTACTACTGAAAAGTCTGCTGCAGACGATGGAAGCTGTACTGAAAAATCTACTCCGCCACCTATTTCAACTGATCGTGTAAAATCTACACCATTGGTTGTGCTTGATGCTTCCCTCTCTTCAATACCTTCCACAGTGATGCATCCTTTAAGTAGTAAGACAACTAAGACTCTGCAATGTAGTTTGAAGCCACATGGAATCAAACCTGTCAACCATACCAGTTTAGTTGTTGAAAAGAGTGCTGATAGTGAGTCTGGGAAGTCTATGCTGAGGATTGCTCAGCGGAGTAAAGACATGTCAGAAGACCATGCTGATCCTGTGAATGTTTTGGCTTCAAGGCAGAGTGGGAAGGTTACAACAAAGGATTCAAACTCAAGAGCACAAAAGACAGAATCATCTAAGAAGCCAGAGTCCAAGAATGTTAAGATCAGTCAAGTTGAATCATGTGGGAAGCAAAGGAGAAGTGATTCCACATTGTTTACCCCAGATACTCCAAGATCAGTTGCACCATCGACAATAAATGAGAAAACAGCAGAAACAAGCAAGGCCTCGAGTAAAAGCCATCTATGCAACAAGCCTACAACAAAGAAAAGTAGTTCTGGGGGTGGTGGTATTGAAGAAACTGCATTGTTTCCCCCCAAATTTAATTCTGGTTTCCGAATTCCTAGGAAAACAACTTTGCCCAATCCATTGCTAATTCCTCCTGAGCCTGAGAAATTATCCAAGAAGGCTCCAGAAACTTGGCTCCAACAGCAGAATCCACTTCCTAAAGGAAAATCAAGTGTGGCGCCGTTAAAATTGCACCACGACAGATCAGAAAAGGTTCTTTCTAAATCAGAGAAAAAGAATGAAGCAGACAATGAAGTACTGGATATATTAGAAGGGCGTACCGATTTTGATTTTAACAAGGAAATTCAAGTGGCTCGGTCGCGCGACCACAGGTCAATTTCAAGCTCTAAAAAGGTAATCCAAAACAAAGTGGTTCACAGATCAGAAGAGGCAAGCAAGACACACAAGCCCATTGAAACTTCGAAAAACACCAAGCCCGTTGAAGTTTCAAAATGCACAACCAAGTCAGTTGAAGGTTCTAAGCTTGTTGGCACACTTATGAGATCGGCTAAGAATGTTGCTGAGGAGGTCGGCACGTCTAATAAGCTGGTTGAAGTATTGAAAAGCACAACAAAGTCTGTTAAAGATTCAAGAAATACAATCAAGCTGGTTGATGTTTCTAAAACTTCTATGAAGCTTGTTAGGACACCTGGAAAATCTACCAAGAATGTTTCCGAGGAGGTTAATGCTTTGAGTAACACCCCAGTGAAAGCTGCAGAAGAGGAAGAGACGCCTAAGGAAACAAGGAAGAGAAATCGTAAATCGGCTACGCGTGTTAGTGGAAAGAGATCTAAATCTAGAGGAAGAAAACGTAGGCGGTATAGTGATGATAGCGAAGATTGGACTCCCAGGGGGCGCTCTGGTGGGCGTTCAAAATCTAGAGCTAGTAGTAGAGCTTCAAGTCGCGTGTCTCAGTTATCACCTGTTGGAGTAGCGAGCCGAACGCGGAGCCGGACGAGGTCTCCTTCGGGTAAGAGTGGAAAATCTGTTGGATTTTCAAGAAGGTTGTCAAGCGATAGTGAATGTTCTGATGATGAAGATGTTGACCTTGGTGCCACTATGAACTCTGTCGCTGATTGGGTCCGAGACATCACAAATACTCCACCCAGTCCTTATCATGACAGCCAGGTCTCAATTTTAAAGGACATACAGCAGAAAAAGGCTATTTTTGCTCAGAGGGAGAACAATTATGTGTCTATGGATACACTCGCGAACAATGCAACACCTCCCATGCCGAAATTACTACCCTCCTGTGAAGTTCCCCTTGCAAACAGACAAGAGATGCCCAATCTATTACTTCCTAGTCCCGAAATAGTGAGCTCTGATGCTTCAAATAGGATCGTTGTAGATAGAAATCATCTAGTCCCAAGCCCTGAAGCACTTTTGGAAAAAGAAAAAGAATGTGAAGTAGTAACAGACAATGCAATTTGTGAGATTGTGGATGTCCATTCTAGCACAGAGGAAGAAGATGTCATTATTGACACACCACAGCCACAGCTTGATACAGATGACTTTGAAATTATAGATATTGATAATGTTGGTCCTGTTGATGTGCACTTACCTTTCAAAAGTCTATGGAAAACTATGGAGCCAAGTGTTAAGAACAAACTTGAATCATTTGAGGACTTAATGAAACTGTCATTAAATCTCATCAGAAGTTTTGTTAGTGACTTCACTGCGGCTGAGAAGATAAAGACCAAATCTATAAGAGACGACCAATATGCTAAACTTAAAAGCAATTTTCTCAGCAATTTTAATGAATTCTGGCTTGAAATTCAACAGTCTCAACTCCATCTCATCTCAGTTTTTAAAGAGAAGGATTTATATACAGTACTGAGGAAAAAAATGATAGCAAGTCAGGACTTTAGGGACCCTCAAGCAGCAATGAAAAGTATGGAACATCTTCATGTTTTGCTTAATGATAAAACAAAGATGCGGCTAACGCATCATTGTGATACAGACATTGAAATGGCTGCGAAGCTTTATATGCTGTATCAAACAAAAAAAGAATTGATGGCAACTTCAAGGGTTCAGCCATCCTCTACTCCCCCAGAGATAATCCAGAGAGCTGCTGTAAGTTCTTGGTGTTTTTTTTTCCCCTTTTCAAAATTTAACCGTGGCTTTATTTTTAATTTTTATTACTAATGTCATGTTTTTCAGATGCCTCAGAGGACTCCTTCCCGGGATAGTGGCTGTGCTGAGCTGGATGATAATGTAAGGCTTGGATAGACTGCAGCCTATTCAAAGGTATAGAATTTAAGTTTATGAAATACTTTAGCTACTTGGTGTTATGGTTGCATGCAGGTCATTGCTGCCAGTGGGGCTCAAGAAAGTGATGTATTGGATGAGTCCACCATGGCTGATGACTCTCTGCTCTGTGCACAATGTCGAAGTGTTGCTATTGTGAAGTGCTCAGCCTGTGAGGGCACATTTTATTGTTCTACAGACTGCCAGGTACTAGTTTTGATATCTGTGTCGAAAGTGCCAAGAAAATTCTTACCTGTTAGGAAATTGAACTTCGATACTTGCAAATTAACCATCTTGATTTCCAATTGTTTTCAGACTGTCCACTGGGAAGCGGGCCACAATCAAAACTGTGGTATTCAAAGATAATTTTATTAGGGTGATCTTTGTTTTTACATTGGGTAATGTAAAGTTCAAATGTACATAGGTTGATTTTATGTACCTGCTATATGTGTTAATTTATTGTAATTATTGTTTATAGTTTATACATCAAATTTGTATGTCAGATTTTCTTTTGTTACACATGAAAATAATGAAGTTTCAGTATTATGTTCTCTCATTGTACACACATTGTTACTAAAAATACAATATTTTATCTAAGCTGTTCTTGTCAGTATGCCTTTTCATGGAGATTAAAGCAATCCATTGCTTGCCTAATACTTACTGTCATTGTCACTATAGAATTTTGTTGCTCTCAAAATGCTACTTAAAATTGTTTATGTAGTCTTTTAAAATATAGTCACATGTGCCTTTTCTGTATGGCCTGGATGCAGCTCAACATTTTTGTAAGGTATACTATATAGTAACTACCTTATTGGTTCAGAATTTGAGAATTCTACTCTTTCCTTTTGTTGGTTAATTTGATATTTACTAGTTCATGACCCGGCGTGCCCAATTTTTGTCCTAATTGTTATTGTAGGCACTTTCGGCAGAAACTTCACCTCCAGTTAAAATACTGTTTATAGCTGATCAAATATATAATGGCTGTGATATATCTCAGCTTGATTTCAAACTGTTGTACCTGATAATGATTATTTAATGCCTACCTTGGAATTCATATGAGGAGGAAATATTTCTCTAGTGAGAACCTGTAATAAAAAGTCAATTTTATTTAGTCTTAAATATAGGTTATTTATTTTCCCAAGTACCTCAATACTGGTACTCCAATCTTACACTCAGTCCCTCAAGAAATTAGTCACTAGTACACTTCAACAGTTTCTGAAAAAAATAATTGCATACTTTATATCACACTTACACCATATATAATATACAATATCCCCGCTGACAACAATGACCCTCATTTGAAGTGAACTTGTTTCTACGCTGGCACTTCAATTAAAAATCTGATACCCGCCCTTTTCGTTCCCAGTCTCCATATCTTGTGGGTTCTGGACCTTTGGGTCCACCAACCTCACCAGTGTTTGGGTTGGTGTTATCTGGCCATGGCTGTAAGGGTTCCTTCTCTTGAAATGGATGTTTTCCCTCATCTAGTTCATCCAATTTTCCTGTAGGTAAACAATTGATTATTGTCTTGCAGTAGATCTTTTAGTAGTATCAATATAGGATATTACCAATGGGAGTCTTTGCACGAAGCTTCTTTGCAAGATTAGCTGCCTTGCATGAGTCATCAGAACCATCTGATGGTTTTGTCGAATTATGTCTACAGAAAATTGACCCAGGGCCTGAAATTATTGAAGCAATTTATAACTACACCAGAATATCGACCAATTTTGGTCGAATCTCACACATCTGAAAAAGAGATCTTGTGGGCAATAACACATTGGATTCCTTACCTTGGAAAAAGGAATAGCCGCTTCTAACCGCCCTCCTTGTCAAGAAAAGAGAACGTAAAGTAGACATGTCCGCACTTCAAACTGCTTGACAGCGCTGCACTGCCTGTCACGGTTTAATTTGTCTTGACGTGAAGTCAGCTGTTGGTTTGCTGGTTGGTTAGTTGGTTTGTTGTTAGTCTAGTGCTTCTGCTAGCAGAAGACCGGAAACTCGCATGTCTTTGCAGCGCTGGCAACCTACAGTCACATTGGTCACATGGATTCACGACCTACCTTGCGAGATGGCGTAAAACACATCACACATGTTTCGCTTATATAGCTTTAAAAATTATATTTTCATTTCTTTTATGAAGTTTTATCTATGTTTGAGAGAACAAGCGTACATCTTTCTGGCAAAGTAGTTCCACGATGTTAAAGAAAGTGCAGAGTTTGAAAAAGAACAGGAGGAGTCCGGGAAGAAATAAGAGAACGTTAAGCGTTGACAACTTAGCAGTGTGTGTGTAGTGCCCTTCTTTAAGATGGCTACTTTTTCACAAGTGTTTTTAGTCAAAGAAACTTTCTGTGTGTGATGAATTTTTCCGAGTGTAGTTTGTATTGGACTAATTTGTAGCCATCAATGATTTCCTAGCATTGCTTTTGCTCGGATTACAATGAATTGTCACCAAATTTTGAGCGGAGCCTGTAATGTGGGCGACCGCTGCTTCGCTGTGGGCAGTGTTGAAGGGATACCTTTTACCGTAAGTTTCTCAGCCGATGATTTTCTTTGCAAGTCTGGGAAGTGGCAGTTTTCCGAAGCCCCTTCTCAATTTTTCTCGCGCTCAAATTTTTCACCTCGTATTTGCTCTAAAGCTGAGCTGCAATAATAAAGAGGGCTCAAGATGGCGCTAGCGATGTACCTATAACTCTTGACACATATTTTGTTCAAACACTTGTATTCTTTTGCCCGATACTTATCAGTACACAATTTATGCTGCAATACCAATTCTGACTTAACTACCAGGGTAATGCCCTATTTTAATCTTTATAGACTTTATGTAAGTCCTAACCTCTATTGACAAGCAGTGAATTTGTATATATCCCAGCCCATGTTGTGTTGTGGATTCATCTTTGAGACACTATTTTATATTCTAGTAAAGTCAGTAAAAATTTTCTGTTAAAGTTAACAGATAGGTTTGTATTGTTTCAAATTATCAGAAACTGTTACATCAAATTGGTATTTGTCTCTTTAAATTATCCCGTACAAGACAATTTTTATCATACTCCCATGATTTTATTGCTTCTACTGCCTTATTTTTAAAATATAATTGTGTTCTCTGATTCTTGCTCACCAGGCGTATGCTGCAGGATGTAACATAGTAATATTGGCCAGCACTTTTGAGCGTGTGCAGATTATTCCAGGTGCTATCCATAATTACATCCGCATTTCTTGTCTGGATTGTTCTACTGATACTGGGAAGATAGCAGCTGCCTATGAAAATCAAGTGTGCATATTTGAACCAACTCCTCTCATCCACCACACATCATCCCATGTAAGTTTGCTTAATCCCATCCAAGATAAAAAAAAAAAAAAAAAAAGCTTCTTTTGAGGGCCCACAAAGTGTCCCTTGCCGCTCAGAAAAGAATGTGCCACATAAGCCAGTTATGGTTTTCTCTCCTATTTAGAAATCAAAAGATAATTTTAATCAAAGTTCTTGAATTTATATTTTGGCTTGCTGGTAAAGAAAAACAAATCATGGGTTGTCACAGGACAGTACAGTTGATCCAGTCCTAAGGATTTTGACCAAAAAATGACAAGCACACAGGCTTTACAGGTACAGGCGCCCTAGTAACTTTTGTCTTTGGAAGCTGAGCTCAACATTTTCTGTCAGGTCCCGACCCCCGCCCTTTTTTATGCCCTGGTCCGGCCCAGGAGCTGCGGTGTCAGCCTCTCTGCGGCGGGGCGGACTAGGCGAGGCGCGGCGCTAGATGCTGGGCTAGCCGGGCGACACGGCCTGAATTCGGCCTTGCATTAAACAAGCGCGTGCCCAGTGCCGTGCCGTGCCGTGCCGTGCCCCGGCCGTACCCCGGCCGTGCCCTGCCCCGCGTGTCCGCCCATGTCATTCCCGTCCTCTCCTCGGATGGCGTTTTGTTCCCTCGGTGCACCTCGGTGACTCCCGTCTCAATTTGTTCAGAAATGAAAGGCATGTCGCATGGTCCGCGTCTGGATGCTGTGGTGCTGGCTGTCGGTTTTAAACGCTTCGTCCTAGTAGTCGCGAGCGCTGTCTCCTGGGTCGGGCTTTTGGCTGCGGCGAGGCCACACCACGCCACGGTGTTTGGTGTGTCCAATATATCTTATCTCGCTGGCGGTGGCAGCGGACATGACACCCCCCTGAGCGTTCAGCATCACCTATGCTAGCTCGGCCAGAGGCGTGAGACAGAAAGAGACGGAGATAGTGCGTTGCGGGACTACCTAAAACTAAAACTGCCCGGGGCCAATGATACACCTGGTATTACGGTCAGTGGGGCAATTAAAGAGGAAAGGGAATCCCTGAGCTGATAACGAACGATTCCAACTCGAAGATGGGTGACTGTACCACCCCGACATTGGCAAATGCATGCACCTGTCGTTCCCTGCCTCGTCTACCCCCCTTCCGCCTTCTGCCTCCCCTTCACCCACTCCCCCCACTCTCTCTCTCTCTCTCTCTCTCTCTCTCTCTGTCTCTCTCTGTCTCTCTCTGTCTCTCTCTGTCTCTCTCTCTCTCTCTCTCTCTCTCTCTCTCTCTCTCTCTCTCTCTCTCTCTCTCTCTCTCTCTCTCTCTCTCTCTCTCTCTCTCTCTCTCTCTCTCTCTCTCTCTCTCTCTCTCTCTCTCTCTCTCTCTCTCTCTCTCTCTCTCTCTCTCTCTCTCTCTCTCTCTCTCTCTCTCTCTCTCTCTCTCTCTCTCTCTCTCTCTCTCTCTCTCTCTCTCCTCTCCCCCCCCCCCCCCCATCCTGTACCCCGTACTCGTAATAGGCGGCGTCTTGCCGGTTGCGTCCGGATCGGGAACGAGCCTCTCTACAAAATGCCCCCTTTTCGCGCTGTATGCCAATGATCACTGGCTCGCTAGCCCTCTCGCACGCAGCCCTGGCAAGTTGGACCATCGCAATTGTCAACGACAGCTGTAGCTATATGCTCCAATGGTGCAACGGGCCCGGACCGCGCTGGGGACCGTGCATCAATTCGACATTGATGATGCTCCTTCTCACGCATTTTTTTTTTTCGAACACATTGCAAACAAAACTAAAAATAAACATTGTACCATAATTGTTTATAGCAGCTGGACTACCGATGGGTGCAAACTGGCAGCCTTCAAACTGAATCGCACATCAGTTCTCTCTCCTGGAACCTAGAAGGTACAAGGTTGCTCACTGGTGGAGAAGTGTTGCAACTGTGGCACCAGCGGTTGGACCCCAGAGCAGAAGAGCCAGAAAATGGTATGCTTCCCATTTTTGTCCTCTGGAATATTTTTTTAAAGTATCTTGTTTCTTTTTATATGCAGTTGTTTGATTAATTAAATTTCTTTCAGGTGGCACCTCGGGTGTTACTTTTGAAATTGGAGGAGAGTCGCAGCCGACCATCTCTGGCCCTGGAACTGAAACAGAAGATGACAACTGGCAAGGCTGGGACTGTGTGTGGAAGTGCCGCACTGCCACTCCAGTCTTCCACATGGCATTTTCTCCAGATGGCACATTATTTGCAACTTCGGGAAAGTGTGATCGGCTTGTCAAAATATGGTTTGAGAACAAGCAGTGTGAGTATCTCAGATTGGAGTGTAAGTTTTCTTCATACATTATTTATTGTTTCTCTGGGTACTTATGTCTTTTTGATTCTTTCAGTGCTGTTTCCATCCAAAAGTGTTGATCAACCTCTGGGATACACTGGCCAATCTGTGGCATCAGAATTTAATTATGGCTTTGTGTATATTGCTCACCCTCGTGCTGTTACCCAGATATCCTGGAGAAAAACCAGTAAATATATGCCAAAGTATGTATAAAATAACAAGATAAATTGTGTGATTCAAAGTTTATCTAGGATCCTCTCTATATTCTCATGTTAAAAATTATTTGTAGAGTGTTGATTATGTGTTTCTTCCAGGGGCTCTGTGTCAAATATGCTTGTGACATCGTGCCGAGACAACATTTGCCGACTGTGGGTGGAAACAGTATTGCCCGATGATGGTCTAGTCAACATGAGTCAACTTGATCCCTTAGCTGCTCAAAATCCTAAATTTCGTACTCACCGTCACAAACATCGCTTCATGCAAAGGCTGAAACACATGAAGTGAGTTCTATAAAATTAAGTTTGTGTTTCACTGCCTCTGTCAAACACTAATGAGTTTTTCTTTTTGTTCTTCTTCTTCTTACAGAACTTGCTTTCACATACGAAGACATGCCAAACATACTCATGGTCGAGGAAGCATACCTGGCTCCACAGCTCCTATTCCCACCCTGCCATCCACATACAGTGTCCATGACTTCCACAATTATGGCTTCCATGGGACTGGTGTCACACCTGGATTGCACTTTCACTTGGCTGCAAGCATAAATGGAGAGACTGGTCTGTGTTCATCAAAACTCATTGTCTGAATTTTTACACTGTTGTGTTCTGATTTGCTCATATCAATTGATCATTCTGTTATAGATATTCCTTTGGTTCCTAGTCTTATTACTGGTGACCCAGAGAGAGAGCCTAACTTTATACTGCACTGGTTAAATAACAAGGAAATGCACTTTACCATGCAAGCAGAGAACATTCTCCATGAGCTGACTCGCAAAGGCATGGAGAAAGAGGAAGGAGCAGACAGCAATCGAGATTGTTCAGAACAGCATGATTCAGAACATGATGATAAAGGCACAAGTAAGAACAAATTAGCTTCATACAACTTAGTTTATGGTTTTATTGCTCGTATTCACTAAATTCAATACTCCCTCACAGAACGCCGCACTGGAAGAGTGGGTAAAACATTGTCACAAGATGAAAGTGGAAGTGAAGAAGTGAGCGCTGCTCACCATAGCAGTGTGCCCTCTAGTGGGCCTCACAGTCATCAGTCTCTAAGGTCAGTTTTCCACCTGTGAGATGTCTTCTATTCAATAAACATTATAAAGTTGCTATAAGCTTTACAACTGAATTGAATGTGCTTTTTCAGTGCTGCTACCTCAATCAATTCACTTGCAACAGACACGGGACCTCCCTTAGGGCAGGTTCCTGATTTTTTAGAGGCCAAGATCGATAATTTGTTACGGGACTGGCATCAGAGTCCGGACTTATTGTTTTCCATCCATCCAATTGATGGCAGTTTTCTGATATGGTAAGGGTACCCCTTTTGATGCACTTAAATATGTCTGTGACCAGGTGATAAGATTTCTTTTCTTTTCAGGGTGGTTGAATGGTTGGATGAGTATCATCCAGGGTCATTCCGTCAGGCTCAAGTTTCTTTCTCAACTCGCATTCCATCAGCGTTTCCTCTGGGTGATGCCGCAACAATGTCTACAAATGTGTGCCTCTACAGGTACAGGAAGCCTTTGTGTTCTAGCTTTTATGAGTTTGATTGTGTTTCATCACAGTTCAATGGCTCCAGAGAAATATTATTTGGCTTTTTAAAAATGCTTCAGACTCCCTTATTTGCACAGTATGTCTCTAAATGGAGCCGTTTCCAATATCACTGTAGCTGTAGATATTGCTTCAATCAATTCCTTTTTCTTACACCTGACAAATGCAGTTTGTACTCATTTTGTAAGCATTATATATTGATAGCCTTGCATGCTTCTTTTGTTGGTCATGCATTTTTATTTCAAGTTTACATCAGACTTTTAATTTTGCCATTCTTTAGTTCCTCATCACCTACATATGTATATGTTTCAATAAAGGCTTTAATTGAAACACTCAATTATCCTTTTGTTTTTATTAGTTTGCTTTGCATCCTATGTTATCATCTCTCAAGGGCAGCAACAACTGTCATCTTAAATGCTATTAGCCAAGTTCCAAAGGAGTGAAATTAGGTTCCAGACACCATTTTTCATAACTAATCAGAAAAACAGGGTGGGGAAATGAAGACAGGAGTAGATCAAAGGTTTAGAATTTTACATTTAGTGAATTTTACAATGATTTAAGTGAAATTAAATCCCGTTAAATGCTACATATGATACTCTTCTTGGAGACAAGTCTAGATTCCTTACAGACCATTTCTTTGTGTTGTTGACAGTGCATCAGGCTGTACACATCAACTCCTCAGTACTTGCTTACACGGAGAGGGTGCTGCAAAGTCTCCCTCATCTTCATCTGCAATGGGCCTAGCCAATGGTAGTGGAACGCCGGGTCTAAATCCTTCAACCCTAGATCCTGCTGCTGAAATGCCGACTCCTCTGCCCTGTGTCATGGAGGAGGAACCTGATTGGACTCCAGGTATTACACATAAAATTTTTATATGCTAATCTGTGTCCTACAGATTTTCCCATTCTTTTGGATTTGTCAAAATTTCAGGAAATGAGAATGTCACACCTGCCATAACAAAAACCAGTGCCAGCGGAGGAAGCAAACCTCATGGCCACCCTGGCAGTCCTCCTGGTGATGAGTCAGAACATGGCAATCACATGCATGATCTCATTGCTGGTGCTCCATCTCCGGTTGCTTCTATGGTTACAAAACATTCCAACGGTACTCTCAATCTATGGCAAATCACGTTTGCAGACCGCACCAAATTTTCTCAGGTACATGTGGTTTAAGATGCTCAATTTAACCTCTTCCTGGTGGTATGCCATAACAAACTGTACTTGGTTTGTCAGGTTCTGAGTATAGGTCACTTTTCACGTGCATCTGGTCATCGTTTCCGTGTTAATGATATCACTTGTCATCCTGTGCTGCCACTTCTTCTGACTACATCGCACCACAATCTTCTTGATGCTCCTAACTCCCCTGATGATGAAATTGGAGTTGAAGAAGGAGTAGATAAGCAAGCAGCTCGAGCTAAAGGTTTACCTACTGTAAGTCATTTTGTTCCTCTTGAGGCTATTCACTACCGTGTTCTCCACTTCAGTTTGTAACTTTTTATCTTTTCTTACCTTCTCTAGGGTTTCTGCAGTGAACTAATACTCTGGAGAGTTGACGCAGTTGGCCCACTGTCTAAGTCAGGAGGTGTTTCTGAGCTTGCAAGGATTAACTCACCAGAAATATCAGCCTTTTCTAATGTGGCATGGATACCAACACTTCTTCCAAGCACAACATTGGGAAATTTATCCAATTCTCCTAGTGCTTGTTTTGTTGCTTCGGATGGTGAAAGTCTTCGAGTGTATCAAGCTGTGATTGATGCACGGACTCTTCTTGCTGAAGTGTCTTCTTCAGAAAGGAGAAGTCGCATGCAGGTACAGTTTGAAATGCATTTTTAAATTCTCACATTTGTTGTTTGACATGTTCCAAGGCCTTTTCAAAAATCTGTATTTTGATTTTAGGACTCAATGGTCAGCTTGTCTTCGGATGCGTCTTCTGATGATGGTATGAAACATTCATCTCTCCATGATCGGATCAAGATTGTTTCTCAACAGTCAACATCTCGTCCTGGATGCATAATTCAGCTGGATGCGATATCTGATGCAACTCATGTAAGAAGTCTTATTTTCTGACTTAGCTATGTTTTGTTTTTGTTAAATCCTCTACTTTTAATTATCATTTTGTCGCAGGATTGGCAAAACACGCAATTTTTGCATGTTTTCCAAGAACAATTGATAACTGGTGAACGTGGGGATGACAAAAGCACTCCCCCGATGTTTGATTCAACCCGCAGAGAGAGTGACTTGGGTCTGATGGAAGCACAGCTTGGTGCAATGGTGGACCTTCAACAACTTTCAGTATTTGAAGAGCCTTTCTATATAGTTGTCCTAGAAAGGGCTGGTAAAGGCACAACAGTACATATGTGGAGATTGGTGATGGCGTCACAACCAGAAAGTCATGGTACACTATTGTCTCTGATAATTGTCTTCAACCCAAACAGCCTCTTCAGCTGTAATCTTACTTATGCAATGATACAATCAGAATGAAGTGTTTCGTATTTTACAGAGTTAACAGGTAGCATGATGTACGTGCCAGATAGTCAACTTGTACAAGATGATGAGGAAAATGAGTCGACTGGTCGTCACAATAGCACAACTACAACTACTGGTGAAATGAGGGACGACCGCCACGCTGGACCGATGCAGGCACCACATGTCCTCATCACAACAACAAAGGTATGTCCTGTATCTCTATCCATCATACATTTAAATTGTGTCAGTAAAAAATTTCAACCCCCCCCCCCCCCCCCCCTTATTTTCTGGTTTTAGGTGTGCACTCAAGAGTTACCTTTACCAGAGGGTGTAGAGGTTATCCATGCATCTCCTGCTGCTGGTCATCTCAGCTCAGCATCTATTTATCCGGCATGCTTTGCTCCTTACATAATAGTAACTGCTTGCTCTGACAGTACAGTGAGGTAAGTGGTTTCATCTGAATGCTCCGTCACCAGTACTCTCTTTACCTATCTTTCATTTTATTCTCATACCCTGTCTGAAACTATTAGGTTTTGGAAGTGCAAAGTGACAAAGAATAATGGTTCTAAAAAGAACTATGAGTGGTGTGAGTGGGAAATGTTGCGCAAAGATCAAGAATCAACAATAGATATATCAGGTGAGCTTATTTCTAAAAGGTGTGCAGGTTTCTATTTAAATATGTGCTGCATGTGCATGTGTAATGGAAACATTCTTTGTTTTCAGGACAACCGCTGAATATTAGTGCTGCATATAGTGGAAGAATAGCGTGTGCTTACAAGTATGGAAAATCATTCACCCGTCCGTCCAAAAATGATCCTGATTCTAGATACGTTAATCTTTGTGTCGCAATTTATGAATGTGAAAGCACTGGGGGTAATTAATTATACTTTAATATTTTTCTTGTCTCTTAGCAGATTTCTTTTGCTTGATGACAATTTCCTTTCTTATTATAGGCTCTGAGTGGGTCCTTGAAGACACCATTCACTTGAAAAATATCCACCTGCCCAAGATCCGGGTGGATTCTCATCTTGATTTGAGCTACCTATATGACCAAAGCTTCTTGCAGTCCAAGCAGCAGCGTATCAACTCTTTGATGCGAGCTTTTTCATCCACAGAGGACTTAGAGTCACGTTCACCATTGAAAAATGGGGAGCAAAGTACTCCACCCGTTTTAGAGCCACCCAGCAGTCTCCATAAAACTGGTGCGTGCTTAGATGAAGGCTGCGGATGTAAGTTATCCACCATTAGGTGAAGTTTTTTTTTCTTTTCGCATTTTTGCATGCGAATGGAATGAATGTTTGGGTAAGGGCATTATATAAAGTTTTTTCTGTGTTTGGTTTATATGGTTTTGTAAAGTGGGAATTTGTATATTATACTTTGAATCAAGTTTTCAGTGAACACCAGCATGTATTGCCTGGCAGTGGGTATCTTGTGCTCGTATGGTTTGGCATCATACATCTGCAGTGGAAACAATTCTGTTTGTCATGGCATGAAATGTACATGCCAATTGAACGGAGATTTGTTTTTATGTCTCATATTCTTGTGCTGTACCTGGTGTTTTTGTGTGAAACCTTGTAGGTATGGCTGGTGAAATGTTTGCTCATGTTTCCAAGGGGATGTTTAAACTGAGAATTATCAATTTTTTTCCTTGATTGATGTGTATGGAATTTAGTTACCTATGCTTGATGTATGAAGTCCATGATCAGCACACACAGCATGTGTTCTCATAAGTTCGCATGATCATTTCCATTACATCATTTCCAAAGTACTATCATTCAACACAAAAGGTCATTGCGGTGTGGGCAAAATCACATTTTATATTATTTTCAGTGGCATGAGCTCTTGACAGTTGTATGAAGGGTTTTGACCTACAGTAAAACCCACTATTATCAAACTATAGGGGCTGCGGAAGAAGTTCAATATAACTGGGATTTTAACATAGGCGGGTCATGTAGGGACTACAAGGGTTCGCCTAAAATGTTTGATATAAGTGGGAATTCGCTATATACGGGTTCAATATGAGTGGGTTTCACTGTACAGTATCTGTTTGGATTGAAGTCACCTCAAGTGAACTTCTTGATTATGAAATGTTAAGCGTTTGTTAGCATTGAGGGAATTTTTCTGACAATTTACCTCATGGTATTGCAGGCCTTCTAGCTGTCCCAAGCTTCAGCACTCTGCAGTCACTTCGAAAATCGATCATTGATCATGGAAATACTTGTCCACTTACACAAAAGCATCTGGTCCAGCTAGACTGGGTGTCAAAGGAAGATGGCTCTCACATTCTCACAGTTGGAGTGGGAAGTAAGGTAAGATATGTTTCCCTGTTCATTCTATTTTTCCACAGAACTGAGAACATTTTATCATTTTTGGTTAATAATTAATATGCCTTCTATTTTATTCAACCTAATGTAGGTGATGCTGTTTACTCCCGTCTCCAGTGATTTGGCCCAGGCTAACATGAAGGCTATGAAAGAATCACAATCCACTAATAGACCCATATTAAGGAAGGCATCTTCTCTGGCTGCCCCCAATTTTGTAGATGAAATCAGGTTGGTTATTAGGTTTTGTATATTTTGGAAATGTAGGTTATATTTTTATTCTTGCCAGCTTTTAATTTCTGTGGTGTTCAGGTGGATGAAGCTCCGCAAGATTGATCTAACTACAGCAGATGGTCTACCTCCACTTCCTATGCAGATCTCTTGGGTTCGTGATGGAATTCTGGTTGTTGGAATGGATAGTGAAATGCATGTTTACTCTCAGTGGAAACCAGATTGTAAGTACTTACCTTATCTCCGGGGGGTGGTGGGGGGAAAATGACCTTCTGCACATGGCAAAATAGTAATAAAACGTAATTTGCTTACTTATCTGATTTTATCTACCTTCCCGTGGTATTTCAGTTGCTGATGAGTTTGGCCCCATTGGAGGAGGCCGTCTAATTCATCAGGAGTCGGATGAATTTCAGGATACGAGGAATTTACGAGATGAAGACTTGCGCAATCTCGCTCAGGTTAGAATTAAATTGCACATAGAAACAAAAACTTTGTTCTTATCAAGATTATGTCAAATTTTCTGATTAAACTTTTAGGAGACATCTCAACGTAGGCTAGCAAATGTCAGCTCCATGCCTCACCTCTCAAGAGTTAGCTCCATCAATTTGAATATGCTTTCTTCTGATACCAAGAAGAGGAAAGGTTGGTGGTTGCACTCAGGGTAGTTGCAATTTTTGTGGGACAGTGTCTAAGTTTCTGTGAAATTCTAGGTGCTGCTGCTCAACCAGAACCGATCACCAGTGTGGACTACATGCCGGACTATGGCTTATTTGAGGCCAGTCGTATAGCTTGCCCTGTTCTGCCCCAGTACCATCCCAAGCAGCTTATGGAACTGTTGAACTCAGGCAAAATTCGATGGGTGAAAGCAATTCTCGCTCATCTTGTCAGGTAAGAACATTCTTAAACCTTGCTATTAATTGAAATGGTGTTGCCAGCCCTGTTTTTATTGTTGTCCTTTTTTCCCTTTTCAGATGCATCTCTGGAACATATGCTGTTCGAGGGCAAACAGTCTGTTCCAGCTCCGATGAAGAGAGTATTGTTCGGCAGCGTGGTTGGTCCCGTTCGCGAACTCTTTCCGTCAGTTATGCAGGTACAGAATATTGCAATACTTTTGCTTGTGTACTTCCCTTTTCTTCAGAGTGGTACCCAATTAAGTTTTGAGTTTTGGCATTCTGTTAGGTACTACAAGTCCCCTTGAACAGAGGGGTTCCACAACTGCCATCCCTGAGGAGCTCACCCTGGACTATGCAGAGATCACATCTATTCCACCCTTACCACTGTGGACTCTTCTGGCTGCAGATAAGGAAACTGCAGGAACCGCAAATCAAGGCAAAGATGATCAACAGGTTTGTTCAATTTTAATGTTAATTTTAACTGTGTGGTATGTTTTTGATGCACAGAGAATAATTTATTGTTTGCAAATTTTGTCAGGATTATAATGATTTGTTTGATGCCAATGTGTCCATGGGCGATGAATCTCTTGATGACATTTTGGAAGATGAAATGCCGGATTCGCCTCGTAGGCGGGATAGGCGTCAGTCAGTGGCTCAGGAGCGGCAAGGCCTGTCCCACTTTGGCCCTAGGCAGGGAAGAGTCTTGTCACGTCTTCTTACGCACACTCACCTCCCTGGATTGTCAAGTCTTGACCAAATGCACCTGCTGGCTCTGGCAGACACTGTTTCTACTTGCAACACTGACTTTGCAGAACGGTTTGCCATTGACGCTGCTAAAACAGCGATTGCAAAGGAAAATCTCACTGGTGTTCCGGAGGGTGAAGAAGTGTCCACAGGTACTGGAGAAAAGAGTCAGTGAGACTCTTATGCTGTATTTTCCTGTTAAGCTAGAAACTGATCTTCACCAAGGTGTTTTTTTTTTCTCACCAAGGTGGTTTCCCAAGCAGTGAAATATATGTTTTCTCTTTTCTCTCTTTCAGATTCGCTGGACGATTGTGGATTGAGATTCCTTCTGGCTATGAAACACTACAATTATTTACTCCGTTGCCTACCCCTTGTGCAGAGAGCAATATTCCAGCGCCAGGGTATAAGCTCAAATAATTTGGTTTGGGCATACCACTCAGAAAGTGAAGAAGAGCTTCTTCAGCTGATTCCTTCCTATGCCAAGAGTCAACCTCGTTGGAACACCTTGAAAGAACTGGGTGTTGGCTGGTGGTTGAGAAATAACACCACTCTAAAAACCTGCATTGAAAAAGTTGCCAAAGCAGCATACCAATCAAGTCAAGATCCTTTGGACGCCGCCATATTCTATCTGGCCATGAAAAAGAAGAGTTTAGTGTGGGGTTTGTTCCGTTCTAGAAGAGATGAGCGCATGACTTCCTTCTTTGCCAACAATTTTGCTGAAGACAGATGGCGTAAAGCAGCTCTTAAGAATGCATTTGCTCTTCTTGGGAAACAGCGATTTGAACATGCTGCTGCTTTCTTCTTGTTGGCTGGAGCCCTCCAGGATGCTATTGAGGTGTGCCTGAACAAACTGGATGACTTGCAACTTGCTATGGTAATTGCTCGTTTGTATGAAGGTGACATGGACGCAACCCCACCGAGTCTGAAGAGACTCTTGTTTGAGAATATTCTTGGTTGTGATGGGAATGGGTGCAATGTCAATCCATCAAAAGCTCACCCAGATCCATTCCTGCGGTCAATGGCTTTGTGGACTTTGAAGGACCATACTGGAAGTCTGAATACACTCTTACAGACTAACATAGGGTCCATGCATCATGCTTATAATGATGAGGATAAGAGTGAAGGTGCTACTGGTAAGTGGGTTTGTGTGTAAATTTTTTAATCCTCTTTTTTTTTCTTTCTTCATTTTATTTTTAACTTTTTGGGCTACAAATTTACTAGTTGACGAGGATTACTAATGGCTTTGCCTTCTTTTTTTTTTTTTTTTTAGCAAACCCAAATGTGTTCAACTTTTATGTATATCTACGCACTCATCCCCTGCTCATTCGTCAATATCTTGCCAGCACTGCTCAGGACAAGAAGAAGACTCATGTAGTCCTTTCTGGATTCACATATGGTTCTGACACTAGTGCAACAAACCCAGATAGACAGGTAAGCAACCTGTTTGGTTTTCTAACACTTACCGGTATTGTTATGATTTTTTACTTCATTATCATCCACGCTCTCTGTAATTTTGTAGCTTCTGATTGAGGACTCAATCACACCATTGGAGAGACAACTCTACTTCACCACAGCCCATGCTCACTTCAAGGCAGGATGTCCTGCTTTGGCTCTGGAAGTATTGTCAAAGCTCCCCAGCAAAGTGATGGATGCCAATGGGGAAGATACACCAAGTGAGTACAATTCAAAGATTTATTTTCTTTTCAAGTGACACGAATAGAGCTGGTGGTCTAGCCCGTTGTACTTGCATAACTATACAGGAGCTGGGCCAGACTTGATATTGAGTATTTGACTCTGAGTTTATACAACATTGTTCTTATCAATATTCTCGGAATGACTTGTTTCTGGTACTGTCACTGGCACTTTGTGGAATGTTCTGTTTGCTCCGTTAGGAATGTGAAGTCTTTTTGTGTTGTTTTTTTTTCATTCATTGAGACCAATCCATGCTCCAACTGTCCGGAGCATACTGGGAGCTTTGCTTTTCGCAATGGCTGCAGCCTCCATAATTTTCTCATCCTCTTCAATGAAGAATTCCTTGTACTGCAGTAGCTTTTTATAGCTTGTTTCTGAAATAACCAGCATTCATTTTAATTACAAGCAATACATATAAAACCCATCTTAAATATAAAAATACTCACCACTTAAGTCTGGTAGTGATGGCTGCTTTCCACCATATTCCTTGGGTAAAATTTCTCGTGGTACTCTCTCAAAGAATGCATCTAGGTCTCCTTCTCTGTATGTTTGTATCTACAACAATTTTGATTGGTTTATTTCCTCATTTTCTTAAGGTTCAGGTTTATTTCAGAGTAATACTTACCATGTTGTACAGAGACGACTTCATAAATGGTTTAAAGAGAGATAATACAGCATCAATCACTGCATTGGTGTAAATGACATATATTGCTTTTACATTTATTGGAGCACATTCCTAAGGGAGAACAAACAGTATTTGAAAGTTACAAATGACTTAAATCCTTTTTTCAGTGATGTGTTTGCATCAATTGCCATCAAATGTACCTGCACATAGTTTGTCATATTCCTCATTGAAGATAAGGAACCACGTGCCATGTGGCTGAGACCAAAGCCTCTTTGGTCGTAAACCAATACTGTTCCTTTGCTTGTGCCATTTTCTAGTTGCCATACTGTGCTTAGCATATGTGACAATTTTACAGTTAAATCCATGTTGTAGTGAACAGGGTCAGTATCAAGTAGACGCTGAAATACCACAACATTTCCATCCTTGTCACGCCCATCAAGAATTACAATCCCTCTGCAACATAAATTTTTATGTTCAGTACTGTTATATCCCTTCATGCGCAGAAGAAGAACTCTTGATTTCTACAGGAAGTGTACTTACACTGCTTTTGCAATTTGAACAATTTCCTCCTTCGTTGGGTCCCTGCCGATGCATAAATGTGGAGCATTGTACTGGAAGGTGAAATATTTTAGCAAAGTCTTCTTAGCCTGTTCCATGTTGTAAAAGGAACAATGCAGAAAGAGAACCAGGGTCATATCTGTTGGCAAATATTTTCGATTAGGTGTTTGAGGGCTGCTCTGGTAGTGCTTGGCAGTATTGGGGAGGGCAGGGGGAGGGGGGAGGGGAAGTTGGAGTTGGACCTGTGATCGAAGGCAGGGCGGGCTGCGCCGCGACCCACTCCCGCATGGCAGTGATATCTTCTTGCTTGAGCTGGGGGTTCTTGCGCAGTTCCTCTTCCACCGTTGCTCGCTTCATGTTGTTTGAGGATGTGGTGTTCGTGTTGTATCCTGCTGTACAGAAGAAAAAAAAATTATTCCAACGTTAACTATGGCAGCTTCCGTTCTTTTTTTTTTCGGGGAGAAACAAAGAAAGGTTCGAGTGGCGTGAATGACGGTGCATTGGTGCCGTGTTGTGTGTTGTCCCGGCTCGCGGTCGCGGCGTGGGCTCCCTCCCCCGCCCCCGTCCTGTCGTGGCACATCACGGTGGCTGTGCCGCTCTCTACCGCGCTGTGACGGCCAGGTCGGGCCGGGCATGGCGGGCATGGCCGGATGGTGATCCATTTCCACAGGCGGTTGTCTGGGCCGGGTCGGACCGGGGCTCGGAGACGCCAGCCGCCTTTTCGGGTTGGGCCGGGCCGGGAGCACGCGGACGCGGAATCTTTCCGGTGGCCTGACCTGACCACCTGACCACCTGACCTGACGTCAGCTTGAGCCCCGGTCGGGTTGGGTCGGGTGGCTGTGGAGTGAGTGGGCTCACCTTCGTACCTCCGTACCTCCGTTCTCTCGGTAGTCCTTTGGTCTGGCGGGGCCGGTCGCCGCCCCGCGTCCGTCCTCCCGCCCGCCCGTGCTAGAGAGCCTGTACTGCAGTAGCTTTTTATAGCTTTTTTTTTTTTTTTTTAGCCAGTATAGGCTCTCTAGCCCGTGTGAGCCGACGCCGACGGACGGTTCGGGAGGCGCTGCGGGCGGAGCGCCAGACCGATTTAGCACACATGGCTCACATCAGCTGATGCTGTGACCGATGGCAGGTGTGACCGGCGGCGCGGTGCAGTGCGGCGTCCTCCTCCGCCCTCACGGACCACTCCCCTTCTATCGGTTCCCTGACCTGACCACACTCCGCACTCCCTCCATCAGGGGGCCCTGACCACATTCTCCGTGCATTAGAGCGGACTTAACCGGCAAACCCGGAAAATTTTCCTGTTCGCCCAGACACCAGGATTGCTCGTGGATTCCATGTCGTGGGGTAGCTGACAACGTTTCTGGTCGAGCATGAATGCGTGGCTTGCGGCTGGCGCCATCACCAACGCTTACGGTCAAGCGTGAGCAAAATGTGGTTCGTCTTTGACCTGGGGGCGGTGGAACGTGTGTGAGATTGTACGGTGGCCGGTCTAGGGTTCGCAGTTCAGGCGTGGTTCAAATCGAGGGCCGAGCCGAGGTCCCGGAGCCCAGCCCGGAGCCGAGCAGCGTCACAGTGATAACCAGCATGCAAGCGTCCCCCCCCCCCCCCCCCCATGCCGCTCCGTGATCGCACAGCTGATTGGCGTTGTCCGGCCAGGCTTGCCTGGCACTGACCTTGCGTGGCGCGTGGCGCTCTTCCAATAAGCTGCGTCCCGTTCGCTTCCGTCGCGTGCTGGTCGCGTGCCACTGCCAAAAGCGCCCCCGATTTTTTGCATGTGTGCGTACAGATTTCGAAAAATGACCCCCCCCCCCCCACCCCTCCCTCCGCCGTATCCCCCCGTAGCTCTAGGTCAGGCGGAAGAGCGTGCTGGTGGGCCATTTTATGGTGGCCTCTACTCCCGAGACGCGTTGGGAAAAAATGAGTGAGGTGCACTGGGAAATGTTGTGGGCGTGACTTGCGGATCTCGCCGCAGCGCCAGGCGCCAGACCCTCGGGCTCCCGGCTGTCTGACCTGCGTCTGACCCTGGAGCCGCGGAGCCCGTCTGGTCAGCCGCTCCAGTCGCGCCCCGCCTGCAGCCTCAGCCTACGCAGTACGCGCACTCGACTTATCGACCAGCCGCCGGGCCGGGGGCTCAGTCGGGGGCACAGTCGGGGGCACAGCCGGGGGCACAGTCGGGACGGTGTGCACATCCACATGACATTAGCGCGCATTAGGGGAGCGCCCATCTCCAGACGGCGGCCCACAGCTCATAAGCCGGTCATCGACCCGCGAGCGCGTGCCGCACGGTCTCCACTCGCATGTTACACCACCCTTGTTACACCGCCTACCCACCCCGTCAACCCCGTTGCCGTCCTCGTGGCCCTGGCGGCGGCCAGGTTCCCTCTCGCACGACCCCCGTCCCGTCCCGTCGCGTCGCTCCGCCGGTCCGCTGTCGCCGACTTGCCGCACTCACCAGTATACGTGTGTATGAACCGTACCGCTCGCCGAACCCGCGCCAACTGATCTGTGAGCTGCTCAGCTGTTGCTGTTGTGCCTGCGCCGGCCTCCTGGCAGGGCAGCAGCACGGCACACCGGTGTTCCCCCTCCCCATCCCTCCCGGAGAGTACGAGAGTACCCGCCGTACACGCCGTGCACGGCCGGGGCGTTGTTGTTGTGGCGGCGGCAGGGCGGCGCCCTCGGCCCTGTGACGTCATCGGAGACGCAGCGGTCGCGGTGGTGCCATCTTGTCTGGCGCCCTGCCAGTGGCGGCACGGGGTGAAAGACTGTAGACAAGGGTCGGGGGTCGGGAACTGTGCACTTTGGTGTACATTAAATTCTGATTATCGCGTCGAGTATCGGATCGACTCGGGACTCGGGAACAAAGTCTGGGCGTAAGTGGCTGATCAAATGTTTGCTGTGGGTGCTTAGCTGCCGCTGCATGCCCCCGCTGCGTTGCCGTGCGCGTTGGGCTGCCAGCCTGCCAGGCTGCGGCCGCCTACGGATGTGGCGCCGAAGCCAAATGGGTTGCATACGCTCTCGGCGCTCGGGCGTGGGACTCAAGGCACAGAGCACAGAGTACTTGGTGACTGTGACTGTGACTGTGGGAGGCCTGAATAACAACATCTCGTGCATATACCTAAAGTCGTGATTGGATTTATTTACAAATGCTGGTGTCCGCCTGCTTGCTTGCGCGCAAGCGCGGGTCATGTCAGGTACGGATGCCGCGATGCTTGCCTGTTCCCTCTTCCTCTCAGTCTATACATGTCTCCTCCCCCCCCCCCCCCCGCCCTTTCCAGGGGGCTCCCCAGAGGGGCCCCAGGGGGCGGTGTGGTGTCCTCTCTAGTCGATGTCGAGCTTCTTGAAGGATCCCTCCAGACCGAACACGGAGCCGGCGTTGTGCGCCTTCCCCGGGCGCCGCGCCTCATCCACGCGCAGCGATGGCTCCTTGAGGAACCACTCCCGGTGTGCCTCCACCTTGCTCTTCTGGAGATCTGAGGAAGAGAGTGTGTTGGCCCAAATGTAGGAACCTCGTACAGTGATTGATTTCCGGAACGGAGACTGCCTAGTGGCACGGCCAGGGCAGATAACTCACGGTGCAGGCTGAGCATGGTGTCCTGGGTGCCGCCGTAGTCCCGGGGCAGTGACGACTGCGGGATGTGCTCGTACATGTTCTCGTAGCCGCCGGAGTAGAAGTTCAGCTGCAAAGGAGCGGATTCAGTGCCGGTGCGCCGGCTGGACAATGACGATTGTTTCTCGACAATTTTTGAATTTCTTGTTTCCGTCGTACGTACCAGGTTGTAGAGCTCCTTCTTCATGAAGGGCTTAACCATATTTAGGAAGCGCTCGCCGACGGGGTTCATGTTGACGACGTGAATGGACTTCATTTTTATGGGCAGCCCTTCCTGTGCAAGCATTTCCCCCCCAGTGTAAGTAGTGGGTGGTCGAATTCCTCGGTTGCTCACTATGTACCTCTGCCCCGCGGGTCAGCTCTTACCTGGATGTAGGTGAGGTACTTGCGGACGGCGGCCAGGGGCATGCGCGCGATGTGTCCCAGCTGCACCCCCTTCTGGTCGTAGACGAACACGTACCCGGGGGCCGTGCCCTCCTCCCGCAGGCTGGTCTCGATGACGAGCTGCATCGCCTTGACGGCCGCCACGAAGTTGTACTGGGACGGGTCCGGGTTGGACAGGCGGCCGATGAAGACCCGGTTGCCCGCTCGGTCCGGCCCGGGCAGTATCGCCATCTCGCTGGAACGGAACGGATCGGCACGGAGTCTGACGTGTGGAGTGGAGACTCCACGCCTGCTGTTGTCCACTTGTCCTTCAGTGTGGGTTCGCGCAAAACGAGTTCCATCTCCATCCGTTGGACTGGCCGGCGGAGGTACCGACATTCACCGGGAAGGCCAACATGATCCAAGCCATCCTGCCCCACCCTGCCCCACCCTGCCCCAGCTGGCCCCAGCTTGCCCCAGGCCTGCCCCCGCTGCAGCGCGCTGGCCGGGTCCGCCTGCACCTGCGCCCGTGAACCCCAAGTGGCGGCCAAAGTTGGCCGTGAAAATGATTCGCTAAGTAGGATAAGAATTCACCGAAAACTGCCCCGTGTAAGGAAGTGGGCGTTTGGCTGATGCTCGGCGACTGGCATCGGTTACACACTTGACGTCTCCGACACAGCCGGAGCGGAGAGAAGCATCAATACGCGTGAATCAGCGGGCAAAGGGTCGTTTGCGACGCCGTCATGGAATATCACATCGGCGTTGTCGACCAGACCCGCCTGGCGGCACGGCACGGCACGGCACGGCACGGCAGTGTGTGGACGGGGCTGCGGTCGCTGGCCCACTAGACCGGCCGCATATGCAAAAGTATGAAAATGTTTGGGGGCGTTTTGGTTTTCCGGTAGGTATCCATGATAAAAAATTTAAAAAAAAATCACGGAGTCGGTACGACGATATTTAGAGGTGGCGAGTGGCGAAATGGTCTCAAAGTTGCAACATTTCGAAAATTTAGTTAAAACAGTCTAAATGCTGGTGTTACTTGCTACTGGTTGGTTTCACGACAAAAGTTTTGTTTAGCCGAAAAATGCGGCTGCGGCAGTGCCGGCGCTGGCAGCCGCCTGTCAGAGCAGCTTTGTGCCGCCACGCAGCGCTTTGGCGCAAATATCTCGGCAACCATAAAGCGCATCGCAAAAACACTTCTTACCATTTCGATGTGTTTTTACATTTGCAGCATTTTTTGTTTTAACACTTTTCTCGTGAAACCAACCAGTAGCTAGTAACAACAGCATTTATACTATTTTAACAAAATTTTCGAAATGGTGCACCTTTGAGACCATTTCGCCACCTCTAAAAATCGTCGTTCCAACCCCGTGATTTTTTTTAAATTTTTTCTCATGGATACCTACCGGAAAACCAAAACGCCCCCAAACATTTTCATACTTTTGCATATGCGGCCGGTCTACTGGCCCACTGGCTCCGGCGCTTGGATCTGCTGGTGGCCCGGCTCGGCTGTACCATATGTAGGACGCGGTTATATAGCAACCACCATTTTCCTCGGATAGTGAAGGCGGTGGTTTCCGAAAGGGCTAAGCAAGGCAAGGCTAACCCAGCCAGCTCAGCCCTGCCTATGCAAGCACCTTATTGTGCTTCATGGGGAGACGTGTTGCAGAGACGCCCAGGCGGAGGCGGGGCGCGGAGCGGCACAGCGGGGTGCGCTCCCCGCACTTTCTCTGCCGGACAACATACTGCGCCATGCCAGCCATGGGGTCCTCTGTGTGTGTGTGTGTGTGTGTGTGTGTGTGTGTGTGTGTGTGTGTGTGTGTGTGTTTGCCCCGAGGAACCTAGCTTGCGCAACCTGCGCCCTCTCTGTCATTCCCTTTTTGCCCCTGGCGGCATGTCTAGTATCCTCCTCTCCCACTCCCCCTTTTTCCTGTTGCTCAGGACTGTAAGTGTTCTTCGACAATTCCTTCCAAATCAGAACGAAAGACTCTGTCACCGCCTCGCTCTCGCTGGGAGAAGTTTCGACAAATTTCGACAACAAGGGAATTTTGTGTGGGTTGGTGCCTTCTGCCATTCCGAGCCAGGCCGAGCCGAGGCCGAGCCGAGGCCGAGGGCAGCACTCACACGACGTTGAAGATGTTCTGGATGTCCGCGTTCTGCGGATCCCGGTGGCCGAAGAACTCCGGGGCGTGCGTCTTGATGGTGTAGTGCGCCTCCAGCGTGGCCTTGGCGCGCTCCATCAGGCAGTCACTGCACGATAGGAACAGCACCAACTGATGATCTGCCAAAATATCACCAGTGTTAGCTTTTCATACTTACATTTTATTTCATTTATTTTCCTCGGTTCCGCCCTGTGTCCAGTCTGCGAAAACGTGTGCAGGGCAATCGAAACACGACTCCTCGTGTAGCAGACTCGCTGAACTTTTTCCATTGCGTGTTCGCGCAGCTTCGAGTCGTAAAGCAAGCTGGACGCTCCCGGAGAGTTTTAATGAATGCCCACATCGTTCTTCTCTCTCTTAATCGCTTTGAATGCCGCCGTAAGACTGGTTAGGCGCCGGGCGGTGGCGGCGTGGAGCCATGGCCAGGAGCCATGGCCAGGCGTCGATCCATCTGCCGCTGGGCTGGAGACCCGGACGCCGGAACAAAAGGCTCATGAAAATGCAATTTTGACGTGGCGGGAGCCACGTGAGAATGTGCCGGAGACGTGTGGGGCGGAGTCCCCGGGAACCTCACGAGGGAGCATCCATATACCACGTGACCCAAAATAGGCAACTTTTAGACCCCCCCCTCCCCCCGCGTGACCTGGCTAACCTAACCTTCCCATGTATTTAATATAGGAGCGTGACCTGGGGCTGACCCCCCCCCCCCCCCCCAACTAGGTCACGTGGTATATGGATGCCCCCCGACCCACAACACCCTCGTGTGTGCCCGGGAAGTGCCGGCTGTGCCGGGTTCGAATACTGGCACCACTCTATGTGCGGCCACGCCCCGCCCCGCCCCGCCCCACCCCACACAATCACTGACCTGGCACCTCGGGCAGGTGCGGCTGCTTCCGCACCCACTCCCTGAACTGGTCGACGTGCTCCCGTCGGAGTGCCGGGTTCTTCTTCAGCTCGTCGTCCAGGTTGACCAAGCGGGGCTTGGCCATGGCGGCGGCGGCGCGGCTGCTGCCTGGTTCAAGTGCTTGCAGTGACCGACCGGTTCTCCTTGTGCCAGTCCCCAGTCCGCCCCGGCGCACTCGACACGGTCTGGACGCGAGCTGGACGCGCACTGGAGTGGCGCGGGGGCTGCGGGCTGCGGCTGCTGGCTGCTGGCTTCGCGGGCGCGGAGGGACGTGCGTGGCGTGCGAACCCCCCCGGCGAGACGAGCCCCCTCCTCTTCCTCTCCCACCGGAGCCGGCCGCCGCTGGCCGCCGCTAGAGTCCTGTATACAGGACTCTAGCCGCCGCGTGAGACGTGGGAGAGGCAGGGACAGGCCGTCGTGGCCCTCCCCTACCCGTGGCGGGGCGTGTTCGTGTGGATGTTCACGCCTCTACTTGTCGCTTCGTCGGAAGCGTGCGTCAAAAGCCGTTGGAGGCCCCCTGGGGGCCCTTTGGTGTGATGGGGCCACTCCACCGATGCCAGGGTGTCCGAGCAGCGATTAGCTAATGACCCGAGCCCCGGTATGCCGCTACCCGCGGCGGAGGCGAGGCGGGTGTCTGAGCTTTGTACAGTGCCGACATGACAAGTGATCCAAGTACGTGTTCAAAGTCACGCCTTTGGAGCCCTTCCTTCGGATGCCGGCTGACGCCACGCCGCGCCCCTCGCTTGCGCTGCGCCGGTTTTTCTGTCCATATCGCCGGCGCCAGTTCCAGTTCGCGGACGTGGCCGGCTCCACTTCCTGTCGTCGGGTGTGCTGCGCGCTGCACTGCTACTCTGGCGGGGCCGGTGTCCAATCATCCTCAGCCTCAGGCTCGGCCCTGCGCGCTGGGAGAAGTAATGGGGCTCAAAGAAAGTCGAGACGCAGAAATGACCGCAGCGCCGTTCGCTCGCTGCCCTGCCCCGGCCGCCAATCTGCCAAGGCGGCGAGTGAGGCGAAGGCGAACCAAGGAGAACCCGCAGAAGGGCACAGTGTTTGTGGAGTCCCGACCATGGAGTGAACGAAGACGTTCGCGGGTTCGAATCCCACCAGCGCGGTGGCTGGCGTGCCAGACCTTGACATTCCCTTGACGAGTTGCCGCCGCCGCCGCCGCCGCCGCCCGTGGTTAGGCATCCCGGACGCTGGGATGTGCTCACGTGGCCTCTCTCAGTCGGCCAGGCGTCTAGCGCCTGCGGATCGCAGATCGGCCACTCGAGCGCTCGGGTGTATCGCCGTTGCATACCTGCCGGGCGCCAGCACTACACGAGCACATTTTGCATGCGTCCCCTGGTGTCCTCTGTATGAGCTCGGGTGCTTGGAATTCCCTGTTTAGGTTTGCCTGGCTGCGGGGAGTGGGGAGGCCTTTCGCCATTAGGATTCGCGTCATGGCGGACGCTGGCTGGCTTTGGTCCTCTTGAGTCTTGCCGCTCTCCTCCTAGATTACTCCCTCGCTAAAATAAAGGTCTCACGGTACCCGATGATACGTGTTGTTTGTCGGTTCTATAAACGAGTAAAGCTCGTCCAAAAGTGGAAAATAAAGCTTGGACTGCCTGATGCATTCATTGTCTTATTTCTGTTCCAGGTCTACTCAACAGCCCTAGTAAAACTCGCATCAATGACGCTCGCATCGACAGCGGTATCCTCGACTGGGGCGAGCCAATTTCAGTTCCAAAGCGTGAGTTCAGTCTCGGGCTCGGGTTCTAATCCCCATCAGATTACGACAAATGTTGATGAATCGCTCGGTGCTGTTTTTTCCATTTTCTAGCCGCTGCTGCAGAAGGCTCGCTTGACTTGGACTGGTCCCAGCCGGTGACGAGCGCTCCCAAGGACGAGCTGGTACTGGACTGGGGCGATGACAAGGAGGAGGACGAGGAGGCGAGCAAGCCCCTTGAGATGAAGCCGGCACCCACCATTGCTCCACCCACGATAGCCGACGAGCCCCCGCAAAGTAAGTTTCTTTTTTGTATTTTTCCCCCCGTTTTTCTGTTGTTCTTTTTTCTTCTGTTCTGTTCTTTTGGACCTCTTCATAAATTTTGTAGGGGATAAAAAACGAACTTATTATCTTTTTCTTGTAGAAGAGGAAGACGGTAGCAGAGGAGGCACTTTGGACATAATGGCTCAGCAGCTTAAATTTGTAGCGTGTCTTAAAATTCTGATGGAAGAATTATCCACTCTGGCTACTGGGTTTGAGGTCGACGGCGGCCAACTCCGGTATCAGCTGTATGTCTGGTTGGAAAGGGAAGTAGAGGCGCTCAGGCAACTGTGTAACTACAGTTCAGGCGACGGAGAACCCTTAGCTCCAAATGAATGTAAGTTCACTATTGCGTCGAAGGTAGTATGAAGATGATGTGAAAAACTTTGAAGATAAGATTTGATGGGGCTAATTTGGATGATTTATTTTTTATTTTTTTTCGCCAATGAAGATGAAACTGGAGATCCATATGATGTCCGAGATTACACCAGCACACCAACCATGATGAGACCAGGTGAAAAGCCAACACTTCACGAAATTCTTATGGCTGAGAAGTTGGACTTCGAAGCAAAGGTGCAGCGGGCTGCCAAGAGAAAACGTTGGCTTAAAGGTGGATTTGCTAGGATTTCAATCAAAGAAATTTTCTGGCATCAGTTTGTAGTTTCCCTAATTTAAATTTTGTATTTGTACACAGCTAATGAAACTCTACTGCGCACACTTCTGAGTTACTGCAGTTTGCACGGGGCAAGCGGGGGAGGTCTAGCTTCTGTCCGCATGGAGTTGGTCTTATTACTGCAGGAGTTACAACAAGAGAAGACCCAACAGCAGCTACTGTCCCCTCTTCCCTTCCCAACCACTTTACCTCTCTTGTCGGCCAGTGTAGCATGTAACAAGACAGTAGTAGCAGACCCAGTACGCCATCTCCAGGTAATGATTTGTTAGTTTCAGTGTATCAGGATTATTTTTTTCATTTCTCAGTCTTAAATTAATCACAAAAATTGTGTTTTAGGCCCAGGCACATGACATGCTGCAAACTATTATTGATTTCCGCAATCCTCCCATGTTAACACGTGCCAAGTTCAGTCATGTGTTTGTTCTAAGAGACTTGTCTGTTGCTCTGTCGGCTTGTATCTATCAGTCTCTGTGTGATTCAGATACATTCAGTGTAAAACACCATACAGACACCTTCCAAAGTACTGGAATGGAAACCTTGGCAAGATTGAATGTTGTGTATCCAAATAGCCATTTGATAGCCGGGAATGTCAGAAGAAGGAGATACTCAACAGATGAGCCGTTGCAAGTTACCACTATTCCATCCAAGTGGCCAGGTGTAACTAATCTTCGTGCTCTACTAGCAAGAGACAAGGATGAAGACACACCACGTCTCAATATTTTGCTGTTAGAAGCGTTTGTTGCCACATACATGAGTTTGATAACTTATGCAACAGCCACTTGTGATTCTCATATTTTGTACCGGCTGGCTGGCCAAAACTTTTCAAACAATACATGGGCTTCATTGTTTGGGGGTGGTGTGAAAAAGTTGTTGAGAGTTGCTCAAAGCACATCAGTAAGTATTCAGAACATCACTTTTCTTAAAATGTATTAAAGCATTCTAGCACTGACAGATAATTTATTCTGTGTCTTATATACATAGTCTGCAGGAAGCAACAATGTTAGTCTTGAGCGGGAGCAAAGTGTATCCAGTGAAGGCAGTGTTTGGACGTCCATCACAAAGCAACGTGCTCGCTTGAATATGAAACTCCTTGGACAATTTGGAAGTCAATCTGGAACGCCCCAAATGAAAGAAGACAAACCTACTTACAGAGAACAATTTGTGTCCCCAGAAATGTCCATGCTTTCATATTTCCTAAACAAGGTATTCATTTAGTTTTCACCACCTGATATGGATATCATTGTTGGTGTTTTAAAGGCAGTGCATCTTTACTCTTGCTGTCCTTTTCCTTTTAGCCCCAGTTGACTGAAGATGCTGATGAGGTAGATTATGATTCTGCTGATTCTGCAGTTAGTGATTTGAGTGAAACGGAGGATGAGGATGATGACAATATCTTTGATGGAACAAGTGCTGCACAAAAGGAGAAGCAGAAGAACAAAGAGAAAGAAAACAATGAACACTCAAACCCTAACTCATACAGTTGGTGTGTTCTTCGACTTGCTGTGATGAAAATTGTACAGTGCCAACTCCAAGATTTCTTGAATGTTGCTGGCATTGAGTTGCAAGGTTTGAATCTTCACCATTTATTGTGAAAGGAGGTTAAATATTTTCATCAGTGCTTAATTTATGCTTCCAATTTTTTTACAGAACTGCCAGTATGCAGTCCTCTTATCCATGGGATTCTTCGTGCTGTCAATCAGTGGGTTGATAGTTTACGAGATGAACT
Organism: Odontothrips loti; assembly: GCA_038380765.1. Taxonomy (NCBI): domain Eukaryota; kingdom Metazoa; phylum Arthropoda; class Insecta; order Thysanoptera; family Thripidae; genus Odontothrips; species Odontothrips loti. The sequence continues at coordinate 17,434,481 of CM076243.1, read as the reverse complement.
TGAAACACGGGGCCCTGCTGCAGTAGACTACATTCCTGGCTGTTATGTCGAGTCCACAGCCACCGGTCCTGCAATTCATAAGTACCGGTCTCTCTTGGATAAGAGCAACACTCCATTCCAGTAAGTACTCTTGGTGTATCTACTACATTTTTATGTTCTCAAATGTATTGCCTGAACCTCTGGATATGAAAACGTTCAACATGACTTGAAATTTTCAGCCCTCGGCACATATCAGCTGCTCCTGCCCGTCGTCTGTGGAGCTTCCTTGTCAGACAGGAAGCTGTTCAAGAAATTTTTATTCGATGTGTGTTTGGCAAGAAAAGGTCTATGTCGACTCTCCTTGATGGTGGCCATCATGTGTCTGATGGTAGCCCTGCTTTAAGAGGAAGCTCTGATGATAACAAAGGTGCAACTACAGTTGATCATGCAGGCAACCCCTTGCCTGAACCAGTACGCATCATCCACAAAGAACAAGACTCAATCTCTGCATTCTGTCTCAACCAGGTAATGTGTTGCTCCTCCAGAGACTGTTTTGTTTTGTTTCTTTTCCCAGTCGTTTATAAAAGCTTCTCCAATAATAGGTCAGCCCTGGGCTGCTTGCTCTGGCAACACCAAGAGAGGTACAGGAAATGGATATTTCTCTTCTGTTAGAGCTTCCCTCTTGGCTTGAAGATGAATGTGAATTCGACATAATTAACTTAAACAAGTAAGTCAAACCTCACATTTTATTTCAAAGGCTTGGTTCTGTCTTCATGGGATGAAAATCTAAACGTTCTCTTCTATTTTGTTCTTTCCTAAGGGAGCCAGAAACTCTACCTGCATCTAGCTTCCTCGTTATCCAAACAGCTGCTGACAGACCTCACTTGTCTCAATCCTCTCCAGCGATCCAAAATTACCAGCAGCCAGCAAGCCCTCAACCGGGTATTGCGGGCCAGTCAGGTCGCGGTGCCTCTGTGGTGAGTTAAGAGCCAACTTGTTTGAAAGTTGTTTGATTTGATTGTGCTACAGTGATTTGAGTTAGTCCACATTTTGCTTTTCAACCATGTGGTAAATGGGAAGGGATCTCAAACTGGGCCCCTGCGCCCGCGCAGTGCATTTGTGTGAGAGTGTCTTGTGTGTGGTGTTGGGTCATTCCTATTTGATAATCACGAAGTCAGCTCTTACAAAGTTATACTTATTGTTATTTCTGCTTTAGAAGTGTGTTTCAAAAAGACTTCTGCTTTATATAAAAGAACGGAAATAATTATGAAGTTACTCTTTAATTTTTTTCTTCCTCTAGTAACGCAATTGTTAGTCTACTTCATTATAAATTAAAGCGTTTTTGTCCTCAGCTACTCTCTCATACAATATTTTCATTTGTGTTTTGTACCCTGCTTGTTGGTGGATGGTTCTTATCACAACAATATTCACCTGGTGTTCTGTCTGGTGTACAACGGGCTTTCACATGTATTCTCTGTGCATCTTGCATTAGAAGATGACATGTTCCTTAGCTTTGTTCCCTTAAAATAAGTATATCTAAGAATGAAAATATGCCTCATAATACTCATATCTTTCCTGCTTGTCTGATACATGCTGGGTCACAGATGAAGGGCCTCAACTTCCCAGGGTCTCATGACCCCAAGTTTTGTCAGTTCGTGATCGACCGTAGTCGACACTTATTGAAACCGGTGAGGGTCAAATATACGTAGTGCCTGGCTTTTTTTTTTCCTTATTGTTCATTTTTTTTTCATCTTTGTTTTTTAAATTAATTATATTATATTTTGTCTTGTTTTCTGTGTTTTAATTTGGGGCTACTTGTAATTAATGCCATATCTTTTTTATGTTTTCTTTTCCACTTTTATTTCTCAATTTGACATTCTCAAGACAGAAAACAGCATGCTTTCCTGCTGGATGTCTTCCATCCCTTCTTTTATGATATTTTACTAGAACCATTGAAGCATTTTGTGTAGCACCAATTTGCATCTTCTCCTGTCAGCAAGCATTTATTGTTTTAATAAACGTATTTGTTAGTAGGACAGCTTTACACAAATGCTTCGCATTTTAGCCTGTGAGGCTTTGTCATTGTTTCTACTTAATCACTGGTGGTTATTGTTCTTTCCCATCTCTTTATTTTCCTCTGCATACCTAAGCTTAAAAAATTGTCTTTTTGCTTCAGTCTCAATTAGAGTTATTTTTTTAAACATTTTCTTCATTAAGTTATAGTAGAGTCCAAGGAGGACATAGTGAATCTTATAACAGTGAAAATTAATTCAGAGGAGTTGAGTGTATAATGAGAATTATGTAGCATTGTATATCTTATGGGTAAGTTAAATTTTCAAGAGCAAGATAAGCATATTGTTGCATTCAAGCATGTCTGATTAAGGCAGCATTGAAGCCTTTGTTGATGGTTAATGGCATGTATTCCTTGATTTCATGCTTTAAAATATTTGAGCAAAAAGTCAGACAGTTTATATTGTGGTACTTTTCTCTGTAAGATTTTTGTTTCTTTTGTTTTTGTTATCTGTAGTTGGTTACTTTAACACGAAGTACATCCCTTTTACTAAATGTTGTTGTAATTTTTATCTAGGTAATGAAACACAAAGTGGATGGAATTCGTAGATTAAGTGCTCATCCCTTGCTTCCACTGTGTAAGTATATTGAGTCTTAATATACTTAAAAGCCTTAAAAAGCGAAGGCCTTATTAACTCTTTCCGTTGTTGCACCAGATCTTACGGGCTCTCAAGATGGCTCAGTTCAAATGTGGGAATGGGGTCATGCACAGCCGGTATCTGTTCCTCGTTCACCTGGAACATTTGCCAAAGTCACTCGTGTACGGTTTTCTGAACATGGTAACAAATTTGGTGTTGCTGATGGAGATGGTAACCTCAGCTTGTGGCAGATTGGATTACAAGCGAATGCAAGTAGACCTTTCTTTGTAAGTACAGATTTTTTGATGTCCAGGGCTAGCGTAGCAAGTATAGAAGTACTAGTGTTCAATTTGGTCCTCTTTTTTTTTCTTCCCCCAGACATACCAGTGCCATAGTAAGGTGACCAGTGATTTTGTATTCCTTGGTGCATGCAGTTTAGTTGCAACTGCAGGTCATAGCTCTGAAAGCAAAAATGTTGCCTTATGGGACACACTTCTACCTCAAAAGAAGTCACTTCTAGCAGGTGAAGACTTGTGCTTTAAATCCACCTTATTTATAAAACCTTGCTAAAATGTGCTTACATTTTTACATTTTTTTTCCCCTCCCCCCTCTAGTATTCAATTGTCATGATCAAGGAGCTTCAAGTCTAGTGTATGCACCACAGCACCAACTTCTTATTTCTGCTGGCAAGAAAGGCGATGTTTGCATATTTGATATTCGGCAACGTCAAATGAGACATCGATTCCAAGCTCATGATTCCGCTGTCAAGTGTCTTGCAATTGACCCAGGGGAAGAATTTTTTGTAACAGGTTCTGCTGATGGTGACATCAAGGTTTGTATTTCTTTTAATGAGGACAGTCTTTTTTTCTGTTAGATTTATCTTAATTACATTCTTTGAGTGAGTAGGATTTGAAAATGTTCATTCTCTGCTTACTTAGGTTTGGGGTCTGTCTGTACATCAACAAATGTACAATTTCCCTGGTGAACATGCACGTTCCAGCTTCTTCAAGAATATTGGCCAGGGTGTTACTCAGCTGAAAGTGGATGGCTGTGGACGCCTCTTTTCATGTGGAGCTGATGGCTCTATGAAAGTCCGGCAGCTTCCAGAGAGGGAGTGTTCTATTGTCCAGAGTTTATATTGACAACTAAGTAACTTTGAAATCTAATAATGGAGCACAAAGTGTGCAGGAAAGATAAAATATGAGAATAAAATTTTGTCATGCTCATGGAAATATCTGAAGATTTGCAGTAAAACACAAAACAAAAACTTCATTGAAATGATTCAAAATTCAGGCCATAATTCTGTTAACTAGCTACTTGGTAAGGTATCAAGTGAGATGTCAATGAACTTGTTAAGCTGTGGTTCAGTATTAGCTTAAGTCAGTACCTTTCTTTGGCTCCATGTACATGATTCTGTATTATGTTAAGTCTATGCATATTTGATAAGGTACTTTTAGTTTTGCAAGAATTGCCAGCTTCAAACAAAATAGGGTGTGATATACAGATTCTTAGAGGCTGCATATTCTGTTCTTTACAGTGGGGCCTAGTCTACCATGTTTGTTCCTTCTCACTAATGCTACAGGAATTACACCTGGAAATGTGAGTGATGAAGTTCTTATCAACTTTTACTCATGGAGAGTGTTTCTCATTCCACAGTACTTAGTATTCAAACCTTTTCGTTTGTCATTTATTTTAATCTGCTCAAAAGGTAATAGGCAGCTTTTTCATGCTCACTTTTATGTTTATTTTATGGATTCTAATTCATCATTTGCGATTTGACTAAGGTTTGTGTTAATAGGTAAGGTATGTCAATGATCATCGTATATGTACAATATCTGTCACATATTATCCTCTCCTGCTTGCAGTTCTTTTGAGTTTTAGAGCGATATTAACTAGGATAGAAATAAATACAATACTAATATCGTAAAAGAGAACTAAAAGTGCTGTTTTTTTTCGTTTTTTTTTTTTTTGTGCTTGAGATTTTATTCTATGTAAAATGGTACGTTCACCTGTGATTATATGATTTTATTTATTATGACCTGAAGTTATGCCATTGTTTCTATGTTAAGTTATTAACAAGTATGGGAGTCTAGCGCCATTCTCCTCCATCTTGTTATTTTTATAAAGAGGACTTAAAAATGTTGCATGAAAGTATGCGATGCAAGTTTTTGTGTAGCCTTGTATCATACATGAATTGTTCCTTTTTATAACAGTTTCTGCAACTTCCATCATACTAGTAGAAAGAAGTGATATTTAATGGTTTATGAAGTAATCACCTAATTTTAAACAAACTTGTTGTCAAATAAATGGCTATAGAGTGTTTTATTATGCTACACTAAATGTAAGTCAATGATTAGCAGTGCTATTGTAGAAATATCATATGTTAAATGTTCGGAGAAAAAAAAAAAGAAACGCTGCCACATATTTGAAACTTGCGCCTCTGGCATTTGCATCTTGTTCAGTAGTACTGCTCTGATACAAAATAGAGGACTCCACTTTGCCGACATGTGTTTGAGCATCCAGTCCCAGTGTGCTTTGCCACGCCTTCATTAACAAACGTATGTCTCAGAGTGTTGAAATATTTTTGTCTCGTATGTTCTTTTCTGAGAATGAGTTGGCGACCGTGGGTATGCTTAGATAAAATGAATTTGTAATTAATCATGTCAATATTATTGGCTCTTAAATTTATATAATATCATGAAGACAATATTTTGCAAAAAGTGTTTGGAAGTTAGGTATGGAGCTTCAGTTACTATTCTAGCTAGAAACATGAGAAAAAAAGTATAAAAACCTTTGCATTGCACCTTATCTATTTCCATGTTGTATGCAAAAACTGTTCAAGTTTTCTCTTAAATAAATTTCTATTGAATGATTGTGGAAAAGTAACTCTGAATGCATATATAGTGCATATTGTGATCAGACCACTCTTTAGATATGGTTAGTTAAATTATTCTGCATGAATTCCTGAATACAGTGTTGGTTTCTTGCGTTGCCATCATTATGTTTAAAGAAGTGTTACACTAAATATGCTTTCATTTTTATTTAAGCTTTTCTAATCACAGATGTTAGAAGATCCCAACAGAACAGTTGTTCTAAATTCTTGAGGCACTGGTTGCTTACACTTAATATTGCATTGCGGTTTAACTTCAAACCGAAGAAGTTTGGAAGATACGTATAGTTGTACTTATGCTGGTTTACACTTGGGTGTGAAAAGAGATGTCATTTGGAATGGACGTCTCATTGGAAAATATAAACAGGTTCTTGCATTTGTTTTAAGTTTGGTAGGCATGTTGCTCATGCATTTGAGTGTGTGTGCGTGTATATATGCATCTGAAAAGTGTGTGTTTATGTGAGCTTGTGAAATAGGAGGAATGTTGGATGTCTCTAGTCTAGATTTAAATTGGGGGTAATCCTGCACTGTAATAACTTATTCGTTTGATTTTTGTAAAATGACTTAAAGTTTGAATACATTCACTTGATGTTTCACTTGAACTGAAATCATAAATCTTCATTTATAATTAAATCCCATGGACACAAAGGGAGGACATTAAGACATTCTTGCCTGATATCACTTCTGTCATAAACCATTATGTAGTAATCAGCAATTCATCCCTTGCTATTGTTCGGCTTTTCAGTATTTTTGCCTTTAATTTAATTAACTTAACCTGAATCTGTATTTTTCTATCACAGATCAGATGTGACCATTTCTAGGTCTGAACAAACCAATTTTCATCCATCTGAATGCCATTAACCATCTAATCTAGCTAGGGTACTTGTTTATGTGATGGTAATGGCTTGTGATTATTTTATTTCTGTTGTGATAATGAGATGTGAATTTTTATCTCTGCTTTGTTGTTTATTTTAATATGTACTGATGTTAGAAACATTGTCAGTTTGTTTGTCGTTCTAAACTGACAATCAGGGTTATTTTCTTTGATTTGTTTGGTGGGGAAATGACAGAATGTACAGTCCCTCTTTGTTTCCTGTTGAGTCTGTCAAAGTTGCAGTCAGTAAGTCCACACCATCTTTTTTTCTTAATGTAAGTTAGCATTGAGAGATACCTGCAATCTAAGAATGTCTTAGCTCAGTGCAGGATAAACAGTGGTGGCAAAGTAAATGCTAGTTCCATCCTGCTGGGTTTTGAGCCCTGTTGTTTGTTTTATCAAAACTACGTCAAGACTCCTTTTTCTTACCAAAGCAATAGTATATTGTGGATCATTGTTCTGTTATGCCACACCAGTAGGTGGGGTACTGTATATCATTTAACTTGTTTGTTTGTTTTAGTCATATGTAGTCTCCTTAAAGTGTTTTAAAGTTTGAATATCTAGTGAGAGGAAAGTATTTAATGTAATTGAATCTATATTGATTGTATAATATGCACAGAAATAAATGCCATGTTAACAGATGTTTGTGTCATGCCTATGAGATCTTTCTAGTCCAACATTAATCAGACCCAGTTTCTTTTCCTGCGGCTTACATACTGAAAGGTGAATTTCACACTAACTCATTATGCTTTTGATCCTGAATTCCTTTACATGGGTCTCAACAAATCGTTCATCAAAGCCTTCTTTTGTGCCTTGAGGCAGTTCACCTAGCTGTGAACAATAACTCTGCACTTCAGTCTAAAAGTAAAAATACCTGTGGTTGGAACTGAAGGATTTCAAAGCAAGGCAATTGAAACAATATTGGGCATTTTTAAATTATAAATTTGTGTATTCATAATCAAATTACAGAGACGTACCAGAAATCTTTGTTGGGGATATGACCCTCAACTTCACATTGGTGGACTTGTTAAGTTTTACTCAAGCACGCTTTCAAACTAAGCTTTTAAAAGAAATTTGTGACATTCCACTGATTCCAATTCTTGCCTCCACTATACTCCATAATAAAGTAATTTTGTGAGACAGAATTGATGTCCTTTAAATGTTACACTTTAAAGTTCAAGCTGTCTATAAACTTATGCCCTATATGTTTTCCCAATAAGATACTTTAAAAGACAATACATTGTTGCTGGAAAGCATACCTTGTTTATCCACAGTAATAAAGAGATGCTGTTTGATCGAGGTATTCTCTCCTTCAATTTACTTTCACACCTAACCTTAACACTTAACGAAAGACCTGTCCACATTATTTTGGAGGGTGAATTCTCTTCAAATGGAGGCATATCTCTTGAACAATATAAGTGTATGCAGAATGCACATCTCTGTCCATCACACAGGATGAATTCAATTTCACTTGTACTTCATTTAATATTCTTAGGAGCTGTTTCTATTTATAGGGAAAAATATGGATACAGATATCAATCATAAATGATTTCACTATAAATAACAGAATTGTATTTCAGTAACAAATATACCTCAGCTTTTTTGGTGGAAAGCTCTCCTCTAACCCATTGATGGACAATATGTTGGGAATTTACCAATTTGGATTTAAAATCTAGAGCGTAACTTTCCATCCTAAGTTCAGAAAGCACAGTCATCATATCTTTGGTATACCTATAAAACCGTTCAAGCACTGGGGTACCTAAAAAATATAACTGAAGAGTGATTAGTCTCGTACTAGCATCAAGAAAAACGATGACATAGAAAATGACAGAGATAATGTATAACTTACTGAACTGATAGGCTGCCCCTTTTGCAGTGGTGCCGTCAAAAACAGAGGCACAATAAAATTCTTTTACACCAAGTATTAAATGGTGATTGTAATGCAAAAAGCCTTTAGGACCAGACTGATCATCAATTAACTTGGCAAGTGCACCTAAATCTTCAGCATTCACAAGACTTACAATTTCCTGATGTATTTTCACTTCTGCCAAAATGAGCGGAGAATAATTCACAGAAAAACAACATTTCTCACATTTAAAATTTGTCAGAAGTTGGAGAGGCCTCTCAGGAACCAACATTCCTAGAAGATAGAAAACAAACACGGTTGCTATGTAATATTTTTGATACAGTGTAGCTATGGCTATTTGTAGGCCATACCTGAGCATTTTTTGCAGGGGAACGATCCTAGGTATAGGCCTAACTCACTGGGATCTGTACACCTCAAGCATCTGCAGCGCTTTATGAATCGCCTATCCCTTGTACATAAGAAGCTTGTACCTGAGAAGCTTACTAAGTTGTTTTTGTCATCACAAAGAACTTCTCCTGCTGCAATATCTGTTATTGCAATCGCTTTCTGAATTTCTGGCTCTTCCCATGTTTCAATTAATCTTATGTTGGGCAGACATGAATGCTGCAAGTAAACCATATCAGAGACATGAACTCCACTACCCTGCAAAAAAATTTGTTCAAAAATACAGCAGGATTCAGAACATTTCTGAGGAATCAGTTTCACAAAAACGGTATCTGTCTGCAACATTCCCTTACACTTCGTGCTCTAGGTTGACCATAGCTGTCACGAGTGGATCTAAGAGCATGGCGAGATTTGATCAACACTTTCGTAACACAGTAGATATCATTGGTTTCAAACTGTTGAAGTTTCAGTGTATCTCTGATGAAGGCTACACCTCCAGGGAAGGATCTGATATCTGATATATCATGGTCTTCTTTACGGTACACTTTCAATAATACTGGAGCAAGCCCAGACAAAAGAACACGAACAACTAACAACCAAATACCTGGGAAAATAGCGAATACACCGTTATCATGCCACAATCCTCGCAGTGCACCTGAAAATGCAGAACAAAAGGATATAGAGAGATTACTAGCTATGGTACTGTAGTAATACCTTAGCAAAGAACTCACTTTCATCAAAACAGAAACCTGCTTTTTGCATTGCTTGGCATTCTAGTTGGTGTGTCTTTGATTGCAGACAGCCAAAACACATAGGCCACTTACAGACAGAACATGTGTCTGACATTACATCATAAATTATAGGGCACAAGCATCCCAGACATACCGGTTCTAATCCGCTCTAAAAGAGGGGACAGAAATATACAATAAGTACGGACAAGATTTTCAAAATGAATAATGACTGCACTCAGCAAGTAATGTTTAGCAAGCGATGAACATAGCTGCAAAAGAAAAACTTACTGGCCCAACGACAAGAGGCTTGGACTCAAAGACAACCGCTCCTTTGGGAATTTTCCGTGTGGCCACAAGATACGATGGCTTGGACGGTTCCTGAACAAGCTTATAGGACGGACAGGAATTGTGATGCATCTTCCAGTCATCTGCCTCGTGCTTTACACTGCAGTACGACGCACTGCACGCTGCGCAGATGATGTTCGCTTTCTCCGGACAGACTTCACAAATTTTTGTCTTGGAGCACTTCGAGGCTGAGCACAAAGAGCCATAATGACAAACATTTTCATCTAGAGGTGCCAGATGATAATCAGCAGAGTCATTACCTGACGGAGCCATGATTCTTATTTAATTCTACTTGTTGCAAGGTCAGCAAAATCACATTCTCCGTTCGTGTTCGATAAAGAAGCTGTCGTCAAACGACGACTGATGTCAGAAAGAAGTAGGCACGGCGCACGAGAGGCAGGGCAGCAAGCACAACCCCCAACAGCCACAGCCAACCAGCATAGCCCGAAACAGTTACACCAATACTCCACGAGCGTCCACCTGTCGGAACTGCCGGTACCCGCTCGATATTATCTTTCCTTGAGTGGCTACTAATACACCAATACCAAAACAGACACTAGATCGATGTGGCCCCATTTATTGGAACCATATTCTGTGTATTGGAATCTGCTGACATGGGTGGTGGTAATACTCGCAGTTGGCGATCTCGGAGGAGAACGCCCGCTCTGCTATTTTCCCCCTCCTCTCTGTCTCTCTCCCCCTTCGCTGGCGGGGAACGCTGGGGAATACCCGTATCGACTGCCAGCTCATGATGAGCTTGCATGATAAGGATATCAGGATCAGGCATGGCATACCTTGGAGAGAATGTTGGCACGTACTTCTAAAGCGGCACGGAACACAGGGCACGGAATTATTATTATTATTTGCATCGCCGCAGTGCACGTACGGAGAACTGTTTCTATTTGTAAATCTTGGAATGCTTTGTGGGGAAGAATATTGACGCCAACCTGACACTGACATCAGTTGCCTTTGCTTTTGAGTGCAAAAAGAGGTATTAGGCGAAGATAGAAAGCGACAAACAGCGCATCGCGTCGCTGGGCGACAACACCTGTGCAAACACGGCACCTGAGAAGTATATAGAGCAACAACAACGATTCAGTTCCCAAACACTCAAGCCATCCGTGAACATGGCAAGATCACTTCTTCTGGTAGGTTGAAGCCACCCGCTTAATGGGGTATTCCAGAGTAGGACTTGACCGGAAACAAGAAGAAGACAAGAATCACAAAAGTGAATACTGACGCTAACGGCATGAAAAGGTACGCAGCACGTGTCGCGCCGTCAGCCACAAGCCGACTCAAAAATTTGGAGGCTCGCTGACGATATGTCACGACCATTTAGTAGGGTCACACAGCGTATACTTCCACCGCGCGGCCTGGGGAAGTGGATCCTCAGGCCGCGCGGAGCTGGTCCGGCGCTGTGTGACCATATGAAATGGTCGCAGCGAGAGCTAACTTTAAGCCTCCAAAATTTTTGAGTCGGCTCGTGGCTGACGGCGCGACTCGTGTTGCGTAACTTTTCATACCGTAAACTCTCACTTATGTGATTCTCGTCTTCTTCTTGTGTCCGGTCAAGTTCTACCCCGGAATACCACCCATCAACGAGGGAAGGGCAGTGCATTCATCCGACAAATCACATTCCAACCGTATTTCGTAAAACATGTTTTCGTGTAGCTCGTTTTGGTAGCGGGCTGGGCACTGGTTGCTCAGGCTCAGCGCAGCGGCAGCGGTCTTCTCGGTGGCGTGTCGGACGCCGTCTCCTCGGCCAGAGACGCGGCCACCACCGGCCGCACCCGCAACATTGCCGGCCGCATCAGCACCGCGATGGACATCACCGGCTCCGTCAGCAGCCTCGCCGACGGTGTCACCGCGGCTAGGAACATCACCGGCCGCCTCGGTTCCTCGGGGAACCTGGACGTTGACATCAACCTCAGCGGCTGGGGCAGTGGCCGAGGCAGCGGCAGCGGCAGCGACGGCCTCAGCTCCGCCGCCGACATCGCCAGCGGCATCGCCGGAAGACTCCGAGGACTTCTCGGTTCGGGCGACAGCGAGGCAGCATCTGGCCTCGGTGCCCACCTGGGGCTGAACGGGGGCGCGAGCGGGAGACCCGGCAGTGCGCTCAGTGGCCGCGGAGAGCAGACTGGAGGACTCGGCGGCGGCCTCAGTGGCCTCCTGGGTCAGAACGGAGGACTCAGTGGTGTGCTCAGTGGCCGCGGAGGGCAGACTGGAGGACTCGGCGGCGGCCTCAGTGGCCTCCTGGGTCAGAACGGAGGACTCAATGGTGTGCTCAGTGGCCGCGGAGGGCAGAGTGGAGGACTCGGCGGCGGCCTCAGTGGCCTCCTGGGTCAGAACGGAGGACTCAGTGGTGTGCTCAGTGGCCGCGGAGGGCAGAGTGGAGGACTCGGCGGCGGCCTCAGTGGCCTCCTGGGTCAGAACGGAGGACTTAGTGGTGTGCTCAATGGCCGCGGAGGGCAGACTGGAGGACTCGGCGGCGGCCTCAGTGGCCTCCTGGGTCAGAACGGAGGACTTAGTGGTGTGCTCAGCGGCCGCGGAGGGGAGACTGGAGGACTCGGCGGCGGCCTCAGTGGCCTCCTGGGTCAGAACGGAGGACTCAGTAGTGTGCTCAGTGGCCTCGCAAGGCAGAGTGGAGGACTTGGCGGGGGCCTCGGTGGCCTCCTGAGTCAGAACGGAGGACTCAGTGGTGTGCTCAGTGGCCTTGGAGGGCAGAGTGGAGGACTCAGGGGCAACCTCGGACTCGGAGAGCGGAGCGGAGGTCTGAGCGGTGTTCTCAGCGGCATCAACGGACAGAGTCAGGGAGGCGCCGGTGCCGGGGGAGAAGGTCGCGGGGGGTTGAGTGCAAGTCTCGGTGGCCGCGGAGGTTTGGGTACAGGGCTTAGCGGGCTGAGTGGAGCTCTGTCCGGAGGCCTTGGTGGCCTTGGAAGACTTAGCGGGGGCCTCGGGAGCCAGGGCCAAGGCCAGGGCCAAGGCCAGGGCCAAGGCCAGGGCCAAGGAGATGCGAGTGGCCGTGGGGGTCTGGGTGTGAGCCTGGGCGGCCAAGGCGGCGGTGTTAGCATGGACATTGGAGGCCCGGGTCGGAGAGGCGTAGGAGGCCGCGGAGGTGCCGCTGGCGCTCTGGAAAGTCAAGGAGGTACTGGCGGCCGCGGAGGCTCCAGCATCGAAGGCCAGGGCCAGGGAAGCTCTAGTGGTCGTGGAGGTGCTAGTGGTGCTCCGGGCGGAAACCTCGGCGGCCAGGGCGGTGTCGGTGGTCAGAGACACTTCAGCTTTGGGGGTCAGAGCCAAGGAGTGCCCGGTGGTCGGGGAAGTGCAAGTATCGGGGGCCAGGCTGGGGGCCAGGCTGGGGGCCAGGCTGGGGGCCAGGGAGGCTTTGCAGGACAGGGCCAGGGTCAAGGACGTCCTGGTGGTCGTGGGGGTTCTGGGGGACAGGGCCGGGCTGATAGGCAGGCGGGTGCGGGCGGTCGCGGAGGCCCTGGCGGAGACGGCGCCAGTGGTCGCGGGGGGCCCGGTGGTCCTGGAGGTCCCGGCGGTCGTGGAAGTTTCGGGGAACGTGGGGGTTCTAGCGGGCAGGGACTGGGAGGTACGCAGGGTGGATTTGAAGGACAGGGTAGATTCGGGCGACAGGGTGGAATTAGAAGACAGGGAGGAATTGGAGGACAGGGTGGAATTGGAGGACAGGGAGAGTTCGGCGGACAGGGTGGAATTGGAGGACAGGGTGGGATTGGAGGACAGGGCGGGTTCGGCGGACAGGGAGGATTTGAAGGAGGGGCAGGGCTCGGAGGGCAGGGTGGAATTATTGAAGGACAGGCAGGATTCGGCGGACAGGGTGGGTTCGGAGGTCAGAGTGGATTCGGAGGTCAAGCTGGTGGTCGCGGTGGTTTTGGACTGCAGGGAGGTAGCGGTGGACAAGGCGGATTTGGTGTGCAAGGCAGATTTGGAGGAGAGAGGGGCCGAGAGGCGAGTTCAGCTTCAGCCAGTGGTCGGGGTGGAATCTCCGGCCGCCTGAGTCTCTGAGGTCATCGTCTACGTAAAATGGAACTGCAATGGTCACTATCTTTTCGCCTTATTTTGTGTATCGGCTGTTTAATAAAAACAATGATGAGCATCTAATTTGCGAAATTGATTTTAATCCACACCACGTTTTAATATAATAATAGTAGTTAGGAGAAGAACATACATCACTCAAACAAACATAAACAAAAAACATCAATCAACAACACATTTAAAATATCAATAACTGATCGATAACCGAAGGCTTATATTCTCTAGCTACGTCCACAAGACTACAGTTGAGATTCCGACACTGATTTTGAAGAGGAATTACAATCTGTGGTTATTAAGAAGCTATTTTGAACTCGCACGGCAAATTGCTCTTTTCATAGGGGGCTGTATAAAATAAAATGCAAACGGCTTTCGTTCCACCTAGAGAGAGGACAAACGAAATGAGAGAACACTGGATTACGGCCCCAACAAAACGTTATCCACTTGGTGAGAACACCAGCCGGCGGTGGGCACAGCCTCGTGTGGAATGTACATGATGCCAGTTTCTGTTCGTGTCGGGGGCAGGAGTCTGTCCACACGGCTTACGGCCTACTTGTCCTTCTCCCCGCCCCCGAGGCGCTGGAAAGCGTTGAGCTGCAGCAGCGACCGCGCCAGGGAGCGGCCCAGCCTCGTAGAATGGCTGCCGCTGCCGCCGCCACTGCTGGAGCTGGGCGTTGGCGTATCGTGCCTGACGGGCTTGTTGGTGACGCTGCAGCGGATCGCGAACTTGAACTCCTTCACCAGGGCTTCCTTCGGAGAGATCTTAAACACACACACACACGCGCGCATTAAAATTCGAAATTTTCTGTTCGGTAAAGTTATTTCATTCTGTTTCGCATTGCAAGTCGCACCTTGTTCTCGATGGCGACCTTGCGGCTGTTCCAAAGGAACTCGCCCACCGCGATAAAGAAAGCCCCCACGCAGCCGTACGTGAGCACAAGGAACACGCCTCCGACGTGACCCATGGTGAGCTTGTTGGCGTCGCTCTCCTTGGGTCCGGCCTCCTGTAAGCGCACCCAGCCAGCCGCCCGATCAGACACAGTATCGGCGCCTTTCCCCTCCCCATCTCCAAGCCCATCTCTCAAGACTCATAACCTGGGCTCTCACCCCGGCCTTCGCCCCCACACCTCACCTCACAGTTGCCCCCTCCGTCCCGTTTCTTCCACCAGAGGTCCTTGAGCTGCACCAGCTTGCCGGACTCCTGCAGCTTCAGGACGGCTCCCGAAATCACGGCCCGGTACGGTGAATCTGCAGGGCAGGAGGGAGGAGGGCACGGTACCGACTCGTCCGAAACCAGGTTTCAGCAGTACAGGCGGTCATGACACTCACTCCTAGGCATGGCGATGCCGTAGCCCTTCGAGTCCAACTGCGCGCCCACCATCTGAAGATCGCACTTGCGCTGGCACTCGTACTCGACGCTCGTGGACTCCATGAAGAAGGCGTAGTCCCTCTTGGGGTTGCGCACCCGCTCCACCCCCTGGGCGTTGGTGGTGGTGAACACCGACGGCCTCGCCGCCGTCATGATGGCCCACATGCGCTGGTAGTCGGAAACGTTGGAGTTCTAGACACAACAGCGAGGGAGGCGGTCAAGAAACTGGCAAAACAAACATTAAAATTTAAATAAAAATCCAGAAAAATCACGAGACAATCACCCTAAATATACACGACAACAATGCACGAAACAATTGGACATTCCAGGAGTTTCTGGACCAAAGTCTGGAAGGGGTCCCCCTCACATGTCCAACTCACGGTTCACATTTTCACACATTTTTCAAAGGTTCGAGGGCGTACCGCGAAGAAGGCCTTGGTGGAGCCACCGTCGACGCAGCCGTACAGGACCTTGTTCTGCGCAGCCAGGTCCTTAGCGCTCTTGATGTTCTCCGTGTTGAGCCCGGCCGCCGTCAGGAAGGCCGCCAGGTTGGCCGTGTACGACGAGATCATGATGAGCGTGAAGAACCACCACAGGCCTGCCACCATGCGCGTCGAAGGGGCCCTGGAATAGGAAAGCAACACGGCGGCGAAGGCGGAGTGAGCGGTAGCTGTCTCCCTGCCGGAGCCGGGCAGAGCCGACAAAACGAACCGCGTCCTTACTTGGGCAGGAAGTCACAGCCCTGCTGCAGGAACGACCCCATGGCGAACCACATGCTGTTGATGAGGGTGAAGGTGTTCTCCAGTTCCTCCGGTTCCGGGTTGCAGGGGTGCGGGTTGTCCCATTCATTCGGCGACACTCTGAACAAAGCAATGGCTTTCTCTAATCTAGTTTATGAATCTAGTTTATATCTAGTTCTGTACAACTCCTGGCTGCAGTCATCATTTTAAGAATATCAGAAAACTCGAGCACGCGTCCTCAAACCAGGTGACCTTTGTTCTTCGAAACCTCTGTGCCGTGTGGCCATGTGGGGTTGGTTGGGTTGGTGCTGGAGCAGACTGTTGGTTGCGCGTGCTTCAGTCTCCCGGAGACTGACGCAGCTCAAAATATACGTATGTCACGTGGTTTTTGAACGGCAAGTGACGGTGTGCGTGCACCGCCTCAATGACGTCACGCTACGGAGAGTGCACGTCACTAGATTGGTGTTTGAAAACAATGTCCCTCCCCATCAATCTGGCGAGAGGCCTCGGCGTGTGTGCGAACCTCTGTCGGCACAGGTGGCGAGAGGCGAGAGGCCTCGCCAGGGGCACACCTGTTTAAAAGTTTAGTCACAGCGGCGTAGAAAGACGAACGGATTTAGACCGGAAGACTGCCGCACGGCAGTACAGTTAGTACAGAGGTCAGCGGTTCTCCTAACCTTCACAACCACCAAAAGCCGCGTGGATAATTAATGGAAACCCTCTGAAAGGATCATATATTAAGTACGGCCGCTCAACAGCCGCGATACTGCCACGAGGGCAAACCCAATTAGGCCAATTAGAGCAGAAATCGACCCTGGTGGGTGGGCAACCACGACTTGTGCACGCACGCGTGTCGTGCGGGCTGGCCTACTCTGGCACTCGCAGGTGCTTCAGGCGCGGCTTATGCACGCCGCCTCAGGCCCTCTGGGAATTCCAAAGAATTCAAGAACAACCATACCTAGCCAGAAAGAAGAGCACAAGTGAGACTCCGATGAACGCAAACGCCATGTACACCCACACCTCGGGGGACAGCGGCTCGAGGAAGGAGAAGAGGTTGGGCTGCTCCGGTGGAGGCGTGGAGTATAGGATGGATATGCCTGTGGGGTATGAGAAATTCGAGCCACTTCAAATAGAATAACGAAACAAATTACTGGCGAGTATCACTAATGATTAACGGCCTGACCTAAAGTCATGAACGGCATCGTGAAGTCAACGGCTCGCTCTCGGTCGTATGTGATGGTCAGGTCACATATGCCCAGATCTGCTTTCTGAAAAACAAAATGGATTATGTTGGAAAAAAACAAAAAAAAATAGGTGCTTTGAGTTGAAGATGGAAAACAGAAGGCCTGGCTTTCGCACGCACCCTGTCCAGCAAGTCCTTGATGATGCCGTCCCAGCGGCCGTTGACCAGACTGCCGTATCTGCCGTCCTTCACGATGTAGAACTTGTACTTGAAGTTGAGCATCTTGGCGATGGCGTCGATCAGGTCGACGGCGTACCCCTCCAGGCCTTCGTTGCCGCTGCTCTCGTTCCAGCCGGGCTTCCTCGTGAGGTACGGCATCCCCTGCAGGGCAGGCACGACCACAGCGTCGCAAACTTCAAGACAACAAAGGTGTGGGGTGGAAAACTCGAAGGAAAAAATGCGGCCTCAGTGATTTCGTTGTTTTTTTTTCTTCTTCTTCTTTTCTCTGTCGTTTGTAAGTTTTTACTCGATGGCTTTGGCTGCGGTGATTGAACCCCTCCGTACGCACCAGCTTTGAGACGACCCGCAGCTCCTTCTTGGAGAGCATCTCCATGGTCGAGCGCTCCATCTCCTCGACAGAGCGGAACAGGTGGATGCCGGAGCGGTTCCAGGTCCCCGTGGCGTTGTCGGCTGTCGTCTGGATTAGCGTCAGCGTGAAGTTGGTGCGGCGGTAGTTGGACTCCTTGTCCAGCCACAGGGGGCCCGTGATTCCTTTCTCGGCGTTGTCCGGATCGCTGAATTTCTGCGCAAAAAGGAAAAAAGATAAGAAAAAATATACTTTTCTTCTTCCATATATCAACCATATGTAAGTAAAACACCCCAACTTTCCTTTCCATCTATCTTGCTCCACTCTTTATACTTTACTAATGCTTTAATTTGCGTATGTTGGACACATGTTTTGTGTATTGTGTAGTCCATAACAGGACAAATATCTGCTCTTATGGACATTATTCATTACAAATAAATGCATAAAATAAATAAAAAAGATTTCCAGGTTGATTCGAACCCGCGTGCAGGTACTCCATTCACTAAAACACATCCAAAATTTTACTACCAGAGAAGTGAACGATTAAGTCTGGACGATGCATTGTTCGTTTTCCAAAACATTACGTCGAAGTAACGTCCGCGAGAGCACCAGTCTAGCGAACGATTGTGACCGACATTGGAGAACCCCTGCGAATCCCGGGGTAGGCCAGCCCGCCCAGCACGCGTGCATGGCGCTGTCGATGTTGCCTACCGAGCAGGCGCCATGTTCGCTACCCAATTGCCCCCTAAAGCAGACACCTACAAGCCTGATGAAGCTGACGATGCTGAGGCCGTGCTCCCACTTGTTGACGTCCTGGCAGGACAGCGGCTTCTCCTCGATGAATGTCTCCGTCTGGCTGAGGGTGCGCAGGGACCTCGCGAACATCAGGACCGCGTCGCTGATCAACGCAGCCGACGTCTGCCAGAAAGATATTCAACAGATTAAACACAAGCTCTTTTATTACTATTTTTTTTTATTTTAAAGAGAAAAACAAATGTCTGCTTCGGTGCGGTTAGAGCCCGCGACCGCGACGCACCTTGAGTTCGTTTGCCGTGAGTGAGATGGTGTTGCTGCGAAGCTTCTCGCTCCAGATCCAGTCCTGGACAGCGTTCTGAGCCTCGGACGAGCCGGGGTCCACCATGCGGAAGCCGGTTATGTTGGACACCCCGGCCTCCTCCTCCGCCCAGCTGATGAAGTCAGTGTAGTCCAGGGTGTGTGCGTCCTGGGGGGCAGCACCGCCAGCAGCACCGCCGGCACGCCATTAGCCGCACCGGACAGTCACCGCAACAACAAGAATCCGCTCTCGCCGCTGCTTACCAAAGACGTGACCAGGTAACTGATGTAGTCCCCCATCAGCTTCACCTGGTGGGCCTGGTGGAAGATGTCGAGAAGCTTGTCGGCCGAGACGTCCAGGATGATCCGGGTTTCGGTGCTGTTTTGAATCTCCTTAAGTAGTGGCCTGCCGGGCTTGAATGCATTTATTAGTCTGTGGGGACCGACGAATAACAAACGCGAGCCCGCGCCCCCCTGTGTTGTACTGTTGTACTCGCCTGTAGTCCGGGCCGTCCCCCAGCCGCCGCAGAGTGACGGGGCTGTCGTGGGGGCCGTGCCTCTTCAGCACCTCCTGCAGGCGGAAGAGGCCCTCGTCATCCTCGTACACGATGGTGAACGACCTCCACGCCATGTCATCCAGCAAGTCCACGATGGCCTGGAAATGAGCCGGGTTCAAGTACCACCTCCGGAGTTTGTGGGGATTGTCCGCGCTGCGGGCGACGCGGGCGCCGCAGGTGTAACGCAGGTGTACCGCAGGTGTACCACAGGTGTACCGCACCCTGGACATGCTGGTCCTGTCAGGGAAGATGTTGATCTGGTAGTTGTTGTCGGGCCCCCTGCTGGACACCGGGTGGGTGAGGATGTGCGGGATCTCCAGCGTCTCCGCGATCGACGACACGATGTTGACGGTGTCCTTGCTCTTGGGACCGAAAATGGCGGCCACGCCCCCGAGGGTGTAATTGCACACTGCAAAGAGAAGGGAGTCAGACCGGGGGTGCACATTCCAGAGACGGCTCAGTGACATGATGGGCTCTCTCGCCCGCAGGCCCGCACCCTTCCGGCTCACGACGAAGCTGTCGACCGAGTCCAGCACCTCCACCACCGGCACGAGCGTCACCCCCGGCAACATGGTCCTGTCCATGTTGACGCGCTCGATGGCGGCGCGGAACGCCACGATTTCCTGCCACTCGTCCTTTTCGAAGAGGCCAACTTTGCAAAAACAAGAGATGGTCTGACTTAGTGACAGGAAACAGGAAACCAAGGACATAAACAGTAATTGTCGAAAGGAAATAATAGCCAGAAGAAGCTCCAAGCAATTGAATTCACAGAGCAAAACGTTGCATCAGAAACCTGAAAACAAAAAATCGATTCGAATCGATTCTTTTGCCTGCTCATGTGGCTCTATTTCTGGCCCTTTAATGCCTGGCGCGGTCGCGTCGAACGGCGTGCGGCTGCTTGGCAGATCGGGGTGCGCAACGAGCAAAGGCCTCGGCACGGGCGCGGGCAGTGGCGGGGCGGGGCGGGGCGGGGAAGCCGACATGGACCGCCATAGCCATGGGCCGCCGCCGCCCCGCCCCGCCCCGCCCCGCCCACGACTGTTCGCAGCCCTTTTCACGACTCATGACCGGGGATGTTTACGGGCGCGGCCGTATTTATACTGCCGCGGCGCTGACATGAGGGGCGCGGTGCGCGGTCTGCCCTGCGGCGTTGACGGCGTCCTCGCCCTCGCCGGTCTGGTACTCACGGAGGTGCAGCTGTGTCCCCTGGTCCCGCGCCGGCTCCCACGGCGTCCAGTCCTGAGACGACGGCGCTCCCTGGGAGCCCCGGTCCCTGTGGGGGTCCCTCTGCCCCGCGCACGCCGCCAGGCACGCCGTCAGGACGATGCAGAGGGCGACCACCGCCGGTGTGCGCCCCATCGCTGCCGAACACTGCTGTACACGTTACTCCCGGTTGGTTTGGGCGGCTGACGGCTGGTGGCGCGGATTGTACCGATGGCAGTATTTACTATTTACTGCCCCGGTCCGCCCCGGCCCGTCCCGCCGCAATCGCAGTGCGTTCAGGATTCCAAACAGCACCACATCTAGAAACTTCTACGAGCCCAGCGGGGAAAGCAAGAAAGAAAGGTTTTACACTTCATACCAGAACACAGCTGGTAAGCCGACGTTGATTGCAACACTTCCCTCGAGCAAAAAAACTTCGTTTGCTATAAATTTGATTCAACCCGCGGGTTCTGAGGTTGTGTGGTCATTCACCGCGAACCACGATGGCGATGGCTCGCGCGCGGTCCTGGTCCCGGGCTCCCTAACCTCACCGAGACGGTTCACCGAGAACGTCGGTACGGTTGTCAGAAGTAGTCCTAGGGTGACACCACGTGACACGGACGGCCACTCACCGCATCAACGTCACCGCCGCCGCCACAGCCGTCCTGCTGCCTCGTCTGTCACAGCGGTGTGCGGCACCCCGCCTCGCTGCCCTGCCGCTGCCGCCGCTGCCGCCGCTGCTGCTCTTGGTTGCAGATCCGTGGCCGCTCAGCTTCGCGTCGTTACAAAGCGACCGGCGTCGCCGTGGACCCCATGAACCTCGACGGCGGCTGGGTGCGCGTGCCCTGTTTGCCCCGTGAGCCCTGCCTGCCCTGCCTGCCCCTGCCGCTCAGCGTGTCTCCCCCACCGCTGCACCCAGAATACACCCCGGCCGCAACCCCGCGCTAGCACCGCCCGGCCCGGCCCCCACACCCACCCCGCTGTTGTTCTTCCTCGCCTTGGATTTCTTATTCCACCACCTTCATCTCTACCTCCTGAATCACCGCATTCTCTCTCCCTCTCTGTCTGACTGCCTCTCTGCCTCCTCTCCTCTATCTCCCCATCGCATCCACCGGTCAGTCGCCGGGTAGCTGTCAGTTGGCGGCGAGGACAGAGGCGTCGGGTCGGATCGCGGCACATGGGTCCGCCCAAAATAAACACCCCCGCCTCCGCTGCCTCCGCTGCCTCCGCTGCCTCCGCTGCCTCGCCCTGACCCGGCCGGCGCCGGCACGGCCCCACTCCTGCCGTCCTCCCGCGCCGCTTCGGCCGCACCTCGCTCGTCAAACAATAACATGCTAAACTGCCAGGGGGGCTCTCAACGGGGGACGGAAGCACCCGCTGACCGGACGTCGCCGTCGAGGGCCGAGGCGCAGAGGCGTGGAGGCGGAAGGCCGGGCGGCAGCTGTGCCTCTGGTCTGGAGGGCGCCGTGGTGGGTAGGCTACCCGGCGGACACAACGGCGCCGCGGGCCTGCCTAGGCTACACGGCGTTCTCCGCCTCCACCTCCACGCCGCACCGGGACCTGGCCGAGGCGCTACTCCGCGCCGCGTGTGACCCGGCTGCTGGCTGGTTCCCCTGGTTCGCGCTGCCGCCGCCAGATCCCTCCTCCGTCGCTGCTGGTCGCGGGGCTCGCGGCATGGCCCCTCCTATGCCCCCCACCGCGGCCAACGGGCCGGGCCGGCTGTGCTGTGCCCATGGCAGCCCGTGGCTGGGCTGGGCCGTGTTGTTGTTACCTGTCAGTAGTGCGCTACGCTGGCTACGCTACGCGACCGGGTCGGGAGACAGAGAGCGAGAACAGCACTGCCGGAGTCGTCGTGCTGCGTGCGTGCGTGTGTGTGCGTGTGTGTGTGCTGTGGGGTGCTGCGAGCGGACGCACGGATATGCTGGTGTAGCGGCGTGTGATTATCCTTGTAAGTACTGCATGACACTCGGTGTCGTGGGGGCCGCGGGGACAGCGGGGACCTTGGCGGCAACAGTCCTCGCCTCCGTCCTCAGTCCTCCGCCCTCCGTGTGTCATGTCTGGGACGCGGGCGGAGGATTTTCAGTCTCCAACCACAGAGAACGCGGATGTCGCACAGTGCAGCCGAACCCTCAGGTCACCGGGCCGGGAGAAGACGCCGGCCGGCCAGCAAAACGAGAAGCGCCCCGCTGCCGCTGCCTTTGGAAGCGTGTCGGGTTCAGGTTGTCGAGTCGGCTGGGCCGGGGGCCGGGGGCCGGGGGCCGGGGGCCGCGGCAGACGACACACCGTGGAGCCCGGCACGACGCGCTGGCGCGCCGGGGCCGGGCCTGCCTGCCTGACCCACGGCGGCCCCTTTTTGCCGTCCGCGATGCCATTATTCTCATCCTAGCCCCCCCCCCCCCCCCCCCCCCCCGCCGTCTCCTTTCCTTTTCGTAGTTTGACGTCCGACCCGGATCTGATAGCCGCCTGCAACACGAGGGTCGGTTCGGACTCGGCGCGGCAGCAGCACCGGCAAAAAGAGCAAAGGCGTGTCTGAGCGGCCCGCGGCCCGCGTCCGTGTGGAGTGTGGGTGTGGGGGAGAGATGCCCGCTGGTATCGGGAAGGCGTCACTAAAAACAGGCGATAGGCTGAGCGGGGCCGCCGGGGTCACGGCTACACTCGGAGCTGCATTAATTAAAATCGCACCTAATTGATAGGCGGCGACCCGGCTGTGGGGATGGCGCAACCGCGAACAAAAAGAGCACCGCCGCCGTCGGCCTCTCACACGTGCGTTCGACTTGTGCAACGACAGAGCGGGCTGGAGTCCCAGGCAGGCAAAACAACAAGTTGACGTCTTCTAGCCCGACCCAGTCAGTGGCAGTGAGGGGCCCTGCAGGGACCTCGGCAGCCGCGAAGCCTGGATCCGGAGGCTGCTCGCTCGTGCCGGGAGGGAGTGCGGGCGCCCGGACCGGACCCCCGGCCCGGACCCCGCCCAGGGAACACCGGCCGGACCTTCTGTGCACGGCGCTAACCACTCGCCGCTGACTATGCCGACGATCCAAAGTCAGCCGAAAATAAACGCAATCATCATTACGTGTCCTAAACGGGCTGCCATTGAGACGAACGGCATGTCAGTCACTTTCATTGCGCACATGTCCTCGAGGACAATGACCTACGACTATCGTCTGCGAGGGTTACAGAGTTTAAGAGTGAGAGGGTTTTACTGGCGGCGCGCCGGAAGAATCTCTTCCCACTGCCTTTACAATGGTGGTCCGGAGGCCGCGGTCCCGGAGCGACCGGTGCTCGGCTCTCCGGGCTCCGGGCCGGAAGGCTCAGCACGGCTTCTCGTGCACGCGGTGCCTGGGTTCACGGTGTGGTATGCTACGGGTCCCGATGTCCCGACGCAGCTAGACGCAGCGCGGGCTGGCGGGCTCGGCTTGCCGCTCAGCGGCGTGCGGTGCGGTACGGCCCCGGCCGCGGCCAGCCCTCGCCTCAGGGCCGTGCCGGGCCGTGCCGGGCAGGGCGCTGCGTGAGGAGGAGAATAAGAAAGTCGACGGCGATCGTATTTTGAGGCACTAGGAGCGCGCTCCGCGGCTCCGCGTCCCTGGGGCTGAGGCTCGGGGCTCAGGGCGGAGCCGCCGGAACCCTCGGCGACCCTTCCCGGAAGAAAAGGCCGTCATAGAAGCAGATAGCGCCCCGGCCCCGCCCAGACCAGGCCTTAGCCCAAGCCGCAGGACTCCGCTCCGCTCCCGTAGGGTGGGACCGGTGACAGAGCTTTCTGCTCTCTGCCCTGGCTGCTGGCTGGCGGCTGCTGGTTGGGTTGCCGGCGGTCCTCTGCAGTTTGCGGACCAGCAGCCGGTCGGTTCGCTGAGACACCGCCGCCGCCGCCGCCACTGCCACCGCTGCCCACGCGGTCTGAGGTCTGCCGGCTCCGGGCAGCAGCAGCAGCATCAGCAGCAGCATCAGCAGCAGAGCCGCCAGAGCTGGGGCCCTGCGGCCTGCGGGGGCCTGGTGCCTGGAGCTGCAGGCATCAGCAGCGGCCGGCGTCAGCTCAGCTCGGGAGCACTGAACCGCCCGGCCCGGCCCGGGCCGCCAACACAAACTGGACCGAGCCGGGCCGGGCCGGGCCGGGCCCACTCAGTGACTCAGCGGACTGGAGGAAAAAGCATCGCCTCACTTGCTGCAGCGTGCGGCGTACAGCGGCGTGCAGGTACCCCCGAGACCACCACAAGCAGCATGCAGATGCGTGCGTCCCCAGTCGGCTACCCCCGGCCCGGCTATCCACAGCCTCGCGAGATATCGAGTTTTTCTCCTCTGTGATGCCTTCGGCGCAGGAAAAATAGGGAAACATGTTGCAGCTCTGCGAGTAGTTGGTGTGCAACGCGGCGCCCAGGCGCTCCAAATCAGCGCGCGTCGCGCGGTAAATTCAAATCCAGCAGCCGTAAGCAGAGGTGGTTTTCTCTTCCGGGCTAGCATAATGGCGTCGGCGACAGTGTCCAGCCGGCTGCCCTCGGGCGGCCCTCGGCTCCGGTAGAGTCTAGAGTCCTAGAGTGTGTCTCTAGGACTCTAGGCTCCGGCAGCCTGCCCGGCCCGAACACGAACCGAACGCCCGCCCCGCCGGTAATCACATTCCTCTGCAGACTCCTATTTCCACCATCGTTCTCCCGTTTTCTCTCCACCCGGACCGGCAGCGTTCTCCAGCATGGCGTCGGCCGTTGGAACGGCGCGCGCATACGCAGACCACTAATTAGGCACCTGATGCCGCGGCGGGGCGCACTCCAGGACAGCGACAGTGTCGCGCTCGGCACAGTCAAGGTCGAAAATATCTCGAGAGGCACCCCCGGGCGCCCCCACCCCACCCTCCCGAAGACAGTCCGTGAAAGCCGTGCTATCACAGCCCTCAGGATGTGCCCAGCTTATCTAGCCCGACATGACCATTGTGTCCTGAAGGGGAGCTCTGCGGTACAACTGCACCGCACAGCACCGCGGCGTGGGCGCGCCTGTCTCCAGCGGCGGCAGGGGGCGCTGGCGTCGCAGCCACCAGAACTGGAGGCCGACACGCGGAAGAGACACTGGCAGACCAGACGGAGAGGTCCCCGGGTTCAAATACAGTGCCTGGCAGTGAGTGCCGCCGCGCAGAGCTGAGCTGCGCTTGCTCCCGTGCTGAGGCGGGCCCTGGGGGCCCAGGGGGGCAGCCTAGGGCGGGCCACGCGGGCGGGGGTCGGGTCATGTGACTTTCTCTGTCGGACCGCGACAATGCGCCTGCGCAGCATGCACGGCACGTGCAGCGTATGGGCTTTCCATTTGCACCGTGTGTGTGTGTGTGTGTGTGTGTGTGTGTGTGTGTGTGTGTGAGTGTGTGCGCGCGAAGGAAAGTTTCTAAACAAATACGCAAGTATCGGTGGACGAGGGAATGCCCTGCCCAGGGCCGCCGCAGCGTCACATTAGAGGGCCCTGCTGGTCCTGTAGAGAGAGTCCAACACAAAGAGTCCCTCCCGGCCGGTCTGTGGAGGCCACTGGAGTGGAGTAAAGGCAGCCTCTGGAGAGGTTGTTGCGCTGAGGTGGGGTGGGGTCTCGTGGCTGCATCGGTAACAGCTAGGGCCGGGGTCTACCGACCGATGGGGAGCGGTGGGCCGCGGCGGGCGTCGGTCTCTTGCAGCGAAATGAAGTCTCGTTGATGACGAACAGAAGAGAGGTGGGATGAAAGTGACGCCTTGCACCGGGGCCATAGTGCTGTACGGTGCGGGCCCAGCCCCGCCCTGTCCCGCCCCGCCCCCGCCGGCCCTCCCAACAAGACTTTCCCCGCAGTAAATCACCGTAACTGCTAATTGATTCTGGTTTACAGCGCACTAAGCAGACCGCAGGTAATGACAGGTACGGTTAGAAGTAGCCGGCGGCCGGACATGGTCCGGACGTGACCAGGCGACCCTTCGGGACACCTTCAGTTTTTATCTCATCTAGGGTACGTTCCCCGCTCGGAAGATAGATACCCATAGACGAACAAGATAGGTCCTTTCTCTTCTAACGTCAGATGTCAACAAATAGTCTCCGATATTCGCACTCCCCCGCCGAAAATGTGTTGGACATGATATGGAGACTTTAGAGACCTCGTCAGTCAGCGCTGTAGAACTGGATTCGACAGTTTTCGTTCTGCCGCACGCCGCTCCGCGTTCGCACGCCCCGCGCACGCCCCGCGCACGCCCCGCGCACTCTGCAAACGAACACAAGGACGTGCGCCACGGATGAGTGCAGACCACCCGGCGGAGCGCGGCGGCCCGGCGGCCCGGCGGGGTCGGCCCCCTCCCACTGCAGATTACACCATGCATTACGCTCCATATAAGCGCGCGGGGACCATGCATGCGCTGGGCCAGAGGAGGTGAGAGGGGAAAGGGGAGAGGCATGTGGAGCGCGTCAGAGTCTCCTGCCCCATCCCGCCCCGCCCGCGGTGGGGAGCGCGGAAGCTAGAGATCACAGGAAAGGGACATTGAGACATATACACAGTGAATCTCTCATTTTACGACAGTTTTATTGACGCACAACACAACAGCGGCGCAGCTCGGGCCGAGACTCCGGTGGCTCCACAAGGCTCCGGCTGCGGAGGACGCCTGGCAGCCGCAGGCAGCGCATCGCCGGAGGAAGGCTTTTCAAAACAGGGAGGGAAGTGGCGTTGGGAAGGGCCGGCACCGTGCAGCGCCGCTCCGCGCCCACGAGCTCGTGTGCTAATGGTCCACCTAACCAAGAAGCCGTCCAAAAAAAACTTACCACAGCGAGCTACCGCAGCTACCGCAGCTACCGCAGCTACCGCAGCTACCGCAGCTACCGCAGCTACCGCAGCTACCGCTCTCCGGCGCTTAGACACCGACCGGGATGCTTTCTGCAGACGGCGACGCCTGGCGCCTCTGCTTGGACACATGATCATCGGATTATGATGCACTCGGTGCACATTTGGTGGTGTTGCCGGCGGGGTGTCGCCTGGACCGTGCCGTGCACTTTCCTCTCGCTCACACATGACCCGCCCTTTCCTCCCCGTCCATGTTGAAAATACCGAGTCATCATTCGGGTTCATTCGCCCCTCCCACTCCCACCCGCTAATGAGAGAGAGAGAGAGAGAGAGAGAGAGAGAGAGAGAGAGAGAGAGAGAGAGAGAGAGAGAGAGAGAGAGAGAGAGAGAGAGAGACCAGCGGGTCGGGGGGGGGGGACTGCGGACGCGATCATTTGCCAGTCCGGTCACGGGGAGGGCTAGCAGCCAGACCAGACCAGCGGCCCCTGTCCCGCCCCATGCCGTCGGGCTGCCTCTGCTGTGAGCTCTGCTGTGAGCTCTGCTGGGAGCTCTGCTGGGAGCTCTGCTGTGAGCTCTGCTGTGAGCTCTGCTGTGAGCTCTGCTCTGTGACGAATTGCCACATCAAGATATGCCCCCCCCCCTCCCAAACCTCCCTCATCCAGAGGCGGCAAAGGTTTGCTCATTTCCTACGGCAAAGTCTAGAAGGGCATCGGGGCAAAGATTTCGGGCGGTGCCAACTCAGTGTCGGTCTTATTCCAGCAGTGTAGCCCGGCGCGCGCGCCCACCGGTACGGCTTAGCATGGCGCTTTTAAGTGGCCTGCACTTTTCTCCAGCGGTCCAGTCCGCCCTAGGGTCCCTGTGGTCCCTGCGGTCCCTGCGGTCCCTGATGCTGAGGCTCCGCTGAGCACGGCGGTGTGTCTGCGCGGGCGGACATCTCAGCACAGCTCAGCACAGCGCAGCGAGGCGGGAAAGTGGCGCAGCGCCAAGTTCGGCTACAGTTCATTATTTTTTGGAGGGGAGAAAATTGCATGTGGTATGAGACTGCATCAGCGCTGCCCTGCTCCGAATGAGATAGGGGCTCTTGTGCGGACTGAGAACAACACTTACGGCAAATCCCGAGTTTTTGGCAGCGGTTCGTTTGCCAGAGGAGTGACGGTCATTATGCTGCTCTACATCTGGCTCTACGGTTGGCCAACAACACCTCGCTGACGACATCGGCACACCATCACATATTGTGATGGCGAGTGTGTGCACATGCGTGCGGGAGCGTGGCGAGTGCGCCAGGCGTGTGCATGTGTGTGTGTGTGTGTGTGTGTGTGTGTGTGCACCTTTCCGTAAAGTGCACGCGAGCACATCGTCGTCCATTACGTATTACGAGGCCCCCTGTCACCCGGGCCGGCGCCGTGTGCCCTTTTCGTGTCCGTTTCGAGTGGCCATTACCCAATTACGCAGCTGTGAATCGTTCCGAAATATCCCTTCTTATCGACATCGGGCAGGAAGATGTTCTCACAGTCCGGCGGCAGAGGGCGTTGCTGACCACGCGGTACGGCGGTATGGCGGTACGGCGCTGGCGGCGGCGGTGGTGGCTGCGGTGGTGGCTCACCTGCAGCCTGCGGTCACCACGCCGGACCCAAAAGTGGCTGTCCCGTCAACTTGTCACCAACTCGATCGGCTGTAGTCGCTCTGTGGTGGACCGCGAGGGTACACACAACCACAGCGCAGCACACTGTCAGATTTATCATCAGTAACGTTTCGGAGAAGTTTCCTACCTCGTTGCTATAGATACTTTCCGGACTAAAAAGACGAACAAAAAACAAAACAATATAAATGTGGGAAAATTCGTACGGTATATTCGGAGAGTATTTTCCGAATGTACCCACAACTTTTGAGCTTGGAGGAGAATTTTGTGACCGTGCGGGAGACAGCAACGCGCGAACAGCGAACAGCCTCTTCCTCTGCCTGTCCAACCCCTCGGGCCCCTCCCCCTCCCCCTCGGTAGGCGGCGGCAGCAGTGCCGAGGCAGGGCATTGGGCAGGGCAGGGCTCATCGCCGTGAGATATTTCTTTCCCTGTCGCCGTTTCCGGCCCTCAAAACATTCCCTCTTTTTTCATTATTCGGTTCCCATCTTCACTTTCACTACGCCTTATATTGCAAGAGCAACATCCGGATTACATAACACAAAAGCAGAGGCAAAATCCGAACGATTTCTTTTCCATGTCCCCGGAAAAGGAGCAAACGCCCTCTTAAAGAAGCATTTGGTGCAGGTCTTCCTGGTGCTGAGTGAGTTTCCATCACCTGGCCGCGCGGCCGGTGGTGAGCGGAGGTGCACTCCTGGGAGGCGGTGACGCGGTGACGTCACCGGCCTGCAGTCGTCACCCTGGACGTGGTTACTGTTACTGCCGCTGCTGCCGCTCCCGGGTCAGAGGTGAGGGAGGTCCACGCCGTGTCCCCGCCACCGTCGGCGCCTACGTGGGAACAATACGGCCCCCGTCGAATCCCAGTCCATTCTCTCTCTCTCTCTCTCTCTCTCTCTCTCTCTCTCTCTCTCTCTCTCTCTCTCTCTCTCTCTCTCTCTCTCTCTCTCTCTCTCTCTCTCTCTCTCTGCTTGCGTCACGGATTATAGAATACACCGGTGCTCTGTGCCCTGGCCGCCCCCGTGCTACACGCCGTCGGACAGAGATGCTGTGCCCTCAGGCCGGCCGGCCCGGCCCATGACACTCCTTGCTCAGACTATCCCTCATTTCCATAATCTTCTTAGGACACGTCTGCTGCTGGTCGCACAGTATAGAAACAATCCGAGAAAAAAATCGGGTAGAAAAACACAAACCATGTTGTCCGTCCCCGTTTTCCCGTCGGGTAGAGCCATCTTTTTGGCAGCGGATCGCAGCGGATTGACACAGAGTGACATCACGTTCTCGTGAGTCCAAGGCCGCGCTGCTGCGCTGCTGCGCTGTACCGGTGAGTGTGCCGCGTCCTGCAGTGTGCCCCGGCGGCCTGCGCTGCATCACCAGGACGGCCCTGTCATTCTACATGGATCCGCGCCGTCGTTTCACCCACATCATTTTTCTGCGCCGAACGATGGCAGCGTAGCGTAGCCTCGCGTAGCCTCGCGTAGCCTCCCTCCCTCCCGTCCCCTTTTTCTTCGGTCGCATGCACACCGCCTGCGATAGATGACTCGCAAGTAACGCCAGCTACGAGAGCGTGTGCACGACGATCAGCCAGGCGTTCAGTCACGTGAAGGGGAAGGGGGGGGGGGGGGCTGAAAATGAGTTGAAAGTGAGCCTCACGAGCCGCAGAGCCCCACAGCAGGGCCAGCGTCGTGCAGCACTGCACAAGGTGCAGACACTCCTCCTCCTCCTCCTCCTCCTCCTCCTTCTCCTCCTCCTCCTCCTCCTCCTCCTCCTCCTCCTCCTCCTCCTCCTCCTCCTCCTCCTCCTCCTCCTCCTCCTCCTCCTCCTTCTTGCCGGACGGGTTTGCTCACCGCTCAGGTGCTGTCCCGTGGCCGCAAGAGCCCCTGTCATGCTCAGGGTAGGCCGTCCCGCATGTCACAAACGCTTGACGGGTTTGCCTACCTACCGGGCGTCATCGTCCCCGAGCGCCTGCCAGGTTGCGATAGGCCGCCCCGCAACACACGCGTGTTCTGCGGGCTCGCCTACCCTGCAAGGCGCCTCCCGCAGTCCTGCCGAGTCCGCCGCGGCCCCTCCAGCTTGTGCCCGCTGGGACTGGCTCCGCGGCGCGGCTGACCCGTTACAAGTGCGGACATTTTGTGTTTGTGTGTCACCGGGGGCCAGCGGTGTGGCCAGCGGGGCCGTGCGGTTCGGCGTGCAGCCGAGAGCTGCAGGGGGCAGGGCTGACCCGCGGCGGGCAGACACCGCGGCCACCGCGGCCTGCTCGGAGGGGCAGCTGCGCCGGGCTGCGCCGCCAGCTGCGCACACCCCTGTGTTTTCACGCTATTTGCGGACCTGTACGACAACGCAGCCACTCGGACGCGCGGAAACAAACAGCCCCTCCGCCGCATTGCCAGCAGGCCGCGGGCGGCCCCGGGAGGCCCAGCCTGCCTCTCTGTCGGACGAACAGACACTTTTGGATTCACACTACAAGGCTCCGGCCGCGCCGGCTCGGGTTTTAACGAGCGCGCACCGCACCTCAAAGGAAGCTGGGGGCCTTAACGGCGCGGCCCGCATAGGTTGCGTCACAATAACAATCTTTTTAACGGCAAGAGGAAAATGCGAGTTGTGGAGGAATTGCCCCATTCCCATCATCATGAAAGCGTTCGGCACCAGCCATGCAGCCAGCGCCCTGATTCCATATTAGGCACTTTCTCCCGCCTTTTGTTGGTGTCGCGTGCCGGAGGGCAGGGCCCGCTGGAGCCGACTGGAGCTAGCTGGAGCTTGCTGGAGCTCGCTGGAGCCTGTTGGAGCCCGCTGGGGCTGCAGACGGCTGATCGACAAACAATACCAGGCGTCGTCCGTCCGGGCGCCTGCGAGTGCCCGGGTAGGCCAGCCCGCACGACACGGGGGCGTGCAAGGAGTCGTGACTGCCTACCCAGCAGGCGCCGTTTGTTCTCGGATTGGGTTCGCGATCGGGTCAACATCGTGGACGTACTTCATGGATGATGGGGAGAGCTGTCTGCTGCGCATTTGGGCCCGGGCTGCACGCTGGCCTGGCCTGGGCCCGAGCCTGGTCCGGGCCATTCAGGTCCATTTCGTGAAATGGGAGCGGCAGGGGCCGGGGGCCGGTCGGTTGGCCGAGCGGTCGCTGCGGCGGCTCTGGGGTCAGTCCTCTCTCTGACGTGGTCTGGAGGATTCTGTAAACAGAAGTCGCCCACGCCGAGGGTGAGGACTGGTGAGGACGCGGCGGGCCGGGACCGGCGCCACAGCCCGCAGCTGGGCCTCGTTAGCCACTCGTGTGCTGCTGTGCCCGCCGTGCCCTCCTTTGAGAGGACGACGACGTGACGGCGCCGAGTTGAGGCGGAGGGCACGTGTCACGTACGTCAGCAGGGGACGACGAGGCTGGTCTGTTCGAACCGCTGTCACCTGTGTACCTGCGGTACCTCGGTACCTGCACACGAAAAAACACCTACTAGTGGTCGCAACTAATTTTTCAGGTGATTTCCAGGCAAGCAGTATCTTTTTTTTTGTACTGAGAACTAAAATATTGTAGGGAACTATTTGTTATTTGAACCATCGAAAAGTCAGTTGCTCCAACGAAACGTTAGTCGCTCCGACAATAAGGTTTGTTGCGGAAGCAAAAATGCAGTTTTGCTCCCGCAGCGCACCTGTTCGTTGGATCAACTAACTTTTGGTTGGTGCAACTAGCAAATAGTTTCCCAAACAAAACTTGAGTTCTCAGAACTAGAGTACTGCTTGACGGAAAATAACTGAAACATTAGCTGCGAACACTAATCGGTTTTCTTCGTGTGGTACCTGCGCCAGGTGAGTGCGTGTTCTGCATGGTGTCGCCGTGTCGTGGCCAACAGAGTGGAGCTACAGGACCGCGGACGGGCGTTGGGCAGCGTTGTAGGCCCGCCGGCCCCGCCCCCGGGGAGGCTCCCTTCGAAGCGAGTACGGTTAGTTTGCCACGTACGGCTGGACGTAATGAAACTCGCTCCGAGAATATATAAATGCTTTGAACTTTACCGCAGCCGGCGATTAAATGGCGCTCGGGCCGTCAGGTTGGCGGCGCTGACCCGCGCCACCTGCGAGGGGTTGGCGGCGCTGTGCCGTGGGTCCGTGGCGTGGGTCCAGCACGGGCCGTGATCGTGGGGGCCGTGGGGGCCGTTGCTGCCAGCGAGATGGATGACGAATTTCTCATCGCGAGCCATAGGCAGGGATTCGCGGCGGTGTTCGTACTTGACGGGCGCCAGCGAGGGATTCCTTTCCTTTCCCCCATTTCGTCTCGTTTTCCCCTTTCCTTCTCTGGCGCTACTTTCGTACCCGCGGCTTCCCGGAGGAGTAGCGGCGGCATCAGCGGCACCTGCCACAATGTGACGAGGTGGTGGCGGTGACATCCCTGCGCAAATAATTGGCGTTGTGTGTTGGTGTGTTGCCGACCCTGCCGGATAAGGCCGGGCTGAGGTCGCGTCGGGTCGGGCCGGCCGGGGCTGCCGGCCGGGTAGGCGGCTTCCCACCAGCCAGGCTCGGCTTCCCTGATCCGGCTTCTCACGGCGCCCCCTTATGCACCCACCTCGCCGTTTGTTCCTTAACAAGACGTGCATTATGCCCATAAGGTTAAAGCACCGTTGGGAACTATATCTTTCTCAAAACTTGGATTTATCATACTGCGATTTTTTTTCAAATCGAAATTTTCTCAAAGTAAAACTTCCTTAAACTGAGATTTGCTCTGATGATGTTGTTTTTTGTTTGCTTTTAATCTTCCCGAGCCCTGTACCACACTGTCACGTTCTGGTTCTGGCTCGCGCGCGGGGGCGGGGCGGGGCGGGGCGGCGGTGGTGGCCGCGGCGGCTGCGTGCTCCGCCCGGCCCAGCCCTGCTGCTGCTGCTGCTGCATGCCCTGTGGTTTGACTCGTCAGAGGGCGATTTCATTACCTAATAATTGCTACGTGAGCCTGGTCCGCCGTGAGGTTGGCTCGCCTGCGGAGCCTGGCGGGGCCTCCGCGAAAGCTGTGCTCCGAGCCGGCGGCGGGGCGGCTGCTGGCGTATCCCATCCCATCCATCGCAGCCCGGCCGACCCCTCACTTGAGACCGCTAGGATTCTCTCCCTGCCCGACCGAACCCGGCCGACGGCAGCGACAGGACAGCAGCGTCGGCAGCGCAGCGGCGGGCTTCCTGTGTACTTAGCGGGAGACAGCCAGGAGGCAGCCAGGAGGCAGCCAGGAGGCAGCCAGGAGGCAGCCAGGAGGCAGCCAGGAGGCAGCCAGGAGGCAGCCAGGAGGCAGCCAGGAGGCAGCCAGGAGGCAGCCAGGAGGCAGCCAGGAGGCAGCCAGGAGGCAGCCAGGAGGCAGCCAGGAGGCAGCCAGGAGGCAGCCAGGAGGCAGCGGGCACGGACAGGGAACGGGTGGGAGGATCTCCGTCACAAGCCGAATCTTCGCTGGCCTGAGGCCTGGGATCTGCACACGCCGGGTCTTGGCAACAGAGTGGCTGTGTGTGTGTGTGTGTGTTCAGCATCGCGCCTGGCTACTGTTATGCAGCGGTAACGGAGATAAGAGACGCTAGAGTGGATCAATAGACGAGAGGTCACAGGGGCAAAACAATCCTAGCTTCAAGAGCGGCCGGTTTTCTCGGCTTCTCCTCTGCTACCACAATAAACTTTTTTCAAAACATTGTCACACGAAATCTCTTCGCCCCTGAGACATGGAAAGGCCGAGCGGCCGGCCACAACGCCCGCCCTGCGCCCGTATCTTATCTCCACCCTGATAAGCACTTACCTTCTCCCAGTGCCAGTGGGGTCGGGGCGGCACCGGACCGTGCGGTGCACAACTCTATCCGAGCGGACGCGGCAATTGGACACTGCCTCGTCGGCCCTTCAGGAGGGTAGTTCTGCAGGGCCAAGCTCACATGGACTAAATCAATCTAGAGCACCTCCGGCTCCCCCGCTTTTACCCCGCTGCGGGCAGAGGAAGCCCCCCCCCCTCCCCCCGAACCCCCCAGGGGCGGCAGCGGTACCACCCGGCAAGTGCGCTGCCCTCGCGAAGCGTCCACTTGGCGCAGGCAATTGGCAAATGAGACAGTCTGTGCGTGCCGCGGATCATCTTACTCATAAAGCCCGTCGGCTCAGATTGCCCAGTCGGCTGGAATATAATTCCCGCGAGGTTTCGTTCTTTGCACGCCGATTAGTCAGCCGCGTCCTGATTGGTCGCCGCATTAGGCCCATCCCTCAGGCTGAGGCAGTTCCCAGCGGCGTGATAAGGGCTCGATGGGCTCCCCTGCTAAAGGCCGCTTGAGTAGTCGGAATGAATAGCAGCCCGAGCTCCGCCGAGCTCTCCCGCCGCCACCTGTATCGGCCCGGGCGTCCCCTGATAGCGCCGTGTTGGGAACCGTGTCGTCTGCGTGGGAACGGAGCCCAGTCCAAACGGAGTGCAGATAACCGGTGCACTCACTCACTCACTCACTCACTGGCCGGGCGGCGCTAACCGCGGCACTCTTCTCTTCTGTTCCAGGCGGGACTTCCTCTGCACCGGTCCGGCCCGGCAGGCAGGCCAGGCGGCGCCCGGGCGGCTCTTCATCCCGCTGATCTCCGTGAGTAGTCTAGTCCCTCACATTGTTCTTCCTAACGCTGCCCTGAGTGGTTGGGCCCACACTGCAGGCAGAGCGGCCTGGACGGGGTCGCGCCTTTGTCGCCACCAAACTGATTCGCAGAGCCCACATTTTCCCTCCCCGATCCCGTAGCAGCCGCCGTTGCCCTGCCGTTCTCACGGCCTTGCTCGCTGACGGCGCCGCCGGCCGGTCCATTCGAGAGTATCGAAAGAAGGCGGCATTTGTTTGCATTCGCAACGGCACACGGCAGCGTGGAGCGAGCGGGGCCGTGCCGAGCCGAGTCCCGCTGCCGACACGGCGGCCCGGTGGCCGCGGCCGGAGGCTGGAGGCGGGGCGGGGCGGGACAGGGCGGCCCAGCACACTTGGCCTGCTTTGCTCGATGCCAGAGGTCTGCTGGCGATCGGTTTCGGGCGGACCGCCTCGATCGCCTGGCTAGGATCGCCTCGTACCGCATCCGTCCGGGCCGGGCGATCGACACACGATCGACACAGTCGGACCGCCGCTGCCGAGCGGTATCCGCCTGGTCCACTCGGTCGCCTTCGGCCGAGAGCGATCCGGCGCGGCTCAGCCGGCGTCAGCCGCCCGCTTGGTCGACTACAGCCAGCACAGCCAGCGCCGCTCTGCGGGCACAGTCTTTCCCTGTCGCCCTATTTGACCGGCGCTAGGTGCGAGAGAGACAGAAGTACTACGGGTGGATGTGCGGCGGTGGTAGCCAGCCCACTCGCTGCGCCTGCTGTGCACTGCTGTGCCAGAGAGACCGCTGCCTGTCGCCCGTCCGTTCGGCACCCAGCTACACCTGTCTCACTCGCACAAGCGAGTCTGAGCAGGCGATCGAGCCTCCAAGGCAGGCGATCAGAGACGGATCGCCTCGACCGACCGCCTGCAGACCTCTGCTCGATGCCTTATCAATGCGTTACTCCTGGCCCGGCCTGGCAGATGGTGGATGCCAGTTTGCTTCCGCTGCGTCATTTGGGTGCCGTTGCACATGTGCGCGGAGCGGTGCCGAGGTGAAGGCAAAGGCCGGCGCAAGCCTCCGCGCGCGCCCGGTGTGCCCGGCTCGAGGGCCATTCAGTTTTGTCCCGCGCCCGGGATGAGTACTGTCCGCGACTTTTCTGAAGATAGAAAAGCACTCCGGGCTCCTGCCCCGGAATGCAGACGTCTCACTAACCCGCGACACCCCAGCACGCGTGCACACGGTGGGGGCGGAGGCCCTGGCGGGGGTCCTGACCTAACCTAACCCAACCCCAGCCGTTACCTCACGAGCGGTGGCCGCACGCACAGCCCCACGTTACCACCCACACTAGTGGAGCAGGCGGTGCACACTCGTTTCCAACGCCTCGCTCCCACGTCGCCTTGCTTATCTTATGCACGGCATTATACGCTTTTGATTGTACACCGCCCGCAATCTTCGCCGACTCATTCCAATAGGGTTCAACTAAGGATTTGGCGGGAAGTAAGAAGGACAAAATGACTTCTAAAACATGGCAGTGGGGGTGAGGGTTGGCCGGTGTGCGCATGCACGCTCACTGCCTACTTTCCCCCACCACCTTCTTTTGAAAGTCGTTCTGTTTTTCTTGCTTCCGGCCAAATCCTTAGTTGGAGCACCCTATATAATAGCGTTTTTGTTCTGCGCGTTCCTCCAAATATGGCGCGCCTCAAGCACGCCTCAAATACACATGATCCTCAACTAACGGTCACAAATTTGTCACTGAGAATATAAAAATTTTCCATTTTAATTTCATCTGAAGCCTATTTGCCTTCAATTGTTCTGTCATTCTTCTTTCAAAAAAATAAAAATAAAATCCCTGAACCGATCTGTCTTCAGTCTCCATTGTTGTGCACGCGCACATTCATAAGCTTGTGGTGTGTGATTCATGCAAAGCTCCAGCACAGCGGGCCGCCGGGCTGCCGCAACAGAGCTCACGTACTTCTTCTCCTCGCCGCAGACGGACGCCAGCCTAGCTCTTTGCCAAGACGCGGCGAGGCGAGGTGGGGCTGTTTCGGCCGCAGCAGTACGTTGAGGGCTCGGCGCGCTAAACAGTGCAGTTTGCAGCCGCCTCAGGCCGCCTCGCACCTCGGCGGGGAGCCGTGCCGTATGCCGTGTGCCGTGCCGCTCTCCTAATCCTCCCAATAGTACGCGCCTCGGCCACCCGGACGCAACAGCCGGCAACAGCCGCGCGTAAGGTCTAGGCGCATAGACGTTGTTTGGTTACTTGGTTAGCTTCTCTGCTTCGCTGGTCGTGACGAGGAAATTGGATGTGTGGACCCGCAGGCCCGCGCCGCACGGAGGGCCTGGTACCTATGGGTCTGGGGCAGCCTGGGGTGGGGTCTGCCTGCAGGGTGTGCCGTGCTGGGCCCAGGACATGACGAAATGGCCCGCGGATACCACGGCATGGCGGCCCGGCCAAAACCCACGGCGTGTTCATCGTGATCCTCGTGTGCGTCAGTCTGTGCCGTGATCCTCGAGCCCGCAGCCCACCACCCTATTTCCGAAGGAGGCCACAGTTTGATGGGCGCAGGCCACTGCGATAGTTTTTACCCGGTCTCAGAAGGAGCGGCGTTAGAAGGGCAGGAACGATTAGCATGCTGGCTGAGTGAGTCGGCGCGGCGCGGCGCGGCACTCGCCGAGGTCCGATCCTAACGGTCCGCATGGCACAGCTCGGCCCAGCAGGACTCCAATAGAGGAACCTCTCGGCGCGAGCGGCCGAGCGCCGATGGCAGCCGATGACCAGTGACCAGTGTTGTGGTTGGGGCAGCCAGAGGTGGACAGAGGCCGAGCAGGACGCACATTGACACCCGCCCTGCCTGCGCGTCTCGCGTCGCCCCCCGCCCGGGGCCCGGCACTCGGCTGGCACCACTGGCACACATGCGGACTCGTGTCCGCCGGTGTCCGCCGGTGTCGGAGCTACGTGCTGGAATCTGCGGCTGTCTGTCTACAGTCCTGCAGGCGGCCCCGGCCCGGCGGCAGTCGCACCCCCTACCGACTAGAGCAGCCGCCTCCAGCTGCAACACTTTAGTGGCCATTCCGAGCGCGACTTGCGACTCCCCCCCCCCCCCCCCCGCGCACCCCGAGAAACGGAGTATTTTCCTGAATACCACCCAACGAAAGGCGGGCTGCCCTTTCATTCACTACTTTCACTCCTAGTCGCTGGATGGGGGAGGGTCTGTTCAGTTAGGCGGTCGACGGCCGACTCACTGTGACTCTACTGCATCACTTCCCGTCCGGGATTACATTGTAACGAGCCATCATACCACACTCCCCTGGGCGGGGCTGGGACCGGCGGGGACCGGCGGGGACTGCCTGGGACGGCGGCGCATCGCAACAGCCGCAACAGCGCGGCGCGGCGTGGCTGTGAATATGAAACGTCATTCAAGGAAGCACTCTTCTTCGCGCGCACGTACCACTAAAACTCTCATCAATGACTTTCCTTCACGACGCCGGCCCGCGCACGACTTGCTCGATGCGGAGGACGCCTGCGAACCGACCCCAGAAAAGGACATTCTTTTTCCGAAGGGAACTTGAACCGCCAAACAGCAGCGAATCTGTTTCGAAATCGCAGGCACCCCACTTTGCCCACTGCTCCGCGGGGTTCGCCCAAGGGAAGGGGTGGGTGCCTGAAGTGGTGCCAGCCGGTCCCATTGACCCGGCGCACACGAGAGCGCAGGGCACCGGCCACCTGCCAATCACAGCGCCACGCCTTGCCGAGCCGAGCCGAGCCGAGCCGAGCCGAGCCGAGCCGAGCCGAGCAAAGCAGGGCCGGGCGCAGCCGAGTGGATGCGAGCTATAGCAGAGCTAGCGGCCGGTTGTCATCGACCATATTGAGTGTCTTGTCGTAGATGAACTATAGAGCGGTGAAAACGCTGTCAAGTCAGGCACACCTGTTGATAATGAGTTTGTGTCGGAGTACATGAGGCAGTCATAGTTTCTGGACTGGCCTTATATTCTTCGCCACGAAATTAACCGACAACCTCGTTTCTTTCTTTCTTTCCTTTTTGCAAGTGTGTCTGTTAGTTTCGTAAATTTTTTTCTCTGTTGAAGAAGGAGAAGTAGGAAATTGTAAGAAGGCTGAATGCTGATGCGTACGGTCTGCGGCGGGGCCCTCGTGCGTGGCGAGGTGCTGTAGGGCACGGCGCGGCACGGCACGGCCGGGACCCGGAGCGGACAGCGGACACCCTTCTCACCTGACATTTCGCCGGGAGTGCATCTAATTCACGCTCCGTGGTTCTCTGGCCTGGCCGGGCTGGCCTGTCCCGGCGCGCTCCGGGCACAATGCCGCCGCCAGGTCATCAGGGGGGGGGGGGGCGGACGGGGAGCGGCTGTTAACGCTTCACGCCCACCCCGCGGCGCCGAGTCTCAAGAGCGACTAAATCAACACGACAGCGCAAGAAAGGTCTGCCCTCTTTGTGAGCACAAAACCATAATTAAAGTAACGCATATACCGGCGGGATGTGAAGATATTAACCCCGCTGCAAACCACTCCAGCTAGAAGAATTTGCTGGGACTATTACTGAGGGCAACGGCAACCGCAGAGTCTCTGTGGCTTCAGAGAAGATCCGCGAACGCCTTGAGCCGGGCCGGCCGGGCCGTATGGTCTGGGTCTGCGGGCAGCGCGGGCAGCGCGGGCGATAAGGGGACGGTGAAGGTGGCGGCGCCAGTGGCCGCCTGTGGTGCCCGCC
The DNA here is from genome assembly GCA_038380765.1 of Odontothrips loti. Taxonomy (NCBI): domain Eukaryota; kingdom Metazoa; phylum Arthropoda; class Insecta; order Thysanoptera; family Thripidae; genus Odontothrips; species Odontothrips loti. The sequence goes on along the minus strand of CM076243.1, from coordinate 17,394,370 downwards.
GGCGCCGGGGAGTGCGAGTGACCTGCCCCAGAAGCGTGGATTCCTCGGCCTCCTCCCACCGCCCTGCTGGCGAACGTCAACCAGGACTGACAGGTCAAGGCCGCCCGCGCCGCCGCCGCTGCCGTCAGCAGGCGCGCGCGCGCTCTGGCCCAGCCCAGGGGCCCGCACGGCTGCCCGCGACTGCCCGCGGCCCAATCATGTGACCTGCCACTGTCACGTGACCCCGCCGGCCCCCGCCCAGTCCAGAGCCACGTACCAAACTAGATAACCAGATCAGCACACGGCGGTGGACGTCCCTGCTTTTCTTCCGGGTTGTGATACGCCGACCCCAGGCCGGGCCGGGCCGGCCCGCTGGGCTGTCTCCTGCCCTCCCTGCCCCCGCCTTCCCCGCCCGCCCACCACCTGCCCGCCGTCCCCTCACACACGCGCCCGTCGTCATCATCACATGTGTGGACAGCAAACACCGAATAAATGGTCCTTCAATTGGCTGCTGCGAGCGAACGCCGGAAGTGCGCATTTGAGTCGGGTCGCGGCGGCGGCTGTAGCGGTGGCGGTGGCGGTAGAGGCGGCGGGCCCGCTGCTTCTCCTACCGCCGCCACCGCCGTGACGACCGCAGTCCTGGCGGCTGCCTGCGGCGGCCATAGAACCTGACTGAACCAGCCCAGCCCAGCCCCACCTCACCTCACCTCCCTTCACTTCGTCCTCTGCTCCTGGCAAATGCAGGCGTAGGTTGGGAAATCACGGCAGCGACAAAATCTTAATCCCGCGTCCCGTGGGAGCGGCCGGTATTCGAACCCGGCTCTTCGTTTCAACCGTTCTGAGTGCGTGGAACGCCTGGTGGGTAGGCAGACCTGGCTTGTGCACGCACGGGTGCATGGCGGGCTGGCCTACCCTGCCGGCGCGCGGGCGCTCCTCGGCAGCGTCCTCGCTGACCTCCAGGAGTTGCCGCTCTGTCCAGCGGCACGAAGCCCGCCGCGACGGTTTTGCAACGTCCTCAGCTGACAATAAGCATTGCAATAAGCCTTCGTCATAGGCAGGACGGACAGGGGCGTGCAGGGGGCAGAGGGGGCGGTGGCAGCAGTGGCAGTGGCAGTCGTTGTGCGCCAGGGACCCCACCCCAGGCCCAGGTCCTGGCCCCGGCCCCGGCTGTCAGGGGCTGGCGGGGCTCGCCCGGAGACACCCTCCTGTGACACCCTGCCGCCGGTAGGTTCTCCTGGAAAATCACTCGTGGACGCTGCTCATCGTCGGCGTGGTGCAGTGGCGGCAGATACCGCGGGGCAGGCGAGGGGGTGAAGGCGTTCTGCACCCGCCCTGTTGTGGAATGACAGCCCGGGCCGGGGCCGCCTCTTGGCAGCCGTGGCCGCCAAGATGGGCACAAAGGAATACGCTGCATCCTCCATCCCCCCCCCCCCCCTGCCCTCCACCTGCCCTTCTCCCACGCCGGGGCCGCCGCTCGGGACTTTACGTGTGGACAAAACATATGCATTACTTGCTCCGGAGAAAAGAAAAGGGGCGGGAAGACCCGCTTCCTGTCCGCTTTATTCCATCCTGTGTGTGTGTGTGTGTGTGTGTGTGTGTGTGTACCTTGCGGTGCTGCATATGGTGCCCCGCGAAGGTGTTCGTGGGAATTCCCTCGCGTGGTGCACGCCGCTTTGCTTTCGATATCTCAAAAATCATAATAAATTACGTTTTTGTTCCCTGATTATTTCACAATTTCTCCTGAATGAAAAACGGCGATGGAAGAGGGGAGTAGTGGTGGGGTGTGAAGCGAAAGCCGAGATGTTGGAGAGAGAGGGGGGGGGGGGGGGGGGGGAGGGGAGTGGCGGTAATGTCTGGAGTGGAGAGGGCAGTGTGTGCGTTCCCGGGCGTGGTGCCGGGCGTGGCGGGGCGTGGCGGGCCGGGGTGGGGCGGGCGTGCGATCGGACATGTGGTGGTACAGCTCCAGTTCACACGGCTTGGCTCGTGCAAAAGGCCAGTGCTGTAGTGCGGTGCACGCTGAGCCCGCAGAGCGCAGCCCGCTCCCGGACAGTCCAGCCAGAGCGGCGAGGGACCCTGGAGAGGCAGTGCGAGTGCGGTGCGAGTGCGGTGCGAGTGCGGTGCGAGTGTAGTGCGAGTGCGGTGCGAGTGCGGTGAGAGTGCGGTGAAAGTGCAGTGTGAGTGCAGTGCGAGTGCAGTGCGGTGCGAGTGCGGTGCGAGTGCGGTGCGGGTGGTGCAGTATGCTGACGAGGTGCTGAACAGCCATGCAATGTCCAGCCAACTGATTGACGCCTGGAGAAGAGGCAGCGGCTGGAGAGAGGACTTCCACCACCACCACCAGCAGCACGACCGGTACAGTCCACGTTTGTCCAGCGGCAGATTAGAGCGGCGTATATGCGGCCTGGTCACACTTCCCGGCCGGTCCCCACTGCCAATTGATATCGCGACAATATAGTGGACAATCGTAGAGTGAATGGACGATATCGGCACACGGCCAGGATCGTAGATTTTGTTTCGCAAAGAAGCTAGGACCAAACTGCTGTCATATTGCCGTGTGGAGGGGGCGTGGTGGGGACAGCCGCCGGATGAGGCACTTTGCTGTACTTATATGACATATACGGTGCGAGGGAGAGAGAGGGAAGGAGGGCCCTAGTCCCGCTAGTACGTCCAACGGACAGACAGACAGACATACAGGCAGATAGTCTAGCAGAATAGCAGCAAAGAGGAGGACCCGGGGTTGCCAACTTTTGCGCGAATCGAGTAAATACGTTCGACGACGTGTGAGTGGGTGAGTAGCCGTAATCATTACTCAGGGCGCCCAACCGCGAAAACATGGACTGGTGGGGTTCGCCGGGCTGGCACGGCAGTGCAGGGCAGTGCAGGGCAGTGCAGGAAGGGACTCCGCTGGCCCAGTGATTGGCTGTCGCTTTGCCGTTGCTGCCGTCGCCATCGTTGTTGTCGGCCCTGCTCTGCTCAGCTCTGCGCGGTGCCAGGCGCGGCTGGCGGGTGCTGGCTGTGCTGGCTGGTAGTGCGGATCGTGTCCGTGTCCCCGACTGCAGCGCGCCGCAGCGCCGACATGGCCTACCGGGCCACATACGTGTGAGTAGCGTAGCGCGCAGCGGGCGCAGCGTCCGTGGTGCACGAGTGATAGGCAACCCAGCCGGGCACGAGTGCGCGACGGGCTGGCCTACCTCACAGGCGGCGTGCGTGTTCGCAGTGTACGGTTCCCCGAACGCCCTGCCGGTCCTGCCTACCCGCTGCCCCCGCCTGTCCTCCGCGAACTTCCGTACGCGTGCAGCCAGCACGGCAGGCGGAGACAAAGTACGGTTCTCCGAAGAGTCGTTCTGCGTGATGGCGGCGTCGCTTTGGCGCCGGACGAACGCTTCGCTGTTTTGAAAATAGAAATTAAACTACAAAATCGGCCGCTGCGCAAGATTTGTGGTAACTGGCAGACATGCAGGCTGGGGCTTGGGGCCCCCAAGACGTCGCGGGGGGCTCCCCGCCCTGCTGTGGGTGCCGGGGCTGGGCTGGGCCGTCCGGACCGACCAGGGCCGACCTTCCGACGCCAAGCTCGGCCGCTAATCCGAGGCAATTCAAGTCAGATTCCGTCCAATCGTGTCAACAAAGGGCGTGCGGGCGCGCGCACGCACACACACTAACACACCGACACCCCGCAGAGCAGAAGTAGGGCAGCACGCAGCACATGTCCGCGTGCCGGTCAGGCTCCGGACTCCGGATCCTCTGGGTGCGATGGAGCTGTCTCCGCGGATAAGGCTTCGTACCAGCGCCTCACCTCACCCGATACGGAGCCGCAGGGAGCGGCAGGGAGCGGCACGGCACGGCGCAGTGCGTCGCCTCTCACCGGAAAGAGCGCGTGCTGCCCTCGGGCGGCCCTCGGCCTCCTCCCTTCCTCCTCCCTTCCTCCTCCCTTCCTCCTCCCGGCCTCCTCCCTTCCTCCTCGCGGGCGGTGCGCTCATCTGTGTTGAGTTTACCTACGAGTTACGATCTGGTGTCCTAGCCACTTCGGTCGGGTCGCTGCGTGTTGCATGAAGCTCCAACACCGCTACGTTATTCCAGAGAGAGAGAGAGAGAGAGAGAGAGAGAGAGAGAGAGAGAGAGAGAGAGAGAGAGAGAGAGAGAGAGAGAGAGAGAGAGAGAGAGAGAGAGAGAGAGAGAGAGAGAGAGAGAGAGAGAGCGGGGGAAATCCTCGGTCACAGAAGCAGCTCCATGAGGCGGGCTTTTTGGTCCCGCCGCGCCCCACTACTCTTGCCACTACTACTAGCAGTACCTCACTGTCAGTGTCTTCTCATGACTTGTCATGACTTTGCCGTGTGGGCTGCTTCCGGCTGCTGCCAAATAAAACTTTGGTGTGTGTAAGCCACCTACGGTCTGCACTCACCAGTCCCATATTTCTCGGCCTCGCTCTTTTTCTAGGTGGCAGTGAATAGCTTGGCACACTTCAGACTTGCTCCGGCCCACTCGGAATAAAGAAAGGAAGGGAAAGAGATGAATAAAAAAGAAAGGTTCTCCGAGAGCGATGTGCGGCTATTACTCCTGGACCGGTGCGCATGAAAACTCCATGGCGCGGAAGAAGTAAGTAGACGGGGTTCCTCTTGATCGCGCTGTAGCATTTTTGTTGGCGTGTGCACCGGAACAGAAAGTCGGTCTCTCTTCAACGTCTGCAGGACCGTCGAACACTTCACATCAAACGTTTAGGTACCCTATAAGTAGGTACTGGAGATCCTCTCTCTCCCCTTCTTTCTCTCTCTTCCATTATTAGTACCGTTAATTAAAGCGAAAGTGAATGTCTATCTCTGCAATTTGCGTGGCAATTTGACTTTTGCGTTCCCGAGCATTAAACTCGCGTTCTCTACAGTTCCGTATAATAACATCTATCATTGATGTTGCTACTAACCGTAAACTCGTACCAACCTTCAATGGTTGTGTACTGGTACCGTCCCCTGTCCCCCGGTCTTAAATGGAATTAACGTTTGTCGGTTTCATGGTCTCTACACGGGAACTGAGTGTAAAACTCATCCCGAGGACTTGTAAGTTATCTCGGTCGCAGTCCCGTCGTTTCTCTTCTTCGTCTCCCCATTCACGGTGCATCAGCACTATACGTGTAGTGCATGATCGTGATCAATCACAAGAGCGCACTTCACGACTTGCTGTGTTGCGACGCGGGAAGTGCATGAGGTCTCTTCTTCTTCGCGAATGAATCGCGGCCATGCTCAGGGTAGATCATCCGGCATGACATGGACGGGTATGACGAGTCTGACGACCTCTGGCCGTGCCCTGGCCGTGTCCAAGAGCCGTACCCTCGCCTAGAGAGCCACCGTGTCCTGGCTGTGTCCTGGCTGTGTCCTGGCCGTGCCCTGGCTGTGTCCTGGCCGTGCCCTGGCTGTGTCCTGGCTGTGTCCTGGCCGTGCCCGGGCCGCGCGTGCGGGTGGAAACTATGTCAGCTTACACATGGAGGGCGGCGCCCAGCCCAGGCGGCGGGGCCCAGCCCGGCCCGGCGGCGGCTCGGCGGGTCTCGGCGCAGACGGTGCACCACTAACGTCTCGCAGTTTCCTTTCTGAGCGCCGCTGCTGCGGGGGCCTCTAGTGTCCCGTTCGAAGAAGGCGGACCGGCGATCGAGAGCCGATCTCTTGACCTCCCATTTTAAGCGGGGATGTGTGAAAGAGGTCTTGATAGGAGCGCTGACAGGAGTTTTGTTCCCGAACCCTTCTGGGAATAAAGAGGGATGGGGAGGGCCTTTAGTGCAAAGTGCGCCCTCGCTGAGCTTGCCTGGCGGCTCGCTGGCGGCCGGGGCCGTGCTGCGCCGCGTCTGCCCCAGCCTGCCGCCCGGAATAGCGAACCGTTGGATCAAGCCGTCATTGCGGCTTAGCGGCTAATGCATTGTGTCGTCGTGAGAGAGGGGCAGGGGTAGGGGCAGGGGCAGGGCTCGGGGAGGTGGGAGGGCAGGGCAGGCGACGGCCGCTACGGAGCAACGAGTTGAGCGAATACCACCTGAAATTGTCTAGAATTATTTTTTTATTCACGAGTGTAATGAACTTTATGTTCTGACGTGTCACGCGGTGCGGTCGGCAGCCTGTGGAATGTGTTGGCAGCAGTTGGTCTGAGCTGCGCCGGGGCGGGGCGGGATGGAGGTGATTCGTCACCGATTCGGTTCCAGTTCCGGCCGACCGCGCCCACCATGCCGCCCTGCCCCCGCTTCTGCCTCTGCTGTCGTCACGGCGACCCGTCCCCCGTCCTGCGTGTCAGGAGCTTGATAATAATGCAGTTGTTGTCATCTTTTGTTACAGTGTGAGCGGCGGCATGGGGCGCAGCGGGTACACGTGTGTGCGGCACGTCTTCTGCTCGCTGAACGTCTTCGTTTGGGTGAGGCGCCGTTCGAGCAGTAGAGTGCGAGGCAGGGGCGTAGCCGGGGGTGGGAGACAGGGGTAGGCTACCCGCAAACGCCTGAATGTGGGCAATTAGCGCGGCATATGTCCCCCCCGAGACCCAAGTCTGGCTACGCCCCTGGTGTGAGGTGTGCCCGGGTACAACTGAACGGAGAACTGTTCGCAGCTGGCGGGATGCGCCATCCTGGGAGTGGGGATCTGGCTGCGGCTGGCCTACGAGGGCTACACCAACCTGCTGCCGCAGTACTCGCTGCTGTCGGCGGACTGCTCCTTCATCGCCATCGGCGTCGTCACCTTCGTCGTGGCCTTCTTCGGCTGCTGCGGGGCATGGTTCCAGAGCCACTGCATGCTCGTGACGGTAAGCGTCCCTGCGCCCTGCGCGAGGCCCTGCTCGCCCTGTGTGAGGCTTCTTATCCTCATGTGAGTTCCTCTGCCCGCAGTACTTCAGCCTGGTCATCTTCATGTTCCTGGTCGAGTTCATGTTCGCCACCCTGGCCTTCGTCTTCCGGAGTGGCCTCGGGGCCTTCATGGTGGACGAGCTGCAGAACGGCATCCGCCTGCACTACAACTCGTCCAGCAAGAACTCCCTGCACAACCTGTGGTCCCACGTGCACAGAGAGGTGCGCGCTGCCGAAGGCCCCGCTCTGAGTCAAGTACAGCCCTTCCCTTTTCCACTTAATCTCTCTCTCCCCTTCTCCGTTCCAGTTTCACTGCTGCGGCGTCCAGGAGTACACCGACTGGTACAACATCAACGCCTGGCCTAAGGAGCAGTGGGTGCCCAACTCGTGCTGCCTCCCCCGATACGCCAACACCACAGGTGAGGCGGCTGCTGCTGCTGCTGGCTCCGCTCCGCACACCTGACCCGACCTGACTCCTAACGGAATGCTTCCTCTTGGCAGACTGCGGCCAGAGCGGCTCGGCAGACATGTGGTACCCCAAGGGCTGCTCGGAACAGGTCCAGATGTGGTTCCTCGACAGGCTGCACATCGTGGGCATCGTTGGGCTGGTCGTCGCCTTCATCCAGGTGAGCACACTGCCGAGATGAGCACAGGCCACTGCGAGCTGCGCCAGCTGCGGCAGCAGCGGCAGCTGCGCTACCCCAGACACGGGCGTGCGCGTTGGGCGGCCTACCCTCCCGGCGCTGTGGCCATGGACACTGGCTGTGTTTTCACACCGAGGAATGGTTTTTGTTAAACCAGGGTCGGGTCACTAAAATTCTATTGGGGTTTTCACCTCAATCTGTGATGGAGCATTTTCAGACACATTTACTTCTCTTCTGAAAACCAGAAAATCCTAGTTTTGTCAAACCCAATCCGATCAACATTTTTCCAAATTATTTGAGATTGGAGGCTGTTGGTCACCCTTCGTGAACTCAAATAGTTGTGGTCGAATCCGACAAGCTCGGGTTCGGGCCGTGCGTCGTCTTGGCAAATACCACCCCCTAAGGAATGAGCGAAAATGCTAACATCCCAATCTCATGCTCGTACCCTGTGGTGCTTCCTGCTGCAGTTGTTCGGCCTCATCTCGTCGATGCTGCTCTTCTGCACCGTGCGCCACAAGCGGGCCGGCCAGACCTACAAGTCATACGACCACGCCTCGTGAACGCCCCCTACCCGGCCCCGGCCCCCGGCCCCAGGTCGACTCGGGGACAACTCGTCATCCGCCGCTGCTCGAACCCACACGCCGGCGGAAGAAGTAGGGGAATGACGAAATGGGAAGACTCCTGGAGCCCACGATGACGAGGATGGTCATTCCCGGAACATGAACGAGTTCTTTTCGAGAAACGGATCTAGCAAGGAGAGTGCATATGCATGTTGAATGCGTGTATTTGTGAGTGTATGTGCGTGCGTGTGTAAATGAAAGTGGATGACCACTTTCATTCATGTCATTTGAAAACGTCGAGATACTTTTTGTACCTAAGTAAAAAGTATGTCACGTGGCCTACCTTTCCTTCAAAGATGTGGGCGAGACCCATCGACTAAATGACGCCCCTTCCAAAGCCAAAGAGATGCCATTTTATAGTTTTTTTTTCTCATTCATCATACCAGCAATCGTTTCCACCAAACTCATTTATTTTATCATTGCAATTTTTCATACACGATATGCTTTACCCTTTTTGACAATAATGTGTTGTGAACTTTCAGGATGAAAGTGAAAGTGAATTTGTGTGACCACAAGACTGTCGCGAGCATTTTCGGTTAAACGAATGCTAATGGCGTGAACAATGAGACTTTTCATGGATGTACGTAAATATGGAAATTGAAACAATCGTCTGCACATCGACACCATGTCTTCCATGTTCGTAATTTTTTATTTTTTAACATCTGCCTCAATGCGACGTATTTTCATTTTTATACTAAGAATACCCTGTGCGCCAAGAGCTTTCTTTAAAAAGAAAAAAAAATTATTGCCATATCATCTTTTGAAAAAATTGGTGCAGCGTGGTTGTTTGTTTTGTGATAGATACCGAGTGAAATCTTTCTGTTGCGATAAGAAGGAGCGAGCTCCAACTGTTCAAGATGGAAGCAGAGTCCTGAAAATGCTGGAAAGTCTGCTTGGTCTTGAACCGTGCCCTGGTCCTTCCTTTTCAGACGGTGCTTTAGTTTTGACGTTTGGGTTGTTGTAGATTCTTTTTAAATGTAGCGTATTTACATTCCACTATAACGTTATATAGCTTTAGTTCTATGTTGTTTTGTGTTATTATATCGACGGCTTGGGTCGTTTGAAGTCTTCAAGACATTCAGTTTCTCATTTCGTCCTATTTAGGGTTTATTTTCTGCGATTTCGACTCCCCGTTTGTGTTAAGAAATTCAATATTTCCGTTTTATGTATGACTTGCGATTCTACTCCAGGTTAAAATCTTGTGTAAATTATTTTATTTAACATGGCATGCACATTCTTGCCCCTGAGAGCTAATTTTCCCCAATGTCTGGTGCTTCCAAAATAAAACAAAATAGATAACTGCCAAAAGCATGTCACCTGTTCTTCTTTCGACTTTCTGATTCTCGTTTTGGCCATAAGCCATCATGCAGGGCAAGATTTCGAGCAGTTTGCACAAATATTCCCACCAGAAAAGTATTAAGATTGTTAGAATTTATGGTCGTCTCCTGACGAACGCGAAAGGTTAGAAGTTTACTGTTTGCCAAAAACATTGTTAATTTTGATAATAGGTCTAATAAATGCAATTGTTTCGTTATTTATTTTGACTTGGAATGTTCATTTGTGTCGCAAAAATAATTGACAAATAAACAAAAAAGAAAAAAATGCTGATCACTGTTTGGGAATTCCCTCTCCATACCCCCATCTGTACTAACTGAACTAGAGCCAAGTCGTATGAAAGACATAAAAACATATTTTATTCAACAAATGAGTATTATTAACAGCACAGAACTTACAACGAACTTATCCTATCATTCAAGGTACGTATGTGTTTGTATTTGGTGTCGTGGGTACTTTATAGTCCTATCAATTTAGAGCCCAAGTTATTAAGGGCTTCCGTTGCACTCCGGGACACCTTCTTTGCTGTCTCGAACGGGAACTGGAGGGGGGAAACAACACATTAAGGGCTAAGCGTACTTTTCTTTCGTCCGAAAAGTAAAGAGATTTCCACTACTTACATCCAGCACTTTGTTCAGGATATTGGAGAAGCCTTCGAAGCCCGCCACCACTCCCCGGCCCACGAAGGCGAAGCGGTCCCCGGTGTTGCCGTACTTGTCTTCCTCGCGGATCGTGTCCACGATGGGCTTCGGCTTAACAGATAATATAGAAGCGGTCAGCAGGACCTAACTGCGCATGGTTGCGGCAGCCCAGCTGTAGGGGACAGAAACAACAAAGCATCTCTTGGGACAGATTGTGCCATGGTCGGGGGATTAGTACGAAGCGGGTTACTCTCGCTCACAGAAATTTGGGTTAACAAATTAAAACACAGATAATAAAAGAAGACGTAAGATTGTTTTCAAAGTTGATGGTAATCGACTCTTAATGGTACCCGACCCGCAATCTTCCCCGTTTTATCGTGTTTCCTGTGAGCCAACCTGAAGAATGTTGAGCAGGACTCCCTGGATGGCGTTGCCCTTCTTCTTGGGGTCGGGCACTTGTGGTGACAGCGAGACGGTCTCGGGGGTCACGTCGGCGGTCTGCAGCAGCGGCGCCAGCAAGTTCCCTGCATGCGACGACGAGGGCTGGAACGGGAAACACGTCAGCCGCATGTTGACACTCTTCCATTTCTTCTAGGAACTGGCGGAAAAACTTGCGTCGCGGGGTGAGAAACAGGGAATCATCCATTAAGTACGTTCACGATATTGTCGCAGGGGTAAATCTTACTCGGCCAAACGCCTGATGGGTAGGCAACCACGACATCTGCGCGCGCGCGTGTCGTGCGGGCTGGCCTACCCTAGCACTCGCGGGCGCGCGGCGCTCGGCGTCCCCGCTTGAAAATTCGAACGTACTGAAAGGACGACGCCCGAGTCACTTCACTCCCGCTTTACCCCGAAAGGGGCACGCTACCTGGCTGCGCTTCTTGTTCACTTTCGGCTTGGTGTCCTCGGCGGTCTTGACGACGTCCTCCTCGATGGAGGTTACCGGATGAGCTGCTTCAGCGGCCTGGTCTCCGCTGCTGGTGGCGGCGGTGGACTCGGCGGGGGCGGCCGCCCCCAGCGCGAGCAGAGCCAAGGCGGCCACGACGGCCAGCTGCAGGCGGACAGTCGTCATGATGCCTGCGAGGAAGGAGGAGTATGAGTCCGGGGCAGGGCCGCGGCCAGGCCGTCGGGTGCACGCAGTGCGGCGCAGTACGGAGGAGAGGCGCATCTCGGAGGCCGACGACGACTTCCCTCCCTCCCCGCGATGCCCCACTCCGCAGGGGCCTTTCAAATACCACGTGGTACAAAATAGGCTACAATTCCCCCCCCCCCCCTTGCGCGGTACGGCTAACCTAACCTTCCCATGCATTTACTATAGTAGCATTACTTTTTCTCAAAAACCCGCCTCCCCGCCGAAAAAAACATGGTCACGTGGTATTTGAAAAGATTCCGAGGGCCCCGGCCGAGCCCCGCCGGCTCGGCAAGTCTGACAGGATCCTGTTACGTCACGGCTTCCAGCCCGCCACTGACTACGGCCTGGACCCAGCCCACGGCCCCACGGGCCGCATGGCGGGGTGGGACGGGGCAGCGCCGGGCAGCGGTAGCAGCGGCGTCCTTCCAGGTACCCATTTTGTAACCACCCCCCCCCCCCCGCCCCCTCGCACCACCCCGCAGCCGGGTGTCCCTTGCCAGACAGGAACACTCGTGACGCTTAAGCTGCTTTAGCTGTGTCGTCAAATGGGTCGCCGGCCAACACTGGGTCCTGTCGACATGCAAAAATCGGCGCTGCCACGCAGTTCAGAAACCACCGTTGCATTCTCGAGCAAGTGCATCGATTCTGGGCACCGTTTCGTGTGAACGACCCCACGCTGTTTCGACACCACTCGGCGTCCTCGCCCCACCTCCCCTCCACCTCCCCTCCCAAGGTCGGAGTGCCATCCGCCTGGGGCGAGGCGAGAGAGCCACCTCCGAATAGAGTACGCCGGAGAACCCCAAAGAAGTCGTAACGAAGAAGAAGAGCATGGGGGAAGTATAAAAAAAGCGCACGTTCGGAACCCTGCTCCACTTCAAAAGTCACGCGATTTCCCATACTTTTTCCAGCGTTATTGTTCTTTGTTACTTCCGTTTGGAGCTTCTCCGGAGTACTCTATTTGGAGAAGACACTTTCTGCAGCTGAGTAACTCTCTCGTAGTCTTCCGTTCCCTCCACACACGTCAGTACGCGTGACTCTCGGATTTGCGGTGAGAAATTCATATCATGTTTTTCGCTCTGGTCGCCATGGCGGTTTTCTGTCGACACTCGCAAACCGCAAGGAGACTTGGCCAGAGCGCAGATCAGAACAGAACGCTGGAAATGCGAACGGCAAGAAGATGAGTCGTAAGCCGCTTTGGCACTTCCCTTAACACCACGTCGCCAAGGCCACCTAGCACATTTCAGTGCCCTGTCCGCCTCTTTTCCCCCCAGTCCCCTCCGATGTCGCCGCAGCGCCCTCCCAGAAACTTTTCCAGTCTGCACGAAGCCTTCGCAATGCCACAATATTTTCCAGCCCATCCATAACAAACTTCCTCCGCGATCTGTCCGGTTTTTCGGACCACTTGAACACATGACGCAGGCCCGCAGTCCTTCCGGTGCACTCGCAGTGCCGCCCCGCCGGCCGCCGACGCCCTCTGTGCCCGCCCTACTCTACGTGAGCGGGTGCGTGCAGCTTATCCACTTACGCGAGCTCCGACGGGGTGTTTCGGGATGGTGGCGGTCTTGAACTGGCTGCCCGGTGAACTGGGACTGACCGGTGCTGCCAGCATGCTGCCAGCCTACCTGCCGCCACTCGGGTGGGGTCCCCGCCCCGCCACGCCCCACTCCACCGCGCCGTGCGTTACTTTCACATGGTGTAGTATGTTATGAAAGCGCTGGCGTTGCCGATGGTACAGCCGCACGGACGAGAGGAGGGGGAGCGGAGGTGGGGGACTCAATTGAGGGGGGGGGAGGGGGCAGAGATAATTGCCTACCTCTCCGGGGCGGGGAAGTGTCCAGCACTTCACTGTACACATTTTGACGCTTTCGGCCTGTTAACTGTCTCAGGCACGGGATGCTAGGCTAGACCGCGCTGAAATGGAGGAGGGGGAGGGAGGAGGGGGAGTTCCCTGCAGGTTCCATGTCCCTGCAGGAGCGTCGAGTCGGCTCGGAATCCCGAACTCCATCCAATCCAGCCAAGCAAGAGCCGAACAGCCGCACAGGTCCGGGCTGTAGCGAGAGGGGAAGTCTTTGCTGCCAGAATTGTAAAAGTATTTTCCTTTCTTTTTTTTTGTTTGCATTTTTTTTTAAGTAGAAAGTTTTACTGACCATTTTGCCTTTGCACCGGTAGTCAGGCGCAAGTGCTACGAACAGCATGGCACCTTCTGTGTGTAATCTTCAAACGGGACCCTTAGAACGGGAACGAACACTCGTGAGAGCTGCCCGGGTGACACTATTGGCAGGTGGACCAGCCGGTCAGGCAAGGAAGTGGTTATTCGCAAAGAGATTGTGCTCCTATGCTGTGTGACTGAGTTTGTGTTTTGGCACGGCTCCTTTATACAGTGAAACCTAATCGCGTCCTGATTCATCTCGATTTGGGGACGAGGGGGGCTGTTTGTACAAGCGGCGTTCGTAGAACCCAACTTTCTCCCTGGAATATTCATAGCGGTTACAGCAGCACGTATTGAAGAGAACGAGACAACACGGTATCAGAGGCCATGCAGCGGGTGGAATTCTTTTTTTGTCTTTTGTTTATTGATGTGGACACATCCAAAGCACACCCTCAATTTGTTCCACCGGTTACATCCCAAATGTGTATATATCGAACAATCTGAAAAACACAGCAAAATGGTGTAACATAATTGCTTCGCTTTTACCAGCGTCTAGGCGCGTGACAGGTATGCCACGCGACGCTTTGGTGTTCTGCGGGCATGCCTAGCCGGAACTCTTCAGACGCTGCGGTCTGGTGCGACATGACACAGAAGATTCAGTACGACCACATATTCCACTACATAACGTCTGCGCAGTTTTTTTTAAATGCCACCTGCAGACTTAGTTTTGTTTTATAGTGGCGGCGACTAGGTTGGTTTTGGAGCTGCCTCAGTTCCCTACTCGACGCTACTCCATGCCTAAAAACTCCGCTCCGTGGAGTAGAGCCATTGAGCAGGCTGGCCGGTCCACATCGCACGCTGAATGTCCGAAAAACGCCATCAGTGATATCGCACTTATACAAAAGAACCGGACGGTCACTGGAACACATTTGCTGCCATGTTTAAAAAGTGACTTTTGTTGCTCGGCCCCACGGGACCACGTGGCAGGGGTAGCAGACTAGTGGTGTGGAGGAGGGATATTTCAGCTGCGGGAGGGGAAGTGGTTCACTGGCAAGACTGTACCGTACCGATCAAACGAACCACACCAACACAATCACGCCCCCCACACCGACACGGAGATTGCGTAGTTCAAATCGGAAGTAACACGGCCGCTCGTCCGTCTCCAAATTAATGCAGCGGTTAGTGACTTATCGTCCGTATGCTGCGTCGCATTCGTCGAAAATTCGGCGTCCGCTCTCAGAGGTATATCTGCTTTGCATTTCGCTGGAAGGTGATGGCAACTTGGCGTAGGACCACGACCTACGACCTTGCGTAGTCTAACCTACGCACTCTTCATTGTGCTTAGGAGAGTTCGAACGGTTAATCCCCGGATGCGATAGGTAGCGCCCGCAGCGAATTCGCCGCTCCTGTCCTGTCCAAATATTTGCTGTCTAACACTAAAACACTTTATATGTTTGGTTCGTGTTCGATAGGTCGTTGTATTTCAGTTAAAGACAAAGGAACAACATAAATTGACAAGCAGACCGTATCTGCACCATACTTGTGGGCATCAGTGGCCTTTTGTACTAATTCATCAAAACAATTTGAAAAATAATACATGAACATCGACTTCAGTGAGTTATTTCCTCTTTTGACTGAGGTGAAATTTGTGTCTTGTTTTGCAGCATAATGGCTGAACCTGAAGGTAATCATCAAGGCCCTGCACCAGAGCATGAAACGTTTGAAAAGGAAGTGTCTTGGGAGGAGCAGGCTCGAGAACATCAGCAGAAGTATTTGGAGTGGTTGGGGAAGTTTAAGTACTCTTCGTTCAGGAAAAGAATACCATCAATTTGTAACCTTCTCCTGAATAAGTTTTGCAAATGCCATGAAGGTGATGGATATTGTGAAAACTCTGCAGAGTTAGTGGCACTTAAACTTTTTATTGGTTTTGCATTATATGGGCCACCACCAGAGGATGCTACTGAAGAAAATAGATTCCTTGGCTACCCAAAAGATAAACTGGAACCCATATTAAAAATTTATGACCAGATTGTGAAACATCAGAACACTGATAAGGTTTTACTGGCCATTCTATATTTGTCTTTAGAGAACAGTGGCAAGGTAGCAGATTCTATTATATTCCGCATTCCGAATCCTAATCATGTGGGAGAGACAGATGAATATAGGTTTGTTGACTTTACAGCTCGTGTCTACCAAAATTGGGATGATTTTCTGTCTAATAATAAGTTGCCTGCATCAAAATGCTGTTATCCCAAAGGTGGTGTTTACACTGGAGATCCATATGGTAATGTTGAGCTGTGTTATGGGTTCACTCCTGCAGCAAAATTCACAGGAAAGGCTTTGAATTCTTTGGACGCGGTTGCAACTGTGGCTAGTGTGGGGGCAGCCATAGGATCATTCTTTCCCCCTGTAGCTGTGCCCTGTTTTGCAACCTGTGGAATTATATCAGTGTATAACATGGTTCGTGGCTCTGTAGAGCTAGCAGATCGGGGCAGTCATGGTCAGAGTTTAGTGGATAGGGAAGCTGCTAGACAATGGATATCCATTGTGGGCTCAACTCTTGGGCTTGGCAGTGCTGGAGGCATGGCAGCAATCAAAATGTTGGCACGTGAAGGTAAAACAGCATCAAGCCTTGTTTGTGGTATTGTCACAAGCCTTAATGTATCTTCTGTGTGCGTCAATGGTGCTGGCATTGTCGAAAACATTATTACCTTCAAAGAACAAGATGAGTGGAGTATGTTGCAAATCTTTCAGTTAACCACATCTGTTATGTTCTTCACTCACTCTTTAGTCAACTTTAAAACAGCTAGGTCTATTTTTCTTGAGACCCAGAACCAAATGCTGGAGGACCATGGTGTGAGTCTGAGCAAAAAGCAGCGCAAGCTGTTTGAGGGAATGCAAAGAGAGACTCTGAATGGGGAGACAGATATTGTTGTAGGCAAGGCCAAGATTATCAAGGATTTGAACCATATCAGTAACAAAAATGAGTTTTTTGCCAGGATTTTGAGATTTAACAAATCTGCAAGAAAGAACTCAGAACCTGTACAGAAAGTGAAATTTGGTAATTTGTTCAGCTCTCAAGAAAGCCAAGGTCAAACATCAACTATGAGTCATTTTTCACAACATTCTACTATGCTTGCTTCATCACAGGGCAACTCAGTTGGTAACACAACTTCACAGTATGTCAATCCACGTGAGCCAGCCATGTTTGCCAATATAAGAAAGTTTCTGAAAAATATATCTTCATGTGAAATAGACCGATTGCTAATCCTCTTGGGAACAATATGTGACAAGTGGAAGTATGGTAGGAAATTCATGGATGTACTCCGTATTGTTATTGACATTAAAAATTGTAACAATATGCCTGATGTTATTAGAATTGTCAGAGCAATTATAGATATGGGCAATGAGTTGTGGGAGGATGTAATATCAGAACAAAGAAATACTGGCAATGCAGATGTAGAAGAGCAAGAACGTAGTCATGAAACATCAGAAGCGCAGTTAAATGAGGATGAGGAAATGGAAAGGATTATGGAAAATGTAAGTTTCATTCCTGGTGTGTTACATGAGCTGTCCTCTAAGGAATTAGAGGAAGAGGTTTTCCATTTCCCCACAGACCATCGAGTATGGGGAGGAAATGGTGAACTAGAACCAGATGAATATATTTTGATTGGACAAAATGCATTTGGAATTGCAAATATTGAATGCGCAAATGTGAGACATGAAGATGATACTGCAAATGTTTACTTTGAACATGTTGGTCTGGTTACTATTACAAGCTATGTCAAAGAGCACAAAATTGTTGTTAAGAAATTTCCAAAATGTTATGATTAGTAGTGTTCAGCCACTCGACCCACTCAATTTTTCAGGGAAGCAATTTTGTAGTCAGGTTATAAGAATTGTGATATTTGTGGATACTTTGATATAATTTTTTTCATCACTTTGTATCAAATCGCAATAAAGAACTCACATTTGACAGAAATCTATTTGAGTTTGTGTAATCATCACCTTCACATGAACATTATTTTTCTCATGAACTTTTTAACCGTCAGAATGTGACAAGAGCAAATTTCTGCAAATTTTTCAATTTCTTGGTTTGCTGTGAATCCAGAATTTCGCCGCCACCCGATCCTTTCATATTTAGATATCCCGCTCTACAGTCTGGCAAATCTAAGGGGGAGGGATTCTTCAATTATATTAGAAACGCTAGGAAAATTTCAAATTTCGTGGACGTCGTACTATTTTTATCTGTGACGCACACATCCAGAAAAACCAAATGCCCCAGCCTGCCTGAGACTGACGATCTTATTTCTTTCTTAGTGTTGTGGTACACCTTAAGTTTCGAGGTTCGTGGTTCGAGAGTCGTCTGCTAGCTGCCTTCTGTTCTTTCGTCTGCGTCGCTCTTCTAGACGCCCCTCAAGCCGCGGTCTGGATCGATAATGACAGCATTTACAGTTTGTGTGAAACGCTTTCGTTTGATGACGGTTAAGGGCAATCCTTAGCCGCACCCTATCCCTTCTGTGGCCATCGCGAGCGACATATAATGTCGGAATGACACGAAAGTCAGTCAAGTTCCCGCCAGGACTTCGGCGCGGTCCCTGGAAAACTAATTTAACGAAACGTGAATCCGACAACAAAAATGTTTCTAGTAGTATTTTCATAAGTGCTTCAAATCTTGAGCGCTGGTCGAACCTTAAAGTAAAATTTCGGTTTGGATCAGATTCAGAACTTGTCGATTATTTACTGACACTCGGTGAAAACCAACCCAAACCAAGGTAAATACTAGCAGAAAGCACTATGCTATTCCTTGTTTACAAACAAATCTCCAAGAATAATTTTGTTACCAGTGTTTGTTACCATATGCCATAATTTTCTAGTTTTCCTTTCATATATTTTTTGGCATTTTTTTAAAATTCGTGTACTGACGCTTAGGTGACTTATCCTGGTAATACTTTCCTGTTGCTCTTTCCAGTTTTTCTCCTGATCATGAATCCGATGATGGATGGTGTCCTCCAAACCAAAATGGAAGGAAGAAGCGAGGTCCATCCCTGAGGGCTGTTCTACGACGCAGCAATAGGAAGACTGGAACTAAATCAGACTTTGTCTCCGACTCAATTGAAAGTGAAGAGTTTCAAAGTGAGGACAGTGAACAATCTGAAAGTGACACATCACATACTAGAAAATTTAATGAGAACTGTTCAAGAAATATCAAACAAAATGATTCCAGCAATGCTTTACCAAAGAAAAGACTTGATTCACAATCAGGATCTAATAAATTTTCAAACAGTGATGAAGAAAAGGAAGCCAAAGCTCATCAGCTTGATGCAGAGTTAGCTCTGATTGTTGAGTCAGTAGATTTACAACCACACAAAGAAAATGAAAGTGAGTTGTATGAATTTAAGGATGATACCCAAGATGAAAGACATTTTTCATCTAGCTCACCCACCGTGAGTTCCAGCAACACATCAAAAGTAGCTCACAGGAGATGGAAATCTTATCACAAAGACAAAAGAAAATGGAAACAGTCATATGCTGCTGTAGTACCGGATGAAGAAGAAGTTCTGAAACCAATACAGAAAGATGAAGAATCTACTAGCTCTGAAAAAGACAGAAGAATATTTAAAGCTTTGAAGAAAAACCGTATCCTGACGGCGTACCTAGATTCCCAAAATAAAATAGCAGATTCTATCTCTAAAGATTCTTGTCATTCTAGAGGGGAAGATGACAAAGTTTCTACAAAGGAACAAGAAGATAAATCTGAGCAAGAATTATCACAGCCTGGTAATAAAAAAGTTTTAGAAGCTGACATTGTTGATAGTGATGACACCAAAAGTAAAGAGGATATCTGTGAAATGCCAATATTTGAGAAGAGTGATGTCTCCAGTGGTAAAGAAAATCAAAGTAAAGCTGCTACTTTATCAGAACCAATTATAATTGAAGTTGGAGAGAGAGTGAAACTGAAAAAAAGAAAAAAGAAACTTCTATATGACTCTGAAGAACCAACTACAAATCTTAAAGAAGACAATAAAAACTCAAATGAAAGCAACTTAAATGATGTTGAAAAGCACAGCAAACAAAAGAGAAATTGGAAGTAAGTTATACCATTGTTTTAAAAGCCATTGAAATTCATATTTCTCATCACATTTTATAAAAAATGTTTAATTTGCAGGAAATCTTTAATTAATTATGATGTAGAGGAACAAGACTCTGAGCTGAAGAAAAAGAAAACTGATATCAATTCACCTTCCAGTGTTTCAAGCATTTCAAAAATTGCTGTCAAGGAGTCTCAGACTGAAGTTTCACCAAATGTCAGTGAAATTAAATCAGTGCAGGAGGAAAAAATTAAAAAAGAGACTCATAATGAATCTCCTAAACTAGTAATTCAAGATAATGAATTCAGTGATCTAGATAATGACTCTGCCCTTGTTAGTCAGTGCTCCCTGTGCTGCCTCAGACATGTGCAACAACCTTGCCCAGTCTTAAATCCTCTTAATGTATGTCCAATAGGTTTTGACAGGCATGCGAGTTGCATGCAATGTTATTTATTTTAATTGTTGTCTTTGCAATCCATGCTCATTTCTGGATTCCTCATTCTTTGTAGGTTCTTGAAGATTCAATATCATTTGAACAGTGGCAGTTACAGTGTCAAGTACAAGTGCGCTGCTCTGTCATTGAATCACCAAGATCAAAAAGTGGGCGCCTAAGGAAAAGTGCTCCTGGTTCCCCCATCACCAATGATGCTGAGAAAAAGAATAAGTAAGTTTTCCATTTCATGCCCTTTCTTTCAGTCACTTGATCTCAATCTTATTTTCTTAATAAATTCTTAACATTGCAGAGATGTAGAAAACTCAAAAACTTCTGAAAACACACATGTTTATGCAGAGGAATCTTTGCCATATGCATTAGGATTGCAGGTTATTAATGAAGAGCATGGTAAAAGTGTTGTTTGTAGGTCTTCCATTGCACAGTTTACTCAGTTTGGTCCCCTAGTGGGGCCCCGAGTGCATGAAAAAGATATATCTGAGGAATCAGATATGAAACATATTTGGGAGGTATGATCTGCTAAAACTATGAACCTCTTTTTCCTATTCTTTATTATTAAAAAAAACAAAAACATGTTTTCTTTGTTTATGTAGGTATTAAATGAGAAAAATGTCAAATATCTTAACACAGAAGATCCTCAAAAGTCAAATTGGTTAAGATTCATAAGGCCTGCTCCTGAAAGACATGAACGTAATATCACAATTTCAGTCAAAAATGAACAACTGTATTTCATATCAATTGTTGAAATACCTGAGGGGAATGAGCTTTTGTACTGGGCTGATGACCATATATCATCTTGGTCAAAGAAAAAAAATTTAAAGTCAAGTATGTATAGTAGTGATCTCTTACCTATCTCAATCTCTGGTCAGTTTCCTATTGATGTATAATTTCATCTTTCTTAATTTTTGGTAGGTTGTGGGGGATGTAATATGCGATTTGCTCACCCGCTGTACTATCGAACACACTGTGCAGTCTTTCATGATCCATTCCACAGTTTAACTATACGCAAATATCATTGTAAAGTCTGTGGGGAAGCAGTAATGGGTAAGGAGAACATAATGAAGCATGCTGCTGATCTTCATGATGGCCGGGGTGCTTACCAGTGCCAGTATTGTCACAAGGTATGAAAAAATATGTTCTTGAAAGGTCTATGCCTACTATTACTATAAAAAGTAAACCACACCATTTTTATCTTACAGTTTTTTTTGAGACTCAATTATCTGGAAATGCATAGAACTTATGGATGTTCTTCTAACCCCCATCGAACTCGGCCGTTATGTGATTTTTGTGGACGTTACTTTTGTCAACCTCAAAAGTTAAAAGTGCACATTAAACGGATGCACAGTGACATGAGTGAAGTATTAAAAGAATTTCAATGCAAAAGCTGCTTGAAGATTTTAGGATCACGAGCTGCTCTCCAGAGGCACTTCAAGGAAGTTCACCACAGAGATGTGGTAGTTGCCTCCAGTTGTGATCGTTGTGGAAAGTCTTTCCAGAATAGGAGCAATTTAAAAATACACATGCTAACACATTCTGGAGTAAAGCCGTTCAGGTATGGCAGCTTATAATAAATTATTTTAACATCAGTCATAAGGCAGGCTTGTGCTTAATAGCTGCTAAATTTCTTCATAGGTGCCAGCAGGAAGGTTGCTCCGCAGCATTTACAACTAAACAATGCCTACAATTTCACTACAAGAAAGCACATGGTTTATCTGAAGATGCTCTTCCTCGCATTGAGCGTTCCATTGCCTACACTTTTGATGCGTACGCTGGTGAGACAGCCGATGGCAACATCATAGCAAATAAAGACCAGATGAAGAAACCACCTAAACTCTTAAGAAAAACTCGCAAGTCCTCTGCTAAAAAGAATAGAAGTCAAGAAGTGCAACCAGAAGAGGCCGAAAATCAGCATGAAGAAACAGAGCCTGTTGTTCCTGTTGAACCAATCATGCCAGAAGTAACTGAATGTTCTGAACCAGATCTGGTATGTTTTATCTTCAGTGTGCTGCAAAGCTGTGTATTTTGTTGTCTTGTTGCAACCTTTATCTTGCTATGGTTTGTTATTTTAAATGCTCTAGGTGAACCACATAGTGGAGTCCAATCCATACACTACTGTTGTTGACTCAATTCATCTCCCAGACACATCACTCGCACACACGGAAAGGCGTCCTTTAACTCCTGGGGAACTTATTATTAGTATGCCCTATGGTGAGTGCATAGAAAATATATTGAACTGATGTGTCTGCTACAACTGAGCCATTAAATTCACTATGTTTGATTCATAGAAGAGGAAGAGAGGCAGCTTCTTGGCAGCAAAGTGCTCACTCCACTGAGAACAGTGACACATCTGCAACATCATTCAGCTGGTCATAAGAAGTGGTTAGGTGAAGTGATTGAGGTTGCAGAGGAAGCTGCAGCTGCTGCCATGCGCCTGTCACCTCGACTGTCACCACATTTAAAAAGGGACATTTATGACTTTGATGAGAATAAGGTCAAAAGTAAATTACAGTACCTGGAAATTCCTGTGAGACAAGTGAGGACATTTTCCCCTGTCTATTCAAAAGGCTTCTAATTTTCATCTATCTCTTTCTGTCATACTTCTTTACTATATTTGGCTTGCAGGAGCTTCAAGTGGATGTTGGGTTGGGGCGTAGTAAAACATCAACTGCTCTTGCACCATTTCATCACCCGGAGTCTGCCAGTATGCTGGTGGAAGCGGCTTTGGATGCTGCTGAACGAGATATTTGCTGCCCATCTCTCTCTTCAAAAATGTCTTCCAGCCCAGTGCCAATGAGCCGATCTCCTGAGCCCCTTCATTTGTCGCATCCATCTTACTGTGTGAGGTCACCACATCAGGAAGGTCCACCCACACTCCCATCCAATGTAGCATTTTACAATGCTGACCCTGGGGACTACAGTGTGAGCCCCTCCCCCCACCTCCATCCCCTAGATTCATATAGCATACCTTCCTCACATCTAAATGCACCTCCTAGACTATACAGCACACAGAGTCATCAAGTACATCAGCATCATGCTCTGCCACTGGTACAAATCTGTTGTGAATTATAATTTGAAACTCATTCCTGTTCTGCCATGTGCTGTATTAATTGCCTGTACTCTCTTTTTGCATTTTTTTCAGGGACCATTGTCTAGTGATGATGAGGGTGCTACAGATCCAGACTGCAATTCAAGAGGAGAATGTGCTCAGAACCTCAGTCTGAGTGGAAAGGACAAGTTATACAGCGTGCCGCCTGAACATCCTGGAATGGCTTCTCGCTCATCTGATTTTCCGGACCACATGTTGCTCTCCCAGCAGAATGATCTTAACTTCTCAGGAACTGTGGTGGTCTCACCTCCTCATTACCATCTGTATGATCTCTCGCCAGACCGCCAGCGTTCAGATGTGTCTGTCACTGACCTTTCTGTAATGAGTGGTCATCGTGGTGTGCCTCAGAACTATGGTTCCTATGAGGATGTGGGGGGTAGTATGGATCTGTCTGTGCCTCGTGTCCACAGTCATGGCCACGTCTCACCTCCAGGCTACAACACTGGTCATGTCCACCAGTATACAGCACCTGACTGTGTACCAGATTGTGTCCCAGCATATTCATCTCACTCCCACTCCCACCCCCACCCACCAGCATACCAGGATCCACCATTGCAGCGGCCCCACATTAGTTCCTCATCAACCAGCCCTAGCGCGTCCCCTAGTCCGGGACCAGCACATTATCATTCATATCCCCAATATTACTGACTTCTAACAATTACCGACTCTCATTTCTCAGTCAACTTAATCCCACTTTTAACTTACACACCTTTCCTTCTCGTACTGTATTGTAGGGGTAAACTAACAGAGGTGTCCAATAATGTAGTAATTGTGTGTTAACTATTCTGCTTTGCAGTCTGTTTGCTGTAGACTTGTATAGCTCTTATCTCAAGAAGAAAAGTGATCAAGAGATTTTAGGCTCTCCATTGGTTATTGATTGATTATTTAACTTCCATACTGGAGAGGCATTTCCATTCTGTTTGACAAATATGCAGCATGTGCATGATATTCATCAATCCAACATGAATTTGGCTGTGATTTAGATGGAATTGATTTGGTTCCTGGCTGTATATGCACAAGTTTACTGTATTTTACTGTTAAATTCTTCTGTTTTGTGCTGTTTTTAAATGGTCTGGCTCAATCTTTGTTTGGTTTGTATTGCTGAGATGCCATACCTAGTCGGCTAATGCATTAAGTTGCCTTTTGCATCCTCATGACCTAGTGTATGTCATGATTCTTGGATCCAAAGATACTTCCTATATCTTTCTCAACTAAGTCAAATGAAAATTTACCATTAACAAATCCACGTTTGAGTTTATTTCACAGTGGAAAACATGGAACATTGTGTGTATTATTTTCCTTGTTAATTGCCTTGTTATTTTTATCTAGTCATTACACCCTCAGTGGATTTTTGTTGAAGTTGGTGTAGAATTTTGCAATGAAGTAGGATCCGAACCATAATTATTACAGTTTTATAGGTAATTTGGAATATTACTCCTTTTCCCTTTAAGCATTCATTAAGCTGTGATAATATTTCATCTATGTACAATTATTTTCTTCTGTTTTCTTTATATGCTGCTTGTGTCATTGTCTCTGGCTCTACACCTTTTGCAGAGGAGTGTGCTGTGCAGTCTTTGTTGAGCCATTTTTATGGATTAAGGAAGGCTTGAAGCTAAAAGGAAAATATTCATCTATACAGAATCGCCTAGGAAAATATCCATTACTCAGTCTTTAGCTAAGCTACATAACTTTCAGTGTGTCATTTTCGGTTATTTGTATAATTCCTTCATGATGTGATACAAACTTATTATTTGTGCCAAACTTAAGTTATTTTAGAGATTAGTGTGTTAATGATATTCTTGTTGTTTAATGAAAGCCCCTTTTAATTGTAGTGTTCCATACTTAAAACTAGCTTCGAGCACTTAATTTTTGAGTTTGCTTGTTCTTGAGCGTTTCTTACAGTTGACATTTCTCCCTGTAAGTTGTGATAAAAATGTATTAATGTTACGGCGAATGTCGGACATTCGCCGGCAAAAGTTCGAATTTTTAAAAAATAAAAAAATTGGTCACTCGCTGGACCTGAGGCAGCGAAATCCCGAATGAATAGTAAGGAATAATTGACATGGCTTTTTTTTTCAACAAACAAAATTTTTCTTGTCAAAATTTCTATAAATTTTAAGGCCGTAGCCTAACCAGTTTTTAGCCGGAAAATATTTAGTGTTCCGGATTGGACAATCGTGGACATTTGATGATACTGCTTTTCACCCGTAAGTGTCCACGTCGCATGTGAGTGGCCACGTGTTATTCATTTGGACGTTCGCCGCCAGGTTTCGGCGATTCTAAGATTCGCCGCCTCAGGTCCGGTAAATGATTAAAATAATAATTTTTTATGCCATTCGTCTACCCTGGGCGAATCTGGACTTTAACCGGGATCGGACTTTCGCCGTAACATTTACAAGAAAAACAATTCGTTATACTGAGACAGTAATAAACAAATAAAACCCTTTTCTGGGCAAAATGCATGAATTAAGTTCCGTCACTTGTCATCCCTGTGTACTTCCAATGTCTACAAGCACAGAGCATGACATAGTCATGTCAAGAGATTCCAACAACAAATCCCTTCAACTCCGTTACGATCAAAAATTTTGGTTCTTATGAGAAACAATAGAAAAAGAATAACACACAATAATTATAATCAGTGATTTATTCAGTCAATTAGGATAGGGCCTACAAAAAATACAAAAATATTAACATAAAATGAATGCAGAAAAAAAGCAAATTCTCCTTGATTGTCAGAACACATATACAATAGTAACCGTAGCAAGTAAAGTCCTCGTGTAAAAGCAATCAAATCACACAAAATGAAAGCTTGATAATAGCAGAATAAACATTTTGCTAAACACATACAGAAATGAAGTGGACTAGATGATCTACTCTTCAACGTCTTAATTTATAATAATTCCCCACATTAGGCTATTGTTTCTACAAGACCAATAGCCTTTATTTTATGGCTTTTCTTAATGTGGAATTTCAAATCTGGTTCATAGTAATATGAATTTTTGCAGTAATCACATGCATAGTTTGCAACTAATTTATGGGAATGGCTATAATGCCTGTGGAGGTGAGATGAATTAACAAAAGTGGATTTACATAAATTGCATTCAAATGGCTTGTTTCCAAAGTGAAACCTGAGGTGAACAGTTAATGTTTGTGCTTCTGAAAATGCCATAGGACACTCAGAACAAATGTGCTTCCTTATCTTCAGGTGAGTTGCCCTTAAATGGTGGTACATGTGACATTTCTGAACATAAGCTTTGCCGCAAAACTCACATTGAAATTTAGCACGTTCATCACTGGGTACCTTTTTGTCTTTTGGGACCTTGGCAGTACACTCGTGTCGCATCATTTCTATTGGACTGTTGAATCTGTTCCTGCATCGTGTACATTTATTTTGATTGGTTGCTGAATTTCTGTAAAAATAAATTTCTGTATTACTCCACATGCCCGTACTGGATATCACCATAGAGAAAGGGCAAGCAACATATTTATTCATACTTGTCTTTTAAATGACTCGAGGGTTTTTGTGCAACAGCCCGGTTAACTAAAACAATCAATACAATTTAAGAAACTTCTGGAATAATTCTGCAGCACTGATTCAAGCTAGCTGGTAAACAAAATTTTAAGAGTCTAACTTACCACTTTGTTGCACTGTGTTCCTGAAAAATGGTCTTTAATTAATATAACTGCCAGACAAAACGTTATTTCAATTATAAAAAATATGTAAGATATGGTAAGTGTACCTTGACCTTCGCCTTGTTGCTACTATATTTTCACTATCAGGTTCTTGACTAGCACAAAGCTGTTCAACAGGATTGCTGCCAGATGTGTTTTCTTCCTGAAAATTGTCAGGTGAATAACTTAAGTGGAAATCCTCATCAGTCAGATCTTCATGATGGCTTCCAGCAACAGAGGTGTTCATTCCACTCACTCTAGGAAAAGAAAATGCTCGTCACAAACAAAAGTTAAGCCACTGTCAATGACAAGGGAACCTATCATACCTATCATCCTCTTCTACTTCAGTATATCTGCTCTCATCATTCAATTGGCTTTGATCCATTACTGTCAAGGAAAAAAAGAAATTACTATTGAAGCAATCCTTGCAAACTAGACAATATTGTAACTAGAAAATCAAATACATACTAACCTTGAGGAGATATGGTATCCATGTCATTTGTTTGTGTAAATGAACCATTTGAATCACCACTAAGCCTAATTTGCAACACAATTTCATTTTTTATTCACTAAAAAAATTAACTAAAAACATATTCAACAAGAAAATGCAGATCAAATATACCTGAACCACGTTGACGACGAATCAGTTTCTTCCAATGAGTCCAGAATAGGCGCTGAAACATGCATTTCATCAGGAGTTGACTCATCCGAGGTAGATACTAACCTACTTTTCTTAGGTTGATGTATGTTGCTCGTATTCTGTATGAGCTCAACACATGAGATGTGAATAGCAGAAGAAATATTGTTCTCCTTGTCTAGATCAAACACAGAAGCCTCTTCAGTCAAATTTTCATTTTCTTTTTGTTTCTGTTTCTTCCTCTTTTTCTTTCTAGGAACATCTTCAGATATATTTTCATGAACCATCTCTTCAATTTCCATAGTCCCTTCCTGATACTTGGCTTTTTTATTTCTTTTCCTCTCTTTTCTTGCACTATTCTCTTCTAGATCTTCCAGAGTACCCTCTTCTGCCAAATTTTCATTTCCCCTGCATTTCTGTTTCTTCCTCTCTTTCTTACTGTGAGCGTCTTCTAGTACATTTTCCTTAACTGACTCTTCCATTTTGACAGTCTCTTCTTCAACCTTGGCTTTCTTCTTCTTTTTCCTCTCTTCTCTTGCATCATCTTCTTTAAGATCTTCCTGAGCAGCCTCTTCAGCCAAATTTTCATTTTCCTCGCATTTTGATTTCTTCCCCTTTTTCTTACTAGGAATTTCTTGAACTTCCTTAACTGAATCTTCAATTTCAACCACTTCTTCCCGATGTTTGGCCTTTTTCTTCTTTTTTCTCTCCTTTCTTGCATTTTCATCTTCTAGATCATCCTGAGGAGCCTCTTTAGCCAAATTCTCATTTTCTATGGATTTTGGTTTCTTCTTCTTTTTCTTGCTAGGAACATCTTCAGGTATATTTTCCTGTACTATCTCTTCAGCTCCAACTGTCTCTTCTTGATACTTTGATTTTTTGTTCCTTTTCCTCTCTTTTCTTGCATTATCCTCTTCTAGATCTTCCTGAGCAGCCACTTCAGACAAATTTTTAATTTCCATGGATATCTGTTTCTTCCTCTTTTTCTTTCTAGGAGCATCTTCCAGTATATTTTCTTGAACTGTCTCTTCTATTTCAACTGACTCTTCATGATTCTTACCCTTCATCTTCTTTTTCATCTCCTTTCTTGCATCATGCTTTTCTAGATCTCCTTTAGCAGCCTCTCTAGCCAAATTTTCATTTTCCTCGCATGTTGGTTTCTTTCTCTTTTTCTTACTAGAAATTTCTTGAACTTCCTGAACTGGCTCTTCAGTTTCAACTGTCTCTTCCTGATGTTTGGCTTTTTTCTTCTTTTTCCTCTCCTTTCTTGCGTTTTCATCTTCTAGATCATCCTGAGAAGCCTCTTCAGTCAAATTTTCATTTTCCATGGATTTTGGTTTCTTCTTCTTTTTCTTGCTAGAAACATCTTCAGGTATATTTTCCTGTACTATCTCTTCAGCTCCAACTGTCTCTTCCTGATGTTTGGATTTTTTCTTCTTTTTCCTCTCCTTCCTTTGATTTTCATCTTCTAGATTATCCTGAGAAGTCTCTTCAGTCAAATTTTCATTTTCCATGGATTTTGGTTTCTTCTTTTTCTTTCTAGGAACATCTTCAGGTACATTTTCCTGTACTATCTCTTCAGTTTCAACTGTCTCTTCCTGATGTTTGGCTTTTTTCTTCTTTTTCCTCTCCTTTCTTGGATTTTCATCTCCTAGATCTTCAGCCAAATTTTCATTTTCCATGGATTTTGGTTTCTTCTTCTTTTTCTTTCTAGGAATATCTTGAAGTATATTTTCCTGAACTATCTCTTTAGTTTCCACTGTCTCTTCCTGACATTTGGCTTTTTTCTTTTTTCCCCTCTCTTTTTTAGCATTATCCTCTTCTAGATCTTCCTGAGCAGCCTCTTCAGACAAATTTTTAATTTCCATGGATATCTGTTTCTTCCTCTTTTTCTTACTAGGAATTTCTTGAAATTCCTCATCTGTCTCCTCCTGATGCTGGACTTTTTTCCTCTTTTTCCTATTGGGAACAGTTTCTAACACATTTTCCTGATCTGTCTCTCCCTGATAATTGGCTTTTTTCATGTCTTCTTTCTTCCCATGAGCTATCGCTTCATTAACTGGCTCGTCCACACACGTACCTTCCTTTTTTTTTGACCTTCTGACATTCTTCTCTTTTGCCAAAGAAATATCCTTAAACTTTTGGGGGTTTTGTGTATTTTCAACATCTGTACCTGCTTCACCATTGCCGTCTATGACCTCCTTACATAATGCATCTTCTTGACAAGTATCAACAGTTAATATTTTCCTGGATTTGTTTTTTCCCTTCTTGGCCTTTATTTTCTCATTTGGGCTGACAGTAAGATCTACAATAGGGACACTATAAACTGCTGCCGTGTCCTTACTTCTTTTATTTTGCATTGTATCTTCTAAGCTACGTTTCTCTTTTTCCTTCTGGCAAGAATCAGTATTACCTTTTTGTTGAAGAACGCAATTTTTATTACGTGTCTCCACAGTCACATAACTTTGCCGTTCCTTCCTTTTCTTTCTTTTCAAAAGCTCTGCACATAAAATCTGCTCTCGTATCTCATCAAGAGACAGTCTGGAAATATTTGATCCTCCTTTATCTTTTTGGGATGTACTTTGGACAATCTTCTGCTCAGAAGCTGAAGTTTTCAGTGAAGTTTTGTATTGCTCATTAACCTTCATTTGTCTAGCTCGTAATTCTTCTTCCAAAATTCTTTTTCTCACATCATCAAGTGATTCTTCCTGAACCACAACTTCATTCTGAAACTGTTTTGACTTCTGCACCCCCTCTTGGACACTGTTTAAACTAATACTTAGGTATCGAGATAAGTTATTCTGAGGAATAACTTCTGGACACACCTTCTCTTCTTCCAGCTTATACTGAACTCCTGGTTTAAAGCCACTTAAACGCTCAAGAACTACCACACAGTCTTTTATCAATAATGCCTCTTTGTTTTCAGCTGATTTACATCTCCTTTTTAAGTCTTTTACTGCACTGTTCAAATCTTCATCCTCTGACTCATCTACCACATTATCTTTCTGTGATATTTCATTGCTTTCTTTGACAGTGAGACTTGCAGCTGGGTACTGAAGGCATGGTGTTTGCATGTCCTGTGCAAGATAGATAGAGCGAGATGGGTTCTGAAAATTGTCTCCTTTGCCTTGAACAGTATCAAGATGGGATAACTTCAACTTAAGGCGCAATCTTGAGTCTTTTCTTTGCTTAGTGACTGTACCAGCCTTTGCGAGAGAATCTTTTGCAACTTTTTTCTCAGTAACCATGTTTATACTTTTACTGAAACTATCCTCTTTTCTGCTCTCTTTATCCTTTTGATATTCTTTCTCAGATACATGCACTGAAGAAGACACTGAATCATCCGATTCCACCGAAACTTCAATACCACTATAAGTGTCACCAGTTTGCTTCAAAGGCACTGAAGTTGAACTTGAGCGTGTGACTCTAGAACAATTAAGCACAGCTAAATTTTTACTTGGCATGATCTGTTTCAGTAACCATTTTTGTTGAACAGATTTTGAACATACTGCCGAAGTAGCTTGCCTTTTCTTATTACCTTCCAGAATTTCAGAGGAAGATGGCTGTGGGTGTGAATTACCAGCAGCACCAGAAATTAAACCAGCAGCTGAAGTTAAGTCACATGAGGAAGTTTCACTTGGATCTTCGCTCAATATTTTGTCAGTGCTCTCTTTCATTGAGTCACATGAAGGTCTTGGAGCATCAAAAATATTGCTTGCAATCTTACCGTTTTCTTCTTTCTCGACCGCTTCCCCACAATCAGCCTTATTATTTACCTCTATGACACCATGATTGAAGATTTCCATATCTTCTTGGGAAAACAAATCTCTTTCTTCATAAGAAGCACTTGGCTCACAAGTTTGCAGTTGAAATATCACTGGCATAGTTTTACTCAATATTGGATCATCAGCTAATTTGACAAAAGATTGAGATGGGGAAGAAGATTGCTGTAGGGTTTTGCATTTGCTGAGAACTAGGCCCGCAGCTGAAATAATATCATCTTCTGATGAAATTTCATTTGAAGATTTGTTGACAGGGTCATTTTCATTTTCTACATGATCCCAGTCTTGGATAAGAGACTTTAGCTCTCCTGTCATGTTACGCTGATAATCACATGTCTTTTTTATTTCATTTGCTAAAAGTGTTTTTTTAGGGTGAGCAGCACACAGAGAACAGTCTTTCAGAGAATATTTAGCATTATTCTGCTCCTGCTGTTTCTGCCAGGATATAAGATCCGCAGCCTCAGAGGGAATTTCAGAATCAGAGGGAATTTCATATTCTATACCCACCGGGATACTGCTTGAAAATTCTTCACGTGGGCTCACAGGTGACATAGGTTTGTCTGAAAGTTTGGTAGTCGTTCCCGCCTCTTCACTTTCTATATTATTCTCATGTTTCTTAACACTATCATAATCATTGAGAATCTCCCCCTGAGAGGAAAATTTCCATTCATCATGGCACCCTTGTAGTTGACTCAAAGGTTCTTCTGAACCTAAGCCAGTGACATCAACCAAACACTCTGATAAATGATGCTGAGACCTATTAACTGAATGAGGACTTGAACTTGCTTCATTTTTCATTGCTTGAGAATTTACTGCACTATGTTCAAGGCTTAACACACATTCTTTTCCAATAAATTTCACTTGCTGATCATCACTGAAAGAGTGTGGAGAGTTTTTTTCATTTTCCTTTCCTTGCTCATTCAGGTCAACTCTTTCATTGTTCAGAACAACTGATTTCAGTTCTTCGGGTGAAGTCTGAAGTTCTCTTCTTCCTGGGGCACTCATGTGATCTTTGAATTGTTTTTTGATCTTTGAATCCACAACCTGAAATAAGTGAAGAGACAATTAAAATGCGAGAACATTTCAGTAGTATCAGGTTACTTTAAGTGAAGTAGAGTAACTAACACGATTTTGCCTAGCACTTGTCACTATACATAATCCCTCCTTCATGTACTTAATATTGTTGCGTGTTGTCCTCCTAGGCAGCACAGGCGGTACAATATGTGTTTTACAACTGGGGAACTCAATGGGACTGTCTGAAATTGATACGACAAGACTTATGATAGGAAATTATAGAAAGTGACGGTATTCTTTGAAAGAAGATGAAGTATTGAAACTTGTTACCACCTCCAAAAAAAGAACGGTCTCGTATGAACAATTTTCTAAATTTCTTTCTGTGTGTTACGATCTTTGACTCTTCTTCTGTATTTCTAACAGACATTACTATCGGTTAGCCTTCATTGGCACAGCTCTAATCATTCATCTCAAGAACACAAAAATTGAGACGTACTTGCTGCAGTAGACAGATAAATGGTCTTTAATCTCTGAATCCACAACCTGAAATAAGTATAGAGACAATAAATGCAAGACCATTTCAGAAGTATCAGGTAAACTTTAGACTGAAACACACAAAACCTGGTTAATTTGTAATACTGATGTTCAAAAAGGGCTACGTGATTTACCAGAGACACAGTGAATCCACAGGTTGCTCTATATGTCAATGTCTGAGAGTGACAGTTCCGTTTATCATGACACTGGCAAATTAACTAATCCGCAAAAAAAAAAAAAACCTTTTGCATTATATTCAAGTTGTATTTCCTTGCCAACAGAGGTTAAGTACACGGACTGAAACCGGGAGTTGTGGAGTTATGGCGCGTTTTCGTCAAGATGGAAGGGGGGAAGGAGAAAGGGGCGTCGGTGGGGGTGGGGGGTTTACGTTTCCGCGTTGACATCTCCTGACATTTTCACCTCATCTTCTTCATTTTCAACTGTTCGGAAATTACGTTTCTCGCACAAACACCCGTATTGCTTGTAATTGGTAAGTTGGAAGTGTAAGCTCATTAAAGCTTTCTAAAGAAGCGGCTTGTATTCGCAATTCCTGCTGTCTGTCCGTATTTGTTTTCGTGCATGTTGTCTTCTGCTGAAGTGAAAGCAGTGGTAAGGCAGAGGCAGAACTGTACTTACGTTCAAGTGATATATTATGTAACACATAGCGGCTCGAGTCTGCGCAGGATGAGTCTCCTGAGCGCTGTTGCGAACGGTTTCTCCCGTATCGGTATTAACTTCGGTACCCGGAATCAATCGAAAGTAAGTCGACCACTCCACTTGCTAACCTTTAAGATCAAAGGCGCGCGGCGGGCGGGAGAGGTAACTAGTTTGTCCTTCCCCCAAGTGTAGAACAAATATCTCATGTTGGTAGGCAAAGGAGTTCCACGATGGGCTAGTTGTAGACATTACAGTAACTTTTGCCATTTCAAGTGTCAAAGTCCCTGAAGAAGACCCATAGTGGAAGTATTCCGATGGCCTAGTTTTAGTGATATGAGCGGTCATTTTTGAAGGGTGATGCCCAATGAAGGCTCCGATAGTTTTACCTAACACTTCTGTTTGGACAGGCCATGTCGCTGCTTCATGATGTGGATGTGCCCACAAAAAAGGCTACTTTTGCCATGGCATGTTTTTGGGCACCGGATGCTCTGTTTGGAGCAACACCAGGCGTGATCCGCACCCGAGTTGGATATGCTGGCGGCACCAAAGAAGGACCTACATATCGCAGCCTGTAAGTACTTTACATTGTACTGTTAAAGTTGGATTTCTGTTTAAGTGAACTTCATAAGTTGTTTCCTGTTTTGTTTTTTTTTTTTCCCAGAGGTGACCATACAGAATCAATTGATGTTGATTTTGATCCCTCAGCTATCACTTACGCAAAACTTCTAGACATCTTTTGGTTAAATCATGATCCTACTGCTCGAACAACTAAGCAGGTTGGAATAATGTACAATTTGTGACAAGATATGATAGAAATTTCTAAAAAAATGAATGTTTTAAATTGTGTTTATAATTTAGAACCCAAAGAGTCAATGCTAATTTTAGCTTTTCTTTCTTGTTCCAATCTCTAGTACACTTCACTCATATTTTACCATGATGATGAGCAGAAGAAGCTGGCAGAGCAAACCCTCAAAGAGCAGGAGGGGAAGCACAAGTCTCCCATTGTCACTCAAATCCTTCCAGCTGGCACATTCTGGGATGCAGAGGAGTTAGTTTTATGATATTTTAGTTCAAAATAATTTTCAAGTCAAATTTTTAATGCTGGTACTCACACCCTAAAATTGCCTTTGTTACCTTTTGCAGCTATCACCAGAAGTATCGTCTTCAACAACATGATTGGCTGATGAAGGCTATTGGCATGAAATGTGGCCCGAAACTGAAGACATCTCACCTAGCTGCCCGCCTGAATGGATATGTTATTGGCCGAGGTGGAGTCGCACAGTTTGAAAGAGATGTTGCACGCCTTGGACTCAGTGAGGAAGTAGCAGATTTTGTCCGCAAGCTCTGTGTCAAATATGAGAATGCAGGACCCTTCTGCTAAAGAATATACAGTTTATTAAGAACAATCACAATGTATCCATTTCCATCTAACTTACAAATCTTCTTTTTTGGGAGAATGAGAATGTGTGTGCCCACAGCTCTGTGCAAGTTCAGATGTGGTACATATTTGTCATAGACAGCTTTCCAGATTATCATTTTTTTATTCATATGTTTTCATGTCAGTATACTTGTTATTAATAGATACCATTTGAAGGCACTTTATACCCTTGTTATGCATGTAAATTTTATATTTGTGTTACAGTTTGTACCGCGTTTGTAATTAAAATCACATGTTTTTTCAGGGGGTGTATGGATGAATTGCAAATTCGTTGATAAACTGAGTTTTGAACCTGATCATGGTAGTTTAATTTCTCCACCTTTAGATCCTCATTTGATTGTGTTGCCCCTCTCTCAACAGAGCATCATGCAGGGACTACCGATGGGTTCAATAACCGGGCAGAGTGTTGACTTGTGCTCATTTCTTTTCTGTGAACACCTTCAATATATGATATGTGTGATCGAGAGCGAAGGGAACTCCCGTCCAATCTTGAGAGGAGGTCCAACCGGAGGGGAAGTCGGGAAGTCATTGGGAGGGGGCGGGGGAAGGGGGCACTTGCAGTGACGTAGGGCGCGTGGCGGGGCGTCATTCCCCGCTCGGTTCGGACACCATCGGAATGGACGCAAGGTGGAGGGGGGAGGGGAGAGAGCGATGGAGCAGCGACCGGTCACTTCAGCCCCGCCCCGCAATCATCCGGACAGAAGAAACTGGACCTTTGGCCAGTGGAGCAGAAAACAACTAGTTATTTGTTGCGTTCGAACGGTTCGAACACACGATCACTGGTGAGGGGTCGTTGACTCACTGCGCGGCTTCCCAAAAGGACGCAGATTCTTAAAAATTATTTACGTCTTAGGTTAGGTATAATTAATACAAAGTAACGCTCGCCCTCCCGAAGGTTGTGATTTGACAAACTCCCGATGCCCCAAGAAGTTTCCATGACGCCACTCCACGACGTGTCCGTGCCCACCGAAAAGGCCACCTTCTGCATGGGCTGCTACTGGGCCCCCGAGTGCACGTTCGGGGTGCTGGCCGGAGTGGTGCGGACACGGGTAGGTCACGCCGGCCCGGACGAGGCGGCGCCTGTGCACGAGTGCCACGAGGCCATCGAGATTGACTTCGACCCTGCCGTCGTCTCGTACCAGCAACTACTTGACGTCTTCTGGCTGCACCACGACCCGACGCTCGCTGTGCCGTGCGAGGTGAGCGGGGGTTTAGGGCACTGATGACATGCCACGGTACTGATGTCAGCAGCTCATGTACTGGCGTTGTTGCAGTACGCCTCCGCCATCCTCTACCACAACCCAGGCCAGCGCGAGCTGGCCGAGTGCAGCCTGGTCGAGCAGCAAAGGCAACGATCCCCTGTCCACACCAAAGTGATGCCGGCCAAAGTATTCCACGAGGCAGAAAAGTGAGTGAACCACCGAGCCCATGAGCCCACGGTGGGTGGGAGTCGAACCCGCGACCAACCAGCTACCTTCTCGTTTTATGATATGTTCCTCTTGTTGCAGGAAGAACCAGAAGTACCGGCTTCAGCAGCACCCGTGGTTGATGGAAGCAGTGGGGTTGACGGGTACCCAGGTGGCCGGAGGCCCTACCGCCGTGTCGCTGCAGTCCTCGCACGTCGCCGCGCGCCTCAACGGCTACGTAGTTGGCGCGGGTGGTGCGGCCCAATTTGAGCAGGAGGTGGCTAATCTGGGCCTTAGCCCCGCCGCCACCGAGTACGTCGGCAAGCTGGTACGCGAGCACCAGGGCGGCGGCGGCTGCGCACTCAAGAAGGGCGCCAGCGGCGACGTGCCGGCAGCGTCGTCGCCTTGAACACCGTTACTCCGCCATCCACCTTCCTGCTTAGTACCTACATTGAAATAAGTTCATATTCTGTTAGTTTTGGGTGGGGGAGGGGGAGAGGGGGAGGCGGGGGAGAATCCGGATCCGGTTGATGCCGAGATAAAACATCACACATTGATCACAAAATTAATCGTTTATGAGCGGGGCGTTAAGACTGATTTTGAAGAGACGTGTTGCCATATTGAAGTAAATAAATTTTCAGATAATTACCTTGGATTGTCTCCAACAGTTGCTTACACCGAAACCTCAGTTGTCCTGATACACATTCAGTTTCACCTCTGACCCTTGAATTGCTTGAACTATTCCGCGCGAAAATGTGTGCATCATTTTCGTGTTTCCTCCTCCGCCCAGTCGCTGCCTAGTAGCACAACAAGCAGTCTGTTTATTCCACCCACCAAGGCGTTGGGAGTTTACTAGCAGTAAAGAGCAACCAACGAAGTGACGGGGAAACTGCATTTAAATATTGGAGTATGTGTAAATTTGGCTTCATTTTATGCGAATGCTTAGGAGAGTTTTTCCCTCATGCCTCCTGATTACTTGACTGGACGGTACTAGCTGTTCTTTGTCTCTTCTAGGTCGTATAACCACCGCAAACGGAGGTTGTTTTGATTAGGGGTCGAGTCGACTGCTGTGAATCAGAGTGAACGCTTTGTTCTTTATGCTACAGAAAATCAACCAACATGAGCTATCCAGACAAAAGTGATAGCGTTTCGAAGGACGAATGGTTGGCTCGGTTGGACAACTCGCACATACAGCGCGCTGACATGAACAAGCTCATAATGAACTATCTTGTCACAGGTACTTACAGTGGCTCCAGTCTGTTTTTGACTTTTTGTTTAACATTGGTCCATTTCATGTTTTATTCCTGCCTTCAATTGTAATGTTTCTCATGTCTCTTTGGTCAACTTTACATTTCCAGAGGGTTTCAAAGAAGCTGCTGAGAAGTTCCGACAAGAATCAGGGATTGGACCTTGTATGGATTTAGATTCCATGGATGAGCGTATTCGTATTAGGGATGCCATTCAAAGTGGACGTATTCAAGAGGCAACTTCTCTTGTTAACCAGCTACATCCTGAGCTACTGGATAATGACAGATACCTCTATTTTCACTTGCAGGTTAGTTTTTATGATCAAATTTGAAATTTAGATTTGTTTCAAATGTGGATATCCTTTGTGTGGAATTCCCCTGTGTTTACTTTTGCTTGGTTTTATGTTGCAGCAACTGCATCTTATCGAGTTGATCCGATCAGGAAATGTCGAAGAAGCCTTAAGCTTTGCTCAGAGTAATCTTTCTGAAGCAGGTGAGGCTGATCCTGCTGTACTGCGAGAACTTGAGCGAACCCTAGCACTGCTTGCATTTGAGGAACCAGCTCAAAGCCCCTTTAGTGACCTACTTCTTCCGTCTCATCGACAAAAGGTATGGTATTTGTAAAACTTTGCAAGCCGTTTTGAGTTAAATTCATTCTCTCTGAAAATTCATGAGCCTTGCTTTCTAGGTTGCAAGTGAATTGAATGCAGCTATCTTGAAGACTGAGCATCTTGAATCTACCAGCCCACGTTTGTCAAATCTTCTGAAGCTTATCCTGTGGGCCCAAGATGAGCTAGACAAGCGTAAAATCAAGTACCCTGCCATGACCAACATAGGAACTGCATTAATAGAAGGGCCAAAATGATCCAAGCATCACCGCAACAAAAAGCGGAAGAAAAAGAAGAATCGGTCTCACCATCAACATTGACTGCTCTTAGTGATCCAAGTGTTATGTGAGGTTCTTTCAGAAACATTCCCGCTCTTTGATGCAGTCTAAATTTCACATGTGGAACAGACATGATGTTATGTCTGGGCTTTAGAGTAACATTCATGATGTTTAGGACTTCGATTTTTGTTGTAACAAAATATTTTACAAAAATCATCATATTTATACATTTAATATTGGCTTCTTTTTCTCATGGTCTATTATAAAATATTGGTTATCTTATTCACATGTAATATAGATGATTTTGTGAAACTGTAAATTGCTGGCCTGTCTTATGGACACCACTGCTTACTGTGACAAGTGCAGAATGACCATACCTGGTGAGTCAGAAACTCTCATGCTTTGCTCCAGTTATTCTGAAATTTATGCTGGCTTGCAGCAGTGATGCACTCATGCACTCAGGTACAGGGTTGCACAACTTTTGATTCTGCTATATCATGTATGAAAATCTTGATGATGTTGACATAAGTACATGTCTTATTTGGTAAATTCACATATTTTCATGCTTTGTTTTCATAGCTTTTTGAGAGTTAAGCTGACATACATGACATCTCATTTCCATTTATTAATTTAATTGTACAATTTTTTGTAATATACTATGTTCATGTATGTCAACATTTTTATTACCTTTTTTTACTGATGAGTACTGTGTATAGCACTTAATTGTGCATTTTTCATTCTGTTAGTAATTTGTTTTCCTTTTATTCCTTGATGTCTTCATCAATAGCAGAGGTATGCAATTTTTGCAAAGTGTGACCAGTATACATACAAAAAGATCTTTCTTGCATTTTACATGTGGACCATTCCATTACCTGTGAGCAACGCAGAAGATTGTTTTCTGTAATGATAATTTGACTCATCAGTGGTAATATTAGCAGTTGTACTAAAGCCCATCAGCTGAGCCAAGAAAATAGAGGATTCACCCAATGAGATTTGCATGCAGTGCTCTTAAGATTATGGTTTTCCTCTTGTTGCCAAGCATACATTATAAGCCATCTAAAGAAGAAAAACGAAATATTTCAATTTTGTGATATCTGGCAAACTGGTTGACATTAAACCGAATTGAAATCGATTGGATGCTCCCCTGTAGCCTTCTGTGGGACTTGAAATACATTTTTAATTAACCAACTGATTGTCTTTTCTGACCCGGCCTCGTACCCCCCCCCCCCCCCCACCCATGTGATCCGGCAATACGCCGCGCGCTGGTGACAAGCAAAGCAATGAAGTGCTAGTTTTCTCGGGGTAACGTTAAGGACCACGGGTCACGACACGCATCTTAACTGACATTTTGATTTAAAGAAAATACGGGGACTTGTCTGGAGACGAAGGGCATAGGAGGCGGAAGCGGGGTGAAGCAGGGAATCTTGTTTGGTAGTTCGGTCTGCTGGAAAAATCGTAACACCAGCTTCATCATAGATATCCAAGGAACGTGGGTTTTCCAAACCGAAAACAAGTGATTGTGCGTTCCAGCTCGCTATCACCCGTGGGCGATTGGGGTTGTGTCCTGGTTTATAGGCGAGATGAATGGCTGCTACATTGTCGGATGTACTTTTCATTCAATTCTCTTGACGATTACTGCAAGTGAAGCGAGCCATAGGGTTGTGGTTTGCAAGAATCCACCCCTCATCCCTTCCTCTCCTTCCCTCGCCCAGACAGCGACAGAGGCGGCAGGCCCAGCCCAGACCTGACCTGAAGGGGTGTGGCGTGGCGTGGCAACGCGGTATGCGACAGGAGTACCGAGTCGACTCCACTTCCACTGCTTCCACTTCAGCAACGTTCGTGCCCCCCCCTTCCCCCTTGGGCTTGCGAGGGAAGGGGGAAGGGTGAGGAAGGGGAGGGCCGGGAAGGGGGCCGCTTGGCAGAAGGGGAAGTGTGTGGGTGTGTGCAGCTACGCTGGTGCTGTAGCCCTCTCTCGGTACGCCTGCCCTGGCGGCCCCCGCCCCCGGCGCGGCTTGGCATGTTCCCGTGCACCCGGCCGGCCAGGGGCCTGCGGGCTGCGGGCCCAGCGGGGGCAGCGGGGGCCCAGCCCGGCAAGCATTACAGACAGTTGGCGGGGCCGGCGTGCCTTGGCGCGCTCCTCTGCGTGGCGTGCACGGGCCGGGCACGGGCGTGCCCAGGCGTGCCTATCGACCCGGACTAGGGCTAGGGCCATGCCCGGCCCGGGGTGATCGCCACGGCAGGCTACGCCGCTACGCCACGCCAGTGCCACTGCCGTGCTGTGCGGCGCGGCGCGCGGCGCGGTGCCTCCGCTCGGCTCGGCCCTGCCTCACCCTAACCCCCAGCCCCGCCCCTCTCCCTCGTCGAGTAGCTTGAACAGGCGTCCGCAGGCGAGTCTTGGGGGCGCTGGTGTCGCCTGGGCCACCCCCAACCCCCACCGCCCCTAGCGTGCGGGGCCTGGCGGGGCTAGCGGGGCCCCCACAGTTTCTCGCCCACCCCCGCGCGCCGTCAGCCGCAGCGACTCCAACCCCCCCGCGCCCTACTACCCTCGTCCGTGCCCAGCCCCCTCGACCGCCCAGCCGCCCCTCCCCGCGCAAAAACCACCCCGTGCCCCAAGCCGCTTCCTGCCCCTCCTCTCCCCTCCCGGCCGGGGAGCGCTGCGCTCTGCTCCGCTCGGCTCCGCTCTGCCCCGCTCTGCTCCGCTCCGCGCTCAGCGCCTGTGCCTGTGCCAGTCCCTTCCCGCGGTGCCAGCGGTGCCAGTGCCGTGGTCCGGTCCGTAGGTCCGTGGTGCCTGGAGGAACGGAGCGGAACGGAGCGGCTACACCAGCAAGACCCGTGCCCAGAGCCCGTTGGCTCCCGTCCCGTCCAAAGCCAGGGCCTGTGCGTGTGTGCCAGTGAGTGCGAGAGAGAAAACAGAGTCTGATCGTGTCCTTGTCGCCCTCGTGGCAAGGCAAGGCGTCCCCTCGCGTATCACGGATTACCGTCCCACTCTTGGAATTCCTGCAAACGACATCGCTGGCCCAGCCCTAGACTGTGTATGTGGTGAGTTTGATGCTGTGTGTGTGTAGTTGGGGGGGGGGGGGGCGTGTATGCGTGCGCGCGCGCGCTCGTGTGTGTGTGGAGGGAGTGCACCGCGCCTTTCGCCTGTAATCAACTTACCCTTTTATGCCCCGTGTTATTACCGTTTTACTCATTCTCCCTTCTTTCCTTTCCCTTTCCTTGGGTCACGTCTCTCCTCGTTTTCTTCTCTCTCTTTCTCTCTCTCTCTCTCTCTCTCTCTCTCTCTCTCTCTCTCTCTCTCTCTCTCTCTCTCTCTCTCTCTCTCTCCACCGCAATATCTTTCGTTTCCCGTTCCCGTTCCCGTTCCTCCCCCCGCCCCCTCCTCCTTTTTTTTGCGTGTGGCCCACGACGTATCGGCGGCTGGAACTATGCAAGCAGCTGCGCTCGTTGCACGCCAGCCCGCACCACGCCACGCCGCGCTGGGCCGTGCTGGGTTAGGCCAGGCCCTTTGCGGTGACAATAATCCAAAGGAGGCCAGCCTGGCCACACTGCGCCGCCCCCGGCCGCCCCCGGCACTGCCCCTCCCTGCCTAACCCTGCCCTACAGCAGGCGGCGTCGGCTGCTGCAGACAGGATCAGCTGCATACTTCCGGCTGCTCTCAGCCCGCAGTCACGCGCTCACACATTAGGGCTCGTGGCACACATCTACCCCTTCCCCGCGTCCAGACTAGGTGGACCAAGTGGCACCGTCCTCTTTTCGATGTTAGCATTCTTCACGGTCGCATGGAATCTGAATCCGGGGCAGTCTAGTCGTGGCCACTTTTCCGGACAAGACGGCACGGCCTGCGGCACGGCCTGCGGCACGGCCTGCGGCACAGCCTGCGGCATGGCCTGCGGCACGGCCTGCGGCACGGCCTGCGGCACGGCCTGCGGCACGGCCTGCGGCACGGCCTGCGGCACAGCCTGCGGCACGGCCTGCGGCACAGCCTGCGGCACGGCCTGCGGCACGGCCTGCGGCACAGCCTGCGGCACGACCTGCGGCACGACTATGTTTCGTAGGTGTTCTCCTAGTACGCCCTTGTTTTGTGCACTTTTCCCTCTGATTCCTCGACACCTTTCACATCCACTTTCGACCTACTTCATTTTGAAGTGCTGATTGCGGGCGCTGCCGTGTCCACGCTGGTTTCCAGGGTAAGTGCAGCGTGCGGGTGAAATGAGGCGAGCTCTAATCGAGTTGGATCAGCACTTGGCCACCGTCCACGGCCACGAAAATTAATTAGGGAAGTGCTGTAATTGGGCTGCAGGAAAAGAAGGGCGGCGTTTCCGCATTGCCTCGCACGCCACGTGACACATGCCGGAGTAGAACCAACACGATTTAAATGACACACGGGCTGAAACCTGATGGCGAGTGGATGTCTCCG
Organism: Odontothrips loti; assembly: GCA_038380765.1. Lineage (NCBI taxonomy): Eukaryota > Metazoa > Arthropoda > Insecta > Thysanoptera > Thripidae > Odontothrips > Odontothrips loti. The sequence continues at coordinate 17,351,732 of CM076243.1, read as the reverse complement.
GGCATCTAGAAATCCTCAAAGCATACCTGCGGCTGTCGCTTCAATTGGTGTGTAGGCACCTGCTGTGTGGGCAACCTCGACCTGTGCATGCACACGTGTCGTGCGGGCTGGCCTACCCCAGCATTCGCAGGCGCTCGCTGTCACCACTTGCCATTTTTAGGTAGCAGTAAATCCGAACGTACCCAATGGATGAGAGCCAAGGTGTAACTTGCGAGCGGTGGACAGAGTAGTATAATATAGGTATTGCGTGTTACACGAAATTCAAGGAAATACACAGTAATATGGGTACGACAGGGAATATCAAGTAATGCGGCGGGTAGTGGCTCGCGGGGACAGAGGGAGTCGCTAACTCTTTTGCAATTCACCCTCCCCACATTTCTTTTTAGCTGTGCCGACAAACCGGTGGGGCAAAGCACCTGGATTAGTTGGCCAAGGTTCGGGAGGAGGCCGGCACTGGCGGCCGGGCGCTAGTCACACAGACAGCCGGGCCCAGCCTAGCCGGGCCCAACCCAGCCGGGCCAAGCCCACACCCCTCGCGGCACATACACACGCATAAACGCGGCCGACAAATGAGTCTCGTATATGCCGGGGACCAAAGATCGATATCTCGCGGCGGAGAGGGGCTGTACACGCTGTGCGAAGTAAAAATAAACTAGCATCGACCTTTTCGAGAGATCGATATGGCGAGAGCGTTTGAGCGGTAGGCGGGCCCGGCGGCGCCGCTCTCCCCCACGGCCGCCTGCTAGGCTCGCCTGCTGGGCTCGCCTGCTGGGCCCGCCTGCTGGGCTCGCCTGCTAAGCTGGACTCCCTGGCCTGTCCCGTCACGGCCACGTGGGCGGAAGGCGGCCCACACGGTAGCTGCGGGCCGGAGCGCGCACTCACCACTTTCTCCAATAAATGAAGAAAAGGGCTGTCCCTTTTTTTCGACTTCGGTTTTAGTTTGAGTGTGTGGAAGAAGTAATTCAGTTTGGTTTAAATACAAACAAAAAACAAACATGGAACTACTGTGCCGCGGGTCATTTTATAACCGCAACCAGAGAAAAAGATTCTTCGGCTAAAACCATTCAAGAATATTTTCAATCTTGGAGTTAAATCAAGAAATATTCTTGGATCAAGAATTATGTTCTTGAAGGCTTTAAGAATACGCTGCTCTAGGCTTGAATCGAGAATTCTTTTCTGTGGGTGCAGGAACCGCTAGGATCCCACACAAAAAGCTGAAAAAGAGGTTCTATCCGAGTGTACTGCAGCACCAGTTTGATCGAGCGACAAATTTTTGCAGATATTACACACTATTGGTCAAAATTTGTTTCTCTGTATTCTCTTTCAGAAGAAATCGAGGCGGAAAAGTGGGTCCAGTTCTCCTCCAAGGCGAATCTTTTGCGCCCATTTCCGTTGATTGTTGCGAGTAGCTCCGGTGCCGGTCTGGGGCGCTGCTGCTGCTGCTGCTGCTGCTGCCGCTCCAGCCTCCGCCCGCCCCGGCGGCCGCGTGAGCAGGATATTGTGAAGAATGTCTGTGAGGCCGGAAGGGAGCCGGGAGGGCCGGAACCAGGGAATCGAGCCGAATACGCGTTCCTCGAGAAAATAAAAGTACACCCTACAACACCACTGCAGTCCTCTGACGCCATTTCAATGCGCCTGTAATGCCGCAGATCTTGCCAACAAACAGCAAAAAAAAAAGGGGCAGTTTTGGTTTTGGCGGGTTACGCGGCAGTGTACAGGCGCAAGGTCACAAGTGACGACGGTCGGTTGATCGGTGCCTTCTGAAATGCTGGATTACAAACTGGTGTATCCAACCCGATTAGTACTTGTTCGGTTCCGTCTGTAAAGTCCATCGCTCTCCGCTCCGCCCACCTGCAAGCGGCTCTCCACCCACAGCTTCCCTTGTCGGCGCCGGTCGGCGCTGCACGGTGACGCCACCGGCCGCCGCCTCTCCCGGGCCCTTCCCGTCCCAACTTCATATGCAAGGCACTTTCCGCCGCCCCTACATCACGGGCAATGGAATAATTTTTCATCCACGTTCAGAGTGGAGGAGGCGCAAATCCCCATAGGAGCAAGAGAGAGATTGGGGGAGGGGCCACCGCCTTGAAATCCCCTCAGGCCTAGCGCCTGGAGGGCAGGCAACCCGCGTGCAGCCGCGTGCTGCGGGCTAGCCTATGCCGCAGTCAGCGGGCGCTCCGCTCCAGCGGCTCCAGCCGGGGCTCCAGCCACCGGCCACCGCCCGAGCGCCCGCTGACTGTGGCATAGGCTAGCCCGCAGCACGCGGCTGCACGCGGGCTGCCTGCCCCCCAGGCGCCCCTACCGGCGCCCCTCCCGGGTCCTCGTCAGCCGTGCCGAGGCCGCGCCGCAGCCGACCCACACCGGTTCACCGCGCTCGGGTGACACGTTTAGGGCGTATCTCTGAAGAGAAGAAGCACTTGTGGTTACACCTCATTCAAGGCCTCCCTCCCTGTACATACACCGCCATCAGTCCCTCGTCACCAGCACGCCTCCCCCACTTCCCCCTCTCTACCTCCCCTCTTCTGTCGCCTTGTGGGCCCGTGACAGCTGTTTTCCATTGCGACTTGTTTTCGATATTCTCTCGCAAAGTCGAAAGACTCGTGGAAGGGACGGAAACCTCCCAGCCACACGAAAATCCACCCTACTTTGCCATGCCCGCGCCTGCCTTGCCGCTTCGCGCCCTCCTCTCTCGCAAAGTTGTCTCCATCGCCGCGTAAATTGAAAACGACTCCACAGCGTATCTTCCGAACGCTTTCCTGTTCTTGCGCGTCTTCTCCACTTCCGGTTTTAGCTTCTCCCAAATACCCTTTTAAATACGAGAATCCAACATGGCGGACGGACGCCGGTGCGTTGGCGTTCCGCGGCCTCGATTTTTCATATCGGATACATTTTGCGGCGTCATGATGTTCTTCTCTGGTTCCGGTTTGGATACAGTGAAATACCCTATTCTGAACACACCGGCATTTTATTTCGTCCGTTTCGTAAAAAAGAGTTTATTTCCGCCTGTCCTCCGTTTGTCAGAGCGTTGTTTTTCCGCAATGCGACCCATGCACCCCCTTGCAAAAGGCTCCCATCGTTGCAACCAAGTGGAGGGCCTGGTGGCGGTGGGTTGGGGCGGGCCCGGGGGTGGGCCGGGGGGCGGACCCGGGGGGCGGACCCGGGGGCCGGACCCGGGGGGGCGGACCGAGTGTTGGGATCGGGGACGGTCCGTGGCGGGTGCGGCCGGGGGCGGCGGGAGCGGCGGGGGCCGGCCGCACACTCATCCGTAGCACCTCGCCCCCCCCCCCCCCCCCCCCAGTGCGTTAGTACCCTGCGGACCCCCACCCACCCATCGAAGAGAAAGGGAGGGGGGGGGGGGGGGGGGCAGCGAGCGAGCGAAGAAGGTAGTGATGGTGGGGGTAGGGCGAGGGGTGGGGGTGAGGGGGGTCGGCCAGCCTGCGGGTGAATGAACGGCGCAGTCAATACCGCACTAGACCGCATCAAACGCCGCAGCGCCGCGCCGCACGGCACGACGACACGGCAGTGCACGGCAAACCGGGAGTTCTTCCACATTTCGCCGCCCGTCCGTCGTTTTGTTTGAATTCCTGTGGATGCTCTGCTTGTAGTGCATGCAGACATCCTCCCTAGTCCTGGGCGGCGTCACTGGCCAGCCCCCTCCCCTCCCCCCTCCCTCCCCAACTGGGTTCGCCCCCACGGAATGCGAGGGCCACAAGTAAGTGCGGGGGTAAGGCCTCGCCTGGTTCCACCCGGATCCGCCCCCTTGAATTCCAGGTCCGGAGGGTGTTCTAGGCAACTGGATGCGCAAACGTTATAAAATGATGAATTTATTTTGACTGGTGTTGCCAAAAAAAAGGGATGCACCATGGGAACGATTGAAAATCAGGGCAATCTAAGACAAAAATGTAAATCACGCGATTTTAATGGCCCGCTTCCACCCGCTTCCTGCTGTGCCGCTGTGCCTTCCTACTAGCTCGGATAGGCACGCCGGCACGCCCGCCAAAGTACTGCGTTGTCTCATACCCCGTCGAATGCCTCGACCCCATCCCTCCCCAACTTCCGAAATCCCTATCCCTTGCCGACATCGCTTGCACCTGTTACAATGCCATCAGCCCGACCCGGTCCGCCTTACACATTAAATTTATTCAGCCGCCCCTTTTCCTTTCTCCCCTCCGACCACCCCCCCTCCCTCCACCGCCGCAGATCTCGGTGCTTGCTGGTCGGCAGGCCACAAGTCTGCTCCGACCGAGGGGGAGTACACCGTATGCGTCCTCTCATCATGCAATACTGAAATAGAATACTCCGGAGAAGCCCGAATCGGAAGTAAGAAATCGTAACAAAGAAGAAGAATCCAGGAAAAAATATCAGAAATCGCGTGATTTTTGAAGGGCAGTGGGGTTCCAAATACTCGATTTCTCATACTTCCTTCTGCATTCTTCTACTTCGTTGGGACTTTTCACTTCCGTTCCGAGCATCTCCGGAGTACTCTATTGCCGGATTCTGCAGTCAATTTCGCAGTCAACGCAAATCCGATTCATACTATGCCTTATGGCACGCAAATTACTATAGTAGTAGTACAGAAAGAAAGTAAAACAAGAAAAGGATGGAAATCGGGATGAGGGAGAGAGGATGGGAAGGAATGGCATTTGGAGACCCTCTCATTGGGATGGTATTCCCATGTACTAACACTGCAGTTCAAGATATTTACCGGAATTGCATCTGAAATACACCTAAAATCCTTCTTAGCAATCCTGCCTATCGCCCGAAGAAGTTTGCAAAGCGTATGTAGGCTTGCACACACACACACACACACACACACACACACACACACACACACACACACACACACACACACACACATACGTCGAAGAAGGAAAAGTTATACGAGACAGAACCAAGTCTCCTGATTTCGTCTGCTTGGTTTGTTTTGCTTTGGTTGTCGGGGCACAGGGGAGGGTAAATGCAGGGCTCGGCTGTCAAGTGGTGTGGTGTCCCAGTGGCCGGCAGACGACTGGTTGGCACCAGTTCTGCCTGTGTTCTTGCGTTTAGTGAGACATTCGTGTGATTGCAGGGCAGGGCTATGGCAATATTAGCAGTTGGCAGAGGAGTCTTTTCATTCTGTTAGTGGCTTTTGTTATCATGATTTTGCATCAACTTTTGGACCAAGGATGGATGACACACAACGCCATGGATAATTCCCATGTGGAATCACAAGTAAGGTTATGAATACAAATAGTTTTAGTCAGATCTGACAGTTTGTTGTCTTCTGACATTTCATCTGAGTGAGGACAGCTATTTGGTTAGCTCCTAAGTTTGCTCTGTACCTGCTAGTACGCACGAGTTAGGATCGTCAGATCCAGTGGCTTCGCCGCAAAGTTTGTCATTGGGTTAATTTTTCATATAAGTTTTGTTAGTTACTCCTATGACAGTTTTTTTTCCTCTCTCTCTCTCGCTCTCCTTTTTTTCAAGGCACTGAGTCCAGTATAAGGACCGTCCCTCTGTCAAACCTCGGTGTCAGTGGAGCTGCAAGACCTTTCCTCATCAAAAAGTTTGTTACAGTGCTACATCGTAGTGAAAGTATTTTCATTCCCAGTCTTTTAAGTTATCACCACCAACTGAAATGTTTTTCTATTTTTACAAAACATAGCACACCACAAATAGTAATTAGGACTTTGTAAACATTTTGCAATGACCATTGCAAAAAGTTGCGATGAGTGTCTCAGAAAATGAGCTGTCAACGACTATCACAAAAAATTCCACACAACAAAAGAAGAACAATTTTAACAAGATTGGTATTCTTAAAACGTTTTTGAATGCAGACCTTCTAACACATGGCTGCACTTCAACATTTGTTTGAACTTTCATATTAATCTTTGCTGCCAAACCAAGTATCCTGATGCATACTATTTGTCTATCAACTGGGTCGCTCGCGGCTCACTGCCGACCGGTGGTAGGGCGCATCGCTTCTCGCCAAACCGAGAGCGTTTCATAGCCCTGGTTTTACGTCGTACAACCGTCTGCAAACCAGGCTGTGTTTGGCACTGCAGTTGATGCCGAGCTCACGATGGACCGAACAAGTTGAAGTGTGAGGCGCTGCCGCCGTTCCGCCCCCCGCCCGCTGCCGCCGTCCCGCCCCGCCCACCGCCCCCGCCTCCCGCCCCCTGCTCCCTGCCCCCCGCCCCCTGCCCCCCGCTCCCTGCGCCCTGCGCTGCGCTCCTAGGTACGGTGCACCCTGACGGCAGCCCCCGGCAGCGCACCGAGCCGAGCCGACTCGCCAGCTGCAGCCTCGAGCGCTGCAACTGCAAAAGGAGGTGTTTCGGGTACGAAGGCGGGGCGAGGAGACGAGCCGAGGCTGGCAGAGCCGGGTAGGGGGGGGGGCGCTGTGTGGTGACTGCAAAGCAGTTTGTGCCAAGGCAATGCAGGTAAAGGCAAGCGCCCCCGCCCGAGGAGGCCGGTCCTTGGGGGGGGGGGGGGGACGCGTGCGGGGTGCGGACTGGCAGCAGCCAGGGAGGTGGGGGGGGGGGGGTTGGTAGAGAAAACGCGAATCAGCTGTTCGTCCGCTTGCTAAGACGAAACGTGGTCCTCATTCTCAAATTGAAATGTTGGTCCGCGGCCTCCGCAAGACCTCCGGTGTTCCGGACGGCACCGGCACTACAAACCGCCAGCCGCGGCGCCGTGGTCCGCGGCCGGCGGGAGCAAACCAGGGCGGGCTGCTTCCGTGCAGTGATGGGCCTGGGCCGGTGTCTACTGTGTGTTGCCACACACACAGAGGCGCGGCAATAAAAGCGGGGCCTTGTCGACGAGTCCTTTTTATTCCCCCAGTTTTTCACGTGACACGCAGTATCAGTCTGCGCGCAGCGGCGGGGCGGGCCTTGGCGGGCCTGGCTGGGACGTTTTCGGCCTGCAGGGCGCTGCCTAGGTCTGCCACACTCTGCTGGGCTCTGCCACACTCTGCCACGCTCTGCCACGCTCTGCCACGCTCTGCTAGGCTCTGCTAGGCTCTTCTACATTAAACGTCACGCTGTCGTCGCTTCCGTGTTCACTCCGAAAGGTCACACCGGAAAAAGAATAATTTGAGAGAATGCGAGCTGTGATCTCCGAGTGTCCCCGGCCCCGGGTCTCTGAGGCCGCCCCAGCCGCCCCCGCCGTCCCCTCCCGTCCACTAGTAGTCTGCTAGTAGTGTCGTTGCGTGCGCCCCCTTCCCCGCCCCGCACCATGTCTCGTGCGCTGCTGAGTCGCGTGTCGGTTCTCAGGGCCGCTACCCCCCTCCCCCCTCCCCCCTCCCGCGTTCACCTCCTTTTCGCCGCCACCCCCTCCGCGCGCCACGCTGTACGCTACGCGACGCCCGGCCACGCCACCAAGCCCGCGTTGCGCCAACTTGTTCAAAACAACTAATCGATGGCGGCTGGAAAAGTTGGAAGGTGGGTGCCAGCCCTGGCCGAGCCCTGGCCGAGCCCACTGCCGGGTGGGGCCGGGGGCCGCAGGGCCGACTGCCCTAAGCTGGGGAGTAATATGTTACAGGTATTATGGGAACTACAGGTCATACAATGCAGGCAATTTAGAAGTATTCCATGTACTATACATACATGTACTTCATGTAATATATACCTGTAATGCATGTAATACACGTAATGCAAGACATACAGGAATACAAGTAATACAGATACTATACAAGTAATACAGTAACACATTTAATACAAGTAGTAATGCATGGAATACAAGACGTGGGGACGGAGTGATACACGAGTCGGTAACCCCGTGGCCGGAGGGGCTGTTCGGCCGTGGGGTGCCGGGGTGCCGCAGCAGGGCCTGCTGCCGCCTGCTGCCGCCTGCACCCGGCCGGCCCTCAGCAGCCTGGGCCCGGGGTCCAGCCTAGGGCCGGGCAGTCCACGTGTGCAGTGGAAGTGCGCTCGGTAGCACAGTCACTGCCGCTATTGGGCCGCAGCCGACCATGCCATTTTGGTATCTCACCCATTATCACGTTTGGTCACGGAATAAATTCCGACCTCCCATCCTTTAGCTTACCGTTTCATCCGATCTCTTTGCAGGTCCATATTCTGCACTATAAACTCAACTCGATTAGTTTTTTTTTTTTTCCAAACCTCGCCACCACTCCACGTCAGTCGGGTACGGACTTACACGGAAAAAAGAAGTACTGGAGGAAGGCGGATATCGAAAGTGTCACGCATGAATTGACACGATGGAAATGTCGGGGTCGGCAGGCTGCAGCCGGCTGCGGCCCGAGGGGACGTCCCGTGGGCACGAGGCGTCCGGCCCATCGATATACACGGAAAGGAAATGATTAGACAGTGCATCATTCATCGCTCGGCTCTTGCCGCACCAGTCAGCCGATGGCTGCCACCGGGGAGGGATGGTCGAATCGAGGCAGAACATCGGGAATCGGAAATGAAAACTCTTCCTCTCTGTTTCTCACTCAATGCCCATTTCAGGACGAATGCCCCCAATGTCTCGTTTGGTGAGTCATCGCTTTCACCCCCACCCCTACACCCGTCTCCCGATATCAGTTTTCACCCCCACGCCCCTCCCCCTCTCTGTTCCGCCTGATCTTTCTTTCGTTCTGACACCACTGACCTGCTTGACAATTTTCCTAAAAATTCGCGTTAACTCACTTTTTTAAATTCTTTTTTTTTTTTAGGGGGAGGGGGGCGTGCTGAGGGTTCGTTGCATTCGTGTCGCGCTCTTTAGGCAGTTTTGCCTTCGGTCCTGCTTTGCTTCCTTTATTAGTCTTCTGGTGTCCACCGTGAGAAAGCCCCTGCCATCCTCGAGGTAGGCCAGCCCGCAGGGCACTGGTGATCCACGGGCTTGCCTACCCTCACAGGCGCTCGGCTCCGCAGGCTCAGCCGCGTGTTGTCGGCTCCCTTGTTGCAACCTCCGATCGGTCTCACGCCGAGCCTGTAAGCCTGCAGGCCTGTAATCGCCCAGAGCGCTGCATAATTCAAGCGTGTGATAGTCTTTATCGATCTGCTGTGCCCCCCCCCTTCTGAATCCTGCCAACCCACGCTGTTGTGTGTGTGTGTGTGTGTGTGTGTGTGCTCATCCCGACCGATGTGGGTGTTGTGATTTTGCCCCTGACGAAACCAGGGCTGAAAGAATCGTTTCTCTTAAATCCAAATCATTAGATCCGACGCCAACAGTATTCGGTATCCCGTGGTAATGCTGCTTTCATATGTATCTCCTCACAGTTCCGTATTCGTCCTCAGAACGAACAAAGCTGATGGACCAGATCCCCGGTAAGGGTAACTGCACTCTCAAAATACGGAAAAAAAGGAAATCGAGATACTTAATTTTATTTAAAAATTTCTAACAACGTGAGCGAACAGATACTGAGAAAATAAACCAGTTCGTTGGTGGTCTGTCTGTGGGGGTCTCCGGGGGCCGGAGGCGCCGGCGTCTGTGAGCTGGCACATCGTATTAAGGCGTGGCACCTCCTTGTCAGCCTCGCGGAGGACACGCTGCCTCACGAGGATATGCGCCACTGTGTGTACCGTTCATAGCACAACTGTTGTAGAGGACATTCTTTTATCACGGGTTTTAAAAATGGGCTTTTTACGACATATGCTCCGGCCTACGCGTTTCCTGAGTCACGATTTTTTCCGGATGAAAATTAACCAATTCCCCCCCCCCCCCCAACAAAAAAAAAGGATGGGAGGAAATAAATAAATTGATAAGCATGTATACGAGCGCTGACGCCTGCGATGGCGAACCGAACTCATTGGCTCAGAGAGACAGATTGAAATGACGACGCCTGTAATCTGTTTTGTTTCGGGTGCTCTGTGGGATGGAGAGCAGGGAGGATGGGTGTGGGATAGGAGGGGGACAGGAACGAGGGAGGGGGGGGGGCAGCTGCAGCAGCTCTCGGTCTCAGCTGTGAGAGCGGAAGGAGACAGGGAGGGGGCAGTCGGCGCGCATGCGTACTGGTTCCGTCTTGGCACTGTCTCTATCCCTCCCGGTGTCGCCCTCGGCCCGTCTCGCTCACTCCAGACCGCTCATTGATCCAGGCAATACACACGGCGGGGAGAGCGAAAGAGAGGCAGGGAGATTGAGAGAGAAAGAGAGAGCGCTCTGCAGAGGCGCGTCGAGGCACCCAGAGGCACCCAGAGGCACCTAGAGGCACCCTGTAGGCATTCCTGCACTACCCGCCACTGTCCTCATTAATTTTGATTTTTTTTTCGGGCTTAAAGTTTTGGTTTGGACACAATCGATTTGGATTTCCGATACGCGCAGAGGTTCCAGTGTGCCCATCCATAAATCAGATTTATCTTTTAAATTGCAATGTCTCGTAAAAGTGCACTGGTTAAATACCGTCGTTTGCTAATAATGGTTACCGGCTTGCTTCGGTTGTATGTTGTAATCTTGGACGGAAAGTTTGTGTCTAACTGGAAAACATATATTAGACGCTCATAATGTGCCCTAGAAATAGTAATCTTTGTTTTGCCAAAAAAAAAAATTACAGGAAATCTTTCATGCTCATTTCGACTTTTTCGAATTGAAAATAAATTGTTAAGATTTCTATGATTCCCCTTCTACAGTCTCTAGGGGAATAATTAAATATAGCGTTGGATCCCGAGGGACACCATTTGCGAGCGTCGGAAACGTAATAGCAGGAGACGGCTGGCTACGGGCTAATTCCTAGGCAGCCGGTGTCCTTCCTCGGAGCTCGTTTGTTCTGTATCGTTACCGCTGTGCGCTACCATTTGCAGCCTGTCATTTAGCCCGTGTCGCCCGCGGCGTTATTAAGTCCACCGAAAGGGCAAAATTCTAGGAGAATAGAGTGACCCAGTTAGCAATTTCTACCGAGTTATTTAGACATGTCGGCCTAGACACTTTGGCTTGACAACCTTTTTCCCGTACTAATTTCACCAGGCTATAAATATCTGTTACGTTGCTTTATGAGTCACAGTCTTGCCCATCTTCGGATGATGCATGTTGGCCTGTCACTAGTCTACGAGTACTGGAGCGAATTTAAATCAAATATTTAATTCTACTCCAAATCAACATGAAACCATGAGATGATGCCCCCATTTGCTGTTTGGTGGCATGAGCGTCATCCGCCGGTTGTCGACAATGTTTGGCGTATCGATGCATGTCGCGATGCCGATGGAGCTGCAGGGCGCAGGGCAGGGAGTGTCGGCCTGGGTCATGCCCAGAGACTCGAGCCCCGGCCCGGGCTGTGTGAACGCCTGTGTGGTAGGCCGTCCCGCCGAACGCGTATGCAGGCGGGTTGCCTACCCTGACATTCACAGGCGCTCGTCCCTTGGCTCAGCCGGTCACACCGTTCCCCCTGTTCGGCCAGCCGTATATCTTGCCACGCGTGGAACAAAAATTATCTTCCTAATGTTCACGCAAAAAGTTCATGCAATCTTTCAGTATTCTCCGGAGTCGACAAACTAAACAGGCCGCAATATGAATGCGTATTCTTCGCAAGGTGTTTCGCGCTTTACTGTTTTGATCTAGGCTCGCTGCATTCGCTCAGTAAGTGCGCGCAAAGTACCTGTTCATCGTCTGAGTCGGGTCGTGTGGCGCGGTGCCGCGAACAGCAGTGCTGCAGCCCAGTATGTCCGAACCGGCCCTCCTCGCTTGCCGGCCAGGCGGGCCCCGGCGGACCCTCAGCTCGGCGGCGTGGCGGGGTGTGGCGGGGCTGGGCCGGGCCCGGCCTGGCTGGGCATAGCCAGGGCACAGCCAGGGCACAGGCAGGGCACAGGCAGGGCACAGGCAGGGCACAGGCAGGGCACAGGCAGGGCACAGGCAGGGCACAGGCAGGGCACAGGCAGGGCACAGCCAGGGCACAGCCAGGGCACAGCCAGGGCACAGCCAGGGCACAGCCAGGGCACAGCCAGGGCACAGCCAGGGCACAGCCAGGGCACAGCCAGGGCATAGCCCACTACAGCTAGCTGGGACGGGACTCCGGTCTGGGCCAGGCCGGGTTGGCTATCGATTCCGGAGGAGTGAAGCGGGGTTGGGGCTTGCAGCGGACTGCCAGCTACTGCTGCTGCCGCTGTCCGCTGTGTGATCACCCCCCCCCCCCCCACTCTTCCTTTACCTCCTCCTGACCTCCACCATTCTTCGGCTCTCCTTTTTCTTTCGCGCGAAAAGGCCGTCTTTCTTTTCCCTGTTCCTCGACGACTTTTGCCGCGACTTCTCTCTCTCCTTTCTCTCTCCGCTCCCCCCCTCCCCTCCCTCCCTCCCTCCTCTCTCTGTCCTACTCTCACTATCTGCGGTGAGGACTTAACCGTCTCCTAAACCATCGTAAACAATGCCTTTAATTTGTGTATTGTAGAGACTCTTCCCCCCACCCCTCTCCCTCGCAGATGCTTGAACAACCTCAAGAGTCTTCCAGACTGGCTGTGACGGCTCTGCCCCACCACCGTCCCTCTTCCTGAGAAGGATTTTAAGTAATGTTTCCCGCGGTTCGCCGGCCTTTAAAGGGAGGCCCGGTTCTCCGAGCATGTTAAATATAATTGTTTAGCCGTTAACTTGATTCAATGTTTGCCGTCATTATAAACTCTGCTTACTTTTAGATTTGTTCCTACTTTTCGTGTGCGGCATTTACAAAACAACAAGGCAATGAAGATTAGGGGAGTTCCCGTTTTTTACTGACCCCAAGAAACAATTTTTTTTTTAAATGTGAAAATGTGTTAGCGGTGGCGGTAGATTAACTCTTTGCTTGCCCGCCTTTCTCCGGCGTCAACACCCGTGCCGCCCCTGTTATGTGTGGAGAGGTCAAACACTTGTCCGCGTTTGTAAGATGGAGATAATAACGAGGGTGCCCGAGGTACACAAATCTTTTGAAAGTCACTTAGCATGCTGGGGAGCTCACCTCAAAGGAACGTGGTCGCCCGAAAGAGGCGTTGCTGCGCCCGCCACCCACCCGCAGCAGCCCGAGTTACGCGGGTTCAATTACCGGCCACGGAAGCAGTTTTGTGCGCCGAGCGAGCAGCTCCCATTAGCGGTGAGGAGAAGGAAAAGAAACAGAGATAGCGAGAGCGAGAGCCGGCAAGAAGAAAAAATGTATTGAGAAATTTGGAGAACACGCTGTTTCCTGGAAGGGGTTTCCCATAAATTATGCCTCGACATGGTTAGGCCCAATCAGACACGGCAACGGTGCCAGCCTGCTAGCCTGCTCACCCCCGTCTGCCGCAAGACAGCTCCATTTCCATCTGTCAATTGTTTTTTTATATTTCAACTGTTTTTTTTTTTTGGCTGTGTGTGTTCGTGTTTTTAATATACGATCTCTCTCTTCTTGTTCCAGGGACCACAAGCAGCCTTCCACAGGAATTTATTGGTAAGTGTTAAGATTCGTTTTTTTTCTGCGCAAATGAATGTTGCGATCGGTGTCACAATGACTCATCTTTATATTTCTTCTTTTTATTTCTTCAGGATTATAATGCACTCTCAGCAACTCCGACCTCGAGATGCCTGGCTCGGACCCTGACGAGCCCTGGTAAGTAACAGTTATTGCACACACACACACACACACACACACACACACACACACACACACGCTCTACGTTATTAGAGCTGGCAGGTCCCTAATCACCAGCACCAACTCTTCCATTCACCTTTTCGTCCTCTTTCATACAATACTGCACTAAGGTTTAACGAGAGACAGCATGCTGGGTCAGTGGGAGAAAGACAGAAAAGGAGGAGGAGGTTGGGGTGGAAATGGTGACAAAGAGACAGTGGGGTGAAAGGAAAGAAGGGGAGGGAAAAGTTAATGAGTTACTCCAATTACACAGTACATCGTGAAGTATAATGAGTGCACCTCGTGGTGTCCTCGTGTTCGTGTTTGGAGAGAGACCGGAGAGAGACTGGGGTTGTTAAGGCCAAGGCGGGATGGGTTTATTTTTGATTATTTTGTTTTCGATTTTTTTGTGTATTTATATATGTGTATATACTTCTTGTTTTTAATTCCTCGGGCGCTAGGTGAGCCCCTGCCGACCTGCCGAACCCGCGGGAGGCTATACCGCAGAGCTTTTATGTGCTACGGGCCTGCCTTCCCTCCAGGCGGTCATCCTAGGCCGATCCTCTTTCATGCTTATTTTCTTATTCCTTTCCTCTTCTCTCGCTCTCTTGGCTGTGTCCACGTTAACGACCTGGTGCGGACATACGTGACCAGTTCCAGCCGACTTGGACCCCTAGTCTCTCCCTGAGGAGTGCCCTAACCTCATGAAAGTGTCCTGAGTCGACATGCTACGTTGCATTGGCCGTTCCTGTAATGTTACCTGAAGCCACCCATCCGCAGAAGAAACCGAAGTGATGAAATTAATGACAGGGTAATTTTTACGGGGCGTGGTTGAACTATATAAGACATGGGTGGAGTCGCAGCGTCCAGAGTGTGGCGGAAAAGTCTGGCGGTGAGATACCTGACTGGTGCAAAGTCTACCGCATGGTGGCCGCACGTTTCCTTCCCTCCCCTCCCGCGGGTGCCGTTCCTTCCGCTGCCTGATGCCGTGATGCCGCGTGGGCCGGGCAAGCAGGGAAGGGAGAGAGAGAGAGAGAGAGAGAGAGAGAGAGAGAGAGAGAGAGAGAGAGAGAGAGAGAGAGAGAGAGAGAGAGAGAGGTGGAGAGTCGCAGTGTTTTATGCATGTGAGTACGAGGAACCGTACTTAGATTCAATATTCAGCATTCGCAGGGGTAAAGGGGTGAATATTTGGTGCGCGTCTGCTACACTGTCGTGCCAAAAAAAGGCGCAGAAAACACGCATTGAAACTGGAAGAATTTTAAACAGCCTCTGACGCATCCGATGTGTGTACGAATAAGAACTAAAATCGTTCTTGTGGCATTACCAGTAAGCTTCGGACAGCCGCTATTTAACCCTTAAATGGTCTAGGGGGTTAGGCGTCCTTATTATAAGACGCCTTCCCTGCGTTGGTAAATCGCCCCGTGGCTCAGCTGTGGGAGAGAAAATAAGGGAGGAGGTAGGGCATGGCTCCAGGGCGCTGGGTGGGGGCGTGGCGTGTCGGGAGGGGGGAGCTGAGCGGCGCGGCGGCTGTCTGCTCAGAACATTAGCATGGAGCGACCGATACCCCTGATAAGCAATATCAGCCCCCCCCCCCCTGTTGGCCACACCCTTCCCCTTTCTGTATCCCACCTCATTTCCCGGACAGGGCTGCACTATCCCCGCACCCCTCATCAAGTCCGTGCGAAAACAAGCCGAGCGCTGCCTGTCCGCACCTCAGTGTGTGCACGGCGCTCACGTGCTCCAGAGCTCGTCCAACAGGTTACTTCCTTACAGAAATTTACAAGCGTTTGGACTATTGTTTAAACAATGATGTCGGACTGAGCCGCTGAACGGGTAAATGAATATAACAATGCAACCTAACTCTTGCAAACGGAGAAAGGGAGTCAGAGTGACAGAGAAAGTGCGGAAGGGTCGTTTGGGTATAGTATCACGAAACAATTCTTCACTCCGGCTACTTACACACGATGGAAATTCTCAAATCTACGTACCCTTGCCACTGTCCCATGTTTTCGACAGTGTGCCGGCCTCCGAGTAGAGTGTGATTGCCTTTGGCTCTGTTGACAGGGAGCCCCCCGCCCCCCCTCCCCTGCCCGGGCCTGGACATCACCGGCCCAAGGCACACGACCGATGACGCCCTCCGCTCCTGGTCCAACAGTTACTCTGTGATCCCGAACACCTTTCATGGAATCACGGTAAGTACAATCTATTTTGCTCGTTCCATCAAGATTTTCCGGAAGAAAATGCTGAAATGCTCTTAGCTTAGAACCAATCCACACATTTTTTTTTTTTTAAATCTCGGATGAAAGTTCGCAATCAAGCAATCGTTGGTTTCTTTTGTGTAATCCGCAGGTCGGACATGACAGGAGCGGCAGCGGCGGCAGCAACAGCAGCAGCAGCGGAGGCGGAGGCCGGGGGAGATAGCTCAGGGCTCTTGCTCTTGCGTTTCGCAGAGCTCGCGCCCTCGCCGCCGCTACCGCGGAACGAACCGCGGGACGCGCGGAGGGGGAGGGGGCGAAAGGGGGGGAGGTAAGCCCCATGCACCATGTCCGAGTGCTCGGAGTCGGTCTCGGAGGAGGAGCGCGGCCTGTTCCGGCCCTTCACCAGAGAGTCGCTGGCAGCCATCGATATGCGAATCGCGGAGCAGGAGGCGCGCCACCGAGAACTGGAGCGGAAGCGCGCGGAGGGGGAGGTCAGTTCTAGCATTTAAATTTTAATTCTTTTAGCTCAATTATTATACGGCCGTGACATTTTTCCGGATGGCCAATCGTTAGCCTCGCATTGGAGGGCTATTTAAAAAAAAAAATTAAAAGGAAAATGAAACTCACCGTTTTTAGAGCAAAATTTCTATGGGCAGGAAAACGTGTTTGACGGAAAATCTTTGGTATGAAGAAATAGCACACATTAAGAACGATATGCACAAATATACAGAGATGTAGAATAATACTGTCATGACGGACTGTGGTAGGTACCGACACTTTTCTCTGGCGAACTGTGTTCTTTCAAGGGACTAGCAGCTACAAAAACAAAACAGTCTGCTTTTCACGCGTTTCTGTTTCAAGAAAGTGTAGCTAGTTTCTAACACACCACATGAGATATTGCATGAGAGTGTTCGTGTACTTCCTGACCAGTACCGTTGGTGTTTTCTTGTTAACATCTGTCGTAGTTTTAAGGAGATCGCCGAAGATGGCTTCTTCGTTTGTCTCTTCTTCCCCTCTTGGCACAAGTATACCTTACTGTATACATTTTGTTCGGGGGTTGATAAACAATTTACTACGATTGAATAATAAGGCAGTGCAATTGCTCCACATCAAGAATACTCTGGCTGCATTAATCATCTTTTAAACTGATCACAAACTATTTCATTTCTTCACAGATTGTAAATAACCTTAATCAAACATCAGTTGATGTCTCTGTTTGGGCATTGACGGCTATCGTGTGATCTATATTAACTGCAGTTTGTACGGCGTTGCGCAGAAAATGCGGAATCAATATGTAATCGTAACGTAGAGAATATTTTCTCGATAGTAACATTAATTATTAGAAACAATTTTTAAGGTCCATGAGGACTGAAACCAGACGTCTTAATTATAAGAGTAGGTTTCATAAACACTTACAACGCCTTTTTTAATTTTGCTGTTCTTGAAAATGTCATTTTCTAGTAATTTTCTTCTTCCTGAGTTGCGGTTTGAACTCCTTTGCAATCCTGTCTGTGTAGGCATTGTGTGTACTCTTTCTATCTGTGCGTGTTTCGTCTTTATCGCACGAAGATGTGAATTTGCGTTGAAATAAAACGTGATTAAACTATCGCGAATTATACTAAACCAACCGAACATTTGGAAGGTGCAAATTTATTATAAGCAGAAGTATATTAATTCACATCTTCGCGCGTCTGTACTTCCCTCTTCATCGTGCAGTTTACTAATATCAAATCCGGCCAGGTATTCTTAAACAGCACGCGTAGTTAACCCTTCTCCTGTGTGTTATTCCTTGGTAGAGCTCGGCTGCGTTTCTCCGCACATTTCTCCATGCCATGCGCTCCTAACACTCGTTTCGCCGTTACTGAATTATTGGTGACTACATCCAGAATTATCCGTGGTGAAAAAGACGACAGGTGTCAAGAGTAAAGATTATTAGCCTTTTATTTACAGTGTACTTGTCTGGGGCTTAGTGACAGTCTTCATGAAGTCATGGCTGATCGTCACACCATATCGATGTCGTTATTTAGACTCTGCTCCGGGCTTCAAAGTCTATGGGAGGGATACTAGGTCGTCGTATAAATTGCAAGATCGCGGTTCACTCTTTGTATTTTGTCAATCTTCGAAAATGTAAAAATCAGAAATCGTGCTACTGGCTTCATTCTGGGTCTGAGTGTAACCTTCACTCCCATACGCAAAATGCCTTCAATGATATTTTGTGATCTGATGTGGTCAACAGCCGAGCGACCCCTTTTAGTGTTTGTGCCGTTTTTACTCTATCTGCTCTGTGTCTCTGTACAACTGTATTGTCCTTACTCTCTTGTCTGTACCTTTATTATTTCTGTGTGCTCGCTGTTCACCTATTCCTCCGCTCTCCTATATTTCAGGATATGGGACGGAAGAAAACGAAAAAAGAAGTAAGAGCATGAGACTTTAGCATCTCACCTAGCCCGCCCTTCTCTTGCCTGTGTGCTCCGCCACCTCTACGGTCTTTCGTGTGATGCACTTCATCTCGCTCAGAGAGATGCATTGTCATTCAAATTTGGATCTCTTGTAACACATTAACAAATCGACAGAAACAGTTCGAAGAGGGAGCGGTGCACTGGTCCTTCCTGTTCTGCTCCAACCTGCCCGCTTCCTTCTCTATAGCTTCCTCCTGTTGGAACAACGCACACCCTCACTTCACTTTACTATGCATGCGCTTTATAGCTTACTTTTCTATTGTATTTTCTAAATTCCTTTATTTAGTCTGACATTGTGGTTGTCAGTGGTTGCTAACCCTCCGATCCTAGTTCGGAAAAAATTGGCTCTACTCGTGAACTAGGTACCCATAGTTTTCAAGTCTATTTTGTTTTCAAATTATGCCTTATTTTCTTTGACTTACAAAACGTGGAAACGTTGACATTTCGAAGCGAGGAACACACATTGTTATGATTATGTGATTGAAAAATGTGAAGTGCATTACTTATGTGATATGTGGCACTAATCGCAGCACGCCATTCTATACTCTTGTTTGTGCTTCTCTTTCTCCTCAGAACATTCTGTCATCGGCTTCTTTTCATAACATATTTCTACGCGATATTTCTTTTCTTATGTTCCTGTTTATGCAGTTAATTTCTCAACACGCCCTGTAACTCAATTGCAGTTTCCTGTTATCTCACTTTGTCTGATGAATTGTGTCTATAAGCTTTTATGTATTGTACTTTCTTTACTGTATCAGTGATTAGGATTTCCAGGATAATATGGTACTTTTTTTTTCGTTGTCATAGTTTCTTTAGCGTATAGCAATTTGCTCTTTTCAAATGAAACTAGTGTTTTTCTGCTATTCTGAAGAAAGAAAAAAAGATCAACAAAAGTAACGAATTATCCCCTACCGGAAAAAAGAGAAAAACATACGATGTCATTTGGAAAGAGCAATGTGCACGACAAAACACAATTTCGATTCCCATGCATGATATCCACTATAATCATAGGGGAATGCACTAGAAAGATAGGCCAGAGTATTGTTACAGTAGGAACATTAGAAAACCCTAGCGTTCCATAGGTAGACTGCTGAATTTATAGAAAGAAGGGTTTTAGCAAAAAGACACCCACCCACCCACCGGTGACAAAAATTCTAAGCGAAATAAATATAAATTAGTAACCCGCAAACGGAATCACGTAAAGTACCAACTTGTTACGCGGCGCCCCCGTATTCACCAACAATTATAGGGCTGCAGGGTATAGCCCAGCGAACACGCTTGCGTGATCCCCTCGCAGCGTTCGATATTAATCCGGTCATCATGCTCCCTGGGGTGTGGTGACCCGCCAGTCGGAACACGGTGGCGACTGCCATTAGCGAGTGAAACCAAAAAGAAGGGCCTTACCCGGTTTTTGTCTCAGTATTTTACGCGACATACACAAGGCACAAAGGCTCGTCTTTTCTTTCTTATGTTTCTCGGAGGTCCCGAAAATACGGATTTATAACAGAGCACTTCGTAAAGTCTGCATTCCATACGAATTTCATTTGGGGTCACGCACGGTACCCTTTAGAGGCCCCCAGCCGGCATCCGTGGGGGCTCAGTCTGCCATGCAGTCAGGGTTGGACTCTTGGAATCGTCACATGCGATTAGGATCTCTGTGAGGCAGGAGCCTCACTTATTTTAAAGTCGAAAATGTAATTCGACTTTAGTGGACATTTTAAAACATCTGCACAATTACAAAACTGTGTTGCCACTTAAAGGTGCCAAATCAACCTAAAGTCGTCACCGTGGATGTTTTCTGGAAATGCGTTTGTGTCGCACGGGTCCTATACCTGTGACCGGTTCCTGTAGAGGGACACGGCGCACACACACACACACACACACACACACACACACACACACACACAAGGCTGTTCCTCCAACGCCACTGTTTGCCTTTTAACCCCGCCCACAAAGCGCGACTACATTGTAGCATCCGCCTTTCCCTTTTCATGCCGGTCACCGTGAGGTGGGCTACGTCGGAAAGATACGGGCAGCATGCGTGTGCCGTTCACACATTTAACTCGCACACACGGTATACACCACTCCCCCTCTCCCTCTCCCCCACACACACAGAGGTACACCTGAGGTGCTGGGATCGATCAGCCCCCTCCCCTCCCCTCCCTCCTGAACGCCGCAGTGTAGGGCAAGGCACGCGACAGCCCGTGGGTGCACGCGCCCCCGTCTGCATTCATTTTTCGCGGCTCGGTTTCAACCCTCCCCCCCACGCCCCCCGTTGTGGACGCGTTCTTTGCTGCAGCGGCTTGCGTGATGCCTTATTGTGCTGCATTGTACTAGTCGTCGACGGCGTCGTCTGGCCGAAAGGGAGAAGAGAAAAACGTCTGCACCGTTCCTTTCTTTCCATGCCGCGTAATAATCGTTTTGAGCGCAAACGACGTGGCAGGTAGACTTGCCGCCCGAGTGCTACTCGATGGTGTTCTGCTCGGATGGCCGGATGGCCCAGTTATTTTGTGTTTCCTCTCTGCCGCGCTCTCCTCTCAAGGCAATGATGCTAGAAAAGCGAGAAAATACTCCGTTGTTCCGCGTTCGGGTCTCATCCGAAGTTAGGTGTCAGCGAGCTCTGTTTCTCAGGCTCTGGTACAAACGTCCGGTCACGGATCGGCGGGTCGTGACATATTCCCCACATAACTAGCAGCACGTGAAAGTCACAGCAACCGAAATTAAAGTCTGTCGCGGTGAACATATCGGGCTGCGCCTTTAATGCCCGCCCCCATTTATACGGCGAGTCATAAAGCTGTGCTGTGGCGTCTCCGTCCCATCCCGCTGGCGACAGCGGCACTTTTCGGACCGCCGCCACCCGCCGCCGCCGGCTGCCTCCCCGCGCCGGGCCCGGCTGCCTTGGACTGCCCTCGCCTCCAATAGCAGTGGGGATCTTTATCTCAAGAGAGAGGGAGGGAGAGAGATCCGTGGGAAAGGGGGGAGGAATTCGTGACCAGGCAACTGGGTTCCGAAACTTAGAACTTAGCTGCATTTCCACAAACTTGTCCAAATTTCTTTGAAAATCGCCACTGCAATGATAAGTTTACACCAGGAAGTGTTTTGTTCTTAGATAAATATCAAACGCGGATACGTGCACGCCGCATCCCCATTACTGAAATTGTATCCTCCTGATCCCCTCTCCCCCCTCCTTGCTAGCCCCCTCTCCACTTTCATTTAATCATCCTCCGACCAAACAAGGTCCCCACCCCCTCTCAACCTCTATCTGCAGACCAGGATGTTACCCCCCTCCCCTCCGTGCCCCGGTGGTGTCTGACGCACCGGAGTATCCTCGCTGCGTCTCGGCCGGTCCCGGCGCTCCAGAGGCAGTGTCGTGCTGGAAACCGGCCTGAACCGGCTGTGCTTCTCTCTCCCCGTCTCTGCCTCTCTCTTTCCCCCATCCTGCCACCCTCTCTCGCTCGCGCTCCCCTTTCACATGATACTTCTCTGTCTCCCCTCCCACTGCTACTGCTGGCCAGGCCACGCCGCGCCGGCGACGCGACCAGCCGGCGCCCGCCGCATAGGCAACCCACGTGACGACGGACAGCGTATCAGGCCGGGCCCCGGGTGCGAGTTAGCGGCGTGTGCTGGCGGCCCCGGGGACCCGGACCCCCGGCCCTGGCAGGAGCCGGACTACATCCCTCTTATGGAGGGGCAAAACCGGACAGACCACCATCCTGTGACCGGGCTTAATTTTTTCCTCTGGTGAGGAGAGTGCCGGATCGGATAGTCAGGTCACCGTGAGGAAAAGACTCCTGACGCCGCGACGCCTTCTCAGAGTGATAGCTACCCCACGTTTGCAGTGGTGTTATGTGGCTTAAAGTATGTTAACACATAAAATAATGGCTACCCAATGACACTTCTCGAGTTGAAACCTTCCCTCTCTTGAAAGCTCGGAAACGTTTCGGAGATACCATCCTTCCACGTCTCTACACTTCGCACCCCGACACACGTCACACCCCATCCCATGATTGAACACCCCGTTCCTGAATAGATTAGTAAGAAAGTACTAAATATAATTTTCATTTCTCAAGACCTTATAGGCATAATGGAGCTTTCGAATATTGTGTGAATTACTTTAGTACCTGTCTTTTGAATAGTGTGGTATTGAGTCGTTCGTACACCTTTCTCTTGAATGTCGGTATACAGTAAAATACTGCTGGTAGTGGGTGCAAGTGCAAGGTGGTTCTTTGGCAGTTCCATGTAGACCGAAGTTATTCTGAATAGAGTAGAAACTCATACACTTTCGCTAGATACTATGCACTCCGACACCCTTATCTGTCAGGAGCGATGCGAGACTAAATGTTTTGATGAAAACGAGTGCGAAAAAGACACCCGTATCGATGTGTCATGCAAACTGACGAGAACGTAGCATATATGCGGCAAAGAGAGTGCCGCGCAGGCCAATAAGTTTATTTGCTTTAGAACATAATTATATTTTGCCCTTTTCTTAGCAATTTATCCAAGGGATTGAGAATTAATGTTTGTGAACTCTTCAGGTGCGGTACGAGGACTCGGACGAGGACGAGGGTCCACAGCCGGATGCCACGCTGGAGCAGGGCGTGCCCATACCCGTGAGGATGCACGGCCTGTTCCCGGCCGAGCTGGCCTCCACGCCCTTGGAGGATATCGACACCTACTACCACAACCAGCGGGTCAGTTATTCGGCAGTAAATCGGTAGCGCTTCTTCCAAAACGTAGTGAGACCCCAGATATCAAATTTTCTTCTCGCGGGTGCGTAATTCAAAATTTTGGAGAGGAACGGTAACGGTAGTCATGAAGCAAGAACATCTCTTCCAAATCGGGGACTCTAGCCCCGCTCTGTTTACGGGGGGCCAAACGACAACGAAATGAGCTTGACGGACGTCCTTCTGCCTTCGCTGCCGCACACCACTTGGTGGGGCCCACTGGGCTCACAGGGCCTGTGCGGTGGCCAAGGTCGGACACTGTATGCTTGGGGCGTGGCGCAGCGAGGCGTGGAGCGGCGCGGCCTGGCCCCGGCCCCTGGAGCCGCCCGATCAAGGCCGGAGGAAAGCAAGGGAATCACGATCCTGTGATGGTCTGGACCGAGGCCTGAGCCCAGCTTCCTGCTAGCGGGCGGGACGGGGTGGGACACAGACAGGGAGCGACACACCCACGGCGGTGACACGAATCGACGGGTCATAATGGGGTAGCTAAGAGATGAAGAGGGCTGAGGACGGAGAAGACATGCCGAAGGCATGTGGGCAAGCCCACGACGCGCATGGCCTACACTACAGGGGCTACGATGCAGTGATGCGTGCCCTGTGAATGAGGCACTCTGACCTTTCGGGCCTGGTCCGTTCCGTACCGGAGCCGCCACGCCATTGAGAAGCAGGGGGGAGTGTGACGTCATCACTGGGTGGGGGAAGCCACAACGACCCCCCGCCCGACTCGCCTTTGCTGCTCCTCCTCTCGTCATGCGTACGGAAACAGAAAAAGGCGGTTGCTGGGGAAGCATACGGCCCTTTTTCTTTCTTTGTATGACAAGCGGTCATTTCTAGAGATCTTAAGTTCGAATTTTGTGTTTTTTCAGACATTCGTGGTCATCAGCAGAGGGAAAGACATTTTCCGATTTTCTGCGACGGATGCGCTGTGGATCCTGGACCCGTTCAACCCCATCCGAAGGGTGGCAATCTACATCCTTGTCCACCCGCTCTTCTCTCTCTTCATCATCACCACTATCCTCACCAACTGTATCCTGATGATCATGCCCAGTTCACCGAAAGTCGAGTCAACAGAGTACGCATCCAATGATTTCTTACGATGAGTGACATATTCTTGTGAGGAGAAAAAGAAAAGTCAGCAGAATCAATGTAAATTTTACTAAACGAGCTACGGGAAATATTTAATATCCAGAAGTATTTCTCTGACTGCCAGAGACGAAAATGAGAATGATGGTTTCATCTCTATCAAACTTTTTCCAGATTTTTGGGCATTCAGTGACAGACATTTCAATCAATTTAAGTCTTCTCCGGAGTCATAACATGACCTTCGTTTCCGCGATTTACAAGTATATTTTGTCCATCCGATTAGAAACTACGCCAGCTCACCGCTCACATTTATGAAGATGTATATAAGATAGACTTTGAAAGATTGAATATTCGATGCATTTTATAAATTCACTTAGACTTTGCGTAGTATTATCTGATACGTACATTGTTCTTTTGAAGTCGTAGTGCTTTTTGAAAAGCAGCAAATGGCAAAGAAACTGGATATTTCTATGAGTGTTTTAATTGTAGAAAGTTTGAATTGCCATAGAGGATGGGAGTATCAAGTGAGCAGTTATTGTTAGAATAGTGAGGAAAAATTCATAAGTCGAAACTGTATCTAACGTTTTGTACATTGTATTACTGAAGTTTAGAAACGTTGGGCCACGACAGTCTTTGGAACATAAATAGGCGTTCTTTTCGGTTCTTTATTTCTTTCAGAATTTTTCCTCAGTTTAGTTTCCAAACTCATCTAGATATAGTATTTCCCTGTGTGAGTGTTTACAGTTTTCACGTAGAAAATAGTAAATTCCTCGGATACTAGAAAAACAAGTGACGTTATACAGTACAAATCACATGTAGAATCTATCCATTCAGCTGTGTAGAGACGGCTGTCTGTAGTTCATGTATTGGTGTGCGAATAACTTTGTTGCTGTGGGCGTTTTCTTTCAGAGTAATATTTACCGGCATCTACACATTTGAATCAGCCGTAAAGGTGATGGCCAGAGGATTCATCCTACAGCCGTTCACCTACCTTAGAGATGCATGGAACTGGTTGGACTTCATTGTCATAGTTTTAGCGTAAGTACATGAGTGTAGCGCGAATCCCAGGGGTAGCTGGACTTGTACGGAATTTCCCTTTCGTTACGTTTGTGTCGGCGTTGTGTGAGGTTCAAGGTAAATAGTCCAACCATTTTAAAACCCTGATGTCGGGTATCTAGAGCAGGCCAATTAACTTACATGAGTGATATCCGCGCTTAGCGTGTAAACATTAACATGGGTTTAGCTGTTGCACTCCCCCTTACAAGAAACACTTGTTCTCAGCGATGATTAGCTTCCACATAGATCCTTTAGAAAGGCGGTCAAGAGGTTGGGATTCTCCTGACAGAGGTATATAAGACGAACACCCCAAAATTAATACTGATGCCCAAGATGATAAGGCACACCAGTAGTTTCTGTATAGAATAGAATACTGGGCTTTGTTTATATTACCGCTGAGTATTCTGATTGGTTGTCTTACCTCGCAGCTAGATTTTGGAAGCCTATACCACTTTGAACAGTTGTTTACAGCAGACATTTTTCGCAGAAAATAACCTACGTTTGATTAGTTTTCTTGTGAACTCATTGTACATTTAGACCAATGTTTTAAATTATTATTTCCATAATATGATATTAGTCGTAGTAGTTAGTGTCATGGTATAAACCAACCTGATTACTCCCCTGTTAAACTTAAACAGGTCCTGTGTGTGATCCCGACTGTCGTAAAATACATAGTCCTGAATTTAGAGTGTAGATCATTTAAATTAGATAGAGGTGCTTGACCCGAACGCAATCATGGTCCGATGAATCTCAGTTGCTCGCCCTCCACTTATGTCATCCGGCTGGCGAGAACTTATCGAGTTATTGGAATATCGATTTCGCATAACTGTTGCGGTTTTTCTTGTTCTGAAGGCCCTTGTGCGGCCTTGTAATGGAAAAGTATAGAAGGTTACGGTGGTTAGGACCATGGACACTTTTTGTCGGCGGGAAAGAAACTTACCTTCCTTTTCATTGTAAAGTCGTTCTATTAGATAGTTTTCCATTTATTGTTTGAATTAATTTTGTGGTATACTAGTTGTTTCTCTGCATGTCACCTTAGCAGGTGCCTGCCAGGGGAATACTTTTAGAGCATAGAGGAAAATATTTACTACATGTTACTAACTTATGAACATCTCATTTCCAGTTATATCACAATGGGAATCGACTTGGGTAATCTGGCAGCGTTGCGGACGTTCCGTGTGCTGCGAGCTCTCAAGACGGTAGCCATTGTACCTGGTACGAAAATGTTAATGGTTTGTGTTTGATTTACTGCGGTACAGACGCACCCATACTCATTTACGTCTGTTTCAGGTCTCAAAACCATCGTGGGTGCTGTGATAGAGTCAGTTAAAAATCTGCGGGATGTGATCATTTTGACCATGTTCTCACTTTCTGTATTTGCGCTAATGGGTCTGCAAATCTACATGGGTGTGCTCACACAAAAATGTATTAGAAATTTTCCCCATGATGGATCTGCAGGTCCACTCACTGACCAGAACTGGTTTGCTTTCGCTAGTAACAAAAGTAAGTACTTCCTGGACCTCCTCGTTTGTGATGACATCTACTCCCTTGACAGACACACCCTGATCACGAATTTTTCTTGTAGCAAATTGGGCCTGCAATGACGAGGACGCCCGCGAATGCCCGCTGTGCGGGAACTCATCGGGTGCCGGAATGTGCGAGCCGGGCTTCACGTGTATCCAAGGGTTTGGCTCCAACCCGAACTACGGGTACACGAGCTTCGACACCTTCGGGTGGGCCCTTCTCTCCGCCTTCCGGCTCATGACACAGGACTATTGGGAGAACCTGTACCAACTGGTGCTGCGTTCGGCCGGCCCATGGCACATGCTGTTCTTCATCGTCATCATTTTCCTTGGCTCCTTCTACCTCGTCAATTTGATTCTTGCTATCGTCGCCATGTCCTACGACGAACTGCAAAAGAAAGCGGAGGAAGAGGAGGCTGCCGAAGAGGAGGCGATTAGGGTGGGTAGTGAGGCATGAACTACCAACTGCCGACTGTGCCCGAAGGCTTTTCTGACACGGAGGGAATGGATTGCCATTTCAGGAAGCGGAGGAGGCCGCTGCAGCCAAAGAGACGAGGAGAGTGAATCGCGCCGCCGCCCACGAGGCAAAGGTACACGCTGCTGCAGAGGCGGCGGCGGCGGCAGAAGCAGCGGCTGAGGCGGAGGCTGCGGGCAGCGTCGCCAAGTCACCTTCAGGTAGTAATGAAAACCTAGCTTTAATTTTATTTTCG
This sequence comes from Odontothrips loti, assembly GCA_038380765.1. NCBI lineage: Eukaryota > Metazoa > Arthropoda > Insecta > Thysanoptera > Thripidae > Odontothrips > Odontothrips loti. The sequence continues at coordinate 17,324,502 of CM076243.1, read as the reverse complement.
ACGGAACTAAAAACGGTTGAATGGAGTTTCTAAATTTTCGAAAGAAAATACAACTAATGAGAGAGCATGCAGCCAACTAATCCGATTTTGGTTTTTCAGCATTTTCATGTCAGAGCTATGAGCTCTTTGTGGGACAAGAGAAAGGGAACATCGATGATAACAACCGGGAGAAGATGAGTATCCGTTCGGACGACTGCGCCGAATCGCTGAGCGAACACCACACTCGGGCGGGCCAAACCAAGTCACGTAAATTGAGCGCAGTGAGTACAACAACTTGCAATCCTTTCGGCCCTTCGGATCAATCGAACCTAGCGCCCGCCATAACTGTAGCGAGTGTGGAAAAGCACCGCGTAGTAAACTGTATTTACGCAGATTTACATTACTTACCAATCGACCTTTTTTCCTCATCTTATGTAAAAGCACCAATTTGTTCCGTACACCAGAGATGTAACTAGACCACTTAGTGCAGGGTTCCAAACAGTTTCCGTTATTGCAATTAAATGTGCTCGCCAAGAACCATCCATTAGACGACTATGAAATGTTCCTTGGTCTCGCTCGAAATCGACGGAGATTCTGCCCCAGCAATCTGGGTCCGATTACTTTTCCTGGAGATGTGCTATGGCTCCCGCTGGCTCTCGTTCCAGCTTCTGCTTTTCTCGCAAAGCATGTAACTCATCAAAGAATTTTCGGGTCCATATTGCATTTCATTTTAGGTAGGGCTAGCTTCTGATAAAGCTTCTTGCTGTGATATGCAGAGCTTGTTCAGTGTGCTCAGTGTTTGTGTTTGCTGGACAAACATTCTCGTCGCGCGTCAGGCGTGCCTATGTAGTGGATACTCAGTAGCCCTCAATGTACATACGAGATAATGTATTTTAAAACATCCCTCTCATGTGTGATTTCACTACACTTCTATGTAGTTGTGCACCTGGTTCCTCTACTCGAAGTTAAGAGAGACATCACCCTCGTTCTCGTACTCTCGTTACCGACATAAATACGTTGTGCTACATTTTCTGCTAATTTGACTGCCCCTCATCCCAAACGCAATGTCTCGACTTCTTCGATAAATGCACCCTTCTTTGTGACAAGCTATGCGCAATCTGAATAGATATGATAACGCTATATAAATCAGCCACTTGTGTGAAAATGACAACCAGTGATGCAGATTTACCCGTTCATCAATGCTCAAGTCGTATTACGCTTTGAAGTAATATTTCTGAACTTACTGTTTTTCACTTTCGTGTTCCACACCTTTTGGTCGTCGTTACATGTGATTTCGTCTTCTAGATGCTTTTGTCTCTACAGTATCACTCACCTACTAAAACAGACTTTCATTTTGCTTACCAGGATAGCCTCACGGAGGTACGTTAACATTTATGAAATGGATTATTTTTCAGGGTTGCTTGCTTTAACTAGAAATATCTAAAGAAAAAAACTCATACAATGTGCCATGCATATGAAATTTAAATTATACGGTGGTCCTAGATGTTTCTGATTCTAGCATCTTATTTATTGAATCCATTCTTTCTTATAAACATCAAATTCTTGATGGAGCAAGTAAACTTGGGGGAGTAAGAGCCATTTCAATTCTAAGTGACATTCTACTTCTATCCTCTAAACTTAAGTTAGATTTATTCAAACCGTGCCAGATGGACGGACGGTGAAATAAAATAGACCTCTTCTGGTGTTTGGTCAGGGTAAAGAGTGGACAGCGGGCTCGAATAATGTACATATTCAAAGCGTTTGGTCATGTAGTTGAGCCTCCAAATGTAAATAATCGTTCACTCCATTAGACTTGACAAGCCCTTATCATACATCGCACGGACTGTATTCAAATATTTTTGTGTGTTCCTTGTCGCATGCGTTTGTGTTGTAGCAGTAGTTCTTAGAAGTAGTCCTCCGCCCTGTTGTCTACGATTATTTCTTGACTCCTCGGCTTGTGCGGTGCGCAATGTATTCATCAGAATGACAGTTTCTGGGCAAAGTTCAAACAGAAATCTATTTTTTAATGTTTGGTGAACCGACTCGAAGAAAAGAAACAAATATTATTCTGAGACTGAACTTATAAGCCAATTGAAAATGTGCTTCTATACTCTTATCGAAATCATCGCCTTACTTTTGCAGGCCAGTTTGAGTTTACCCGGGTCGCCGTTTAACATCAGGCGGGCATCTAGAAGCTCGCACCAGTTTGCCATGAGGAATCCGCCCCGCGCAGGTCGCTGGGGAGGGGACCGAAAGCCTCTTGTGCTCAACACGTACCTGGACGCACAGGTAATAATAATAAACGCCTTCTTAACAGCTTGGCCCATGCAGGTATATAAACGTAATGTACTTAAACATAAAAAGTCGAGAGAAACAGGAAGCAGGAAAAAACATTTGTGGCTAACACGACCACTTGACGTAACATTTTAATTTCTGAACGTTAGTCCTTTTTCATAAATGCCTACCCTGGAAATGTTGGGGGGGGGGGGGGGGGGGGTCAGCTCAGAACGTATCGGTGCATAGTGAAAATGCTATTTAATACTGTGCAGGAACACCTTCCGTACGCGGATGACTCAAACGCGGTGACGCCCATGTCGGAGGAGAATGGGGCCATCGTGGTTCCCGTGTACTACACCAACCTGGGACACTCGTCCCGACACTCATCTTACACGTCGCACGCGTCCCGTCTCTCCTACACGTCTCACGGTGATCTCCTGGGCGCGCTCGGTGGTATGGGTAAACAACCGACCAAGGAAAGCCGCCTAAGGTCCAGGTCTTCTCGAGCGTCGCAGGCGTCGCAGGCGTCGCACGCAACGCCCGTCGTGCAGCAGCCCACATCCCTCCAGCCCGCTACCTACCGAGAATATGTGCGTACAGGCATTACTGTGATGCTCTGCAAATATATAATCCTTATTTAACTGAAGGCTGTACCCGGACAGTTTTTTTTAGTTTTAGTTTTTAGTTTTATAACACTGCTTTTTTTTCACAAACTGCAGGAGCCGTCCTCAGACCTGGGCGAGGAGCAGCGCTCCAAGCTTCAGGACAACCCTTTCATAGACTCGGGCCAGGTCCAGAATATAGTCAACATGAAGGGTAATGCTCAAAATGAAATGAATTGCACTTGTATCGTAACGTTCGTGCATGTACATGTGAATACCCTTTTCCAGACGTGATGGCGTTGAACGACATTATAGAACAATCGCAGGGTCGGCAGTCACGGCAAAGTGATCAAGCTGGTAAGTTGCTGTCGGAAGCAGACGATACGATTAATTCTTGAGTCTAGTTCCCATTCCAAAAGTCTCGTGGACAACAACAACAACAACATAATAATAATAATAATAATAATAATAATTTGAGAGTTAGAGAAGCAGACATTTATATGATGAGATAAACGTGTTTTACGGAGAAAAGTTTTTCACATTATCTGTGCTGAGATTGAAAGGCAGCGTTACCTTCAGGACATGGCATGCTGTGACCACAATAGATAGTCCCGTGTAAATAAATAGGGATTAAAATGTCATTTGACTAGAAAAGAGAGAAAAAGTTCAATCTCATTTTAAAGAAACCTGCAATCCATTGGGTGGAAGGATCTACTAGAAATCTGCAAAATCAATCAAATTTTTCCAATGGTGTAGAACCCAATCTTTTTCAGAGGACTAAGTGAACCTCAGTGAACTTTTTCCATCTTCCGTGCTAAAATCGACTTGATTAATTCCGTTGTGCCTTGTAAATATATCTTCTTGTAGAGAATTAGAAGTTCATAATGTAGGATACGGAATATTATTTGGTACGTCGGAGCATGCTTGTACTATTAAGTAAATAGCGTGCATGTCTAAAGCGTGCATGCCTAAAATGTGAATGCTGGAGATCAAATTTTTCTGGAACGGAAACACGGAGTAGGAGAAATCACGCAGCGTGCACAGGCGTTGTCTATTAAGTGCGTCCAAAGTTCCTCCTTAATCAGCGAGCGCCTGGAAGTGCTGGGATAGGCCAGCCCGCACGACACGCGTGCATGTGGATGTCATGGTTGCCTACCCAGTAGGCGTCTTTCGTGCTTAGACTGCCTAAACCTGGGTTGCGCTTGCGAGAATACCTTTGAGCGTACTTTAGCAGATGAAGGCTAAGCGTTCGTATCTTTAAGGTTGGCTCGTAATTGGCCCAGGAGTTTGATACCCCCTTGCTGCTTGATTTCTCATACAATTAGTTCTGCGATTAATTGTGTGCATTAACTCCCGTTCCTAAGCACATTTTAATATGTCTGTTGATTAATAATTCGTTTTCCGTGCACTGAGACAGAACCATCTCCCTCTGGTGCCATTCAAATAATTTCGTCTTTTTATACGTTCTTCTTTAATGTAATGTTCATGACCTGATCTGAAATGAAATGACTGCACGATAGGCATGATATTAACTACTAGGAATTACGCTACTTGTTTATTGTAAGATACACTTTCTTGTAGTTATTCATCGTATATATATACAAAAAAAAAAAAGGTTTACCTTAGTGAGGTGACGGTGTTCCACGACTTGACCTATAAATATACGTTGACGGAAATAAAATACTTTCATAACTACGTTATGTGTACTAAGTAAAGCACAAGGATAACAAAACGACCGTTTGTGGTGGGATCTTGATAGATTTTGTTGAAGTTTCGAGTCGAACACGCTTGGGTGTGTCAAAATCGTCTAAAAAAGTCGCTTTTTTTACGGCAAGCCTTGAAAGAAATCAGCCTCAGCTTATTAGGAAGCTGAGACTTGGCTCTCGGTTCTTAGTATGAATCGGAGGGTGACTAAGTCGCGGGACAGCGTTCACAGAGACGGCCAAGTTGTATCATGTGAAATATTTTTTTTCCTTCTGATTCTGTGCTGGAACTATTTTGGGGAAAGGATTTGTTTCATCGACCAAATAGCTAGTTAGCTGTATGAATTTATAGTATTGCATGAACTTTTAACTCAAAAGTCTAGTGTGCTTAACCTGATACCACTACCCATCTTCGAATTCTTGCAAACCAAGTCTATCCTGGTGTACGTTTGGTAGTGTAGTATGGTCGGTAGATTACTAAAAATGAGTGGTGTGTTATATTTTCTTAGCGAGTAGAGCTTAACTATGAATCGATTTTCTATATCCTTTATTTACACAGTGTTAGAGTGACAATCACTGGTTTTCATTAAATTAATAAACATGTATAGCTTTACCCTAGATTTGCTGCACAATTTTTTAAGTTGCTCCACTAATTACTCTAGAAGTATTTTCGTAAATGCGCTTTCTCTTGCATCTGAGAGGCTTCACCGTTCAACATGTTATGAAATGTGGCCGTAACTTGCCCAATGTAAGGTGAACTGTCTCTGGTTTCGGCAGAAAGGAAGGATTTTTAGCAGAAAATCGGCAACAGACAAAAGAGCGAATTTTACCAGTTTTTAAAAATCGATGCTACTTTGAAGCTTGAAGGTAGTGCTTCTCTTACTTCCCAAATTATTTAGATAAACATTTATATCAAACGTAAACCGGTGTAATCTCAATTGATTGGAGCGGAACCCCAAGAAAAGGACTGGCGCAACTTTGGAAGTGTATCACATCAATGTTACACGTTTTTATTACATTGTTAGGCGTTAAGTATGTTTCATATGCTAGTGCTTGAAGGCTTGCTCATTACAATGCCCGTTGCAATGCCCTTTGCCATGCCCGTTGTATTAAACGGATATCTTTACTGTTTTTATTGCCAAAGGGAAACTATTTCAGCTTGCAGCTGCATCCAGAGGCGAAGGAAAACAAATGAAAGGTGCCATGAACTTTGGTTCAACAGCATATACAGCGTCCTGTGTCGCTGACTGGTTGTATTTTACGATGAATATCAATTCTTGAAGTACTGGATGGCTTGGAGCAGACGCGCCAAAACGATTTTTTAGGGATATGGAACGTGACGTACAGCCGGTTTTCAGGTTTTGTCCGAGCAATGTCGCAGAGAACTAAATAATTGTGTGCACACGTGCAGTTTTGTGTTGTTTTGAGTTTCCCTTTGGATCCTAGCCTACATTTTCTCACAGTTTAGCTGGTAACACTTATTGCCCTTACCTAGATCACTATTGTGGAAATAGTAAAAATCACGTGTGTTTGTTTGTTTCATGATACACAGAAACGAACTGACAAGCAGCACAGTCGCGATTTCTGTTCCCTTATTCCTGACTACTAATTGCTTACCCTAGTCACCCCTTATTTCCCACGCGCTTCTATTATTTTCACATTTTGTGTGAATAAGGGAACAAGCTTCAGTTTGGCTCCAAAAGACGTTTAGACGTGAAGCACTGTCACTGTTTTTATATTTTACTAAATTATAGCACGTTTTTAAGTGAGAACATTCTTGCATTCGTTCACATCTTTGAATCACTCTCTCAAAATTCCCAGTAGATTTTTACTCTCGTCAACTTCCATGGCATATTACTTATCGGAAACCATTCTTACTGTACGTCTGATATATTTTAGACAAAGCAATCTCACTGTGTTCGTTTGCTCATAAGACGCCTGGACGGTAGGCAGTCTCACATTGGACGTGCTTACGCGCAGCGCGGGCTAACCTACCCGACTACTTGCAGGCGTTCCACCGAGGATGCCTTCTCAACAAACGCAGGTGGTTATGTCCATGCGTTTCCCAAAGTGTGGTGTTTATCACGCGAATACCCACTTGTACGTTTGTTGAGTGGTGTCGAGGATGATATTCTGGTATACTTTAAGAATGGTACCGTAGAGCTCCAAAAACTTACGTGGGGGCCCAAAACAACTCTAAAAGCACTACTAAAGGCATAGTGTCATCAGCTAACTGGTAACAGACAAGAGGTCCTGTGATATCGATTGCCACATATGTCGGGTCGATCTCAGCAGGTTTATACCAATCGGTAATACGTGACTGCGTTCCGTTGGTTGACTCTGGCAAATTGCATGCTTCATCGGTAGCTCTAATATACAAAGCTCTTTCCCCAAAAAGAGTGGCTCAGAACAGATTTACTAAGACCTTGTACAGTGTCTGTCTATTATTTTCAACAACCAGAAGAAGACGAGGAGGAGCCTACATTTAAGGAGAAAATGTTAGCCGCCTGCTTGAAAGGCATCGACGTTTTCTGCGTGTGGGACTGCTGTTGGTGTTGGCTCAAGCTTCAGCACTACGTGGGACTGCTCGTCTTTGACCCATTTGTGGAGCTCTTTATCACGCTCTGTATTGTGGTCAACACACTCTTCATGGCTCTCGACCATCATGACATGGATCCCGAAATGGACAGCGCTTTGAAAAGTGGAAACTACGTTAGTATTCGTACATATCTTATTTCTTACTTTGAAGTGTTTGTAAGCTGACACATGCTTTCTTTCGTCTTTAGTTCTTCACGGCAACATTCGGCATCGAAGCAGGGCTAAAACTCATTGCCATGAGCCCAAAGTTTTATTTTCAAGAAGGCTGGAACATTTTTGACTTCATTATCGTGGCGTTATCACTGCTCGAGCTGGGTCTCGAAGGTGTGCAGGGTTTATCGGTGTTGCGTTCTTTTCGATTGGTAAGAGAAAGCTGGAAATACTTGCTTTGGAGACACCAAGGCTCGGCGTTACGGTACTAACTGTGCTACTAAACCCCTTTAGCTCCGAGTTTTCAAGCTTGCCAAGTCTTGGCCCACGCTCAACTTGCTCATTTCTATCATGGGCCGGACCATGGGTGCCTTGGGTAACTTGACCTTTGTGCTGTGTATCATCATCTTCATCTTCGCCGTCATGGGCATGCAGCTGTTTGGCAAAAATTACTACGGTACGTTTTGGTCAATATTGTTTTCAATTCAAAATTTCAGTAGATTCAAAAATTGAAGAGGAAAGAAAGATAATTCTTGATGGACACCAGGTAGCTTGCACCTATAGCTTCCAGATGTTCAAGATATTTTTTTCCCCTTCCATTTTTGTTTTGAGTTCGGTTGGAAATATTGCGTTCAAATCTCAAGAATTCTGCTGAGCGGCGCATGTTCGTTAGACAGAATACACTCGTACTAATAAATCTTGATTCTCTAATTTCAGATAACGTTGATAAATTTCCGGGAGGTGAAATGCCCCGATGGAACTTTATTAACTTCATGCACTCTTTTATGATCGTCTTCCGTGTACTTTGCGGAGAGTGGATTGAATCCATGTGGGATTGTATGCTTGTTGGAGACTGGTCATGTATTCCCTTCTTCCTAGCCACTGTAGTAATTGGAAACTTGGTCGTGTTAAACCTTTTCCTTGCCTTGCTCCTGTCCAACTTTGGGTCTTCCAACCTGTCCGCTCCCACAGCGGACAGTGACACTAACAAAATCGCTGAAGCTTTTGATAGGATATCACGGTTTATCAACTGGGTCAAGGCGTTTTTCATGAATATTCTGAAAATGGTCAAAAATAAGCTCACTAATCAGATCTCTGATCAAGCAGCTCATTGTGAGTGCACTCTTTACTTCTTCAATTTCTATGAATTGCTTGACGAATAAGTACGATTGAAATGAAATGGCCTGTATGCATTTTCAGCAAATCGAGAGCTCGACCTCGACCTGGGTGCTGATGAAATTCTGGCAGACGGAGGGTTGGTTTTTAGGGATAAGAAGAGCCCCAACACCCAACTGGAGATGGCAATTGGAGATGGGATGGAGTTTACCATACATGGTGCGTACATATAAGAATCAGGTATTTCGTGTGTCTGTCGTCTTTTAGAGTAAAAGATCTCGTGTCTTTGAACCTACGTGTGTTCCGGAAACTTAAGTCAATATTTGTTCTTCTACTGTACAAATTAGCTTCTATTATCCTGCATGATTTGGAAGCTTCCGTTTGTGATTGCTGCAAGAAAGGTCCACGTGTAGAAGGCACAAAGATTTCATCTGAGGACATCGAAGGCTCCTAAAAGTTTGTTTCTGAATAATAATAAATCAGAATAATAACATTGAAAACAATAATCGAAGCCCATTCAGTGCATCTGTTTTCCCTGATTTTGCTCTCATGAATCTGTTTGCTTATTATTTTGCAAGGCCTATACAAAATCTTTGAGAGTACGTTTTTTACTTTTCCCAGTATACTATGTGTGTGCTGAGTGTTGTAGTTCAATTTTAAATACGAGACCACACTTTTTAGTCTTGTAAGTTACTTATATTTGTTTGCGGAATGCGTGTCGGTTGTTTAAAGCATGCTTTCAAGGTCTCACGTACAGATATGTTGGCTGAGAGTGACAAATAGGTGGTTCCACCCAAAGTGCACGCATCCCCGTCGTAGTTAGATTGGATGTTGTGTTGGTGTTGTTTTACAAAGTGCTTTTATGGGAATGTCCGGTTCTCCTTTTTTTCCATGCCGCTTACCTCAAAGGAGACCTGAAAAATAAGCTGAGAAAGGGCAAATTTCTAAACAATACCAAATCGATAGGCAATTCAATCACTGGAAACCACCAAGATAACCGCTACGACAGTGATTTCATGAAACACAGATATGACGAAGACAATATCAGGTATGCACTTTACCTAGAATGCGTTTTTAAGAACCACAGCGATGTCTAGTGATAACTAAATTTTCTGGTTTTAGCAATCATTCATATGGCAGTCACAAAAATAGACCATTCAAAGATGAAAGCCATAAAGGTAGTCTTGAGACGTTAGATGGCGAGGAGAAGAAAGACGCCAGCAAAGAAGACTTAGAAGGGGAGAGAGGAGAAACAGGTAAAACATATCGTGCATAGGTTGTCCGTTGCTGATGATAAATACTACGGCCTTTCTGGTAAACATAACTGTGCGCTTCCAGACCTTGAAGGTGAGGCGGAAGGAGAGGGCGAGGGGGAGATGGATGAAATCATCATCGCCGACAACACTGAAGATGTGCTGGTCGGCGAATACCCCGCAGACTGCTGCCCTGACAATTGTTACAAGCGCTTCCCGTTTTTGGCCGGCGATGACGATGCGCCGTTCTGGCAGGGCTGGGCCAACCTGCGACTTAAGACTTACCAGTTAATCGAGAACAAGTATTTCGAGACGGCTGTGATCACAATGATTTTACTTAGCAGTATGGCATTGGTAAGTAGCCGTGTATTTTGATTAGTTTGGAGTGACATTAATTGCCATACGCTACCGTTACTCAACATTACATAATGCTATGTTGCAGGCCTTGGAAGACGTCCATTTACAAAGCAGGCCTATTTTACAAGATATTCTTTACTACATGGACAGAATATTCACTGTAATTTTCTTCATTGAGATGTTGATAAAGTGGTTAGCACTAGGATTTCAAAAATACTTTACAAATGCCTGGTGCTGGCTGGACTTCATAATTGTCATGGTAAGCATTCTCATTTGTCACTTCTCATGTGAACTTGATCAGATTTGGTTTTCTCTTGCAGCTTAAATGAGACTGCGAACAAAACTTGTCTTCGGAGATTTACCGAGCCTCACGTACCTTCCTTCGCAGCTACTAACGGTTTTCTTTTCTTAGCACATCAGAAGATATGTTGGCGTCGAACTTTTTCGTCTATAACTGAAACTAGTACCTTCTTTAGTTTTTTTTTTGCAAGAGTTTCAACTTTTAAAAGATTATTCGAGTCTTTGTTCATAAACACATTGGGCAAACACGCCCCCGCTCTCTTTTATTCATACAATCACTCGTTCTTATGTTCATTCTTTCTTTGAAACTTTGGTGTGTGATTATATCGGACACTTTGTGCGTAGCTATCTCTGATAAACCTAGCAGCCACAATGGCTGGCGCGGCGGATATTCCCGCCTTTCGGTCCATGCGAACGCTGCGCGCTCTTCGCCCCTTGCGAGCGGTGTCGCGTTGGGAGGGCATGCGCGTAAGTAACGACTGTGTGCTTGTCGTGTGTTTGTCTGGGTGGGCCCGGCCTTACGATCATCTGGCGCTTATACATACATCTGAAAATCCTCTCAATAATCTGCTACCGGCGGACTCGGTCACACGTCCATGTCTATACGCTGAGGCTCGAAACCATGATAGGTTGCTGCGGCGTCTGTGCTATGTACGCTAGCATGCTTTCGAGTGTGTGCCCTACCCCCTTGCTCCGGATCCGCCCCGCCCGCCTCTGGCCGTGCCCGCCTCCGCCCGCCTCAGGCCCCTGCGTGCTGTTAAGGGGCTAATACCATCTTCTCTGTCTTTCGTGCTCTCTCTGTCTCTATTTTTTTTGCGTGCCTCTTTTCACCACACATTGTTTACTGTACAGAGTTTGATGCTCGCCTCTTCGTTTCTCGTTTATCAGCAGTGAGGTGAGAGGACCGGCACCAACCTTACAGAGCTGACAAACTGACCATGTATTTTGTGTAGTATAAATGCTCCTGCGAGTTATAACCCCTCATATTTGTTAAAAGTATAGTTCATATTTCTTTTTAATTCAACTTCTTAACGTTTTGTCTTTGCTCTGGTAAGGCCTTCCTCTCCCTTACTGTGTACTGTTTGCACATAATTCTACATTCCTTCTGTGATGTTTCAGTGCAGCAAGTGCTTTCAATGTTTGATGTGTCATTATATGTGTGATATTTGTTACGTCTCTGCGTTTTTACTCTGTGCGCCTTGTATCTTACAAATCAGCTATTCCTACCCGAGCACTCTGTGGTGTCCGTTGTGGCAGACAAGAGTCCCGGCCAATTGTGTCGCTGTCGCTTATAACGAGACACGGTAGTCGGCCGGGACGCAACCTCTTTGCGTGTTTCACTACTCTGTTACAGGCCCAAAGGATTTTTCTAAGTCACGGCCCCTTTTCTTTTTACTTTGAGCTCATGTTATTTCACTTCCCACATTCCTATTCTTATGGATCGACTTAGAGCCCCCCCCCCCTCCTGTTTATCAGCTCTTAAAGAGCTTGAAAAGAGATTAGTAACAGGCGGACTAAGGTGTCTTGTCACCTTATTTGGGAATCCCGTAAACATCATCCGATTTGGCCAACCTTGTCACTCATTTTCTTTTCCAAAAATATGGATTTTCACCTTCATACATCATTGAACTAAATGCATTTTTGTCGATTCAAAGTGCAGTTGCTGTAATGTTCTTTTCTCGCTGTATTTTAAGTATACCGAGAATCTCTGGTGAAGTGTCCATGACTTGTCTTTCCATTAATAATCACCTTCTCTATTTTTGTAACTCCCTATGATTTTGGTTTCATAAATAATGAAATGTGGTAGTATCACTTATCTAATAAATAGGTGCTCCAATAATCATCTCTAACGAAATTAAGACATCCGTGTTGTCTTTTGATAACTTCAGGTCTCCCTCATAAACTTCGTTGCATCCTTGGTTGGGGCTGGTGGCATTCAAGCATTCAAAACAATGAGGACACTCAGGGCTCTTAGGCCTCTTAGGGCTATGTCTAGAATGCAGGGAATGAGGGTATGTAATCCTTAGAAAATTAGAAAGCTGAATAAATGAACAGTTCTATAAAATGTTGTCCTTTTCAAAAATTTTATTTAATTTCACAGCACATTACCGTTTTTATTTTGTTGACGCATTGCCATTATTTTCAGTTTATGTGAGCTGAGCAGTCACATGAACCCTAATCACTTTCGCCGAGCCAACGGCCTACAAATTTTAGACTTTAGGTTACTTTAAAATAGAGATTTCGTGTGAGGCTGTAAAATGTAATTTAAAGAACAGGAACACTTTCAGAAGGCAAACAGTTTTTTTACGAGAGCAAGTAGTGTTCCCACTGTCGGATATTTTCTATATTACCTGTTTCCGTTCTTGAATTATTAATGTTCTTTAACTCCCGTTTTTCATCCTCATTCGAAACCACTATTGCCTACGTCTTGCTTCGAACTAAATTATTTTAATATTGAATCTACACATCAAAAGTAAATGTATAGATAGGTACATAATTCATGTACAGAATTAGACATACGTGAATTATGAACATATTTGTACCAAAAGTATGTTTTTTTTGCAATTCTGTACATGAAATGTGTACAAATTTCTACATTTACATTTGGTGTGCAGATTAGAAATACATTTCCTCCTCCCTTTAGCATGATCGTAGGCAAAATTTTCTTTCCAAAATCTCCCGTTCTCAAATTTTTGTTTTCCCACAAAAATCTTCTGTGACTATTTATTGCTTCGCTGGTGGATTGTGGCTATTCGTGGTGGCAAATATCGCTAACTTTCAAACGCCATTATTGCACAAATGCTCATGCACATTGTATCCTTTGCGCCTAGACCAATGCTTTCAATTTTATGTTTTGGTGTGGTAGTCCAATATTTCCTATTTCTATTGCGAGTTTTAATTTTCCTTAATCTTTCATTATTCTTCTTTGTCATTTCTTTTTAAAAGTATTCTTGGAGAAAATTCTTAGTGCAACGTCTATCTATTTCAGTTATTTTGAATCAATTTTTGTGCATACATTCATATTTACGCATGTCAATTCTTGTTTTATGGCACTCACATAATTCTGATTGCGCAGGTCGTAGTAAATGCCTTGGTTCAGGCTATACCCAGTATCTTCAACGTGCTCCTAGTGTGCCTGATTTTCTGGCTCATATTTGCTATTATGGGTGTGCAACTGTTTGCTGGAAAGTACTTCAAGGTAAGCATAGGAAGAGTTTTTTTTTCCTGATGTAGCTTTTACTCCGTCTGATATAATTCCTTGCTATTGTACTTTGTACTATTACAATGTTGCAGTGCGTGGACGGGAACAAGACTACTCTGAGCCATGAGATCATCCCGGACAGGAATGCCTGCATCGCAGAAAACTATACGTGGGAAAATTCGCCAATGAACTTCGATCATGTTGGCAAGGCCTACTTGTGCTTGTTTCAAGTTGCTACATTCAAGGGATGGATTCAAATAATGAATGATGCAATTGATTCGAGAGAAGTACGAACTCAATATCTAAGATGTGTCTTTCTTAATTCACAGTTTCGTTAAGTATATATTTTTGTTTCTGTCGCTTGCTAGATTAACAAACAGCCTATACGGGAGACAAATATCTACATGTACCTTTATTTTGTCTTCTTCATCATCTTTGGCTCGTTCTTTACCTTGAACTTGTTTATCGGAGTTATCATCGACAACTTCAACGAGCAAAAGAAGAAAGCAGGAGGTTCGCTAGAGATGTTCATGACTGAAGATCAAAAGAAATATTACAATGCAATGAAAAAGATGGGCTCCAAGAAGCCTATGAAAGCCATCCCTAGGCCAAGGGTAGGTAAATGTTTATTAAAACTATCACGAAACCTCACAACTTCCTGTTATTCATTTGCGTTCTCTATGCGATTTTTCAGTGGAAACCGCAAGCAATAGTGTTTGAGATAGTGACCAATAAGAAATTCGACATGATCATCATGTTGTTTATTGGATTCAACATGTTGACCATGACACTCGACCACTACCAGCAGTCTGAAACGTTTAGTATGGTGCTGGACCACCTAAACATGATATTCATTGTAATTTTCAGCTCGGAATGTTTAATGAAAGTTTTTGCCTTACGATATCACTACTTTGTTGAACCGTGGAATCTTTTCGATTTCGTAGTTGTAATATTATCCATCTTAGGTGAGTTCGAGATTTACTAACAGAATTTTAAGTTACTATTGATGCAGTAAAATAATCAAATGGTCGATTTATGGATTGCTGCAGGTTTGGTACTCTCTGATATTATTGAAAAATACTTCGTCTCGCCTACGTTACTTCGTGTGGTTCGAGTGGCGAAAGTAGGTCGTGTGTTGCGTCTCGTCAAGGGAGCGAAAGGCATTCGGACGCTGCTTTTTGCGCTCGCAATGTCCCTACCAGCGCTCTTCAACATTTGCCTTCTGCTCTTCCTCGTCATGTTCATCTTCGCTATCTTTGGCATGTCGTTCTTCATGAATGTTAAGGACAAGAGCGGCCTGGATGACGTCTACAACTTTAAAACGTTCGGCCAGTCTATGATCCTACTCTTCCAGGTAAGCGTGTTGGCTTTGCTACCTGTGAAGTTGGGCACAGGTCAGTCTACGGTGCCCTTGTGAACAGCGGGCTGCCTACCCTCTCTACTAACGTGTAACTGTGCAGATGTCGACATCGGCTGGTTGGGACGGCGTTCTTGACGGAATTATCAATGAGGAGGAGTGTGTTAAACCTAACAACGAAATGGGCATTCCGGGTAACTGCGGCTCTTCCACCATTGGCATCACTTTCCTACTGTCCTACCTCGTCATCTCCTTCCTCATCGTCATCAACATGTACATCGCTGTCATCCTTGAGAATTATTCTCAGGTAATAACAAGTTTATCCTTTTGCACAATTTAAGGGACGTAGTCTCTTGTCATACTTACAAGCCTTACTCTCATTTGCAAGGCGACGGAGGATGTCCAGGAAGGTCTGACGGACGATGATTACGACATGTACTACGAAATCTGGCAGAACTTTGACCCCGACGGTACGCAGTACATCCGTTACGACCAGCTGTCGGACTTCTTGGATGTGTTAGAGCCACCCTTGCAGATCCACAAGCCAAACAAATACAAGATCGTCTCAATGGACATTCCCATCTGCAAGGGTGATCTCATGTTTTGTGTCGACATTCTCGACGCACTCACCAAAGACTTCTTCGCCCGAAAGGGCAACCCGATTGAAGAGACGGGCGAATTAGCCGAGGTACGTAACTATGTTTCGTCGGCATCCTACGTAAAACCAATACTGACGGTAGGGGAAGTGTCACCCTTTGAGAAAAGGTTTGACGTCCGTTTCGTCTATAGATGATATATATTCCGTTTTCTTTCTATTCCTCTTTTTAAGGTAGGGGGCGTAGAGGGTAGCCTGGTTATTTCTGGCCCAGTGGTCGGTTTAATTTGCTGATACACCAAACATTTCGATATAGGCACATATTTTGTTAGTTGTATCATTCTGAATGTAAATTTTAGAGTAGGTGTCCGATCAGAAATTTTATATATTATGCAAACGAGCTGGTTTTCTACCATTAGGTGAGGGAATCGAGGACTTAAATTCAGTGTTGTCTAGAGAAGCTCTCATGTATCCTTTTACTTGAAGTCGACTTTAGCCATGTCAAAATCTGCTCGTTTGTGACATTTTTGACATAGCACATTTTGACATACTATTTTGCAATTGTAGCACAACGAAGTTAGACGCAGTACTGGTCATGTAACACATATTTTACAACATTTTATTCCTCACTCATCACAGCTTCATGTTACGCGAAGGAAACAGCAGTTATTTTGCAAACTTTAAAAAAGCAACGTATTAAGCATGATAGTATTTCATGGGCCACCCAGAGGAATACCATGAAAACATGTTTGTGTTGATTCAATTATAAAGCGAAATATTTTATTCCTTGAGTTGGCTTGTGGACGAACCACTGGGAATGGCCATTGATATGATGCATAACTTTCATCAAGTGCATGTTCCACCACGTGAATATGATTTCTCCGACACTTGTACTAAGTAACACTCTGCTTGTGTTGACAAATCCTCTGCCAATGTCCTTTGGATGTAAATCTCAACCTCTATGTTTTGATTTTTCATATTGTGTCTATTTAATTTTCTCTGTATGTAATGCCTGTCCCAACTTAACTATATATATATATATATATATATATATATATATATATACATAATTCGAGTGTGAAGTACTGTGATTTTCCAGAAACGCGATGACGTTTGTTCTTGTAACGGTGACCAGAAAGCCAGTTCAAAAACGACTGTGACGATAGAGCTGTGGAATGTGGAGCAGTCTCGAAGTCTCATTGATGTACAGGATGTCACGACATATCAAGTGTAAACACACACATGTTGTGAGATATGGCACCGAAAATGGACAGTGAATGACTTTGGTTTACCAGTGAACGTAAATCGAGGCATCGAGCGTTGGAAGTGTATCCAGCTCCGCCACAACAAATACGGTGCTGACAAGCAAAGACGACTGCTCTCACTACAGCAAGCACACCCAGAACTGCATAGCGAATTATTTTAGATTCATTTTTATTCGGTACATGGGTAAATATTTCATTGTTAGCGTAGGTGTACATACAGTAATTACAATTGATAACGTAAAATTTTATACCAGTAAACTGCAATTAGGAAAACTAGAGGGTAGAGTACAAAAGTAGATAGGTAGGTAACAAGGGCAATGACGAGAGCACAGCACAGCAAACTCTTGCAAGCAGAACGCATGTCACCGCCAGCGCCTTGTAGAACCCATGGTTGAAAAAAAGGCTGTTGCCCCCTGACGTTGCAGGTGCAGCCTGGCCGACCGGACGAGCTTGGCTACGAGCCCGTGTCCTCCACGCTGTGGAGGCAGCGCGAGGAGTACTGCGCGCGCCTCATCCAGCACGCCTGGCGGAAACACAAACTACATCGAGGTGGTGGCGTGTCCTCCGATGAGGGCGGCGCCGCTGGCGGTGAGGACGGAGGCAGCGGTGGGGCAGGCGGAGGTACCGGCGGCGAGGATGGCGACGAGTCGTCGGCGAGCGGCGGCCGACAGACGGCTGTCCTTGTTGAGTCGGACGGCTTCGTTACCAAGAACGGGCATCGCGTCGTGATCCATTCGCGGTCGCCCAGTGTGTCGTCGCGCCTCGCGGATGTCTGAGGAAGGTCGCGTCCCCCTCTCCCGTTCACGCATATGAGCCCCGCTGTCCTCAGCGACACGGAGTAGAGCGGACCGCCCCGCACGAGCCCGCCGGTCACCACTCTACCTCCCCTCTTTCCACCCCCGTCCCTCTGACCCACTTCCCCGGGTCGGTCTGGGCGGCTGGTGGCTAGGGGGGCGTGCAAGTGGCTGTCGACGGAAGCGAGCGGAGGCAGTCCCCGTCCCCGCGGACTGTTAAGGGGGTGGTTTGGTGCGAGGGCCAGGCCCCCAATCTTCCCCACAACGGGCCCGCCCGCGCGCTTCCACCCACCCCCTGCGGGGGCGCAGCGTGAACACCAGGGGGAGGGCGCGACGTGGATCGAATATCTGCTTCGGTAGATTTTTGGCAATATTTTTGAAGAATTGAACTTTTTTGCGTACGTGTATTTTTTCTCAAGTGAAGTTGCATGGTACGTGCGAGAGGACTCCCGAGAAACAACTCCATTGGACCTAACGGCCTGAAAACACGATTTTTTTTTGTAGAGGACTTTGCAACTGCCAATGTAAATTAATGACTTGGGCCCAAAAATCGAATGGAGATATGGGAGGCGCCATACCAGCTTGTATTTCGTGGCAAGGTGGTGTTGGTTTTGGGAAAGCTGTTTCGGGAGCGCTCACGAGGACTTGTTTTTACTTCGTATTTTGTGTCCGAACGCTCTTTTTTCGATTTGGAGCGCTCTTGTATAAGACTTCTTGTGAGCTGTGGGTTCATCAAGACTAAGGAAAGGAAGAAAGAAGATTAATTGCAGCCCAGTGCCACATCGACCACCCGCTCCTGAGGTTGACCCACCTGTTGCTTGCAAACAATAAAGTGCTTGTCCATTTTCTAAAAAAAATATTTCATTGATTAAGTACGGGGCAGAAGTGCTTTTGCTTCAATATAAATTCTAGACAATTTTGATATTGGATCACGAGGCAAGTTTTCTGCATTCTTGTTGATTTTTAATTTTTAACTTTTTTTACGGAAGTGTTTTGTGTGCGTGCCAGCAATGTGCCAGCTGTTTTGTACGCCGCCCAACAGCTCTTTGGCGTTTAGTCTGCTGGGGCAACCCACTTGTTGATTTCCTGCACATCATTTTTGTGTCAGTTTTAAAAATTGCCACTCCAGAAAAGCGTGCTGGATATATTGTTCTTTTGTGAATGGTAGCAGTTTTGACTGCCATATGGGAGCAAGACTGTCATTCAGTATGATCCAATATTTGTTGACACTCCGTTAAACGAATGTCACTGCCTCCAATAACGTAATTAACACACCCACCACAGCACCTGTCAGCCAAGTGTTGTGTTAAGCACATAAATTCAGAAATTGCTGCTTCACTCTTGTGTGCGCACAACCATGCGTAATCCTGACACAAAAATAAAATGATATTTCTTAACATTTTGTACTTTTCCCTAATTTTCTTCTGGATGCCTCGTTCAGAGGAAAACAAGTGGTAGCCCCACCATACTTGCCTCAGTTCAGGCACGTAAGGGATGATTAAAGGAATGTGAGAACTTTTAATCAAATAGTGGCAGAAATCAATTGAAAGTTGGAGATAGTCACAACGAAAAGTGTGTGTGCGCCGCCAGTGTGGAGACAGACAGGGCTCTTGCAACAAACTTGTTTAGGTATTTTGATTAAAATAAATTACAAAAAATTCCAAAGCACAAAACGTTTATCAATTGTTGTAAATAAAATTGTTTAGTGAGCCTTTGCTGCCCAAGCTTACGGTGCAGAGGATGACCTTCAGGGTGTTCTTTTACACGCTGGTCAACACGTCCTTCTTTTTCTACTTTTTTTTTATATAGTTCAGGTACAAGGGCTTTTATGAAGAGCCGCTGTCAGAAAGACGGAGTAAAAGAATGGGAGGTTCATGGAATTAACCAGCATTATATACAATTAGAAAGGCTTTGAATTGAGGATTGTTGCTCAAAGTTTATCCAGATTATATATTGATTAAACGTATCGTTTTTATGATATCACTGTTTTAATTAATATTACTTCATTCCGTCATACTCTCATCTCAAGTCCCGGTCATGTCACGGGTTGTACAGTTGTGCTGTTAGTGTACTGTTTGCTGGAAAACTCACCTTGAATCCGTGTTGAGTACGTATGCCAAATAATACCCTCTATTTTGCACCTTCTAAATGACTTATACACAATCTGACAGAGAATGTTGCAGTTCTTGGAAAGTTGGCACGCACAGTTCCATAAAGGCACAATTTTACAAAAAAAAAAAAGTTTTTCTTATGTTTTGTAAGCAACAAATGTTATGGTTTGCTTTTACCATTTTGTTCTGAGTTCTGTTACTGTTGTCAGCACTTTTGCATTGACGAATGTTGACCACGTTGGACCTCACAAAAGGGTGGGGGCTAACTGGAGGTTGATGGAAATAGCCACTAAGGCCAAATGTTCCATTATGACCGTCCACAAATTCTCGCATGTTCGTTTGAGAATGATGTATGGTTTTGGTTCGAAGGTACGGCCGTTTCTTTTAAAATGTAGCTAGATTTTTTTTGATCTGTAACAATGTAAGGACGCGTGAGGTATCAATAGTTATAGAGACATGTTTCACTCGCAGACCATGTCTGCTTCAAGGGTGGAGTCAATAGTACGAATATTGACTGTTAGGTTGCTCAAGACTGTTTGCATTTTCACGCCTACCCCAAAGCCACGCATCCTCTCACGGAAATTAAGGATATACCGGGACATCAAGTGGATGTCTGACACTCGAGGTCCATGAGCACCAATTTTCCGTGTGGGGAAAGGAAAAAGGTGCATTTATGTGAAAGCCCAATGATGAGCTGCTCTGGAAAGATACTTTGAGATATAACGTTTTTTAATAGTTACTTTTAAAATCAGAAATCTTATGACGTTCCTGTAATTAGATATTACCTTGTACAAATTTTCTACTGTGCATCTAGAATTCTATCAATTACAGTTCCTATATTTTTTGACCCGCAGTTTCGAGTATTCTGAGCTAGCGTTACGTTGGGGCGTGAAATTTTGATCCTTTCACTATGTTTGTCTTCCTTTGTCAGTACGAGAACTCCATGAGAAAACTCGAATTTTCATTGAAGTTATAGGAACGGTTTCTGGATCTGATACGCGTTTAAGCTAGCTTGTTATGTGAATGAGCCTTGTGCCAAAGGGTTTTGGCTGGGGTCAGGCTCACTTATGTAACATTCAAGTACTCCGAACGACGTACTGTCATCGAGTAGATTTGCCAAAAGGCTGAAATGTTAAGTTGCGACTATCTTATGGAAGATTTTGAGTCACGGCCTTTTTCATTTTGCCTCTGGCCTCATGTAATTTTTCTTTCCGTTTAATTATGTTTTGCCATGTACCGAAAAACTACATGATTTTCAACAGCTATACAAATTCATGGGCTATCCTTAGCAGTCACGTGTATTGAAGATCACATGACATTCATATTCTCTTTAAAACAAGCTAATTTGGCCCTGTTTTGCCGAAGCGCTTTCTTTTCCCATTCATTTTCAGGCCATAACCCCCCCCCCCCCCCCACACACACACACATGAGAAAAACTGAGAACTAAAATGAAAATATGATTTTAGTGCAATGCAAAGGGTAATGGTGAATTTCCATAATTGTCTACTAATGACTAGCGCGCGTTTCATAGATACCCTTGGTTCATCTTTGGACTTAGCTCGTGCATATTTTTGTTGGGAGCTATTTTCAGACGTGTGGGTGATGAGTTAAGCAGGGTGGCTCAGATTCATTTGTCAATCCCTGAGAAAAAGGGATTATTAATGGATTTCTTGTTATTGTAGAAAGTTTAATTATTGGTCGCTAGGTTGACAAATAAATAACCCTGACATATTGTTGTTGGTTTTATCAAAGTATTGTTGAGCTCTGATATTACTAGTGATACTGATACTGTTAAGCTTTTGGGAGCAAATAACTTCAAATTTTTGTCTGGTTGTTGTTTTCTTAACTTGAAGAAAATTTTGCTTTTCATCTTTGATTTTATTATGTGATAACAGACTTAAGTGCACTATAATAATTTTTATTTATTCACCGGAGACACTGAAAGAGGAAAAGCTCACGTTATTCTCAAGTCGCTCAGATTTTGTATGCAGTTTTGTGTATAAGAGCAATAGAATATCCGACAAGCAAAGAAAGGAAATATTAAGATTGAATGAGACTCTTGCAAACAGTACGAAAGGCAATGTGCAGCACAATGCAGCAGTTGAGAGATTCTGTAACGAACTGTAAACCAGTGAGAGCCTTGAACATCTGCGAAATTCTTGTAGTATCCTTCATGATACTCAATTGTTCATTTGTTATTTTTCTTTTATTTACTATTTGTGTTAATTCATCTCTTTGAGGGATAAACTATGGAGGTTTTCAAAATGTACTCCACATCTCAATTTCTGCCTGTTGGCGGCTACTTCCTTGTACAACTACGAGCTGATTGCTAGCTGCACTGACTGAGAAAAATAAAGCTTTTTCAAATAAGGCATATTATAATGCATTTGTTGATGAGTTCAATAAAGAGGGTGCGCGCACTTTTTTTAACATGATCCCACTGTTATGGTTATTCGTTGAAAGACACTTCGGAGACGCCTAAACCAACACTTGTAAATAACCTTTCTCTTACTCTACCAACTTCGTCGCATTTGCTTCTTTTCCGTGAATAACGACGACGTTGTTATTGTTTATAATGTTGCTCAGGAGGCTGGCCATGTTCCCCATGCCGAGGGTCGCTGGGTTTCCTGTATCTGGTACCACAGGTTCCACTGTGCTCACCGTACCGGACGCACCTGTCGGTGCGGGGCGTAGTGCGTTAATGATTTGGCCAATTTTCAAGTTGGAGCAGTTGACCAAGCCGCATCGCGAGCTCTTGCTCTTCTGCTTCAGGTCTCTGCATACACACTGCAACTTGTGGTCGCAGCGGCCCGAAGCGTGCAATCTCTGCCTGCAGTACTCCAGGCAGCCGTCGTTAGCACAGCCGCCTTCAGGGTGGCCTAGCGGGAGCAGGAGATATTTATGACGCGTGCCTCAACCAAACAGGAAATCCAATAGGAAAGTTCTGTAAACATATATAGCTTCCTACAGTTCCAAGTAACCTTCCAGTTTATTATACCATTAACTTACTGACATCCTTAGAGTCGACTAGTTCCTCCTCGGAGAAAGTGGCATTTCTGACGCTGATTTCTCCTCTAGCAGTGCTGGGCCCAAGTGCAAGTAGGACCAGTGGCACCAGCACAGTCGCCACGGAATGGCCTGGGTGAGAATGATCAAAACACAGCGCTGGTTTGGTACTTGCAGCACAGGCAGCAAGTAGGCAAAACAACAAATGTCCGCAGTGGACAGGGACGTGCTCACGTGCCATGGCGGAGTGGGAGCCGGCCAGGCACACAATGCCTCGTACTGATGTCGTGTCCCGTCATATCGCTCGCCGAGGAGGGAAGGGGGGGGGGGGGGGGAGACGGAGAGAATCTACTTCGCACCCGTTGCATTTTATTGTTGCCCGACTGGTCCCAGATTATATATCTCGACGAAATCAGGTCCAGTGGTACCCGCGCTGGAGTTCGGGCTCTCACTTACGCCCTTGTACTGCACGGCGTGCACCTTGTTGCTGTTGATGATAAGCGTGCCAGAATTTTGCACCACTAACACGGTGCCGCCCTCGATTTGGTTCTGAAGGGAAGCCACGGAGGTGGACGCAGCTGTAGGACCGAACGGGGCCGTCGCGGGGACTACCGGCTTAGACGTTCTGGGCAACCTGCTCCGTGTCCTCCGTGTCCTACGCGTCCTGTGTCCGTAGTCGTAGTAATTGTCATAGTAGTCGTCGCAGTTGTCCCACAGCAGGCACAGGAAGATCCGGCCCTTCGGCTTGGTGTGCACTTCGCCGTTGGGGTGAGCGGAGCGGCCAGCTGGAGCTGCTCGGTGACCTGGCCAGGAACGCACATTCTCATCACAAGGCCCAAATCGGGGGCCGGGTATCCGGATCCGGTATCCCGTACCCTGTGTAGGCTGGGCGGGGTCCCACGAGGTCGACGGGGGGACTAACGCCAGGGCCCCGCACGCGGACGCCGCCAGCACCAGCCACCAGCTCCAGCGCCGTGCCCTCCAACATACAGCAACGTCCTGACCAGTCATGCTCCAGACCACGCACGTTTCCATATGTGTGTTTACCATGCTCACACTGCCAGCATGACGTCGCCGCGTCGCCGCCGTTGAGCAGAACGCAGCACCAAGCACAGCCACGTGCTGTTCGTACGGGCGCCGGACCACACCGCAGGGCGCAAGAAAGCTGTCGCTTTGTACAGTGGCGAGGGCCGACAACCGACCGCAAGAAAAACACGCGCCCAGCCGAGCGCCTCTTGACAGGGTGTGACAGCAGCGCCATGTTCGATGGCGATACACCATGGTTAGCAACTTCGCTGTCTCTAATGGATACGGCGTGTTTCAGGTGATGCACAAAAGTTCTTATATTGCGTCCTGCACACCGTTCGCCCTTCACCTCTCTCCACCACTAGATGGCGCCACTTCTCGTCGCCCTCTTCATTTTGGCAATACTCCCGTTCTGTGAGCAGCTTCAAGGGGGTATATATTGACGTGGCCGACCGGAGTATTTACAACGTTTCCCTTCCGTGTTTCATGCGAAGGGAGGGTAGGGTGCACAAGGGCATTCTGATTCCCACCCACCCATCCATTAAGTATGTCCGAATTTTTCTTACTTTAAATCGCAAACGGTGTCGCCTAGCGCCTGCGACCGCTAGGGTAGGCCAGCCCGCACCACACATGTGCATGCACGGGTTGGGATTGCATACCCAGCGGGCGCGCTTTGGGCTAACATCGGCTAAAATTCGATGGTCCGCAGGAATAAAAGCCGTTGTCCCGCACTGCGTTTCTAGACAGTCCGCTTTTATCATGGGCGTACTTAAATTTGCCGGCTTAGCTCTTGCTGGTGATGTGTCACGACCAAACCATGGGGTCACACAATCAGAGCTTGTCACCAGCCGCGTGGCCCGGAGGGAAGGAACACTCCTCCCGCTACGCGCCCAGGGGCCTGCGCTTGTTGTGACCCCATGGTTCGGTCGTAACACATCCCCAGCGACAGCTAAGCCGGCAAATTTTCGATGTCGGCGCGTGGCTGACACCGCTGCACGGGGCGCCCCGATCCGCCCGCTCCCTTCGCAGCGGCAGCTCTGCCAATTTCCGCGTTGGCGCGGAAACCGAGTCGTAGGTTCGGAGTCCGGTGCGCGCGCGGGCCGCCCAAAGACCGACTTCTTGGCGGGGCTGCGGATTTCGGCCGCCAGCGGTCTGTTATCTTGTGCACACGATTTTCGAATTGGGCTCGTACGGAAATCAAACCTCGGTTTCGCCGTGAATGGATGATCTGTTTGTGGCCTAGCTTTCATAAACGCAGATGGTTTTGTTTTCGGAACACTCTCATGATTTTTGTTTTCGAAGGACGTCGTGCAGCGCAATCCCCAGCGCCCTTGTCAGTGGTTGCTGGTTCCGATTTGACTGGATGGAAGGCGTCAGCAACCCTACCGTCCACTTCCAGCGTGTGACATGTCCCACCGCACTCACCGACATTTCCAAATGCACTCGCAGGCCCTAGTAACAGCAGAGCAAGTTTTCATGTAATCAATAAACAATAAACATGTGATGCTTTTCAAAATATTTATTTCAACTTAACATAAATTAATGTAACACAAAATCACTTAATGGAAAGAAATCAACATTTCTAAAATCGAGAATTGCTGCCGTTGAGGTTAGGAATGACTTCATGTGGGGAAGGCGACGTGATGGGAGAGCCGAACTGGAGCATGATGACCACATACATGATGACTGTTGTGGCGAACTGAGGAGCAAACGAGTACAATGAACTGGAGTGAAGCGTACAGGATAACGCCTTACCCTCATTCGTGTTTGAAGCTCGTACTCCTCGTATGAGAGAGATGTCCATGTTGAACAGACCGTGAGGCACCACGGCGACTTTTGCGTAAGCGGCTTGCATCGAAAACAACATGAGCTGTTAGGGAAATAGTTACGACGCAGTGCATTACTTGACTCTGACATGTCGCCGTTATCGCATAAAGTCACTACTGGACGCACCTGCTGCACTTCGCTCTCTTCAAAGACGTCACAGTTCAGCATATCGTGCACCACGTCCACCGTCTTGTTCCCCTGCTTGCAAAAGCGAGGGCAGGAATGACATTATCGGCGTGGTGGAAGCAGCAGTGCACTTGTAGGGCCCAAAATATATTACTTTATTAGCGGTGCTACGGCAAGCCGATATCACTGCACCCGTAACAGACACGAAGCTGAGCACCACGATGCCGCCAAACAGAATAATGAAGACCACTTGTGTGAGCTAGAGCGTGGAGGGACAGGTTTGATTACGCAAAGGGGATATTCTATACACGAATTTTGAGTGAAAGATAGCGTACCCTGCTATACATGGCGATGGATATCGTGTAGAATAAAACAACCGTCAGGACGAACTCTACCACCAGCAACGTCAGAATTTGCGTCTCCTGTGATAAATATGATGTACACCTTAAAGACTTCAAAAGTAGAACTCATCGATCAACTCGAAGCGATGAGATGTGGCCCAGCTGTGGCCATACCTGAGTGATCGTTAAGAGGCCAACCAGATCGCAGGCCGCAAGGTGGAGTTCCCGCTGTCGACAGATCTCCCTAGTTAACAGTGGTAACTGCCACTTACTCGAAGTGGAATAGTCCTCTCTCGAGGAACGAACGGTTGCAACTGCCAACAATTTCCAGAATATACTTTTTGCTTTGTAAGTATTCGTTCAAAATATTGCAAAAACTCAACAGCAGGGAACCAAAATAATCGTCATAAAAAATAAGGTCCTGTCAGACATATTTCGAGGTTAATATGGATTTAAAACACAAATTCTTTTGTGAGTTTCACCTACCCTCACACAGGGTGCTGAGGCGTGTGTTGATTCCCTGAAAGCAGGTCCCTACGTGTCGAACCAAGTGCATGAACAGCAGCTGGTCTGCGGCGGACTGGAGAATAAGTGTGAGAACGGTGTTCCCCATTTTACCAACCACCGTGTCTCTCTAAAACACAATTAAAAATATGGCGTTCAAGACAAGAATGTGCTTGATTGGATAACTGTGCCGTGTCGTTTGCTCTCACCAAGTGATATTGGATTAGCGGATAGATGGACACCGTCAGAACGCTCATCACAATGACCTGCAACACTCAAGAGTTAAGAACGGATTGGACATGAAGGTTCGGCGATGATAGCAGATTTAAATGTAGAGAATACCTCCACGAGATAGAGCGTGGTGGACTTCCAATCGCGACTGGGTCCAGGTAAAGCATTACACTCGCGAAGAAGTTGGGGAAAATTACGTGCTTTTTGTATTGTGCCTAAAGCGAGACCAGTGTGGCCCAGAAACACCACCGCCTGGAAAATCGAAAACAGAAACAACAGTGAGGTAGTCTTCATGAAATGCGTTCCTGGCGTGTCTGGGAGGGGCGACATGACACGACGTGAATTAGAGGTTCTTATACCTCTGTTTTTCATCTGGATACCTGTATTTTCATCTGTACACCTATATCGAAAGGACCCGAGGTCTCATTAGTTTGGTTAGGTTGACGAATTGACGAATGTGGTGGTTTGTGTAGCAAGTGCGGCTTACCATCCCGTTCATGTGTATAATGGTGCCGAAGAAGGGGGACGGGTCCGAGAGCGAGACAACCAGAGCGTACATTTCAGTCAGGATCTGGTACGCCGCTGAGAGGAGTGTGAAAGCGGACACGAACAGCGACACGGCAATATTTCTGTTCCGAAAGAATACGTTACAGACATGGCTTCCTAAGGAAAATGACATCTTACACAACATAGACTAAACGACACAAGGATAGGTGTTCTGGCATACACACATTGCCGCGACTCCAGAATACTTAAAATATCCAACGTGTCTAAATTATCTAGACCTATTTGCGACACGTTAATGGCACTGGCCCCACCTTCTGTTGAGCTTGAAGCTTGGCGGAGAACCCGCGGGGTTCACACCCAGGAAACGTGTGAACCACAGGAGCGGCCGCATCGGCAGGAGAGACATGGCAGCGTTGGCACCCCACACGGAAATAGTGAAGGCGTCCAAGGAATCGACCCACGGACCTGCCACGTGGTGTTTGCTGCCCCATCCAATACACTAAGTGTACTTCCTCGCACCACTGTGCTTCTTCCTAAGCAAACACAACGGTATCAAGCCCTGCTGGTCTTGCTAGAATACTCCTATGATGCAACTTCTTGAGAAGACTGCAGGCCGCCGGGAGGATGGCGTGAGATAGCAGAGTCGGGCGGGAGAGAAGGGGTGGGCTTTTGTCAGTCAACTCGGGGTGAGGAACTCTACCTAAGAAGAACCGGAGATTGAAAAGGTGCCCGTTCGCTGCGTATAGGCAAGGCACTGTCATTTTTTCTTTTTTTTTGGGGGGGGGGGCGGGGGGCAGGAGGAGGAAGAGGAGGTAAAGGGGAACAGGCACTGCCTAGGTGGGCTTTAAGATTGGGTGTGACGATAATGTTGAGACAATTCTTCGGGGCGCGAAAAAAACTTTCTCCGTCAAAAGAATTTGGGTGCATTGACTTTAATTTCCAAAAATGTATAACAAATCGCAGGATACTACAGAATACTGCTGGGGTCTGCGGCACAGCGTCGTTGCACAATTCTCCGAACGGTTCGCCGTGTTTTCCTCTACGAGGATTTGGCCGCCTTCCCCGCTCCGACTTTTGAGGCCGTCCGGTTATGACGAAAAGAAAGTGAGTGCGGAGCGAAGCGGGAGCAATCGCTCGATATCCAGCCGTGTGGAAGCGCACCCAGAAACGCAGGGCCCACAGGGTGAGGGGAGAGCAGAAGGGATCCACAGGGGATGAATGAATCAGCTGCATCTGGATGCCAATCTAAAACTCATTAGAAACTCATCGAAATTGGAACCTGACCCTCCTGTGATCGACCCACTCTTACTTTATAATTTTCATTATTTCTCATAAGAAGTGAACCTGTAGCAGAGATACGTCCGCAGGAGGCCGGCTCAAACATATTCGCTCCGTGCAGCTCCGCGCTGGAGTGCCGTGCCGTCCGCATCTCTTCTAGCCCCTGCCGTGGCCTCGCCACGTCGTTCTGACAGCGTTTTAGTGGTTGGCGGGAAACACGAGGCGCCATATCGGTGCTGGTGTCCTTGTCTCCAGCACCCCCGGCGGCCCTAGCGGCCCACGCCGGCAGCTGTGAATTATTTGACTGTCATTATGCGTGCTCTACGGTCAGGAAACCACGCCCGACAACAATTCGGTTTCATCGTCTGATACACAACAGACAGCAACAGCAAGCGGAAATTTGTATCCCGCGGAGGCCGAACGCCGTTCAGGGTAGGCAACGTGAGTGCTGTGCTGCACGCGAGAGGACGAGTTGCCTACCCTCCGGCGCCCCCCCCCCCCCCCCCCGCCAGCGCACTTCTCACCAAAGCTGCCATCTGAAGCACCGCGAACAAGGCAAGGTCAGCTTATAGGACGGCAGCGACGCGTTAAAACCTACATCAGCAACCAGCGAACCAAAGGAACTATTATTGTCGGATGAAAACGAACCGTAAAAATAAGGTAGCACGGCTGTTCCCGCGTGACAACGTTGAAAGGGATAGGAGGTGCGACTGAGAGGCGAAGGGAGAGAAAAAGAGAGAGATGGAGGGGGGGGGCTACCCCGATGCAGACCGCCGCGTGGGGGCGGATCCCTCACTCCCTGCCCCCACTGTCCCGCCCCTCTCACAGCGGGGGGCCGAGCGCTCGAGCCACAGTTGGTTTCTGTCCACCGGCCCCGCCGCCCACCACGCCGCGCGCACCACCCAGCGCACCGCCAGCGCGCCGCCCAGCGCCCACACAGCGCCCACCGCCCAGCGCCCGGCGCCCACACAGCGCCCACCGCCCAGCGCACGCGGCGGCCAGGGCGGCCCGCACCCCACCTCCGTGCAGCATCCGACATGAACATCAAGAGAAGCTCCGTTGGGGAAGAAGGAAGTCGTCCCCCAGAAGGTCTCGGTGTGGCCGTGGGGCTCGCCGGGGGCCGCCCGGGGGCTGCCGGCGAGGCGGCTCCGGCGCCCGGCGCGGCCACAAGCATCGCGGTGCGGCCGGACGACGCTGCGCCAGAATAAACGAGGACCTATAAACCGAGGGGAAGGCCCTCCACGGATACACACAGACGCTTTTATTAGTTTCTTCTTCGCGCGCGTCGCTGGTTCGAGTGCGGAAGACAAACATATCGGCTAGGCTCGGGCGCCTGCCGCCTCTGCCGGCCCTCTGCCGGCCTGCTGCGGCTGGGGCTGGCCGGGGGCGTGGCGGAGGCTCCGCGACTAGCTGCCAGCCGCGCCAGCCGCGCCAGCCGCACACTGCTGAGAAGGTGAGTCGTGGCCTCCAACCACCCACCGAAACGCGCCTTTCGGATTTTGCCGACGAGGAAAAACAACGATTCGTGTGAAGTATTCAAAATAATTCAGAGACAGAACAACAAACTATGGAATTGGACATATGGGACATGGGCGGACATGGGAGAATGGTCTGCGAAGGTCACTCACTCTGATGGAGAGGGCCCCCGCTTGCGTGCGGGCCCCGGGGCACCCCCGGCCCCCGGGCGGCAGAGCGAAAAGGTTACCATATCATCTGCCGCGGGCTGACTAGGCTGATTAAGATTTCATGCGACACGTTCAAACGAAACACGGCAAGTGCGGCTGTATTGTGACAGGCCCGGGGCACCGCCGGCCACCTGCGCTGGTGACGCACCTGCTTGTCGAAGTGGCGTCAAGGATTTATCCCACGCTGTTGCTGAAGCACAGTCCTCTAACTTCAATGTATTGAAAGTTTCGCAAGTTTACTTCGTTTGAATCGCTTCCCATCTGGCCATTTGTGACCAGCGCCGCCGCATAGCCGTCTGTCCGACCGTAGCCACAGCCCCCGCCCCGCCCCGCCCCGGCCGACTAAGAATATGATGGAGCCGATGAACCGGTGTAGAGCAGCCATCGATCGAGCGGTACCACCATGTCAAGAGTTATGAATGTCATGTCGTGCTGGCCAGAGCGCATCGAGCAGGACAGGGGGACAGGGTGCGGCGTGCGCCAGGCGTGTCTGCGGAGCGCATGTCCCTAGCATCCGCCCTCGACTTTTCCAGACCTTGCGTGTTCACCGTGAGTGGTTGATCTACCTTCTACTCTTCTAGCGTGGACGTTCACCGGATCACCACAATAGCGAACTTCCAGCTCCAGCAGCTTTGCATGTGCCGCATCCAGGGAACGCCGCTCCATCCCTTACACGCCTGGTTAGCTGGGCGTCAGTACGATGAATGTGTCACGTCAGAAGTGAGAGAGTCTCCCCCCGCCCATCCCGGTGCACGGCTCCGCCTTTTATAATTATTGCGCGCCGCCGTCGATACGAGGCCGACACGGTGACGTCATCGACCACGTCACCGCCACCAGCTTGGAGCCGCGGGGGCCGTGGAGACCGTCTACAATAGGGTATTTCGGAGAAGGTCCAAACCAGAAATGTAGAAGAAGTCATGTTCTTCTTGACTTCCTCTCCATTTCCGGTTTGGACCTTCTCCAAAATATCCTCTTGACGAGGGAAAGCGGGCTGCGGCTACTCGGCGACACGCCACGTGACGTCACAGACCAATCACAGTCTCACAGTCCGGACCAGAGCAAACAGTGGCGGCCCTGGGGACAAAGGGCCCCGGCCCGGCCATGCCAAATGAAAAGGCAGGCCGCAGACGGAGCTGCCCACCCCGCCCGCCCGCCTCGGAGCTCACGAGGAGCGGGCAGCAAAGAAGTAAAACCAAATCCACTGAAATCTCAAGATCACTGAAATAGCGGCGGATTCTCTATCCAGTCACAAATCGACTTTAATTTAAAGCCGAACTGATTTTCTTGACAGATTTTATCGAATTTTTCTGACTGGGTTCCTAGGCCGCTGACAGGGTTCGGGGCTCTCGAGCGCGGGGCGCCGCTCGAATGCCTTTGCCGCCGCTGCAGACCCCTCGTCTACCAGCCACAGACCTGTGATTACGGTCGGCCCCTTCAGCCCCGGGCGGACAACCTGCAGCCTGTTGCTCTTCGACTTTCGCATATTTTCTCTTAACTGGATGGGAAAATTGAAAGATAACAACGTCGGCTTGGTTCGCGTGGGCGTGGCACAGCGGGGTCAGGGGCGGACACGATCCTTCATGTACCCGAATGCTTAGGATCGACAACAGAAGAAATGATTGTACAAGGAAGGGGAATGAGGCGGTCAACGTCAAAAAGAACCGAACAGCGAGCTTCCACCGGCTGCACGATGACGACTTCCCAACGATCCAGCGACACGGGAAGGGACGCGGACGTGACTCGGACCAACCATCCGCCGGCCAAATATAGGGCCCGGGTATCTGGTTCCTCTGGGTGTGCGGGGCCTTTGTGCGAGGTCAGCACATGTGGCGAACCAGGGGAGGGACAGAGACAGAAGTAGTCGACAGGGTGTCAAACCAGGCAGGGCCGGCGGACAGCTTGCCTACCCGAGCGGAGGGAGGCTTGACTCGTCCACAAGACTACGTGAAACTTTGGGTGCGCGAGGCGACAAGCACAAACCTGGAGTACATCCGGGCTGGATGACGGGCGCGCCGCCGGGGGCTAATATGGAAAATTAATTATGCGTACTCTGCTGCAACAGGTGTTGCGGCGGCGATGGCGAGGGATGATTATTAGTTTCGCAACGCCCTCGGAGATCGCCGAGAGCGAAAGTTTTCGGGTAGCGACAGACCAGCCCGGTCCCAACGGGGTCCCACCCCCACCCCCACACCGACGGCACCCGCCCGCCTGGCCACATGCAGGCGAGTGCCCGGCCTCTTCATTGGGTGCGTTCCAATCGGAGCGCGTGCGTCGTGGCGTTGACCGGGGCGGTCTGTATCGCGCTGCCCCCCCCCCCCCCCCGTCACCTTGTCTGTCGAGCAAGAGAGCGACGTGGCACACGATGTATAGTGTTCAAAGTACCCCCTCCTCATCAATTATGCACACTGTTTATTTATTTTCCCAGGGTACCACGGCGCGCGCGCGATAGAGAGAGAGAAAGAGTGACAGAGACAGAGCGACAGGGAGAAGAGAGATGACGAAGGGAGGTTGGGAAGGTAGGACGTGGAATGGCCGGCGCACCTATTGCAATAGGGGTGGCATGGGTACGGGTTGGGGTGCGCACTCCACGTGGGGAAACGAGATGTGACTGAAGGTAACTGAGGTCGACGCGGGGCACGGGGCACGGGGGCCTCCCAAGTGATGTCAACACTGTGGAAGGTCGTGCGTACGGAGCGGCGGGGAGGGGCGAGGCGGCCAGACAGCCGCTATATTCAGGAGTCATTGGCGCCCGCTAGCGACGCGCGAGGCGAAGCCCTCCCAGCTCGACGGCGTGGATCATCCTCGTCTCATTCGGCCAATTAGATGCGCTCTTCTCTATCACCGTCACCTTGCAGGCGTTCTCGAAGCAAGTCGTAACGAAGAAGAAGAACCCAAGAAAAGTATGAGAAACTTCGAAACTCCCACTGTACTTCAAAAATCACGCGATATATCGTATTTCCATCTAGGGTTCATCTTCTTCGTTACGACTTCCTACTTCTGTTTCGGGCTTCTCCGGAGTATTCTATTATATGTTGTTTTCTTGCCCCCCCCCCCCCCCCCCCCCCCCCGAAGAGCTCTCCTATCGGTGTCGAAAAATATTAGATCCGTTTCTATCGCAGAGAAAACAAAAGTAATATCGGCACTGTTCTGGTGTTTCCCTTGCGTACACATTGCATGTCATACGTTGCCATAGGGCAGGCAGGGTAGGACACTCTCATTACGAACGGGGGAACTTTAGATTGGGGCTTATGAATATTAAACAACCCCCCTCCCTCTCTCTCTCTCTCTCTCTCTCTCTCTCTCTCTCTCTCTCTCTCTCTCTCTCTCTCTCTCTCTCTCTCTCTCTCTCTCTCTCTCTCTTTTTCTCTCTTGCTACCTCACCTTGTCATACCCCTATCTCTCTCTCGCTCCCTCTCTTTTTTTTCGTCTCACCCCTTTCATCTCTGTCTCTCTCTTCCTCCCCCTTTTCTCTCTGTCTCTCAATGCGATTTCTTGAATGTGCCTCAGTAAAATATTGGTTGCAACAATTAATCACCCCTGAGTGTGGGATACAGGCGAGGGAGATAGAGCGTGAGTGTTCCTTGGCTGTCCTCCGCAAACGGATGAAGCGGACCTCGGGCGTACATAAACATCAAAGGAAGCAAAACGTGAGCGTATGCCGAAAGGCGCAAATGGAGGAAGGGTAAAAATGCCAGCAGCGCAGCAGTGGCAGGGGGTTGGAAAGCTTGCGAGCCCTTTAGGGGCGCCCGTAACAGCCTCATGGTGCCTCATGGCATGTGGTGTCCACATGGATGGAGGGATGACGCCGAGCGGAGAGCGGAGCGGAGAGTGAGCGGCGGTGAGCGGGGAGGACGCACTGACAAGATCCGCACGGGTTCACCATCCGGTTTATGTAGCAATAACGCAGGCTAAATTTCTTGTGAAATTGCAACCTAGCCCGTTTCTAAAACAAGCGCGGTAGCAATACGAACAAGCAGGATGGTAAAGCCAGCTAACAGGGTTGCTAGCGTTACTACCTCGTTGGTACTAATGACAGAGACAGTCTTTGTTATCTGCACAAGAAATACTGCTGACGTTACAAACCGGAACGTGAACTGAACAAAGTGCATTTCTCCGTGCGCACGGGACTTGTCAAATGTGGTCATTTTCAAAGCCGACGTGGTCGCTTTCTTTTTTTCCCCAGTTTTTGAAAAGTACTGACTCGGCTGTTCGGCCGCCGGCCCTGCCTGCACTGCTATAAACCTTCCCGCCTCGCGTACCAGACGAGTGAAAGGCATAATATTGGGGTGCGCGAGGGGACCGAGGGACGGAGAGAAAAGAGTGGGGTGGGGAGGGGTGGGGGAGCCACTTTGCTCCGACAAGGCTGAGCTGGGGTCGAACAGTCGGGATGCCGGGCGGTAAGAGAGGAATTGGGAGAGGATTGCTGCGGGCCTGGCGCTGCGGGCGCTGCGGGCGCGCCGGCCACGGCCCAGCCTGGGAGACAAGATACATGTGCCCCCTCAAACTGAGGCACGCGTTTACTTTATCCAAAAGAGGACCGTACACAAACTTTGACGAAGAATATGCTTTACTTGGGAGAGAGTAAAGAGTTTGTCGGAGGTATTACAGAGATCACTGGGCGGGGCTGCGAGGGGGGACGGACTCCCCTTCCTCCCCTCCCCCTCACCGCGCACGGTGCAAAGGCGTCTGGCCGTGTGCCTGGGACAAGGTACATCTTGCCAAGTAAACGCCTGGCAGTACCGGCTTGGGGAGGTCACGTGTTGAAAAGGGGGAGGGGGCGGTTAAGGGGCACACACACACACACACACAGAGTACAACACACACACTTTCGTGCGGATATATATGAGTCGCAGAGACGCGAATGCGAATTTCGAGCGGCGAAAACGCAACGCGACGGCGTGTCATGCGGCGGCCGGCTGAGCTGCTGAACCCTCGGCTAGCCGTGCTGTACCCAGCGCTATTAATACGCCCATGGTGCTGGCCAAGTGGTGGTCGCCGTGTTGCTCTTGTTTTCGTTGGTGCCGTTGTTGTTGCTGCAGCAGTCGCGCTCTGCCGATGTCGCCGTGCGCCTCCGAGAGGATATCCGTTTCAAATACCAGGTTGGACGGGTGCCCGGGCGTCATGCAAAGAAGAATAGAATGTCCCAACTAATTCGTTTGTTATTTAATTTAGTTGAGAGGCCTCACAATCCGTTGGGTCAGCAAAAAGAAATCAGAAAAGGGGTGTTTTTCTCTCGCAACAAATAACTTTATGCTGGTCCAACAAAATGTTTGTTCTTGCGGCTAAATGTGTTGCCTGTCCCGAAACCAACAAACAAATAGTTCAGACAACTAACCCCCCTTTTTTTTCCTGGCTACTGTATGGATTGGCAGGCACATGGCCGGAAGATTATCCCGACACTGGGCTCCAGCCGGCTCCAGCCCTGCAACACTCCGCCATACCGCCAGCGCCAGCTCCTCGCAGAAGGCTACCCACCCACCTCTAACGCCCCCCCCCCCCCCCAATCTCTCACTCCACCCCGCAGCGGGACAACTCGGCTGGGACAAAGACGCATTTGAATCGGGTAACAGATTTCGGTGCTCTGCTGCTGCCGCTGCTGCCGCCGCTACCGCCGGCGCCACCTGCTCGTGCCCCCGGGGGGGGGGGGGGGGGGGCGGTGTGCCGCGGCCGCTGTCTGCTGCCATCGGTTACCGTAAACCACAGACACAGCAACGGTGGTGTGCTTAATGCGACTGCCATCGCACGGCTGCCCGGCTGCCCGGCTGCCTCGTTGCATGGCAGCCATGCTGCACGACTGCCTGGCTGCACGGCTGCACGGCTGCACGGGAGGGCTGGAGGCCGCGGAGGCCGGGACAACAACAACCCCCATGCTCCCCGCCGGGAGTCGAACCCGCGCACAGCAGCACCACATTCGTGAATCGCAACAGACGCGGAGCGGCGTTTTGCGATCAGCGGCGACATCTGGTCTGGTGACGGGTGCTGCTGTAGCTGCTGCAGCGCTGACTTGACGGGCCGACAGGTCCGTTCCATTCCCCCTCACTGAATCTGCATTTTCTCTTGTTTCAATATTTGCGCCCGGTATTCTTTTCGGTGACCGTGCGGGGGCGGCGGGGGCGACGGGGGCGCCGGTGGCATCGACTTCATCTCACTGTTGGCACATCGTGGACCAGCCACACACCGGCTCACTGGGGTCGTGGCTGCAGAAGGCGATGGCAGTACGGGCCGCGAATCCATTATTAACCAGAAGGGAACGAGACAAAAATTAAGTCCTGTGTGCGGTGGGGCGGGGCGGGACCGCATAGCTTGATGTCACGTCTCACGGCGGCGCGGCGCACATCTTAATACTGACTGCCTGAGCTCCGCCACAGAATTAGCAGACTCCGCCCGAAGCTTCGCCCGAAGGCTCGCGGTGCTCGCGGTGCTTGAGGTCCCAGTGTGCGGGAGGCATACTCGGCCTTCGCAAACGTTCCGCAGACAAGCTAGCAGGAGCGGGACGGGCCTCGGAACGGAAAAAAAGTTTTGCTGGATATCCGAATTTTTCGCTGGTCCAGCGAATCCTGACCTCTGAAAACGCGTCTCAAGATTTTCGCTCACTCAGCGAATTTTTTTGTCTGAGTTGGCGAATTATATGCTGGATCAGCGAAGAAATCCGGATACTCACCTTCAGCGAACAATTTTTTCCCGATGCCTCCGCTCTGGAAGAGGCGCTCTGACCAGAGTTTGCTCCTCCTTCTCGCTGCACAGGGTCGGCCCCCATGTCGGCCCCGCGGGAATCCGCCGCGGAGCAAATCTGACTCATCCGTCGCACAATGCGGCAGAAAATTCAGCAGCCCACGGCAGGGCTGTCGGCCAATTTTAGCCATAATAATATGTCGGTTGTTCGGACAAATGCGTATATTTTGAAATAATTTCGGTGCGTTAGAAACGGAGAACGCTGATAAAGTTACAGAAAAAGAGACGACACACTTTCTGAAGTTTACCCGTCCACCGGGCGATTGCTTTTTATTCGCCGGATTGCTTTACAAGCCAACGGCCGGTGTTAACCAACCCCTCCGCGGCGCGGTGGGTAAACGGCTGCGGCCCGCGTCGCGCTATGTAGCCCGGGGCGGGGCACTTTTGTCGTCACGTCCCATAACAGCGGCGGCGGCGGCGGCAGCGATAGCGGACCTAACGGCTATCGATCAGCGTGGGATGCGGCCGGCTCGATACCATCGAAACGGTCGTTCGCTTTTCCAGTTGCGTAACAGGCTTACTGAACTGCGCCCGGCTGCTGCCGCCGCTGCTGCCGCCGCCTGAGGACTTATGGCCCGGACGTCCCTGCCCCCCAACAGGTGGCTGTGTGCGGGCTGATCTTTATGGCCGGCACAGCCTTGGGCCCAGGCCCCGGCCGCCCTGGCGCCTCAGAGCGGGCCAACAGAGTGCACCGTACCCTGATGCAAACCGATCAGCTGGAATTTTGTGTGTATTTTTACTCTCATTAATGCGAGTATTACCAAGAAAAGTGTTTTCCTATGTGACAAAGTCACCCCTTTCTGCGTTGGCAGTTATTTATTCGATTCTCCCCATGCCTGGCGCCCAGTGCACCCAGTCGTAAGATTTGCCTTAGGAGAGCCGCTATACTGACCCACTATCTCAGGCCTTTCGTGTGTGTGTGTGTGTGTGTGTGTGTGTGTGGGGGGGGGGGCAATAGTGGGGCCACCAAACATAGAATATCGATTGAAGATGACGATATCAGAGAACGGTACGGAGAGCAGAGTGGGGCAGCAGGGTCGCTTCGTAGAGCTCTCAACGCACACCTCACACTCCTTGAGTGGGGCTGATGTGCTCCACAGGCTCCGCAGGCCCCGTGGCCCGGTACCCTCAGCGCACGGCAAGCAGACCTGGCACAGCAGCGCATGGCCCGCACCGGCAAATGAGGGTCAGCGAGCCAGCTGGTCGTGCGAGTCAAGAGTCAGCCACCGCATCGCCCTTGAGTCGAGCCGAGCCTGGGCCGAGGGCTGGCCAGGAGCACTCCTTTCGATTGCTTCCCCCCTCTCTCTCTCTCTCTCTCTCTCTCTCTCTCTCTCTCTCTCTCTCTCTCTCTCTCTCTCTCTCTCACCACTCATACCGCGGGTGTGACACCAAGGAGCTCGTCGGCCCCTCACAGCGCCCACCAATCACAGCACTAGAGGAGCGTGCCTCTTGCCGTGCAAACGTCTGCGGGGTGAATAGATATACGGAGAGAGGGTTGGCCCGGCCAGATGCTTGTCGTCTGCTTGCTTGTCGCAATAAGCCGGGATTGGATGGACCCTCCTGGACACAGTCCAGGCCTAGCAGTATCACACAAAGGAGGAGCCAAAATAATACATAGGGGCGTGGGAGGCAAAAATAACGGTCAGGAAAGCGGGGGCCGAGGAACCACGGCCCAGAGCGGCGGACAATGAAACACAAGTCAGCGCACATGGGGCCTGCATCCGCTGGCGGCCCCACCACCTCCACTGCCGCTGCCGCGGGCCTGTGTCCAGTGCAGCGAGATCTAAGGGGCTGGCACTGGCTGGCGGCGGGCCAGGCGGGGCAGTGCGGTGCGGGGCAGTGCGTGCGGGCCGACAGCGGTGCCAGCGGTGCCAGCGGTGCCAGCATGCCGTGCTGACCCAATCACACGCAGCGCTAGCGCTCCTGCAGCACCGCTACACCCGTGCGCCGTGTGCGGTGCAGCCAGGTACCATAAATGGAAACAGTTCACGTTGTGGCAGGTGTAACACAGTGTAACGTTCCGTAGGCCTCGAAGACCCTTCCGTCGCAGTACGGTGCGCGTGAGATAACGTTACTGTATCGGGATGGCGGGGTGCGTGAAGCATCCCTACATCAACATCCACACACAGAAGCAGACTGTCGACACGATATATCGAATCGATGCCTATCATGTACCTCGAAAATTGACTCCATCGACACCGATTCGACGTGATTTTGGCGAGTGTCCCTGTGGCTGTGGGATGATGGGCCAGTGTTTCCAACCACGGCAACCGAGGCATTGAAATGCAATTATAACTTGAGAGTGGGATGTCATTTCCATTGGGCGCCGCGCACATCCATTTCCGATCACTCCTCCATCTCACACATGTCACACACCGGCTCATGTTTAACCCATCAGCGCGAGGGAGACAGGCAGACAGGCAGGCAGGACGGTGGTCTGGCGGACGGACAGAGATGCGGTAGGGTGGGGGGCAGGCAGGCCAGCAGGCCATCAGGCCTACCCTGTGGTTTGCACACATTTTCGGTTCGGCGGTTTCGAAAGAAGGCCTCTGCCATAGTGCGGGTCCAGAGTGGTGCCGCTGGATGCAGCGCAGGGAGGGCGAACGGGACCAAAAAAGCCCTCTACAGATCACTGCGCTGTAGTAATCCGGTGCTGGAATCGTCTGCGGTGTGTTTCTCCCCACGTTCTCGGCTGCGACAGTGATCTCAATGTATCAGCCGCCTCCACCCCTGCACCTCCCCTCACCAGCCCTCACCACCCTGCCCCTCCTCTCGGCTCGGCCCGGATATTGTCTGAACGGAACAGCTGGCGTGTCTGCTGCTCTACCTGGCTGTGGGGCCGGAGTGGGGTGGGGAGCCCTTGGGGGAGCCGGTGGTTGGGCCGTACGGGCCTGAGCAGCCTGCGCAGCCTGCGAGACTCTGGCAGCCGGATATTTGTTCACAAATCTTCACTGCCAGTCGCAGGTCGCACCGCCCACTCGGGGATTCCAGGGGTCCCGGCCCGGGGCTCCCCCGTGCCGCTCTGGCACTCGTCGGCAGCCTTCTAAATACGGGGCATTAAATGCCTATAGGGGACCAACGCGAATCGAGGTAGAAGCAAGATGCACTGGATAAATCTGCCCCCCCCCCCCCCCCCCCGCTCTCTCTCTCTCTCTCTCTCTCTCTCTCTCTCTCTCTCTCTCTCTCTCTCTCTCTCTCTCTCTCTCTCTCTCTCTCTCTCTCTCTCTCTCTCTCTCTCTCTCTTTCGCTGTCAAGCTGCAGCCCTGCGGCTGGCATGTCTGTCGGTCTCACACGCACCCTCTTCGTCCACGCTGCCAACAGAGGGCCCGGAAGCCCGTTAATCCCAGAGGGAGCCTCCTCAAGAATCAGGGGGCAAGACTTTAGCAGGAGGGGGGAGGGAGGGGGCGGTGCAGACGGCGATGGACGATTATCGAATTAGGACGTGACCGAGGCGCGGACAGCCGATAGATGTAGAGGAGAAGGACGATAGTGTGGGAGGGCCGCGGGGGGCGGAGAGCCGCGGCGTCAGCGGCGTCACCGAGCACCCCACTGCTGGCAAGGGCAGCGAGAGCCAACGGGCAGCCAACGGAGGAAAATGGTGGAATAATATAAAAACTTAAAAGGGCTTTAAAGTTGGGAGGTGGGCCGGTCGTGGCGGCCACTTTCGCGCCCCGGTCTGGTGATCTCGATGCAGTTTAGGGTGGGGACTTGTGGCCGGTCGGAGAGCGGGGTGCCTCGGGCCGGGCCGTGCGGACGGAGAGACAGCCACACGCGAGGGCAGCCGTTCTCGATTGATCTGCCGATAGCCGCTTTATGCATGCATGTGACTGAAAATAGGCGTCGCTCGATTTGCACCGGGCAGGCAGGCCTAGGCGCGGCGGCGCCGAGGGGTTAGGTGCCGCGGTGCCGAGTGCTGCCTGCGGCTGCCAGCCCAGCGCAGCCCAGCCGGCTAGACTGGCTGCTAGCGCTGCTAGCGCTGCTAGCGCCTGTCGGCCGGCGGGTGGACACGCCCGACACACACGCGTGCTCTGCGGGTCGGCGGCGCGGGCTGCTCGGGCTGCGAGCGTGGCGGCCGGGGAGCAGAGGCCTCGGCGGAGCGAGGCGAAACGAGACGCAATCCGAACGAATTGGGCCAGGCCGCCTAGGGCCGCCCGGCCCGGCCGGAGCAGATGGGCGCCTCTATTTTAGGAGGCGATCTATACACAGCGAGAGCACGTGAGCGGCCGTGGCGTGCAGCCGAGTGTCGCGATTGTCATG
This sequence comes from Odontothrips loti, assembly GCA_038380765.1. Taxonomy (NCBI): domain Eukaryota; kingdom Metazoa; phylum Arthropoda; class Insecta; order Thysanoptera; family Thripidae; genus Odontothrips; species Odontothrips loti. The sequence continues at coordinate 17,283,323 of CM076243.1, read as the reverse complement.
AAGCGAGGACACGCCTCAGGTCCTCACCGGGATCCACAGCGAGGTCCCCACCTCACCGCGGTCCTCACCGCGGTCCTCACCGAGGTCCTTACCAGAGGGTCCTTAAGGGTATCCTGTTTACCAAGGTCCTAACCGAGGTCCTCGCCGAGGTCCTCCCTCTGCAGATGCCTGCGGGTTATCATCGTGCGTCAGGCGTGAAACGGTCCTCAAAATTAATTTCCTGCGAAATACTGACTCGCCGCTATCAGGGCAGGAGCGTGCCTTCCCTTGGCCCAGCTTACTGACCTCGTGACGTTTTACGGGGTCGTTGCTCCTCGGCGACGAAGCGATGCTCTCCCACCGACTAAACAGTGCACTCTGCGATACGCATAATACTGCTCCGGCCCGGCCGCCCGCCCGGCCGCTCTGCCCCCACTGGCCGGGTGTGTTCGTTAGGGATGTTTGTGCCTGGCCAGCACAAAGAACGCCGCCCCTCTTCTGTGGTCAGCAACAGACCGTGTTGAACCAGCCAGAAACGGACGCGTATCTCAGAGAGAAGCAGCTCTATGTATTCACCCAGCGCCTTTTAATAATATTCCCGAGACCGCCCGTTCCGTTTCGCTTGGCAGAGCAGCAGGCGGTGGTACCAGTCCGCTCGCAAGTAGACATAAAGTGCAAAACTGCAAAACCAGAGCAAAACCGCGGGGTAGGAGGGAATTCACAATTATTCCGTCTCGTTTTCTTGTTGTTGTTTTTTATTTTCCTTCTTCATTTTTCCTTGCTTTGGATGCGCTTGGAGCCTCCTTTCATTCCTTACTCGCCCGTGTTGCCGAGTCGGCGTTCACCACGAAGGCTTTGGAGAGGAAAACTGGTGATTGTGTGACGTTATTGATGAATTCCAACATGGCGCCGAACAGCGTTAGTCGTATGCCGATGCACCGCGCCCTGCGCCCTCAGCCCCACGATCTCCCGAGAATAAGGACCCAATTGCTGAGGGGATGAAAACGGAAAGCGACTTGAAACGTGAAATCGAACTTTCAAACACCAAATAGACGTCTAATGGACGTGTACTAAACGTAGATATCTAGTAGATATCTAAGTGGTCTATCAGTCGACCATCTACGCCAAATCTACGATCCGTTTTTGCAACGTCTATGAGACGTTTACTTACCCTTAATCTAGTAGACACCTACGTTTAAAACAAGTATAGACGAAAAAATGAAGACCTGACCGGTATCGAACCCTTGGTTATTCTCTTCTGTTCTCCCGCCCCGCCTTCTCAGCTATCACGCCACTTGAGGAAAACACATTTCCATTGGCTGTGAACGAAGTTGTGATCTACTTACCGTATACAAACGCGATCCAGTGCTACTCGTGATCGACCTCAAGTCCCCCCTAACACTTAGACAAAGTAGACCTAAGGTAGGTGGTCCTATAGATGTCGATCTTTAATCTAGCTTTAAGTGTCTGCATGTAGACATACTATATACTGTATGTAATGTCTACCGATAGACATAGATCTGCTTAACTATAGACGTCATTAGACGTCTTTAGACGTCTATTTTGTGTGCGGGGACCCCATAGCGCCGCAGGGCACAACACAGTCTGCTGCATGCGGCATGCCCAGCTCCTGTGTGCGGGACCGGCCCTGCGCTCAATTGGGCTGACCGTCCGCGCAGCACTGCGTAGAGCACGTCCAAGAGTGCCCCCCGCCACGCCGCACCACCTTGAAGGATGAACCTGTGGAGTCGCCGGCCGAATGCCAAGCAGGTCTCCATTTCCATATCATAAGGAGTACGCCACCCGCCGCCGCCAATACCCGGCCCGCCCCTCCCTGGGCCCCCGGGGCCCGCCCCCCAGTGCCTGCAGCCCCACCGGCCCCGGGGGCGCCATGTGGTTAATTATACAGGAAGAGCGTCAAGGCACCTTGAGAGAGGCGCCGAGACGGCCGAGCCTCGAGGATGTGTGTGCGTGTGGGTGAGCCGGCTGGTCTGGGAGCACGGCAGCACGGCCTGAGGCCTCCACTCCGGGGTCCTCGGGACGTACACATCGGCCACACACTGTCTACCTCTTCCTGCCGTAGACAGTTTGCGTTTGCTTTGTTCGCTAATTTCGGCCCTCAAAATCGTAAACACGAGCTGCTCGGTGAACGCGTCAGAGGCGGCAGAGGCGGCAGAGGCGGCCGTAAAGTTTACAGTTTGGGAAACTGCTTGGCGTATTACAGCCGTCCACCTCACCTCGCCGACTGTGGCAAAACTGTGTAGGGAACAGCCAGCGAAGCCTTTTGTCTGTGAGGACGCCGACGCTGTGGCCCTGTCGACATCATCTCTGCCCTGCCGGGGGAGAAACTTTGCCGATACCGCTTCGGGGTGCCACCGCGCCGCGCTATGCGCCGGGTCGGACCGGGCGGGGGTGGGGGCTGTAGCGGGGGCGGGGGCGGGCACAGTGCCGTGCACGACGCTGTGAAGTGGCGGCTGCCGTCGCCACCCCTGCCGGGGCCCGGAACCCGTCCTGTAACGCAGTGGTCAGGGATCCGGCCGGTGGGCCTCGCCCGGCTCGCCCGGCCGCTGCCAGACGCTGTGAGGCCCGTTTGGGGGCGGTGCCCTGCGGTGCCCTGCGGTGCCCTGCGGTGCCCTGCGGTGCCCTGAGGTGCCCTGCGCTGCCCTGTGATGCACGCTGTAGGTCCTCGCCCCGCTTATGGCAAGAACGGCTCCCGCCTCGCCCCTCTCCCCCTTTCCCACCACCACCACCACCTCCACAATTTTCTTCACCATCAAATTTATTTTTTGCAACGGGAAGATTTGACCCGCCCTGCTGGGCCTGCCTAATTACTTTCTTGTCGGCTACGGATAGTGGAGGCGTGGGTCCCGCATTCCTGGACGCCGCTCCTCGCGCCGCCCCCTGCCGCCCCCTGCCGCCCCCTGCCGCCCCCGACCCGGGGACCCGTAGTGCTCCCGGTGGGCCCGCGGCCCCGCGAGCCCTGGCCCTGCGAGGCCGCAAACTTTGCTGATTGCACGGCTAAGTTAGCATCTCTGCACCCTAAAATCAGGTGACGGGTCAGATAGGAAAGAGAACGGAGGGCCGGGGGGGGGGGGGAGAGGGGCAGAGGGGAGTGGGGGAGGGGGCAGAGATGGGGATGGCTGGGGGGAACAGCACACCTGAGACCCCTTATGGGAATTGAACCCGCGCAGTCGGCCGACCGTAACTCTTAACCGCGTTCGGCGGAGGACTCGGTTTTCGTCCCTCTCGAAACTGAACGCCGAGGGGAGACGACTCAAATAGCCGTCCGTGCGCGACCCCATGACACCCCTTATAATACTCATAACATAATACTGAAATTTCTGGACTTGTCATCCACACAATATCCTGTGTCCCGCCCAACTGTAACTGTGGCGCCCATCAGCGCCCTCTGGAATAAAGGGCGTATTATGATGCATGAATGAGGAAAGGGGTCAGGGCGGTGGAGCCGGGCCGGGCCGGGCCGGGAGAGCCGCCGGGGGAGGCCACGCGCGCCGCCGGCGGCATTCAAGGGGCGGCTCTTTCTGACTAAATGAAAACAGCAAAGCTGACGCTGGTTGACAACATCACACGGCGGCACGCACCGCGCACGCACCGCGCACGCACCGCGCGCGCGGGCACGTCTTGCCCCTCCACTCCCCTTCGCCTTCCCGCGGCTCGCGTTTGAAGTCGGCCGGCGCGGGCGGGTGGCAGCCATGGCGGCAGCGCAGCGGCACACTGTAAATAGTTTAAAATATTCACCGGCCGTGTGTCGCTGGTCGCTGAGGAGCGCTGAGAGGAGCGCGCTCACGCTTTGCACCGCTTTGCACGCACGTCGCCTGGCGTTGCCTGGCCACCGCAACGCAGAAATACTTAAAAGCCGGGTTAAAATAATGCACGGGTGCGAGACAACAAAGGGAGCGTCTGTTTTTTTTTTGCGGTTTTCGAGCTTTTCCCCCACTGTCTTCTCGTTATTTTTATTGTGGAAGAATGGTCAGTGAAACAGTTCCTCGCAGTGTAGCGAGCGTTGGCCGCGACAGAGCGGCGGCGCGGTGGAGCTGCAAAGGATCGTTAGCTGACCGACCATCGACAGAGCCAAGCCCCGCCGCAGCCTTATCTGTCGTCGTTGCGACTCAGTCTCTGGAGCAAGTGAGACGGAAACGCGCTTCCGGGGTCACTTCAGGGAGCCGGCCCGGGCCGCCGGCCCTCCCTCCAGCCCCCGACGCGGCCACGTCGGCCGGGGCGCGGCGCCTTCCCTAACCCTTCGCTTTTGATCAGAGTCGGGGTGCGGTGACGTCATTTCGGTCTTGGCGAATTAGTATTCATGGGCTCCATAACTAACTGCTGGGGCCATGCAGACACTTCCAGGAGCTTCCAGAGGACAAACCCTCGAAGACTCGAATGAAGAACCCGCAGAGCCGCCATGTTGCTGGAACGTATTCATTGCTTCATTTTTGTCCCGTCACGCGAGTCCTGGAGTCTGCCGGCCTCTCCGCCCTCGGCTGGGTAGGCTGTCCAGCGATGCGTGCATATGAGTCCCGCAGGGATGTTTTCTGAATAATGGATATGTCGGGGTTGCGTCGTATGCCCGTCCTCGTCCACCGAAGAGGGAGAGAGAGAGAGAGGCAGTGAACCTCGCACGCACCGCCTGTACGGCGAAGCGCGGCTCCCACTCGAAGCGAATCACATGGACGCCGCCACCTTATTCTGTTCCCTCTGGTCTATTTCCGGCTGGAGGGGGGGAGAGAGAGAGAGAGACAGAGAGAGACAGGGAGACAGAGAGACAGAGAGAGACAGAGAGACAGAGAGACAGAGAGAGAGGGGGGGGAGGGGGAGTGAGGGGACAAGCAGACTCGCCGAGCAAAAAAACAGAAAGAACTACAACAAAAGACAAGATTCAGTTTGGGATACGGATACAAGTTTCCGAAGCAGGGCGCATAGCAGCGAGCCCAAACGCGGAGAAAAGAAAACACTGAGTATGTTTCCCCAGCAACGCTCAACACAACAATCAGTGCGTTTCTTGTTCCTTATTGGTGTTATTTTCTTCTTCCAACTGGTCGTGCGTGAGATGAAAAGGGATGTGTGTTGTGTGTGTGTCTGTTTGGTGAAGGATGAGGGGGCTGCTGATTGTGAGTCTTGGTGTGTGTACAGTGGAGCTATGGTATTGAATTGGTGACAGACGCTAGGGTGGTGGACCTGCGCTGCCAAGGCGCTACTGCGGTACCACACGAGACATTCAAACCCGGATTCAGACGCCCAATTCATCGATTTTCTGGTTTTAATGTTTCCATCGTTGAAACAAAAACTTTCGTAGTGGTGTTCGACGCGCGATTGTTGGCTGGTGAGGACGCCGATGAAGGACTTGGTGTCCATGGTTGGTGCTGCGCAGCTGCGCAGCTGGCCCCCTCCCACCCGCAGGGCCAACAAATAAGGGAAGCCCCCAAGGAGCCAAGAGCCCCGAAATATCTCCGAATAAAGAAACTCTGCCCTTGGAGTCAAGTCGTGTCTGAAAAGGAAACCACACTAGGCTGTAGCTGTAGGGCTCGGGAGGGATGATAGAACATGCCGCCCTGTATTATTACATCTTGTTATTTTGATTTGACGTTATGAACGTGGCCGGTCCGTTATGAAATAACCAGGGAGGCTGGCCGGCTGGGTGTAGCGTGGCGAGAGAGGCGCAGGATAGGTGAGGTGGGCTCGGGCCGGGCCTGAGCGGGGCGGAGGCCCCCCCCCCCCCCGGGAAAGTGCCCCGCGGCCACTGCCAGCCGCTGCCACGGCCTACATCAGGTCAGGCCGGGCTGGACACCACCAGGGCGAACCAGGGGGAACGAGAGGGAGCCAGAGGGGACCTCCCGACGGTGCGCTCCAACTACCCTCGTCCGGGCGGGCCGACGCCGGCCTGCGTCCGAAAGACCTCTCCTACCCGCGGCCCCGGCCCGGCGGCACACTGGAGGCCGATATGTCGCTGCGGACGCCACCGTGTCCCGCCGCGGGATGGGGAGGTCGACGCGGTCCTTACGGGGGCCACCGAGGCCGCCGCAGCAGGAACGGGAAAGGGCACTTGGCCACTCGACCGCAGAGCGGAACCGGGACTGGGTCCGGGCTCCTCTGGGGCAGCGGGTAGGCTAGGGGGGCGGGGGCGGCTAGGGTGTGCTGTGGAGGCAGCTGCCACGTCAGTACCGTGGCAGACCTTTCGCGGGAGATAGTGGTGGAGGGTCGGGGGTGGAGGGTGCCGTTACCTGCCTGCCTCGATGTTCTTCATGGTCCCTCTCAACAGACGGCGTCAGACACCACGTGCCCCAGTTGGCTGTGCGCGCGGCAACGGGAATATGCGAACACGACGCATTCGTGAACGCAATGCTAGAGGACATGACCAAACGCTGGCCTGGCCCGGCCTGCCCCTCGACATTCTGAATGACATTGGGTGCGGGGGCGGCGGTGTGTCTGGGGCCTCCGGGGTGGAGCGGGGGCGGACGACGGGGGCGGATGCGATCCGTGCCACCTTCGTCATGTTTACGGAGCGCTCACGTTCGACGGATTAAAGCCGCCTCTGCGAGGTTGTGCCAGTCCTCCAGACACAACCAGGAGCAGCGGCGCGCACCGCCCCGGTAGATGACTGCCCTCGGCCGCCTCCGCCTCCGGGGCCCTGAGGCCGTGCTGCTCTGTGTCACGCCGCTGTTCCGCCCATAAAACGTGGGATTATTGTGAAACATGGCCTCCCTGTGGCCCAGAGAAGCCTGCAGACACGCCACAGGCCTGGACGCAGGGCCGCAGGGCCGCAGGGCCGCAGGGACGTCCTGTCGCCACACTGTTGGGAGGTGAATGCAGCAGGGAAAACATATTCTTTACTTTAACATTTTTACAAGGTGCAACGACCGCCTCTCTGCCCTTCTGAACCCCGCGGCCCCGGAGTCCAGGGGGAGGGGAGCCTGGATGTGGAAGAACGGTCCACGCTTTGAACAGTCCGTGAGTGGGTGCCGTGTCGTCTGCTGTGTGCCGCGCCCGCTGTGCACGTCACGGCTCCGCGGCAAAACAAGAGAAGGCGCGACGCCGCGGGGGCGTTGAGCCCGCATAGCAGCCCGGCGAGGTGAGAGGCGGCGAGCAGCTCGGCCTCGGCGGCGGGGCTGAGATGGCACCTCGGTGCGGCGAGGTCAGGGACGTGCGCGGTGCGAGGCGAGGAGGCGGTAGTGGTGGTGACGGCGGCTCAGCCGGAGAGAAACTTGGCAGCATTGGCCCGCGACTGGCGACCGGACAGCCCGCCCCGCCCATTCGGTATCCGCTGGCCATGCACGCTCGGCTTGGACTGGGAGGACCGGGACCGGGGGGGGCTGGGCGGTAGCAGGCGGTAGTTAGCTTCACTCTTCCACTTACGAAACAAACTCGCGGGGCGAGGGGAGGAGGGCAGAGGCGTGCAGAGTGCAGCCCCGGCTCGGCTCTCCTGCCCCGCCCCGCTACCACCCAACCGGCTTCGGCCGGGGCTCTGGGGCTCTCCTTGCGGAGGGAGCGTGCCTTTTCGCCACCCTTTGAGCCAATCCATACTTATCGTAGACTAACTTCTGGCACGCGCCCCGCACCGCACCCCTCCCCGCTGCCTCTCGCTTCTCTCTCAGCTTTCCTACTCTGTGTCCAGAGTCCTCTGAACTTGAACTTCGCTCGTAACGAATCACGTTGCCATTGTCAGCGTTCGGTCGCTGTGTCGCGCTCCCAGCCCCCCACCCCCTCCCCATCGCAGACACCCCCGGAAACACTCCCCGCAGACGCATAGAAACCCAGACGCAGACACCCCCGGAAGGCACCCCCTACAGACACCCCCGCCCATCACCCCCCGCAGACACTTGTAGTCCCGTACAACCCGGACGTCCCTGGAGAAATCCGCAGCTTGTGCTTCGAGCACACCACACCCCACAATTTGCTGGATCTAATTGACGCTCAGCGGCGCAGGACAGACTCGATTTAGCGGTGCAGTGGCGATTGGGGAGCGTGAGCAGGGCCTCTGCGCCCAGCCCAGCCCAGCCCAGCCCAGCCCAGGCAGCCCGGCTCGGCTCGGGCCCAGGGCGGTCCAGCCGGGTCGGGTCGGGGTCTATCCCACAAACTTAATGAATGGTTCCCGGGAGGAAAGGAGGCAAGAGGAGGGGCAAAAACGTGGCGCTGGCGGCGCTAGCGTGGCGGCGGAGGCGGCGAGTCGAGAAGAGCCACGCAAAGCGCCTTTGTTAACCCAAGAATGTTTTGCTATGAAGCTACAATTATATTTTTTCACAATACAAAAAGGTCACGTATTCCAACGATCCCAATCCGTTATTCAAGAACGGTTACTGCTCGTCCCGCAGTGCTCAGTCCGGCCTCACTGAGAACGAACGAGTCATGATCACCGCCTAACTTCGGGCGGTAAGATTAGATTAGCGTTCGCAGATCCCGAACCGAGTGTATCGGCTCCATGCGGGCACCGCTGGGCCCCCGTCATCAGCGCCCCCCCCCCCCCTGCCCCTGCCCCCCCCCCCCCCCCCTCACCTCCACACTCCTCTCGCAGCGGCGCCGTCAGCTGCGGGGCTGCGATCAGGTTTGTCGCCATAGAACTTGGTCCTGCCATCTGCGTAGTGATCGGGCCCTCCAGGGAGGGGGCCGGGGCCACCGCGTCGAGGGGCGCCAGCAATATGAGGCCGTTGCCCCGGGTACTGTTTCCGAGACAGAAGGGCGGCGCAGCAGGGGAGGGGGAAAGGTGAAGAATGGAATTAGGAAAGGAAAGGGGCGATCGCTGATGATGGGGAGGTGGTAGGGAGGACGAAAGTTGGCCGTCCGGGACCGGCCTTGGTGCGCTGTGCGCTGGTCACAGGAGACGCGGCCAGAACGGTACGGGGGTGTGGGGCCGGGCCGGGTCGGGCCGGGGTTATCAGCAGGGCCCGCGAGCGAAAGGCACCTGATGCCCGCTGCCTGCGGCCTACAGGTGGCGAAGGCCCCGGACTCAGGTCGAGTTCTGAGTCGCGACACATTATCCGTCAAAATTGCTGTGTCGTATGGTTGCTGTCACGTTTTCTCGGTCACACTTTATCTCTCACGCTCTAGCACACTTTCTGTGTGACGCTTCCTGTCACACTTTCTCTGCCACAATTGCTCTTACTCTGTCAACGGTTTGTTTGTCGCACTTGTCACAGTCTATCATACTTTCTCTGTCACGCTTTCCGTCGCACGTTACATTTTCTCTGTCACGCTTTCCGTCGCACGTTACACGTTCTCTGTCACGCTTTACGTCGCACGTTACACCTTCTCTGTCACGCTCTGTCATAATTTCACATTCACACTTTCTCTGTCATACTTACTTCCCTAACAAACCCTGTTACACTTTGTCATTCAGGGCGATCTGACTGACTAGCCAGTGACATGTCAGCGACGTGTTAGTGACGTGTAAGTAACATAAACGTGACATGTCCATGGCTGCTTACTTAGTAAGAGGATCCGGATCCGGAAGTGCCACCCTACCGACCGTCAGGAGGATGTTTCAGTCTGTCTTCGTCCTCATCTCAGCGCACCCGGTGGCCGTGCCCGTCCTCCCCGCGGTGCCGTATGGGCCTATGGCGTGGCATGGCATGGCTGGGCCGTGTGCCGCCGCGTGCCCCCGCGAGGCCGCGTGCCCTATAATCCCCGGCAATACGCGGCCCCAGGTCGGCCCTCGCCACCCGGAAATGGCGCATTTTAACGTCGCCGCGAGGCCGTGAAAGGCGCGAAGCCTGGCGAAGCCTCTCGACAGGACTTTCGCCGATCCGTTCCGCAGGGCCCAGCGAGGGTGACGCGGGCGGGGCGGCGCGGGGGCGGCGCGGGGCGGCGCGGCTTATCCGCGGGGAGGCGGGCCGAACCGGGCGACAGCATCATCCCAGCCCCTTGCCGCCCCTTACCTCGCCTCCCCTCGCCTCGGCCTTGGAGTTGCGGACCGCGGACGGAGCAGAGACGTGAGCCCGGCGGCATGGCCCGGCCCGGCCATTGCCCAAGCCTACTCCAGTCCCACTTGGGAAACGCGTGGATCGCTGCGTTCGGACCGCCTCTCCCCGTCTCTCTCCCACACTCATTGTCGATACACCAGGAGGCTTGGGGGTCGAGGTTCTGGCGGACGTGGAGGGATACAGCAGTTAGCAGGCATGGGGGACGAGAGTGTGTGTGTGTGTGTGTGTGTGAGAGAGAGAGAGAGAGAGAGAGAGAGAGAGAGAGAGAGAGAGAGAGAGGGGGGGGGGAAGGGAGATAGCTGAGCAATCCCAAGTGGTAGTAGGCGTGGCAGGGTGGGGTGGGAAGTGCGGTTGTTTTCCGGGGTATAAAAAGGGGAGAGTGGAATGAGGGGGTGAAATAGGAGAGGCGGAGAGCAGACCGATTATACAGAAGCGGACTGGAAGGTGAGATAAGGGAGGGGGGCGGAATGCAAAGCCTTTGGCGCGTCCGGTCACTGCCCGCTGAGCCCGCCCCGCCCCGCTGACCGCTGAGGTGGACTCGGCCGGACTCGGCTGGCCGCCGGCATCAGCATAGTGAGGTGGTGGCCCTGAATGATGAGATTAGTGTTTATTGTGTGGGGTCGGCGGCGAGGCGCTTCTCCGTGGAAGTCGACGCGCTGCCCTCTCTGGCAGACAATGCGCCGCCCGGCCTGGCCCGGACATCACCGAGGAGGCCCTCGAGAGGTTCTTCCTGGCTGAGCCGGCGGCGGCTGGTGGCCTGCCGGGCCTCGCCACGCGCAGTGGAGCAGAGGTCCTGGAGGGCTGGCCGGTGGTTTCGGGCGTGGGGCCCGTTGGGTCCCGGAAGGATCGAGCCTCCCCGCTGGCAGGCACTGGACGCCCTGGTTAGAGCTGCCCTACATACAAACGGGCTGCGATAGCCTCGGCTCCCGATGGGAGACAAACCCATGGACAAACCGCATTGAGTGAAGCCAAGTGAAGTAAAGGACTTGTGAGGAGAGTCGGCAGAGACAGCCGAGCCGGGGCTGCGCTGGGCTACAGGCTCGGCAGGCTGGGCGGGGAACAGCGGGCCGCTCGGCGTGCCGTCCGCTGGAGGAGAGAGGAGAGGTGGTGTTGCCACTCCGACGTGATTGCAGACAGGATCTGAAGGACATTGCGTGAAAGGACATGAGGGTCCTTGCCAGACGGGCTTCATCAGCGTGGTCGAAGGGCAGAAGGGGGGGGGGGGAATGGGGGACACGGCGCGGATGTGGGGCAGATAGAGTGGGCAGTGGGGAGTGAGACGTGGGGAGTAAGACGTGGGGAGCGTCGTGTGAGCAAGCAACATCGCGGACGAAGGAGAAGGCGGCAGGGAACAAAGAGGGGAGGGAAAGGGAGACAAAAGTCATGGAACAGGAGCAGGACGGGGGGTGGGGGACCGGGGTGTAAACCCCGCCCCACCCGACCCTTACGCCATGCATACGTAATTTTACGACAAGGTGACGTGGCGCCATTTCTGGGCATCAAAAAGGCTGAGCGCCGCGCGGCCTGTTCGAACACGACATGCGGAACACTCCGCGCCCGCCGCCGCGGCACTCGTGCAGGCAACCTGCGGCAACCTGCGGCAACCTGCGGCAACCTGCGGCAACCTGCGGCAACCTGCGGCAACCTGCGGCAACCTGCGGCAACCTGCGGCGACCTGCGGCAACCTGCGGCAACCTGCGGCAACCTGCGGCAACCTGCGGTGACCTGCGGCAACCTGCGGCAACCTGCGGCAACCTGCGGCGACCTGCGGCAACCTGCGGCAACCTGCGGCAACCTGCGGCAACCTGCGGCAACCTACGGCAACCTGCGGCGACCTGCGGCAACCTGCGGTGACCTGCGGCAACCTGCGGCGGTGACCTGCGGCAACCTGCGGCGGCACCTGCGGCAACCTGCGGCAAACCTGCGGCAACCTGCGGCAACCTGCGGCAACCTGCGGCAACCTGCGGCAACCTGCGGCAACCTGCGGCAACCTGCGGCGACCTGCGGCGACCTGCGGCAACCTGCGGCGACCTGCGGCAACCTGCGGCAACCTGCGGCGACCTGCGGCAACCTGCGGCAACCTGCGGCAACCTGCAGCCTGCTCGCCTGCTGCTTCATGTTCTGCCTCACACTAGATGTAAGTCGGATCCCGAAGAATCATGCCGAGGCCGAGGCCGCGCGGACCCTACCTGGACCCGACTACTTACATCACTGGCGGCGTCAGGTGGGCCGCACGTCGTGCGTGTACGCGTGGGGCGTGGGCGCAAGTGTGTGGGCGCGTGTGGGGCAGGAGTCTGTGTGTGGCGGTAGTGCCTCGTTAATTAAAACCGCGATATGGTATGCAGGACGCGACCGCAACGGAAACAGAAAAAGAGGTAAGGGGAAGGGAAGCGGGCTGGTTCCTGGAGGGTCATTATAGAGCTCTCCCGGGAGCTCCCTGGAGCTTCCTCCCCGGGGAGAAACTCCCGGAGGAGCTCCCGAAACACCGTAGGGAAGCGGATACGGAAGTCAACGGTATGAAAAATTACGCAGCACGTGCCGCGCCGTCAGCCACGAGCCGACTCATAAATCGGGACGCTTAGCTCTCGCTGACGATATGTCACGACCATTTGGTAGGGTCAGACAGCGCCAAACCGACTCCGCGCGGTCCGAGGACGTGCATCCTCAGGCCGCGCGGAGTGGGTCCGGCGCTGTCTGACCCTACCAAATGGTCGTGACATATCGTCAGCGAGAGCTCAGCCTCCTCAGTTTTGAGTCGGCTCGTGGCTGACGGCGCGGCACGTGCTGCGTAATTTTTCATACCGTAGTCTTCCGTACCCGCTTCTCTACGGTGTTTCGGGAGTATTCGGGAGCTTCCCGGGAGTTTCTCCCCGGGGAGGGAGCTCCCGCGAGAGCTCTATAGTGACCCTACTGGGTGTGGGTGGTTCTTTACCTGGGTAAGGGGGGAGTGGGGAGCTCTAGCACGGTCCATAAGGTGCAAAACAAAGCCCAGGCCAAGGCCTTTTATGAATGAAATTCACGTGCGGCTTGGTGTCCAGGCAGGCAAAGACCTCGCTTCGATTCCGCGGCTTGGCTTCCCTTTTCTTTCTGCTACGCGCGCGGACGCACCGTGGAGCACCGCAGCGCACACTGCTGACCTTCAAACACGACACGGCACGGCACGCGGACCTTCGGCACGGCACGGCACGGCACGGCACGGCACGGCACGGCACGGCACGGACCTCATACTATAGGTAGCCAATAGGCCGCACAGAACCCCTGTAACAAGTAAGCTTCGCTCTGCTCTCCGTCGGCCGACCTGAAAATTGCCTCTCTGCTGATCTGGTTCCTTTCGATTACCCCTTCCCTCGCCGACGGTGAAACGCGATCAGATTTCGATTTTTAATACAAATGCGCTGATCTAGAATTTAGCAGCAATTATAGGCGCACGGCCGGCACCGGCCCTGACATCGCCTCCTCATCAGGCTGACACCTGAACCCCAACCCTACGCCAGCCTTGACCTCTAAACGCCACCCAACGCCCTCTGTGGGGCCCGGGGCAGGGGCGGGGGCAGGGGGGGGGGACCATACCGCGCTGACACTAACGTGCAAGTCATACAGCCATGATAAAAAGAATCTGATCTCCGGCGGCATGGCTGCCCCCATGGCACAGGCGGGCACTAGCCTCACCCCCACAGCCTGCGGTGCTGGAGGCTCACGCCCACGCGGTCGTCCCGGTCCTGTCCGGGCCAGCGGCCAGCGGAGTCCCAGACCCGGACCCCCGGACGCCTCGGCTCCAAGCGCCGCTGGCCCTGCGTCCTGCAGGCGTTATATTTTTAACTCAAACTGATCCCATGAGAAATCTGAGTTCCGCGGGAGGAAGGTGGTCATAGCGGCCGCCGCGCTGCAGCTGGGGGCCGGGGCCGGGCCGGGCAGGGCGGGCGCCTGTTGCTGGCGGAGCAGAGCGAGCAGAGCGAGCACAGCCCCAGGCGGGGCGGGCGGCAGGCGCAGCGCGGCACAGCGGAGCACGGCCCCGTGCACATAAGACCGGGCAGAGAAGAGAAAGTCAGCGGGAGGAATTGATCGTCATAATTCGCGAGCTGTTTATTACGCGCCCGCCGCACTGCGAGGTACCGACAGTCCTCCGCACGGGGCCTGGCGTGGCCGGGACGCACGACACGGCAAGAAAATTAAAGCGAACCGCCGTCGGCGCGCCACAGGTCGGAGGCGTGGTGTGGCTGCCGTAGCCCGAGTGCGGGCGAAGGGGCGGCCGGGGGCGGCTGGGGGCGGCAGGGCAGCAAAAGGTTCGACAACTGGGGGTGATAGGAGACATTTGCGTAAATGTGTCACACGCCGCGCTCACGAGTGCGCCTGTGCTGTCGAAATTTTCTCTGCAATGTGGATGCGTTTAGGGAATTGATTTTCTCCCTCACTTGAACCCGGACCGGACTTTGGATCGGACCTGACTGCAGTTCCGGCGTGCCTGAGTATGCGCATTGAAGCAACGGCTCTACAGGTGATGTGACTTTCTGACGTGCGGTGTATTCGTCTGCTTAGAACTCGCGCTCGGTGCAGAGGTGGGCGCTGCGGGGACCCGCGGACCCCGCCATCCCCGGCCTGCAAGCCGCCACCGCCTCATGGGCCTCCCGAGACCCCACGGGACACCAAGGGACCCATGGGGTGTGCTGTGTGCTCATAGCGCGCCTTTCAGATGGGGCGATGTGAGGGTCGCTCGCGAGATAGGCCCCGGCCCGGCCCCGGCCCGGCCCCCGCCCGGCCCCCGCCTGTCAGCGACAAGACCACTGCGCGCTGCTCCCGCCTCTCCCCGCCGTTCTTCACTCGTCACCTTTTCAGAACGCTTCCTGCAGCCCAGACCCCCCGTCCCGTCTTGTAATCCCCATTCTCTGTCGGTCCGCGCCCTGCCCTGCCCTGACGGAGACACCCCGGCCGACCTCAATAGTCAGCCGGGTGGTTCAGAACGCCCGCTTCACATCCCCCTCGCCTTATCGTATTTCCTTATTCCTCTCTCTCTCTCTCTCTCTCTCTCTCTCTCTCTCTCTCTCTCTCTCTCTCTCTCTCTCTCTCTCTCCCTTTGTCTGTCGCTCCCTCACTCTTCCCCCTTCTCTTGCTGGCCACGGTATATAAGGGTCTCCAGTATGAATGCAAGGAGAGAATGCTGCAGTAAAAAGGTGCCTCCCAACAGCAAGTTCCTCACGCGCGAGGAGAGGACGCCGTCAGATCACGTCATTCTCCGCATCCCGGTTCCGCCACTCCCCGGCCGCTAGGACTGTGATCGTGCCGGCGCTCCCCGCAGACGGCAGTCGGCAGTGGCCCTGCGCGCCGATCGGCACGTAAATAACCTCACGGCGGATACTTTTCTGGTCCGATGACGGCATTCTCCCCAAACTCCGCCGCGCTCCGCCGAGTCTTGTTCGGGCCGGCGATTTAATGAGAAGAACCTCTTCTCCAATATTTTCCCCGCCTAATTAAAAGCAGAGCAGAGACGAATGCCTGAGGAAATGCGGGAGGAGAGACAGCGAGGCCGACGAGGCGCGGCAAACTTTCCTCCCGGCATCGTTTATCGCATTATTTCAGACGGCGGATAATTAAGCGCGCCGCCGGAAGACGGACCTTTTAGAACGAGTGTGACCTCGGATACTGAACCGGACTGGAGCTCGGTGCGGTGTGCAGTGCGGCGGGGTGCGCATTGCGGAGCGGGGGCCGCCTGGAGGGTAGGCAACACGAACGCACCCGTGCGTTGCAGAGACAATTTTGCCTACCCAGCACGGCGCTCCCAGGCCGCGCACAGCTGTGGCCGCCTGGAGGGTAGGCAAAACGAACGCACCTGTGCGTTGCAGAGACGATTTTGCCTACCCAGCACGGCGCTCCCAGGCCGCGCACAGCTGGGGCCGCCTGGAGGGTAGGCAACACGAACGCAGACCTGTGTTGCAGAGGACGATCTTGCCTACCCAGCACGGCGCTCCGCAGCCCAGTGCAGAGGAGTAAGCCGGACGGAGAGGAGAAAGGTTTCCCACCCCGCCCCTGTCCCGGGCCGCTCTGATATGACACGTCCCATTACATCTGCCGGCTGATGGCTAAATATTTGCTCTTCCGGCTCATCTCGTCGTGCCAGACAGACCGGCGAGGTTCCCGTCGGGAGCTTCTGCTGTGCTGCTTGTGCTGCAGGCTGCTGTAGGCCGGGCCGTGGGCTGTCCGCTGCTGCCGGCTGCTGCCCGACCCGGCCAGCTTAATCGCTGCCGGCTCTCATTTCCTTGGTCGTTTTGTAATCCCCACGGTGGACGGCGGCAGTGGCTGTGCGGTCGCGCTGCCTCTGTGGACACGTTGAGGTGAGGCGAGCCAGCCGAGTCAGCCGAGCCAGCCGAGCCAGCCGAGCCAGCCGAGCCAGCCGAGCCAGCCGAGCCAGCCGAGCCAGCCGAGCCAGCCGAGCCAGCCGAGCCAGCCGAGCCAGCCGAGCCAGCCGAGCCAGCCGAGCCAGCCGAGCCAGCCGAGCCAGCCTGCGGGCTGCAGTCGGGGACGTCGCGGCCGGGCACCCGCTGGAACACGACCACTGCTCTGAGGGCGCGCCGAGGGCCGAGACACCGGAAACCAAGCGCGCACCGAGCTCGGGCCCTGAAGCCCGCTCCGGCCGCTGCGGCCCGGCTGCTGGTGGTCCCACGGCCCGCGGCCGCCCGGCTCCGGCCGCCCCCGGCACACGCCAAGGCCATGAAGACACAGAGCAGCCGGTGATTGCAGCCTGGGCTACGCCGCTCGCACCAGCCAGGAGAAGACGAGGGGGAAGGAAAACCAGATAATATGTCACCGTACTTTCCTCTGCTGCTCTCCCTTTCTAAATATTTTTTTAATTTTTAGAAGTGGAGCAATGAGCAATACACCGTGATGAGCGGCGAGCCTCGCGTGGGAAACCGTCTCCCGTCTCCTCGTCTCCTCCTCGGGTGTTTCTCATCAACGCCGGCCGAAAGGGAGCCCCGGCAACCCCCGGCAAACCACGGCAACCCCCGGCAGCCCTCCGCAGCCTTTGGCATAAACGCTCGCCGTAAAACGAAAATTAAAAAAACGCGGCGTGCGCGGCCGGAGCGTCGAGTTCTACCTCTTAATTAGTGGCGACGGGTGCCAGCGCAGCTGCCAGGGCCGGACAAAGAGGGGCGGACATTTTCACAATACGCGAACAGTTTTCAAAACCATTCTCTTTTTCCTGCTACGAAAAAAAAATTCCAGCGCTTCTAGCACTGACTCGCCGTCGCAGACCGAACAATGAGTGCCTACTATAAATTAAACAAACATTTGTCATAACAAACAAAACTAGAATTCAGAAATTTAAGTCTAAAAAAAGTCGAAAAAATATACTGATACGTATGTAGTTGGAATAGTACTGCTCCGTAGCTCCACAAAAAATGCTGACATTTAGCGGTATGAAAACGATAACAACGGTTGACATATGAATTGCACTGGTCGTCGAGGGGGGGGGGGGTGATATAAGCGGAACACCCACTGCAAGAGCACCCCGCTGTTCGCTGGGGTTAAATACTTGACTAGGGTGTGGTTTGTGGTATGGTTTGTGCCTCATGAGGCTGGGTTTTCGGAGTCAGATCGGCGGAAGACTGATGAGAATCCTCTTCCTCGAATGCAATCACGCGTGTGTGCGCGCTGCGCTGCCGCGGCCGGATTGACAATCATGATCCTCTGTGTTCTCCGCCGGCGTTCGCAGCAGTGTTTCGTCTATGGCGGAGCGCGGAGCCGCGCGTCACACAAAATAACGCACATTACGGCGAATATGTGCCTCTGAGGCGTTCCGGCTCACAGACGCTCACGTCGGGGCTCACGGCTCACGGGCGGCAGCGTCGCCTCGCAGTGCCGTCTGTCTCTTGGAGTGAGGGAAAAGTTTTCCCGGCACGAATATGAACGACGGGCATTATCCGATGTGTGAACGTCAGCAGCTGCTCTTGTGCGACTCCGAGAGTCCGTGCAGCCCCGCAAAAGTTGGCCTTTTTTATACGGCTTAGAGAAATGTTCTTTGGAGATTGTCCTCGCAGAGACTTTGCTGCCACACAAAAATACATATAGATTGTAAGAACGTTTAACTGTAGATCTGCAACCGCAGCGGTGGGGTGTCAGGAACTGACAGAATGACACACTTTTCGGGTCCCACACGATAGCAAGTGCACATTACAACCGTCGCTTTTCACTCCTCCACGAGAGGCAGTCAAGCAGAGAAACATAAAAATGACCAACTCATTAATCGGCCTAATCGGCCTGGACCGAGGCGGCCGCGGCGCTCTCGCCGGTCCCTCCGGGACTTAACGGGAGGTCTGTATCCGCTTTGCCGACAGAAGGGACATTGTCAGGAATTGGCAGCGCGGAGAGGCGCGGTGGTGTGGTGCGGCTGCCCGGCTGCCCCGATCGTCAGACCCGGACCCGGACGCGGAGAGAAGCAATCCTGTCGGATTATTTTGTTGGGCGGCTCTGCTGACGCGGCGCCGGCGGCGGGGGAGGCCGTAACTGCACTGACCAGCCCACGGCGGACACGTGGCTTTGGTTTCACTGCCGCCGGTCTGTGAGTTCATCTAGAAAATTGCGTTCCCGTCGCGATCAAATAAGGGCGGGGAAGCGGGGGGGGGGGGGGGGGGGTTCTGCAATAAGCTTCCCCTCCACTGCACCGCTCGGACGAGAAGACGTGTATTTAGCGCCGGAAGAGGGGAGATTTCCCTCCGGAGGGATCGAATTCGGAACCGTGTCGGGAATATCAGATCGAATCCACGTTATGTGCCGTGCTGCCCCGCCCGGCCCCCGGCCGTGAGCCGCCAGTCCCAACCTGTGTCAGCATGGCATGGGGGATGGCAGCTGCAGGGCGGGAAGGGTTGGGCGGGGGGAAGGGCGGATCCAGCAGGTAGCAGCTTACACTCAAACGGCCCCCGGGTGGTCGGGGTAGCGGGAGCTTCTCTTGAGTTGGCGTGGCTCCCCGTGGGCTTCCCGTGGCCTCCCCGTGGGCTCCGCGTCGTGGGGTCCCCGAGGGGTCCCGGGGCTGCACGGGCGGACGGCCCGACGGCACACGAGCTTAGTGAGGCAAAGAGGCTTTGGTGTGGACTCCGGGGGCCGCAGGCCGCAGGCGCGCCGCAGCGCCGCAGGCTCGACTAACTTCCAGCCAATGCTGGCCCTGTCGGCCGGGCCGGGCCGGGCCGGGCCAGTACAGCGCGAGGCCAGGGCAGCAGAGGCCAGGGCAGCAGAGGCCAGGGCAGCAGAGGCCAGGGCAGCAGAGGCCAGGGCAGCAGAGGCCAGGGCAGCCGAGGACAGCGTGGCCCGGGGACTCATCCGCTTACACTTAGTTCGCGCTGAATGCGCGGCACAGGCATAAAAAGCAGTGCATGATCGGAGAGACTGCCTGCTGGCTGCCTTTGGTGCTGCTGAGCGGTGGAGACGGCCTCCCAGTCCCGGACGCACCCTCTGACGCCGCGCTCTGCGTGCGACCGGAGACCGGAGGCACTCGGAACGATAGTTCGACAGTTTCCGCGCTTCCACTCGTCATGCCATAGCGGCTCCGGCCCGCGGCCCGCGGCATGGTGGACCTGACTCTGAAACAAGACCGGAGACAAATACACCGACCGGGACGGAGCTGACGGCTGGCACCGCCTGTACCGCCGGAACCGAGTGCGGCCGACAGCTCATGTACATTCTCTTCTTCCTCCAGCAGCAACAGCAGCAACAGCAGCAGCAGCAGCAGAAACAGCCGCGCCATGACTCCGCTTTGGCGCATATTACCCATTCTTCAGCGCTTGTGAGCGCGGGCCGAGCGCCTGTTTGTCGTGAGTGAGTGTGTGCGTGCAGCGACAGGGGTTTCTCGCTGTGCTCAGCTCCGCGGCCGCTATTTACCGAATATGCCAGCGAGGTGTTTGTTTTTCAGTCTAACTATGTGAATAAAACGGGCGGACCCGGGCGGGGCCGGGCGGGGCCGGGCGGGGCCGGAAGGCAGGGGAGGGGGAGGGTAATGAAATGATGGCAAGGAGAGGCGAGGTAACTCGGTTGTTGTTTTTACGAGTGGGGTTCCAGAGGCTGGCTGCTGGCTGCTGCTACTGGCCCGCGCACCGCCGCGCACCGCTCGGCACTCCGGCTCCGTTTCGCTCCTGAGTTCCTCCCCCCTCCCCCGCCGGGGCCGCGGCCGCGGGGTGCCGAGTTAGCCGAGCTGTCCGCAACAGCAGAGTGCAGCGCGGAGGTCCGAGGCCGGACGCCGTGTCCGTGCTGCTGCAGATGTGTGGAGGAGGCCTCGGACCCCAGAGGGCCCCGTTATCCTCCACCCCGCGGGGTCCTCTGCCCACACCACACGCCGCGCGTCACGTGTGAAATGTTATAGTGGGCTCGGCGGGCTCGGCGCTCGGCCTTGACTCCCATCGCCATCCCTCCCCACCTGCGGTCGGATCAAGGTGAACGCACCCAGGCGGCGAGGGCACTCATGTCAGACCAGACCAGACCAGATCAGGCCGCGGCCGGGCCGGGTGGGGAGGCCCACTCATTGCAATTCATTGCCTCGTCTGAGCCGGTGGAGGGGGGACGGGGGGCGACCGCTCCCCGAATAACGCCACCAACATTGTATAGCCCTTTCCATTTCGTATGTCGCGCGTGAGTTTTTCTAATCCAGATTTTTGCTGAAAGCCCCTGCCCCGGTTCTCTGTTCCGCCCGTAGCTCTCTGTCTCTCTTTCCTTTGCTCCTACCGATCCATTTCTCTGCGCGTGACGCAAATGGCACAGCTGTGTGCTTCGTAACTCGTCTAACAGCAGTGCCCGTGTCGTCAGCCCCCCCCCCCCCCCACCTACCCGTATCATACCCCGTGACATAATGCCAGGTCTCAGAGGAAATTCGAGACTTCTCCCCACATATCTCTTCCTCTCTCTCTCTCTCTCTCTCTCTCTCTCTCTCTCTCTCTCTCTCTCTCTCTCTCTCTCTCTCTCTCTCTCTCTCTCTCTCTCTCTCTCTCTCTCTCTCTCTCTCTCTCTTTCTTTCTCCCCCGCCCTCCCCCTCCCCCGCCCCTGTTTCGGTCAACGTCACGGCCCCCCTGGCCCCTTCCTCCACGCGCCCGGATCGGATACGCACTCCGTCGCCCAGACGTCACCTCACACGGCCCACGACCCTCCAGCCCCACGAGCGGCCACGGGATGCCTGCGGCGAGGCATGTGGCTGAGGCCGGCTGAGGCCGGCTGAGGCCGGCTGAGGCCGTCCGGAGCACGGGACATGGCACCTGTTGCAGCGGTCTCATCGACACACCACCTTAATTCTCGTATTTTCAGCCGGCATTCCCCGCCCTCACTTTGCCCCAGCCCCAGCCCCAGCCACGCCACCCCAGCGGTAATGGTCGCACTGTCGTCTTCTCGCGCAGTGGAGTTAGGGCCCGATAATACGCCGGCAGAGGGAGGGGGAGGGAGGGGGCCGGAGATGAGAGGGGGCAGAATTAAGAATGTATACCCACCCGGAGCCGGATATGCCGGCACAACCAGGGGCAGAGCAGAGCGGGTGGGGAGCATCAGTTTGGCTGCTAAACTTGCTGAAAGAGACCTGGTGAAAGTGGGCGGGGCAGCTGAAAGCAACAGGGCGTGTGTTGTGTGGGTTTTTGCCCATGGGTTTGGTGAGCGTGAGATTACCTTAGGGGTCGTACCCATATTACGTGACCTAATTTGGGGGGGGGGGGGGTCGAAGCCAAATACTACCCCTATCTTAAATACGTAGGTTAGGTTATCCACGTTACGAGGAGGGGGGGGCAAAAAGTGGCCCGAAATCGGTCACGTAATATGGGTACGGCCCCTTACCTCTGCCGCTCTACCTCCCCCCCCCCTCCCCGCTCACACATCCTCCCCCTTCCCTGCACCCCGCCCGGGGAGCGCGTGGATCGTGCGTGTCGGATACGCTGCGCACAGAGGCGGCGGACACCAGACACCGCCGTCACCGAAGGGCGCCAGAATCTTTCACTAGAGGCCACGCGCTGTCTTTGCTTTACTCTTTCTTTTACATCACCGTTTCGTCCTTCTGTTTTGCGCTTGCTCCATCTTCCTCCTCTTCTTCTTCTTCTTCTTCTTCTTCTTCTTCTTCTTCTTCTTCTTCTTCTTCTTCTTCTTCTTCTTCTTCTTCTTCTTCTTCTTCTTCTTCTTCTTCTTCTTCTTCTTCTTCTTCTCCTCCTCCTCTTCAGAGTCCTGCATATTCATCAGTCTTTTGTTGGGCTCCACTCATTCCTAGCTAAAAGGATCCGGGATTTCCTTGCATTTTTCACTTTCAATCATATCAGATTCCTCCCGTTTCCACCCGTTTCGCCAAAGAAAATGAAAGCTGCAGGTTCTCTTGCGCGGGCCGTCAAGTGCAGAGGCTCTGAACCGGTCTAAGCGGGCCGCGTGGGGAGCGGAGAGCGGAGAACCTCGAGCGAATGGAAATGGGAGAGGGAGAGAGGGACTGCCTACCAATGCGCCGACAGCGGCTGGGAGACTCATTGAATTTCAAAAGTATTCCTTCGACTGAATCTTTGGCAGTTTCGGGCGGGACGGGCGCGGCCGGGCGCACACCTCTGAGATGGACTCAGCGCCTGCAGACTGGGGGCGCGGCCTGCTGGCCTGAGTGGGGCCCGGTAGGGGTGGGGCCGGGGCCCTGGACCTCTGTCGACACACGCATGGGGGTTGGGGGCCACAAAGAGCTTGATGAGGGAGACGGCATGGCGTGCGGTGACGCAAGGGGGGGGGGGAGAGAGAGAGAGAGAGAGAGAGAGAGAGAGAGAGAGAGAGAGAGAGAGAGAGAGAGAGAGAGAGAGAGAGACAGAGAGAGAGAGAGAGAGACAGAGAGAGAGAGAGAGAGAGAGAGAGAGAGAGAGAGAGAGAGAGAGAGAGAGAGAGAGAGAGCTATGAGGGTGGAGGATGCGATGCCGAAAGGAATATGTCAACAAAACAGGGGAGGGAGCAGTGGACAGTGCTTTAAAAAGGAAGTATAGAGTGATAAAGGGTGTAAAGAGAGGGAGAAACGGGGAGAATTTGAGATGAGATCGACGGAAATACGAGGATGGAGATGAGGGGGAGACAGACATAGAATGTGGCGGTCACCATGTCGGCGGGGCAGAAAGAGTAGGGAGGGAGGGGGGGGGGGTGGAGAGAGGAAAGGCGGGCGGGCTGGAAGAGGCGCGTGGCAAAAATTGCCCCCATCTCGGCAGGGTGGCTCCGCTTATCCACTTACTCCCTCTCTTCCTCCCTCCCTCTCCCTCCCTCTCTACCCCGACCCGCTCTGCGCCGCTCTGCGCTGCTCTGCCCGGGGGCGCGGTGCACACCGCCGCCGTTGCGTACATACGGGCATCTCCGCGTCTCTCTCTAACGCCCGCTGCGCTGCGGCTGCGCAACAGAGAAGGCATGTTCAAACACAGCAATGTTCCTGGTTTTCGCGCGCTGCCCTGCCTTTGTCTTTTAGTCTCCCCCGTCCCAACTGTTTTATTGGCACCGGCCGCCAGCAATTATAGTCGCGTTGGCGAGTGAAAATCACGGACGGGAGCCGCACGTGTCGGGAGTGTGGGCCGGTGTGGGCGGGGCTGAGGTCCGCGAGGGGCCGCGAGGGAAGCGGGCGCGGCCATGAGGGGGGCGGCTCTCCATGCACTCCATGACGGCGGTAAGATCGGGGGTCAACTCTTCGACGCCGAGGATGCTGGCACAGTCGCCGTTTGGCACCGCGGGGCTTCCCGGGGCTGACAGACGACATTCTTGTCGCCCCCCTCCCCTCCTCCCCCAGGGGAAATTGTACCCCCCACGAAGATAGCATTCCGTAGGGGAAACTTTGAGTCCGTGAGGTCGGGATGAGCTCGGCGAGGACGGGGCATTAGCGAGGGGAGGGTGGGGCGGGGCGGGGTTGGGCGGGGACACAAGTGAAGGCTGAAGGCTCCGCCGGCGGGGTGCTGACTGGGGCGCGGCGCGGAATGATATGTTTTCATTAAGGTGACAGCGGCAGCGCCGTACGCGGCCCCGGCCAGCGCCGCTCGAACGTGTGTTGCTGTCCCAGCACAGGCCGGCGGGCCCGGAACAGCCCACGGCCGGCCCACAGCGCCGCCGACACTAATACCTCGTTAATTTGAGTGGAGAGTGCGCGGCGAGATTTATTGCTGCCGACGGAGCGCGGCAATTTTATGTTTAGCCGTTTAGCGCCGGAGCAGCGAGTCCCGATGTGATTGCCGACAGCAGAGAACCCCTCCCCCCTCCCCTCCCCTCCCCTCCCCTCCCCTCCCCTCCGCCCGCTGCCCGGCCGGCGTTATGACGGCGCGCTCATAATTATTGTGGCACTCCCAATTCCTGGTCCTGGTCCCCACGGCACGCGGCACACACCCGGTCCCCGCCCCCGCCGGATGATGGCTGATACGGCTACCTTTGTGCCGGTGCCGGCCGGTGGCCGCCCTCTGCAGGTCCCCGGCAGACGTCCCCGCCTGCTTCGCCACCACTGGCGTCACGTGAGTCGGCCACGGTTGCCTTCTAACTGTTGCTGTCGAATGAGGACGGGCGTTATAGACGGCTTTGGGGAACAAACAGCGAATTATGGCGGTAAGGGTCACCCGGCATGGCCTGCTTGTTTTTGCCGGTGCTGCTTGCCTTCCGGCCGTCCCTCGCCCTTTGCATCCCCTGAAAGTGGGCTTGATTACTTTTCCTATGGCTTCCGCCCCGACCCGGCGGCGGCGGCGGCGGCGGCGGCGGCGGCGGCGGCGGCGGCGGCGGCAGCGGCAGCGGCGGCGGCGGCGGCAGCGGCAGCGGCGGCGGCGGCGGCAGCGGCGGCGGCAGCGGCGGCAGCAGCGGCGGCGGCAGCAGCACAAAACAGCGCAGCCTGCGCGGACGAGACAAGAGCGACGCGACTCGGCCCCGCTCGTGGGCAGCGCAGCGGCTCCGGGTTCGAATCCCAGTCGCGTGGCTTTTACTCGGAGCGAGAGTCGCCAGTTGACGGCCCACCACGGGCCGCTAGCCCCCACCGCACTCTACACACGCCCCCCCCCTCCTCTTCCGCCCCTGCCCTCCACTTCCCAGCTCTTTCATCCTCGAAACAAACTCGCTTTGTGTATCAGCTCCTCGACCCGCTTCCTCGGCCTCGGGCCTCCCGGCTCGGCTCGGCTCGGCTCGGCTCGGACCAACTTGAAGCTTTGTCTTGGCGACGCTGGCGGCGTTTACAATGCGGCCGAGCCGCCGGCCGGGGGCGGCCGGGGGCGGCCGGGGGCGGCCGGAGGCGGCCGGGGGCGGCCGGAGGCGGCCGGGGGCGGCCGGAGGCGGCCGGAGGCGGTCGGTGGCGGTCGGGGGCGGCCGGGGGCGGTCGGAGGCGACCGGAGGCGGCCGGTGGCGGCCGGGGGCGGCCGGGGGCGGCCGGGGCGGCCGGGGGCGGCCGGGGGCGGCCGGGGGGTCGGGGGCGGCCGGGGGCGGCCGGGGGCGGCCGGGGGCGGCCGGGGGCTGCCGGAGTGAGCGAGTGAGTGAATACGGAAATAACGAACTCGTCGGCAGGCGCGGGCAGACGCCGGCCGACCGCTCCTCCGGGATTATTTCTTTATTTGACAAGGATCTGGACTGGAGACGTCAGGAGGCACAATTAAATGGGGGACACAATCAGAGAGGGGAACAGAAATAGAGCAGAAGTGATTGGCGGACTAGAAGCTAAAGCTGACGATCGCTTGCAATCAGAAACCATTTGTGTTAATCTAGTTTTAATTGTTTTGTGCCGCGCTCGGCAAACGCGCTCGAACGCTGGACTCCTTCCAAGAGCCCCTCTAAAGGTTTTGGCCGTACGCTGGCTCGCACGCAAACTCCGGATCACCGGCTCCGGACCTCCACTATCTCCCTCGCACCCACACAAAGGGCCCCCTCCCTCTCCATATATCATCTGTTAGCCTCCCTTCTTTGCGGCCTCCTTGTGGGCCCTCAGACAACAGGGCCAGATGAGTTCCGGAAACGGACGTGGCCGACACCCGCCGGCGCCGGCAGTGCAATGCTGCCGCTGCTGCTGCTGCCGCTGCTGATGCTGCTGCTCGCGGCTCCTCGGAGCGCCGTGCTGGGTAGGCAACATCGCATCTGCAGCGCAGCGGTGCGTGCGTGTGGCCTACCTCTCCGGGCGCTCTCTGTGGTGTGGTGCGGTGACCTGCCGCCGCCGCGAAGAGAGGCCCGCTCGTTACGCGCGGATTTAGACATTCGAATGCACCCCCCCCCCCCTTCCCCTGATCCTCCCGCCTGGGAAATCGGCTGTGTGGCAGCCGCGCCGGCACCGCGCCCACAGCAGCCCACAGCCCCACAACTTTTCCCTTGTTAGTGTTGCACTAATACGGCGCGCTGTGTCTGCCGCTGCCTGCGCTTTGCGCTCGCTGTAACCGTGCCCAACCCAAGGCCGCGGCCACGCGTGTCTCTGCGCACATCGTGTTTGTGAAACAGCAAGGTTTGTCGCCTCGTTACCCACCCTATTGTGTTTCACACACGATGCTGGGGTGTGGGCCGTGAGGGGAGGGGTATGGCGTGGAGTGGAGTGGAGTGGTGAGTCCTCCAAGGTGAGTCTGCGAGTCCCGCCGCCCCTTAGCGTTGGTAGCATTATTAGGATCGTGACACCGACCGGCGACGGCACCGGTGGGCCCCTGTCATCAGCGCCCAGCAGACAGCCCAGCCCAGCAGACAGCCCAGCTGACGGCCTAGCAGACAGAGCAAACGATTAATGTTCACAACTAATTCTTCAGTTCATTTCCAGACAAGCATTAAATTTGATTCTGATGACTTAAATTTTGTTCGGGGAACTATTTGTTTGTTGCGTCAAACGAAAAGTTAGTTGCTGCAACAAATAGGTGCGTTGCTGGAGCAAAACTACATTTTTTCTATAGCAACAAACCTTTTCGTTGGAGCAACTAATTTTATGTTGAAGCAAATACTTTTCGTTCGTTCAACAAACAAACATTCCTCCCCACAAAATTTTAGTTCTCGGAACCCCAAAAAATACTGCTTGTCTGGGAATCAATTGAAAAATTAGTTGCGACCATTAATCTTTTTTTTCTCCGTGGACGGCCCAGCAGACGGCCCGGCCCCGCTGGAGAGCACCCGGTGGTGGTCACTGGGCACGAGCGCCCCGTCACACGCATCCCAAACCGGGCCCGAGCCGCTCATTATGTAGAGGCAGCAGTCCCTTCCCGCACCACTCCACAGTCCGACATGAGTGCAGCGGCAGCGGCAGCGTGGCCGCCGACCGTGGATAGCGACAGCAGGGCACTGTCAGTGATGAAAACGATTCCAATGAGCATTGCAAAATATTTTGCGATAATACTTCTCGAATTCGGTCCCCAAAATATTTCGTTCTTTGAACATGCCGGCGCTATGATCCTGACTGGCATTTTCAGCAAAGCCTGCTCGCGGACTGTGCGCTTTTCAGAACAGAATGGGTGGGAAGGACTGAGAGTTGTAACAACAAAAACTTCTTCTAAGCCCCAGCAAAAAAAAATGTTCATTTTTTGTTAATGCAGCCATCCATTGCCAGGGGCATGGCGTCACTTTACGCGTTGCCGCCAAGGCCGCCCTCTCCCTCCCTCCGCCCCGGCCACGCCCCCATTACGGGCGACTTAATTAGGGGTGACTAATTTGGCACGGGATCCGATTACCGGTACTTCACCGACAGGCCGGCAGGTTCCGAGGGCACGGGGGGGGGGGGGGGGGGCTGCTGCACTTCAACAAACGAAATACAAACAACACGGTCGCTTTAACTTTTGCTGGCTGCTGATGGAGTTCTGTGTTGGTGTTGCAGGTGCATGATGCCGCCCCGGCCCCGACGCAGCCCCGGCGCAGCCCCGGCGTCGACCTCGACAACTTGAGGCCCGGAGGCCCCGGGCTAGGCTGGAGCAGCGGCCGTCGGCGTGCTCGGCCGCCACCGTCCTAGGCGTAGGCCGCCCTAGGCGGGGCCGGGAGTGTCTGGCGGCGATAGCGAGCCGCCGTCCCCCTCCCTCCCTCATCTCCATCCCCGGGCGCTCTCTCTCTCGCACACAGGGGCTGGTACCCTAGCTCCCACCGTGCACGCCCACACGGCGTGCAGATCATCGTGAGCCATCGGAACGCGAAAGAGGGATCCAGAATCCCGGCGTCCGGGACCCATGAGTGTCCTGGCCCTGGGCATCCCCCTGACGGCCGTCACCCTGCTGGGCCTGCTGCTCAACCTCTACATCATCCTGGTCGTCGTTCTCTCCAAGCAGGTGCGTAGCGTGCGTAGAGCGTTCCACATTACCCCAGACCAACAAAAATAAATCTAAATTATGTAATCATATGTCCTTGCGGTAAATATTTTCTTTCCAAGAGGTGTAGGTGTTGGTCAGTGGTGACCTCCAGCGGCAGTAGCCTCCATTTGCTGTGCTCTGGGTCCCCCGCCCCGGCCGCCCTGTGGACAGGGACAGGACACTGACTGCGCTGCGCCTGGCCTGGCCTGGCTCGGCAAGCGTCCACATTTCAATCGACAGATGTTTGATCTCTGCGTCCCCCACACTGCCCGTTACCCGATGGAATATTGTCGGCCTGTTTGCCCTCTGGGGGGGGGGGGGGGGGAGGGTGTTCCATCAGCAACACGTCAAAGGCAACAGCAAAACGCTGTCGTTTTATTAAATTAAAACTCCATCCCATCCCGCTGCGTCAGCGACACCCTTCAGCCAGCGCCCCATGGCTCTATGCGCCCTGCGGCCTGCGGCTGGCCGGTCCCCGGCTGAGTGCGTCGGGTTGGGCCATCATTACTGCTCATGATTCAATCGTTTTACCGCATCACCTCGACACCTTCCGAGAGGAGAAGATAAATTTACACGGTACACACAAATACTACGGTCTCGCGTCTCGGAGACAAAAAAATTAATGAGGGAAACATGACAAAATAAAGCCTGTGCCGTTTCCTGTGCACGACTTGGTCCCTGCGATGGGGGAGGGGGGGGCGTAAACCCAATTAGAGCCGCAGGACCTCCTCCGTCCTCCGGTCCTCCGGGTCCTGGCACATCTCATCCATTGCAGCCGGCTCGGCAGTACCAGCAGCTAGCAGCGAGTGTGTCCGAGCAGGCAGGCAAGGGACACACGAACTACACGGGCAAAGGGGAATAAAAACTAGGGGCGACCAGGCCAAAAACAAAGGCTCCATTTTTTTCCTCCGTTTGAAAAGGCAGTTCGGGGGCAAAATGGTAGTCGCCCTGCTCTCTCGTATTGACGGGCTTCGTCAAACGACTTCTATTGTCTGTTCGCGCACTGTGAGAAAGTTTGTCATTCGTTTTCGCCCTCTTCTCTTTTTCCTACTTTATTTCTCTTGTTTCTTTACAAGTAGTAGAAAGTAGTATCGCTCCGGTGCCATGGAAAGTTTTTGTCACACAGAAACGACTTAGGCAACTCGGTGGCTGGGGTGGCGGGGTCTGCCGCGCCCCGGGCTGTTTGTCAGCCCTTTCATTTTAATGCAGTTTCGCCGGCCGAGCGATAACGGCAATCGCCAAAATGGCGATGACCCGCTGGGAGAATCGACGGGGGCTATCAAACTCGCCGTGCGAGCGCTGCAGTCATGTTCCCCATTAGAACCCCTGGGGCAGATCTCCCAACCCCGACCCGCGCCCTCCGAGGGGGGCAGAAGGGGCTGGAGGGGGGCGCGGTCCGGGACAGAGACTGTACCAAGGAAGAAAAACCTACTTACAGTAAAGGTATGCTCCCCACAAACAGGTTTTTTTTTTAAATATTTTCCTTGAAAAAATAATGAAAAGCAGTAAGCGTTTATCTCTATTTCTCCATCTCTCTCCCTTCTTTACCTCGCATACGTGCATTCTACCTCTTCTCTCCTGCTGCCCAGCTCTCAGCGTTTCTTCGCCCTCCCTCCTTTAGATACAGACATAGCGGGTTACAAAGAAAGTTTTCACCTTGTGAACACAGGAAATTAAACATTCTGCACGTTGCCTTTGTGCCTTCGTTGTTGTCTAAGCCGCACGACCCACAGAGAGAGGGGGATGAGTCAGCATAAGCCTGCAGTTACCCCGGCCGAAAATTTTCTTCGTCAACCAAACAAAAATATGCTTTATAAAAATAGAAATGTCTTGATTTGGGCAAGAAATTTACTTTGTGAATGAAAACTACCATTGCTTGAATCGAGACTACATTATTCAGGGTGGCGTACATGTATTATGTATGACACTTGTTCCGTCAGTGAATTGCTCGAAAACTTTCTTGAAACAAATTCCTGCAGTTTACGCACGTCTCACAGTCTTTGAGGGCGTGCCGCTCGGAGCCACTGGCTCCAGGGTCGAACCCACGTCAGCGACGCCAGGCCGCTAGGCCCACCCTACTCTCACAAGTAATTTTTCGCCCGTCGCCCTTCACTTCAAATAGGTTTAGTCGGGTTTAGCATGTTATTGCTCGGAGGTGGCCAGGCGGAGGTGGGAGTAGGGGGGAGGAGGGCTGGGAATTCTTCGTTGGCACCAACCAAACGGCACGAGAACAGACTGTTCCTCGTCGGGAGAAAACCGCCACTTCACTTCCCTGCGTCATAATGTCCTCGTACAAGGAGCAGCCAGCTCACAGCTCACCCACGCTGCCTCACCTGTTCCAGGTGCACACGGCCAACAACCTGCTGCTCCTCCACCTGGGCGTGGTGGACGTGTGCGTGGGGGCGGTGCTCGGGGCGCTGTTGCTGTGTGGGGGCGGCGCTGGCCCCGACCTGCCCCTCGAGCTGCCCCGCGCCGCCCCCGGCAGGGCCTGCACCCTGCCCGGCTTCCTGCTCTCGCTGCTGCACCCGCTGGCGCTGTGGACGCTGTGCGGCCTGCACACGGACCGCTACTACGCCATCTCCACGCCCCTGCACTATGGCGCCAAGGTGAGTAGGCAGCCCAGCCCGGCAGCTCCAAGGGCAGCCGAGGGCAGCCGAGGGCAGCTCCAGGACACATCCGTACTGTTTTGCCCACCCTCCAGGGGGTCGTCTATTAAGTACGTCCACGATATGCTCACAAGGGCAAACCTAATTTGGCCAGTCTGGGTACACGGTACACATGGCACCGGCTGCCGCCTGCTGGGTGGGTAGGCTAGCCACGACTTCTGCACGCATGCGTGCCGTGCGGGCTGGCCTACCCCAGTGTCCGCAGGCGCTTCGGACGTACTAAATGGACGCTACTCAGGCACTCCGCACAACTCCGGCATGATATTTTTGTGACAAAAATGATGTGCGTGAAAAAGCTTTGATCCGATTCCACGAGCTCCGTAGGTAATGTACATGACGTTACAGGTGAGCACGCGCAAGGTGATGTGGGGCCTGGCCGTGGCCTGGGTGGGCTCGCTGCTGCTGTCCTTGCTGGCCCTGCTGCCCGCGTGCGGCGGGGACGGCGCTCAGGGCGCGGGCCGCGGTGTGGCCCCCGCGGCCCCCACGGCCCCCGCCGACGCCCCGTCGGCCGCCCAGCTGTCCGTGTCCTGGCCGGCGGCGCCCTGGGCTCCGTGGTCGCCGTGGGGCCCCGTGATGCACGCCGGCATCTACACCGCCGCCACCCTCCTCCTGCCCGCCACCATCGTGCTGGTGTGCAATCTCAAGGTGAGTGGATGTGGGGTCGCGGGTTCGCTCCTCGATGGCGGGGGTCGGCGGGGGCCGGCCAGCGGGAGGCAGTGGGGGTGGGGCGAGAGTTCCCAAAAGCAATATCCGTTCAAAAACTTGGGGTGGGGTGGGGCCTTGGGCCGCAGGTGCTGATGATCGCCCGCCACCACCGCCACCGCATCGCATCCGCCATCTTCGAGGTGACGCTGTCGGCCCAGGTCACCATCACTCACCAGCGCAACCCGTTCGCGCAGCTGGAGCAGGGGCTGCAGGGACCGCCGGCGGCGGCCGCGGGCCTCGGCCAGGGCATCAGCCCCGGAGCGGCGGCGGCGGTAGCGGCGGCGGCGGCGGCCAAGTTCAGGAGCCGGTCCGCCCTCTGCCCCGTGCTGCAGGTACGCCACGCCCAGCCACGCAGCAGCCGCAGCAGCCGCAGCAGCCCGTTGAATAACGGAACAGCGCCGGATATTCGCGAGACACCCTATCTAGGGTGGGGGGGAGGGGGGCTGTAGGAGGGACAGTATAATGGCAAAAGTATAGCTTGAGAACTCGCGTCCAAAAATTACAAAAATCACGCCCAACGGTCGCGTGAACTTCCCGGGGATGTCCCTGATGGACGTCCTTGGAGGTCTTTGTTTTGAGACACTTGACGTGCAAATAGTGTTATCTGGACTACCGCTGTTCGGCAGCTGCTGGGGTCGTTGGTGCTGCTGTACTTCCCGTACTACGGGCTCGTGCTGTGGGACGCGCTGGCGGCGAGCAAGGCCGTGCCCGAGCCCTACCACCACTACGCCACCCTGGCAGTGTGCCTCATCACCTGCAGCCCCCCGGTCAACGGCCTGCTCTACGGCGTCAAGAACAAGGTTTGTGTTTAAGGCCACGCCCCCTGTTTAATGAGTATTATTGGGTCGGGGCCGCTTCTCTCGTATTTATTAGCAAACATGCATTTCAATTCGATACTTTTTCGTAGGAGGTAAAAGTGATTTTCCTGGCTTGGTATTTCGAAATCATTTTGATGGCCACCAGCGTGCCACAACGACAGAGCATAATTTCCAAACTTTTTTTAAACCTCCAGATGCTTCGAAAGACGATCCAAAACTACTGGCGCAAGCAAATGTCGAAGAGCGAGGTCAACCAGGAGATCCAGGCACGCACGCCGTCCACTTGTGGCTCGCGCCGGCCCTCCCTCACGCCAGCGGGGGCCAGCGGCGTAGGCGTGGGTGGGGCGGGGGCGGGCGGGGGCGGCTCCACGCTGCAGCGCCGCCTCTCCGAGATCGTGCTGGAGCCGCTGCGCTCCTCCGTGAGCGTCGGCTCCGCGTCGCCGAGGGGCTCCAAGTTCCAGAGGATCGCGTCGGACCTGGTGTGGCGGCCTCGCCACTGGCTGCTGGGCCGCTCCCTCAACAGCATCGAGCAGCACGCCCTCGACCTGCACCGCTCGCGCTCCATGAAGGATGGCTGGCACCACAGCTCCAACACGCTGCAGGCAATTTCTCATACCCATTGACACTGCTCGTCTCTCTGTCTTTGACCTCACTCCCAGGGGAGGCAAATAACAAGCGTGGTGGTGACGCCTTGTTCCAGATCCCCAGCGTGACGAGCAACGGTGACCTTACGGCGGCGGGTGGCAACGGCACTCACCCTTGGCCGGGAGTGGCGGCGCCGGCGCCGGCAGCGGCGGCGCGTGGCGGCAGCGTGGCCAGCCTCAGCGGCAGCGCGCCGTCTGCGGGGGTCGGCGGCAGCCTGTTCGTGCAGCGCGTGCTCGGCCACTGCCACCCGCACCACCTCGGGAGGACCGCGAAGAACCACGGCAGCGGCGGTGGGCCCGGCGGGCCCCGGCACTCGCCGTCGCTTCTGCTGGCCTCCGTGTCTCGAAGGTCGCCGCGCATCCTCATCACCAGGGCCTTCTCCGAGGAGAGCGACAGCGCGCCCCCGCCCGCGCCGGCCACCCCTATCCAGCACTCGACGTCCGCCTCGGCCCTGGTCACGGAGGCCCACGGCGGACACCACCACCGGCAGTGGCGGCGGATACGGTACCGCGACCAGGACGAGGATGCCGCGGACCCTTTGAATGGGCCGCTGAGTGACGACTCGAGCACGCCGTCGGAGCACCTCAACGGACACTTCCCGTCGACTCTGTCCCCGTGCAGCGATGCGGAGGGGGACGGGGACCCCGACGGGGATGCCGACGGCGAGGAGCAAGCCTTGCTGTTCAGCCCCCTCGGCACGGGCACGTGCAGCCCCGTCAGCTCGCCAGAGCCAATGCACACCGACCTGTAGCCTGTAGCCCTTGGCACCGAACTGTCCCGGAGAATCGACAAACTGAATTACAAGGCCAAAAATCGCTCATCGAATTGGTTGGCGTCGACGGGCAGCTGGACTAAGACAAATGACAAAACAAAGTACGTTGTTTGTACCTGAATTTTGCCGTATGGCACTCCGTGATGTTTTTATTTTAGCTGATCCAATAATTGGCATATAGTTTATAAGCAATTATCAGACGCATATCGTTCTGGAAGAAAGACTTCCAGGCGTAAACATGTAAAACATTCATTCTTGTAGGAAATACTGCCGCCTTTGTGCGTTGATGTTAGAAATATAAAATATTTAAGAAGTAGGTGTGGACGTAGTTAAGCTACTGAGTTTACTTTGCAAAGTGAAGACCTCACGAGTTCTTTACTGAATATCAAGACAATGTTTTTAAAGGAGAAATTCGAAATGCTGAACTGTAGTATATTGTAAACTAAAGTTCGCACCTACAAACTTCTCGGACTTATCAGTGACCTAACAGACCAGGCTTTCAGCGGATGAAAGAAAATGTGTCACGTTTGCTAAGAGGGCAGGTCTATCATCCCGCTGACTAGGATTTGAGAGATTTATTGGCACGAACTTAAGTTTGAAATTGACTAGTATGATATACGTATTTCAAACCAAATCGAGTGGCCGTAGAACCTGTCAACTAGATGAATTGATTGTTTGTTTTGGGGGCTTTATTAATGTCAAATGCTTTAATCGGATCATGGAAAAAAAGACCGACGAAAGTGAGAAAAGCACCAGAGTCGACAAGAAGTGACTACACCGTAAATCCGGGGTTTCCAGAAACCATGCAGAAACGATGCGCCTCGGGCGTTTGCCAAGGCGTATCGCTGCTGCACACACGCCACGCAGCCAACGGACACGTGAAGGCTTAAAGATGCTTGCAATGTAGGCACCTTCGTAGTTAAAGATGCTCACAATGTCAACACCATGCTCAGTGCAGGGGTGACGCCCGTATAGGAGGTACCCATAGCGTGCCATGCTAAGGGTGTGCAGCAGCGATACGCCTCATCGCCATAGGGCGTATAGGTTTCTGTGGCAAACGTCCTTGGCGTATCGTTTCTAAACACCCTGGATTTACAGAGTAGGCGTTCTCGACTCTGGACAACCCACGGAAACGACGTGTCTCATGCCTCAAGCCTAAGTCTGAAAGCTTAAAAATACCTGATTCTTAATTTTTTTTTGTGTCTAATATCCTAGTCTGTCGCATTCCAAGAAATCGTTGGACACAGTTAGTCAACGGGCGATCACGGATGATACTGCGTGTGAACTATTGACAATCTATTAAATCAATCACTAAATGAAACAAACACAAAAATGAAACGCCCCGCGATAGGAGCGTGATTGGACACGAAATTGCCCGATGTTAGCGTGAAGAAGGGCATCCGAGAAAGAGAATGGTAGCCAACTGTATGCTGTGTATGATTTTCCTCATTTTCAATGCAGTCTCGATGCAGTCACTATCAAATATCAATGTAAATTTTTGCACGCATACCCGTCTACCCTGTTCTTGCATTTTCTTTCAAGCATTTCTCCCTTCATATTTGCTCATGAGTGATAGTTTATTTGATAATTATTACTGTACCTGTGATGTACATTTATTATTTTAGGTGTTTGAAGAGGTTTTGGAGTTAGGCGGAGGGAAATCAGTAGAAACTCCATTCCACTTTCGACTCAAGAAATTGCAACAATTATTTTTATTTCTTTTAATCCAGAACTCGCATTTTTGAGTAATCAAGAGCGGTGTCTTCTGATCGCTCTCGAGGTGATAAGATTGGATGCCCATACCTGAATTTTAGAGTGTTATTTTGTTGTGTAAAGAAGTTCTATGTTACTATTTTAACTTACAACTGATGGAAATATAATATTTTGATTGAGCGAGGTTGATATGTATGTGGTTGTGTTTTTATTTGAGGACTTCCCTTCTGCCTCCCGACACCTGATGACAGCACACTAAATCAAAACGCAAGGTAGCGTGCAGGCAGCCTAGCCAACACGGGCGTTGGCTGGGTTGCATACACCCCAGGCGGGAACACCCGCTGGACGCTGGATGTTCTCGTTTCTTTTCTTCTGTCTCAACAAAGTCTCCTCTAGGAATTTAAGAGAAAGTTTGCTCTCGCCTAAAGCACCTTACGGCCAAATTCCTGCCGTTCCTGCCGTACGTTCCTATCAGACGCCTTGTGTTTGCGCGGTTGGTGCGGTGGTGGTAGTAGTGGGGGAGAGGGGGGGGGGGTGCGGAAGGGAGCGGAGCAAGTAGAAGGAGGGGTGGGGGTACAGTTGTTCGTGAGAAGAACTGGGTAATTTATGTCATTTTGGTCAATTTATAACTGACGGGTTGTTATATCTTTCGTTAACATGAGTTAAAAGCAAACTCTTTCATCGCTCATATTAATATTCTCGCCGTAGATTGATATTTTACTGGGGCGCTGCTGTTTTGGGTGTGTACCGGATGCAGGTTATGTTTTCGTACTTTGGATGAAGCATCATGGTTTGTAAACATGACTCCTCTAGAACATCTGGACCGGTACATGCTTATCTTTGCTATAGCATGTAGCGTTTACCTGACTTTAATGCTACTGCTTTTGGCGTGTTTTCTAAGAAAGTTTTCCCCAGTGAGAACAGACAGTTTGCCAGTGTACTCACAGCCCATGGAAATGAGGCAAGTCGGGCAAATCAAAACCTATCCGCTTCCTGAGGCCCCCCAAGTTCAAACTACAAAACTCCACCGATCTCGTGCTTCACGATCAAATAGAAGCATCAGTTCTTCTGGAACACACGGTCACAGAAAACGGAAGAAGATTATAGTCATTAGGCGTCCAGATATTTCTCAAATGGAGAGATTAGCGACACTTTAAATTTTGTTCTTTGCTTATGTCTGAACAGTTGTATACGCTCAATTAATTTTGTGATCACCAAAGATGAAATGAAGGATCAATTGTAAGATGTTTCTTTGTCAATTCCTGCCTAGTGATAATTGTTAGCTCATGTATTTTGTTAAGATATGCTGTAAGTGTTTGCTATTTAATTTTTTTTTGTTTCAACTTTCTATGCTGGTTTTATCATCAAGGTGCCCATTCTGTTTGATAATAATGGGATACCTTTTTTATTATGTGAATTCATATTTATTATCTGTTTCTGAACACATTGAAGCTAGTTGAATTTGTATTTGTTTTTAAATGTAAGACCGTTAGTAGTGTTCAAAAATTACAGCTTGAATTGCTTTGAAGCCTGTTAATAGTTTGCAGAAGCTTCAATTTAATTTAACTTAATAGACTGAAAATTACATTAAATGACTACTGATATTGCGTGCCATTATGTTATCTTTCCTATGAAGTGAACTGGTCCTTAATATGGTTGCTTTTTTCCTTGGATTTGACAGTATATACCAAGGTAACTTTTGTGATTGTGTGTAATAGTGTTGAATAGCTGAGCTGACTTAACTGTCAAAGCCATAAGTTATAATTAAATGGACTGAACTTTCCTTTTGAATTGAATGCAGTGATTATCTATGTTTCAGACTTATCTTGATAATATTATGTCTGAAAATATGTCACTACAATGACACTTTTTCATTTGATGCAATGAAACAGTTATATTCCGTTTTCTTTTCCCTTTCTGGTGGTATTATATTAATTAGTACTCGCACTTGTGAATTCATCTTCTCACACAATATGTAACAGTTTGTTATGCTTTTCCATGTTGTTTCTTTTTAAATGTGATCAACTGTTGTTACTTAAGTTTCATGTTTGTTATGGTCCTCATTGTAAAAGTTGTCACTGGGAACAGGTTCATCACACTGCATATGTAAATATTTCTGGTTTTTCAAGATCTTCTGTCGTGATGAAGTGTTGCTTGTGCATATGTAAGCTTACTGGTTAGTGAATGATGATTTTTGAGAACTCCTCTGATCACTTTAGTGTCAATTCAGAGAGATTGTACTGAAAATGTCTGTGAATCTTTCACTAGAATACAAGAACTGTAACCAAGCCTTTTCCTTGCTTTTTTACAAATTTTCCTCATTAACTCAGATTTATTATTTTACTCTTATTCAGCGCACTACATATTTACACTCGAACAAAAAACATTCACATAAAATTTACAAAGCAAAGAGAAACATTGAATAAATATTCTCATTCTGAAGAAGAAGAATCATCACATTCAACAGTTGCCATCATAACAATTTTTGACTGAACAAAATTGTGCATACATTTCATGCAAAATTAAGTTGTGGGGATAACAATCAGCAATTTGCCAATAATTCTCATGATGGACAACCAACATAAAGATGTCAATTCTTCTACTGATCCTCATCATCACCAGTTATCACACCACTTAAAACAAGATTAATAGCAGCTTGTACATCCCCACCAGTGATACTAAGGGCATGAAGATTTACAACATCGTCGCGAAGACCGAGAACATGCATTTGCTGGATTTGCTCACGTTGGGAGAGCACCAGGTTCTAAAACAAAAGAAAAGCTTAAATTGAATGAGGGAAGGACATTTATAACTACGCTAATGAGGCAGAAACACTTCTCTTTACCTGGGTTCCCGGAAAAGGAGGAAGTGGAGGAGGGGGCATCAATGGAGAGCTGCTTGTGGTTGCAGCAGGCGAGTGGAAACCTCCCAAGGCACTGTGAGCTAGTGCGCTTTGCAGCATGTCTGGAGTAATGACACTTCCAGAGCTGCTGCTAGATGTGGAAGGTTGAGAGTGTGAGGGGAAGGGGGATTGTGGAGCTTGAGGACTGTGTGATGTGAAGGGCGAAGGTCCAGATAGACCAGGAATCAACCCTGGAGGAAGAGCACCTAAACAAATCAGAGGATATTTTTGTAAAAATATCCAAAAATACGTACTATCTTAAAGAGTGAGGAAAATAACAGAACACATACCTGTGGCAGAAGCTAGAGCAGCAGCAAGCTGTGAACTGGTGATCTGGCCTCGAGTTCCATGGGTGGGTGGTGCAACAGAGTCTGAAGACTAAGCAGAAAATAATCCAAGATAAAATCTTGAAATAGGAACATCTGCCACATGTATCATTCAGAATACAACTATTCTTTTACCTGGGATGAATCCATTTCCTCCTCATCAGTGAAATCTTCAATGTGATAAGGGTAGTTGGCATCACTGTAATTCACCTGCTGAGGTGCTGGGTTGGCATTTGGTTTGGCGGCTTCTTCTTCGACTGATTTGGCAATATGGCTTGCTACCTCGGCTAAGACAGGGTGCAGTTGGGCCATTCTAGGAACCAAATATTATTTTACAATTTCATAAAAATTAAAAGCAAACCGATTACACACTATGGTCTGTAAACAAAGTATGAGTACCTCTTGGCAGTGGCATAATCCGAAATGCGTTCCATAAGGATAGGGTCTTGCAAAATAGCTACTGCAACAGGGTCATCCATCAAAGCAGGTGTCACTAAAGTCAAATTTTCAGTTTGCAGTGGATGTTTCATCATTTCCTGCAAAGATACAAGAGCGTATAAGGATTAAATGTACTGCTCCCACACCCACTCTCTTGAAAAACAAGTTTTAAAGGACTTATTAAGAATACAATAAAAATTGTACAGCTCCATGTGTTAAATGGTTGTGCTGCCATAAGATTTCTATTGAATGGTGTAGAGAACCTTACATGCAGTGTATTGCTGTAGGCTGGATCAAGAAAAATTACAGTAAATCTTCCTGCCAACTGTTTAATTTGTGATTCAGTCATCTTCTCCACCTGTTTTGAAAAGTCTGAAACAGAAACAAAAAAACATAGGAGACAATAGTATGGGTAAATAACTTTGGTCAACTAATACAAACATTCCATACCTGGACGAACATGCTTCTTCAACACATGGATTGTAACACCAGACTTCAAGTTGCACTCAGAGATTGTATGTTCATCTTCAAGAATATTTCCACAATATGTCAATTCTGCAGTAAGGAACAAAACTTATGAAAACCGACACATTTGACATGACAGAAAATTGGACAAAATTACTTACCCAAACTCTCCATAGGAAGGTTTGTTATTTTCCCCGCTTCAACTTTGAGGTCAATGATTTTTGCAAAGTGGTTTACGTCATTTAAGGTGACTCTTTTGTATCCGCCTGGAGTAATTCTTACACCCAAGTGAAGTTTTAGAGCCATTCTTACTGAATACAACACCTAATGACACTGCACTCCTGACGTTCAGCAAACAAAAACAGGTCCTCAGGATACAAGAAATATACACGTCTCCAACTTATTTCTTATGGTCCACTAACACACTATAAACCATACACGGATACACTCCTCAGTCAATTATGACTAGACGAGAGAAGCCGCGGATAATTCAGGAGGTCGATGTTTTTTCTGGCTTTTCGTTCACGAAAACAACAACAATATTGTATCCGGCGGAGAATGAACAAGACCGAAGAAATTATTTACAGTAGACGTACTGCACCCAAACACCCTCTCCACTATCTGCAGTACATAGCTTGACGGTTACATAGTTTTTTACATGAGCTGGGAAAGAAGCCGTGACGAAAAAACTTCAAATAAATGCGATGTAAAGAAGATAAAACGTATAATTCAACATTTAAAAAATCAATTAATGATAAGAAGTTACATTCTTTTCATAGTTAGCGCAGTAGCCTCGTGAAGGTGCGGCCACTGCAATCCTCAATGTAAATATGTGTTGCTGCTGTCCAGTGACTGAATCGTAGAGGTTATGGACGTGTAACTAGCTGTTTATTTTGGTATTAAAATTTTTAGCGCACTGGAAATTGTTAGGGAGGTTTGAAAGGTAAACATGCTTTTCATACGTATGGTTAGGTTGCGACAAATCCGTTCGTCGAACATTTGTCCGGTGCTCAGACGCCGGTCAGAATAATTTAACGTGTTTTCCACCATCCCATTCATATACGTGTTCTGTGTGCTGTAGTACGAACTGTTTTTATGGTGTAAAAGTTCCATCAGAGCAGTGTAAATTGCACCTGGTCATTATCATTTTACATGCATTCCGGACCTTCGATGTGATTCTTGTTGTTTGACCTTAAAACTAAGCACACCGGCAGCAGCTGCAATCCTCCTACCTTGTCACTCTTCTTTTCTGTCAGTTTTGTTTGTCACTAACACTCTCCTCCTCTGACAGATGCGTGGAACTCGAGCGAACCGGCGAGCGAGGGGTAGAGGAAGAGGTCGAGGTGGTAGAGGCCGAGGCAGAAACAAAAAAGCAACTAAGGTAACTGGTATGCTCGGCACATCAATCCGAACAATTTTCCATGTTGTCTTGCTCTGAATCTATTTGCACACTACTAATTCATGTTTTGACAGACCATAGAAAGTGATGAAGAAGACATGCCAATGCCCCAGGGGGATGATATTGCAGAAGAACCAGATGATACACCAGTGAACAAGCAGGTCCAAGAGCATCAGCAATGTAAGTTGTACTGCTATGAATGGTCAGCTTTGATGGGCATTTCAGTCTGAATGGTATGGTTTGGTTTGTGAAGGGTGTGGTAATGAAGAATGCTATTTAATTTTGTTATCATGTCTTTTTTTATCTTTTCTTTCTTTTATTTTTTCTTCTGTTATGCAGTGGATATGGATGCTGATATCTCTCTCCTGGAAGCACCAACCTTTACTACAATAAGTAGAGGTCCTCCGGAGCCAATGCTTCGTTTGAATTGGGATCATCGTGTCAATCTTGTTGGTGAAAAAGTCCTAAATCCAATGATCCATGTGTGTGATCAGTGTAACAAACCTATTCTTATATATGGCCGAATGGTAAGTAATTCTTTAATAGGTTGACATTTATTTTCACTTATGAAGGTAATTTAACATTATGCTAACATTCCAGATCCCTTGCAAGCATGTATTTTGCCTTAAATGTGCAAAGCGTGAAGAGAAGATTTGTCCACGCTGTAATGACAAGGTTCATCGTGTGGAACAAGTAGGACTTGGAACTGTGTTCATGTGTGTTCATGGGGGTTCAAGATATGGTGTTGTGGGCTGTCGGCGAACTTATCTATCCCAAAGGGACTTGCATGCCCATATTAACCATCGCCACAACCCAGTTCAACCCTCTGATATCAGCAATTCTCAGTTCAACTCTCACCTAAAAGAACCTTCTACTTTAGACAAGATTATGGCTGGTCCGGCTCCAAGTTCACATTCATCTCATCACTCAGTTCCACACCCTCACCCTGTGTCACATCCCTCTTCACATGCTCCCCCTCATTCTATTTCCCATTCTTCCCACTCCCTGTCTCATTCTATGTCCCACCCTTCTTCATCACATTCAGTGCCTCATCCCTCTCATCCACCACCTCATTCGGTTTCTCATCCACCACCACACTCAATGGCCCATCCATCTTCTATGTCACACCCACATTCATCTGCTCCTCCACAGTCAAGAAAGAGTGACTCTCGAAGCCAGGTATGTATATTGTTAACATTCCATTTGATGCATGCAAATTATCTTATTGTTATTTCACTTAGACTAGAACTTTTCTTCATTTCTGTGTACTTTTTCAGGAAGCTAATCACCACCGAAGCCGTGGAGGGCCATCCCCTCCACCTCCTCCTCCACCACCTTATGCACCTATGCAGCATCGTCAACCCATGATTGTTGCACCACCAGGCTATGCACCTACAGCTCCTCCACCCACGCAGAACAGTATGCGGACTAACCTCATCACTGTGCCCATTCAAGATGTGGAGATGACCCCTACCACATATCATCACCACTATTCACAGCCTCCTCCTGTGCAGCCCCAGTACACCCACTCTGCTTACTCTGTGCCACCCCACCAGCCACCTCCAAATTATTACCCTTCAGTAACATATGCTCCTGGACCTGCAGTGCAACCCCCATATGTTCCTCAAGCTGTACCTCCTCCAGGCGCTGTGTCCCAAGGTGTTGCTCCGAATGTACCTCCACCTGGAATGGCAGTGAGGCCACAGTATCATGACAACCAATATCGAACCCCACCACCACCACCTGTAGCTCATGGACAGCAGTGGTCAATCAATTCAAGTAATCCTCCTCCAACATACTACCGGTAACCCCAACTGAGATGCGCTTTTTGTGTAGTAAGTAGGACTGGAGTGTGGCTTTAATTTCAATTTTTCTAAAATTATTTTGGTGCAAATTTGTGCTCGTGCAGCATGTTCTTTAGAGTTGTGATGTGGTGCCGTATCTGCTGGACTGCAGATTTTTTTGTGAGATGATTGAGTTGTTATTGAACTGACTGTTATTAGTGACATTTATTATCTCAAGTTTTGACAATCTCAATCATGTTACAAAAAATGTTGCGGGTTAGGTACCATCAGAGTTATATAATTTAATTAGCATTTCTCATTGTTATATTGTTTCATCTGTTTATAGTTGTTAAACTCTGTGTTGATTCATGTTTTGTTCAACCTCCTGTATGTTACATATTTATTTCAATTGACTGATGTCACAACCAAGAATTTTTTTTAACCACACACACTTCTACCATTTTTTATTTTTTTTCATGTGAGAATTTTGTTCTTAAAATAGGTTTGTTGCCAATTAGCAGTGGATGTCTTTAATATAATAGACGGCAGGTCCGATGGACAACATGATCACACCATATACATATTTACATGCATGTGCAGTCTAGGATTCATGATAATGGCCTTCTTCAGTTTTAAACAAAGTGATCATCGAGCATACTGTAGAAGTCTTTATACATTTATGACTGAACTGCTTTCATTATTGTTCACCACGTTTCTCTAGGTACTTGTGACCGACAGTACATCTACCACATTCCAGGGTACTTTTGAAATTGGCTGTGCTCGTATTGGTGGCCATTGTAGCCAGAACGTCAATGTGTTCAAAGTTAAAGTACATTTTTTTTAAAAATATATTACTCTCATGACAATTTGTGTTACTGGTTCATACTTCCTATCAACTTCTAAAATAAAATTATTTGAACCTATGGTGTATGTGTTGCATTGTGAAGAGTATTCCACTTCACAATATATTTTAACACTGGCAGTCCTGCTGCATCTATCTGTGCTGTTTGTTTGTGACTATTAAATTGTTGGTTGTTGCTCTCACATAAGTTTATAGTTTGATATGTAACCTATAAAACCTATAAAACTATGCATTGAAAACCTGGTCTAATATCCCAACACAGTGTGTTTGGGGAGTGAGGAATGTGAGGAGTTTAATGATATAGCGAACATTATGAGAGAAAGAAAGTTTGC
Organism: Odontothrips loti; assembly: GCA_038380765.1. Lineage (NCBI taxonomy): Eukaryota > Metazoa > Arthropoda > Insecta > Thysanoptera > Thripidae > Odontothrips > Odontothrips loti. The sequence continues at coordinate 17,239,385 of CM076243.1, read as the reverse complement.
TAATGAAAGCAATCAAATACCTTTCTCAGAAGAGTTCACTACCAGGAGAAATGAGTGTCTTAAATACTCAAAACAAATTTATTCCACTCCACTTAATACATCAGAAGTTTTGATGGGTTAGCAACGCAAGGTCTTCCACTGAACATATCTATTATCATTTAGATTGGTTGCATGAAAGCCTGTTCCAATAACTAAACACAGTGTACAAAGCAGAGAAAGTGACGAGTTCAATGATACAGTGAACATAGTGAGAGAAAGCCTCCAAAAGAACAAAGACTTTAATCATAGGAAACACAGTATAAGCATGTAAGACAATCGCAATAAACTGTTGTGCGAACAGAACAACATAAATTACGATCGATCAGAAACCCAATGCAGACCATTCATACTTAGCTGATAACATATATGGTACCAGAGCATAAATGGAACATTAATACATTTAAAAAACAAAACAAAAAAAAAACATCACTCTTCTATTCTCTTAAAAATTGAATCATTGAGATGCAAGCTCTCTCAAACTTTAATGTTAATGTGGTTTTAATAAAAGCGAAAATCGCCACTCAATCCTCCTCAGTTGCAGTAAATACTATGGAAATTGACCACCTTAAACAATCTCAATTCAATTTAGGGATATCTTAAAATTTGCAAAATTATCATGGAGAAGGCAATTAATTCAAGATTGAAATAATTTTTATCAAGTTAGGTTGTACTGAAGCTAAGGAGTTGAGTCAAAACTATAATATTTAATGGAGCTAACTTTATAGGTACAAATATAAACATTTATCACAAAGACATCCTCATAAGGAATGACTCAAGAGTAGTGTAACTCACTTTACTCAGTCGGTCCAGTCTTGAAGGGAACGTGACAGAAGGTTTCCTAAAACATTTACTTTGGAATCCTTGTGTGCACAATACTCACATCACCATAGTTTTAAAACATAACAACAGAGAAACATAGATGACCCATAGTGAGTTAGAGTTGTCACGTTGATGAGGGACTTGTGGTGTTGCCACTAACATCTATGACTGCTGACTGCACAGGAGGAGTGACAAAGGATGGAGAAAGGCTGTGACTCTCAACAGATGAGGGCATGGGAATTGAGACCACACTGCCAGTAGCAGCATTTGAAGGGACTGGTGACGTGGCTATCTTTGATCGGTCTTTTTGAGACGGACGAGGTATTCCAGATATACTGGATACTGATGTATCAGTCTTCCCAAGTCGTTCATTTAATGCCTTCAAGGCTATTAACCTGAAAATTAAAACGACAGTCATGAATGCAAAGCATACACAATTTCAAGAACGCCAAGATACATAATTTTATACAATACGATGAATGAAAATAGGATTAAATTTACAAACCTCCTTCTTTCCATATCATGTGGATCAATTCCTGGCAAAGTCACAGTAACTCCTGTTGGAGCTGCTGCCATATCAAATTTTCGAACTGTCCGACGGCACAGATGGATACGAACTAGAAAACTATGAACTGTGTTACTAAACACAGCAATTGGTGGCTGCAAAACAGTAGGGAAGAAGCTGTGAAGAAAGAAAGATCAGAGCTTAGAAACAAATAGACAAATTAATGTATGATCGGAAAAAGTTAAAATTACCTGGCAAACGTGAAGTTATCAGCCATGTCACCCTTAGTGCCATTGCTATGCCACTGGTAAAACCTAAGATATGTCCAACTGACCAGGAGGCCAGATGCAAACATGGTCGGGTATGTGCCTTCCAGCAAACCAATCAACCAGAAAACAAGTGATGCCAGAAACACATTCAGTGGTACATTACGATTGGTCATCTTCCCCAGTGGAGTCTTCAAAAGAATGTGGTCTGGCATGATCTGTTTCACTGCGACACACACAGCTGCTATGTAGCCTGCCATCCCATGAATGTGGATGTCGAAGAGCAGCATTGTGTCTGATGTGCACATGTACAGGAACAAGTAGAATGATGCACTTATCATGGCTACACCTAGATTGACAATGCTAAAAAAGGTAACCACTTCTAAAGAGCTCCACAGCGGCTCTATGAGCTTTCCACATAAACCAACTGTTACAATGTCAACAAGAACCTCCCAGAAATGCAGTTCCAGGAAACAGAAGGTGAATGCTGTCCATATCCAAAAGGCTGGGGGAAATATATAACCTGGCCTCACACTCAGGACGTTGACAGCTTCTTGTGAGAATGACAGAAAGTATCCGAGTAACACTATTATGCTCATAACCTTAACAGGTGCACTTGTGTTACCTAACAGAGCAGAAAACTGCTGCTGTAAATATGGTAAATTTTTGCTTAGAGTTCTCATTGTCGCCATTTCGAGGCAGGTTTTTCAGTGTCCCCATCAAACTGTTGACGCGAATGATGTCACCACTACACCACCAGCAGAATGCTTCAAATTCTATATCTTAGACACCAGTTGTAAATTTATCAAAGATTACAAGATCAGACGGACAAGATAGTCAACAACGTAAACGTCATCCACCAATTAAAGAAGGACTGACATGCTCGGTCATCGGCTAAGACGGATGATAAACTCTGCCATCACAACTTCATGGTTATTCTTGTTTGTTGTGCTTCGTGCATCGAACACAAACCAATGGAATGGAATTTGAATGATGATTCGTTACATTGGAAGGCCTGAAAAAAACACTGAAATCCAAAAATCCAAAATGGCAGGTACCTGCAAATAGTCGCGTTATTTGCACAAACGAGAAGATTGTTTGCACTAGCCAAGGTGCGACCAACCTATGAACAATACATGTCTCTCCTCAACGATCAATATTTTGTACAGTCTAATTTTGCCATAACTCATGCTGCGGATTTCCTCGTGTGCTAAAACAGAATTTTATAGACACATTTGGGACCAGAGTTGCTTGTCTAGAAGCACTACCACCCCCGACATCAGGCTAAAAGTAAGTTTCTCAATTATCAGTTTCCTATACCGACAATTGACTAACAATAACCGTCGTCTGCTGAAGTATATGCTGTGTAGTTTCAAAGTTGACCAAATACATTTTATTCTTTGTGAAAATGATTTTCACTTTCAGACATTTCACGAACATGACAGTTTGACTTATTCTTGAAGTATGCCTGTTGACCTGTCCAAAGTTTTACTTCATCAAGTCAACCTACTTCTTCTGCTGTTCGTGTAGCACTGTAGCGTTCTTTAGTTCAACCCTAGCCAAGTCTAGTTTGAATCAGTGGAGGTATGTATCACTTTAGTTTCCTTTCTAAATTGTTAGCAACCAGGTTCGCTTAAATCTCCTTTTGAAGTGTGGTGCATTCACCCTTTAAGTATTTTGTTATGACTGGCAAAGACCAGTTAACCTTAGTGTTGAGTTCACCCATCATTTCCCTGTGTTTTAAGAATTTACACATTTCTCACTTTGATCCCCTCTCCAAAAGAAACCACATTTTAACAGATCCTTTCAATGGATCTATTATCACATCTCAATTTGTGCATGTGAAATGTCATTTTCACTTAAGATTCTATTCTATGTTCTCTTTGTTCACACTTACTTGGCTTTTAAATTAACACACTTCATTCTCCTGGAATAATTTTTCATGTGAATAACTTTTATGTTTCACCTTTAGGTTGTAAACTTACAATCATTCTAATAGTTTTTTTTGTGGAAAACTTATTTCAGCTTCAGTTTTATGCGTGATGGTATATGTGATCACGACAATCACAACGGTTGCTGGATTATTGACTTGAGTGGAAACATCATTGACATTCTGCTTACCTACGGTGAGTAATTTCATCTAGACTTATTTAGACATATCAGTTTCTGAATTTTATTTGAGCAGTTATAGTTTTATTTCAAACAATACAATTTTGTATGTATATTTTTTTTTCTAATTTATTAAAATTAGACCATTCAGAACAGGAAAGTGGTGTGGACACCTCAAACTTCCTTACCTAGGTAATTTTTAACTCAGTACGTCTCTGACATGTGAGCAATGTCAGTGTCCTGGCATGCTTGGCAGCCCATGTGTTCTCTTTCTAGGCTGTAGCTGAAGTAGCTGTGCTGATCAGACCCTGAAACTTGTGTCATTTTTGTCTGATCACTTCCGCCATTCTCCTCCGCATGCCTCCACGCCGCAGCCGCGATCGATGGGGTGTTTACTGGTGTGCAGTCACCGGTCACTCCCTAGCGCTGCTAGCGCCTAGTGGATATGCACCCCTCACGCCCACGACGGAGACGTCCGAAGCAGTCGTATTTGTGTCTGTCTATCTGTCCGTCCGCCCGTCGGTCTCTCTCTATCTCTCTCTCTCGCTGCATCGCTCAGTCTTCGGTCCGGCTCTGTCCGTTGGTCAGTCGCAGTCGTCAACATGACGGACGGTCTGAAGGGAGCGTGGCTTTCCCGCCTCGGATGGAAGGCACTTAGCCCGAGCGCGTGGGACGAGTTTTCGTTTTCGGGATCGTTAAGTATTGCCAACTTGGTTGTTATTTCCTCCCCTCTGTCCTGTCTCTGTGCAGCATCGTGGCGCATGCATTGTACTCGTCAGCTCGCGATGCTGTGTCTGTTAGGTTTTTTGTGTTGTTGTTGGCAGACGACAGGGCCGATTCGGAAAGCACTCTCGTGTCCTAAAGGCGTCTTTTCGTTGCGGCTCCTGTTAGCGTGCCCCCCCCCCCCCCCTCACACACACACACACACACACACACACACACACACATACACACACGTACGTCCTTGCGTTTAATTAACTTATAATGTCCCGCGGTTTTTGTTCGGGGTCTACGTGCGAGGTGGGGTTCCGTGTTGTGGGTCTCGGTCTCAGTCGGTTGCCACCATGACACCTTCTGCACCCTGGGCCTCGGGCAGCTTCGGGTGCCGGGTTGGGTCGGATGGGGTTCGTGTGTCGGGGTCCTCGCGGGCGGCTGCGGCTGGCCAAGGCGTACCCGGGCCGGGCCGGCTGCCGGCAGCCAACACTAACTTGGGCCGGCACCAGAGACACAGCTAGAGGGACAGGGCAGGGCCGCAGACGGATGGTCTCTCAGACCCCACTTCTGCACAATCAGACCCGATACCGTAGTCAGTTCAGACTGATTTTTGTCTGGCGAGCTAACGCACTCCTTTCTTTACCTCCCTTTAAAACGTGGGATTCGCTTCGTGTTGTTGGACTGTGGCCAGATCCGGTCGTATCCGCCTGCAGTGGGGCGGGGCGGCGCGAGCGAAGCTGGATATGCTCTGCTCCCCGGACGCGCTTGCCGGATAGTTATGATCCCTCGTCGCCGGGGTGGGGATGTGGTGGGCGTGGTCTTGGGTGTCCGCCCTTTTGCAGGTGCGGCCTTTGGCGATGTGGGTCAAGGGGAGGCGGCGGGTGGGGAGGGGTCGGGACGGGTCCCCGGCGGCGCCAATGCCCCCGCCGCCCGCACCGCTGAAGCATATTCTGGGTGCATTCCCTCTAGAAGAACGTCATTCTGCCGCCCGGCCCGGGAGGCCGGAAGCGTACGTGTCTGTGTGTGCGGCTGCGGCACTCACGTGAGCTATTTTGCATGGTAGGCAAGGTCCGGCGGGGCCTGACGAGGCCTCACGGCTCTGCCGCCCTGCCGGCCCTGCCGGCTCTGCCCGTGAATAGCAGACCCCTCTCAGTTCCAACCCGTGCAAATGGTGCGGAGCGGAGCGGTCAGAGCCCAGAGAAGAGGCGCCGCGTCCCAAGCTTTGTCTAGGCCGGGCCATGGCGGGGACGGGGCTGGGCGGGGCTGGGTGGGGTTCCCGCCCGTGTTAGGCTGTGGGCGCTGCTGGGCGCCGCGCCGCGGGAAAGGCGCGTTTTAAATTCCGCACCCCCCCCCCCCCCGCCCCCTGGCTCAGACCGAGTAGAGTCCCTCCAGCGCGGGGTATGGCCGTCGGTACCGTCTCCTGGCAGTCAACACCATCGTCCTGTCAGCTTGGCGAGCGAGCAGACAAGTGGCGGCGTGTGGCCCGCAGCTCTGCTGGCCGCTGCTGGCCTCTGACGTCCACATAGAAAATCGCCCCTCTTATGCGGCTGCGTGAGGAGCTGGACGCCGTGGGAAGTCCGGGGCTCGGCACGGCAGTGGAGGGCCCGCGGCGGGCGCCGGCCACGTGCCGAACCGCGAAGAACTAGATCATTCATTTTGCTGGTGCGGTGCTGCCTTGGAGGGGGTTGTTGACATAAACTGCGGCAGTGCGGCTGCGGCGGCGGCGGAGGTGCGGGCGGTAGCTAGAGAGAGAGAGAGAGAGAGACTGAGCCTCTCTAGCGCTAGCGGCCGCCCGTGCGGGCCAGTGCGGGCATAGGGCAACCGAGGAACGTCGACGCCGCCGAGCGCCTGTGGGTGCAAGGGTAGGCCAGCCCGCACGACGCGCGTGCGTGGAGAAGCCGTTTGTTGCCTATCCGTCAGGCGCGACCGAAAGTTGATGTGTAAAATTTTCGCCAATTTTTTCCCAGTCCCTCAGTCTGGGTCCAATTAAGGTCGTGATCCTCCAATCGGTTCAACTCCACCCCTGTGCCGGGTGGCTGAAATAACACGGCCTTAATGGCGGCACCGCGGGGGTCCAACGGAGGGACGGGGTGGGGGTAGAGAGGTGAGAGGGGAGGGGTGGGGGTGAGATTTGTCGTCTATTGTCACATGGCGCGGTGTGAGAGCGTCGCTAATTGGTTGGCGGTGCCATGGCGGTCCTTGTACTGGCGGGCATGGCTGGGCATGGCGCCGCACTGGCTACTCGTGCCTCCGTGGCGCGGCCCGCGGCCCGCGGCTGGTGGGGCGGCCTGGCGGGGCCCGGCCCGGCCCGGCAGGCCTGCAGTAGTGCTGGCTGTATCCGCGCGCAATGCCGTTCAGTCTCGCCTCCTCGCCCGCTCAGTGCGCTGCCGGCCCGCTGGCCAACGCGACGGAAAGTGAAGTGACGTGACACGACTCGAATCGTGACGCGAAGCGTGAAGTGAGGCGGCCCTGCCCTCCCTGCAGTGCACCCAGGCGGGTAGATGCACCGCGCCGGTGTTTGAACCCGCGACCACGCAGCGCGCCGCCGTGGTCCCGGCTTTTGCATGCAGGCGCCTTGCTGAGTGGCGTGCGTGCGTGCGTGCTGTGTGTGTGTGTGTGTGTGTGTGTGTGTGTGTGTGTGTGTTTGTGGTGCCCGCGTGTTTGTGTGCTGGATGGATGGATGAGTGTATGTGCACCAGTTTCAAAAGAATTAGCATTGTAAACTGTGTGTTTTCCTTACAAGGGAACGGCACCAAGTGTTGGTCCCCGATTTTCGGAAGTTGACTCTCTAATGATAGTATGAAAGTAATGAAAGTAACATTTCGTGCCCAATTTCATTTTGAGGCGGTCTTTGGGGCGTTCAGAAAGTTCAAAATCGGTCAGTACAGAGTGCAGAGTCAGCTTGCCAAATTTTATTTAAAATCGGAGACTTGAACTTGGTGCCGGCCCCCTTGTTAGGCGAAACCTTCGAATCAAGTCATTTTCTCTAGTGTTAATAAACGTATCTTTGCGATGCCCGTTAATTGACGGGAAGTGGATCGCGTCGTGTGGACGCGAGTGCAGTGCATGCTTCAGTGCCGTCCGCCCCCTCCCTCCCCCCGCTCCGCTATTTCTCTTGTTGCATGCCCGACGTGTAAGGTGCCTTGCCTCGGGCTGACGGTGGCGGCCGACGTCAGGGACGTCTTGAGGGTGCATGGGGGAGGGAGCGAGAGCGCGCCTGCAGGGCGAGGGAGACAGAACGAGCCGGGGCTGGAGCAGACCTCGGGCGCCCCGGCCCGACGGCACGCGACGCGAACCCGCGGCGCCAGGCGATCGATAGTGGGAGTTGTTTAGGTCAGAGTCAGAACCCTACCGGCAGCCAGCCCAGCCCGGCCCGTAAGATTAAGATGCACGTGTCCTTGGGGACGCCTGCCTCTGCCTTCTCAAGGCCCGCGCCCGCGGCGTCCGTCGCGTGTGTGCAAGTAAATGGCGGTAATGCCTTATTGTCACCAGGGCCGGGCCGGGCCGGGCCAGGTACTTCCACTGACACATGCCCCTGGCGAGCTGCCCGGACCGCCGAAGCCCACCGAAGGCCTCGGAGTATTTGGGATTTGATGTGGCCGATCGCTCGCCTGCGATTGGATAATGTCGCTGCGATGTGTTGGATTAGCCGCCGATATCGGCCCTAATCTCCGCCGGATGACTCGGCCACGCGTCGCGCTGCGCTCAGCTGCGCTCAGCTGCGCTCAGCTGCGCTCAGCTGCGCTCAGCTGCGCTCAGCTGCGCTCAGCTGCGCTCAGCTGCGCTCAGCTGCGCTCAGCTGCGCTCAGCTGCGCTCAGCTGCGCTCAGCTGCGCTCAGCTGCGCTCAGCTGCGCTCAGCTGCGCTCAGCTGCGCTCAGCTGCGCTCAGCTGCGCTCAGCTGCGCTCAGCTGCGCTCAGCTGCGCTCCCACCGACTCCCTCCCAGTCGGTCCCCATGACCCTGGGCCGGGCTGGCCGCTGTTATTTCGGGTTATGACGTGAGAGGCGCCGCGGACTGCGGTTATCGATGGCCGTCATCCTCCTTCCTCTTGACGATGTAAAATTTGAGTCAGTAGGTCGCCGTATGTAACCGGGCTGGACAATAAGTCTGCGGGGCTGTGGCCGTGGCCGGCCCTGACGGCCCTGGCTCTGCCTCCGTAGCCTCGCGGTCTGGGCTGGGCTGGGCTCTGGGCCTATCTAGCGGCAGCAAGCTGCGTGACACATCGTGTGGCCGTATCGGACCAGCGGGAGCGGAGCGGGCTCTTTTATTTTTCCAGTTATGCGTGTCTCATTTCATTTATGGACTTGTGTTCGTATTTTTGGATTCAGCGCTCTGAAGCCTGGAGCAATTAGTCTCACCGATGCGCGCACTTCGCAGTCCAGCCCACTAATTTGTCGCAATTTCGTGGTCACATACTTCCCATTGGCGAAAGCGGACGGTCACCATTGCTGTTATTGGTGGCCTCGCGCCGCCTCGCGCGCTCCGAGCCGTGTCATGTGCTTGTCGTTTCTCGCGCTCTCTCTCTCTCTCTCTCTCACTCCCTCTCCCGTCCCCTCCCCCGTAAGCCCCCTTCAAAGTCTCATGCGGGCCCCGTTTGATTGTCAATATGTGCGATGAAAGTGTATATGTGTGACTTCGTCCATGTCGTGAGTGTGTGTGTGTGTGTCGTACTCGTCACACAACAACGTCCTCATCCATTGCCTCTAGAAATTTGCGTCTCTCTCTCCCTCCTCCGCATTCGCTCGCTCTGTCTCTCTAATGAATAGAGCCGTCAACGCCCGCGCGCCGCCCCATGCGTCCCTGTCCTGTTCGGCGGCAGCGGGCGGCAGCCCCGTCTCGTGACGAGAATGACTTGACACTCGCCTCGCGACCGCTCAACTCTTCCTGAAACTGAAACAGCCGTGCGCGCTTGTTTCAGCAGCGTTTTGTGAACGCGGTGGGCCGGCTGCGGTAGGGGTGAACCTGAACCTCGGGCTTGGGGTGGGCGGAGTGTGCGCGGAACAGAACGCCTGCGAGGTAGGCAATCTGCTGGGTCTACGCGCGTGCGGACGCAGCGGGCATGCCTACCTCGCAGGCGCTCTGCAGCCCCCCCCCCCCCCCCCCCGGGTGGCCGGATCTCACCGGATCCGATTAGCAATAACGACGCATCCATGAACTGTAAAGGGAGGCCTTCCGGGCTGGAAAGGATTCAGGAGGTCGCATCGTTCTTTAAGACTTGGTGCGCGCGCGCGTGTGTGTGCGTGCGTGGGCGTGTGTGGATGTGTGCGTGTGTATGGGCGTGTGTGTGTGTGTGTGGGCGTGTGTGTGGGCGTGTGTGTGCGTGCCAGCATGTTGTGCTTTGAACGGACACCACCTTGCAGTGCGTGCCATGAGCCAGCGCCAGCGGCTTGACAGACGCCGCCAGACATGAAGAGCCCCCCCGGGGGTCTGAGGCGGCCCGCTGCTCGCCGCACGGGGGCCGCGGGGGTGTCGTACGAGCTGGTGCCCCTGGCGCCGCCGCTGGCGCCGCCCCCGGTGCCGCCCCCAACCGCCCCGGACCCCGCGCCGCCGCCTTCCCCGCAGCTGGAGCCGCCCCCGTCGCCCGCATCGCTGCGCGGCAGCAGCCCGCGCGGTAGCCCGCGCTCTCACTCGCGCTGGCACTCGCTGCACCGCCGGCCCAAGTGGGCCCACCTCGGCCACGAGGTAACTGCATCGCCTAGCCCGGCCTAGCCCCCGTCCGTGCCGGGACCCCTGCCCTGTCCTGTCCATGTTCCCGAGGGCCTGCGCCCTCCGCCCTCTGCGTTTGTTTCAACCCTGCACTTACTCCGGTATGAAGAATCGTGTGAGTAGCGCTCGTGGGCCGGAGTCGATCTCCGCCATGGTGTGCCCCCCCCCCCTCCCTCATGTCTTTGTGCTGTTATGCTTGTGGTCGTTGACTAGACACACCCCCCCTGCTTTATTTCTGATCGTGTGCTAGCGATTTTGTCCCCCTCTGATCGGCCCGTCCCGTAGCGAAGTGCTCTGCTGCTCCTGTAAGGTGGTTGACGGTTTTCCAGATGCTCCTTATCTGACTACCGCGGTTTTCCCTTCTTTTCGCACCGAACGTATTTGCCGAGATAAAGGCCCTTCTGTGTGAGCGGCTGTCGGTACGGTTCCAGGTCCCACGCACACCTTCCGCCGGCTCCGCTGCTCCGCTCACGTGCCGCTGATATGATACCACGTACGCGACGCTTCGCTCTGTACTCGCCCATCCCGAGTCACCGATTTGCCCGTGAGAAACATTTCTTCGGTCCGGGAGGGAAAAAAGTTTCTACAGCTGTGATCTAAGTTGTTTTTTAACACAATATTTTTGAAAAGTATCGGCCACCCTTTTTCTTCCTGAGTATTTTGGTTGTTCGCAATTTTTCGAACCTAAAACCGGCATGGACTGCGAATGACGCATAGCGCCTGCCAGTGCTAGGGTAGGCCAGCCCGCACGACACGCGTGCGTTGCAGCAGCCCGGGATTGCCTAACCAGCAGGCGCCATGCGCGCTGAGACGGGCCATTTTCTGGGACGTACTCTAAGGAAGGAGGCTGCCCTGATTGAGCAGTCGACAAACTGATCGTTGCTCTCGGGACCAAGTGCAGTGATGACTCCGTGTCCCTATACCACGCCTTGGAGACTTTAACCTGGGAGTGTGCCCGCACGGAGTAACTTCCGCTTCGGGGGTCTCTGCGAGGCTGTAGTCGGGGCAGCCGGGGCAGCCAGTGCGGGGCCAGGCCTTTGGCGGCTTCTTTGGCCAGGGAATCTTCTCAGGCCGTTGCCACGCTAGAGAACAAGGGTGCTGCTGTAAGACAACGTCGTCCCACCCGCGAATCTCTCGAAACGAAAGGCGGCTTTAATTCGTTGCCAACCTGTGATTAGATGATTAGACCGGTCGGATGATGCCGGCGGCCAGTTCGGCTCTGCTCGGCAGCTCTTGCTTTCCGTATTGATGATGAGGGCGTGGGCTGTAAACGGTCGGGAGGCGCGTTCAGCAGATTGTCTATTGCCCCCCGCAATTCGGGCTGCGGAACAGTCGGCGGAGTGCCTGGGAGGGGAGGGGAGGGGAGGGGAGGTGGCGGTCCTGTGGTCCCGGCTGGGCTGCTGGGCGGGGGGCAGCGGCCGCCGGGCCGTGGGATGTGGGCCGTGGCTGCGGCTGCGGCGGTCGCCTCCCGGCCCGGCCTTCCCTAGCTCCGCGCGATGTGGTGTTTTCCGCCTTGACCTCTGCGGGGCCCTTCGGTGACGTGGGCGTGGCGTCACTGTTAGTGCGAGGCGGCCGGGTGCAGTACTGCCCTGCTCGGACTGTACGGGCCGGACCGGCTGATAAGGAGATAGAGGCCTGGGCCGGGAGCTGATTGACTTCAGTGCGGCGGCTCGACTCAGCTAGTGCGGGGCGGGCTGGATACACTTCACCTAGCGCAGTGTGGCGCAGCTCTGCCGGCTCCGCTCCGGCTGGCCTGACCTGCCCGGTGTCTCGGCTTCCGCGCGCGCGGTTTAAGTTATTGGCGGCGGCGCCGCCGCCGCGCCGTCCGCGTGAGTGCGAGCCCGCGTGCCCGCCAGGGCCGTGACCCGCGTCTGTGCGGCGTGACAGCGACGCACGCTTAGGGATCCGAAACGAGGACTCGTTTTTCTCGCTGTGCCAAATGTCAGAACGTTTTGCGCCCCTCTTTCGATGGCGGAAATTGCGGATTTGTCGCTTGTTCGGAGAGGAGGAGGAGAAGGAGCTGACTGAATGGCGTCGCACTCGGTGTTTACTTGGTTGCTATTGACATGTATTGAAGGAAGAGGGAGAGGGGAAGTGTTGTGGAGACTTGTGTATGCGACAAGGCTGTAGGCACATGGCCGAGCTCTTTTACTTGATTATCGTGGGGTAATGCAAATGTAACACCGCCTGACGCCCCAATCCCACCCCCACCCCGCGAGTATGGGTAGCAGCGCCAGCAGTAGGAGCAGGAGAGTGTGCAAATGAAACTATGGATTGCATTGTACACAGTAGAGCTGCGATGACTGACGTGTGCACGGGAAATGGCGCAGATTTCCGTTGAGTTAGTACGCCCACATTAATGTTTTTGTCAATTTCTATTATTATTTTTATTTCTTAGTTCAGACCCAGCCTCCTAAGTCTTACTTTCAACGTACTCTCACCGAAATTTGAATAGGACGATGTGCAATGCCGCAGGTGTCTTGTCGCACGGGCCGAGAATACTGGCGTGCATCCAAATGGATTGGAGTCGCGGTTTGAGCTCGCCGAGCGTCGACACAAACGGTGTTGGTTATGACAGGGCAGTAGGGGTCCTCCTGCTCCTTTTAGTTTCATGTCCCGAAGCACTAATCTGTGCGACCCGCCCAGGGCTGGTCGTGGTGTTGTAGTGTCACCTAGGGAAGGGGAGGGCTCGACTCGGCAAGAAAACGATATCCGCGCCCAAGATTGCCAAAGTTTGGCCAAATTTTCCTCCGACGCGGGTCTGGTGGGAGTTTGGAAGCCTCCAGAGTGGACCCTCCGCGGCGCAGCCAGCCAGCCAGCCAGCCAGCCAGCCAGCCAAACCGGAGGGAAGGCAAACGGCGATGCGTCATCGTCGTCCGTGCAAGACAGTCAAAACTTATCAGCGTGGCCGACGCGACCCCCCCCCCCCTCCTCCCTTTCCCTGGCCACGTAAGAGTGTAGTGGAGAGATGCGCTGGGCAGAGCGGCGGATCCCAAACAAACTCATGGCATTTAATTGACAGCAGATTTTTCCTAAACCGACTTAATCTTTCCCCTCTTTTGAGTGCGTCCACGGTTTTTGGGTCTGCAAAGAAAACGTCCGAATTCCGCTGCCTCTGCGGGGAAAGGGTGCGGTTTGTGTCTTGGTGTCAACTGTGTGCGGCTGCACTCCCAGCACCTCGTACCACGTGGGCACTCAGGGGACCAGTCGGGACCGTGTACCGTGTGTCACGGCGGCCGGCGCTCCTCAGCTGGGCGCCCTCTCAAGGATAACGGCGCGATTTGCTTCCTTCGTTCCTTCCTGGCTGCCTCAGCCGAGCCTCTGCCTGCCTAGCCTAGCGTCGGGAAACGCATCGACCTACCAAGGACATCCAGGAGCCGGTCGGTCACCGGGTCCCGAGTCCGTTCGCCTCTTCACCTTCACCGTCAAGTCACCTGCTGCGTTTGTTGTTTATTTCCGGAGAGGGGACCTGAGACACGAGGGAAGGGTCGGGGGCAGCTGGGGGCCGGATGCTGGAGTGCGTTGTGCCCGAGGGGGTTTTCACTCGGGATTTTCGTGTACAGGGTTTGGAATTATTGTCGCTTTCTGTGCGCTTCCGGTCACCGAGAGCGACACAACGGCGAGGTCTCAGTCCCCGTCGGACCCCGCCGGCCCGGGCCACCACCGCCGCTACGTTTTGAGATTTAAATATAGGCCCGGCCGGGCTGGTCTGGGCTGCCTAAGGGCCCCGAGGGACCTAGGAAGGCCGCGGACGTCGGCCCGCCCTAGACCCTGCGGCAAGGCTGTGGCAAGGCTGCGGGGCCCTCCCTGAGCCCTGACCTGCTCTGACCCCGCCGCCGCCGCTGCCGCTGCTGGCGCTCTGCCTCTGCTTCCTTTGTCGGCAGTGGCATCACTGCAGTATGCGGTGGCTGCGGTGGCTGCGCTCTGGCTGCACTGCTGGCCTCAGCTGGCTTTCTCATCGCCCTCGGGGCTTGGCGCCGCTCGGCGCGCTGCGGGATGGCGGTGGTACGGTGCGGCGGCAGCGCGGGCAGGGCGCCGCGGCCAGACCATCGCGCCTTCAGTGCCCCGGCGAGTCGCGCCCCCGTCGCACCACCCCCTCTGTCGCGTCGTCCGCGGTGCTGTGCCGTGTCGTGCGTGCGTGTGTGTGCGCACGCGTGTCTCAGTGCGCTGTCGGTCAAGTCTGACCACTGCGGTGTTGACGACCTTCGCCGCCGTGCTCTGGCTGTGCGTGTGTGTGCTGATTTCCCACGGGCTTGCAGCGTGCTGTTGACACCCATCGGCGTCGTATTGCCCCCGCCGACGTCCTCCGGCGGGTCGGACAGCCCCGCCGACGCCATCCCCCTGTGGGGACGACCCACGCCGACGTGAACCTCCTGCGGGCTGGACGACCACGACCCCCGAAGCCAAAAGCCCGGCGGGGCTGACGTTTCGCGTGCTGACGCGGTACCGATCCTGCACCTGCACTGCACTCTCTCGCTGTCAGCCCTGACGGGTGACGGCCTGGCCCCGCCTGGTTGTCAGCCTCCCGGCCTCGTCGTTGTCCCCCGGGAATGACGTCGGGCGGCGCAGGCGGCGCCGCTCCCGCACCCTGCCCGCCCCCCACCCCCGGCGTCTTCTTGGATCCTCTTTGATGCAGCGGTCTGGTGGCCTCGGCGGTGACAGTGGCACAAGGTGTGTGTCGCAGCGCCACAGTCCCTCGGCGTCTGGTTAGGTATACACCTGGTTTTAGGTATTCGTGTTTGTGGCTCGAAACATCTACTACGTCGGTGTTCGCACTCGAGCGACATGTTGTCACTCAGGTCTACATTGTACAGGCGTTAGGTCGCGGGGGCGGGGATGAGTCCTCACGCTGCTCACACCCACGCCTTTCTTGTTGGCAGAAAGAGCTTTGCTTTCCGGTCTGTTTGTAATCGGGGGCCCCCCGCCGTCGGGGGCAGCCAGAGGCGTCGTCAGGTCTGCCAACTCCTGCTGGTCAGGAATGCAAAGAGCAAAATGTGCAATTTTACACGTCGAGGTTGTGACGTTGCGTGTTTTGTGCTGTCCCGTCGCTCAAGCCGACCGGACCGGGGAAATGGGATAGGAGTAGTCGTGGAGAAGTGTTTCAAGTAGAGAGCTATGTGGGCTGTAAACAGAGAGAAACGCGAATGCCTTATTTTTCATCTTTTTTTTTCGAATTGGCATGTGGTCCTGACGTTTTCCCGCCCTTTATCGTCTAAGAACCAACTATCTCCGGATCTGTTATCGACGAAACGACGGCTCTCTTCTTTTTTACAGTGACCCGTTGTTTTCCCCGAAAATGGTTCCGCCCTTGGTGTCCGAGCCGAACGGCTCTTCCCTCCGGCCCCTCCGGTCCCTCCGGTCCCTCCCGCGAAAGGTGCAGTCCATCACGCGACCAGCCGTGCGTTACTTAACCATACTTGCCGTGTGCTGTGGTAGACTTGCTGTAGTTTGGTTTACATTGCCGTATACATACCTCGAGTAGTAGTCCGTTTGCGAACGAAAGGAAACGGTGTGTGTTTTGGTGGACGGTGGTAGAAAAGTTTGTGACATTGCCGTGATTGGGTAACGCGCCACTGGGTGGGGGGTGGCGCTGTGCCCTTGGGTCTGGGCTAGGCTAGACTGTGGCGGGGCGCGGCGGGCGGCGGGTGCGAGGGTCCTCGCCGGCCGCCGCCTCAGCCCAGGACCGGGCCAACAGCTGACCGCGACTACAACGCACCCACCAGCTCTGTATTTCCCCGCGGAATTTGATGCGATGTAGACGTAGACTGGTTTGGAGTGTGGCTGTGTTCCGCCATTCGGACACCAGCAGGGCACACTCGAAGTGCAGTGGTGTAAGGCTTTCGTCGTATCCCATTGGCTGTGTGGTAGGTAGATGTGGCGGTGGTGCGTGGTATTTAGTCCCGCTTGTGTGTGCCCTGTGTGCAGACGATTTGTGTGGCCCGTGCCATGGCAGGGGGCCGGGGCCGGCGGTGGCAGGCGGCACGCGCAGCTCCTTCCCCCGGCGCACTTCCTGGGGGTACATCTACCTTTTGCAAGTTCGCAGACCGGGTTGAAAATAAATGTGAATGGTGAAGGTGGCGGCAGCCAAGGCCAG
Organism: Odontothrips loti; assembly: GCA_038380765.1. Classification (NCBI taxonomy): domain Eukaryota; kingdom Metazoa; phylum Arthropoda; class Insecta; order Thysanoptera; family Thripidae; genus Odontothrips; species Odontothrips loti. Next base: position 17,223,133 of record CM076243.1, on the reverse strand, counting down.
GGACCGGGCGGGGCGGAGCGGGGTGGAGCGGGGCGGGGTCTGCCGACGGGCCGCGCCCTGGCCCTGCTCTGTGTTCCGCTCCACCCGCGTGGACCACCTGTCCCCTCATTCACAGCAGCGGGACAGTGGGCGACAGTCCCGCCAGCGCCTGGCTGTTAGGCAACTGCCGCTCCGTCTACGCCGCCGTGCGGGCGGATTGCCTACCTGCCGGGCGCCTCTCAACACGCCAGACGCTGCGGTGGCCGAGGCGTTGATGCCCCCGCCCCCCCCCCCCCCCCCCCCCCCGGCGTCCGGCCCCCAGCGCCTCTGGGGTGGGGGGGGGCGCCTCTGGCGGACGTCATGGTGCCATTGTGCCATGTCGGCGATAAATTCAGCAATGGGAGGGCGAAGTCTTTTCGGCGAGATACGGGAAATGGAAAGCAGCCATGATGGTTTCTCCTTGCGGTTTCTCCGCGTTTGGAGCGGCATATCTGCGCTGGCTGCGGGTCAACTAGGTCGGGCTCGGTGCTGTGGCCGCCTCTGGACCCACAGGCGCCGCAGGGCGCCGCAGTAGCAACCAGCCAACCGCTGCGGCGTCGTGGACGTGTTCTAGACACATGTTTGGTCAGGGGACGCCATCGGTCAGCTCCTCTCGGTTCCTCTTTGCGCGCATTTGGCAGCAGCAGTAATCGGCACTCCCCCCGCACTGTGTGCACTGTGTGCACTGTGTGCACTGTGTGCACTGTGTGCACTGTGTGCACTGTGTGTGTGCACTGTGTGCACTGTGTGCAGTGTGTGCACTGTGTGCACTGGGTGCAGTGTGTGCAGTTGTCGCTGCCACTTTTACACACTCCTCGGGCTTCGTGAGACTTATCCTCTGGTGGTTAGGATGCACGGCGGGCTCTTCTCCAGCGTCGGCAGCAGCAGCAGCAGCGCCAGCAGCCGCGGCAGCCGCGGCAGCAGCGGCAGCAGTGGCAGCAGTGGCAGCAGCGGCGCGGCAGCAGCGGCAGCAGCGGCAGCAGCGGCAGCGCCGCCACCGTGCGCTCTGCCCTCATCCTCAACCGGCCGCTGCCCCGGAACTACGGCTCCCTCCTCACCTATCAGTTCCTCAAGAGCGCGCGCTCGCTCGGCCTGCAACAGGTAATGTCGGTGTGGTCGTCCCTAGGAGCTCCCCGGCCATGGCCCTGGCCAGCGGCCCGGCCGCCTTAGTCTGTCGTCCTCTCCAGTGGTGGGGTGATGTCTGTCTTCGTCGCGGGACCCCAGAGACAACGCGAATTCAAAACGAGACCCTCCTCTTGGCAGGCGGCCCCGACGCTGCCGCAGCACTAGAGGCGGCTTCAGCACGACCCCCAAGACACAATCTATGTATACTTTTCCGTGAGGGGGGAAAGTGGAAGTATTTGTAGCACATTCCGTTGTGAGGTTACTTGATGGATTAACGCGTTGTGCGCCTCTGGTGTCCGCGCATCCGATTCCAGTGTGTTTCGCAGCATTCAGTGTCTCCACTTGTGGGGCGCTCGGTGACCTCATCAGCCTGCCCCCCCCCCCCCCTCCCGGCCGCGCCCGGCCCGGCCTGCACGCGCCGAGAGTCTCGGCACACGCTGACATCGATTACGCCTAAGCCTGGGCTGGGAGGGAGAGGCGGGAGGGGAGTGTGACGGAGACAGCGGCCAGACGTGCGCGGTTTGCATGATGACGAAGAGAGAAGGAAATGCGAAATGCGGAAATTAGGAGGCAAGAGGAAGGGCGCGGCAGAAACGGGGGAAGGAGACTCGCCTCGTCCAAGGCGGCTCTGGTGCCGGCGCGGCGTGGTGCAGCGCGGGGTATTGCCGGCGGACCATCTCCATCTCTGTCCAGATAGCCAGGCCAGGAGTAGGTTGGGTGGCCTACCCTCACGTCACATCGGCGGAGGCGTTAGTCACTCCCGGCTGGCAAAACATAACACGAATGTGACGCTGCGTGATTCAACCCCAGCAGCGGAAGCAAAAGTTGAGATCGCTCGTTGAGTCGGAACAGCAGACGGAGAAAATGAGAGAAATACTAAATTGATTGTAATTGTTCCGTCAAAACAAAAAGGAGAAAAAAGTGGGGCCAGAAAACCTTAAATTCCGTCCGCGTCCTGTTACAACATTTTACCTTCGTTCCCGTGCTCTCCGCACTCCCGGCCACACGTTATACGGGGACTTATTTATTTCCTGCACTGTAAATTTTCCATCGCCGCTGGGAGCTGTTAGGCACCGGGAGGACACAGGTCTGCCCACGCGCCCCGCTCCTCCTTTTATTGTGCCCGCGGCATTACCACCTCGCGGCACTTGGAGCCAATCTTATCTCCGTGTCACTCATTTACGGAATCTACTCGCAAATCGTGATCCGCTCCGCACCTCGGCGGCCCACGGCCCGTCCCCAGGGTCCCCCAGGGGCCCCAGTGCAGAGCCGAACCTGGGCACGGAGTCGTGTATCGTATTGATTGGCGGCGGCCGCGAGTTCGAGTACCGCGGCTTTTCCCCCTTCATAACAAATCGGTGCACGTTCTCGAGCGGCGCGGCGCGGAGATTGGGGGTCCCGCTGCCCCCCGCTGCCCCCCGCTGCCCCCCGCCCCGGCCCCCGCCCCGGCCCCCGGCCCAGCTTAGGCATCCCGGCAGGGATTTGGCGTTCGGCTGCGGCATGTCTGCCGCCCTGCAAGGCGGCGGGAGTTTGTGGTCGTCGCCGTCGCGGTCGTGATAAGACGGACAGTCTCGTCGGCATGCTCGCTGTGGTGCAGTCCACCGAGGAGAACACGGCATCCCCGACGTGATGGCGGCATGGCACGGCCGCATCGGCGGCAGCGCCCGTCTGCGAAGATCCCAGGTAACGGAGGAACAGCAGCGCAGCTCGTCAGCGCCCCGTCCTGCCCCGTCCTGCCCCGCCCTGCCCCGCCCTGCCCCGCCCTGCCCCGTCCTGCCCCGCCCTGCCCCGCCCTGCCCCGCCCTGCCCCGCCCTGCCCCGTCCCTCCCCGCCGGTGAGGTGACCTGCTGACCGCTCGGCTCGGCCCCGCCACGCCCGGCTCCGGTCCGGTGGCCGAGCAGTTTAGTCAGCTGGCATTGATGATTGTTTTGGTCGCGGCGGCTGGGCGGGGACCCGCCCCGAGTGGGTTGGGATGGAGCGGGGGGCGGGGGGCGCTGGCGGTGCCGGACCACGGCCGGTACGGGAATGAAATTGGCACGCCGAGCCGCCGGCGATTGTCCTTTGTGTGCGTCCTGTCCTCGCTGCTATCGCGTGGCAACGGGGCCGCCATCCGCCATACCATAGTGAGGGGTACCCCAGGCTGCCCCGCCGGCCCCGCCCCCGCCCCGGCTGAGGCCGACGGCAGGCTCATTACGCTTCCGCGGCCGCCGTTTGTTTCCTGGGACGTTTTAGCACAGTTTGGCGGCGGGCCGTGCCCCAGCGGCCCCAGTGGTCCCCATGATATTGCGCACGCTGGCTGGCCTGCCCCCCCCCCCTCCCTCCCCCCGGGTGGCGTAACGCGGCAGCGTCCGCACCAGTACTCCGCGTGCGCTAGCCGCTGCGCGTGCCGCGTGCGCCCATGGTTCGCCTGGGTTCGCCCCCATCGGACCCAATCGGACACGGCCTGACCTGACCCCCAACCGATCCTTCTGCTGCCCAATCTTCAGACAGTGGATTCCCAGCTCATTAGGTTAGGTTAGTGGAGGAACCCCCCCTCTCCCGGTTTCCTTGGGATAACACTCCCTTCGGGTTTCATGCCCTCCCCCTCCCCCTCCCTCTTTACGCTGGCGTATCGCTCTGCGTGTCGCGCTCTTTATCTGCATCGAGGCGGTCGGCTTCGCAGACTGTGTCGTCTCTCTCCCTCCCACTGATCCTCTCTATACTCGCCATCCCGTTCCGTCCAGTCCAGTCCGATCTTAACCCGACCACATGTTGTTGTTTTTTTGGTTGTTTTTTGTTTTCTAAAGCGAACCCGCTTTAAACGGGCATTAGCGAGGCGATAGCCGGCCATGATAAATTGAAACGAATGTTTTCGTGTCGGCGACTCGCTCCGCTTGTTCTTGCTTTAAAGATAAAAGCGAACTTGCGGTAACTGTATGTCAAACTTTTATAATTTTCACATCGCTCCCCTCTTCTCTCTTCTTCTGCGCACGGATTTGGGTGGGAGGCATAACGGCTAAACTGGAATTCTGTGGCGGCCAGGCCCGTCAACCTGTCCCTGTCGCCTCGTGTCAGGTGTGATGCTGTGCCTGTACCATGTGGGCCCCCGCCCCGCCCCGGCCCGGGCGCCTCGGTGCAGCTGACTGACTAATGGTTCTCGTGTGTATCACTGGACGCTCTGTTGCTCGATAGGAGCCGATGGGACCCCCCTCCTCCCGCCGCAGCCCGCCACGCCCCGCCACGCCTAGCGTGACGGACAGGCGGACAGGCCGAGCCGCGATGAGTCTTGTCTGCAGTGTAGTTGGGTCCGCGGGCCTGGCCTGTCGGCATCTCTGTCGGGTCGCGTGTGTCCGGAGCGGAGCGCGGAGCGGTGCGAGGCAAATATCGTCCCCTCCCCACCCCACCGCGCGCCTGCCGCACGCCTGCCACCGTCATGTCCGCCGGTAGCGGCCGGTAGCGTGGCGGTAGAAGTCCGGCATGGGGCGCCGCAAACCCCCCGTCGTGGAGGCGGCGTCGGCCCCCGTGAGCCCGGTGCCTGTGGTGGTCATCTCCCCGGCTGAGGAGGAGCAGCAGCAGCAGCAGCAGCAGCAGCGGCGGCCCCGCGGCAGGCCGTCGGCGGTCAGCTCGAGCCCTCCGCCGCCCCCGCCGGCCCCGGCTGCTGGGGGCGCCGGCAGGCCGGCATGGTCGACGCGCACCGCCTGGCGCCCCATCGTCCTCGTCCAGCACGCGTCGAGGAAGGCCGCTGTAAGTCGTTGGTAGTCCGTGGCATTGCCGAGCGAACAAGCCGAACCACTCGGCGCGATTTGCATTATCAGGGTTGGGTCCTATCCTCATCCTGCTGCTCCGTTATCGCTACCGCAGTGTACACAGACCTGACTGTCCCCGGCGGCGGTGCGGAGCGGGGGAGCTGCTCAATGTTTCCCCGCTCCTGCTCCCCGTCATGACCCTCTGCCTCCTTGTGGTGCGCCTGCAGCCACTAGTCTCATGCCCACGGCTCTGGCACACGTGCCCCCTATGTCGCAACAGGCCGACCTCTCTCTCTCTCTCTCTCTCTCTCTCTCTCTCTCTCTCTCTCTCTCTCTCTCTCTCTCTCTCTCTCTCTCTCTCTCTCTCTCTCTCTCTCTCTCTCTCTCTCTCTCTCTCTCTCTCTCTCTCTCTCTCTCTCTCTCTCTCTCTCTCTCTCTCTCTCTCTCTCTCTCTCTCTCCCCCCCCCTCGCCTCGCCCCGCCCCTTAGACGGGTCGGCATCGTACCGACCTCCGGCCTCCTCCGGCCTCCGGCCCGCAAGAGTTGTGACGGGACGGGGCGCCTTTAACTACCCTTGAGTCCTCAAGTTAAACCAGTTAAACTCCTCTGCTGTCTGATACACAGCGGCCGGTGTTGAGCCGGTCCAGGTCCAGGTCCGGGAGTTCGGTGACGCCAGGCGCCCGCGGATGCTGGGGTAGGCCAGCCCGCACGACACGCGTGCATGCAGAGACTGAGGTTGCCTGCCTAGCAGGCGCCTTGGGAGCTGAGGCTGCCCAAAGTGGGTCCCTCCCGCCCCCCGGTCCCGGTGCCCTTCGGTTTGTCCGCGGCACGGCGGCACAGCTGACAGCTGGCACCACAACAAACATGGCATCCCTTCGCCTCGGCCGCACGCGCCCTGGTTTATCTCTGCGCCGCGTACGGTACGTACCGTGCCGCGTGTCTGCCGGGAGCGGGGCCGGGAGCGGGGCCGGGAGCGGGAGCGGTACCCGCCGGCGCCCTGCGCGGTGCTGCCGCTGCCGAGGTACAGTAGTCGCCATGAAGGAGGTAGTGGCGGGTCTGGAGGACCCCAGGACCGTCATCCTGGCATCGCCCTTCCGCCGACGCAGCTCTCTCAGCCTGCGATCCTTCCGCATCCCTCTCCAGCAGTCGGTAAAAAAAGAGGAAGAAAAAAACAACGCCTGCGTTGCTGTTGTGGTTGTGTCGGAGCATTGTATCTCAAATCTAATTTTGATGGTCTTATTTCACTCGCGTTTCAAAGCCAAGACGTTAAACTTTGGCTAGGCTGCTGTTGGTATAGGCCTACGCAACACTGAACCTCGGAATGTCCGTCGCTGTCTGCTCCTGGTGTCTGCTGTCGCGTGCGGTCTGTTCTGTTCCAAGCGCTGTGTGGGGCCTTGCCTTTATCACCTCTGGCGGTGCCGTTGTACTGTATGGGCCCTGAGACTGAGGCGGAGGGTTTCAGCTGTTTCTCCTCCTCACTCAAACACTTTGCGCCTCACCATTTTGTTTCGCGTTGGCGGTCATTCGATTTCCGGATGGAAGCGAGAGATGGGCGGGGAGCCCGCCTATAGGACTGTCGCGTTGGAATGAGAGAACTGTGTGGGGATGGGCTACGCCACTGGTGTTTTTTCTTCTTCCTTAAAGCGTGAAATCGATGTAATCGCACGCCCCGGCAGTGCTGCACGTCTGGTACGCGAATTTAAACAATTAAACTGACTTTAGCGCTGATTAATTCCGGCCCGCTATGACACCTGACGGGGCGGGACGGGACGGCATGGCGGTGCTCGTGTCCGCACAAAGCGCCTGTGCTAGCCCCTGCCCATGCCTAGCTAGCCGCGGCACGGCCGCACGGCAGCCCGCAGACGCAGGCGCTGCTCTGCGCTATTCGCACTCCTTTGTGCTGAGCGCGCCGAGCCGAGCCGAGCGGTGACTCCGTGACCGTGGCGCTTTTATCTGTGTATGTGTATCTCGCTGGCGCGGCGACCCGTGCGAAAGCGAGTAGAGCTCCGCCCCATCTGCCGCCCCATCTGCCGCCCCATCTGCCGCCCCGCCCCGCCCCATCTGCCGCCCCGGGTATCCAGCCGCCGACGCCCACCTGTGCGGTGGGGTTGGGGTGGCCATTATTCATCCCATGGCTGCGATGGTTTTCTTTGTCTCTCACACGCGCCCTCCGTCGGCCATGTGTCCGTCTTCCTCTCCACAGCAGTCGCAGCGTGTCACTCAACAAATGAGCGTGAGCCGGATCCGTTCCGATGGAACAGGCAATGTCCGGAATGGCGCAGGGTGCTGCCCAGGCTCCGGCTGCAGCTGCAGCCTCGACCGGCGAGGGAGGCGAGGAAGGCAGCGCGCTCAGTGCGGGGCCCGGCCTGCCAGGGCTGCCTGCCGGCGCTGCTACTGCGGGACTTCCCTCGTGGCTGCCGCTGCCGCCGCCGCTGGCCAACGGAGATGCCACCGCCGATGTCCGTTCCGGATGGGGGCCGCCTCCAGCCCCCGCCCCCGCCCCCGACGGGTCTTCGGGAGCGCTTGACTCGGCTTGGCGAACCGTCCCGAGCTGGATCGCCGGCATGTCAGCCTTCGACGAGCTTGCCGAGGAAGGGGCAGAGGCGCCACGGCCACGAAGCAGGTCGCCGTCGCCGCGGCCGCCCAAGCCGGCGCGTCGGAGCCTGGTGCGTCGGGTGTCGGTGTCGGCGCCGGCCTCGCCGCTGCTGCAGCACCGCCAGGGGCTGTCCGGCTCGGCCACGCCCGTGTCGTCGACGTGCACCTCCCGATCACCGTCGCCTCCCCCGGCCACGTCGCGTTCCGACCTCAAGGTGCGCTTCCTGGAGCTGCCCAAGCACACGTGGGAAGGCCGGGCGAGGGTTGGCGTCAACTCGGTCGCCGTGGACGTTGTGGATAGCGGTGAGGAGGAGGAAGAGGAGGACGGAGACACGTCCGTGGACGCGAGTCCCTCGCCGACACCTCTGCCGATCGCGGCCAAGTCCTCGGACCACCACCACCTCCACGGCAGCGTGGACCACCACCGCCATCATCACCACCACCACCACCATCACCACGGCCTGCACAGCTTCAGCCATGGCCTGGGGCTGGGCCGGCGCCGCCTGTCCTCCTTCCTGCAGCTGCACATGCCCGAGCACTGGCCGTCCGTGCCGGCCTTCAAGCTGTCGCCGCCGTGCTCGGAGGACGCAGAGTCCGCCGACAACCTGTCCCTGGGCACCCCGCAGTACTCGGGCCTGCGGAGGTTCAGCTTCGGCCTGGGCCTGCGCCGCTTCTCTCAAGTGGTCAGATATCCCTGTTGCTGTTGCTCGCCCGGCTCTTGCCGTTCTCAGTGTGTGTACTGTCCCTGACCTGGTCTAACGCGATGGTGTGACGCTTTATTAACGCGGGAAAAGGGAAAGAAAACCACCCTAGCGCCAGGCGGACTCCCTAGTCTGACCCGGCCGGCCCCCGGCTCACCTGCACCCCTCACCCTGCAGGCCTTCCATTCCCTCCACCGAGTCCATCCGCAGCCGCTGGGGCCAGAACCATGACATGACATGACCGGCCCGGCGGCGCGTGGCGCGTGGCGCTTGGCGCGTGGCGCTTGAAGCGTGTGGTGTGGTGTACCCTGTTGCGCGCTGCATTCGATAAGTCAAGTCCGTTCTCAGTTGGTCCCGAGTTGGTCCCCAGGAATCCTTGGACGCGCCGTGCCTGGCCCTGGCTGCCCTGGCCGGCCGTACGGCCACCGTCGGCCCCGTGCCAAGAGGACGGCGGCGACTTGGACACGTGTGAGCCATGCAGAGCCCCCCCCCCCCCCCCCCTTTTGTGCTGCCGGCGTTTTCCTACTAACCATTTCTCACTCTTTGTGAGATGTACACATTGACGGATGGTGCACGTGAAGCGTGTTGGACGGTTTTCTAATATTTTATGGCCATGCGAGATTACTTGACAGCCCTTTGATTTTTGAAGCCCAGACGGTTGCTACTAGCCCAAGATGCAATACAACTCCCTTTTCACATTACTTATTTTATCATTTGTAATGTGTATTTCACGGGTTAGTTAACAGCAACTGGCCCCATATCTTCCTGTAAGAAATTTTGACTAATCTTTGCTATTTTATGCATCAAAGCATGTCCTAATTAACATGTTTGTTGTGTGATTCTTACAGATTTTTCCATTTAAAAAACGCCTCTTGTGTTTTTCTTCCTGTTTTGATTTTGCCTTTCTGTATTTTATTGTCACCCAACCTTACTTCTTTTACATTACCAGATTTTGTTTCTCTAATGTATTTTAGACATTTTTTTGAACTTCCCGCCGGAACACCTGTTTCCTTTCATTTGGAATGATTTTTGTCTTTCTGTTTGCAGGCTCTTAGCCACAGTGAATCCATGGTGTCATTTTCACATCGCACGCTAGTGAATTACATCAGAGATGACAATCTCAATGCACTTCAAGGCTTTCTGGAGAATAAGCGTGCTGTTGTTGACGATAGAGATGAGGTAAGTGTCTACAGTGGGGCACTTACTTTGCGTAAATTGAATAGAATCTTGTTCACAGGCTGCATGTATGTGTGTTTCAGAATGGATCCACTGCACTGCATGTAGCGGCTGCCAAAGGAAAACTTCAATTTGTGAGGGAACTTATCAGTCATGGAGCAGATGTCAATGCAGAAGACAATGTAAGTACAAAGTTAGAAATACATTTTAGTTGCAGATGGTTCTAAACTTACTTTTACCATGTGTTTATTTTGTTTATAGGACCAGTGGGTTGCTTTGCTGTGTGCAGCCAAAGATGGTTATACAGATATCTGCACTGAGCTTCTTGACAATGGGGCTAATATTGAACATAAGGATATGGTGAGAGATGTTGTGGTACTATTGTGATTTTAATCTTAAATTTTTTACTTATCTAATCAAAATAATGCATTTCAGGGTGGCTGGACAGCTCTCATGTGGGCATCGTACAAGGGTAAAGATGATGTGGTGGAAGTACTGTTGGAGCGAGGAGCTGATGTCAATGCTTGTGGGAACTTCCACATACCCTCCCTAATATGGGCTGCTGGGCGTGGCCACACTGAGATAGCAATAAAGCTCATCCATGCTGGAGCTAAAATCAATTTTGGTGACAAGGTTTGCATCTTAGAAATTAATATTCTAGGAACTTTGCTGTTTTCCTTTTCTTAGTTAAGATGAGTTCAAATATATTGCTGTATCTGAATTGATTGGTGTATTATTTGTTGAGTAGTAAATGACAATTTTTTTGCAGTATGGTACTACTGCCCTAGTTTGGGCCTGTCGAAAAGGTGATGCCGCCATTGTTAGAGCAGTCCTTAATGCTGGTGCCAATGTGGATACTGCTGGCATGTACTCCTGGACACCTCTGCTTGTAGCTACAATGGGCAATCATTTAGAAATAGTTAATCTAATTTTGGAACACAAACCAAATGTAAATGCATTGGACAAAGATGGTCACACTGCTCTCACAATAGCTTGTAAAGAAGGTTTCCTGGACATTGCACAAGCACTTTTAAATTATGGTGCATATATTAATATACAGGTTTGTAACTGTCGTACCACAGTAAATTTTTTTTTTCTTTACACTTAATTGAAGGGCATTTTCAGTATTGCTATTGTATCCCCTTAGGACCGCATGGGTGATACAACTCTCATTCATGCAGTGAAAGGTGGCCATCGAAGTGTTGTAGAAGCCCTGCTCAAAAAGTATGCTGATGTGGACATTCCAGGAAAGGTATAACATCAATTAATTTTTTTAAAGAATATGTATTGATGGTTCTTTTCTTTACTTTGATTATGCTTGTTATTAATTGTTCAGGAGAAGAAGACTGCTATATATACTGCTGTAGAGAAAGGACACATTCCCATTTTAAAGCTGTTGCTGAGTGCAAATCCAGATTTAGAAGTTCAAACCAAGGTAAGTAATGGATAGGTTCAGAGTAAAATTCATGATTTGGTTTTAACTGAAAAATGGACTTGATGTTGATTTGGTTTTGGCAGGATGGAGATACTGCGCTTCTTCGAGCTGTTCGCTCAAGAAATTCTGAAGCAGTCCAACTTCTTCTTGACAAAAAGGCAAAAGTTAATGCTGCTGATAAACGCGGAGACACTGCACTGCATATTGCGATGCGAGCACGCTCTAAAGCTGTTGTAGAAGTTCTGCTTCGCAACCCTAAGCACTCTCAGTTGCTCTATCGTCCAAATAGAGCGGGAGAAACACCGTATAATATTGATATGAGTCATGATAAGACAATACTTGGACAAATTTTTGGTGCTCGTAAGTATTGAAAAAGATAAATATATCTTCTATTTATTTATCTTGGCTGCTATGAGAATGCCCCTGACTCTTTCCTTCTTTTTTTAGGCCGTCTTAATACAAATGAGGACAATGAAAATATGCTTGGTTATGATCTGTACAGCAGTGCCTTGGCTGATATTTTGAGTGAACCATCTCTCTCTATGCCAATTACAGTTGGGCTTTATGCTAAATGGGGTAGTGGCAAATCATTTCTTCTGAATAAGTTACGAGGTAGGTGTCTGAGACTGCTGTTTTGTATATTTAGTGTTGTTTGTGCTCGATTTTCAAAATGTGATTTTTCAAACATTTTAATTTGATTGTGCATGGTTTGTTTGCAGAGGAAATGCAAAATTTTGCTCGCCAATGGGTAGATCCCATTTTCCAGTTCACTTGGATATTATTTTTAGTAGTAATCCATGTTTCGGTAATTATTGGTTTAGTCTTCGGACTTATTTCTAGGTCTTGGATTGTGGGGCTCTCAGTGGGTTCCAGCATTTTTATTATATCCTACTGTCTTGCCATTTTAGTATGGTACAGTGGAAAGAGGTAAGAATATCATCACGTTACATTCCACATCAAGTTTTGTTTCTAACTCCGCTTCTAGTATGACATGATACTTCCTTAACTTGCAGATATGATTGGAAATGGGCATATCTTGCACATCTATACTTTACTAAGAAAGTTGACTTGTTGCGGTTAGTTCTTCAAGTGATGTTTTGCCACCCCCCTGGAATTCACAGTGATGATGTGCTAGCTGCCCATCCTATCAGGCAAGTTTTCTATTTTTGAATTTTTTTGTTGTAATTTTCATGAATGCTGTCATTGTAGTTTTTATGACCTTGTATTATTTAATTCTCCAGGTTTTATTTTACTGACCAGACACGAATGAGCTCCACCACTGGTGGGGAAAGTTCTGTTGTTCAAATGTTAGGTTCTTTGTATGATGCCATTGAGAAGGACTTTGGTGGTTTACCAACTCGCCTGTATCGAGCCTTCCATCCAAAAATACGTTAGTGTTTGTCATGATCTTCGTGTATTAAAATTGGTGATTGTGTCTTATTATTCTGCATTTATTTATGTATTTCAGTCAAGAGCTCATCAACATGGAGACTGCGGAAGCTTTGTTGTGTACCTTATGTAATGATCTGTGAAGTCATGTTCCTTGCGGTTGTAGTTGGCATAATTGTCCTTACACTTTATTTAACAAAGTAAGTTTGTGTCTGTTGGTTTCCTCTTGTATATGTTGTATCAGTCCGAACTTTTTAGTTACCTTCTCTTAACGTGATATTAACTTGCTTTTCAGTGATAGCATTGATAAGACAATGGCAGAAATAATTTTGTTGACCATTGGACTTGTAATAATAATGGCCATTGTTTCAAATTTGTACACATGGGGTCGGATGTTTGGATCATTAATTTTTTCTCAAAGAAGACAACTGCAGCGCACAATCACAAGAGTTGAAACCCTACGATCAGAGGGCTTTTTACAAGCCGTGCGCCAGGAAGTTACATTTATGACTGATATGGTAAATTATGTTCACTTGCTACATTGAAATTTTAAGTTTATATAAACTAAGTACGGACAGTTTATAACATTGAGGTCATTATTTTAATTTTCAGATTAAATGTTTAGATGGATTTTGTCAGCAGCAAAGTAGACTGGTCATTGTTGTAGATGGTCTTGATGCATGTGAACAAGATAAGGTCGTCTTGGTCCTGGATGCTGTACATCTCCTCTTCTCTGATGCAAACTCTCCCTACATTGTCATCTTGGCCATTGACCCTCATGTTGTGTCCAAGGTATGGTATTCACTTTTTAAAATTTACATTGCAAGTATTAAGGGTGGCACTGTGTGACTTTCTGCTGAAGGTTCCAGTTGCACCTCTGCTGCAAGTTTACAAAGGACTTGACTTGCAGCTCACAGACAGGCTCCATGGATCTGAAAGTTACTGTGGGGTGGGATTGGGAACTAGCCTTTGTTTAAGGACAAGTGTGTTACATTATTGCTTTAACAATTCCTCTAGTGGCTTAGTTCATTCACTGCTTGGATTACATATGAAATGCCCCATCATTTTGAGCACTAATGGGGTGCAAAATCTGAGCACAGGTTACCTTGCATCATCCTTCATTTCACAATAACGCCCCCCCCCCCCCCTTTCGCCAATATGAACAATAGCACACTTTATGGATGTTGACATGCCAGTTCATTTTTCTATGCAGGGCTTTACTGTAATGACCTGTGGATGCTCAGGTCATGGTGGGATTTGATGTCTTTTGAAGCTCTAACATAGTTCATCAGCTTTTCTCCATGATCTCCTTGCATTCAGATTGATTTGATTCCCAAATGATGATTGTAATCATTTAATGGACATGCAGCTCTGCATCTAGATTGCTCAATCTGAGCTCATGTTGTGCATTGTATTTACCTAGGCACTATACCGTGTCTTCTTAAATAGCCCAAATTCTATCCACATGGGAGCTCTAACCCTATCAAGAAAACACCTTTTAAAAAATATAAAAACATAGTAAACATAGTAAAAGAAGTGGCCAGTCAGTTTTATTGTTTTCTAATCGGAAAGTTTCTTCCTACTGCTGTGTCAAGGTGGCAAGCGAGGAGGTCAGTGTGAGTCCAATATTTTTGAATCATCTACTTTCTTTTGTTTTGAAACAAGCCCTCTTTTTACATTTGGCTGCTTATGTGATTTGTGCGTGCTTTTTAAAAGCCTACTTTGGAACCTAGTATGGGACTGTATTTGCCTTCCAATTTCTAGAAGGTACAGTACAATTGTTTTGTAGTGCAGTAGGTGGAATGTACTATGTTAGCTACCCATTGTTTTTATTCTTGTAATCTTGATTGCCTGACCGTTTTCGCATTTTTATCTTAATCAGTGGATTTTATCAGTGTGAAATCATTGTGATGCCATTGCTAATGTCTGATTCATTTTTAAACTCCTTTTTTAAGTGTTCACTTGAACCTCTGTAAATCTAGATGTAGTACAGAAACCTCCTCAAACTTGAAAGGAATTAAAACTCTGTTTACTTCTAAGCTTCAACAAAACCACCTACTATGTCAAATCAATTTTTATTGCATCATGTGGCTGTGCTGCTGTGTTGCAGTTGTTATTACTTAAAACATAATGTAGTATGTAAACATAATGTAGTATGTATACATACTTTGCTCCTATACTTAGTAGCACCTAACCAGAAGCTCCTCTGTTTTCTCAGTTTGCTATCTAACTATCTTAGGTTTTTTTTTTTTTTTCATACTGCAAGCAACTTTTTTCTTTATGCTTTTTCTCTGAAAAAGAATGTCTATTGTGTGCAGTAAACATTACTGTCGTGTGTTTCTAGTCTTTTCATTTTAGTTTTGATCCTTCACTTCCTCTGTTCTGGCCAATGTAGTCTTACCTACATTACCTAGCAAGCAGCTAAGAGTTTTACATGTGTGTGCTGATGTTATTTATTTGCGCTGACTGAGTTGTGCCAGAATTTTTCCCAGCAACTATTCAGTAAAACAAGATTTTCTGTCAACAGATTCAGAGACTACGCAAGTGTCTTTAATATTGTGTTCATGTGTTTATAGGCTGTGGAACTGAGCAGCAGACGTCTTTTCACTGAATCTAACATTGGTGGACATGACTACTTGCGCAACATGGTCCATCTGCCATTCTACCTTCAGAATTCTGGCTTGCGAAATGTGAAAGTTGCACAAACGGCAGCAATGCACCATCGAAAATCACAGCCAGGTTTTGAGTCCAGTGAAGATGGCTACCTGGGTTACCCATCACATAATCAAGTAAGTAGCCAAATTCGACGGCAACAGTTCAATTGGTTCTATATTTATGAAGTACACAAGACTCTTTTCCTCATCTCTTTTCAGGCAACACGAAGACTCTCAACAGAGTCTGGCATGAGTAGTACAGAACGTTTGAAGACTGTCCCCAAAAAAGGCTCTCGTAAGCTGAAGCTAAGCGAAAGTGTTGCTAGCAGTCTGGGAAGTAATTTGAATAGAATTGGTGGGGCTCATGACCTTACGAAAATGCTCCTGACGGATGACTATTTCAGTGATGTGACTCCCCGTAGTATGCGGAGGCTAATGAATGTTGTATACATCACAGGTATTTTGAAAAACAGGAAGCACATCTATTTTCTCATTTTCGTTTTGAATAATTTCTACTACCTATGTTTCTGCAGGTCGCTTGCTAAAAGCATTCCAAATTGATTTTAACTGGTATCATCTAGCTAATTGGGTGAATATAACTGAGCAGTGGCCATTTCGTACATCCTGGATAATATTGTATTATGAAATGATGGATGAAAACTTGGATGATAATACGTCTTTAAAGACCATCTATGACAAGTAAGCGAGACGTAACCATATCTTCGTTTTTGACTAATCAATGACTGCGTCCCTCCCCTCATGTAACTCCTGTATTTTATTATTCCTCAGGGTACGCCCACAGATTCCAATGTCGAAAGATGTTGTGCCTCTGTTAGACCTTGACAGAGATGAAAAGAAGTTCGACATTTTCTTGACGTTTCATCGCAACAACCTATTAGTCAGTGACCTTAAAGTATTTCTACCATTTACAATCAATCTTGATCCTTATCTGAAGAAGGTCATCAAAGGTAGTATATTTCTGATTTCTGCATTCACCCCTCTACACAAATTGTCAATTGTTTGTTTGACTTTGGTCTTTGGTTATTTTTATTTTTTTTGCAGAAGAACAACAGAGTGCTGAGGAGTCAACTGCAGGATTGATGATGTTCCCTCCTAATATACCAAATCCTTTGACCAGTCAGCAACCTTTAATGATGTCTCACAATACGGCTTGGAATGGACAGAATAAGACACCAAATGCAGCAAAGAAGGTAAATACTATATGATGTTCACACTTTAAATTTTCTACCCCCTGATTTAGATTAGGGTTAATGCTTTGCTGACAAATAGCAGAGACGAGTACGAGGGCGTATGACGCTTCCGCTCCAACAGTTGAAACATATGCTGCGAAGGTCCAGTTCGCTTAATAAAGAGAGTAACACTACCTTCCATGAAGCTGGTGCACTCCTCCGCCAGAGTGAGATCAATCTTTTGCAAGCCAATCAAGCAATGGCCAAATCCATAAGATCTTTAAGGCATTTCGTTGTGAAACTCAAAATTATCTCAGGACTGCTCACTGAAGCAAACTCCTTACTCTCAAGCATCAGCCATGACATAAATCTAGGGTGCAACATCATTAAAAACTTGGTTAATGTGGTTTTAAATGAATCAAACATGCTATCGGTTCTCCATTTACAACATACATTACATTCACTGAAGGGCTTAATGTATTGTATCTGTCATCTTTTTAACATTAAGTCAATTTTGTGTTCCTATCTTATGAGGATAGCAGATTTGCAGTGGAGCCAAACTGCATCAGTTCTTTTGTCATCACTTCATCTAGAACGGAGTGCTATCTTGGTGAACATATGTTTAATACATTGTGAGGATCTTGCAATGGCTAAAGAACAGATTACATTAACACATAAACGAATAGTGCACTTATGTAAGAAAGTTGAAGGAACAAAAAACACAAAACACACTGTAGCTTAAATTTGTGAATTATTAAGACTTGAGCTAAGGAGTTCCTACCTCTCTAAGTAACACATACATCATCAGTGTCTTTTCATGGGGATCTCTCCTGTCCATTTGGTTTCAGGATGATATTAGTGATCTCTATTGTGTGAGTACTCGGCAGAAATTTTGCAGTGCTTGTCATAACTATCAAATAGAACTTGTTAATTAAAAGCCTCATTATTTGTTTGAAGTCTTTTTGAATGTCCAAGCTAATTGCTTCACAGCTGTAAGAAATCTGATAACCATCTATACTACTACTAAAGCACTTTTCTTCATAGAATAAAGAAAGAAAAAAAGAAAAACAAAAAGCTTTGTGAAAGTGTGGCAGCTTGTTTATGAGAACTGTTTTATGTTTGTTTCCAACTAACTTTTGATTTTTGCTTTCTGCATAACCATTTCAAATGATTGATCTGGTAATTTAAGCAAGGTAACATAACATGAAAGGAATAATTTACAGACATATTGATGTTTTCACTTTTTATATGATAAACGTGTGTATAACTTTTGAAGTGTTTCTTGCTTGCTATTTAAAATTTACCCCAAATGTGAGATGTATTTGTAATTTGTATAGTTGAATCTCATCTGCATGGCACAATGTACCCGAAGGTGAAACCTGCTTTACCATTCGCCGAATACCACTCATAAATGTTTTTCTAATACTGTAAATTTCTTCACAGCGACCCCTCATGCGCAGCTCCACTATGGGAACACCGAGTCAGATGTATCAGTCACCCCAGCCTCTTATGGGATGGGGTGGAAACAATTGGATGGGCATGCAAGATGTTTCTCTTATGTCTGCTCTGTCTTCTCCAATGTATCAGCAAAGACTTCCTTCCATTACTCTTTCTGTTAGTAATTTCTTGGATACATCATTTTTTAGTAGTGTCTTACATTTTGTGAAATTTTATATGATAATTGTTTTTAATTTTTAGGCTGAAGTAGCTGATATGAGGTTATCAGAATTATCAGTTGATGGTGTATGTCAGATGTTTTCCAAAATTCCTGACATAAACCCCTCACAAGTTGCTCGCTACACTAGCATTATAAGAGAGCACAACATCAATGGAAGAGTTCTACTACATTGTGATCTTGATGAACTGAAGAAGGTTAGGTTCTGAATGTAATGTTTTTTCCTAATTTCTTTGCTGTTGTTTTGCTGTTACTGAATGCATTCTTTCCATCACCTATTAGGTTCTAAAAATGAGCTTTGGAGATTGGGAACTTTTCAGAATGCTTGCTGTGGCTTTGAAGGAAAGAGAATTTACCTCATTCAGCCAGGTTGATGAAACCAATGCCAACAAAAATGTAAGGTTTACTGTTCCAAGCATTCAAGCAACTGCTCCCCCTCCAGATCGTGAGAGAGAAAGACGGCGTAAGTATTTTTCCATATTTTTCTGCAATTTTCGATTTGTATAAATTAGCTGTAGTTGAGGCTACTAAAGTATTAAAAGTAATTATGTTTGTTAGCAGCAGATGCTGGTGGAATTATGTGAAATTTCTGTGTTTTGATCATGTATAGAACAGCCATCGGTAGTAATGCCTTTGCGGAGAAACATCCAGTAATACAGTTCTTTCACTTTCTTCTTAAAATATAAGTTATTATATAAAATAAATGTGTAATGATGTACTTTTCAATTCATCAGGAGCAGAGTTCATAACTCACCTCAGTTAATTGCTTTGTACTGTCTTCAGATCTCATTCAAAATATTTCTTACTGAAATGACATATTTAGGTAATGAGATTGAAAAGTATGTGTTTTGTAATGGTCAGTTAATTAGGCAGGAAAACTGACTTAAAGGCATCCTGCTGTCGTAAAAGCTATGAGTTTAAATGCTTTGCAATAAGAATAATGATGACATTGGCTATTATGTATATTATTCAGCTGTGTTTAAGGCTTGTAGTTTTGGTTTTGGTTGTGGTTGCTGGATATTTTTGTTCTGTGTTGCCGCAGCATCTGCTTCGAAGATGGCTCCCTCTGACAAGGATGGAATGTCTCTACGTTCAAAGCCCAGTATCATGGAAAAACAAGTAAGAATTCAAAGCACTTTATTGCCAGTAAATTTTTAAACATGGAAAAATTATATTTTCTTTAAAAGTTGGCCTATATGATAGTTGATAGCTTGTTTCCCTCCCTTGTCGGCAGTGTGTTTTCCCATATTTGCCTGTTCTTTTTATTTTCCCTTACTGATTCATGGTTTCTGATTTTGTGAAAAACCTATCATGAAACATAATTGTGATACACAATATTTTGTTTGATATGAGTGAGTTTTGGAGGTTTATTAGACCTGGTTTTGGAATCAATATGAATCCCAAATTATGACCTTAATGTGTAACTGCTTGGGGCCTACTGACATTGATAGATTCATATAAGATAAGAAGAGTGTGTATTGTTAATTTAATACGGAAAAATGGTTGAAACCAAATTTGTAATTTTGCATTTCTCATGGCATCTGATCACTCGCGGAACAGTACCAGGTGAGGTGTGCACTGGTTTCAGATCCACAAACATGCAAAGCAAAGCAATGCACTGGCTACAAAGCAAAGCACTTTTTGCTGTTTCAATGGCACCACTTTTCTTCTGCTGTTTTTATTTCTCTGTATAAGGTTTACCCAGAATTGTGGTGGGTATTTATATTACAATATCAACCAATATTGGCACAGATATGTACATTCACAACTTTGTGAGCATTGCAGCAATTTACATTCACCCTCAACATGATTCTGATGAAAGACAATGATGAGTTGTTTTGTTTCAGTAGTACCCTAGATTCTTTTTAACCCTTTTTTTTTCTTGTTAGTTTGCAACATGAGTTTTTTCTGTGTTTTATTTGTTTCTTTTCATGGACACCTTGTACAACAATGGCGTTGCATGCTTTTGTTGCTTTATGTATGCAAATTTGTCAGCTCACAGCAGCTCTTGAGATTGACTTATGAATAATTTTTATGGGCTTGCTGAATAAGTAGAGTTACTGTTGTAGCCCACAACAAAAATTTCCTACATTTTTTAGTATTTATGTCTTAATTTTTAATGCTCTTATATTTTTTGTAGGTGACACTTGAAGAACAAATGATTTGTGGTGCTTTGCAAACCCTGAACGAAGAAGCTTGTGAGGACGTCATGGATGAGTCAGTAGAAACTAAGCGAAGGCTTAGTGTCGCCAGCAATATTCAGGAGCCAGGTGAGTCTCGGCCTTCTTTCCTGATCTTCAGTGATTCTCTGCACGACTCGCACAGCAACATACAACAAGCTGCTTCCTCAGTGTCCTTGGATCCTAATGCTTATCTCATATCCAATTCGCTTTCATCCCTTGATGTTAATGCAAGTCAACTGTTAACTGGGCCAATGTCTGATAGTGATTCGCTACCTGATACCAAATGTTAACAAAACTATATGACAAAAAACAGCCCTCTGCTGTCAAGGTCTGCAAAACTTGCCCTTTGTCTAGTATTACAAATAATCTTAATCTGTAAATAGCTTGTGTTTGTGTGTCATTGTGAAACATTCTGTGATAAAAGTTCCGCTTAGTAATAGATCTTTTTCTTCTCTTTGGTAGTTTTGCTAGTCAGTAGTCATAACAACAAGGGAATGAAAACCAGTACTTAAGCTTAAGCTCATTTAAGTTTATCTCTTAGGAGGGAACATGTTGCAATAAATCCATTGGAACTACCTTCAAGATTTTTACTTCTTTTGATGGTTTGCTGCAGTGAATGAGATTTCAGGAATCAAATTAGATGTGTAATCCTATTCCATCCCCCTTTTCTTTCCTCTTTTTTTTCCCACTTTAGATTTTGATCTTGTCTGATCATTACTTGTCAAATACTTTTACAGTTTTGAACTCACTACTAATAAGGAAATTAAAAAATAAACAAAACTCAGTTTTTCATAGTATTGAATCTTGAAGGTGGTAGATTTCCACAGAAGTCTTGCTCATGAGAGCTGATATTTTTAGGCTTGTAGAAGGATGCATTTCATATAATGTACATATACTGCCATGCATGTTATTTTAAGTTCCGTTCTTCTTCTACCACCTGTCTCTTTCTGTTTGCCTCAGTACATATTTTATATCATACTAGCATTTGTTGTCATGCTGCAGGACAAGTTGATTATTTTGGTTGAACTGAAGATATAATTGAACTTTTGTTGTTTATATGTAACTTGTGCTTTTATCTTACACATATGCTTTTGAACATAAAGCTTTACATTGTGATCATACATAATTCATCTTTAATTTGGGGTGATGTTAGTCTTGTAACTTGTGTGTGGCTTGAATTGACAGTTACGCTTTTGAAGGGATACAAGAGCACATTTAAAGCACTATCGATGTATTCCTTTATATCCTGTTTGTGATAAGGCTTCAGCAATTCAACACCCTTATTTGTCTTTATTGAGTCATTCAGAAATCTTGTGAAAATGGAATGCGTCAAAATCTTGACATGGAGATGGTTGAAATGGGTTGAATTCAATTAAGGTTCATCCAGTGATAACTTACTGTCATTCTTTTCAAAACAGTAACTCCCAGAATCATTGATAGATCCAATAATGAAATTAATACAGCTGTTATGCAAACAACTTTAAGTTTGCACGTTATTGTTATTCAATTTATAATGTTTTAATAAACTTTTTGAGGACAAACTAACAGTTGATATCTTTCTTTTAGTTGTAGCTTTAACTTTCTACATATGCTTCTAAATTTTTTTTGGGCTGTGTGCTTTTTTAAGTGCTGGTGCAAGTTGCGACATTATTCGTAACTTCTTCCTGATTTGTATTGGGATTTCTTCTAACCGTGAAACTATTTGGAACATAGCACTCACTTACCTCTGCCTGATTTTAACCGAACTGATACTTCTTTTCTGTACACGGGCTCTTCAGATGCAAAACGGGGCGCATATTTTAGCACACGGGCTTTGGTCTGTGAGGGTCCTTAAGGCTTGTATGATTTTGAGAACTCTCAGAGGGTAGGTAATAAACTAAATTGTATGGATGTGCAATTAGAAGGCACTGCACTGTTGGAATATTTGAGTTTGGTGTACTAAGTGCTTGGATACCTCCACCCTCTATAAAACTTGTTTTTCCCACAAAGCATGCTTGACATAATTTTAGATGAAGATCTAAAAGCACTGAAGTGTATCATACACCTGACGAAACAGAACTGGTACTTTGGCTGCAGTAAATTTAAAGTTAAGTTTTAAATTCAGAGGTAAACACTCCATATCAATTACCTTTTCAAATTTCCTCTTTGATGTAAAGAAAACTGAAACGATTTATATACAATTCTAATCTTGCAACTTCTTTTGCCTCAGTTCTTCATGTTATGTTGTTGTCACGGTTTTGTTAAATGCCCTTAACTTGAATTGTTCCTTACATTATTTAAACGCACCAAATGCACAATTTGATATTATTTACGGGTTGGAATGCTGTATTTTTTCTTCCCTTATCTTTCCAACACATGCCCAGACCCTTTTTGTGCATGTGATTTGTGTTGTTAGCTGGCTGTACATAGTCTTGGCGCATGCTGCTTTTCTGAAGCACATGGAGTATTCCTCACACTTTCAAATTGTAAGTATTCCTTGAGTTACTTTCTGAAGTCTGTTCATTATTTTCTGCTACAAAAACTTGCTTTGCTGACAAATCACTCTTTGCAATCACCTTTTTTTGTTTTACTCTCGTTTATTGTCCTTTCAAGAGTTCTTTAATATCAAGTTAAGTATAATGTGCATTGAAGGAAAGAGAATGAATGCTTTGCTTGCAATTTCTGTGTTTTCTTTATGTATGCTACTAGGATGACCATCTTCTTATTTGATTGATGAAAGAAAATTGTCCAACTTTTTTTTTTTTTAAACCAATTATTAGCTACTCATCAACTGCATTTCCTTTGCACACGGAATGTTTTTTGGTTTATTTTTTCCATTGCAAGGAATGCCATTTTAAATTCTATTGTATCGGTCACACCACTGTTTGCTCCTTGTCTTTTTCTAAATTTTGACTTTCTGATTGATTTCTCAGTTCACAGTGTGGTCCTGCTTTGTTTCCAGATTTTGGCCGTCACCGTGTTCGGAGCGTGAGTCAATGCAGTAGCTTGATGGATCGTGAAGAGACTGATGTTGTGGTTCTTCAGTCCTCACCATTGCATCCTTACCACTGGCAAGCGGTTGCCTTAGGATCAAGTCATGAGGCAAACCTAGATAGTCTAAGCATTGCTAGTTTCAGTGATCCCCCCAGTGCTACTCTGAGGAAGAACTCATCAGCTGCAGATTTAATTAATAAGCCACCCACTCAGGCTGTTCTTGTTAACAACCATACTGGGCTAATTAATCAGAGAACTGGGTCTCAAGGGTCCTTAGTTTTGAGAGCAGGAAATTCCAATTCACCTCAACTGACATCCCAACGAAGACCATCCTCTTTGATTGTGGATGATCATCTTACTCCACCTTCTGCTACACCTTCTGCTACACCTGCTGAACGCATTGAACGGAAACCATCAATTGGCAGAAACAATGTCAATGTTTCGCGCCGCTCCCGGAAGAAGAGTCGTGAAGAGATGTTAGCGCGACCAGTTTCGCCTTCCTCTAGCCTTGAAAAGCTCAACAGACTGAAAGAAAAAATTTTGCGCTCTGTCCCCAGGTCTGGACAGGATGTTGTGCTTACAATTGAATCAAAGCGGGATCCCCTCGACAGTGATGATGAAAACACACCACTTGTATCTGAAATCAACTCACCCGTACGTAGCATATCTGGCAGGAATGATTTTGCTAATGGAGCTTTTGGAGATCCAGGTAGTGTTTCTGGAAGCAGTGAAATTTCCCCCAGCACTCCAATGTCTCCCATCATTTTGCTTGGTTCAGCTGGAGAGGGCAATAGAAGCAAATCGGGGTCTGCTATGTCATTAGCTCATGTTTCAGAAACACAAGGGAGTATTAGCAGTGGTGAAGGCAAGTCATGGAGTGGACCTGGAGGAGGGGATCCGTATATTGATATGAGCTTGCATCGTGCATCCCCCAACCACTTGGCAAGGCAAGATGCTTTGGATAATAACAAAGGAGGAGAAGGGTCTTTTGATAACAATAGAGCAGAGGATGATTGGACTAACCCAGAAACTTCTGTGTAAGACCATAGTAAAAAAAAGTAACTAAAAAAATGCAATTTTGCTGAGCACAATCCTAATCCTAATTTTATTTTTATTGGAACAAGGTCTTTAAAGGAATGGGTGGGACCACTTGATTTTGTACTGTAATCAATACAAATGGCCCTATTTTACACGGTGACATATTGCTATCTTCATGAATCTAGTGATATTGAACTAGTTGACTGGTATTAACCTGGTATTACTCGGTTTATTTCCTGAAACCTGCCATATATCTGTGTATGACCTCCTCTCCATTCAATTATGAGTAAACAAGAACAGACAGATTTTTCCAATTTGGAACTTCTTTCTCAGAACACGTACATACTTTCAATGGTGTGGGAGATTTTGTTCCTAGTAAGTGAAAAGCCTCAAATCTTATTCTCCTATTGATTATTATTTATGGCTGTGATAGAAGTGAGTAGAAATGGCTGTAAAATTAGACTTGAGTACCTTACATGTGTCATTCCTGTGTTTACATCTGTATGAAAAGCTTTTTACATTGTAAGGTTGTAACGTACTTCTTGCTGTACCAAAATATGTCAGGAAGAGCCTTTTAGGCTTCATGGAGCCAAATAATGAAGCACTTTTTCTGTTCAATCGACACTCCATGAGGCATTTATTACTCTGTATTCACCGAGAGTGAAGATTTAATGTGATCTGAAGTGTTGATGCTATTGTAGCTTTAAAGGCTGTTTTGCCTACCTCATTCCAAATTAATTAAAACCAAAGCGTACTTAATTTGACTCCTGCAGTTCATTCAATCATTGAATGGTCTGAGAATACAGCTCCGTAGACTTATTGACTTCTGGTGCTTTTTTTTAAATATTTTTTTTGTTATGTCATCTTTTTCGGAAATGGCCACTCTTCTGTAGTATTCAATCTTTTTCATAACAAATTGAATGTCTAATGTTCTAAAATGCCCTCTTAAGTTTTCATATTTGGGAATTTATTTGAGAACTTTGTTAATATTTTATGCTACTTGCTATTTTATCTCTGTGAATGTTGTGGTTGGTCTGTAGCTTAAAAAATAACTTCAGATTGTAAGGATTGCAAACTCTTGTGTAGTAGAAATTAAATTCTTGGAAAAAGAGAAAGAATAATGGGGACTGAATGTTCTAGTAGATGGTGATAATGTGATTCGAATGTGATCCTTAGGATTTTGTAGCTGGTGTACACATTGTGAAGGCATTTCTCAGTCTTCTATTTAATTATTGTCTTGAATGGTAAGACTGCTAAAACATGGTTGTCTTTATTACATGTTATTGTTATTATTTTTGACTAGAATTCAATTCAATGCTCTGTGTATGATGGCTTCATAGTAATCTGAAAGATATCTTCTTGTAAACTGAACGTAATCTTCACACTTTTTAATTTTATTTCAGATTTGGCATTCATTTTATGAACTGTACTCTGAATTCATTCTTTCTCAACTTCTTTCTTATTATATTGTGTTATTTGAAAATGTGTGCCCATTGATCAAATTCAATACAGAACAGAAAGATAACTTTTGTGGTCAATTTATTGTACTTATCACTTGGTTAGAGTGCACTAATAGGAAAGTCAATATTGATTGGTGACAATAAGATATTGTGTGCTTTGTAGAAAAAAACAGCAACAGAATCGTAGCAACTCTTTGGCCACCTGCTCATTTTAGGATATTTGACTTATTTTGTAGAAAACAGGAAAAAAATACTTCTGAAAGGGAGACTCAAAGTAACAATTTAAGACTTCTGGGAATCGATGTTCTACATTTTTGTTACCATGATGCAAGTTTTCTCTTTGGGTGTGTTCATATTTGTACCCAAGTAATCCCTTTTTCTTTCTTTTTTTACACAACCAGTTTGTACAATATGTGTATGTAGAAGCTGTACTAAGATCATAAAACACACAATGTATGCATGTTCAATTTTAAATAATAACCATTTGCAAAGGAAGATGCTCAATGTAAAGTAATGCGAATTTTAAGTATATATTATTAACAGTCCCTATTCCTTGTGCAAATACACATTTTGTGAGTAATACACAAACCAAAGTATATGCGTGATGTTTGGTGATGCTTCTGTCATCAGTTAAATTCATGTTACGCTCTGCGATTTGTTTGATTAAGTTTGTGATCCGGTGGTTAAGTCTTTTGCTGAATTGGTGTGCATTTTCAAGCTTCTCATGTGTTGTTGTGTTGCTGCCTAGTTTAATTTGTCTTTCTAGTTTGTATTCTTTGTTAGTAGCTGGAAAAATGTTTTTGTTAGCTGTATGCTCAAAGTCATTGTTTAAAGAACTCCATGTAAGATGCTGTTGGAAGAGTTGACTATATTTTTTATCAGTATTACTCAGTTAGGTGTTCTACTATATTTTTCTTCTTTTTCTGTAAACTGCTGCTCTCTGAATGTAACCTTTTTTCATGTATGTGTAAATGCTTTATGTTGTCTGCGATGATTGTTACAAATCCTGATGAATACAATTCCACTACCAGGTACCATACGCCGAAAGAGCAAGTGTAATTTGTGCTGTATTGTGTCGATCCTTATCCCAATCTTGGATGTTAAAAATGCTTCTCTAATAAAAAGGTTTGCTGGCTTTAAATTTTAAGATGAGTTGTGAATATTGTTCTTACTTTCACTTTGGTTACCTCATTAAAGTAAAGATTTGGTGTTATGTTGTTTTGATAGTAGAGCGTGCATGTGCATGAGTAGGTGCCTTACTTCCTAATGTTGGACAAAGATTCTGCCATGTTATGTCGGGTCTGTCATGTGATGATTATTTTCAGAAAAGCATTGTTATTCTGTCTGTACTTGATGAAAATAAAGGCATATATATATATTTGATGACATGCTTGCTGTTGTTATTTATTCTAACAGAATCACCTATTAACTACTGCCTTTTTGACTGAAACATGAATAATATTTTGGATAGGTGAAGGGAAGGGTTAGTAGTACGTACATTTAGAAAGAAGGAAATAAAGGGGTGGGAGAAGGAAAAGGGAGGGGGGGGGGGAGGAGGAGGAGGTTCAATGAACCCGTCGACGGGCTACGAGGGGTGGAGTGGTCATCGGAGAGGGGAAAATGAGGAAAAGGGGAGCGAGAGTGGGTGAATGGGTCGGCTGTTCTGGCTCACGCGAGGGTGGCACGAACAACTTATCTATGTTGTATACCGTGCTAAATCTACCCTCTTCCGTCACCACCCCTCATTTTAGCATCGGCTCGTCTATAATATCGCTCAGTACACACACATTGCGCTATTTAGCTCAGTTATTGACTTATCAGCTGAGCGATAGTGAAGCCAGGTACCCCAGTGCACTGGCCCAAAAGTTCTTAGTCTGTCTGTCCACACGATGTCTGGAGAACGGTTTGGCACACAGCGGGGAGATTGAGAGAGATCTTTTCTATGACCAAGAGAAAGAAAACCTCCCCTGAAGGGATTTATAGCACCAGTAGTTTAGGAGTAAGTTTTCGGCCTTTGTACATTTTGGGACCGACCGAGAACGCAAACAGGGGGAGGTGAGCGAGCGACGCCCGTTACGCCACAACGTGGTCTGGCGTACGCCTGCTTAGTGAGATTACGTTCAGTGAAACGTGGCGAACCGTGAGACCTGAGCTATTGCTGCTGCAATCACTAGTCATGATCACGACCTGAGGCTGCAGGCTGCAGGCAGCCACAGCGCTACGGAGCCGAGTGGAGAGCGTGGAGAGGTGTGTTTGGAGGGAAGGGGGGGGGGAGGGGGCGGACGCTTACGCGCCAAATATTGTCACTAATGGGGTGCCCTGCCGGCCCTGCCCCTCCTGCCGCGGCGCCGGCGCCCCACACCCCCGGCGCCACCCCCGCTGCCCACCCCTGTTCCCACCCCCGCTGCTGACTACCGCGGACGCGCGCTGGCTAGCGATGGCTAGCGATGGCCCGTGGGTGCCCACCTGCAGAGCGCGCTTCGATCGTGTAGCTGACCGCTGCTACCGTACCTCCCCGGCCCCCGGCCAAGTGGCTGGAACTACTGCCGTTCTAGCCACCGCCGCCGCCGCCACCGCCACCACGCTGCGGCGGCGTGTTGTGTCGCTCTCGCCCCCGCACGGCACACGGCACCGCCATCAGCCAGGCCCCGGCTAGAGCCCCGCTCGGCCAGTCCGTTGGATCTCCCTCGACGGGGGAGGTGTGGTGAGCCGCGCTGCCGCCTGCCGCGCCACGCGAACGCACCGCCGCGATCGTGCTTTCGATTGTCACTCGTTTGGGTCTCCGCGGTGCCGCCGGTGCTGACCGCTGACAAGACACGCGTCATGTTGACGGATGGCCGCGGGGTCCGCCGTGGGTCCCGCCGCGGGGCCGAGGCCGTGCGGCGTGGTGGTCACAGGCTGGTGGAGCTGGGCATGACCCGCCCGCACTGCCCCACTGGGTGACCCGCGGGCGCCCCAGGTACCCGACCCGAGGGTGCCCGTCGACAAGGATAGTAGCTCCTCAACACGGAGGAGCCCGTGACATCGGCCTGAGGGTCGGCGCCGCGGCCACCGGGGGCCACCCCACCGGGGGACACCCCACCGGGGGACACCCCACCGGGGGACACCCCGCCCAGGGACAGGACAGCACGGCATGTCGCCAGGGCCGGCGGCCCGCGGCAACCGAAGTCCGATCCGCGGCAAGCAGCAGACGACCAACAAGTCCTCCCGCAAGTCCTCCTCGCCCGCCAGGGGCGGCGGCGGCGGCAGCAGCAGCAGCAGCGTCAGCGGCAAGGATGACCACGACGGCATCGAGGGCCTGGGCGTGGTGGGCAACGGGGTGGGCCGCGTCCACAACGGCCTGCCCCCCGTCCCGGCCGCGCCCAGGACCAGGGTGGCCACCAGCGGCAGCGAGTAAGTTTGCAGTTTGTGTTGCCACAGGGTATCTCGGAGAAGGTCCAAACCGGAAATGATAAAGTCACGAAGGATATCAGCGGGAGGGAAACGCGGCCCGAAGAGGCACCTCCTTAGCCTGAGGCCGCGCGGTGAAGTTCTGCGCTGCCTGACCCTACCAAATGGTCGTGACATATCGTCAGCGAGAGCTAAGGCTCCTAATTGTTGACGTTGGCTCGTGGCTGACGCCGTGGCGGAGATACTCTCTGCTGCGGTACCATTCATGGTACCCGCGTTTTGTTTCCGCTGATGTTCTTCTTGACTTCTTCTTTTCCGGTTTTGACCTTCTCCGAAATACACTATTGCACTGGGTTGGATTTGGTTGGATGTTGCACCACTTGCTCAAACCGATGGGTCCTAAGAACAACAACGTCCGTTCTCCCGCGCGCATCTCAACACCTTTACGTCCGATCTCGAAGCGCGCATTAACAAAGTCCTATGTCTCATTCCCTCCTCCCCGCACGCCTGCGACCGTATGGTGAGGGGGGAGGAGCGAATGAGACATCAGACTTTGTTAAAGCGCTCTTCGAGATCGGACGTAAAGGTGTTGAGATGCGCGCGGGAGAACGGACGTTGTTCAGATGCGCGCCGACGAACGGACGTTGTTCTTAGGACCCATCGAAACCATCTTTTTTTTTTTTTTTGGCGCGGGGGAGGGGGCCGGGCTGCGAACACAACGACACGGGGGGAGGGGTCCTCCTTCCTCAACCTCCACACGGAAGCCCCCTGGGACCGGCGGGTAGGCAGCCCTCCCGCGGTCCCGCGTGCGGGTTGCCTATCGTCCGTCAGTAAGGCGCTCGGCTCGGCGCTGGGCCCTCCCTCTGTTCGCCTCTCCTCCCCGGCCGTGCACCTCGTGTGGCGTGATTCGCCTTCTATTTTCCAGGTATCGATGTCTGAGTCCTTTCCATAGCCTCACTGTATTGTGGGTGATTCCCGCCGGCGAAGACCGTTATGCAAATGAACTCGCCACCGCGGTCCTACTAACAGGGAAAACCCCCACGCCCAGTGCAGAGCCCGGCAGAGCCGGTAGTTTGGCTCGGTGGCGGCGTGCGTGCGTGCGTGTGCAGCGTGTGTTCGTCCCACCCAAGTCCCAGATGCGGGGCGTAGGCGCGTCCGCGTAGGCCCTGGAGTCCTTGGAGGTGCCCAGGGTGCCCTCGACACGCGGTTTGCGCGCTTTCCTGATAAATCGAGGCGATACCGCCGCCTCCCCCTCCTCCCTCAGGCCATTACAGGTGCCCCGCGGTGCCTGCGCCGTGCCGTAAGCCGTGTGGCGCGGCGCGGCGGGCCGCCTCTCCATTGAAATCCAAACCCTCGCCTCGCTTGTGCGTTGCGGCCGCTGCGGCAGCGGCGGTGAGCCCACGAACCTACCGCCGCCTTCCGACGGCGTGACGTGTGGACAGGGGTGTGTGAGCCGTGAGCCGTGAGCCGTGAGCCGTGAGCCGTGAGCGCACCCCGCAGTGCGAGTGAAACAGAACCCCCGGCACACCCCGGCACAGCCTCAGGGAAGGGAAGGATGCCTCTGACATTCAAGTCCCCAATTACGTTCGCGATATGTCACCGAGTGGGCTGGGACAAGAGGCGCTCCAGATTTACAAATTCCAGCGCCTCCAGCACTGAGCGGCATCTGAGTCGCCCTCGTTAATCGAATAATGAATGTCTGTAATAAAATCAACTACAATCTAAAAATTTTGCTCTATTAAGAAATCGTGTAAGAATGTTGACAGTTGAAATTGAAACAAAAGAAAAGTTGAAAACTGCATTATAGCTCCAGCATAGGACTCAAAAGTACAAAAACAGCCGCACGTTCAGTATTTACGTCACACATTGGTCTCGGTTTCTGCCTGCAGTAGACGCCCGCTTTGGTTGCGCATCGGGTTCAGGATTGGAGTGGAGAAATGCGCCGCCACTCGCCCTTCTCATCATCGGGAAGGCACTCTGTTCTGTTTTGGCTGTCTCGATGATTGGCCAGTTTGTCAAGTGGATCAACATCGTCAGCGGCGACAGCCAACGCCACCGTCGATGACCAACCGACAACACCGAGACGGAAAAGTCAATCTCGTATGCTTTGGCGGAAGGGGGCCGAGGGGGCGGGGGGACCGGAGCGGCCGAACGACACGGCGACGACGATGACCCTCGGTCGCCGCTGAATCATTCGATGGCCATCGTTATTTCGGCGTTGTTTGCCGTACGGGAAGGGGAGGGCCCTGGCCGGTGCGGCCTCCAGAGCCGAAGGCCTAGGTCCCCATGGGCCCGCGGGGCCGCCGGGGCCGTGGACTGTCAGAGCGCGAAGGTCAAACTCCCCGACCACACACGGCACCTCAGCACCGCACTGGCCGGACCGGTGACGCCCCGCCCCCGCCACCACGCCCAGCCCAGCCCCCGTCCCCCCCAACACCCCCTAGGCCCTCGGCACCGACACTCTCGCCTGATTAATTCTGGGCCACGCCTGTCCTGCCCCCTCTTCCTAGCACTTCCGTAACGCTCTTTCGCCGTTGTGCCCCCGCGGCTCCAGGGCGCTCTCCATGTATTTGTGGGCCGAGTGTACCCCCCCCCCCCCCCCCCCCCCCCCCCCCCCCCCCCCCCCCACACACACACACCTGGAGAGGCAAGGGCACACCAAACGCCACCCCGGAGGCAGGCGCATACCGAGGGGGGAAGCGGGGGGGGGGGGGGGGGGGGGGTGAAAAGAAACCCAATAAACCGGCTGACGGGGTGGGCAACCCGCAAAACAAAAGCCTGAATGTAGGCAATTAGGCGCGACAACCCCTCCCCCAAGAGCCAAGTCTATAACTACACGCCTGCCCGGGGGGGAGGGGGGGGAGTGTTAAGGTTTCGCTCGAGGTGGCCAATGCGACCCCGATGCATTAGCAACAGAAGGACAGCCGGGTCAGGGGAGGGGGGGGGGGCATTGATTTCAGGCCGGCATCGTTTCGTCCGGCCGTGTCGCATCGTGGCGCTGCGTTAGGCACAGTCACGTGACGTGACATATCGGTTCGTGTCGATGCCCGCACCCGCACCGCACCACCGCGTTACGGCGACGACATCATATCCCGGACACACATCCCGGCAATGAATGGGACTGGGCCAGCACAGGCGGGACGGAGCGGGGGGGGGGGGGGGGAGGCGTCCGTGCGTGACGAGGGGTATTGTAACGTGACAAGGGCACATCGGCGCACGAGAAACTGACAATCCGATCGCTATCCCCGTCTCAGTAGACGCGAGTGTCGGCAATGTGACAATGAAGCGTTCGGAATCGAGCCCGTGGATCAGCGACGGGCGCCTTAATTGTGCGGGTGGGGGTGGGGCGGGGCGGGGCTGCGCTGCGCGGGCTACGAGCGACTTGAACTTGGCCGAGCATTCGTGGGGCGCAAGGCTCTGGCTCTGCTGGGCTCCACCAAGGGCTCCGCCACCGCCACCTCAAGTATTTATGCCCCCCCCCCCCGACTGAAACAGCGCTGTGTGAGGGGTCGGGACGGGGACGGGACAAGCGGCAGTGGTGCAGCCCACGTGGTGGGGGTGTAATGAGCTGGGAGACAGTTGGAGGCCGGGGGTGACATGACGAGGGGGTCAGGGGCGTAGCCCGCCGGGGGGGAATAAACCCGAAACTGGTGACCGGGGTAGGCAACCCGCAAAAAGACGCCTGAATGGTGGGAACAAGCGTGGCACATCCTCCTCAGAAACCCAAGTCTGGCTACGCCCCTGAGGGGTTACGGGGCGGAGGTGGACACGTCACGTACCGCAGTCCGGAGGGGAGGTGTCCGGGAGGTTCGGTAGGCGACTTGCATGGGGCTGCGGCAGTGTGTCTTGCCGAGCCGAGCCGGGCCTTGAGCTGCGACCCTGGCCCAGAGCGGCCCAAGAGCGAGCCCAAGCCCATAACACGCCACCCGGCCAGCGGCTTCCCGCCCAATGCCAACCACACCACACTGGGGCCGGCAGCGAGATTCGAACCCGCGATTCGCTCGCGACAAGCCGATCCAGGCTGCGGCCGCTGCTGTGCGAAAACTTATAAGGCCCGGAGTGGAACGAAGTTGCCTTATTTTCGCTTCCGTTCCTGTGGCATAATTGGCTGGGCAGGCAGTGGTGGAATGGGCGTTGGCGGGGGATTGGCTGCTTACGCCTATTGTCCCCGCGTTCCCTGTGCCCCCCCCCCCCTGCCACCACCCCGTGCTCCGTGCTGCTCCCCGCTCCTCGCTCCCCCAAGGGCAGCACAGTTAGGTAGCCGACGGGCCCCGCACGGCCCCGCAGCCCTGATAGCGCAGTGCCAGGTGCCATGCCGGTGCCTCACGGCGTTTGGCAGCTCTGTCCTGATTTGGTGGCCGAGTTGGACACTGTCCGCTCCGCTGTCCGCAGGCCGCTGGCGCCGCGCTGACGGGGGTGGGGGGCTGGAATCGACCGGGCCGGAGCCGCGGCCACGGCTGGAGCACGGCCGGACCAGACCGGACCGGGCAGAGGACATAACAGGGCACAGGACACACTCACGTCACCCGACGTCACTGCCTGTGCAGCGTGTGCCGCCGGGCTGCAGCGGTGACGTCCGGTGACGTCACGCGGCCACCAGGACCTCACCGTGGGCTCTAGCCCCTCCAGCGCGCGGGCTGCGGGGGCTGCGGGGGCCCTCCCTGTTAACTAGTAATGCGCCGCTAGGCGACACTCCGACACTCGTGCACACGTGGCGATGAGTCAGCGACCACTACAGGCACTCTCTAGGGTGGCTCTTTTGGATCGTGTTTACAGTGGTTAGCGGTCGGTGATCGTTGGGGTTGACAAACGGCCCGGGTAAAAGCCCTTTGTGGGGGGCGGGGGGGGGGGGGGGTTGCTGCGGGAAGTGCTCAGAGCTGCCCCGCGCAGTGTAGGCCGCACACACCTCTCTGTGCGCAGCAGTGCACGGTGCAACTCGGTGGAGCGTTTTATCGCGGCGCGGGGGATTAGGATTAGCCTTTTGGAACGCACCCTGTCCGTTTCCACTTCCGGTTTCCGCGGCCTGTTTGTTTGCTTTTCGTGCGGCGCCGGCGGCCCTTGGCGGTCCTCACGGCACATTTCAGCCGCCAGCACAGGACTGCATTCCCGTGCTGTCGGTCTGGGACGAGTCGTCGAGCACGGCCGCCTTCAGCTCGGTGCAGCGGGGCGAGCTGAGGGCCGAGGCCGCCGTCAACACACACACTGCTGCGCCGGCTGCGGCCATATCGGCATCCTATCCGCCCCCCGCCAAGTCCGGCATCGACCTGGAGGACGTGGGACTCGTGCGGAGACCGCCGGCATTGTGCGCACCTGTTTTCGCATTACCGGGATGGGGCCTCGAGCCTCAAGCCCCTATGCTTCGCCCCCCGTCATCGCGGAGGCCCTTCTTTGAGGTATCCTTTGATGGAGGCCCCCGATGACGGCTTCCCCCTTCCCGTCGCGGACAAATGGGGGGATCGGCCTTGCCATACAATCCCCGGGCACCCGAAGGTGCGGCAAAGGCGACTGGTGTGACATGAACATGGCGCCGTCAGACCGTCAGGCCGTCAGACCAGACAACCATCAGGCAGTAATCAGGGGCCGCGGCACGATTTGGGCCCCTCTGCATCGCCGACGCGTCGGCCGGAGCTGGGGTCACCCGGTCCGGTCGGTCAACCACCTTCGTCGGCTGCCCTTCGCCCTCCTACAACTTGTAGCACAGATGCCCTCGGACCTCTGATGACCCCACCCCTACCCCACCGCCACCGGCTGGTCCCCATTGGCCGCCGCCCGTCCAATCGGAGCAGTGACACCATGTGTGTTTGAATCGGCGTGATTTTGCGCGGGCTTCGGTACGGAAGGACGAAAGGACACCGCCAGGATTGAGGTGATGGGCTGGAGGGGGAGGGGTGCTAATGCTCTTGCACTTTGCGTGGCTTCGCCGCCTCGGCGTGATGTACCGCCACGACCGCTATCGATTTCTTTTTTGAAAGGGTAAGAGTTGAACTGGCGGCGCCCGCCCACACGGTATACCTACCTAACGCCCCCTGTTTGTCCGCCGCAGCCGGTCCGGAGGCTCGCTGTCGGACAGCCCCGAGGACGCCTCGCGGCCGCCGCCGCCCCTGGCCAGCGGCGAGGACAACATCAACGTCGTGGTGAGGGTGAGGCCTCTGAGCCAGAAGGAGACCAAGGCCAAGGACCAGTTCGTGGTGCAGTTCCCGGGCAACGGGCAGCTGTTGGTGAGTAGGGTCCTCAGAGAGTCAAAGTCGGGTCCAACAGAAAGGGCCAAGGCCAAGGATGGATGGATGAGGGCTCAAATACCGATTCTAGTGGTGGTTGTCCTGCTCGAGCCATCACTGAACCCACCGTGCAAGTCAGATTCGAAAAAGAAGTCTTTTGCTGTCGCGGGAGTGACATGGGTATGCGTCTCGTGGCAACGACCTCAGACTCAGAGGCTCCTTTTCTACGAATGACGAATGTCTTCTGCCCTGCGCCTCGCCCTGGGCCGTGCCAGCCGTTGCCCTCCACCCCCACCCATTCGCTTCGCGGCACTTTTCGCTGAATGGCCCATGGCCCAGCCACTCGGCCCGTGGAATATTTGACGAGCCCTTTCCTACTACTATGGCGGCTGGTAGGACTGACTGCCTTTGATGGGCCGTCAGCCCCACGTCAGCGTCGGCTCCCCTCCCCATCACCCAGGGCCCAGGGTGCTGGCAGGGCGGCGATTTCATTTGAAATCCGAAACCCGAAGTGCGATACCAATGCAGAGTCCTCTTGTTGTTCCAGCTGGAGGGAGCGCCCATCCCCGGCGGCGCCATCCCGTCCAGCGGCTCCAGCCCCGGCGCCGGAAACGCCAGCAAGCCGCGCCTCTTCTCCTTCAACGCCGTGTTCGAGCCCGGCGCCACGCAGGAGGACGTGCTCAACTACTCGGGCGTGCGCCGCCTCATCAGCATGGCCGTGGAGGGCTTCAGCTGCACCGTCTTCTGCTACGGCCAGACGGGCAGCGGCAAGACGCACACGCTGACGGGGCCGCCCGGGCTGGTCAGTACGGCGACGGCGGGGGTCTCCGGGGTCTCCGGGGTCTCCGTGCTGCTCTCCATCAACGTCTCCCTGAGCGCCCGGCCCGGCCCTCACCACCTGACGGATGGCGGGGAGTCGCTCTAGCCTAGCCAGCTGCTCCCGATTTCACGGGCAAGGCTGCGAGCCGAGGCCAAGGCCCGCGGGACAGCTAGCCGGAGGTGGTGGGGGGCCGCGGGGGCCGCGGGGGCCGCGGGGGCCGCGGGGCGTAGGGGCCATGCCGGTCCAAATCAATGCTCACACGGCGCATCGAGTGGGAATTATGTAAAGCATTGATTGATTCGCGGCCTCCGTAGCGGCCGCGGCCAAACAGGAAAGGTCAGGTCATGCCTGGAGAGCCCCGACCCCTGCCCGCGTCCCGGCCCCAACCCCGACCCTGAAACGGAGGCGTGGCAGGTGGCGGAAGGGTGCGATGCGAGCCGAGCCGAGCCGAGCCCGAGGGCTGGGGGCTGGGGGCAGGGCATCGCTGAGTGAGAGCCATGGGGCATGTTCATACGTCCGCCCCCCCCCCCCCCCCCGGGCCTCCGGGGCGTCAGGTCGATGGGACGCAACTCTTTTACTACTGGGATCGATGCCTCGCCCACACAGTCTGCGCTGTGTAATAACTCAGTCGACGGGGTCAACTCGAATTACCTCAGACTCCGAAGCGGTTGTTGTTCAAATGCCGGTTAACCCTCCCCCCCCCCCCCCCCCCCCGAAAAAAAAGGTTTTCTTACGGTTTGTTGCGACTCTTGACTCTGGTGTCGGATTCTCGAACCCCTCTTTTCTTCTCCAGTTCGACGGCACGGTGCAGCCGCAGTCCCCGGACCACGGCCTGGTCTGCCGGTCGTTCCAGTTCCTCTTCCAGCAGCTGCGCGAGCGCAGCGACTTCCACTTCGTGCTCAAGGCGT
This sequence comes from Odontothrips loti, assembly GCA_038380765.1. Lineage (NCBI taxonomy): Eukaryota > Metazoa > Arthropoda > Insecta > Thysanoptera > Thripidae > Odontothrips > Odontothrips loti. The sequence continues at coordinate 17,186,461 of CM076243.1, read as the reverse complement.
CCTTCCTCGAGATCTACAACGAGAAGGTCATCGACCTGCTCAACCCAGGCTCGGCGCGGAAACCACTCGCCGTCCGCTGGTCCAAGAAGAACGGCGGCTTCTTCGTCGAGAACCTGTTCACGGTGGACTGCGAGGAGCTGGATGACCTGCTCGCCGTGCTGGAGGAGGGTAAGTCGGACTGGCTTGGCTTGACTCTCGGTTGATATGTTTTTTGTGAGTGCGCCTCACCCCTCCTTGGTCGGATGCAGGGATGCGGAACCGTTCCGTCGGGAGCCACGGCATGAACGACCACTCCAGTCGCAGCCACACCATCCTCACCGTCCACATCGCCGCCGAGAGACAAGTACATTATTATACTATTATATATTTTCATTTGTCTGCTTAGCATTTTACACTTTCTCGATGCCTGTGACTTTTGGGCCTCACCTTGCCTTCTTGACTGACGCAGATGTCGGAAGACGGCGTGTTCATCTCCAGGCAGGGCAAACTTAACTTCGTGGACCTGGCGGGCAGCGAGATGACGAAGAAGACCCACAGCGAGGGCAAGACCCTGGAGGAGGCCAACAACATCAACAAGAGCCTCATGGTGCTGGGTACGCCGCGATCCCACACAGGGACATGATGGTCACACGCTGCCAGGGAGACTAACTCGTGCGTTGTGGTCGTCAGGTTACTGCATCGCCTCACTCAGCGACCCCAAGAAGAAGGGCCACATCCCGTACCGGGACTCGAAGCTCACCAAGCTGCTGGCGGACAGCCTGGCGGGCAACGGGGTCACCCTCATGGTGAGCGCACGCACGCTCCGCCAGCTCTGCAGAGAGAATAGCGAATGCGGATATTTCGTAAACCGATTGGAATTCCTTTTTCGTTTCCCAGATCGCCTGCATATCCCCGGCCAAGTCCAACATAAGCGAGTCGCTCAACACGCTACGCTACGCGGCGCGCGCCAAAAAAATCCGAACCAAGCCAATAATCGTGATGGTGAGTAGCGCGACCGCACCGCCTCGGCCTCGGCGGCCAACGCTCTGCTCAAACACCGCCAGGGCGGTGGCTCAGAGGGGAAATCATCCCGACTTTGGTGAACTGTCTGCGACCTTTGGCTGCTGTTTTGGACTGTCATCAAAAGTCCTCAACCTGTAAATCGTCCTCCCGGCGCGGCGGCCCCACCCGCGTATCACACGCCGCGCCACACGCGCCGGCACACGCCGGCACACGCCGGCACACACCACGGGACCTAGGGCGCCACGCCGTACGCCGCGCGTGCCAGCGTTTGTTCCAAACGACGATAAACACTTGGCGTGCAAACAGAGAACGCAAGAGGTCGATACGAAAGCATGGAGAGAGAGAGGGGGAAAGAAAGAGAAGGGGGGCAAGTGGGACTGAGAGGAAAAGCGGGACGGGCAGACACGGCGTGGCGTACACGTACTTATCGACGTTTCGACCGCCCAGAATTAATTTCAAAGATTTCTGCGCGGGTCAGGGGGGTCTATAAATTACTTAACACCATGTATTTATCTGGGACGTGAGGGTAGTGTGAGGTCTGCTGCATATAGCTTTTGTTACGTGAATTGTGAACGGAACCAACGGAAACGGAAGAGGGTGTCCGGAGGGGGCAGAGAACACTGAGGGCATTAGTCGGCCGCCGCTTTAGCCGTGCCGTAGCCATGCTGTAGCCCTGCCTGCCCTGCCCGGCCTGGCGGCGCTGATGAATGAACGCTGGCAGCGATTATCGTCGTGCTAAATGTCGTCAGGATCGACCAGCTCGGACTGCGCGGCGCGGGGCGCGGCGCCAGCAGCGGAGCAGCGCGCCATGTCCCCGTCGTCATCGCCGCCCGTTTGTGCCCGTGCCGGCCTTCTCGTACGTGTAATAGAGGTTTCCAACTAGGCTCAGAAGCGGAAGCTGAAGAACAAAAACACTTCCAGACCGGAAACTCTCGAGGGCAGGTATGAGAAACTTGAATGGCGTTTTGAGTGAATTTGGAGGTTATCTGCCATATATAGCGCCGCCCTTCTGCATCAAAATTTCTCATTCTTGCTTTCCAGAGCTAGGAGTGTTTTTGTTCTTTGCTTCCGCTCCTGAGCCTCGCTGGAAACCTCTATTGTTCGCGGCGAGGCGGGACGCGGGGCGGGGCGCGGCGCGGGGCAGCACGGGGCGGGGTGGGACTTTTTCAAATTAAAAAAAAACAAAACACTTTATTAATAAACAAGAAAAGATGGTTTTGCGGTTTGACTATTCCGTTGGAAAAATGTGAACTAGGCACATCAAAAAAGGTATTATTCACGAGATCATCGCAAGCGCAAACCAGAGCTCAGTATCAGCGGATGTAGCAGCTCCGGTCGCAACTCGGGCAGTCGCGGGAGCACTCCCTCTGGCTTGCGTCTATACCTCTACGAAGCTTTTAATCCATTTAATGAAGTGATACACCCGAACACCATAGTACGGTTTATTTTCAATACAAGGATCGTCACTGCAACAAAGATTAAAACATTGCTAAGTAGACTGAAGAGCCAGAACTTTTGCACTTGATAGCGCCAAAATCGAATCCTCCGGATAAAAAGTGGGAGGGGATGCAGGGACTCACCCGGAACCCGGTACTCTAATTATGACTCCAACGAGTGTTAGATTGCCACTGTTTGCCGGATCCCCTACTATGGGTCCACCAGAGTCACCCTATAACACAAGAAAAAGTTTGCGATTAATTCAAACAGGAGGAGCTGACCGCGAATTTTAGAGGACAACTTTGCACTGTGCGTTTATTCATTTTATGACATACTATGCAGAAACGTCCTCCTCTGGATTTCTGGATCATACAAAAGTTGACCTGCTGCACACTGCGTATGTTGATCATTGCTTTGCACTTCGTTGAGGTGATGTACGTCATGTTTGCCTCCTTCAGCTCGCGTACATCTGGAGTTGGAAGATGCTCCAGTGTTTCTCCGTCTCCCATAACCTGTAAAGACAGTTGCGGCTGCAATGTTTTCCCCTGATTAATCAAAACCTATCTTTCGCCCCTATCGAATTCTCTTACAGTGAGCGACAGCCCGACGTCTGTTGCATCTCTCAGGCTCTCCCTTTCCGTGGGCAGTGGAATTACATTAACGCGAGCTGCGGATCGTATACACAATAAGTGGTGGTATTCTCTGCCATTGCATTTGTTTAATGTTGCATACCGTTTGTAGTCACGGGCGTCTCAAGGCGCAGCAGAGCGATGTCGTACCACAGTCCTTGGTCGCTTCGGTGATCATACGTCGGATGTTTCTGACAACAGAGAATGCTAGGTGGTCCTGGATTTTGACTAACTATACTCAGTTGACTGATTGAGATTTGAATCTAGACAGATTGTCAGCAAGGCTAAGGGAAGCCAACTGCAAGATTCCGTTCGTTGCATCCGAGTTTCTACCTGCCTTCAACCAGTCCCCGTCCTACGTCGACGACGAGCGTATGCGAGAGCTGGCATAGGCAGCCCGCACGTCACGCGTGCATGCACAAGTCGCGGTTGCCCAGCCTGCAGGGGCCATGCCCATGCCCAGTCTGGCCAAACTGAGTTTCCGTTCGCGACAAGATCGTGGACGTACTTACTGGATAATCACACCCCAATTCCCCAGTTTAACTTACGATTCGTCTGTCGGTTGGCAACCACTGATACACCACACGCTTGCTGTACGCTACGAGTCCGGGCAGCACGTGCACGGCATCGCATACCCTGAGATCAAAGACTGGCATTAGGTGAACTCGTCTCCAGCACGCCCATCAGACACGGCAGCACCGGGCGGTACCTGGATGCGGATGATAAGGCCGGAAGACTCTCTGGCGTAAGGCAGTGCGCCGCGGTAACGATCCACTGATTGGTGATCAGGGAGCCACCGCAATGAATGATTCTGTTCGAAATCGAGCAAACTACGAACACAAAGAAGGGGTATTTGCCCTCGGGCACATCGCTCCCTTTTACTATTCGCGTTTGCGGAGATATTTTCACTTTTTCTGTCGTGTGGTGGGCCGCCGTGACCGTGAACTTTGCTAGCTCCGGTCTGGTCCGTTCAGGTCCTTCATGCGTGGCTTTTGACCCATCCGACACGTGCTGTGAACGTCACAATGAGCAACCCGTAACACAATGGCAACAACGTTTCTGTTCTGACAAGCTTACAAACACCAGCACCGCAGCAAGCGCCAACCACTGTACGCACAGCATCGCTCTTGCACCGGTACTGCAACGGTCCGTCGCTGTGCACGGCAGTGCGAGGCAGTTGGGACCGCCGACCTAGCAAGTACAGTGCCGGCATTCAGAGCGAACCCCTGTGCACGACAGGCTGCCCACAATGGGACACGCGGCCGTCCAGAACTGACAAGTTTGGCCCCGCCGTCTTTGGTGACACGTTCGGTTCTGAAGCAGGCGTTTTGGATACGTGCCGGCCGCGTTGCCGTTGCTGGACACGATGTCGACCACCGTCCTCTGCTGCACGACCGAAGCCCTCGCTGGGCCGGGCCGGGGCCGGGGCCGTTGTGTTACAGGGTGTGCACCCGGGACCGGCCGTAGGGGAGGGCGGGGAAGAACCGCAATCGTCCGATCTTTGCGGGATTGCTGGCCTAGTACATTCCCTGGGTGAACGGGTGACATGCCAGAGCAACCGCAACCGCAAAACTGGACTGTTTTCGGAATTGCACCACACAGGTTGTTGCAAAGAAAAAGTGATACACTCACTATTAGACGTAATGGGCCCGTTCTTGCAAAATTAGGCTGTATTGCAAATGCTGTTTGCGATAACGGGCCTATTTCGACTTATGGAGAGCATCACCAGCGATCACCAGTCCTTGCAATAACAATAACCTTAGCAACCTAACATAACGCTTGCAAAAAGCCATTCAAAGCGACTGCCTTAAAAATATACCGCTCCCTCTTTCCGCAGGATCCGAGAGAGGCTCTCATCCTGAGTCTCAAGAGGGAGGTGGCAGCCCTGCAGAGCGAGAACGACCACCTCAAGTCG